>OX465296.1:141258905-143658905 GCA_949987735.1 Leucophora obtusa
CCTCATAGTAAAAAAGTGGTTTACTGACTTTAAACATGGTCGTACAAACAACGATGGCGCCGACCGTTCTGCTCTGGTCGCCCAAAAGAGGTGGAGATACCGGAAAACATCAAAATAGTTCACTAAATCGTTTTGGCAGACCGTAAAGCGAAGTTACATACCTTGAAGATATCGAAGGAACGTGTCGGCTTTTTTTTGAATGAATAAGCTGTTTTCGAAATGGGTGCCGCGTTTACTCTCAGTGCACCAAAAACAATAACGTGTCGAATGTCGAGCTATTTCTTAGAGCTGTTTGAAGATGTTTCGCGAGACGAAAAGGTCTTTTGGAGAAATTGTATCGCTCTTGAAGGAGACTATGTTGATGAGCAAAATCGAGTTTTGCCAAAAAATTGTTGTTTTATTGTTTATCCTATGGACTTTTCAGCCGATGTGTTACATATATGTTAAATATATGTGATCTAATCGCATGAATCGGTTGCAAACTTTCGCAAAATTTCGACCCATTTTATCCAACCAAAATTAGTCGGTTGCCACAACTGAATTCGGTTGTCACAACACCATAATTCGGTTGTCCTAACCATATTCTATCATGACAACCGAATTTACGAACTACTCTTTCATAGATGACATCAAGATTTGTCATTCGTATTCCTTCGATCATAGCCCGAGCCTTGTAGAGATTGGAGACAAAAGCGGATTATGAATAACACACTCGATGGTAATCTAATGAGTGGGTTTAGGGTAGATTTTAATGGATGCAAGACCCACACGCAGAGAAAAGATATGGTTGCAATATGATCACGGCTACAAAACTATGATCCCTACTGCCATACATGGTTGTTGCAATCATACTATTAATGTATTAATCATACTTTACATGTTATATGGTCGTCTGTAATCATTTTATAGTTAAAATTTCTCCTTTTTTCGCTTATCATATTTTTCTTTCGGCTACAATCATATATTATCCGGACAACCATATTCCTCTCTTCGAATTACAATCATATTATTATTTGTACTGAGAGATATGATGTTCACAATCATTGGTATGGTTTCGACAACTATAAGATGGTCAGTATAACTTTTTATGAGCGTCATTGACCAGTTAGCGTCATTCTTGTTTCAGATTTTGTGAAAAGAAATTATAAGACGCAACCAAAGAAAATAATACATAATAAAAAAATAAAAAAACAAAAAATAGCAAACAACTTACTGATATTCATTTTAATAGTGACATTGTTTGTAGAAGAAAGAATTTGGTCTAACCAGGAACCTTAAAATTAGATTTTACTTTGAAGTGCTCAGTGTTATAAAATAAGTAAAAAGTGATAAAAAAAAGTGTTTTTTTAATTTTATTACTCACATAGAAAACTTTTGTACGAAAATCAAATTGAAGAAATGTACAAAATTGAAGAAAATGTAAAGAGTGCACAAAATAATCACAATATGTTCCTAGTGATCATAATATGATTCTAAGTGATCACAAAATTTTCTACAGGACAATAATAGGATAACTGGGAAAATATTATGATCATCAAGAAAATATTATGATCATAAGGAAAATATTATGATGATTTTTGGATGTATCGTGAAATTTTAATCCAGCTTCAGCAAAATACTGGGAGAATACTATAGGGATTATAGGACAATAATATGATAATATGCAGGATTATAATATAAGAATATTGGGAGAATTTTACAATCATAGTGTGATAATTTATTGACCATATTATGATAAAAATGAGGTAAGAGTATGGTTGGGCCAACTATGTAATAACATGATTGTCGCAATCATAAACCCAAAAATGTATGATGCTCTTAGAATATGATCATCCCAACCATGTTTTTTCTTTGCGTGCAGTGATATTTGTTGACCCATAGAACCGTGGGCTCATCAACGTCGTCTGTTCACATGGGTGGTATCAATATTCTAAACCACTTGATGTTTTGGGCATATAAATTCAACATGGTCTCCGTTTAAAAAATCACGTTTGTCGGAAGAAGAATTCAAGTTACTCGGTTTTCTTAATCGGTATAAGAACTACTTCACTCCCCCTGATCACCTTACTGTTTATACCACCTATGTATCTATGTATATCCGACCGAAGATGGAATACAACACCCATATATGGGCAGGAGTTTCAAAGTCTATTTTGGAGCTTATGAACTGTGTATAAAGGAGGGCGTTGGCGCTCACTTATGACAGTAAGACATCCAGATCTAGTGATTCATTGGAGCATCGTCGAAATATGCATTGTGTAACACTATTCTATTGTTACTCAGTACCATGAGAAGTGTTTTGCTGAACTTATTCCTCGGGCCCAGTAGATATCATCCACTTGTTGTCGATTGTCCAGATTACAGGAAAATTCGTTCACTAGTCGAACCATCATTTTGTGGAATAAACTCCCCGTAGATGTTTTTCCAAATACTTACAATATAGGGAAATTTAAATCAAATGTCCACATACATATATAGTATCTGACGTCTGCCCTTTTCATAAGCAATAGTGTCCGTAACTTACCAGGTTTCATTAGAGCTTTTGCTTATTTTCAAAGTGGAACGCAAATACGCGTTCCACTTTTCGTTTTCCAGATCATCGAAATATTCAATTCACATAACAATTTTTCAATTTTATGAATCATTAAATAATTTATAATAACTTCAAATCAATGATTTAACAATGAGAAATTATTTAGTCTTAGGGCCTGTTTATCTATTACGAAAATACTCTAAACGATAGCAATTGACAATTACTTTCGTCGAATATATATGGGAAACAAAAACAAATTTTCGTTACTTTGCTTTAGTTTAGACCATTTTCTTAATACATAAACAGGGGCTTACTCAGAGCTTCACAGAATTAATTCCCTAATTCCCTTTTTTTGAACTGAATTTATATTTTGGGAATGAATTCCCTGACCAAACTTAAGGAATTGAATGAATTCCTTTTTTTTCATTCGATTTATATTAAAGGAATTCATTCATTTTTTTCTAATGCCTTCATCAAATTTTATGAATTTATTCAACAAGGAATTCATTCAATTCTAGTTAATTCAACTTTTGGTAAAGGAATTCATTCAATTCGAGTTAATTCAACTTTTGGTCAAGGAATTCATTCAATTCTAGTTAATTCAACTTTTAGTCAAGGAATTAAATTTATTTCGTTTAATTCCTAGGAATTACATTTTTTTCGTTTAATTCCCTAGGAATTAAATTTTTTTGTTTAATTCCCTAGGAATTGAAAACTTAGTTCAGGGAATTAAACGAAAAAAATTTAATTCCTAGGGAATTAAACGAAATAAATTTAATTCCTTGACTAAAAGTTGAAGTTACTAGAATTGAATGAATTCCTTGACTAAAAGTTGAATTAACTAGAATTGAATGAATTTCTTGACCAAAAGTTGAATTAACTAGAATTGAATGAATTCCTTGATCAAAAGTTGAATTAAGTGCACAGTTGAGGTCAGGGAATTCATTCTATAAATTTGAATTCTTTGAATTCATTCACAGGAATTAATTCCTGCTTATGTCTTATTGATGAATTCATTCCTTGAATTAAAGAATTGAATTAAATTTTTGGGAATTCATTCCAAATAGGAATTAATTCTTTAAAGCTCTGGGCTTACTTATGTTATATTGATTCAATTTTGATTCGACTGAATAATTTTTTTATGAAAAATGGAATCAATTCAATTTGATTCTTTGAGTGACGTATTTACTGAATAAAGTAGTTAATAGTTTAATCAATAAAATGAGTTTTGCGAATCGATCCGCACAAAATTGAATCAGATTTACTAATCGAATTAAATTAAGGTACCTATGTATTATGTTTTTAAAGGTCTGCCAACAAAAAAATATTTTTTAACCGAAACCTATATGAATAATGTGCCATTTCCTCATCATGACAAATCATTTTCATCGATTAAGTTTTTACATTGTTTTTGTTGTTTTTGATGTTTATATTGTCAACAATCATTATCAACAATTGATATTACAAAACAAATAATTATATTTTGAAAACAAACATTAAAACATCAACAACACAACGTTCTCGTAATTCCTGTTTTCCCTAAGTTTAGGAGTAAATACAAACGCATTCGTATCTATCTCTGCACACATGAATGTATGTATGTATATCTGGGATTGTGTCTTAAACAAAAATCTGATCAAATACAAATCAAAAGACGATTTTCGCGGAGAACACATTAACGTGCAATCAAAACGGTAAACACGATGAACATTCAACAACGAAATCATCATCGTTACGGCTTATCATATACCCAAAATACAACAGAATATAAAAACGAGTAAAAAGGTTAAAGACGGGCATGCCGACTATACAATACCCTACACCAGTCTGGTTAAAAGCCAACTAATGTTTGGATCCGAAGTTCGAATGGGTTAAAATGGGACTTGTGTCAAAATTTTCTATAATGTGAGTCAGCGAACCAAATTTCACTAAAATATGAAACAGACAGACGGACGGACAGACGGACATCGAAATCGAAATAAAAAAAAAATTCTGAGCCGATCGGTATACTATAAGGTGGGTCAAGGACCAATATTTTTTGGTGTTACAAACATCAGCACAAACTTATAATACCCTGACCACGTAGTGGTGTAGGGTATAAACACACTCATAATCATACCTGAACATATGTACAGTGAGGAGCAAAAGTATAACAGGCATAGATTACATAAATATATTATTCTTCTTCTTCTTTTGTCAACAAATTTTTACACACACATTAAAATATTTTTTGTATAGGTATAGGCCGTATTTCCAACACATTCTTATGAGATACGTGCGCTGACGGCGAATGTCAAGGAGAGGTTGGGGTTGTTCAGACATATTGCTTTAAATTTTTGATAATGAAAGCAAATCAAAAAATTAATTTTAGCTTAATTTGGTTTTTAATCTATTCTTAGTAAAAATCAAGAATAAAATTAAAAACATTTAATTGACGAACAATATGAGAGCATTTTTTATTTTAGGAAAAATGTTACACTTTTGAACCCAATTAAATTTTTAGAAATCAAAGATAATAGATACTAATAGATATAAAATAGCTTTTAAATCATACAATACAGTAAATAAATTATACAGTAAGACAAAGGATAGGATACAGAAATTGGACATGTCAAATATAGTATATAAAATACCATGTAGTGGAAATGACGGAGAGAATTGTGACAAGGTATATATAGGTACAACGAAGAATAAATTGAGAACTAGAATAGCTGGACATAGATCAGATCAGAAATATAGACATATTAATTCACAAAAGACAGCATTATCTTCTCATTGTTCAAATTTGAATCACTATCCTGACTTTGAAAATGTATCAGTTTTAAACACAGAACATAATTATAAACGTCGTTATATATTAGAAATGTTACAGATAATTAATACACCCACAACAAATAGAATTAACTTTAAGGCAGATACTGAAAATGTAGCACAGAATTATAGATATTTAATACAAAAGAAATAGCACACATTACATTAATTTATAACGCATTATATTAATACATTTTTTATTGTTAATTATTAATATTTTTGTTTGTTATACTTTTATACCAAAGACTTTGTTTACTGGTATAAATGTATACATACAATTTATATTTGACAAATGCTTTTCAAATTTTTTCAAACTTTCAAATTGTTTATAATTTATTAATTTAATTGTTATTTCCTGAAGATGCTACACAATGGAGTAGCGAAATATCGAAAATAAAGAATTTTTTATATATAAAAAACAAACCTTACGCTCAAGAAAATTGTGAAATTAAAAATTGAAAAAGAAGGTTAAATAAACGACAAAAATTTACAAAATCAAGAGCATAAGATATCAAAATAAAAGATGAATTACAACAATTTAAAAAAGAACAAACAAGTTAGGATATTAATCAATAAATTCAAGACAATAAGGGATAAAATTATCAAAGTAAAATCTACAATAACTTTCTTGATACGATGCAGAAATGCGGGAATTATTCCAAAATTCATCTCAAATTCTACAAAGAATGTATCAAATATTTTTAAGATGGAAGGACTTTTAGCAATTCAGAGAAATATTGATAATTATATGCAAGATTTACACAACAAAATTTTAAGATTAACATTACAAGAAAAACACCAATTACTGAAACATTTTCAAAGGGAGATAGAATTGATAAAAAGTGATTTAGAGGGATATTTAACTGAATCTGAAATGAGAGACTTTTTAGGATATCAAGAGATAATTGCAACATCATTTAATGAAAAGGTAAGAAGAGTTCATAAAAGGAAATTTGAATGTTTAAGGGAAATACAAAGGAAAGAATTAGGAATTAGATTTAATAAGAAATGGTTTATTAATAAGACTGACGTAGATATTCCGACAGACGTACAGTGGATACTTTCATTAGGACACAAACATGCATTACCAGTTAGAAGAGAAGATTTTCCGAAGTTAAATATGATAACTGATGCAGAGGATTGTATACAGACAATACCGGATAAGGAAGAACAGGAAACAGCTAGAAATAGATTGACAAATGTAATTAATAGCCATTTGAATAGAATGACCCTGACAAATAGAGATAGATACATTTTGGATAAAGTAAAGGAAGCAGAAATTTTCTTAAAAAAGAATAGGGATTTATTTATATTGAGATCTGATAAGGGAAATACAACTGTAGCTATAAAGAGAAAAGATTATGATATGAGGATGAACAATATAGTAGGAGATATTACAAAATATAATTTACAAAATAGGGATCCAACGAGTAGATTACAGAAGATTAATAATAATTTAGTTGATGAACTTTTTAAAAAGAAAATTATTAAAAATACAGAGAAAATTAAACTTAAGACTAATATTGCTACCGCACCTAAATTATATGGACTACCTAAAATTCATAAGGAAGAATTTCCATTGAGACCAATTTGTTCTTTTATTAATTCTCCATCTTATGAACTCTGTAAATACATTACTAACATTTTAAAGAAGATTACGGAACAATCTAAATACAATGTAAAGAACTCACTTGAATTTAGGAATAGATTATTCAACAAACAAATACGAAATGATGAAAAATTAGTTTCTTTTGATGTAGTTTCTTTATTCCCAAGTATTCCTGTTGATTTGGCGATAAATATTATAAGGGAAAAGTGGAATGTTATTGAGGAATATACAGCTATTGAAAAAGGCTTGTTTTTACGTATTTTGAAATTTTGTATAGAGGATAATAGATACTTTCAATACAGTGAGAAGATATATTTACAACGGAAAGGACTCCCAATGGGATCCCCTGCTTCTCCAATTGTGGCTGATATAGTTATGGAAGAATTATTGGACACTTGTATTAAAAAACTTGATGTTAAGCCAAAGATAATGACTAAATATGTGGATGATCTGTTTTGTGTCATTTCTGAAAATGCAATTGATAATATGTTGATAGCATTAAATGAATTTAGTTCTAATATTAAGTTTACCATGGAAAAGGAACGTGATTCTAAACTTCCTTATTTAGATACTTTGGTAATAAGAAGAGGTAATAATTTGATAATAGATTGGTATCAGAAACCAATAGCGTCAGGTAGAATTATTAATTTTTATTCAAAACATAATAGGAAAATCATTATTAACACTGCGAAGAATTTGATAGAAAAAGTATTGAATATTAGTGACAGAGAATTTCATAGAAAGAATGAGGAAATAATTAAGGATTTATTAAGGGATAATGATTTTCCGATAGGATTAATTTGTTCATTAATAAATCAATATAAATTTAGAAAGAATAATAACACAGGAAATTTAATTGAACAGAAAATTTACAAGTCTATGGTCTATGTACCGGAAATATCAGAACGTTTGGAGAAATCAAAGATAATAGATACTAATAGATATAAAATAGCTTTTAAATCATACAATACAGTAAATAAATTATACAGTAAGACAAAGGATAGGATACAGAAATTGGACATGTCAAATATAGTATATAAAATACCATGTAGTGGAAATGACGGAGAGAATTGTGACAAGGTATATATAGGTACAACGAAGAATAAATTGAGAACTAGAATAGCTGGACATAGATCAGATCAGAAATATAGACATATTAATTCACAAAAGACAGCATTATCTTCTCATTGTTCAAATTTGAATCACTATCCTGACTTTGAAAATGTATCAGTTTTAAACACAGAACATAATTATAAACGTCGTTATATATTAGAAATGTTACAGATAATTAATACACCCACAACAAATAGAATTAACTTTAAGGCAGATACTGAAAATGTAGCACAGAATTATAGATATTTAATACAAAAGAAATAGCACACATTACATTAATTTATAACGCATTATATTAATACATTTTTTATTGTTAATTATTAATATTTTTGTTTGTTATACTTTTATACCAAAGACTTTGTTTACTGGTATAAATGTATACATACAATTTATATTTGACAAATGCTTTTCAAATTTTTTCAAACTTTCAAATTGTTTATAATTTATTAATTTAATTGTTATTTCCTGAAGATGCTACACAATGGAGTAGCGAAATATCGAAAATAAAGAATTTTTTATATATAAAAAACAAACCTTACGCTCAAGAAAATTGTGAAATTAAAAATTGAAAAAGAAGGTTAAATAAACGACAAAAATTTTTGTAAGAATTTAAAAAATATTAAAATGCAAATATTGCATTTATCTCACCAAAAATTGGGTATCAAATAAAACATTCACTTTCCCAGCAAAGTAAGAGCTGAGGAAAAAGTATTAAAAAGTATTAGATCTACTGAATTGCACAATTACATGTAATTGTAATTGCAAAAACTCAATTACATATTATTTAGAATTGTAATTTAAAAAAGAACAATTACATGTAATTTATAATTGAAAATTTTCAATTACAATTATATGTAAAGTAATTGAGTTTTTTTTTATTTCAATTACATTTATTTTTAATCGTAATTGAAAATTTTCAATTACAAATTACAAGTATTGTAATTGAAATCCCCCAGGTCTGGCAAATAAATTAAATATGGATTCATATAATTATGTCGGGTTATATACGTATAGTGGCGTACAAAAACAAATATGGGTATACAAAATTATATGTTATTATATACAAACGTTTTTACTCGGGTTATTAGTATTTAGCCAAAAATCTTCTAATTTCAGCAGTTTTTTCGGCAAGGCCATTCTCAACTAATTTTTAGTAGCTTTTTCTATTGTTTATTCAGGTTTGTTTCTATGAGTGTAGCTACCAAATTCTACGGAAATATAGACTACATTCTCTTCAAAAATAAATATTGAAAAAAATCTACCCAATTACAGCACTTTTCAATGACTAATTTTCCGTGTTATATATTATTTGGAATTGTAATTTAAAAAAGAACAATTACATGTAATTTATAATTGAAAATTTTCAATTACAATTATATGTAAAGTAATTGAGTTTTTTTTTAATTTCAATTACATTTATTTTTAATCGTAATTTAAAATTTTCAATTACAAATTACAAGTATTGTAATTGAAATCCCCCAGGTCTGGCAAATAAATTAAATATGGATTCATATAATTATGTCGGGTTATATACGTATAGTGGCGTACAAAAACAAATATGGGTATATAAAATTATATGTTATTATATACAAACGTTTTTACTCGGGTTATTAGTATTTAGCCAAAAATCTTCTAATTTCAGCAGTTTTTTCGGCAAGGCCATTCTCAACTAATTTTTAGTAGCTTTTTCTATTGTTTATTCAGGTTTGTTTCTATGAGTGTAGCTACCAAATTCTACGGAAATATAGACTACATTCTCTTCAAAAATAAATATTGAAAAAAATCTACCCAATTACAGCACTTTTCAATGACTAATTTTCCGTGTTATGGTCCCGTTAAATACTTTTGGATTTAATAAAAACTTCAGCATGATTAATGCAGATAGCCCCCAAGACGCGCTTACAATCTGAACAATAGGGAAAAATGTATTTGACATCCAACTTTCCAAAAGATAAATGCAATATTTTACAAAAACCGCAAAAAATTTACGATTTTCATTTAAAAAATCTTAAGAACGTTAGCAGAAATAAACCGATGCAAAAGTGTAATAGTTTTCTCAATATTGAAATTTTCCATTATTTTTATCGTGAAATAAAATAGTTGAAATGTTTTTCTTAATTTTCAATTAGAACAGACAAAGTAAGTAAGAATTATTTAATTTGCTTTCATAGTTCAAAATTTAATGCAATATATCTGTACAATAGACTAGTCCAAAAAGAAGTTGGTATTCTCACGCTCCACAACCCTAAAAATAAATATGGTCTGAAAATAAAATCACCAAATAAGTTTTGTTTAGAGGTTACACATCGCAATTGAAGTTTCGGGGTTGTACTTGTTCTATTATTTTTAATTAATGGTAAGTAAATTGCAAAAGTACACTCACAATATATTTTCCCTAACCGATTGAGTAGAGTTTGCTAAAAACCGAAAAATTTGAAAACCGCGGTTTTTGTTTTTAAAAATTGTGAAAACCGCGGTTTCGGTTATTTTTCGGTTTTCACGTGAATTGTTTTAAAATAATTAAATATGTATAAAAATTAAATACGAATTTTAACTCGTACAAAATATTTATTTAAATTCGATTGATATCTCACTCGAATAAAGGCAATAGCGCCGTTTCGAAACCTTTGTAGAAAAAAATGCGTGGAAGCTCGTTATAAATAAAAATTGTCTATTCTTTTGTATGCATCCAGAGCTGTATTTTCAAGAGTTTAGCAATTTGGTTAAAACAATTTAAAGGTAAATTTTTAAAAATTTCGCGGACTACGAAATAAAACTTTTTGAAAAATACGCGGTGGAAAGCTGAACTGAATATAAAAAACTCAACATCTCTTAAACCACTTTACTTTTTGATGTATTTTTTTCTATAATTATAAGACTCAGTTTATGTTATCCGTAATAAAAAAATTTCTTTAAAGTAATACTTAATGGAGAAAATGTTCATTACAATTAAATAAGAAATTTGTAAAATAGGAGCTGAGTCATTTTCGAAATTCAATAATATCCCAGTTAGGGTTTTTCTGAGAGCTCAGAAATTATGATTCGCAAATTGATTCTTTAATTGAAAACAAACTTTACCTATTACTTTTTAAATAAATCTCAATCGTAGAGTTTGCTGTTCGGTTTTATTCGAAACCGAAACCGCGGTTTTTCAAGCCTTAAAACCGAAACCGAAAACCGACAAAAATAAGTCGGTTTTTAATAAATACTTTAACCACATAAAATAATTAATTAAATTGCATCCCAGTGTACAATTAGAATACGAAAAGACTCATAACAGCCCTAAGGGTGCGTACAGAGTGGCCGCTTGTTGCCGAGCCGACTGACGCTTATTGCGAGAACTTGTTCATGCGAGAAACAAGTTTGGGTGTGCATAGTGGATGCGAGAATCAGCGCTGATATTTTATCTATTATTTGTGTTTTATGTATGTTTGTATGCATTTGGGTTTGTTGTTCATTCGTGTTTGAGAAAAAAAAATGTTTACTTATTAATTATTCTTGAAATTTTTATTACATTTTTTTTAAATTTTGTTTATAAGTTTTTTTTAATTTTTTTATAATTGTTATAATTTTATTTAATTTTTATTTTTTTGTTTAATTTTTATTTTATCAACATAACATAACAATGTTTTCGGCGCTGAAAAACGCTTTGGAACTGTTTTCTCGCATTCAATCAGCTTTACGCTCTGGCCAGCTCGGCGCCCACTATGACCTGTTCGCGCTTATTTGTACTAATTTGTATAGTACCAGTTTTCTCGCATTGGTTCTCGCAATAAGCGTCAGTCGGCTCGGCTCGGCAACAAGCGGCCACTCTGTGCGCACCTTAAGACCTTATGAAATCATAGCTACATGACGGTGTATTTCTTCACCGATGAAGCCTCTTTCCGAGCGCACTTTTATGATTCACAAAAGACTCGGAATTATGAGCATTATTGGAAAATTTTGAATTTTTTGAGGTATTATGTGTCATTTATGATTATTTTTTGAGAAATTTATGAGCAATGAAAACATTTTTTTTAAATTTTGAATACACCCAAAGTTTGAGCACCCTGAAATTTATCATATTTTGGAGTCTTTTACGAGTAATAATTTCTGAGCTCTCAGAAAAACGTTAGCTGGGATATTATTAAATTTCGAAAATGGCTCAGCTCCTATTTTACAAAATTTCTTATTTAATTGTAATGAACATTTTCTCCCTTAAATATTACTTTAAAGAATTTTTTTTGTTATTACAGATAACATAGACTGAGGCTTATAATTTTAGAAAAAAATACACCAAAAAGTCAAGTGGTTTCAGAGATGTTGAGTTTTATATATTCAGTTCAGGTTTCCACTTCGTATTTTGCAAAAATCATATTTCGTAGTCCGCGAAATTTTTAAAATTTTACCTTTATGTTGTTTTAACCAAATTGTTAAAATTTAAACTTTGAAAATACAGCTTTAGATGCATACAAAAGAATAAAAAATTTAATATATTTATAAAATCTTCTGCGTGTTTTTTTTCTTCTTTTCAAAGATATCGAAACGGCGTTATTGCTTTTATTCGAGTGAGAAATTCAATCGAATTTTAATAAATATTTTGAACGAGTTAAAATACGTATTTAATTTTTATACATATTTAATTATTTTAAAACAATTTTATTAATGTCACAAGAAAACCGAAAAATAACCGAAACCGCGGTTTCCACAATTTTTAAAAACCGAAACCGCGATTTTAAAATTTTTCGGTTTTTAGCAAACTCTAGGTGTAGTGTTTTGAAAATCCAAACAAAAAAAAAACTTTCAAATATGAAAAAGCAAACCACAAAATCCCTTTTTTACGTTTTGTCAGTTAAAAATTGATAATTGTTTTAATAGACTTTTCAATTATTTTTATTCCTTTTATGGGTTGTTTAAACAATGTTTGAAAATAAATAGCAAAATGGTTTGCATATAATGAAAAATCAGTAGTCCTTTTTTTTAATTGTGTTTTCAATTAATTTAATATGTATTTTAGGTTGTTTTTAAGGATAACAAATTGGATTTTTCGATAACACCGTTTACAGGTAATTAGGAAAATACCTCAAAAAACTTGAGTTTTTTTTTTATTTTTTAAAACCGCGAATAATTTCATAAACCATAAATTTTTTTTTAAATTTCGATTGCTGATTCATAATTTTCGTTAAAATAAAGATCAGATTTGAGAAATTTGCGCATACAAAAAAAAAGGCAAAAACAAGTTGAATTTTTAATTACATCTTTTCGGAAAATTTGGAAATTTTAACTAAAATATGTGTTTTAAAAAATCCGCGAATTACTTAAAAGTTACTTAATTGTTTTAAGTTTTAATTTCGAATTCCTTTTCTTCACATTCATTAAGACCAGATTTAAAAAAATTGTTAAATAATAGCGTACAGGTTAAGAAGTAATTCATTTTAAAGTCAACACTACTTTTTGCATAAATTACTCTAGATATAAACAGAGCTTTGAAGAATTAATTCCTTAATTCAATTTTTCAATTCTGAATTAAAAATTCGATGAATTAATTCACTAAGTACCATATATTGAATGGAATTAATTCATATTTGCTTTCGTTCGATTTATTTTGTTCCGAATTAATTCAATTGCAATAGTTCTTTTTATTAAATCAAATGAATTAATTCACTGGTGAACACGTTCAATTTTATAAATCGAACGGAAAAAAAGTGAATTAATTCCTTACTGAATTAATTAACTACTGAATTCGTTCAATTTCATTTTCGTTCAGTGAATTAAAAAAAAATAAAATTACGTTCAGTGAATTAAGAAAAAATAGAATTACGTTCAGTGAATTAAAAAAAAAAATAATAAGTTCACTGAATTGAAAAAAAAATAAAATAAGTTCACTGAATTGAAAAAAAATAAAATAAGTTCACTGAATTCAAAGCCTGTTTTCTGCCGTTCAGTAGAAGAAAACAATAATGTATTAATAAAATTTTTAAATAAGCAATTTTACAGCGTGTGCTAGTAAAAATAAGCAAATTAGAAACCGGATGCTGTTTATCAACCTACATGATTCAAAAATAAAGCCTTTTACTATTAAAAATAAAAACTTTACAGATATAGATACATTTGGAAAAAAATATAACTATATAACTGGTTTGAAAAATTAATAGTTATATTTTTTTTTCCAAATTTATCTATAAAAGTAAAGTTTTTATTTTTAATAGTAAAAGGCTTTATTTTTGAATCATGGAGGTTGATAAACAGCATCCGGTTTCTAATTTGTTTATTTTTACTAGCACACGCTGCAAAATTGCTTATTTAAAAATTGTATTTGTACGTTATTGTTTTCTTCTACTGAACGGCAGAAAACAAGTTTGAATTCAGTGAACTTATTTTATTTTTTTTTCAATTCAGTGAACTTATTTTATTTTTTTTTCAATTCAGTGAACTTATTATTTTTTTTTTTAATTCACTGAACGAAAATGAAATTGAACGAATTCAGTAGTGAATTAATTCAGTAAGGAATTAATTCACTTTTTTTTCCGTTCCGTTTATAAAATTGAACGCGTTCACCGGTGAATTAATTCATTTGATTTAATAAAAAGAACTATTGCAATTGAATTCGATTGGTAGTGAATTCATTCAAAAAGGAATTAATTCTTCAAAGCTCTGGATATAAATTACTAATTCCTAAAAGATAACATTTTCTGCTACCTCTAAATAAAAGCGAATTTAGCTGAAACTTTTTTTAGATATTAAGGAATAGGGACAACATTGTGGAGATCGCGAATTCCAACTTTCATGTTTTTTTGGACCACTCTACTGTACAATGTGAACCCCGTTCAGTTTTGCTCCTCACTGTACACTTGTAATGCACATTACGACGTTACGCAAATATGTAACAGGCAAAAGGGTGCATGTCTGTCTGTTCTTCCATCCGCTCGTCTACCTAACATACCTATCTGCATTTACATCAGTCGTCATATAAAAAGTAATCAACATACGTGAACACTATCCTATTCACATATGGCGCTTCTTACTGTTGCATACATACTAAATACGATTCTTATACCATAGACCTTTCCTTATTTGTTTCCAATCCCTAAAAAATAAAACCCACTTTGATCACAAAGTATCCTTAATTTCAAAATACTCCCGATATTGGTACGTACTTACTTCTATTAGCCCAACCAATACTTTTGTATGCAAAAGGAATTTTTAAATAATTTGAAAATTATTTAAAAATTATTTATAAAAACAATTAAATGGAATTATTTGGTGACATTTTATTTGTTTTTTTTTTCATATTTAAAATCGGTATACTTTTTGAGCATATATCATTGTATTGATTGATATGTTGTCGTATATTTACGAGTAATCGTAAGTAAATAAATAAAAACAGTAACAGAAAGTAAAATATTTACTTTGCACACCTAATGAGGCAACCAAACAGCAAATGTTGCACAAAGACGTGGAAAATGATAATACTCGTACTTAAAAAAACAGCAACAATTTCTTCAATATGTGTATTTAAATTAAATCATAAATTATCAATTTTATAATTATACAAATATCAACTTTAACATAAGCTGTGTTTTCGCCTTAACTATATCCGTTAAAGGCTCCATTAAGCTCAAATTAATTTGGAAGTAAAGTGCGGCGAAATGAGGTATCGTGAAGTAGAAATCTGTTTTCAATAGATTTTCTTACCTCAAATGTACTTCCAAACTAAATAGTTGTGTATACTGTCATTAACTAAAAGTAAACAGCTGACACGATACTTTACGATACTACCAGACTAATGGACCCTTAAAGCTTAAATTTGTTTGGAAGTAAAGTGCGGCAAAATGAGGTATCTTCCCTCAAATGTAAGAAAATCTATTGAAAATAGATTTCTACCTCACGATCAGGCGCAGATCCCGGATTCACTCAAGGGGGAGGGGGGCTAAACATCTTTCGTATCTTATACGGTAGTCCTATTTATAGATATTTTATAAACTAGATGCAAGTAGGGTATAAGACTAGGGTCTCATTCGCTATCGGATCGCACATCGAACCGGACATCGGACAAAACATTTGTGTCAATTACGGTATGATGCCATGGTAGCACATACGAATATAAGGGGAGGCAAGAAATCTCTAAATTATGAGAAAAAAATTAGAAAAATATTGGTAACATCAGAAATTAAAAAAGTGCATTAATTTATGAAATATCTGAAAATAAAAATGTTTGAGAATGAAATTTCATCACTGATTTCTGATTATTTTTTTATTTTCGATATTTGCATATTTTTTTATTTTTTTTTTTTCTTAATTCTAAAATTTTTTTTTTTAATTTTTAGTTTCTGGCAATTTATTTTCATTTCTTCCTCATTTTTCGATTGACTGTCTGACAACGCCATAATGTTCTGTATGATGTCCGATTGCATCTCCTAGTCTTATACTCTTCTTGCTAGAAGTAGAAGTTTTAATACATGTTTTAGCATAAATTTTCCAAAATGTACCGAAAAAGGGGTTCGGGAAAATCTGCTCAACGCCATTTCGACATTTTCTGAATGTTTAGTTAGTTTTCTTTACTGAAATAATTACAAGATTTTAATGTTCTGTTTCGTAAAAATCATTTAAAAAATAAATAATATTTTCATAGGAACAACAATGGAGATTCTGATATGAAAAAAATTCTCAGAATATGATAATACACGCAGAAAAAAGAGATTGTTGGATATATTTACAGCCAATTATATATATGTTTATAAACTTCTATACTTATGTTTGAGGTGTGTTTCCAATTATTTTATTTTTATCGTTATAATACGTATGTCTCCTAGCAAACACTGTAATGTTTGAATGTTAGTCATATTTTCCCACTTAAACAAAAATATATTTGCATTTTTATTTTATCATTATTATGTTTGTGGAGTGCAAATATAATAATGATAAATATATATATGTTTGCCTGCAAACATTTATATATTTGCGAGTAGATGTATTTTATATGATTCAAACATACATATGTTTACAGGCAAAAATATTATATTTGCTGGCAAACATATTATATTAAAAACACGACAAATATATTTTGACAGTTCTTCCAAACATATATATATCACCAGCAAATATGTTTCCTGCAGAGCGATTTTTTTCAGCGTGTAGGAATGTGCCCTAAATTGTAAAATTTTTTGCAGTGCCTGTTATAGTTTTGTAAGAAAAATTATTCCAAATCATACAACTTTCATAACAAATTAGAATATAAAAACTGTTTCAGTGTTAAAGAGCTTTTCGAATACAACAATCTTTTCTAATCTATTTAAGAAATATTTAAGAAAACACGATCTGAGAACAAAATATATAAGAAAATATCAATTTTTGTTTTGACTATAAAACTGGACATAAATATTGCAACTTTTAAATAAAAAGATAATTTTACAAGAGGAATGTCGTAACATTTGAAAGGTTTTCATATTGAAAAAATATTTTAAATTTTACAAAAGTAAACAACTAATGAGGAAACTATCCCCATGGGTTCTTTCCAACCCTAATAAAATTCGGATATGTGGTAGAGCTCTGGGGCAAACGACTCCATAAATCCAAGTCACAACAAAATCTCCTACTATTACCCGGTAATGAGTTTTGTAAGAAGAAGTTAAGATATGTAACCTCTTACTTTTCTATTATAAAACGTATTATTTTAGCAAGGGCATGTCAATCGCGGTAACTTTCTAAAAAACACTCATTACCTCTACACAGAGAAAATTCTGCTCGACGAAGTTTAATGAGATTTTTGATTAAACTTATGAGGTTTTCTTTACAAATAAATGAAAATTTTCTTAGAATTGTACGAAAAAGCATTAAAAATATTTTAAATGGGGTAATTTTTGCTTACATGTGTGATTTTTTTTATGAAAATATGACTCCAAATCTGATATTTTTTTAATATCTTTGAATTAACAGATATGTTTTTTAAATGTAAAATTTTTCTACGGTAAAAATTCAAATAATTTAGAATATGAGAATTTTCATATCAAAAAAATCTGCGAGCCGATATTATATTAAACACTTAAATAAAACCAAATACTGAAGTGACATTTCTTCCGATATTTGAGGATGTTTCTGATCATTGCTTACGGTTAAGATGGTGATCCTAAGGGTGCGTACAGAGTGGCCGCTTGTTGCCGAGCCGAGCCGACTGACGCTTATTGCGAGAACTTGTTCATACGAGAAACAAGTTTAGGTGTGCATAGTGGATGCGAGAATCAGCGCTGATATTTTATCTATTATTTGTGTTTTATGTATGTTTGTATGCATTAAGGCGCGTTTACAATGATAGAGTGACTCTACTCTGCAGCACATATTGAAATGTTAACTGTTCACAATGCAGAGTAGAGTTACTTCAAAAAATATTTGACACTTTAATACTTACATTTTGTTTCGCGAATTTCTAGGCCTTCTTCCGAGTACCAAATTTTTAAAATATTTTTTTATTTTATAGTAAAATTCCCAACACAAATATTTTGTGTTGGTTTTATGTTTTTAAATATTTATTTTTCTAATTTGTTGACAATTAGAGATGTGAACAAATTAGTGATGTGTCTTTTTATATATATTTGTCATGTTAAACACTTAACAGAGCAATTTTAGCTCTAGAGTGCAGCAAATCTGTACTCCAGAGTCAAAAAAGTTTTACTCTGGAGTGGAATAAAAAGCGATAGCAAAATATAAAAAACTGTTAGTATGAAAGAGAAGAAAACTAAATTTGCTACAGATTGGAGTACTCCATTATTGTAAACGCACCTTTATTCTTGAAATTTTTATTAAATTTTTTTTAAATTTTGTTTATAAGTTTTTTCTAAATTTTTTTATAATTGTTATAATTTTATTTAATTTTTATTATTTATTTGAATTTTTTTTTTTTGTTTAATTTTTATTTTATTAACAAAACATAAACAATGTTTTCGGCGCTGAAATACGCTTTGGAACTGTTTTCTCGCATTCAATCAGCTTTGCGCTCTGACCAGCTCGGCGCCCACTATGACCTGTTCGCGCTTATTTGTACTAATTTGTATAGTACCAGTCGGCTCGGCTCGGCAACAAGCGGCCACTCTGTACGCACCCTTAGGGTGCGTCTATCTCGCTTAGTTTTCGAGATATGGGCCATTTTATAAAATGAAAAATTTTTGTTAAAAGTTCTAGAGGGTCCAAGACCCCACGAAAGACCAGTTTTGGATGGAGATAATCTTTTCACATGGTAGTAAAAATTTTCGTCTATTTTGCTCTGTTAGTTTTAGAGATATGGGACATTTTAAAAAATCGGGAGGGTAAGAAAACTTCTGATCAGGGATGATAAAGTTAGTACTATAGTACTTTTTGTGGTACAATTGGAATCTCAAAAGTACTATGGTACTCCTCTGACTCATTTAGTACTATTTACACATTTTCCGATTTTTAAATTTTTTGTGCTTTTTTAATTTTCATAGATATTATTGTGTTTATAGCGAACACATCAAATACCGGAGTTTTAAATAAAAAATATTTATGTTGAAAATATTTAAAATATTAGATATTACTATTGAAAACTCAAGTTAACCAAATAAAAAATGTTCTTTCGTATATTTAATTAAAATACGCATACATAAAAAATATACAGCTATGGACATATAAATGGCACATTTTACCATGAATTCTTTCTTATGCTTATTTTTGTTTTTTTCCAAATATTGATTATGCACATTTAATATTGCTATAAACTTTAATTGAAATTCATTAATGTAAACGAGTAAAAAGGTTAAAGTCGGGCATGCCGACTATACAATACCCTACACCAGTCTGGGTAAAAGCCAACTAATGTTTGGATCCGAAATTCGAATGGGTAAAAATGGGGCTTGCGTCAAAATTTTCTATAATGTGAGTCAGCGCACCAAATTAAAATAGTCATTAAAATATCTTAATATTTGCGATCTGCAGTTTGTCACCAAGCCAATTTTGGGGGACCCTTATATGGGCACTAGGTCTAAACATGGACCGATGTTCACAAAAATCAATCACAGCTTCGTCCTTGGGCCAAAATAGGTCTGTGTACCAAATTTCATCAAAATATCTTAATATTTGCGACCTGCAGCGTATAAACAATATAATTTTGGGGGGACGCTTAAATGGACACTAGGTCTAAACATAGACCGATGTTCACCAAAATCAATAGGCTTCGTCCTTGGGCTGATGTAGGTCGGTGTACCAAATTTCATCAAAATATCTTAATATTTGCGACCTGCAGCGTATAAACAATATAATTTTGATAGGACCCTTATATGGGCACTAGGTCTAAACATGGACCGATGTTGACCAAAATTAATAGGCTTCGTACTTGGGCCAACGTAGGTCCGTGTACCAAATTTCATCAAATATCTTAATATTTGCAACCTGCAGCGTATAAACCATATAATTTTAGTAGGACCCTTATATGGGCACCAGGTCTAAACATGGACCGATGTTCACAAAAATCAATCACAGCTTCGTCCTTGGGCCAAAATAGGTCTGTGTACCAAATTTCATCAAAATATCTTAATATTTGCGACCTGCAACGTATAAACAATATAATTTTGGTAGGAACCTTATATGGGCACTAGGTCTAAACATGGACCGATGTTCACCAAAATCAATAGGCGTCGTCCTTGGGCCGACATGAGTCGGTGTACCAAGTTTAATCAAAATATCTTAATATTTGCGACCTGTAGAGTGCGCACAAGAATGCATGAACAGACAGACAGACAGACGGACGGACGGACGGACAGACGGACATCGTTAAATCGAAATAAAAAAAAATCTGAGCCGATCGGTATACCATAAGGTTGGTCTAGGACCAATATTTTTTAGTGTTACAAACATCAGCACAAACTTATAATACCCTGATCACATAGTGGTGTAGGGTATAATAAAAACTTATCATTATGAAAAAAAATCCATTGAAATGAGCTGGACAGATAAATGGCACAATCTCAAAAAAAGAGATGGTATGTACAAATATTTTACCATTAATATTTAGTGCTGTGGCCTTTGTTTCTGATGACAGCTTCGCACCTGCGACCCATACTTTCCACTAGTTTTTGGAATTTTGTTTTGCGGATGGCGTACCAAGCTTCCTGTGCGGCCGACCACAGTTCGTCCATATTTTTGTAATTTTTCTTGGCGATTTCAACCTTGACTTTATTCCACAGGTTCTCTATTGGATTTAAGTCAGGGCTCTGGGCTGGCCAATCCAAAACATCAATCTTCTCCGCACAAAACCATTTTTTTACTAGTTTGGAGGAGTGTTTGGGGTCATTATCTTGCATGAATTTCCATTTTATTGGCATGGAGTTGAAGGCATATGACTCCATATGGTTTTTAAAATATCTAAATACTGAAACTTGTCCATTTTTGCATTGATTTTTATAAGCGGACCTACGCCATGCCAAGAAAATGCACCCCAAACCATAATACTGCCACCTCCATGTTTTACCGACTTCTGAGTGAACCGAGGATTAAACTTTTGGCCTTTAGGATGACGAACAAAGATTCTGCCATCTGGTCCTATCCCTACGGGAAATTTTAACAAACTGTCACCGGGGTCAATTTCCCCCTCCTATGACAACGTCATGTAAAAGTGACCACTCTATTTGATATAAAGGGGCCAGTTCGGTGACAGTTTGTTAAAATTTCCCGTAGGGATCCTGTTAATTTTTGTTTCGTCACTCCATAACACGTTTTTCCAAAAACTAATGGGATTTTCCTTATGGGTTCTGGCGAAGGTTAGTCGTTTTGAAATATTTTTTTTTTTTGAGAGAAAGGGCTTTTTTCTGGAAATGCGCCCAAACAAATTTGCCTCGTTTAGTCTTCTTCTGACAAGTCTGCTTGATATTTCCATGTTAAAATTTTCATTAATATCCGATGCTATCTGCCTTGATGACTTGAATGGATCAATTTTCACCATACGTACTATAGCTGCATCCGTACGCTCATCTGTTTTTCGTGGCCTTGGCTTCCGAATTTTACCCTTAGTCAATATATCGGGATCCTCAACACAAGAAATAATTGCATTGTAGACTTTTTTGCGAGAAATTTGCATTATCTCAGCAATTTCCGCTACTTTTTTTCCATCTTCATACATTTTCCATATGATCCGCCTTTCCTTTTCCCATTTTAAAAATTTTTTAAATTTTTATATTTAATTTTGAACTACGAAAAATATTTATTGTTTTGAATTAAATCTACAATTGTTTTGAATTAAATCTATATGAAGTAAATTGTGCCATTTATATGTCCACTTTAAATCAGCATTGTTAACGCAAAAATGATAACGGTAAATAATAAGCAAATCATAACGGAACATTTGAGCACTATTAACATAAACATTTATTTCAATAATAACAAGAAGAGATAAAACTTGCATTTTAAAATATATTTAGTTGGAAAATACTTAAATTTATGCGCAATTTAAATTTGTGCCAATTATATGTCCATAGCTGTATATGTGACCTTCTCCGAAAAAGGGACCTAGTGTGTCAAAAAACGGGTTTGGACTTAAGAGTGGATTCTGGTACTTAAAAGGGTGTAGAATAAGATGAAATGAGTTAGATTTCTGATAAAAATTTATTTACCCTATAAAAACGTAAAAAACGAACTTGGGAAAATCGATAGTGCAGTTGATAATGCATTATGAAACTTTAAATGCGTTCTTCTCAAAACTTAATTTTCACACACTAGGTCCCTTTTCTCGGAGAAGGTCACACATATCTATAAATATTTCTGTTTTTTGAAACTAGCAAAATGTTTTTCCCCTCAAAACTCGTAAAGAATTCACTCATTCGATTTTCAATTCTGAATGATTAAATACCTAAACCCTATTTCGAATAGTCGAATGAATTCTTAATGCACCTAATGCAATCATTAAATTCATTTGATTAGATTGTCAAGCAATTTGTTCATTCGAAAATATTCTTATGACATTCACAAGGTGGAATAGACCCGTAAATACCTTTAAAATAATATTGAATACGGTTTTCAGGGCCTTTAAATTCTGAACCCTTCACTTACAGAAATAAACCTGCAAAAATAGCGGAAGAGGGCAAATAGCAAAAAAATGGACTTACAAAAGAAACCGCTGAGATCAGCAGATTTTTTTGCGAAATACTAGTAAGATTAGAACAACCAAAATAAAACTGGTAAATTTATAAAATTTTAGTTATATTTAAGTTACTTTTAGTTCATTAAATATAACAAATTATACTCTAAAATCTGCAGAAAATATTAATATTAGTAGACTAAAAATAGCAAAAATAAACTGTTATATACAAATTTTTTGTTATTTTTAAGTTGAATTTAGTGGAATGAAAATAGCAGTCTATCTTGCTAAAATCAATGGAAATGGTTGCTAAAAATATTAAACTGCTGATTTCAGAAGACTAGATTTTTGTTCTTATTAAAAAAATTTAAAAAAAGGTTTCAAGATTTAAATTTTTTTGTGATTTTTTAGTCTATTAATTATTATTTATTTCTGATTTAACAGGTTAAGGCCGGATAACACAATATCCCATTAAAATGTAACCTAAAGTTAAATTTCAACAACAACAAATATGTCAGTTTAAGTCACAGTTAGTAGCTAACAGGACACTGCGACACTGTGGGTAAGTCGTTATTTTCTCTTAACTAAAATTTATTCTAATATATTGCCAAAATTTTATATATGTATTCACAGAAAGAATTTACAAAATTCTAATTAAATTTTTAAACACCTTTCTCATACCAAATGTGTAAATACACAGAAAAAAATAATTCATACATGGAATGAATTTTTCCATAAACTGTATGAATCGAACATTAATTTTTTTTCCCAAAACTTTTTCATTCGGAGTAGGAATGTGTTCATACATATTATGAAAAAGTACATGATGATTTATTTTTTAATTTATGGCTTATATTTGATACTAAAGAACTATAAATCAATTTCGTGCGGAAATGTTCGCTATTTTAAGAAAAAGAAGATCATTTAATTCTATAAAGCGCGGAATTTTAATATACATATTTATTAAACAATAATTATAGCACGACTAAAAAATTACTTTTCCATATTTATTGCATTATAAAAACCTTAACATGAATTATTTACAGAAATATATTGTGCAGGCAGATTCAATGACCAGGTTGATTAGCGAATAATGTGCTGTATTTTTTAGCAACTCCATTGCCATTATAGCGAGATTTTTCGTAATCCAAAACGTAATTTTTTGTTTTCCCTGAACGGATTAAATTTCCATGTATCTAAAATAGTTAAAAATATTATTGAGTAATAAATACGGATTTATATTGTAAATTAACAGAATTGCGCCAACATTTCAGTATTCCACGGCAAATAAAATGTAAGATTTCCAAAATTTATTATTTCAAAACAAAATTGAATTTTTTTCTGACATGTTTTTCTATTTTAAACTAACTTGTTTTTATAAATATTTTTTAAATTAAAATTAAAGGAAATTTCATAAATTGTATAAATTTATTCATACATATTATGAACTGAAATTAATGAAAGCAATTCATACTATTTATGAACAAATTTGGTTCTGTGTACAAAAAAAAATTTTTAAAAAGGCACCAACAAAGAAATTTGTAAATCCAAAATAAAACTTTCTTTTTTTTTTTGTAACTTTGAATTTTTATTTTTAAATAATTTTTATATGAAAGATAATTAAATTAAATTTTTTTTGGTACTATAGAGGTTGAAAAAGTACTATTTTTTAAGCTGGTTGGCACTATTTTAACAATCCCATTTATCATCCCTGCTTCTGATACATTGGTGGCATCATCTACCTGGAAATAGCGAAAATATGAAAATATTTTATTTTAACAACAAATTGTGTAAAATTTAACAAATGGTTTTTTAAAAATAAATAAATAATAATTTATATGTAATGTTAACACACCAAATTAGTTAAAGCACTGATGCTTATTAGTACTGTATTAAATGACGATAACTAAAATTTTTGTTTAAATCAGTGTTTCAACTAAAAATTTGTTAAGAATTAGTCACATCGATTTTAAACCCGTTTAGTTTCTACCAGATTTTTGACCGATTTTTTTACTGACGTATTAAGTGTGGTTCATTGATCAGTTGTAAAAAAATTTTTCTTCCATCTCTTTTTTTGTTTTTTTTTAGACATATATTGAACTTTGATATATTGTTAAATTTATTTATCATTGTGTTCTTTTGACAAATAAGCTTCTCAATAATTTCATTATTAATAATGTTAAACATATTTTCAGTCATGTTATCATTATCAGTTATCAATTATTTTGCGAATTTCTACGCGAGTATTATTTGTTTGTTCATAATAGTGGTGACACAATGTCTGACTAGTAAACCGGAAAACTAAATAAAAATTAATCATCAGCTGTGAACTAAAGAGCTAAAAATATTTTATTTGTAACGATTCGAAAGAAAACAATTTTATTTTACAATAATTAGTTAACAAACTTTATCGTATAATTTTTGTTTTGATTTTGGTAAATTTAATTTCAACAATTTGTCATTTTAGTTGTCATAATTAGAGTCCATTACTCACGTCAGAAGTTTCAAATTTTCAATTATTATTATCCAAATATACTCGTATATTCATATATTCATAAGTTGGTTTAATCAATCTTTTGAAAATTTTAATCACTATTTTGACTTAAATTATGATTCAATATACAATGCAATCGCTCTAGTCGATAATTTTTACAAATAATTTCTATTCTTATACTTTAGTTTTAAAATTGATATACTTATTATCGTTAAATAGAAGAAGTTGTTTAATACATTTGAAAATATTTTAATCGTCATCACAAATTGTTCATGTTTAACAATTGATAGTTTTTTTATTATACTTTAAATTTTAAGTACCTGTTATTATATAATTGTTATTATTTTTTTTTAATAAAGAATTTTAAAAATAATTTCCACGTCTTTGTAATTCAAGCAATTGCTATGTAATTCTCTCACCCTATGTTAAAAGGTTGTGGCTGCAAACAGGAAACGAGCTATTTAGTTTTAAGGAAAACCAAAGCAACATTAAAAAATACCATATTATCCTTAAAAATGCAGGAAAAAAATTCAATTGCCTATTTGGAACCACATTTCATATATTTTTTCTCACTAATTGAGAGATTAATACACTCTTTATTTTAAAAACTCTTTGGTTGAAGTGTTTTTAATATTAAAATTTTTTAATCATTCAGTCATTTAGTCACATGGGTTTAAAAAATTGTATTATAAATTTCCATACAAATTTTTTTAACATTTATTAATAGTTACCAAAAAAAACCTGTTTAGGCAAAAAGTTGATAATAGACTTAAATCTACACTTTATTAATGTATAAAAATACTTCTAATATCCCAGCAGAAATTACTGCTTGCTTGGAAGCAGTTTTGTCAGGGAAAGTTAAGCAGTGAAGCGATTGCGATTGTTTTTCTTTTAAAATGTCGATAATTCATGCCTTCTCGGAAGTGCATATTATAAAGCTTTTCAACTATTTAAAATCATGCCTTCTCAAAAGCACAATATTCCTGAATATTTTTTCGTGAAGAGAAAATGCCTCTTTTTTTAGTAAAACCTCTTATTTAATTTAAAATAACTTTTTTCCGCATTTTAACAGTTTTTGATAAAAAGCACCGCAAAAATATTTAAGCAATCAAAATGTATAGCTCATTTCATGCCTTTTTGAAAAGCACAGCAAAAAACGATATAAACAATTAATCAACTTAGGCCTTTCATTAGTGCTGTTTACGAAGATACACATTTTTAGAAGCGGTAAAAGTAGCAGTAAGGAAGCAGTAATCGTTTTTACTGCTTCCACATTTTTGCTGGGTTTGTGGTAGAGATGAGCGATATTTTCATACCGGTGATTTAATAACAGTTATTGATAAATCACTGGTAACGGCAGTGATCAAATATTTCAAGTCGCAGTTACTCGGAATGTCGTTCTTTTAATATTTTTGTACTATTCTTTCTTGCAAACTTCATTGTGCACAGTAACACATGTTTTTTTTTTCAATAACAGTGAATGGCTTTCACACTCTTCTGAATAAAATGTCTCCTTCTATCATGTCTTTGTTACCGGCCGCAACTATTCTTCTTTTAAGGCCCAGTTTTTAGGAACTGGATTATCTTTAAACTTAGTTTAACGCAGTTTGTAACTGGAATACTGCTTTTAAAATGTGGTTTATTTTGTTTTATTTCAATAAAGAAATAAATTATACTCGAAAAAAGATTTTCCGGCAAATTTTGTTAATAAACTTTGAAATGGCTGACAAAATTCGTTTTCGGTTTAACTAAGCCAAGTTTAACTGACATCTTAAAAACTCGCCATAAATATTATTTCGTTTATTTATCAGAAAATCGCAGTCTTTTCCATAGAAAAACCGTGATCACGATCACAGTTTAAAAGAACAACGATTTGCAAATACATTCACTGAGAACAATGTTACTGAAAAATCGCCGGATCGCCCATCTCTATTACAAACCCGTGATCACGGTCACTGTTTAAAAGAACGGTGATTTGAAAATCACGATCACTGGTAGCAGCGTTATTCAAAAATCACCGGATCGCTCATCTCTAGTTTGTGGTAAATATTTTAGCGAACATTTTTATATATCCGTAAAAAATGCAACTCTGAAAATATCGAGTAGTAGTTTTAAGTATCGAGTACCAGCTCTACTCTGCTATCAATATCACTTACAGGTGGCGCTATATTTTCATATTTTTGATTGTATAACCATAAAATAGCTTATATCTCGGAAACTAAGCGAGATATAGCAAAATGGAGAATAATTATTTGCTCTGTAGTTATTAATCCTTATTATCTATTCACTTATACTCCCAATAATAAATATGGGCCTGTCTCGAGACAGATCCGAAGAGTCCAAAAACCCAGACTCTAAGCGATATGTTGGCAGAAATTTTCAGTTAAATCAGATAAATTTTTTGCTGAATTTGAGTCAAATTTCTTAGCTAAGTTAACTAAATTGTCTGTGTTTTTAAGAGTATCAGGTGATAATTCTCAACTTCCTTGAAAATTCTGCTATGCAAATACAGGTACTATTTGCTGTTATTTTAGCAGAATTTTGGATTGTTTTTAAGAGCTTTTTTGTAAGTGTAGCATTGTCGTAAAAATAACATAAGAACTTTTGCTTAAAATTTTTTTAAAACAAGTGACAAAATTGATAGAAATTACTGTCTTTTACATTTAGTTTGTTTTTTATTATAAAAATATGTTTTAATAAAAAACAACAATTTTTTTCTAAATTGTAAGTAATGTAAATGTGTAATTACTTCATCATACCAAAAATTTGAAGTCAAAATTCCAAAGAGTTCTCCAGTGTTTACATTATTATTCATTGGAAATAAAGAAAAATTTTCTGATTTTTATTTACAAACTAATATTAATAACAACAAAAATAAATTAAATAAGAATATTAATTAAGTATTTAAGAAATTCAATAAATTTTTTTATTTTGCAGATAATTTAGAAAAATAACTGCTTACTGCAAAAATATGGTTATCAAAATTTTTCTTTTGACAAGTATATCATCGTCGTATAGAAATAATTTTGAATTTTGCAAATTCCACGGTGCTTTGGATCAAATTTTTATAAATTTTTGCTTTACTTCAATCTGCAAGCGAATGCAGTTTTTATCAGGGTTGGCAGACAATACCGCTAAAATATCGTTATCGATTCAAAACCCTTTCAACTGACTACCGTTACCCCTAAAATACAATTACCGAAATACCCGGAATACCGTTATCCTTAAAATACCGATACCGAAATAAATAAAATATCAATACCCGTAAAATACCTTTACCAAAACAAATGAAATATTGTTATCCCTAAAATACCGTAACCGTTATTTTTAATTTTCTGCTCTCGACAATTTCACGTGGTTATTGAGTAATTTTTTATACATTAAGTTGATAAATTGGTTCTGTTTTTAATCTCGTTTGTTTTTTGTAAAAAAATTAGCAGTTGCATCGAAATAACTAAATACCGTTACCGATATAACTGAAATGCCGCTAACCTTAAATACCGTTACCGAAATAATCTATCGTTATCTTTAAAATACCGTTACCGAAATAACTCAAATACCGTTATCCTTAAAATACCGATACCGAAATAAATGAAATAGCGTTACCCTTAAAATACCGTTACCGAAATAACCTAAAATATCGTTACCCTAACGATAACCGCATTCGTTTCGGTTACATTCCTTGGTTTTTATTGATATAAAAATAAAAATGTGACTTACTCAGAACTAGGGTGAAATTCAAAAAATCTTTTCTTAAAAACAAGTAAAAACAATTAACTTAAATTATGCAAATATTTACTTCAGTTCTGTAAATTTTGTCTTTCACTAAATTTAGTATGTATTTTACCTAAATATAGGATAAACTTGTTCTTAAATTAAGTAAAAGTACCCGACTAAAAAAGTGTTCATATCTAATCTTATATGATTTGATATAATTAGAAACGTTTATATGTATTAGAGTGTTTTGTTTTTTTTGGTTTTTGTTTTCGATTTTCGGATATCATAACTTTTTAGAAGGTTTTTGCGCCAATAAAAATAATGGCGTTTTTATTTTTGAAAAATTCCAACTCCTTCAATCCCCTCTCGGCGAATTTTGGGTACCTTACTTTGTAGAACAGAAACCTCTAAATATATTTAAAATCTGACTTCACGAATCGATTCTACATGAAAAATTAGGCTTATAGGCAGTTTTTTCCCCTTTTATAATGCACCGGATAGCCATTAGGGTGGTCGGAAAAAATGGATTTTTTTATTCTTCCATTTTAATTATTTTGTCGTATACACATTTAAAGAGGATACTTACTTGAGAAATATGGTATACTATACTTATTTCTATTACTACCCGTTAAAAAGTTATTATTCCTTAAACTTTTATTTTTACATACCCTGCCTGCCCAAACCGCTGGAGCTACGAATTTGAAATTTGGTATGAAGGTTCCTTCTCTGTGGTAGACATCCACTAAGAAGGGATTTTTGGAAATTCCTACAGGGAGGGGCAAAAAGGGGACAAGAAAAAAGAGCTTTTTCCGAAAAAAAGTAACTTTCTCCAAAAAAAAGTACCATTTTCAAAAAAAAAGTACCTTCTCCCAAAAAATTGAAACCTCCAGAAATATTCAATCAACAAACATTTACACCGAACAACTTGTTGGTAAAATTTCGCGGTTGAACACTTCTGGCTTAGTAAAAAATAGAGATAATTTAAATTGTTTAGCTCTCTCAGCAGTTGAAAAAATGGTAATTAATTAAATAATTACTATTTATTGTTTCTAATAATCATTGTTATTATTTTGTTAATAAAAATGTTTACTTTGTTTTTAATAAATAAAATTTACTTTGCAATAAAATTTACAAAACAAAAAAATGTTGTTACTTGCAAATAAATTTAAGGCTTAATAACTTTTTAACGGGTGGTAATAATAATAAGTATAGTATACCATTTTTCTCAGGAAAGAATCCTCTTTAATTGTGTATATTAAAAAAGTAATAAAAATTAAAGAATAAAAAAATCGATTTTTTCCGACCACCCTAATGGCTATCCGGTGCAACGTACAAAATTTTGCAAGCTCGCCAATGGTCATACTCTTATTGTTCAGGTGAGATAGGTCCGAAAAGGATCCCAAAGAATCCATTTTTATGTAAAAACCAAAGGGTGACTTATTTTTTCCCTCGGGATCTCTCCCGGACCTGACCTATATTCATTATTGGAGTGTGTTAATGCTCCAATAGAGCTACAATTTTGTCCGTTTTGTTCCATTAGAGTATTGGTACTTGTAGGGTCACGCTTAAATTTTGATTACCGCTTTTTCAACATTAAATATGAAGGTGAAAATTCGCCATAATATTTATAAATCCATTCTTTGGATATCAAAAATAAAGTTTAATCAAAACTTGAAACTCTTTGAACTGTATTTTTTTGTATAAACTCCAAAGGTAGTATCTAATCCACGAATTTTCATAACATTTTTCTTAAGATTAGTTAACAAAAAATCTTGGTGCAAACTCGCTATTTGTGTGTGAGACCACGGACTTTACAATCCATATATTTAGTACAAACACCCCAGGAAAATTTTCTATTCCAAAGAATTGGTTGTAGAATAACTTATTTTCCTTTGTAACTCCTTCTACTGCCGGTTCTACCATCGGTGACTTCTGTTTCAAATTGTCCAAAAAGCATAGAGTTAATACCTACTAGTACTAGTTCCAAAACTGACTGAACTATATTAAAGTTCCGTGGAACGGATTCCCGAATTAGTTACATGGAAGACCTTGTTGTAGAATCGGCGTAGTTGGCAATCGATTTTTAAAATTTTCCCTAGCACTTTAACCAAAAAATTGAAACTTCGTAACACAAATTAGTAGAATACTTATACCAAATTTGATGTTGATCGAAAGAGATACAGTCGAAAAAGTCACTGTTTTCATAAGTAAGCTCCATGAAATAACCCTATTTTTATATTTTTCAATTTACTAACACCCAGCAAAATTTTCTGTTCCACAAATCGGTTGCAGAATATTACTTTTTCTTTGTAACGCCTTCACTCTCAGTTCGAAAACGATTGATTTTTATTTAAAATTATCCCAACCAATTCTATAGCTATAAAGAAGAACCGGTTCCGATTCTCCTTCAATTACACCTTCCCGAATCGATTTCATAGAATCCATTCTAGTTGAACCAGTTGCAGGATTGTTGCTGTTGGCAACCGAATGTAGAATTTGTTCCTGGGTATTTAATACTAATTTGTGTGTTAATCTGAGCGTATTTGTATTTAAAAAAAGAATTAACTTCAATAGGCAATTTTATTATAAAATAATCATCGATTAACTGTGATTTTTTTTATTTGTACATTTTTTTTAAATAAATTTTTCTTGTCAGTTAAAAAATACTCATTTGTCCACAATAATATACTCATCACGCACTTAATTATAAAATTATTTATTTTTTCTGCTCAGATATTGCAATTTAATTACACTTATTTGTTTATAAATATTTGTTTAATTATCAATTGCATGTCACATTGTATTATTGTTGTTATTTGTATTATTGTCAATATGTTTGTGGTTTTAATTGAGGTGTGGGTGGGTGCAGTTTGACCATCGTTGACACTATAATTATCGATAACATAAATTGTTATTTATTTATGTATAATTAAATACAATACTAACTCATTGTGTACAAGTATGACTGCAATCAAAGAGTATTAATAAGCAATTATGTTATTAAAAGAGAAAATGGGTTAATTAGGATATAAGCATTGTATTTCAATTAATATCACCATATCGCAGTGTCGTCCTACTTACATTAGGGATGAGTAGCGTATAAATCATGCTATATTTAACTCTTTTATAACTATGTTATAACGCTAACAAAAGGTGTTATCATGACATATTTCTTGACCATACTAAAGGGTGGTAATGCACGATTTTAATTGTAAGTAACACCTTAACGTCAAGTTTTTTGCCCAACTTAATTTGACATTTCTTTGTTTCAGTGTTTGACAAATTCAACCATGGAGAGGTACACAATTGAGCAGCGCGTTAAGATTGTTGAAGCCTTTTACGAAAATGGGCGTTCAAATCAAAATGCATTTCGTGCTCTTCGTGATTTCTTTGGTCAGCATAATCGAACAAATGTGTCCACAATCGGGAGAATTGTGCGAAAATCTTAGCAAACCGAGTCTGTAGGAACTGTTTGGTGCGGTTTACAGACTGTTTGGTGCGGTTTATGGGATGGCGCACAGTGCTTTAATCCCATATAACGATTGGACAAAATAGAAGGAGAGGAGACAGAGTTTTGAAATTTGGTAAATATCGGGCCAAGGACACACCCACCTCCCATAGGTCCCGAAATTTAGAAATATTATATTGGCTTCATAAATGGACGTAAAATTACAAAACTGGATATGTGTGATACACATAAAACTGAAAACGTTTGTGTCAATTTTTATCAAAATCGAAGCAAGGACTCTTAGTCCTGCCATATATCCTTTATCTTAAAATCTTTATTAAACCTGCAAATATTATCCGATTGCCATGAAATTTAGCACGTGAATTGATATTTGTGTCAAATTTGGGTAAAATCGATTCATTAATCAATTTTAAACGCTTAAAATGATTTTTCTAAAACAAAAAAAAATTAAATAGGATTAAAATAGGAAACCATGTGAAACCTCCATTTTAGGTATAGGGCATGTTCAGCGAACTTATGTAGAAAACTACGAGGAATATTTTTGTGGAGCATTTTAACCTTCTAGCTCTACAATTAAAGGGACTTTCTTGGCCCCTTTCTAAAACAGACAAAAACGACCCGTTAGTTGAAGAGTTAGAGGGTTAAAATGTTTCGCAAAAATATTTGTCTTGAAATTCTACTATAAGTCTTTAAAGGCATCAGCATTAAAAATTTAACTTCAGTGCCAGTAATAAGTAAAAACTTAAAATGTGTTTAAGGGTTAATTTTGTACTTATTTAGAATTGGCGCTCAAATGTCCCACAAATTTAGGATTTTAGGGGGAAACCATGGAAATCTTCCATTTTAGCTATGGATGTGTTCAGCGAAGTTATGTAAAACACTACGAGGAACACTTTTGTGGAACATTCTAACCCTCTAACTCTTCAGTGATAACAATTACTATGTAATAAGTAATAACGTAATCTTTATCACAAGGTGGCACTTTGTTTACTAAACTGACACTTTTTTTTATTTAAATCGAAACAAACAAAAGAGCTTAAAAAAAAGAACGGTTATTTTTAAAAATCCTTAACTGTAACTGGTTCAACCGATTCATTTCGGATTTTTAGTGGTTAATTTCGATTTCATAGCGTTATTATTTTCTACACTTATAAAAAAAAGTTAGTACAAAAGTCTGTTAAACGCGTCCTGATTAAATTGAACTAATTTTTCTGTTACTTTCTCTAAAAAAGTCCGTACAAATAGGTAAAAATTCTGCTAAAATAACAGAAAATAGTACATGTATTTGCGCCAGCACAATTTTGACCTATTTGTATGGACTTTTTTTATAAGTGTAGTAATAATTTCTTTTTGATTTTCTTAAAAGAAAATTTAGGAATTCCTCTATTATTTTAAATGGGTTTTGATATTTTAATTATTCATATTTCATGAAGACATAAGATAATTTTTTTCGAACGAGACATAGGCCATATTGTAAGGTTTTCAAATTATTATGCATAAGAACTTTAAAATATCATACTTTTTTCTCTACACTTATAAACATTTTAGCTTACGACCTAAATTAGTACATCAGCGCTAGGCGTGTATCAAATTAAACAAAACCATTTGATTGCAAAAGTGTATAATAAAATTTTTATCAATTTAATCATGAAATCTCAGAGATTAAAAATAAATTATAGAAGGTAACCATTTATATTTTGAGCCTTGGCCACTTTACCACTTGTTAGGCGCCAGCTGATATTTCCGCTAAAAAGTTTAACATTTTTCACCATAACCTTGCTTAGAACTTTTTGTCATTTGAGCATTATTTGTGTTTACAAAAAAGTGAAAGTTTGTAATAACAAAAAAAAAATGGAATTAACACATGAAAATTTTCGGGCAGTGATTTATTACGATTTTTCATGTGGATTACCTAGACAAGAGTGCATAGACATTTATTAGAAATTTATTAATTTAGTTCGAGGCCAATTTCCTTATTATGAATTAACATAGTAAGTACTTTTTTTCAAAAGCTGCTATTTTTCTTCATCGGGAGACTCTTCTGACAAATACTTCACAGAGTTTTTGCTTTCAAAAACCTCTACACTTTCAGGAATGAAAAGACGATCGTTTCGGGGATTTTCCAGGTCCCCTTCATCAGTTTTCTTTAGAAAGTAGTGGCAGTAGTGCAATGCAATTTGATGTAGTCTGCTACATCAACAAAATGGGAATAGAGCAAACAATAAAATATGTTTTCGAAGTCTTCTGCAAAGCATAGCCAACAATAGAAATATTATGAAAGTTTTAGTTTTTGTATTTCATACCATCGGTATAAATAAATACAAATTTTATTTTTACCCTTCTTCTTTGTTGGTCTATTCAACATTTGGTGATGAAGGTACATTCTTTGCAACTGTGAAAGGCTGATGTTGGGAATTTAATCGGGGACGTGGTTCGCTCCAGGACGAATTTAGAGAATGTCGTCGAAAATCAATTGTAGTGATGGAAAACATTTTTGCTGTGCAAAAACTAATAATGCAAGATCGTCCTGTGACATACTGTTAAATTGAGGCTACCTTAGGCCTAAGTTTCACCAGCATAAATAAAATATTGCATCAAAATTTTGTCGTAAGAAAGATTTGCTTTCGTTGGATTCCTTAACAACAGCTCAAAAATATGAAGAAGAAATATAATAGCGGTACTTTAAAAAACGTGTATAGGGTCGTTACAGGTGATGAATCATAGATCTGATGAATCATGGATGAACGAACATGGGCGATAATTTATATATAATACTTTTTAAAATGAAATTCGAGACTTTTATTGAATTTAGTGATTAAAACATCATAAACAAAGTATTTTTTTTTTTTTAATTAATTTGCAATGATGAAAATTAGCACACTCATCGGTGTGCCGACAGTGGTGCATCTCGCTAAGAGGTGATGTTGCGAGTCTTAGACTGTATAGAGGGTTGCCGGTTCGATTCCAGGTCATGGCATACCCAAAAAGTTTTTCATATAGAGACAATTTAACAACTTAAAAAATACTTTGATCAATTGACACATAAACTAACCATTGACTAGTCTCTGGGTGAGACGCAAGAGCGGCAGTCTGGTGATTCCCTAGTGTCTGTTAAATTTTCCAATAAAAATGTTTTTTCGTCTTCTTCCTATAAATGAACTTTAGAAAAAAAAATCTTAGTAATTAATTCTAAAATTAATGACGATTGTCCTTTGCGACGGTTTCAAACACTACTCAAAAACACCGTAAGGTTGCACGAGAGTTAATACCAATAAAGCAAAAAAAATTACACATCTGTAGGTTAAAAATTATCCAAAACCATATGAGACTACAAAAAAATATATAAAATGTATAATTTTGTATAAAATTTCCATAAAAAAATTCAAATACACACATATGAGACACTTTAGACCAACTGCTGCGCAATCAAAATATTTTGTAAATAATTCAGGCATTTCACTCTGTAGTAGCCAAAATAATTTAGAACTGAAGTATTGACGGTCTGCCGTTTTTCGATTTACGAACCGATTTTGAAAAAATTTACATTTTTATAATAAACTAGTAAAGGGGTATAAAAGTGGTGTAAGGGGGGCAATGGGCACATTATATATTCTTTGTAAGGTATTTTTTTTTGGAAAAGGTACTTTTTTTGGAAAAAGGTACTTTTTTGGAAAAAGGTACTTTTTTTGGAAAAAGGTACTTTTTTTGGAAAAAGGTACTTTTTTTGGAAAAAGGTACTTTTTTTGGAAAAAGGTACTTTTTTTGGAAAAAGGTACTTTTTTTGGAAAAAGGTATTTTTTTGGAAAAAGGTACTTTTTTTGGAAAAAGGTACTTTTTTTGGAAAAAGGTACTTTTTTTGGAAAAAGGTACTTTTTTTGGAAAAAGGTACTTTTTTTGGAAAAAGGTACTTTTTTTTGGAAAAAGGTACTTTTTTCGGAAAAATGTACTTTTTTTGGAAAAAGGTACTTTTTTTGGAAAAAGGTACTTTTTTTGGAAAAAGGTACTTTTTTTGGAAAAATGTACTTTTTTTCCCCTTTTTGCCCCTCCCGTCCAAAATTCCAGAAAGTACTTTCCAGAAAAGTTAGCCCATACTCCAAGGAACACATATCTTAAATTTCAGCTTTCTAGCCAAAGGGGTTTTGGCAGGCCGCCAAGGGGGAGACTTTTCCCCTTTTTGCCCGTTCCGGTAGGAGTTTCCAAAAATCCCGTCTTAGCGGACGTCTACGCCGAAAGAGGAACCTACATACCAAATTTCAACTTCCTAGCTTCAGCGGTTTGGGCTGGGCGATGTTGAGTCAGTCAGTCAGTCACGTTATTCTTTTATATATAGAGATAAATTAAATTAACATGCAAACAACAACTAATTTTTCTTATAAGACCAAAAAAATTTATGCATTTGGCTTTAAGTGAAAAAAAGAAACACCAAAATAATAGTAAAATACTTCACATAAATTTTTTTTACATTTTATTCAATGAGCTTAAGACCATTCATAGCAATTGTTTATATTCATACCATTCGTTCTTTATTCGTTGCTTTTGTGAGTGTTAGGTAAAATTAACAGAAGACGTGCAATGCATGATTTTCGTCATACTCACTTTTTTTAATTGTGTCATGTATTGCTTTACTGAGAGGATGTGTATTGACAACAATATGCTCATTTTTTGTGATTGCATTCAAAAGCATAAAATAAGGCACTCAATCCGTTCTCTGGTCTACAAATGTCAATGGAATATAATTCCTGATCTTTTAAAGCTTTTTTGTGCAATATAATGTCATGCAGTATCATGAGGAGCTTTTAGAACTGTAAAATTACAAATCTTTTAAAACACGTTTTAATATATGAGTAAAACATAGAATGGCGGGGTGAAGGAAGAAAAAATATCCCAGTATGTCATGGTTACCTACAATTACATTTACCATTCACATCTAATTTAGTGAAAACAGGATCAATGATTTTTTATTGAGAAAAACAGATCGTCTGGAAATATCTTAGCGCACGAATTTCAGATTGGAATTGAAAAATTACACTAATAAAAAACAGTCTGTAAAAAATTTAGTTAAAAATAATAAAAAGTAGTTAAAAATAACCTTGCAGAAAAAACTGCTAACATTAGTAGATTATTTTTGCTAAATATGTAAGAACAGCAAAAATAAAACTGTTAAATATACAAACTTTTAGTTATCTTTGAGCTAGATTTTAGTTAATAGAAAATAACAATTTAACCTGCTAAAATCAGCAAAAGACGTTCTTAATAATTAGTAGGTTAAAAAAAACAAAAAAAATTTTCAATTTAAAATTTTTTTAATGCGAGTAAAAATTTAGCCTTCTGAAATCAACAGTTTACTATTTCTTTTAGCAAATATTTCTGTTGATTTTAGGAGGATATAATGCTATTTGCATTCAACTAAATTTAACTTAAATATAACAAAAATTTTGTTGGTTGGTTTAACAAAAATTTTGTTTATTTGCTTTTCCTATTTTCAGTAAAATAATATTGAGCAAAATTTTCCGCACATTTTACAGTATAATTTGTCATTTTCAATTAACTAAAAATATAACAAAAAAAAAAAAAATATCACTCAAATATATCAAAAATTTTGTAAATAACATAAAAAGGCAGAAACTAGATCTAGTCTGATTTGCAAATTAATGTGTTTATAACTTTTGAGGAAAAGGTTTATTCTTCTTGCTAACTTCAAACCTACTGAATTAGAATTAATAAAAATACATATTAATTGCAATATTAATTGTATTTAGTCTATACGATGCGTTTGGAATATGCTAATTTAAGCATTTTTCTGCAAGGTAATTTTTAACTAATTTTTAGTAACTTTTTTCGCTTTTTGTACTGGTTTATTTCTATGAGTGGAGTTATGATTTTAAGAAACATATTTTGTTCTTCTCTAACATTCCCGTCACAAATAATTGAAATCATTTGCATAAGTATTAACTATAATATTATTGTAATTGAATTTTTCTAAAAAATTATTGTACATTAATGGGAAAATAACTCAAAAACAAAGATAAAAATAAATTTAAAATAACGAATATGCAAGTGCTTGTGCAAATTTAAAAGTAACTGCCAATCAGAGCTTTAAAGAATTAATTCCTTTTTGGAATGAATTCCCAAAAATTTAATTCAATTCTTTAATTCAAGGAATGAATTCATCAATAAGACATAAGCAGGAATTAATTCCTGTGAATGAATTCAAAGAACTCAAATTTATAGAATGAATTCCCTGACCCAAGCGCAAAGAATTAAAATTAAATAATTAATTCACTAAAGAATTCATTAAACACTAGTTAATTCAATTTGAAGTCAAGGAATTCATTCAATTCTAGTTAATTCAACTTTTGGTCAAGGAATTCATTCAAGTTCAACTTTTGGTCAAGGAATTCATTCAATTCGAGTTAATTCAACTTTTAGTCAAGGAATTCATTCAATTCTAGTTAATTCAACTTTTAGTCGAGGAATTAAATTTATTTCGTTTAATTCCCTAAGGAATTAAATTTTTTTCGTTTAATTCCCTAGGAATTAAATTTTTTTTGTTTAATTCCCTAGGACTTTTAACTTAATTAAATTAAATTATTACTTAAACAAAAAAAATTTAATTCCTAGGGAATTAAACGAAAAAATTTAATTCCTTAGGGAATTAAACGAAATAAATTTAATTCCTTGACTAAAAGTTGAATTAACTAGAATTGAATGAATTCCTTGACCAAAAGTTGAATTAACTCGAATTGAATGAATTCCTTGACCAAAAGTTGAATTAACTAGAATTGAATGAATTCCTTGTTGAATGAATTCATAAAATTTTATGAAGGCATTAGAAAAAAATTAATGAATTAATTTAATATAAATCGAATGACAAAAAAGGAATTCATTCAATTCCTTAAGTTTGGTCAGGGAATTCATTCCCAAAATATAAATTCAGTTCAAAAAAAGGGAATTAGGGAATTAATTCTTCGAAGCTCTGCTGCCAATTATAGAAAACATACGATTTTCATTTATTGGTTATACATAAATAGATGTCACAACATTGCTAGATCTGTCAAAACAACAGAGTAGTATATTGGAAGATGACAAAGCAAATTGTGGTAAAAAATTTATTTGTTGTTATTTTTGTTTTTTCTTTGATATTTTAAATGTTAAATAACGCTCCTAGACGAGAACAAGAAATTCTCATTGAGTTTGTAATTTAACTTAACAAATATTTCTAGGAATTCTAAAAACGTCATCCCCTGACGATTGCTTTAGGATAGGGACATGCCTTCAGCAGATTGTTTTTCACAATTTTCCAAATAAGTTTTGGGATTTTAGCACACTTAATTCCTTTAAAGCAATTATTGTTTATCCCGATAAAAATAAATTTTAATGTTTCATACAATTTTCCATTTTTAATACGAACTTTCCACGAATTTTATATTTGTTTAATTTTTGTTTTATTTTGAATCACACAGTAATTTTTTCTTAAATAAATTGCTTGCGATGAAAGAATTGCAAATGAAAGAATTGCGCAATTTTTTAAATTATTTTAAGAATATTAAGTATTTTGTGAAGAGTTAAAAAATGGTAAACAAATTTCATACCGGTTTATACGAACGTCTCTTATAACGATATAAGTTTTCTGATCCTGCTGAGTTCGTCATAAGCGGATTTTACTGTACTGCAGAAAGATTTGTCGTATGGCATAGTCAACAATCAATTTTTAATTAATTTACTAGTCCCGTTCTTTTTTCAAGTACTTGATTCGTTTTTACTTGCTTGGAAATTGCACTTTAAGCGATAGTGTCACATTGTGGTGACACCTAATCTAATCTTGAGACGATTTAATTTATATAATAATCTTGTTTCCATAATTAAAAAATATTAAAAATAATAAATGAATTTATTTTTTCAACTCATTTATGATATGTGTGTTTGTACGTCGGAGTAGTCATTAGCAGTGGTAGATCCAGGATTTTCTCAAAGGGGGTGTAGCTGAGCTTTTAAACCGTTGTACGGCGGTACTATATGTATTTTTTTTCAACCACAAATACAAAAATATCATAAAAATTCAATTACATATTTTCAGGCGATAATTTTCAATTTTTAAGTTTATTTAAATGACAAATAATTCTACAATTGGATTAATAATATTGAAAACGTTGAATAAATCAATAATAAATGCATATTTTTTAAATTGAACCTCCGAGCCCTAATTATGATATTAAAAATAAAATTAAACAACTGTTACGAAACTATAGTACATTTCGTTAGTTGTTTTGTTAAATAACTGTCGTAAAAATTGTTTCGTATTTTTCAAGAGAAAATCAACTGTATTACTAGGGCAAGGAATTCCATGCAAATGCATTTTTTTTGTCGATAGTCCAAAACTAATATGGACTAAATATTTATCCGAATCATCAAATTTAGAACAAAATGGCATCGATTTGTAGTTGCATATTTTTGCATATTTTGTCATAAATGCATGTTTTTGCATATTTTGACTTTAAATGCATATTTTGTTCCTTTTTAATGTATATTTTGTGCTTTTTAATGCATATTTGTGCATATTTTTAATTTTTAGGTGCATTTTTTATTTTGTAAAAAATATAAAAAATTAAATTTTTTTATATTTTGAATCAAAAATTCAATTCATTAAATCTTAAGAACCTTATTGGCCTATGAAAAATCTTGGAGTTCTGTGTCTGTTTGCAAAATAACTAACTTAAATATATTTTTAAATTTTAAATTGCATTATTTTCTTATATTTTTAATGCATATTTTTCTTTTTCCTTGCCCTAGTAATTACAGTTTAAAACAGCAACTACTGATTACTACTCGAACAACTGTCATTTAGTAACTGTCAATTTTATTGAGTGTACTTGTGCAATTTAATTTCGTAAGTTTATATTTTAGTTTTTGTAAATAAAAAAGTATACATTTTTTGTTAACTTAGTATATTTTTTTTGCTAAGTTTAGCACTCGGTTTTGAAAAATTAGTAAAAGGTATTTCTGAAATTAGCAACGAAAATTGGTACAAAAATCAGTAATTTGTTACAAAAGAATAGCAAAAATTATTGCTAAAAGAAAATTGTACTAAAAAACAGTACAAAAATAGTTAAGCGTTGTTGAAAACTGTTTACAAATTTTTTTGCAAACTTTTTCTTCTCAGTATAGATTGCTTTCCGGACCTGGCGTATGTGAAATATCGGAGTGTGCTACTACACTTAACCAAAAAAGTCTGCAATGGCTACTGAAATTATTGTGTTATTGCGGGAAATTTAACTGTTTTGAGCCCAGCGGTATTTTTGCTAATTTTAGCAACACATGTCTACTGATTTGCAGTACAATAAAATTAGAAGAAGAAATTTTAGCAAAATTATTTTAAACTGCACTTCAAAGTCTATTTGCTGAATTCAGTTAGAAAATTTATTAAATATCAATAATTTTAGTGCAATGAAATTAGTATAAATAATAAGCAGACCCCACTAAATTTCAGTAAATTGTTGTAAACTGCCATTTTAAATCAATCTGCTGAAATTAGAAAAAAGTGTACTAAAAAATAAACAAAAAGTAAAAACCAAAATACAAAATTAAAATCAAATTTAATTAAAAAAAAACATTTTTTTCTTTCAAATATAAAAATATTTATGAGTTTTATTTCCAAACTAATTGTAAGAATATATCAATAATAACAAATATAAACTAAACAATATTTCTAAAAAATCAATTAATTCCTTAAGTATCCACTTGTCTAATTTAAGTATATTTTTTGCTAAGTCTAGCACTCGGTTTTGAAAAATTATTAAAATATTTTGCTGAAATTAGCAGCGAAAATTTGTAAAAAAAAATCCGTAATTTGTAATAAGAGAATAGTAAAAATTATTACTAAAAAATATACTGTACTAAAAATCAGTACAAAAATAGTAATGTGTGATTGAAAATTCTTTACAAATTTTTTTACTAACTTTTTTATCTGAGAGTACTAAAATAAAGCAACTTTAATAAGATGGTCAGTATCTGAAAAGCAAAAACTGTTTGCAAAATTCTCTAATAAAACTTATAAAACTGTATACTCCAATAAAACAACGTAGGTCCGGGAGCGATCCCGAGGGATAAGTCACAGGGGTGACATACATATATTTACTCAATTTATGTACGCTCAAAATAATATATCTGTTGGCTGAACAGAAAACTTTGTTACTTTAACAAAATTTATTCCTGTTTTTTGGCTTAAACAGGAATGAAAGTACCATCAGCCTCTTATGAGGCCTGATTTTCATTTCTCCTCTTGTGTGGAATCTCGTTGGAGGGAACTGGGACAAAAGTTGTGGCATATGCCGACGACGTTGTGCTACTGATCAGGGGGAAATTTCTCCAGACGGTGAGTGAGCATACAATGGAGTCGGCGCATACAATGCTGTCCAGGTGGGCAAGGAAGAACGGTCTGGGAGTCAATCCATCTAAAACCGAACTTGTTTTGTTTACAAGGAAGTACAAACCGGAGGGGTTTAATCTCCCTAGATTGGAGGGAGTTACTCTTCAACTCTAGGGGGAAGCGAAGTACCTGGGTGTCATTCTGGACTCTAAACGTTCCTGAAAGAGGACCTTTGGGAAGAGGTGGGGTCTACAGCGGCATATCATCCACTGGATGTATGCGGCGATTATCAGACCAATCTTGACCTGCGGGGCACTGGTGTGGTGGAAGGCGGTGGACACGGGGTCATCTCTCTCCACTGTCGCAAAGGTACAACGACTCTGAGTATTACGGGGGCGGCCCGTTTGACACCCCAGGCAAATTTGGAGGTGATGCTTGGCATCCCACCACTGGATATTTATATCAGGGGTACGGCGGCAAAGGCAGTTCTCAGAATAAGGTAAATGCAAGAGCTGAGGCAACGAACCTGGGGGCGCAGTACTATTCTGCATGGGAATGGTGGTGCGCTACAAAATCGTAATTCGACTAATACTAATCTAGTCTTTGTATTTAGTAACTCTTCTTTAAAATATTAATTTAAAAATAATCCATCATAATAACTGTCAAAAATAATTGCTATGTTTGTCGTTTATAACTCTACTAAGCGATAACGATAAGATTTTGTTTTATTTTTGTTCTCGATTTTTTGTATTATTATGAAAGCAATACTTAACTTTGGCTTATCTTAATTTCATATTTTATTTTCGATTAAGTCATTTAACTTTTCTAAGAGCAGGGGTTTTTTGAGCATTTATTGGAAATTTACTTAATACCTTAAAAATATGATTTACTTTTAATTTTGTTTTATAACTACTTACTGCGATATCAGTTGATGAATTTATAATTTTTTTGATTGGTTTATTGAAGTACTGTTCATGTATGCTTTATTTTAGGTATTTTATTTAATTTTTCTATGGCTGATAAACAGTGAATTACACTGTTTATTTAGTTTTGATTAAATATACACTGAAAATATTATGCAATTTATTGTTTGGAGTTTAATAAAATATAAATTTATTGTTTGGCTTTTACTAAAAAGTTAAAAACAAAGGAAAATATGTTACATTAATTTTCCAAAGAAATGTTTATTTTAACTTTTAATATATTTGCTCAAAATAATTTACCAGCACCTACCGAATTGTTAGTTTCATTTATTTATTAAAACAACAAAAAATAATAATAATAATAATTTATTTCTTTACGCTCTAGTTATTATAAATTTAAATTTGCTTACTGTCTGTTTTAAAAATTATATTCAAATAATAATTTAGTATTTTTAATTTAAAATTATTTGAATTTAAATTACAAGAACTTGTTGAACTTCGCAGTGTAGGAACGGTAATGACATATCAATACTTTTTGGACACTTACGACTTACTTTTAGCATTATTTTAAAAAATATAATAATGAGTTACTAATAACTAGTTACTTTTTCCATTACATTAATAAAATAATGCTTTACAAATAATGACTTATTTTTATCATTCTTTCAAACATAAAGTAATGTTCTAGATTTTTCATAAAGTTTCTTAAATCTATTTTTAGACTCAATATTTTTACAAATTTGGTAACAATATGAGCAATTCCTAGAAATTTTTAAGATCGCTGGCATTTTTTTAATTTATCAATTATTTCTTATATTGGATTTGAAAGAGTAAATGTTAATAACAAACATTTCCAACACCATAAACAATTAACCTGCAAAAACTAGGGGTTGCAAATAAAGGGTTGTTCAATAAGAGCGCTACAAAAGTTTTTTTAAATAAAACAAAAACGGTTTTGGATATCAATGAAATTCTTTATTCCTGTGAAAGTACGTTCGATGCCATTATGTATGGAAATCGATCTCTTTTGCATGGCCACCACGGGCACGCTTGCAGAAGTCCAGACGCTGAACCCAATTTTCGACGGTTTTCAAGCATAAATCGGCCGATATTCGTACGAAGTTCATCAATCGTCGCTGGCTTGTTGGCATAGACCATAGATTTGACGTAGCCCCACAGGAAATAGTCCAACGGCACGACCGAGGCGGCCAATCGACTGGACCATTTCGTGAGATAACACGTTCTCCAAACTTGGTTTGCAATAAATTGATTGTGACATTCGCTGTGTGGCTTGTGGCGCCGTCCTGTTGGAACCACATGTCCTCCAAGTCCATATCATCCAATTGGAGCCAAAAATATTCGGATATCATTGAACGGTAGCGATTCCCATTCACAGTAACGTGCCGGTCTTGTCATCACGGAAGAAGTACGGCCCAATGACGCCACCGGCCCATAAACCGCACCAAACCGTAATTTTTTCGGGATGCAATGATGACTCATGGAGTACGTGTGGATTGCTGTCTGACCAATAACGCATATTTTGTTTATTGACGAAGCCATTCATTATGACGACCATAAATTGGACGTAGCGCTCTTAACGTTGAGGCCACTGACTCCGAATTTCGGTAGTAAATTTTAATAATTTCGACTGTTGTTGGCTCGTATATCTTTCCATCATGAAATGGCAAACCTTACTGAAGAGAAATGTCAAAAGAGCGGCAAGAAATATGGCGTCGTTTGCTGTCCCTGTCTTTCTACTTTTGTAGCGTCCCTGTTGAAGAACCCTTTACATTCGTTCAGTAGTTATAAACGACCAAAGTTGAAAAATGTTAAAATCACTTTTATTTATTTATTTTTAATACCGTTGTAATTACCGAAATTTATTTACAATTTTTGAATTTTTTTTTGTGTTATTAGATTACTTTAATGTTTGTGGATTATAAATTCTATAAATAGAATAACACGTTCCACAAAATTTATTTAAAAATTAAAATTTGTTTATGTCGCTAACTGGGATAGAACCGGCGACATTCCGCTTGTCAGCCCATTGCTTTTCCTCTAAGCTAAGCTCTATTTAAATCTTTTTAATCAAATTTCAAATTTGAATTTTTTCAGGTTTGAATATTTTGTCTACAAATAAAATTATATCAACAGCAGAAAATCAATTGTGTCTTTTAATTTGAATAAATAAAAAGATTATTTAAAAAAAATATATAATGCCTTGGTTGAGGTTTGAACTCAGATCTCTAAGGCTATAATGCTGTTTCTCTACCCCCTGCGCCAGATATACTTATATTTAGTTGTTGTCTAACTTCTAATTTAAATATGCATATGGATGAAACGAAAACATATGATACATTCCAAAATTTTATTATGATAAATAAAATGTCTGTTCCTAGTCTCAATATAATACTATAATTACCAAAATAATGGAAATTAATGATTAGAGCTACTAAAGTTGAAAAAAAATTTTAAATTTATTGGAAAAACTAATACTTTGGATATCGTGATCGATTTTATTGAAACACAACTGATACTAGATTTTTTCTGCCGATATTTTATTCAAATAACTAAATCTTCGATAAAATGGTGGTTGTTGGTATTGAAGGTAATGTAGAAGTTAGTATTTTTTCAATATTGGTTAGAAAAGCCGATATTTTGGATAATGTGACAGTGTTTTGATTCATCGTATATATTTTCTATTCACAAATAAATTTAACTTTCCTGATGATGAACTTTAAATAATTGCAATTAAAATTATTGAATAACGAAAAAATTTCGTTGGTTCCGATAGAATTTCAACCAATTTAATTTCTATGTGTAATTAAAAATTAGTTAAAAATGACCTTGCAGAAAAAACCGATAAAATTAGCATATTATTTTTGCTAAATATAACTAAGATAGAAACAGTAAAAAATAAAACGGAATTTTAGTTATATTTAACTTAAATTTCAGTTAATAGAAAAACAGCTTAACCTTCTGAAATGAGCAAAAAATTTGCTAAATAATTAGTAGACTGAACAAATCACAAAAAAACATTATTTTTCAAAGTTTTATTTCGATTTTAATACCAATAAAAATCGAGCCTTCTGAAATCTGCAGTTTACGATTTTTTTTTAGCAAAAAATGAAATTTGTAATTTGCATTCAAATAAATTTAACTAAAAAATAACAACAAATTTTTTAGACAAAACAGTTTTTTTTTGCTATTTTTAGTCTACTAATATGTAGCAAAATTTCCTGCAGATTTTGCAGTATAATTTGTCATTTTCAATTAACTCAAATATAATCAGCCAGTTTCAGCAGTTTTTTCTGTAAGGTAATTTTAACTAATTCTGACTGGCTTTTTCTGCTATTTATACACTAAAAAAAGGTTAGTTTAAAAATTAAAAAAATGGTTTCCAATTTCATTACACTAATATTATGCTAATTTTTATTATTAAATTATTTTTTAGTAAATAATTTTTTAGAAATTACGTAGTTTACACTAAAATTGGGTTGCTATAAATTTAATTTTAGTAAATTTTGAAACTCGATTAGCTGAAATTAGCAAAAAGAAAATATTAATAATTAATCAAAAACAATTAACTGCGGATCAAAAATGATTTGAAGTTCGAAAACATTAACTGAAAATCAGAAGTTTCAAATAGAATTTGCTGTATTTCAGTTAATGTTTTTTTTAAGAATAATTTATATTTTCTGAATTTTATTTGAGATTTTCTGAGTATCAGAAAAATTTTCTAAATTTCATTTGATGTTTATAAAAACAGATATGTAATTGTCATTTTATTTCGACTTTTTCTTATGATTTACTCGATGTTTCAATGATTTATAACAATTTTCCAAGTATTTTTTAAATTCATTATCTAAAATCAAATTTCTAAGAAAATTAAAATTTTAGAAAACTTTTTTCTATTCGCACAAATTGGAATCAAAGAATTTCGTAAAGATGTTTCTTTTTTAATTTAGATCGATATTTTAACAATTAGGTAAATAAATATGCAACTACTTTTTTATTGTTTATATGAAGTTTTTGAACTCGAGCATTTTTAATTATAAAGCCCAAACCACATAGTGAAAATGCCAGTGGACAGTGGCAGTGCTGTCAAACTTTGTATTTGAATTTCGCTAAAACGATTTAATATTTTTAAAAATTTCTTTTTGCGTTTTGTTTAAAAACAGCTCTTGTTTATTTAGAAACTTTTCAAATTTCTCGGCAGTGACAAGTAGAGAAGATACAAAAACTGCATTATCGACAAAACGTCGCACTGCGGTCGATACTGCGTTTATGTGGTTTAGGCTTAAATTTAAAATGTCCCTACAAACTATCTCAACTAATGTTTTTAATATTTTAAATGCTTATTTGTAATTAAAAGTAATATTTGAAGGTTATATTGTTGGTTGACACCACAGATTAATACCAGATGTGAAACCAATGGCAGGTGTCAAAAAAGTATTCTCGAACCGTATGGTTTTGTTTACATGGAAGTCAAGTCAAGAGAGAGATAACAATATAAAATCTCCATACATTTTGTATTGCATATTTTTTGTATATATCTGTCTCTTTTTAGATTATTGTGCTTTATCTTTTGTTTTTTTCTTAAATTTTTGCGTTTTGTTTTGCTCATTTTCTGTCGGCCATATTGCCCAAATCAGCTGATTCATATCTGGTATAATCTGTGGTTGACACTTTTGTACCTTTGTATTTCATTTCGCCTTACAACGAACGTCTTGCTTTTCGCCGTTTTTCTAATTTACCACAAACAATGCTGATAACTTAAATCAAGCTTTGTACGCAAATCACAGTATTTAAAATTTGATAAAAAAAAATTGATTAATACAACAGAAATAAACTTTTACAATCAGCCCGAAAATATTTTAAGCGAGTAAAATACTGTCTTAATTATAAAAATTTATTAACCCTCTTAAGAATGGTTTTAATATATAATAGTATATAATTTAATATACTTATATATGGTGTGGTTAATATAATGTGATATCATATAAATTCTATATAATTTCATCAATACAAATAATTTTGTACAACTTAGATCTAATAATAATACTTGGTCATTTTCCATATCAAATTATATAAAACTTTATATGGTTGTATATAGTCCACCAATTTATATATATTTGTATACAATTTAATAGGGAAATTGACCCTATTTTATTGGATCTATATATGACATCATATATGAAATTTTTTAAAAACTAAGAGCTATATATAATTATATCCACAAACATATTGTGTCATCCTTGACTATATGAAAATATTAGTCCATATTAAGTTATATAATTTTCTATATAACTTTTTTACTCGGGGTATTACGCGTTTTTATGTAGAAGCGTAATATCTTTTTTTTCTGGTGTTTGCAACACTCAACAGAAAAGATGAACTCGAACAAGAAGAAGAGAAAAAAAACAAACTGGTTTCAGTTTCTTTCGTGGTTTTCTCCGACAAGTTCTTTATAGGTGATTGCGCGTTGTATTGCTCTATTATAAAATAGTAATGATGGTGCATTTTCGTGAGAAATATTACAAAACTAGATTAGTCTAGTATAGAAAACTATGGAATTTTCTAGAAGAAAATATGCTGAGAAACGGGATTTACTAAACACATCAATCTGGTAACGTAACACTAAATTTAAGTATACACCTCAGCATATGCAATAAGGTTAAATGCCATTAATAATGTTTAGTAGTTAGGATCTGTCATAACTGTTATAATTTTAGAAGCACTTGAATTTTCCATATGTTCTACATGGCCGTTAAACTATAAAGAACCGAACGTTACGACGGAAGAGGAAGTTGTGCATTAACATTTGTGGAGTGAAGTTTTTCTTTAATATTTGTGCTGTAAGTTGTGTACTAAAGTTTGTTAACTGCGCATTAGCATTGTATAGTCAGTTAATCATTAGTTAAAAATTCTGCTAAAATAAGAGGAAATTGTACCTGAATTTGCGCCGGCAGAAATTTCAATGATATTGAGAATCATGATCTGCTAAATTTGGGTGACCTAAATTTTAGGTAAAAAAGTTAGTTCAAATACAATAATTTATAAGAAATGTTGTTTAATGGAAATGAAAATTACTCAGTTGAAATCAGCACATGTTTTCTGCTAAATTTTAGTTGGTTATAAACAGGTAAAAAATTCAGTTAACATTCAAAAATTTGGAAGAAATTTCGTTTAATAGAAATGAAAGTGGGTTAGTTGAAATCTGCAAAACATGCTGCTAAAATTACTATCACTTTTTGTTATTAATTCAATAAAAACAAATTAATGTAAATATTGTTAATTTTATTTTCGAATAAATTACACAATCCAAAAACACTATTTGCATTAATTATCACTTTTATTTTCTTGCCAATATGTGTGCCAGCGGAAGTTATGTTATTTGGTTCCTTTTTTTTGTCTACCTGCGGGTAGAATTTAGATGAAAATGTTAAAGGGCTGAAATAAAAGAAAAACAATAACATATTTAATAGTATTCTCGTAAATAAATATAGTTTATATTATAAAACAAACCTCTATTATTTTATTTTTTTAATACAATTTTAACTGTGAAATGTTAATGTCCAGTATACCACCGTTTTCTTTTGCGTTCCTTTGCTGACTAATAGAAACAAGAGAAAACATGCTTTTATCATATTATTTTATTTAATAGAACTTTCTTAACAAGCGCCATATTATTTTTATTTATATTGGTAAGCGTCATCAGTGATGACTCATCACACACATTAAAATATACTTACTAGAAATTTTCTAATTTGTATTGTTCGGCAAACTCACTAATACACACTTCACCATCAAGCACCATCAATCACTATACACTACACCTTTTGCAATTGTAATTCAGAAAATATCAATTGAAATTCAGAAAATATCAATTGAAATTCAGAATTTCCATTTGAAATTCAGAAAACATCAATTGAAATTCAGAATTTCCATTTGAAATTCAGAAAACATCAATTGAAATTCAGATTTTCCATTTGAAATTCAGAAAATATCAATTGAAATTCAGAAAATATCATTTGAAAATCAGAAAATATCAATTGAAATTCAGAAAATATCATTTGAAATTCAGAAAATATCATTTGAAATTCAGAAAATATCAATTATTATTCAGAAAACATCAATTGAAATTCAGAAAATATCAATTGAAATTCAGAAAATATCAATTGAAATTCAGAAATCGTCATTTGAAATTCTGAAAATATCAATTGAAATTCAGAAAGCGTCATTTGAAATTCAGAAAATATCAATTGAAATTCATAAAATATCATTTGAAATTCAGAAAATGTCAATTGAAATTCAGAAAATATCATTTGAAATTCAGAAAATATCAATTGAAATTCAGAAAACATCAATTGAAATTCAGAAAATATCAATTGAAATTCAGAAATCGTCATTTGAAATTCAGAAAATATCAATAGAATTTCAATTGATATTTTCTGAATTTCAATTGATATTTTCTGAATTTCAATTGATGTTTTCTGAATATCAATTGATATTTTCTGAATTTCAATTGACATTTTCTGAATTTCAAATGATATTTTCTGAATTTCAAATGATATTTTCTGAATTTCAATTGACATTTTCTGAATTTCAAATGACATTTTCTGAATTTCAATTGATATTTTCTGAATTTCAAATGACATTTTCTGAATTTCAAATGCTATTTTCTGAATTTCAAATGATATTTTCTGAATTTCAATTGACATTTTCTGAATTTCAAATGACATTTTCTGAATTTCAATTGATATTTTCTGAATTTCAAATGACGGTTTCTGAATTTCAATTGATATTTTCTGAATTTCAAATGACATTTTCTGAATTTCAAATGATATTTTCTGAATTTCAATTGATATTTTCTGAATTTCAAATGGAAAATCTGAATTTCAATTGATGTTTTCTGAATTTCAAATGGAAATTCTGAATTTCAATTGATGTTTTCTGAATTTCAAATGGAAATTCTGAATTTCAATTGATATTTTCTGAATTTCAAATGGAAATTCTGAATTTCAATTGATATTTTCTGAATTACAGTTGCAAAAGGTGTAGCGCCCCTACCGTTTTCTTTTGAAAACACAAATATTAAAAAAGTGGCCGATAAATTTATCTATATTAGCTGATACATTATCAAAATCATTTATAAAAAAATAGCAAAATATCAGGGGGGAAAATTAGTTCAAGTACAGCAGAAATATGTTTTTGTGGTGAAATTGGATAACTAAAAACTTTAGCTAAACAACGGATTTAAACGAAAACCACAGGAAAAATTAGTTCAACTGAATTAGAACGCGTTTAACAGACTTTTGTATTAACTTTTTTTTATGAGTGTATGTGTGTTAAATAAATAAGTGTAAAAGCTAAATCAAAATAAAGGGAGCGTGTAATTTTTGTTTACTAATACGAAAGAGTATACATACATATAGAGAGAGACGATCCTTCCTATGACTCTCTTTTGTTTTTAGCGAACTCGGGCGAGCAAATAAAAACCGGGTGAAAACAGTTTGCGCACACAAAAGATGCTGCGAGTACTGTGAGGGGAAAATGTGATGACGTAAAATTTCCTTTTTCATTATTCTTCTTTGAAATGAGTGTTGTCAACATCTAGCACAACATTATTAATTTAATTTATACAAAACTTGATAAAATCCACGAATTTTAATGAACAAATTTTTAATAAGTATGCTTTCATCATTTTCCCTACAGGAAGTTTTTATATATAAATTATATACTCTCCACGTAAAATAATTTTCTCTGCGATTGATTTTGAAGTTAAGTGATAAAAAAAATATTAAACCTAATGTGTGGTGGAAACACCATTTGTAGACCCTACATTACGTTTTTTTCGATTCCTAGCGCTTTTCATGTTAAATTTTGTGTTTTTCGGCCAAAAATGCTAACTGAACACAGTAAATTAAATTATGACGCATTAGGAAATTATCTCGTTCCCCTTGAAACCATCTAATTTCCCCACAATTCCCCTGTATTATAGTTTAAATTTCTCCTTATTTTATACTCTTTGATTTTACACAAGCAAAATGTGTTATTTTGCTTGTGCCCGAGTTCGCGAATAAATAAAAAGAGAGCCGATTGAGCGAGACAAAGGGGGATCGATACCCTCTGCTAATACCATCAACCCGGTTTATCTAAAGGAGATAAACGTACGTTTTAGAAGGTAAACGTAACAATTGGTGTCAGCAGTGGGATTGGTTATTTGGATTGCAATATAAATGAACCCGGTTTATTTAAAGGAAATAAATCAACGTTTTTGAAAGGTAAAAATGTAACAGTATTTATTTTTAATGCAATCTAATTTAAATTACAAAGAATGTAATTAATATCTTATATATAAATACAAAAGCTAATTCTAACTGTATTCTTTTTTTTGTAGGCTTAATACATTGGTTTTCTTATATGGTATTTGGAAAACTTCGAAGACGTGCAACATGGTGAACACATCAGGAATAACTGGATATTTTTTTCTAAAATATATTTAATTTGATTCGTTGTTGGGAGTAAAAGAAAAAATTTAATCCGAAAAATGGTGAATACAATTGTATCTACGTGGATGAAATTGGATTTAATTACTTTAAATTATATACAATTTAATGCGAATTTTGACCAGACATTATTGTATTAAATAATATCTTAATATTTAAAATTTGATGCAGTTAGGTCCAATTTTGGTAAAAATGTTCAAATTTCTGTTTTTATTAAATATTGTACTGAAAAACAATGAGGGATTCACATAAGGTTTCGTGTATCGTGTAAACTAAGCAAATCTAGTAAGTGTGTAAGTCTTTATATGAAACAGCATATATAAAAAACCTACACATTAATCAGTACTTATGCGAGCTACATATAGTATAGTTCAAGAATAATCCATAAAATAAAAAAATTCTAAAAAAAAGGAAATTTCGAATAATTTTCCATCGATTATTACTGGATTTTTCACTAAAGGTGAGATTTTCAATTTGAACGTGAGAAAAGTTGAAATGAAGCTTTAATTTTTGGGCTATTCATTTAAAAACGAGAAAAATACATTAAAATTGTGATAACAAATTTGACATGAAATCGTTTTTAATAAAATTAAATGTCATGAAATAATCGTTTAAAAATGTTTTAAATTTGTAAATAATGTATCGTATGAATAAAAAACTAGATTTCTCTAATAGGGGGAATTATTTATTAGGTTTTTAAGTTATTATGACACAATTTTAGTCTGTTTACGGGTATCAAATTTTTGTTGTTTATATTTTCATTTATATTTTACGGTATCCTTGAAGCCTATGGAAAAATTTGGTGCTACGTTATTTCTAAACCAAAATAATTACTTTGGAGAATGGGCTAACTTTTATTAATATGTTTTTCCGATGTATATTTATAGCATTTTAAAAGAAAATGAATTTCAATTTAAATTTACTAAGATATTAAGAGTTCATTTGAAACAAGAATATACCATAGATTATATAGGGAAAATGTATCTTTTTTAAATCAATAGGCTTGTTTTGTTGTTACACATATGTGGTACAAAATCCCATACAAAGTCTGACTGCGTATATTAAGTATTAACCTCTTTTAACATAATATTTTCAACTTCGATTCTATACAAATAGAGTTTGCTAAAAACCGAAAAATTTGGAAACCGCGGTTTCGGTTTTTCAAAATTATAAAAACCGCCGATTCGGTTATTTTTCGGTTATCTTGTGATATTAATAGAATTGTTTTAAAATAATTAAATATAACAGTATTCTAACTAAATATATGGTAATTAAATATGCAGAAAAATTAAACAGTTTAATACATCCAAGATATCTTTTAGAATTCGATTGAATTTCTCACTCGAATATTTAAAGGCAATAACGCCATTTCGAAACCTTTCCGGGAGAAGAAATAAACGCGGAAACCCATTATAAATTAATTTGTTTTTTCTTTTTTCGGCAATTAATTATAGTTTAAATTTTAGCAATTCGTTTAAAACAATAAAAAGTTAAAATTTTTATAAATTTCGCGAAATACGAAATAAGGCTTTTTGAAAAATCGGCGAAAATCGTAACTGAATATGTGAACCTCAATGGTCCTTACTATAAAAGAGTATTTTAAATTCAAAGTCGACTTTATTTTTAATCATACGGTTTTGTTCATTTTGTGTATGTAAACCCTACAAAAATATTCATATTTCCAAACATTTTGATTGGTTGAAAATAAATTAACCAATCAGAATTCTCCAAAAATAAATAAAGTCAAGGCATAATGCCACCCAATATTTTAACTAAAGTCGACTTTAACTAAAATATACATTTGAAAATATTAGAGAGTAAGGGCGAATATCTCTTAAACTACTTGACTTTTTGGTGCAATTTTTTACTTAAATTATAAGCTTCAGTTTATGTTATCCGTAATAACAATAACAAAAACAAAAAATTCTTTAAAGCAGTTTTTAATGTAGAAAATGTTCATTAAGGCACATCTACACGGTATAGAAATCTCGTAGAGTTTGCGCTAAATTTGTCATCTCTAATATTGTTAGCACTAATTTTTATCGTAAAAGTACCATCTCTAGTTGTCAAGTATTTGTTTTTATTAAAATTGTTGTATTTCAAATAATAATTTTTTCCCAAAATACCAAAAAGTGAATTTTATAAACTGAACTATTCAATGATGTTACAAGACATTTTAAAAATTGTTACTAATTAAAGAAATTGTATATGACAGCAATTGTCAATGGTCTAGAGATTACAATTCGTAGACTTATACAGAGCTGCATTTTCATAAAGTCTCGCGAGTTTTCTATCCCGTGTAGATGTGCCTCTACAATTAAATACAATATTTTGTAAAATAAAAGCTGAGTCTTTTCGAAATTTAAGATTCGATAATATGCAATTTAATTAATTATTTTAATTGGTTAAAGTATTTGATAAAAACCGACTTATTTTTATCGGTTTTCGGCTTCGGTTTTGAGGCTTGAAAAACCGCGGTTTCCGTTTCGATTAAAACCGAACAGCAAACTCTATATACAAATATGTTTTGCCGGTTTTTCGTTTTCATGTTATTATTTTTTAAATCACTTGAACTTTGTATCAAAATTTGTTTTTGTACAAAAATATTTTCCAGTTAAAAAGGATTGTAATTGATTTCGATAAAATCTTAAATTTAAATTAAACATGAAAGTGGGCTATATTTGGTCTTACAATTTAAATTCCATTGGCAAGATCTGATTAAATATGACAACATATGTAAAAAGATATATTCAGATATTGGGTCATATAAAATTTGTTGGAAAGACAAAAATTATGTCTTATTATATATAGTGTCATACAAAGCAATATATAACGAGACATAATTGTATAGAATAATATAAAATAATGTATAACCCATTTTACTCGGGTTCTTATATTTTTAATGCTGAAATTAAAATAATCTTAAATTTACTAATATTCAGTAAATTTTTTGGTAGTTTCGGCAGTTTAATTTTAATTTTGCAGACATATTACTAATATATTTAGTAAAGAATTTGGCTGATTTTGGAAAATTAATTTCCATTATGAGTTTGCTAAGATTATACTAAATTTTAGTAATTATTACTAATTTTTCCTGCTGCTACTTTCACTTTACTGCTTTACAGGCACATTTTACTAAAATTACCTAAACGGTCTGTTGGCCTAATATTAGTTAATTTTATTTGAGTGTACAGGTTTATTTATATGAGTGTATACGCTTTTTCTACACTAATAGAAAAAAGTCTGTAAAATATTTAGTTAAAACTACTAAAAATTTGTTAAAACTGATGTTTCAGGAAAAACTGCTAAAATTAGCACATTATTTTTGATATATATTAGTAAGATAGGAACAGCAAACATAAAACAGTTAAATATACAGAATTTTAGTTATATCTGAGTTAATTTTTTTTAATATAAAATAACAATTTAACATGCTAAAATCAGAAAAAAAATTTGCTGAATAATTATTAACCTAAAAAATCACAAAAAAATTAAAATTTTAGAAATTTCTTTGATTTTTTTTAATGCAAATAAAAATCGAACCTTTTGAAAACAACAGTGTACAATTTTTTTCCAAATATTTCTGCTGATTTTAGTAGGATCACTAAATTCCACTAAATTTAGCTTAAAAATAACAAAAATTTTGTAGATATAACAGTTCGTTTTTGCTATTTTTAGTCAACTAATATTTAGCAAAATTTTCTGCAGATTTTACAGTACAACCTGTCATTTTCAATTAACTAAAAGTTAAAATTCTCTAAATTTAACAGTTTTAATTTTGCTGTTCTTATTTTACTAGTATTTATCAAAAAATAATCTGCTAATTTCAGCAGTTTTTTCTGTAACATCATTTTTAACTAATTTTTAGTTGATTTTTCTGCTATTTTTATAGATTTATTTCTATGAGTGTATAATAAATTTTAAAGTGCAAAACCCTCAGAATTATGTTATAAACTGATTTCCACAATGTCCCGTTAGCTACAAACTAGAACTTGAACTGATACATTCGTTGTTATTTTCCACCATCAATTAGAGTTTAACTGTTGGCTAAATTTCAACTGTACATTTAGCAACCGGGCCTACATGTTCACTGATATATCATATCTTAAAATAAAAAACATAAAACATTTAGCTACTGTTTACACTTAATACCCGCACTATATAAAATATTTATTTATTATTCTTACTCGACTCGTAATCATACATATTGATTTAATCAAAAACTGGTGAAAAATAAAATGAAGGAGCCTTAACTATAAAAGTGCTATTAAATGATCGTCTTGTAATGATAAAGATATAACGATTTTTCAATTAGTACAATACACACATTTTTATAAGACATTTACAATTCTTGTTATCAATAAGTTTAGAGTAAACTTAAAAGTGAAATAAAAATAAAAAACAAAACCAGTTACTATCTTGGAAATTAATATAACTGACTATCATATGATTGATCATTTTAAATTAATATTTTTATTGGGGGTGTTTTAAAGACTTTGATTAAATATTTATACTGGTGTTATTTAGTATTTCTGATTGCATGTCTGGCTGGCTACTGTTTTTTTTTTTGTTTTTTTTTTTAATTTTGTTGGTCATTAAAACGTTAAATAATAATAATACACTCCTTGAAATAGCAAAAACAGATACCCGTGTAAAAAATTTAGATCTGATCAGATCTTTTTGGATCTAAATAGATATGATTGAATCTAATTAGATCCTGTACCAGATCTTATCAAATATGATCAGATATGGCATATGTGATAATACCTTATGGCAAGATCTGATCAGATCTAGTGCCAAATCTGTTCAAATCTAAAGTGATCTGGGCAATTGCGCCAGATATGCCTAGATCTGGCCAGATCTAATTAGATGTCAAATTTGTCCCCAATTTTGAGATCTAATTAGATCTGGTAAGATCTACTAAGATCTGGCCAGATATGCCTAGATCTGATCAGATCTAATTAGATCTCAAATTTGTCCCCAATTGCCAGATCTGATCTTTTTTACACGGGTATTAAGAATTTGTTTAAAAACTGCTGAAATTAGCATTTGCTTTTGAATTTATATTTAGTACTAGTAGTAGTAAGATAAAAAAACTAAAACACACAAAATTTTGGTTATACAGTGGTCGAAATAATTAAAGACTATGGGGCTTCATATTGAAAGATGTTCGAATTTTCCAGTTCCCCAAGGCTCCAACAATGTTACTACCTTTTAGAAGTTTATGCAACCAAAAAAAGTTATAATCTTAAGTTCCCTAACCCGGTGTCTTCAAATGCAATAAATTATATCATATGAAATGTCAAAACCATTGCAGAGAAACGTCAAAATGATAACAATGGCAAATGGTGGAGAACACTTGACCATTTCATGGCTGAGAAATATCACAGATATTTCTTCAAAAAACACAAATTTAATTAAGAACTAAACACTTTCCCATTCTTTTTTACCAAATTGTTGTTGTTTTTTTATAACAAAATTAAAATTAAAAAGAAAAGTGACATTTCATGGCAGGCATCATTGCAAGAGCCGCTTGCAAGTCAGCGATATCATGATATTGCAATAAAATTGAAATTGAGTGCCTTCACTTAAGATGAAATCATTTTGACAATTGCTTGCTATCATTTTATTGCATGTCAAGACACTAGGTAAATGGCGATAAAGTTACGGTTTTAGGTGTACAAAATATAAAATTTTCAAATAAAAAAAATCAAATTTTGTAGCATAGACAGCGATACATCAAATCTATTAAATATTTTGGCGATAATTACGAGAATGAAGATTAAGTTTCGAACAAAGGATTAAAAATTTTCCAAAGCAAATCTTTTTTCCACCAAAATTTTTTCAGTTTAACTTCCAGTATTATGGAACTATTTCACTGGGGAATTTTTATTCTCCCAAAAACCGTTATCCGCACTCATAAAAAAATACCGTACAAATAGTTTAGAACTCTTCAGAGTTTTCAATGAAACTGATAATCATGGTCTGCTAAATTTTACATACTGCAAAATATACAGAAAATTTGAGTTAAATTATCTATACTTATGGAAAAAAGTCTATAAAAAATTTAGTTAAAACTACTAAAAATTAGTTAAAAATTATTGCAGAAAAACTCTCACCACCGTTTTGGTGAGAGCAAAGTGGTTGCTCTGGATATTTCAAAGGCCTTTGATCGTGTATGGCACGGGGCGCTTATTTCGAAGCTTATTGCGTTTGGTGTAGGTAATGACTTCGCTCGTTTTATTTCGAGCTTTCTCAGAGATCGCACTATTCGTGTTGTTATAGATGGGGTCTCATCCGACGAGTTTCAGCTGAATTCAGGCGTACCGCAGGGTTCTGTTCTTTCTCCTTCCCTATTTCTTATCTTTCTCAATGATCTTCTTGGTCGAACTTTCAACCCTATCTACTCTTTCGCAGATTACAGCAACATTTGTCATTCATTTTCCTTCGATCGTAGGCCAAGCCCTGAGGAGATTGGGGGCAAAAGGCAGATTATGAATGACACACTGAATCGTGACCTTTCTACAATCTCTGAGTGGGGTCGTGCGAATAAGGTCGACTTTAATGCACGCAAGACCCAATGTTGTATGTTGACCCATAGGGCTGTGAGGTCAACACTGTCATCTGTACATATGGGTGATATTGATATTGAGGAATCGGATACTCTTGATGTTCTGGCCATGAAAATTCAGTGTGATGTCCGTTGGAATAAACATGTTTTTCAAGTGTCGAAGGAAGCATTCAAGTGTCTAGGTTTTTTACGTCGGTGCAAGAAGTACTTCACTCCATCTGATTTACTCACTATTTATACCACCTATATCCGACCGAAGATGGAATACAACTCCCATATATGGGCAGGAGCTTCGAAGTCTATTTTGGAGCTTCTGGACCGTGTGCAAAGGAGGGCGTCGGCGCTTATCAATGACAATAGGGTATCCAGCTCTATTGACTCATTGGAGCATCGTCGGAATGTGGGTTGTGTGACCCTGTTCTATCGATATTATCATGGGAGGTGCTCAGCTGAGATAAGTGAACTTGTCCCCAAAGCCCAAGTTTTTATTCGTAATCATCAGGTAGAGCGCATCCGTTTGTAGTCGATTGTCCAGTGGATCGCACGACGCATTATAGAGAGAATTCGTTTATCAGTCGCACTAGCCGTATGTGGAATAAACTCCCCGCAGAGGTCTTCCCTGTTACTTACAATGTTGAGAAATTTAAATCAAATATTCACAAACACTACTCCCTCTTTCCTCCTCCTCATAATCTATTTTCCTAATACCAACACAACGCACTGCGTTAATAGGGGGGCATCCCGAGTGTTGGTCCATCAAAAAAAAAAAAAAAAAAAAAAAAAAAAAACTAAATTTAGCTTAAAAATAACAAAAATTTTGCAGATATAACAGTTCGTTTTTGTTATTTTTGGTCTACTAGTATTTAGCAAAATTTTCTGCAGATTTTACAGTAAAATTTGTCATTTTCGATTAACTAAAAATTAACTAAAATTCTGTAAATTTAACAGTTTTGTTTTTGCTCTTCTTATTTTACTAATATTTAGCAAAATCATCTGCTAATGGTACTTTATTCAGCATTTTTAATTAATTTTAGTAGCTTTTTCTGCTATGTTTACAAGTTTATTTCTATGAGTGTAGAATGATAGATGGCTCCGTTTTTAAAAACCACACCACTTTGGTTTGGCAATACCATTTAAGCCCCGACAGGAACTCAATGGCTACTGGGCAGTGGTGCCAGAAGCTGTTTTGAAAATTCCCTACATTTGTTACAAAAATTCCCCTTTTTCCCCTACATACAAATAATTGTTCCCTACAGTTTTCCCTACTCCATAAATGTATTGAACTTAATAACACAATCCCTGTCAGCACATTTTATAATTTTTTTTGTGCAAAGTTGTAATCAATTTCAAGTTTTTGAATAAAATTTGTTAGAAATTTTCTTAAATTTCTATGAAAAAGCCTGTTTAAATTTTAATTTTTCTTACCAATTTTAGACGAAATCGACTGTTTCATAAATCGTGTTCTGCAAATACCAAATATTCCCAGCAAAAACATGGTAATGACAGGTCATTACCATATGGATTACCAAGTAATGATATGGTTATTATTTTGCATTACTTTAAATACAAAATAATAACTTACTGATAATAAGTTACAGAAGTACTTATATATACTTGCAAAGTAATCACTTATTGGTAATTGATGAAATAAGTACTGATTTATTCTTTTTTATATTAATATTTTATTTATAAATTTGTTTTGAACTAAATAGGAAATTTTCCGAGGTAAAAAGTTGTTTTTTGCCAATATGACCAACTATTTCACAATGTAGGGTAACCACGTATTTCCTAACTTCTGAGTAACCATTTATTCTAATAACTACTTATTCGGACAAAGTTGGAACATCGCGAACAAAAGTAATGTTGCGAGTAAATAGCCTGGTAAGTAGTGAAACCCTTTGTGTACTACTTACTCGCTTAATTACTCGGTAATGTCTGTTTCTGCTGGGTTATGACCAGTTTTGTATTTAGAACCACCCAGAAAACTTTGGTAATGGGTGCGATATACTCACGCATTACCTTGTAATGATACCTCGTTACCTTCTGCATTATTTCATAAAAAAAATTAATGACTTACCAATCACTGATTACTTAATGCATGATTTATAAACGGAAAGTAATGATTAGAATATTTTTGAAAATCTATTTTTAAACACATTACTTTGTGTTTTTTTGTAAGCATTGGTGTAAGGTATATATTTTTCGACATTACAAATGAAAATACGAATCACAACAATTCATTTACTTTTTAAGCAATCAAATTTTATATGTGTCGATAGCTCAGGTAGTAGTGTTCTCGGCTAACATGCAGGGATCCGAGGCGACCACGTTTATATATTTTTTAAATAAAATTTTTTTTACGAAAATCTATTTTTAGACCCATTACTTTTCGCATCCTTGTAACCACATAAGTAACCAATCACTTTATCACTTCCTCCTCAATACATTACTTTGGGGCTCATCGCCTGTAAAATTTATCAGTGAAGTAAGGTATAAAGTAATGCATCGGCCTCCATGGTAACACATTACTTTACACATTATTTGGTAATGTGTGGTTTTGCTGTGCAAGCACGATTCTTGTCCAAACACTACTTAAGTAAGAAATTCTGTTTAAAAATGTCTTACATTTCAAAAAAATTTCAGAAACAACTCATACCTAGTTCTGACTATAAAACTTGCCCTTAGTTACTAAATTTTAAAAATTATTGACATTACATCAAAAAAATTTTGAGAAATATATTCGATAATACTAATTTTCTCTTTGATTAAAAAAAAATACAAATTTTTCATTTACCGAAAAATTCATAGAATAAATCTATAATGTGGAATTCGACGGAATGACAACAATTTGCTGAATTAAATTTAAAAAAATATGAATATGAATATGTATGTATAGTTCATCTTTGGTTATGTTGGTAAATGAATATTTTTAGTTCGAATTTAGATCATTAATTAATATCACATTCTGTTTAAATTAATTTTCAAATTAAAGAAAGAGGATACAATTTTCACAAGTAAATTACAAAGAATAAAAAATTTGAAAGAATTCGATAAGGCGAGCAAGACAGAATACGTATTTTCGGCTTTCGCTACAAAGCCATCATCAGTGTCGTTTGCCTTGATGGGTTAATCATTGATGCTGATCTACTTATGCTTAAGTTGAAAACAAAAAAATTTTTAAGTTAAATTTAGTTGAATGCAAATAACAATTGATTTTGCTAAAATCGACAGAAATATTTGCTAAAAGTTATTATAATTCTAATTTCGGAAGGAAAAATTTCTGTACACCTTAAAGAATTTAAAAAAAAAATATTTGAAAATTAAACCATATTTTTCATAGTTTTGTTTTTCAGTTCTTATGTAACTAATATTTAGCAAAAAATATCTGCTAATTTCATAAGTTTTTCTGCAAGGTAATTTTTAACTAATTTTTAGTTGCTTAAGCAAACATTTTTTTATCAAACTTTTTAATGTACAGAAGACATATGTGACCTTCTCCGAGAAAAGGGACCTAGTGTGTGAAAATGAAGTTTTAAATTAAACATTAAAATTTTACCCCTAAATTCATAAACGCTTTGTAAAATTATAGGAGGTTTATTGAACAAATTTTGTATGAAAATGACGTTTTGTAAACCTGCTATAACTTCACAAAGCATTTATGAATTTAGGGGTTAATGTTTTTCTCATTTTTATCGATTTTCCCAAGTTTTTGATACACTAGGTTTTTTGGCACACTAGGTCCCTTTTGTCGGAGAAGGTCACATATAGTAAATTAAATGAATTTTAGTACGTGTTTATCATTTATTAATATATTTAAGTACTTTTACAATATAATTATCAATTTGGTTTGTAACTATCACTAAAAGGAAACTAATTTAGTTATAATACTATTGTAGTTCGATCTACTTAGTTATCTATTGTATTGTCTTCATTAAAGGTTTTTGTTTTTACTAACTATAACAGTGGCAATTTTGTTGTTACTCTATGTTAAGTACCCTTAACTAAATGATTGTTAAATTGTTGTTGAAATATATGAATTTATTTAACTATAGTCATATGACAATTAGTTATAAATTAAATATGATTTCAATTTAGTTTATTGAAAAATTAATTTAGTTGTTATAAGGTGCGAAATTTCCAAAGTTATTAAGTCTTAAATGGGCTGATTTGGTTTATTTTTTCGTTTAATTTATGACTTCAGTCATTGTAATGTGTTATTGATATGATTTCCTAATAACACAGTACAACAGTCAATCTGGGGGGTGAGAAATTCCAAGTCAGGGTGATGGTACTAGGTCAGTATAGTAAAACCCTCAAAGGGTTTGGCGTTCGTATGTGTCATTTTTTTTATGACCTTTTAAATTTTTTCCTTATCTTGATGTTTTTTCGCTTAGTTGTAACTCGAGAACCACTTGTCCGATTTTGATGAAACAAATTTAGAAAAATTTAGAATTACAATTTCTTTAATCCGTTCATATAACATTTTTCTTTATAATCAACAGTTTTGCCGCTAAAAATAAATTTGTGGAGAAAAAAAAATATTTTTTTGCCTAAAAATTAAATTTTTTTTTTTTAAATTCATAAAAAAGGGAATTCCATATGGAAAGGGATTTGTGTATTTATTTGAGTATGTTACAACAAAACTATGGAAATTAAAATTAGTTAAATATTTAATTATTTATTTGATAACGAAGACGTATGATCTATATTTTCTTATATGCAATTAAATTACCCATACGCTCCGAAATTAACGAAATAAATTTGTTTTTTTTTTTTAATTTATAAATCCAACTATTTATTGTTTTTGTACAGTAGCAGTTACAAAGTTAAATTAATTCTATTTAATATTTGTAATTAGCAAATTTTATATCAGCAGCAAAATTAAATAAATAAACAGCAGGCAAAAATGCCACTTGTGGGTAAACAACTTAATTTGCCAAGAAAACAAAATATATAAAACCAAATTGAACATTGAGACGCGATTTAAATTACTTACAGAAACATAGTCCATACACACATTTATACGAAACACAACTTTAAGTTTTAACTTCAGTGGTAAGTACAATAAAACAAAGTGTGTAGATACACTAATACAAAAAAGTCTGTAAAAGATTTAGTTAAAACGATTAAAAATTATTTTTTTTTTTAAAAAAAAAGGGGCAGCACTCAGTGTTGTCAGATAAGGGGATTTAGCCCCAAATTGGGGATTTCAACTTCTGTTTGGTGACAAATTTTCATGGGTAGGGATTTGGGGATTTCACAATAGTTTGGGGATTTTACCCAAGTTCTTAAGTATTTTTCGAGATTTCAGTTTTCTGCCTTTTTTGAATGTTATGTATTTTGTCTTAACTTAAAATATATAATTTTCTAATGTTCATTATTTTGTTAAATTACTTTTTAAAGTTCGCTATAATAGAATTTTAAAAGGAATGGCAATGATATTATAACCTGGTCGATTAAAATGACTGATCGGTTATTAAACAGACATGTCTACACATTAAACATGGGTTTTTATTTCAAATTCGTATTAAAACTATATTGCGGAAATATTTGGGGATTTAAACTTCTAAAATGGGGATATGAGCACAAACTTTTCTGGCAACGCTGGAAATTCTTCCTATTAATTAATGTGTTGCTTTCTTTGGATAAAGAATAGATGAAAGGTGTTGAAAGATGGAGGTCTTCAAATATGGCAACACTGTAAATGCGTGACATTTGGAATTTTAGAACAGTTGCTGCGCACCATCTGATCGTGAGTTGGCGAACTTTGTTGAATTTGTTTAGTTCATAGCCCTGTTATTAGTATTTTACTTCGGTGTGGTTATGTGCTATGGGAACACCGAAGAAGGAGGCTGCGATATGTATGAGGGATAGAAAAATCATGTATATTATTTTTCCAAATTGATGTTGCGGTCACTGGGGATAGAACCCGCAACCTAATGTGTAACAGTCCAACGCGCTAAACATTACACCACAACAGATGTTGCAGATAAAACTGCCAAAATTATAAGATTATTTTTGCTATATATTTAGGGTGACCATTCATACTGATTTGATCAGTACATGTACTGATTTTTAGTCACGTGTACTGATGAACAAATCGTGTACTGATTTGTACTGATTTTTTGAAATTTTTACTGATTGTACTGATTTTTAACATTTAAAAAAATATTGCATTTTTTCAATACAAAAAATCAAGAATTAAAAAAATGAAGAATTAATTCAATTGTAATATTAATTTTATCAAATCCAATTAATTAATTTACTGATGAGTGCCTTCATTTTTTATAAATCGAAAAAAGAACTCACTCAGTTTATGATTTAAAAAATATTTTTCCGTTCAGTGGTTTCAGAAAAAATCTTTCCCTTATGTGATTTGAATAAAATTTGTACCGTTTAGTGATTTAAAATCAAATTTTTTCCGTTCTGTTAATAAAATAAAAAATATTTCGGTTTCTACAATAGCAAATCAGTTGATAAAACAGTTATTTGGCTGTGACAATAACATTGCCATTGTCCTAAGATGTATTGGGTTGTAGCAACCGAAATGGTAATCAGTACGATTCTGTTTTCTGGGTGTAGGAAACGTCATCATAAGCTAAAGATTTTTCGTAGAAAAAGTCTTTAAAATCTGAATGTTTTTATGTGGGTATTTCGAAAAGAAAAATATCTAAAATCCGAGGGTTATATGATAGAAAACAGTTCACATAACCTTAATATTGTCTTCAAATCATTTTATGTAGGAAAAACAGCCACAATGTTAACGGTTTTCAATGACAGAAATTAGTAATAAGAAAACAGATTTGTTGTCAAGGCGGAATTTGTAGCCAACCGTTTGGTTTGTGGTGGTAATCGAATATGCCGTTTGTGTCTACATAAAGTTAGTTTAGTTTAGGCAATGTAATTTGTTTCTGACAACAGAAATTCGCTGTCCAGAATAAAAATCCGGTAGTATTAACCAAAGAATTTTAATATAGAGCAATTCCATATGAAAGCGATCACCTTTTGGACGACCCCTCTCCGATTCTAAAATAAATAGTCTCAATCGATTGCCCAGCAAAAAATAATGTACCTACATATTTTTTTTTTTTTTTATAGTGACTGGTTTAGTGTTGGTGTACACCACTGTCATGTGACAAAATTGAAGAATTCTTTATAAGGGACCTCATTGAAAGTTGTTATAAAAAAAAAACTACTAAAGCGATCGCAACGAGTGATAGCTCGTTGGAAAGGTATTGAATCAGGCTTTAATTGAAAAATAAAATTTTCATAATTTTTCTCAGAAATTTACCTTTTTTTTTTATAATTGAATTATTTGTAATTATTTAACATTGTTTTATTTTATTATTAAAAATACATTTTAAAAATTATTTTACAGTTAAAAATACATTTATGAAGAAAAAATCTTTCTTATTTTGCTGCTTATACTTAATTACAATATTTATTAAAAATTTCAATTGTCTTGGCATCATTATAAAATTAAAGTAACTTTAAATTTAGCACGTCGGCAGACGAAGAGTACCGCTTTACATTAATTGACATATCAGAAATATTTGGTATGAAGCAATGAAACTTTTGCGTTCCAGTTATAGTTTTGACATTATTATATCTGTTTTGAATTCGTCGCTCCATGGCATCGTGTTCTTTTTGAGTGCATAAAACTGTGTTAATGGCAATTTCCTTGCTTTGAATCCACGAAAACAAATGTTGTACATTTAAGATCTGGTCAGTATATGGCCTTTGCAAACTTGCCTAAGTCGCCATGCGTTTTAGGGTTCCCCCTAACGCATCGCATGGGCCCTTACCGTGGGACGTCGCAAAAAAGTGCCACTCGACCTTGCAGTTTTGTTCTTCTTCAATTATGCAAAGATTGTAAAAATTTTTTTTACTTTGTCGATTGCATCGAATTTTGATCTTAAGAATTCAAACAGTTTCATTTGAAATAAATAAACGGACACATAATTATGAGCTAAACTCTCCGCGACAACAACAAGGCTTACGGTCTGTAGTTCGTTATCTTCGTTTTTGAAATAAATGCAAAAAGGATGCACCGTGCACTGGTCGTTTGCCCAGTGATAAGCCTGAATTTCATCCTGAACGAGAAAAGTGTAATTCTCGGCAAAGTCGCTTATCACAATGAATTCATTTTGGGCTAATTTCTCCTTACTTTCCTTTAGAAATTTCGATTGCATCTCGGATATGAAATGGTGCGCCTTCAGTTCATTCAACTTGAATCCAAATTCCTCGATGAATTCCGGAATCTGCTTTACCTGCTCTGGGTCCTTGAGCCAAATTTCTTGGTGGGAGTCGCCAATATGCCCTGCTGTCGAACTAATTCTTTGCTTCTTCTCGCGATGTAAAAAGATGTTTGAAACTGTTCAGAAATCTTGCGTATAGACCATGATTGAGGCAGCACAGATAAAATGAGATATTTCTCCGGAAAAGTGGTCGCTAAATTGAATTTTCTTTTCAACTGCTCAATCATTTGTTTGCCGTCATCAACGTCATCTGCTTGACTGCATTCGTTATCAGAGCCTTCATCAAATATTGTCGCGATTGCACTCATAACCTTGCCTTTTTTCTCTTTCCTGTATTTTTCACTTCGCAACTTTCTTTTTGTAATAGGCGATTCACCTAAAGTGGTAATAGCCTCATTCAAAGGACTCAAAGACATATTGACCATCGGAATGTCTGCCTCACTATCAGATGAAACATTTTGTTCAATTGTCATTTCACTCTCGGATTGTGGTTGCATTTGTTTCAATGCATTTGCTTGTTGAGACAAATCGATTTTACACTTGGGGCAAATGAATTCTGCTTCTTCACCGTATTGTATATTTAATTCATTCATGTATCGCTTCGAAACACCAGTTAATTTTAATACTTTTATCTTTTTCGAACGATGTCCACTCTTGTTAAACGGATTGCAGCAAAATTTATTCATTTTACTTTAAATTGTCTTTACAGCTTCACTCTTTACTTTACAAAAAAAACACTTTAACACTTTTACGTTTAGTATTCAACTAAAATTTGACTCAGAGTGTGTGAAGTATTTATATTTATTTTTTGGTAAAAAATAGGTAAAAAAATAAGCGATATTTGCTTTTCTTTAATAGGAAAATTTGCGTGAACTACTGGTCATAAAATGTTTTTTAAAGAGGGACTTAATTGGTTACTGCCAATAAGCCGACCACAGGTCATAAAATGTTTTGTAAATTTTTTAAATTACCAGGTAATAAATATTTCGCCATATTTATGGAAAATCCGTGTTTTATGACTTGTTTCTGCACGTGTCATTTTAGGCGAATTATTTATTACCTGGTAATTTAAAAAATTTACAAAACATTTTATGACCTCCCTATTAAAAAAAATTAATATGGAGCTTTATATGATGATATATAACATAATGTGATCCATATACCATTTCATCCAAAAAATGGCCCGATATAATTGTGTCAGTTGGTTGTCACATTTTATCTAATTGTATCAGTTTAGATCTTAACTGATTAGATTATATATTAAGCAGATGAAATTTTATCTGATTTTTGACCTGATACAATTTTATGGGTTTATATCGCATGGTATTAGTTTAGATCCAAATAGATACATTACTATACAAACTTATATAGTTATATCTGAATTTTGACCTGATGTAATTATATCTGCTTTAAAACTTTGATACAATTATATAAGGCAAATGTCGGATACAAATATATTTTATTTATATAAAATTGTACCAACTACGATCTAAACAGATACCATTAGATATAAACCGGTAAAATTGTATCAGGTCAAAAATTGGATATAATTTCATCTGAATAATGTATAATTTCATTAGTTAAGATCTAAACTAATACAATTAGATAAAAACTGATAAACAACTGATACAATTACATCGGGCCATTTTTCGGATGAAAGAGTATATTTATACAGATATAACCTCATCGCATTTTATACGACTATATGTAGCTGTTTTTACTCGGGCTGTAGCCTCAGTCGGGTTTGGTGTGCCATTACATGCCACTGCTGCTATTATCCATGGATTTATGGCCGATATTGTGAAGGCAGGCAGACCATATTCACTACACACTCAACTTGGGGCTCTTAAAAAAATTTTTGATTGATTTTTTCTTCATAAATGTATTTTAACTGTAAAATAATTTTTAAAATGTATTTTTAATAATAAAATAAAATAATGTTAAATAATTACAAATAATTCAATTATAAAAAATATAAAAACAATGAGAACAAGGTGGTCTCTTAAATGCTCCTCTCCTGTCCAAACAAGGAGTCGGGGCCCATTTTTTTATTGCTGATTCTTAAAGCAAAAATTATGAGGAATCCAAAAAAAAAAAAAAAATTAGCCGGAAAATTTAGGAGCTTCTGTGGAAAATCGGAAAATTTAATTTTCATGGGAAAATTTAATTTTCATGGGGAAAAAGGTAAATTTCTGAGAAAAATTAGGAAAATTTTATTTTTCAATTAAAGCCTGATTCAATACCTTTCCAACGAGCTATCACTCGTTGCGATCGCTTTAGTAGTTTTTTTTTTAAACAACTTTCAATGAGGTCCCTTATGAAGAATTCTTCAATTTTGTCACATTCCAGTGGTGTACACCACCACTAAACCAGTCACTATATAAAAAAAAAAAAATATGTAGGTACATTATTTTTTGCTGGGCAATCGATTGAGACTATTTATTTTAAAATCGGAGAGGGGTCGTCCAAAAATTTGCCAATTTTGATCGTTTTCATATGGAATTGCTCTATAATTCTTTTTTTTTTTTTTGTGAATATATTTTAAAAAAAATTTGTACTGATTTGAAGTCAGAAAAAAATATATATTAGTAACATATGAACAGACAAAAAAGGAAACTGTTAAATATGGTATACAGAATTTTAGTTATTTTTAGAGAAAATATAATATACCCTAGTAAAAATGATTTTTATATAATCAGATATGATTTTTATATAATCAATTATGATTTTATACAATTATAACTTGTCGAGTATTGTGAAACATATCGTTAGCTGAAATGCAAAACCACGTAACTAACATTTTTACTATTTTACAGGAGAAACAAAAAATGTTATATATTGAAAAATAAATGGAGTTTTGGTAATCAAATATCGCAGATTTTCTAAATATAGACTGATTAATTCATTTCTGGAATAAAAGTAATAATTTATTAATGTTTCAAAGAGTTAAGTTAGTTATGCGCTTTTGAACTCGTATTTTCTTAAACAAAAACACGTAACTACAATGAATTTTTTTAAGTTTCAAAGAAAATTTTGTTTTGCATTCATAAAATGTAGAATAAAAGAAGTTGTTCTCTTGTTATTTAATATATCGCTTTATATATTTATTTTTTTTTTTTTTTAATATGAAAATAAAAAATGATTTACAAAAGCAAAAGATAATTAACAACAATAAGTACAATACAAATAAAAGAAAAAATTAAACCTTTACTTCTCAAATGGAATTTCATTGTAATAATAATGACAATCGGGTGGAAGAAATGGTTTAAGGTCCTGAAGATGTTGCCATTTTTTGCTAGAAATTTTTATTCTTTGTAAATGCAACTTCAAAGTTTCAAACGCTTTTAATTTGTTTCCAATTCTTTGTGGAAATTCCTTAAACTCATCTGTTGCACTTAATTTAAAATAAATTACTCCAGAGGGATCATACGCTAATACACGAATCATATCGACTGTGGGATCTCCAAAAAAAAAATTTATTATAATTAACAAAGTAAAAATTTCAAACTATAATCACTATAATTATGAGAAAATAGGACTACTAGGGGAGGGGAGCGTAGTAGCACTATCCGCTAGTGAAATATAAAAATTCAAATCCTACTATGAATAAATAAAATTCAATAGAAATAAATATGTGTTAGTTACAATTTTCAAGCAACAAGTATGTAGTTACGTGCTTTCGATTTTCGCTAATAATATGTCTAATTTTTATTATATGACAGTAAAAATTGGAGAAGACGTGGAACTCGTTGATATGCATCATAATCGATCAAAAAACCGATTTTGAATTTTTTGTTAGTTACGTGGTTTTGTATTTCAGCTAACGATATATTTTTATATGATTATGTCAAAAGATATTTAATTATATAAAATTATATTAACCAGATCCACCATTTTCCGGATCAAATCATGTATGGGTTAATATAATTATATAAAAAATATATTATCTGATCCGAAAAATGGTGGATTTGGTTAATATAATTTTATATAATTAAATATCTTTTGATATAATCATATACAAATATATGTTTCACAATACTCGACAAGTTATAATTGTATAAAATCATAAATGATTGTATAAAAATCATATATGAATATATAAAAATCATTATTACTAGGGTAAATAAAAATACATAATTTTAGAAAAAATAACGGCTTAACCTTAAAATCAGCAAAAAAATTTTGCAAAATAATAAGAAATAAAAATTTTCGAAGTTTTTTTGGATTTTTTTAATGCAAATAAAAATCGAGCCTTTTGCAATGTTTTTAGCAAATATTTCTGCTGATTTTAGCAGGATAGACTGCTATTTGCATTCAACTAAATTTAGCTTAAAAATAACAAAAATTTTGTAGACATAACAGTTTGTTTTTACTTGTTTTAGTCTTCTAATAATTAGCAACATTTTCTGCAGATTTTTCAGTACAATTTGTTATTTTCAATTAAATAAAATAAATAACGTAAATATAACTAAAATTCTGTAAATTTGACAGCTTTATTTTTGCTGTTCTTATTTTACTAGTATTTTACAAAAAGATCTGCTAATTTCAGCAGTTTTTTCTTCAACATCATTTTTAACTAATTTTTAGTTGCTTTTTTGTTTTGTTTCCAGATTTATTTCTATGAGTGTACATACCACGTACTTAGAGATTTTAGAGTTAAAGGCGACAAACCAGAGAAACCGGCAAAAATAAAACAAAAGTAACATGCAGTGCTATAAAAGAATGAATTAGGAATGCACGAAAAGAAAGAGATTTTATTTTGCACATGAAGATGTTGCTATTTAGCCTTCTTTCTTGTTTTGGAAAATTATCCATACCCGGTGAAAAATGCTCATATACGCTCAAACATGTTCATATATGGTTTATGTATGGACACATATGAACAATTATTGATTTTTTATGAACATATATGGATTTTATATGAACATATATGGAAGTATATGTGATTCTATATATGGAAAAAGATTTCATATACAGACATATATGGAGGCATCTGTTATTTCCTATATGGAAATGGCGCTCATATATGGGCAAATATGGAAGTATCTGTTATTCAATTTATGCAAAAGGGACTTGTATATGAACATATTTGGAAGAATACGATTTCCCATATGTGTAAAAGGAACTCATATATGGATTAATATGGAATTATATTTAATGCCATAAATAATAAAGGAACATATATAGCACCTAATTTGGATGTCATACATAAATTAATACCTACACTACAACCTTATAATTCCCGTCCCGGGAATCCCGCCCTTTTTCAATCCCGCAATCCCGGTAATTTTGTGCGGGATTTTTTTAAGCCTTTTACAGAAGTTTTAGCTAGTATATTAAAATTTAAGCTTTATTTAAATTAAAAACATTGATTGTTTTAAAAATAATTTAAATAAAAAATATTTAAAATTTAAAAATGCGATTTAAAAATAAAATATATATTATTTAGGCCGAATTTTTTAGGTTTAGTTAAACCGAAAACAAATTTTATTAGACATTATCAAGTTTAAATACCAACAAAAATACTCGTTACTCGGAAATTTTATTTTTTTAATGATGGTCTTTGTTCAAATAAAGCAATATACATATACAACATTTCAACATAAGTATTAAGTATAAGCTCCAAATACCTCCAAAAAAACTCGGCATTAAAATTTAAAAAAAAGTATATTTTCGTATTTTCAATAGATGTAAGTGTTTTGAATTTCATTACTTCAAATAATTTCATTTAAATTTCAACTGCTATTCCTTTATTTCAGTTGTATTTTTCAAATTGATTTTGTTAGATTAAATATTGCCAACCTTTGGTGCTGTTATATTTGTAGTATTGTCTTTAGGTCATAAATTAAAAAAAAATTCAAATATTTTGTATTTTATTTTTCAATATTTTATTTTTTAATATTCTTCCGATATTTCGATTTGCATCGCAAATCATCCTCTGGGATATTTAAAAAATGCAATATATTAAAAAATATATTTTTGAACGGGACTGAGATAAAAACTTCTCGCTGCACCTAAAGCTTAATATTATTTTTAAAATAATGCATCAGATGCTTTTTCAAATTATTTTGAATTTTTTATATATTAATTTAAAATGCAACAATGAAAATTAAATAACTTTAGTTGTGCCATAAAAAATTTCTTTTCAAAAAATACCAATTAAAGTTATAAAACTATTTAAAAATATTTTAGTGTCTATTTTTATAAAAAGATTTAGACGATTAATCGTGCAAATAATTATTATTATATTATTATTTTTTCTTAACCGATTAATCGAACAAAATTTTAAAATTAATCGATTAATCGAAAACATTTACTGTAAAATAATAGTATACATACACTTGTTGTGTTTTTAATAATTTTATTTAAAAAAAGGAAGAAAAATAAATACAGTAACTCTTCTGAAATTCATAAAAATATAAAAATATAATAATTGAGATCAGATTTTGTCAATATTTTTATTTTTTCTGTCCCTTCTTTCACATATTAAAATGTTATCCAAATCGGGGAGAACCATAGTTACCGCAATGAGTAAAAGAGTTAAAGAAGAATATAAGACCCAGTACATTAATTTGTATCTCTTTCGTATGCATTGAATATACATAAACGTATGTAGAGAAGAATCCTGGTGAGAATTGATTTTCCCTCTACGTTTCCGTACCTCCATCCCTTTACTTTATTTTATTAATTCAGAGTGCTCACTAAACAAGGTTTATAACATTGAGCATTAATTATAATTAATAATTCTAATAATCATTAATTACAATAATTATTAATGCTTTCGTTTAATATCAACGTTTAAAAAGTCGTAAATAATAATTTATTATAAGTAAATAGATACAACTACTTTACTAAAAAAGTCACAACAACAGAGTAGTAATTTGAAAGATGACAAAGCAAACTGTGATAATTTTATGTTATTTTTGTTTTTTTTTTTTTGGGATTTAAGATGTTTATTAACGCTCCTACTTGAAAAGATTAAATTCTCATTGAGTTGAAGCTAACAAATATTTCTATAAATTCTAAAAGGTCGTCCCTTGATTATCTTTTAGGCCAGAATAAAACCCGGATAGGTACAAGACCACAGAAAATATTTTTTTACAATTTAAAAAAAAAGGTTTAACATTTCAGCATATTTACTTTAATAAAAAATTTATATTTTTTAAATATTTTTGTAATTTTCTACCAATTTCGAATAATCGATTAATCGTACGAAATTATTCGAATTATTCGTTATTCGAAATTTGGACATTTTAAATTATTCAAACAATTTCTGAGCAAAATTGTTCGATTAATCGAATAACGATTAATCGATTGAATGCCCTAATAGATATCCTAACACATTTGTGCGAAAATTTTGAGAAAAAGACGTTTGCAAATTAGTGTTTTTTATTCAAATTTGTTAACGAATTCGTCTGATTCTTTTCACAAAAACACCCAGTTAAACTGTGAAATTTTTCTAACAATTAGTTTCAGGGTACGGAAAATTTCCAATACATACATAATTTTGTTTGGTATTTAGAGATATTACTTAATATAAATATATATGATTATATAGAGCCATACGCATATAAACATTTATAATTATATCCGATCATATATGATAATATGAAAACTTTTTTAGTTAGGTAACTAAATTATTTTGAATGAAAGCGTACTTTTTTAGTGGCTGTAATTCAAAAAGATCAGTTCAATTGCGTAAACGAGCTGCTCGATAAAAAAAAATCTCTGTGAAGTTTTGTTTACAAGGTGCTGTTCAGTTTTGCTCGCTGGAGCTTTGTTTGCATCCCTAAAATTTATTTTTAAAAAATCAGCAGTGTCAGCGACATGTTGTTGAGCTATCACGAAGATGACTTTACGAAATATTCAACTGAGTATTTTAGTGAGATTAGTAAAATTAAGAGTATAAATTTCATAAAAAAATACATAAGAATTTGTAAATTTCTATTATGATATAGCTTCTTAATGAATAGACACCATTGAAATTCTGCATAAATACAATTTACTTAAAAACCCACAAATACTTAATAATGTGTTTATCCATTAGCGTTTTTTTTTTTTGTCGGTGGGTAACTGCAGTAGTAGATACTACTAGTAATGGAAGCTTAAATGGTTGGAAATGCCAAATTGTGGTTAAGTACCACTGAGTACACAGAAGACGAAAAATTAAAACAAAAATAATAAAGAAAAAAGAAACAGAAACAGAAAGCAAATCCTCCTCCGTTTATCTATTCGAGTATTTCAAATATTCAATGTAAATGTTTACTCCAAGTGGTTAGATATTATTGGTAATAGTAAATATTCTTCTTCAGCTACTTCGCTTTTTTTCTCCATATTATTTACATACATTTTAAAGATTACTTACCAATGTACAGTGTTGCCATTTCAGTGCTTTTCGGGAATTTTTTGTGCTTTTCTCCTTCCCGTACCCGGTGATTTTTTACAAATACCCGTTTATAAAAAGCGGGTATTTATAGTGCTTTTTCAGATTTCTGGCAGTGCTTTTACATTTGATATTTTTGGTATATGTTTTCCTTTTTTCCAATTTTTCTTGAATTTTCCGTCAAAGTTGAAAAAATAATACGAAATATACAAAAAAATACATTTTTTAACAATGTTTGTAGTACAATTTTAAATAGCAACTTCGTTATATTTAAACTTCAAAATTTTGAAATATTAGTTTGGTGCTTTTTTACCTCTTTTTTGGTTATTTTTTGAACCTTTTTTACACGATTTTACAAAGCTAAAATGTGTTTTTAAAATCTTGACTTAAATTTTTCAAAAAATTATTATCGTGCTTTTTTACCCCATTTTTTGGTAAATTTTTACCCTTTTTACCCGTTTTGAAAATGCTCACAGTGCTTTCCTGCCTTCAAGAGTTGGCAACACTGCCAATGTACATTCGTTAGAATGGCATCATCTTCATTCTTAGAGTAAGAAGAAATTGTTTACAATTTCATTTATTTATTTATTTACCTTTGAATTATTGCAAAAGTATTTGTATAACAAAAGATATTTAATGGTCGCTAATAGTTTACAGTGGTTGAAATGCAATCATTTCCAACAAGAATCGAAACTAACCGGGAGATCTAGGTTAAGTCCACCAAAATAAATCCATTGATTGAAGAGATAAGAGAATGGATTGAAGGGATAAGAGAATATAAATGTGACTTTCTAAGATCTAGTGAATTAATCTACTGGCCAACAAACGCAAATAAAAAACCTAATCTTATAGAGTTTTGTATCACTAAAAAAATAAACCATTAATATCTGAAAATCTAATCATGTTTTTAATTTGTTTCTAACCACTCGCCTATTATACACACCCAAGTAAAAAAGTTTATATATAGTCATATATTATCAAATAAAATTTCGTATAACTATATATGGGAACATATATACCACTACATAATTACATAATATTGTATGAAATTATAAATACATAACAAATAATCTGAATAAAAATTACTAGAATTTGTCATTAAAGTTCACAGTTCATTTCATTAATTTTTATACCCTACACCACTATGTGGTCAGGGTATTATAAGTTTGTGCTGATGTTTGTAACACCAAAAAATATTGGTCGTAGACCCACCTTATAGTATACCGATCGGTTCAGAATTTTTTTATTTCGATTTAACGATGTCCGTCTGTCTGTCCGTCCATCCGTCCGTCCGTCTGTCTGTCTGTCCATGCAATCTTGTACGCACTCTACAGGTCGCACCTATTAAGATATTTCGATGAAATTTGGTACATAAATCTATGTTGGCCCAAGGACGAACAAGTTTGATTTTTTTGAACATCGGTCCATGTTTAGACCTAGTGCCCATATAAGGGTCCTACCAAAATTATACTGTTTATACGCTGCAGGTCGTAAATATTAAGATATTTTGATGAAATTTGGTACACAGACCTATATTGGCCCAATAACGCAGCCTATTGATTTTGGTGAACATCGGTCCATGTTTAGACCTAGTGCCCATATAAGGGTCCTACCAAAATTATACTGTTTATACGCTGCAGGTCGTAAATATTAAGATATTTTGATGAAATTTGGTACACAGACCTATATTGGCCCAATAACGCAGCCTATTGATTTTGGTGAACATCGGTCCATGTTTAGACCTAGTGCCCATATAAGGGTCCTACCAAAATTATACTGTTTATACGCTGCAGGTCGTAAATATTAAGATATTTTGATAAAATTTAGTATACAGACCTACATTGGCCCAGTAACGCAGCCTATTGATTTTGGTGAACATCGGTCCATGTTTAGACCTAGTGCCCATATAAGGGTCCTACTAAAATTATATGGTTTATACGCTGCAGGTCGCAAATATTAAGATATTTTGATAAAATTTGGTACACAGACCTACGTTGGCCCAAGGACAAAGCCTATTGATTTTGGTGAACATCGGTCCATGTTTAGACCTAGTGCCCATATAAGGGTCCTACCAAAATTATATTGTTTATACGCTGCAGGTCGCAAATATTAAGATATTTTGATGAAATTTGGTACACCGACTTATGGCAGCCGAAGGACGAAGCCTATTGATTTTGGTGAACATCGGTCTATGTTTAGACCTAGTGCCCATATAAGGGTCCCCCCAAAATTATATTGTTTATACGATGCACGTCGTAAATATTAAGATATTTTGACGAAATTTGGTACACAGACCTATTTTGGCCCACGGACGAAGCCTATTGATTTTGATGAACATCGGTCCATGTTTAGACCTAGTGCCCATATAAGGGTCCTACCAAAATTATACTGTTTATACGCTGCAGGTCGCAAATATTAAGATATTTTGATGAAATTTGGTACACAGACCTATATTGGCCCAATAACGCAGCCTATTGATTTTGGTGACATTAGTTGGCTTTTACCCAGACTGGTGTAGGGTATTCTATAGTCGGCATGCCCGACTTTAACCTTTTTACTCGTTATATATGAACTATTGCGTTCTTCTAGTTCACTCGTTTATTCATAAAATTTTAAACATTTTTCATACACTAATAAAAGTCTATTAAAACGTTTGCTAAAAATACTAAAAATTGTTTCAAAAGGTCCCGGCAGGAAAATAATTGCTTAAATTAGCACAGTTTGTTTACAAACAGCAAGAAAAAATCTTTTAAAATTGCTAAATTTTAGCTATATTTTAGTTCACTGAAAGTGACAATGTACTCTGCTAAAATCAACAAAAAAATTGTGCTGACTATTAGTACACTAAAATTATCACAAAAAGTCTTTAACTTTCGAAGTTTTTTTTTTAATTTTCTTTTAATGAGAATAAAAATCGACCTTGCTGAAGGCAACCAACTATTTTTTAGACTTTTATTTGTAATTAACTAAATTTAACTTGCTGCTTTTGACTATTAATATTGAGGAAAATATTATGCTGATTTTAGCAAGGGAAATTCTCAATTTCAATTAACAAAAAATGAAGTCATGTATTACTAAAATTTTGTATATTTAACAGTTATATTTTTACTGTTCTTATCTTATTAATATTTAGCAAAAATAATCTACTAACTTCAGCAGTTTTTTGTGCACTACCCCCTTTTAACTAATTTTGATTACTTTTTTTGCTATTTTTGGAGGTTTATTTCTTTCAGTATAGGATTATATTATATTAATGGTTTGTTTGATAAATCTGTTAATTCCCATTGTTGAAATTTGTTGTTGCGCTGTGAAATTATTATTGGAATATAATTTTGTTTTACTATTTAGGGCTTCCCGGTAATCTATAAAATTTCAATAAGACTTGTTTAAACTTTTAATACACAAGAAAAACGGACAAATACACACAGGAAACAGATTCGCTGTGGCAACCGAATTTGTAGCAAACCGAATTGGGTAGTTACATGTATTATCACATATTTTGGTAGCAGTTCTTACTTTATTTTATTGTGAATACCAAATTTTCAGTACACTTACTGAACTAGAAAACATTATATTGGTAAACCCAGCCAAATCTGCATTTTCGGTACTTAAAACCGAATTTATTTATGAATTCCTACTGAATTAAATACAATAAAATATTTTTATTTATTATTTTAATTTCAATAATTATGGTATTAAAAAATGTTAACATGAATAAAAAACTTTAATACATAGTTAAATAAATACATATCTTCTTTTATTTCCAATTTTCTGTAGAATCGTCGTGCAACAAGAAATTCAAATTCAATTCTGATTTTCATCCTATTATTTTTGTCATATTTTCGAAAATCAGTTCTACCAATACCAGAAAAAATTTTATAAAGTAATTCGTATTTTTTGTTAACTCTTAATTTACCATTTAAATCCTGCTGAAAAATGAATTTTAACATCTGTTGATTTGTATTTTAAAGTTTGCATTATATATCTTATACAATATCGGTTTTATTTAAAAAATTTTGGATATTTTAATAATTCTCATTCTGGGTTTTATAAAAATCATGGCAATTACACAAAAATATTTTAATTATTGTATTTTCAAAAAAACAAAAAAAAAGTTCGGTTAAAAATTCAGATTTTGAAATTCGAAGTTAAATATTTTTTGAACTAAGTATAAGACTAATCATTGTACTTAAAATATGTTTTTTCTTTCGTTCGTAACCTACCTTGCAAAATGTCAAAAATCGTCAAAAATCACATTTATGTATAAGTTAGACTAATATAAACATTTATAACAATTATTTTAATTTTTGCATTAAAAATACAAAAATTGTTTTTTCGGACTTTTATGTAATTGTTGCTTTATAGCTGGTTTTACCAAATCAGACAGTTCATATACGAAAGTACAAAATTCAATTACATAAAAGTACCAATTACATAAAAGATGCTTTCAAAAAGGAGTTGATTTATAGCTGGTTTTACCAAATCAGACAGTTCATATACGAAAGTACAAAATTCTCGTCCCGTTGATTTTTTGTACCTTATGTAATGTCTCGGTTGGTTTAGTAAAGCTATCATTTTCTTATTGCGGACAACTGATGAGTTAGCGTGATGGCTACGAAACAATTGTATTGTCTATCAGGAAAATTATCAACCTTTTTTTGAAACAACAAAAAAAGTCTAATATGACAATATCATATCAGAATTGGGACTTGAGGTAGAAGAATATTCTAACTAAATATATAAACATTTACATATACAACCGAGATGGGCAACTTTTACGACCAGTGAGGGTTACTACAAAAATCACTTAAAGCTTAGGTGCTCCTCTTCAATTTTTGGGAACACTTTTCCCCGATTGGATCAGTAGTTATCCATAGTTATTACCATTTTTTTTAGTTTGGAACCACTGTACATAAGTGTGATGATACATTCTCTTGCTTTAATATATAAAAATCGTGCACTTGATGATACATTATTTTGAATTTTGGTGATAACATCGTTAGGCTTGGACGTAGAAGTATAAAATCATAATCAATCAAAAACTCGATTTTGGTTTTTTGATGATCCGTTATTTTGCATTTAAGGTGACGATACATACTTTTGGAATCCTTAACACGAGAACGGCACCATAAATTCCAACATATGTTTACTACACTCTAAAATATGCTTCCTTATCCTCCATTCCACATCCAATTCATTCTAGACATTGTGACTTCCTTGTTTAACTGCCTACTCCGTATATGTTTAGAGTGCCAGTTAAGTACTGAAATAGTTTCAGTTGTAATAAATTCAACAACAAAAAACTTGAAGGACGGAAAAATCGTGATTTTTTTTTCCGTTGGACCATAAGTTTCAGGAAAAGACATGATAATCATCACTAATTTTCAAACTATCTAACATTTAATTTGGTGCGTAATTTACCCGTATGTTTATTTTTTGACCACTGTTTTAGTCTTCACGCTATGAATTTCAAATGGTTTTTTAGGTTCTAAAAATTGTGATGGCGCCATGATGACAATGCGCACAATATAATAAATTTAGTGAAATTCCATTTTAATGGAGATTAATATTATTTATAATATTTATGAATATATTGCTTCTGGCTATTGTTATTTCTTTTGTTTTTCTGGCAAAGTTTGCTTTTTATTGCTGTTATTAACTTTTTAATATTAGTTCAAGTCTAAATTGATTTTGAAATAACTAAAAATAATTTTAAAGATATTTTTATTTGGTTTCTGTTTATTTACACATTTAATTAATATAAATATTTACTTGTAAAGTTTTTTTTTTCTTTTTAATGTGTGGGAAAATTTTAAATTTAAGCATGATTAGTAGAAGTACACTCAAAAAATTGTTGTCGATAAAATCTACTAATTACAGTAAAAATAATGGTATATAAGGTCAGTTTAAAAGACGACAAAGGTATTTACCTTTAAAATAACTAAAAATGTAGTTATTTCCAGTTGTTAAAATACAACTAGCAAATACAGTAAAATCAACTGATACATTTTTACCACAAAATTTTTATAACAATTGACAAAATTGGTAAAAAAAATACTGTTTTTATATACATATTTTTTTTTATAATTGATATAATTTTTTCGATATTCTAATTATATACATTTATATTTGAATAAAAAATATAAAAACCATTTTTCTCTTTCGATTACAAAATTGAATCATCTACTTAATATCTACGATTCTTCAGTTAATATTTACGTTTTTGTGCATCAGGGATAATAAAGATGGTACTATAGTACTTTTTCTGGTACTATTAGAACTTCAAAAGTACTATGGTACTCCTGTGACTCATTTGATACTATATATTTACAAATTGTTCAATTTAATTATTTTTGCGCTTTTTTTTAACTGTGTTTATAATGAACACGTGAAATAATCGGAGTTTTCAGTAAAAAATATATTGCAAATACTTAAGCAATTTTATATTTAAAACTTTGGCAAATTTAAGAAAAACTATACATTTTTGTTATTTTTTTGTAACTTCACATATAAAGATCCCTATCAGTGCTATATAATATAATCGTTAAATCTATATTGAATTCTGAATGATTAAATTCATAAAACACATTTCTAAAAATCAAATGTATTCTTAATATGTCTAATTTAATATTCGTCATGAATTTTATTTAGACATAGAAAAATACGTTGTAAAAATATTCAAAAATTATACCATAAAAAGATTTTTTTAATATCTCAATACATATTTCTAAGAAATAAAAAAATTGTTAACCTTGCAAATTTTAAAATTAAATGAATAAACTCAATTGACAATCCCAAGTTTACCGTTTACCATCGAATATAATTAAATAAATAGAAATCGATTGATCAAATAAGTTAAATTGACTAGAAATGATTTTGTATTAAAAATGAAATTGAATACGATTTTCAAGAACAAAATAGAATTCACTCTTCGATGCTCTGTTCCATATCAGTTCGATATATGCTGTGTTTGTGTGGCTCTCTATCAGTGTTATCAAGAACGATTTTGACAGTTTTTCAACGTATTCCTGCTTGCTACTGTCAAAATTGTTCGTGATAGCATTGATAGGAATGCCGCACAAACGCAGCTATAAGAAAACTCTACTATATTTTAAGTTTTATTTTATATACAAATGAATTTTGATGAACGTCTTTATCTGTTAATTTACAACACAAAATAGAATTGAAAATATTAAATTTTTGGTACTATAGAGGTAGAAAAGGTACTATTTTTTAAACTGGTTGGGACTATTTGGAAAATGCAATTTATCATCCCTATTGGAGATAAAATAAATTTTTATAATTTTGATTTGCAAACTAAGACTACACTCAGTTCTCTTTTTATGCGGATTTTCTTAACCCTTTAACTTAAGTTTTTATTTCAAAAATAGTTTTTCTTAGTTAAGAAAAATTGTCAAAATCGAAGATCTTAAATGTGTCGTAAATATTATTATCCAGTGCATAACTTTTTATACACTCAAAAAAAAAAGTCAGTAAAGTCAGCAAAAAATGTTGCTGTGTCAGCAAATTTTTAGTCAGGAGCGTGCTTGCAAAAAAGTTGGTAATTTCAGCAAAAGGTTTGCTGAGCTGATTTTTAGCAAAAAAAATAGTAATCTTCAGCAAATTTTTGCTAACATTTAGTCGACTGCAAATGAAAAAAATCCTTGCTAAAATCACTAAACTTTTTGCTGAATATTAGAAGACTGAAAAAAACTCAAAAAACTTGTAGCGAAATTTTACTTTAGTTAATTTATTTGCTGAAAATTTAAATATAGAATATGTGTAGAGTTGTTTTTCATTTTTTGTCATTTGCGTTTCCAGACAAGCTGCGACATCTACATCTTGTCTATCTGGTTGTCGTCCACGCTATACATGCGGTTATCAGCACAATTTTTGTAGCAAAATAAATTAATAAAACATTAGTTCAAAATTACTTTAGTGCTAAAAAAAATATAACTAAAATTTTTGCTGAAAACGGAATTTCAGCAAAAAAATTTGCTGAAAACTAGTACACTTGATATACAAGACGCTTTACTAATTTTTCTACTAACTTATTTTTTTGAGTGTACACACAAATTTTCATAAGGGAAGGATAGGTTTCTGAGGCACCGCCATATAGGCCAGCTCACGTGGGTCCTTCTAAATCGAGTTCCCGTTGTGATACCTGTAAAGCCGTTAGGCTACCACATCAGGCAGGTCCATCAGGTCATTCAGAAACGGATGACCAAAGAGAGCCGTCCCACAGTTCGTGAACGCCGGAGCCGGTGAGCATTATGCCGGGCGTGTGATCGATCTCTCCATCGTGAAGCATCGTCTCACGCGCAGCTAGTTCATCCGCAATATTATTGCCATCATTGTTCCCATGTGCCGGCACCCAGATAAGTGTCAATCGCGAATGTGTCGCCATCTCGTCCAGAGACACCCGGAATTCATGGACAATCCTCGATGTAGTAAACACACCTACTAGGAACTTTATTGCCTCTTGGCTGTCGGTGAACACCCCACAAACGAGGGTTGTGGGGTGCGATAATCCACACTCAGCGAGGCGTCCTCCTGGAGGCGTAGTATCCTGGGATGTCCAAACGACCTGCATGTCCAAGCCCCAATAGCCGCTAGCCTTATAGCCACGTTCGTAGCCATTTGCCTCGCGAGAAGGTCTATTGGTAACCAGTGCAATATAGACAATATAGCCTTCGTCGGAGTAGTACGAATAGCGCCCGTAATCAGTAACGCCATTGTTCGCAAAATCCTTTCGAACCTCATCTAATGAGTGCGCATTCCACGAAATAAACATTCCATACATCAGTATGGGTCTGATGACTGCACGAAAAAGCCAATTGACATTTCGGGGGTTGATACCCCAGTTCACACCAATGCCCTTTTTGCAGCGATAAATGGCAGCATCTGCCTTAGACACTCTAGCTTGAGTGTTCAGATTCCATAGCAACTTTCTATCAAGTATAATTCCGAAATAGCTGGCAGTCTCGGAAAGCGTGAGCTAAATAATATTGGCAGTTTGAGCCCCCTGATCCTATTCCCCGTGAAGAGAACGAGATCCGTTTTGCTCGGATTTACCCCCAGCTCACTACTTTCACTCCACTCAGAGAGGTTTCAGTGAGGACTCCATGAGCTCTGACAGAATATCCGGATATTTACCCGATACCGCAATTGCCACATCATCCGCGTAAGCAACTGCCCTACAGCCCACATCGTCCAGTTGAATGAGTAGACGATTTATGGTCAGATTCCAGAGTAGCGCCCTCTCCCCGCCACTCTAGATACCGCCGAAGCGCCGAGCGTGGATACAATCACCCTATACCACAGCAAGCTCATAATTAACTCGGTGATCGAGTTAATTATGAGCCCAAGTCCCGTATGGCACGCCCGACCGCATCGGATCTGACGTTATTAAAGGCGCCCTCTACATCCAGAAGGGCCACCAATGTGTACTCCTTATACTCGAGAGATCTGTCAATACATCCCACGAGTGAGTGACGTGCCGTCTCCCCTGACCTGCCCCTTCTATAGGCATGTTGGGAGGTAGATATCAGACCTGGTTCAATGGACATCCTAAAGTGTACATCGGTAACTCCCTCCAAGGTATTCAATAGAAAGGAAGGTAGACTTATTGTTCTATAGTCCTTCGACTTCCTGTGGGATGTTTTCCACCCCTTGGGAATAAAGACAATCCTGCTCACGGTCCATCCCCTAGGAATGTAGGACCACTTAGTAGGCCGAATATATAACGGCAAGCCATGGTATAATAAGCCCAGCGTTCCTCTGCAGGTCTGCTGGTATAATACCATCAGGACCCGGTGACTTATAAGGGAAAGTTTCGCAGTCGGGGTAGTAGGGGCTCATTCGCTACATTTCCAAATATTAATTTCAATTACACTTTGAACTTTATGTTTTTCATTAATGAAGTTTTTCTTGGTATTTTTAAATTGTATTCATTCAACTGTAAATCAAATAAACAACAAAGAATTTTATTTAAAAATATTAAACCAAATTAAATTTATATTGAGGGTATTCACAGTTCATGCTATTTTAAGTAGTAAATTACCATTTATCGTAAATTTGACAACTTTCTATGGGTTAAACTTCAAAAATCATGCTATTTTACAACGATGGCACATTAGCAATTAACGTGTTGTTTCCTTTGGAAAGGGGATAGAAAAGAAGTGAAAGGTGGTGAAAGATGAAGGGCTTTAAATATAGTTGTTAGAATTTTAATTGAAAAAATACAACATTTGAGAATAGCACTATACAACATTTTTATGTATGTTTAGTGTCCTATGTTTGAGTGTGCTAACAGATAGAAAACCCAAAAGATAATCGTTTTTAAAGTCAAATAAAAATTTGAAAAACTCTAAGGGTTTTCACAAGGGGTGTGCTATTTGTTGTATCGTTGTATCGTCCTAACAAAAAACAGAGTTGTTAAAAATTAAATTGAAAAAATACAACATTTGAGAATAGCACGATAGAAAATTTTTACGTATGTTTAATGTCTTATGTTTGAGTGTGCTAACAGATAGAAAACTGAATAGAAAATCGTTGTTAAACACAAATAAAAATTTTAACAACTCTGTTTTTTGTTAGGACGATACAATGATACAACAGATATCACACCCCTTATGAACAACCTATCTGTTTTTTGTTAGGGAGATAGAACGATACAACAGATAGCACACCGCTTGTGAACAAGCTAGTTATAATTCCAACTTTTTTTTATATAATTTCCTTTTATTCTATATAACTTTTGTATGCGATTTTGCTTTGAGTTTTACACTATTATTTCGAGCTATGCGACTTTAGAGATAATCGGAACGCATCTCCCATTTTTGTATGGAAGTGAAGTCTTTTTTATGTGGTTATCCGCACAAAAAATATCTGAGTTTATATTAATAATAAGCGCATTTTTTAATAACCTGGATTTAGAATTTTTCATACAAAAAGTGGATTTATTAAATCCAAAAAAAAGTTGGATTTATTTATCTGGGTTTACACATAACAATAAAAACACAAATATATGAAACATTCTGTTAATGTAATGTCAGTAAAAAATACACATGAAAGTTAAAAGAGAAACAAAAAAAAATTGAAAAACAAGCAAACAAAAGCTTTTTCTTTAAATTTTTTGTATTAAATATGTTTAGAAAAAAAACTACAACTCACCAAATTCTTATTTTCTCTCCAGGACAAGGAGAAATAACTGAAATAGAAATGGCAATTTTTCACTCTACTGTAAGTAATTTAATTAAATTCAATTGGTGAAATTTAAATATTACAGTGGAATATTTTATTATTGTAAAAATATAAATTAAAGTGTTGAAAATCAAAAGAATAGCTTGCTGTTTTATATAAAATACAATAAAGTATGTCTAGTTACAATAAAAGCCTGCATCATTGTATTTATTATTAAAATTTAGGGTGAAAGAATAGAAAAATTCTGTTAAAGCAGGTGGAAACTAGCTCTATCTGTTGAGCACTTTGAGAACTATTTTTTGAATTTATTAAATCCAAGTGATTAAAAAATGCGGCTAATATAAATTATAAAAGAATTTTTTAAAAAACTCAACGAAATTTTCTGGTATTAAAATTACTGAATTACCGTTTACTGCAAAAACATTGTTTTGGTCAGAGATGGGCCAAAATAATTACCATTACATTTTCATCACCCCATAAATTCAAATTAATTCTTTGTATAAAATTAATGATAATGAAAATCAATGTCTAATTTTGTAATGAAAATTAAAATTAATTTCTGCGGAAATGAAAAAATGTTCTATTACAATAACGAAAACAAAAGTAATGAGCTTTTTTTCATTGTCATTACGTTTATTTAATGATAATGAAAATGAGTAATGATCATTATTAATTAATTACTCCCAACTGTAGTTTTGGTAGTTATATATTTTAAAATCAAAAATAACTGCGTTACAAAATACAGTACTTTTCGTTAGATGTTTCTTGAGTAACTTTGATAACAGTTATTTTGCATTTTTCCATAGAAAAAGAACAGTAAATAGAGTTGTAAACAACAACTACTGATTTTTGTCATGTACATAGTAACTAATAAACTTTTTTGAGTGTACATATTTTTCAAGATGTGAAATTAATAATTTTGGCGACGGTTTAAAGATCCCAGTGTAGAAACGGTAATGACATATCATTATTTTTTGGACTACATATTTTAAAACATATAATATTTCAAATAAAAAATAATTTTCTAGATTTTTTTGAAAATTTTTGAAATCTATTTTTAGACTCATTATTTTTTAAACACTGGTAAGGATATATGTAACCACATATTTTTTTATTTTTTGTATGTTCGCGAGTAAGCTTACTTGTGTGCAGCAGGTCAACTGTGTTTTTATCTATTAAATATTACATGTCGATATAGCTCAGATAGTAGAGCTGTTGACTGGCAATCTGTAGACCCAGGTTCAATTCCCGCACCAGCAAATTTTATTTAAAAAAAAATACAATAAAAAATATTTTTTTTTATATAATTTATTTTTTAGAAAATCTATTTTTAGACTCATTATTTTTGTCAGTACTGGTAAGCACATAGGTAACGATATATTTTTTGATTTTTCGTATGCTGGTGTGTAACGACAACTCATTATTTTTCGCGACATCGCCATATAAAGGTAATAAGAAATGTAATAACAAAAGTAGCTAGTTACCATTACCAAGTACGTAGTTACATAACCACATATCTGGTAATAATTTTCTACACTGGGATGTGATTTATGTTGATTTAATAATGTCTAATTGAATTTCGCAATTACACAAATTGGCGGTAGTAAATATTAAAGTTATGTTAAAGTTGCTGATGTTTAACATATTGGCATTTAAGTATTAGCCCAAAGGCAAATACCACTAGGTAAATCCAAGCTATTTCCATCGTACTCTACAAATTAATTGAAATAGGATAGTTTAATTTTTTTACGTAACTTGGAACTTACCAAATTTTAGACTATTATTATTATTTCTGAAATACAATTAATAATTTCTGTAATACATTTGATAAATTTCTGAAATACATTTAAAATTTCTGAAATATACTTAATAGCTTCTGAAATACCGATAATATTGTAGTTGCTGATGAGTTACCATATAGGACATTATATTGTTTAAATGGCACCATATATGACAATATATTGTTTAAATGGCACCATATGTGGTATATTTTCCCTATTAAAAAAAATAATATGGAGCTTTATATGGTAATATATAACTTACAGTGATCCATGTACCATTTGATCCGGAAAACGGCCCGATAAAATTGTATCAGTTGTTTATCAGTTTTTATCTAATTGCATCAGTTTATATCTGACCTGATTAAATTATGTGTTAATCAGATGAAATTGTATCTGATTTTTGACCTGATACAATTTTATTGGTTTATATCACATGTTATCAGATATATTTGTATACAAAATTATATAGTTATATCCCAATTTTGACCTGTTATATTGTATCAGTTTAAAACTTTGATACAATTGTATAAGGTAAATGTCGGATACAATTATATTTTATTTATATAAAATTTAACCAAACCTGACACCATTACATATAAACCGATAAAATTGTATCAGGGCAAAAATCGGATACAATTTCATCTGATCAATACATAATTTAATCAGGTCAGATCTAAACTGATACAATTAGATAAAAATTGATAAAAATATATCGGGCCATTCTTCGGATGAAACTGTTTTTTTTTACGCTCAAACAAAAAAGTCTGTAATGACTACTGAAAATTTTGCTGTTATTACGGGAAATTTAACTGTTTTGAGGCCAGCGGTATTTTTTTCTAATTTTAGCAACACATGTCTGCTGATCTGTAGTACAATAAAAATAGTAGAAAAAATTAGTAGCCGCTACTAAATTTTAGTAAAATTTATGTAAAATGCAATTCAAAATCGATTTGCTAAAATCAGTTAAAAAACTTACTAAATATCATAATTTTAGTACAATAAAATGAGTATAAATAATTAGTTGCAGTTACTAAATTTCAGTAAATTGCTGTAAACTGTAATTTAAAATCAATCTGCTGAAATTAGCAAAAAATTCTACTAAAAAATAAAAAAAAAATCTAAAAATAAAAAATTTGTCTTTCGATGTAACAAGCGTATAATTACTTCATCGTACTTGAAATTTGGAGTCAAAATTGCAAACGGTTCTCCAGTTATTGCCGTTTTATGCATTGGAGATGCAATAAAATTTTCTGGGTGTTATTTCTAAGCTAAGAATATATCAATAGTAACAAATATAAACTAAACAAGATTTGTAAAAAATTAAAAAAAATAAAATATTTTTAAATTAGTATATTTTTCTGCTAAATTTAGCACTCGGTTTTGAAAAATTAGTAACATATTTTTTTGAAATCAGCAGCGAAAATTAGTGAAAAAAATCCGTAATTTGTAATAAGAGAATAGCAAAAATGATTACTAAAAATAAAAATTCTACTAATAATCAGTATAAAAATAGTATAGTACGATTGGAAACTGTTTACAAATTTTTTTACAAACTTTTTTATCTGAGTGTACAGATATAACTTAATCACATATATGACTATATGTAACTATTTTTACTCGGGTTGTTTAAATGATACGATATATCAAAGTATATGGTACTATATATAGTAGCATATGTTATCATATCTGGAACTGTATTGAAAATGTTGTTCATGAGGTCCCCTATATGAGCATATATTGTTGAAATGCACCAAATATGATAATATATGGTTTAAATGGCACCATATGTGGTAATATATTGCTTAAATAACACCATACATAAATATATATGGCACTATACATATTTTCTTATATTATCATATCTGGAACTGTATTAAAAATGTTGATCATGAGGTACCATATATGACTATACATTGTTTAAATGGCAGTATATATAATAATATATGGTTTAAATGGCACCACATATGCTAATATATTGCTTAAATAACACCATATATAAATATATATGGCACTATATATAGTGCCATATATTATCATATCTGCAACTGTATTAAAAATTTTGTTCATGAGGTACCATATATTGTTTAAATGCCACCATATATGATAATATCTAGTTTAACTGGCACCATATATAGTTATATATTGTTTAAATGTTACCATATATAATTATATATTGCTAAAATGCCACCATATATATTAAGATATAGCTCTATATACAACTATATATGCAATAAGATCAGCCATGCTATGTAATATATAATCATATATACCATATCTAATATTATAAAGGCCGATATCTAATTAGATGAAATTATATATGGCATAATATAAAGAAAAATTTTGTAAAAAGACGTCATATATAATTATATATGTATATACATAACGACATGTCGAATTATATATTGTAATATATGCCACATATGATTATATATAATTTTTTTTACTCGGGTATTTCATTTTGTTAAAAGTAAATTTTTAATAACATTTGTTACAACTAAAAGAGGTTTTAATAATTTTTATTTATTTATTTATTTATTTATTTATTTCTTCGTTTGCGGTTGGATATTTCAAACAACCGCTGCTCATCAACATGAAATATTTCGAAAGGTTTTTATTAACCACTAAGCTGCTCAATTAATTTTTCAAAACGCAAATCAATATGAATAAATGGTCGAAAATTCAAATATACTATCATAAATAAAACAGCAACTGTATACAAGAAATAAATCTTATGGTTTTTCACTGTAATGTAAATGTTGTGCAAAATAAGCCAAAAACTTTTCGATAGTGTCGAAAAAATACGACGCAAACATTTTAAAATTTAGCTCTAATTCGAAAATTCTGTTGTCAAAAAAATTTAAACCGATTTTATTTTCAAAATTTATAACTAAGCGATTTTGGACTTACGATACTACACTGAGTAAACTATATACGTGTTACTAATGAATTTTTGAAATAAATCAATGAAGTTTCTCTGGAACTATGCCATTGAATCTTTTCAGTAAGTGAATTCATAAAACTATATGAAAATTTTAATGAAAAGGTTTCATTACAAACTAAATTAATAAAAACGATGATGCTTTTTCCTTAAACGAAGAAATTTTTTTAGTAGGTTTAAGTTTAAGAAGAAAAATAAACAATTTTCTCTAAATTATAAACACATTAATTTGGAAATCAGACTAGATCTAGTTTCTGCCTTTTTCTATGGACACGCTTCGTCAGTGATTTTCCATTAAATTGTATTATTGGTTATATGTATTTTATTGTCAAATTGTCTCTATATGATAATTTTTTCAGCAACTCGTCGGCTGTAGGAATCGAATCTGTGCCTATTCCTACGTTACAAACGTCACTCAGGAAAATATGTAGGTAAAATCAACTGCAAATGACAGTTAAAATAACTGCATTTGCAGTTAAAAAGGTGTAGACTACATTGCAACTGCAATATGAAGTTATTTTTAACTGTTAAAAATCAACTGTAGTAAAAATAACTACAAATGCAATTAAAACAACGTATTCTAAAACTGTACATATAACTGCAAATGTAGTTAAAATAACATAAATAAAAATTATTTTAAAAACTATTAATTTAAAAAAACAAATAAATTCTCTTAACTTAATTTTATTCCATAATAAATTTAAAATTGGGAAATCAAAATTTACACTTAATACCACTTTTATTGTTCTAGATGTCCGTTTGTGAGGGATGAAATATTTTTTTCTCTTCAAGTATTTCTATAAAGTATATAAAATTATAAAAGAATTGGAAGAAAATAAATACAATATATTTTAATATTCCCGTAAATAAATTAATATTTTATATTATAAAACTTACCTTATTTTTTTAATAATTCAATAAAATATATATGTAACCTTTTCGGTATTACGCGTCTTTATTCTTTAGCGTTATTTTATGACTAAGACAAGAGAAAACATGTTCTTCTCATATTCTTTCACTAGAAATTTCTAAACAAATACTTCGTACACACATTCTTCTTTACTTCGTACATATACACACTTGAAAATTGCAATATTTGTAACAAAATTCAAAGTAACTGCATAAAATAAATGTTACTACAATGTAGTAGTTTTTGAATTTTGTTTAAAAAAATAACTGTCAAAAACATTAAAAAATTTTGCTCTAAATAAATTAACTGCAATTGTAGTTAAAATAACTACAACCCCATTACTACACAAATTACTGTTATGTAGTAACTGCAGAACTTTTCTGAGTGTAAATATACTAAGAAAAAAAAAATTTTTTATTCACTAAAACTCATTAAAACTCTTCCAAGAAAATTCTGTCTGTATAGTCAAAAAAAGCGCGATTCAAGCATAAATCACGCGTGATCGTGAGTAATAACTGCCATACTCACGTAATTCGTGCGTGATTCATGTGTAAATTTAGTTTTTTCATCAAAGATTTTAGTAAATTTTACTGCTCTTCATGAGAATTCGTGATCGTGAGTGACTTTTTATAAAACTTACGTGAACGTCGAGTTGAAAAAAATGTTCATGAGTGAAAAAAAAAATTTTTGTGAGCGTCATTCTAAAATAACACACGCGCCCTACTCTAGTCTGCATTAACTTTAAGTCAAATTTGTTGTTTAATTTTTATTTTGCATACATTAAACACTGTGATTTTTCATTCTTCTCTACACTAAGAGAATTATGTCGGTAAAATTAAATGCAATTGGAGTTAAAAAAGATGTAGACTAATAACACTCTGAGGTTGTCTTAAAATTTTGAAATAAAGTCTTTTTTATTATTTATATTTGCATTACAGTTAAATCTTTTTTTAAATTTCATACCCAACCCATTTTAAATATAATCTTGTTTTTGGCTCTTGTGAAAAATCTGATTTTGTGACTTCCCAGCTAAAAATAGACATATATGGATCCATACAGGTTTAGTGTATGTTCGTACATTATCATAAACATGCATACTCTTCCATACATGGATGCGTAAATCACCATACATGCATGCATATATGCCCATAATTTGAGGTTATATCTGCATGTATGTCGCACGTGTTCATCCATCTTCGTGTATGTTCATACATGTAGATATTACCTCAATTTTCGTTAAAGCACATGTGTGGACATATGTGGATGCATGTATGGAGATTTATGTATCCATGTATGGAAAACCGTTCATGTTTATCATCATGCCCTGTACACAGATAAAAATATCACCAAATTTTAAGTGACAAAAATATTTTGTTAAAATTCAGTTTCCGTTTCAACAACATTTTTAATTGAATCAATTAAATAATTTGTTGATGTGACAAGTTTCCAACTTTTTTTTCAATCAAACTTGGTTGTTAAAAATTGGCAAACGTTTTTGTTGAAACCCAACAGGTTCTTTGCTGACTCGCTCATTATTGTGAATTAGAGTAATTAAACTAGTTCGTTCAATTCGTTCTCTTTTTTTAGTAATTGAACTCCGATAGATACAAGCAATTGTTGCAAGGCCGAATAATGATGATATCATTAAAAAAGTAAATAGTTGAATTTAACTACTTCGTTCATGATCGACACACACGCGTAATTTAAATTAAAATAATTTTTCTCGATGAAAATATGTTTGAGAAATATGTTAGATTTCATAATACATCGGCTTGTCAAATTCAAGTGGTAATGGAGAATCAAAGTGCACAAACAAATTGATGCTATTCAAAACAATCCATTGTGGACTTATATTTGTTTCCAGACTGGTCAAAAAGTTCAACAAGGGCAAATGGACAAAGGAACGAGACCAAAAATAAGAAGCTGTTGAGGGCGAATGCAAACATTTCTAGCCGCGAAGTGGCACTGTGCGTGCAATTTTCGGAAACTTTTGTGCACATAGTTAAAGCTAACGTTGGGATTAAAACGTCTAAGGTTCAGAAAGTTCCGGACAGAAATGCTAAGAAGATGATAAAAACAACGGGCAAAGCTTATCTGTGTTTTTTTTATGTGTGTTACATTTTTTAGTGTTTTCTCTGTTTAGTTTAAAATATATCTTTAAATAAAATTAAATTGCAAAAAATATGTATTTTTTATTCAAAGGGTATTTTTTAATTAAAAAATAAATTAAAATCAACAAATTCGATATTTAAATTTTGCTTTAAATTTCAACAAACTCGTTTTTTGGATATGGCAACATCGTTTGTCAAAATTTGCTTTCAATTTCAACAATTGTGGTTGTTGGCTGTTTAATTGAAATAAATTCAACAATCAAGTAACAAACATGTTGTTTGTATTTACAAAATCAATTATAGGCGCAATTTCAATTAAAAGTTTAATTGTATTTACAAAAATTTTAATTGTATTTACAAACTATTTTTATCTGTGTATGTATGCTCCACATATAGGCTTGCCAGATCGAAATTGGCAAAAAGCTTGACATTCAGAGAAAAAAACTTGATTTTTCTTGACATTCAAAAAAAATGCTTGATTTTTCTTGACAATTTAAAATTCAGTTAAATTAGCAAACAAAAATTGCAAAATTCACTTGGAAATTTTAATGATATTAATTTCTACAGATTTTCTACATTCTTTGTACTACATTTTTTAAAGAAATGGGCCCATATGTTGTCAATGAATATGTCTTCTGGCAATTCTTCAAAAACTTCCCGAATGCAGCAGTACTCTGCATACAACATATCAATATTAATTGAATTTGATATTTTCAAAATAAATGGCAGCTCTGCTTAATTATCCCTTGACAACAACGAGGTTTTTATATTTAAAACAGCAATTTGCTGAAAAAACTGATTTATCTCTAAAAAGCATATCTTTTTTCTAAGTATTTTACAGCATTTTGTAAAAATTGGTTAGCTTCTAACTCAAACGTTTCCTTTTCATTCAAAGAAAGACTTTTCATGCTTTACTACCATTTTTTTTTTTGCTAATGGTTAATTTTTCTTGATTTTTCTTATCAATTTGATGGAAAATTTTCTAATATTCCGTTTTAGCTTGGCAAATGACATATTTTCTTTATTCTTGACACGCATTGAAAAAGCTTGACAATCAAGCCAAATCAAGCCCGCCTGGCAACCCTATCCACATACCATATAAAGATTTTTAGCCGGGTTACCATTAAAACTTTTATTGTAAACTTTACTGGTATTTGGAGAATTACACCTTTATAGAATTACACCAAAAAATCTCATAATTTTCGATAATTCGGAAGGCCTTTAAATTATTAGATTTATACAATACTTTTCCCACAAGAACAGGTATCCCTACCTAAAATAAGATTACAAAAAAATCAATCATGGATAAGATTTTTCTGATTAAGACCTGCTCGTTCATATGAGTTATAAATCACTATTGAAAAAAGCAATAACAATGACTAAAAATTAATTAAACAGAGACCGATTAACTATGAAGTCTATGCAAACAAACCATTAATCACAAGTTTTTATCTTTGGTTATGGTAAAAAATAAATAACAATAATATTGATCTATTAAAAACTCTTCAAAAATGGCGGTATTATACGAATGTCTTTTTGAAAGTAATTATCCAAAAGTTTTTGTATTTTTTTTTTAATGGCGGCTTCTCTTTAGGAGCGGTTTGTTTTCAAAGTGATTAACGTTATGGTTGAATTATAATTGGAGTTGGCAGCACAAAGTGCCAATCAAATAAACACATTCATTGACGTTGTAAAATGTAGACAGTATGGATTAAAAATTAATAGAGGCGTACATTTAAATATGTACTTATACAGTGACTCAAAATGTAAGTCAGACAAAGCATATTGAATTTTTCAGTTAAAGAAATGATAAAGCGTTATTTTTTTAACATTTTTTTGTTGGAACAAATATGCGCCAGACTTAGGAAGAGTTTGAGGACAGTCCCCTAACTAACCAAATGTCTTCATACTAAACTGTGGATCGAAAAAATGTCCCCATAGCATGCGCTATGCATACATATATATAGGGCGGGTCGATTTGTGGTTGAATTTATAATTAAATGTTATGAGCCAATGAACTTCAATATCAAGTATTACAGCTTTGTCGTGTACGGTAGTGCATCATTTTTCAAGTTCATTAGTTGGTCACGATTTCTAGAACCTCGTTTACGCATAATTGTCAATCAACTAATTACAGATAATTCATATTATGCTCCTTAGGAAAATATCTTATCAATGTTGTTTGATGATAGGAAAGAAAAGCGCGACTTTGCTATCAAGAAAATTCTACGCTATCGAACTGATGTTGACGACCCAACGGAACTTAGAGTTTATAAAAAACCAGATATAAACTTTAATTGCACAAGTTACACGGAAATCATCAATTTGAATGATATAAATAACGTATTTGAACCACCATTCACGCGAAGCATTCCGTACGAAACATTGAAAGAATATTTAAATCAAGATGATCCACCATTTAATGATCCAAAAATTCCATCATACATACAAGGAAGGGAACGACACGTTCAATTGCTAGCTAGCGTTTCCAAACGAGTTATACCGGAAAATGTAGAGGCTGCTATGGCGACGACATTAGAGAGCCGTGCGAAATTGCCCAGACTTGAAAGCAAAAAAGACTTCAAACAATAATTTTTTTTAGTTTCTTTTCTATTACTATGTTAAATTCATTTTTTCATTTACATATGTTCTGACTAAATAAATTTCTAAAGAGAAAAATAAACTCCAAAAAAAAACAGCAATTTCGCTGATTTTTTCATGCAAAGTGCCAAAAATTGTGATTTTTGGAAATGTTTGTAAGGGGAACCCCCCATGGGGTCGGTCATACATTTGGACTCGATTGGGGCACTCTACATGGGTCAAAGTGAGATTTTTCAAAATTTTAACTTACGGGTCAAAAGTTGGGACATCAGAATTCGTTTTAGAGGTATGGTTCCTCGGGCAAAGTTTCTTATTTTGATCCCTAGAATACGATTTTCCTTGTTACTTGGGCGATTTTTAAATCGACCCGCCCTAATATATATGCGTGGAAAAATGGTCGTGGTAGGCGTGGTTAAACAAAGAAAAATTTAATAATTGTTTTATACGATTTTTCCAGTACACATTTTACTAGCATATAGTGCAAGACTAATTGTAACGGTGGTATCGGTGACATCTGAGCCTTCCTAAAATTTTTCTTGGATATTTTAAAGGCATTTTCTGTGGGATTTTTCCTAATATTTCGGATAATGGGTCGTATTTCAGCCTCATTAAAGGCTGAGTTACCCAACCGTAAACGTATCTGTTACGAATCAGCTGTTTCGAAACCACAAGAAGAAATGTATACGAATGGTTACTAACACGTAAATGTAAACGCACTTGCCGGATCATTCTGTTGAAATCAGAATTTTCTATCCGGCATCGAAACAGCTGAATGATTTTAGTCGGAAAAAATATGAAATGAATAAAGAAAATTGATTCAAACAACAAATAAGGAATAAAAATTAACAAATAAATGGAAAAATTTAGAATAAACTATAAAACCACATGAAATAGATGCTAATTAGTAATGTTGTTTACTGTAATCGATAAGTGTACTTTTTAGCTACGGCACGGTACAGTTACATTACATTTACGTTTACGGTTCCATAATCCGTCCTTAAGTCTCATGGTCATACCAGATTAATGCTGATTATGAAAGTTTGTAAACTTTTTATACTTCTTAATAATTTTTACCAGTATACTGTGGATTCTGTCAGTAACTAAAGAAATTTCATACAATTTTTTCCTACTTTATAATATGTTTGCACAAGTTCAAGGACATTCAAGGAGGTTTATCGACCCATATTGAAAATAAAGTCGCTTATACATAAAAAGAATGATTTGTACCGACACGAGCAAAATAAGAAAAATAATTATTTATTAATATTCTTTAGAATGCGTTACTAAAACAAATTACCAAAAATAATGGTAATTTTAACTGCACAAAAGCTTCAGAATACTTCATTGTCGAATTGTATACTTACTTTTGGCGCTTAAAATATGCAGTATTTTTAGTTTCTATTGTCTAATTCTTGTTGCTGTAATATTATTGTGTTGTTGTTTTATAAATTGAGAAAGGAGAAATTATATTATTCAAAATGCATAATATGTTGAATAAAATAGAATTGCAAAATACTGAAATATAAATGAACACATAACGAACTTCCATGTATACTTACTTTTGACGCTCATAGTATATTTATATTATTATTAATTTATACATTTATAAATTTTTTTTTAAGAGAAGGAAATCTTTCTAATAATTAACGTGTTACTTTCTTTGGAAAGAGGATAGAGAAGAGATGACTGGTGGTGAAAGCTAAAAGGCTTTAAATAATAATAACAAACTCACCGTTAAAATAATTTTAGTAATCACTTATATACTTATAAATAAAAATAAATTAAGGAAACATGTGATAGCAGCAATTAAGAAAATGTTGTTAAAAATAAAATTTCACAATACATAATATATTCCTAATGATCATAATATATTCCTAATCATCGTAATATTTTGCAATGATGATGTAGAAAATTTTGTGAGAATTAATCACTTTTTTCTCATATTGCCATTTTTGTCATTTTAGTCCCTTAAGAGGGGGGACTGAAAATGATTTTTTTGTATGGTGAAATGGTACTCAAATGATAGAAAATATCCCCACGACTTCAAAAACTATTTTTTTTTCAATAATCGTATTAAAAATTTAGACATTTAAATAAAAAAAAATTTCCCAGCGGCGCAATAACAGTATATCACTTCTAAAATTGTATTTTAGTTTCATTTTTATATCATCTAAAAAGTTTGGGTATACCTAACATTAACATTTTTGTCCCTTTTTTAAAAGGAGCCAAAAAAGTCCCTTTCAGTTGTCAGACCCTTAATATTTTTTTTGTGTTGTACAGTATTATTGTATTAAGATTTAAATTAAAAAAAATAGAAAAATTCATACCTTTTAAAAAAAATGCCCTCTTGAAAATTTCAGAATCTTTTAAGATCATTTAGAGGTTTTATACAAAAAAAATGAGCTAAAAAATAGGGTTTTGATTTTTTCGATTTTTTAAATTATAAAATTTCAAAATTTAAAATTTTTTATTTTAATATTTATTTTTTGCATTCCTAAATATCCTCTTTAAAACGAGATAACAACCAATGTTGTAGCTATTATAGTTTTCGAGATATTCAAAAAATAAACTCCCCAGTGTAGAAACGGTAATGACATATCATTATTTTTTGGACTACCAGTAATGACACCCACTTAACTTCTGCATTATTTTAAAACATATAATAATGAGTTACTAATAATGACTTATTTTTATCATTATTTCAAATAGAAAATAATTTTTTAGATTTTTTTGAAATCTAATTTTAGACCCAATATTTTTTAAATACTGGTAAGGATATATGTAACCACGTATTTTTTGGTTTTTTTATATGTTGGCGAGTAAGCTTACTTGTGTGCAGCAGTTAAATTATATTTCTATCTATTCAATATTACATGTCGATATAGCTCAGATGGTAGAGCTATTGACTGGCAATCTGTAGACCCAGGTTCGATTCCCGCACCAGCAAATTTTATTTAAAAAAAAAAAATACAATAAAATTTTTTTTTTTTTTTATAATTTATTTTTTTGAAAATCTATTTTTAGACTCATTATTTTTGTCAGTACTGGTAAGCACATAGGTAACGATATATTTTTTGATTTTTCGTATGCTGGTGTGTAACCATAACACATTATTTTTCGCGACATCGCCATATAAAGGTAATAAGAAATGTAATAACAAAAGTAACTACTTACCATTACCAAGTATGTAGTTACATAACCACATATTTGGTAATGATTTTCTACACTGGGTCGTAACAAAACAAAAAATGCGAAAAATTATGACATTTTTTGAAATTATAAATATTGCATAAATTTGGAGAAAAAAAATTTTGTAATTTTTTTCCTTTGGCTAAACTTCCCCAGCAAAATCTTTCATTACCAAATAAGTGGTTATATAATAGAAATTCATAACTCCGCACAACTTATTTTTTGGCGTCTAAACTCATTATTTTTGTTTGGCGTCCCAGTGTAGAAACGGTAATGACATATCATTATTTTTTGGACTACCAGTAATAACACCCACTTACCTTCTGTATTATTTTAAAACATATAATAATGAGTTACTGATAATTACTTATTTTTATCATTATTTCAAATAGAAAATAATTTTTTAGATTTTTTTTTTTAATTTTTTGAAATCTATTTTTAGACTCAATATTTTTTAAACACTGGTAAGGATATATGTAACCACATATTTTTTGATTTTTTGTATGTTGGCGAGTTAGCTTACTTGTGTGCAGCACGTCAATTGTGTTTTTATCTATTAAATACTACATGTCGATATAGCTCAGATGGTAGAGCTGTTGACTGGCAATCTGTAGACCCAGGTTCGATTCCCGCACCAGCAAATTTTATTAAAAAAAAAAATACAATAAAAAATATTTTTTTTTATTTAATTTATTTTTTAGAAAATCTATTTTTAGACTCATTATTTTTGTCAGTACTGGTAAGCACATAGGTAACGATATATTTTTTGATTTTTGTATGCTGGTGTGTAACGACAACTCATTATTTTTCGCGACATCGCCATATAAATGTAATAAGAAATGTAATAACAAAAGTAACTAGTTACCATTACCAAGTATGTAGTTACATAACCACATATCTGGTAATGATTTTCTACACTGGGGTCGTCCGAAAAAATGAGAGTAAGTAGTTATGAGATTTTGAATAATAAGTGGTTACACACCTGCTTACAAAAAGTTGAATTATAAGTGGTTATCCGATTGCTTATTTGATTCTTAAAAACAAGGAGTTACACAAATACTATTGGCTTAAAGAAATACATTCAGAAAAATTTAAGTTTTTCTAGTGTGTAATTTTAGGACTCGTCATAAAAATTTAAATATAAAACATATTTACATTTAATAAACTAGCGGGCGCAGCCCGCTACGTTGTTAGCGTGCCTTAAAGTTTAGGGGGGGGAGAGGCTGCGCCCCCCCGACAATTTTTTTTAAATTCGCTTTTTATTTAAAGTACAGTTTTTATATAGTAAAAGCCTTCACCCAGTCACCACAAATAAATAATTCTGCACAACAATGGGTTTAAAATAAATAAATAAATATTTGATCACTTTTTCTCATGAAAGTGGATTGTTAGTAATGAATCCATAATAAATTGCAATATACGTGTGTTTGTTAAGAGAATTTGGTAAAGTGCGAACTTAGGTAGATAGACCCGTAAGTAGTTTTGTTCATTTGTGTTTTGAATGAAAATAAATAACGTAAAGCAGGGTTGTTAGCGTGCCTTAAAGTTTTTTTTTAATTCCAGTTTATGTAAAGGTAGACCTGGCAATTCAAGTAAATTCACAAATTCAGTTGGAAAATTTACTGCGTCGGTTTCTTCCACCGGTGCTTCGTTACATGAAGTTTAAATATCGGAATATATAAGTTCCATTCCTTTTCTAAGGTTTTTTCTCTTTTAGAAAATTTGTTTAACTTTTTCGAGAGTATGTTTCAATGCTACATAAGTTTCATATTCCGTGGATAGTGTTTGAACAGGTAAGAGGGAACTCTTCCAATCCATTTGCATTGTCTATAATTTCAATTCCACTCGTTCAACGTTTATATCCATTTCGTTCCACTTGGGTAGTGTTTCAATTCCACTCGTTTCCTATTTAGTTTCTTAATTTTAGTGTTCCATATACACTTGTTCTTTAAGTTTTATGTTTCTAGCTAAAGACGCAGACGTTAAGAGGGGGGGGGGGGGGGAAATTTTCCCCTTTTGAACCACCATTTTTACCACGTTCCTATCCAAAGTCCTAGAGATGCCTTGTCGATAAGTTAGCCCATACTCCAAGGAAAAGGAAAAACGTACTTTTTTTGGAAAAAGGTACTTTTTTTGGAAAAATGTACTTTTTTTGGAAAAAGGTACTTTTTTTGGAAAAAAGTACTTTTTTTGGAAAAAGGTACTTTTTTTGGAAAAAGGTACTTTTTTGGGAAAAGTTACTTTTTTGGAAAAAGGTACTTTTTTTGTCCCCTTTTTGCCCCTCCCGATAAGAATTTCCAAAAATGCCGTCTCAACGGACGTCTACACCGGTCGAGGAACCTACATACCAAATTTCAACTTCATAGCTCCAGCAGTTTGAGCAGGCCGTCAAGGGGGAGACTTTTTCCCCTTTTTGCCCGTCCCTGTAAAAATTTCCAAAACTCCCGTCTTGGTGGATGTCTACGATAGTGGACGAACCTTTATACCAAATTTCAACTTCCTACCTCTAGCGGTTTGGGCAGGCCGTCAAGGGGGGCCTTTTTCCCCTTTTTAAACCCCATTTTTACAACGTCCCTGTCCAAAATTCAAGAAAGTACTTTCCAGAAAAGTTAGCCCATACTCCAAGGAACACATATCTTAAATTTCAGCTTTCTAGCCAAAGGGGTTTTGGCAGGCCGCCAAGGGGGAGACTTTTCTCCTTTTTGCCCGTTCCGGTAGGAATTTCCAAAAATTCCGTCTTAGCGGACGTCTACGCCGAAAGAGGAACCTACATACCAAATTTCAACTTCCTAGCTTCAGCGGTTTGGGCTGGGCGATGTTGAGTCAGTCAGTCAGTCAGTCACGTTATTCTTTTATATATAGAGATAACGAGTAAAAAGGTTAAAGTCGGGCATGCCGACTATAGAATACCCTACACCAGTCTGGGTAAAAGCCAACTAATGTCACCAAAATCAATAGGCTGCGTTATTGGGCCAATATAGGTCTGTGTACCAAATTTCATCAAAATATCTTAATATTTGCGACCTGCAGCGTATAAACAGTATAATTTTGGTAGGACCCTTATATGGGCACTAGGTCTAAACATGGACCGATGTTCATCAAAATCAATAGGCTTCGTCCGTGGGCCAAAATAGGTCTGTGTACCAAATTTCGTCAAAATATCTTAATATTTACGACGTGCATCGTATAAACAATATAATTTTGGGGGGACCCTTATATGGGCACTAGGTCTAAACATAGACCGATGTTCACCAAAATCAATAGGCTTCGTCCTTCGGCTGCCATAAGTCGGTGTACCAAATTTCATCAAAATATCTTAATATTTGCGACCTGCAGCGTATAAACAATATAATTTTGGTAGGACCCTTATATGGGCACTAGGTCTAAACATGGACCGATGTTCACCAAAATCAATAGGCTTTGTCCTTGGGCCAACGTAGGTCTGTGTACCAAATTTTATCAAAATATCTTAATATTTGCGACCTGCAGCGTATAAACCATATAATTTTAGTAGGACCCTTATATGGGCACTAGGTCTAAACATGGACCGATGTTCACCAAAATCAATAGGCTGCGTTACTGGGCCAATGTAGGTCTGTATACCAAATTTTATCAAAATATCTTAATATTTACGACCTGCAGCGTATAAACAGTATAATTTTGGTAGGACCCTTATATGGGCACTAGGTCTAAACATGGACCGATGTTCACCAAAATCAATAGGCTGCGTTATTGGGCCAATATAGGTCTGTGTACCAAATTTCATCAAAATATCTTAATATTTACGACCTGCAGCGTATAAACAGTATAATTTTGGTAGGACCCTTATATGGGCACTAGGTCTAAACATGGACCGATGTTCACCAAAATCAATAGGCTGCGTTATTGGGCCAATATAGGTCTGTGTACCAAATTTCATCAAAATATCTTAATATTTACGACCTGCAGCGTATAAACAATATAATTTTGGTAGGACCCTTATATGGGCACTAGGTCTAAACATGGACCGATGTTCAAAAAAATCAAACTTGTTCGTCCTTGGGCCAACATAGGTCTATGTACCAAATTTCATCGAAATATCTTAATAGGTGCGACCTGTAGAGTGCGTACAAGATTGCATGGACAGACAGACAGACGGACGGACGGACGGACGGACGGACAGACGGACATCGTTAAATCGAAATAAAAAAAAATTCTGAACCGATCGGTATACTATAAGGTGGGTCTACGACCAATATTTTTTGGTGTTACAAACATCAGCACAAACTTATAATACCCTGACCACATAGTGGTGTAGGGTATAAAAATGTATAAAATTTAACTGTTTAAACAGTACTTATTTAAACTTTTACGAGTAAGTCATTATTTTATATTTAAAAACAATTACTACAATAGGGCGTTATTAGGAAGTCTTTATTTTATATTATAAAATAATGCAAAAGGTGACGATATATCATTTTTGATAATGCAGATAGTAATGAGGTGTCAATACCAATATTTTGCTGGGTTGTTATATGATGAAAGAAAAGTTTTGACCAAAATTCATCCTAATCGAAAGGAGTCGATTCCAACCAATGTCGATTTGAGATGGAATGTATTAATATTTTATCTTTATCTTCATTAAATTTAAGTATTTTATTTAGTGTATAATTTAAATCATATTTTATCTTAAACGGCATGCACACCTAAACCCTAAACTCGTGTTTAGCTAAAACGAGTGTAAAAGAATAAAGAATTTTTGTAATAGAATATAGGGATTCAATATTCCAATATTTTATTACCGATCGGCTTATAATTTTTTTTTCGATTTAACGATGTCCGTCTGTTCGTCCGTCCGTCCCTCCGTCCGTCTGTCTGTCTATCTGTCCATTAGACCTCCCATGAAATGTATGGGATTTTCAAAACTTCTTTTTTTGTTCGCTCCACCGGCAGTTTCCGATTAATTGGGTATAAAAAATAATATGTGTACAAAAATTAGATCTCTCGGGAGCATACAGGCCAGTCAGTTTGAACTTTTGACCCTAAAAATTACCTAAAAACACTTCAAAGCTTTTTTGCGCCATAACTTCTAAATTTGACGTTTTTTGAAAATATATTATAGGCATTTTTATGTAGAATAAGAAGACAAACACTTCCTTCATACTATACTTCTACCTAAGTATGATGTATAGTGAAGTTTTAAGGAGAAAAATTCAAAATTTGTGTGAAGACTTCATTTTAAACGACCCTCGTTAAAATTTCGACAGAGACAGTTAAGGTTGGTTTCCACTATTTTGTGTAGTAATATATCTAGTTTTCATAAAGTAATTACACTTTTAACAAATATCGGTTATTCCATGAAAAATTGACCAAAATTTGACTTTGAAGTATCGGTTTATTATTCATACATGTTGTATGGAAACCCTTAGTAACAAGATTTGGATACGCTAGAACCCCTAATTTTGTGAGGTTGAAAAAAATGCATTGACAAAGAATGGGGGAGGTGGGGAGGGGACAAATGGCTCTTCATCGGTGTCAAAGTTGGTGGTGAAGGGTTAAAAATCCACAAAATGCCCCACAACTTCCCTGGAGTCGCCCCTAGAGCGGTAAAATGTAAGACCGACCCCCATTGATTTGTCTTTTTCATACCTATCCCCTATCTCCACTCTGTAAGAGGGCTCCCATACAAATGACATTTTTATAAAATTTACTCTCACCGCTTTAACTGTCCTAAGGGTGCCCCTAGTGAAGTCAAATGTATGACTGACCCCCAAATAGTTTCAACATTTTCTGGGAACATATCTACCCTCTATCTTTAACCCTTAAGGCGGTCCCCATACAATTTTTTTATTTTTTTATAATTTTTTTTTTATGAGATCAGCTCTTACCGGTCCCATGGTGCCTCCTAGAGGGGTGGAATGTAAGATCGACCACCATTAATTTTTCTCCTCAAATATTTTTTCCGAACATACCTAGCCCCTATCTCTAATCCGTAATAGGGCTCCCATACAAATATGACATTTTTACAAAATTTCCTCCCACAGCTCTAACTGGCCCAAGGGTGCCCCTCGAGGAGTCAAATGTATGACTGACCCCCAATATTTTTTGAACCACAATATTTTCTCGGAATATATCTACCCTATATCTTCAACCCTTAAAGCGGTCCCCATACAAATTTTTTATTTTTTTATAATTTTTTTTTATGAAATCAGCTCTTACCACCCCATGGAGACTCCTAGAGGGGTTATATGTAAGACCAATCCCCATTAATTTTCCCTCCCAATATTGTTTCCGAACTTACCTACCCTCTGTCTCCACACCCTAAGGGCGCTCCCATACAAAAATTACATTTTTTAAAATTTGCTCCCACCGCTCTAACTGTCCCAAGGGTGCCCCTAGAGGAGTCAAATGTATAACTGACCTCCAATATTTTTTCAACCTTAACATTTTTTCGGAACATATCTAACCTTTATTTTCAACCCTTAAGGTGGTCCCCATACAATTTTTTTACTTTTTATAAAATTTTTTATGAAATCGAGGAGCGATTTTTTTGCCATGACTTGTTAAAGTGCCACGCCAGCGCTTTTCCCTTTGTGTTCTTCTGGCTGGATATTTACTTCATTGATAAACCAAGAAATAGAGGCAATTAATCGTATATGCTGCTCTATAGTACTACATTTTCATGTGCACAATAGACCTGGCGTAGCTAATATGGGGTTTTTTATATTTTGGAATTTTGATTGTGGGTAGCGATGAAAATATGCGATTTGATGCCAAAATTGATGTAGCAAATTTTCAGGTTGATCGGATGGTTCCAACCCGTGCCACAATGAGGTCAAAAGTCAAAATTTTAAAAAACCACCAAAATACTCTATTTTTTTTGCATTTTATAATTTTTTTTATTAAGAAATACCAAAAATAAAACTTCTTTAAATTACAATATCATTTATAACTTGTAAATTAGTTAATAGTAGTATTAATGCTTAAGTATATAATGGCACCAGAAGCAAAAACAAATATATGTATGCATTATAGTTTTTATTTAAGCTCTCAGTTGTAAAAATGTATGGTGTTTCTGCTATTATAATAAGAAAAAAATATTTTTAGAATTCAAAATATGCTTACAATATATATCGTTACCTGAAATGGAAGAAGGTGTAAGTTTTTGACTGATTATGGTGCACGACATTAAACTACGTGTCCTCACAATTTTTTTGCTTTCTGATATCAAAAATAAAGATTTTATAAGCGAAATTCTAAAAAACCAACTTTTTGCTCTTCTTCTTAATTTGGTTTTACAGTAGAAAATTTTATTTTTTTTTTCATTGATTATGAAGCACATAATTAAGCTTCCTTTCTCCGCAAAATTACAGCCTTCTACAATAAAAAGTTTTGATTTCATTACTTAATTTCGTAAAATGTCGGAAAGTTTTTTTTGCTTTTCTTGTAAAATAATGAATATGTTTGTTACGCCCTTTTGCATTTCAGGTAACGATATGTATTTCTACCAACAACTATTATTGAAAAAATGGTAATTTTTTTTTTTCGTCGCTGTTTTTTAAACTTCCTCAATATTCCTAGCTTTGAGCTGTCGTCAACTGAATTTTTGTCTAAAAGTACCGTATTTTCCGCTCTGCTACTGATCACATAGCAATGCTGTTGATATGAATATGTAAAATTTTGTCATTGCGAATTTAAATATTGTTGAGAAAAGTGAAGTTTATTGTAAAATAAAATATTGTGTAACTTTACGTAATTCCATGGCTAAGAAGAAAAATTTATCGTTGGAACGGCTTCGATCTGCTGACACAAATGTGTACTTGATTGGTAAATGTGTACCTAAAATAGTTGGTGTGAAATTACCATCAAAGCAGCAAGTGCTTCAGTGTTTTTTTATAATGTGCGTTGTGAAAAGAAAACAGTTAAAGAAAGTGCAAGATTAGTGTTAAATGAAATATTGCCTTTTTGGGAAAAAGCTAGAATCCCAACGCCAGATCAAAGAACATGTGCTGCAAAAGTCATTAAACTTTATGAAGTGTGGAGAACAGTCCAAAAAGTATGTAAATCTCCGTTCCCAAGTCATCGCAAAAAAGAAAATTACTTTAAGGAAAATTTAAACAATTTATTTGACATTGCCCACGTTGACGCTCTGAAGCTTATAAATATACAGGAAGATAGAGACTTCTTAATAAAGCAGCGAGAAAATGGGCGTGTTGGTAGCATGACTTGTGTCGATCAAAATGTCACAAATAAAGAAAAAAGAAAGGCACTAAGATTGGAAGATGAAAAACGTCGAAAAGAAAATTATGAAAAAAGAAAAGGCACTTCAGGTAATTATTATGTAGTATTTGGAAGCAAAGTGTCAATTTTTTTTTTGCTGTTCACTTAATTTCATGTGTAGACTTGACTATGGAACATGTTGAATTTGAGAGTGATGAATCGGGAGATGATGTGCAGGCGATGGATGTAGAACAGACTGACAACATTCCAAGTTGCTCCAGTAAGCCAATTCGAAAACGTGGAAAAAAGAATTTTATTGACGACAGAATGCTGGCTTGTATGGATGCTGGCAATATGTCATCTCCATTAGCTATACACTTTATCAGTGCAACTGCCAAAGCGTTGGGTCACAATATTGAGGATCTTGTCCTGAATTGCACAAGTTTGCGTGAACAACGTAAAAAATATCGTCGGCGTCATGGCAAAGAAATGGTTGAAAATTTCAAGGTAAGTTTTTTTATTTTGACCAAGTTATAAATTTTGCTTTGAGCTTAAGATTTTTTTAAATACCTGAAACATTTGTTTTGCATTGGGACGGAAAGCTACTTCCCGCAATTGCTGGAAAAAATAAAGTTGATCGCTTGGCTATTGTGCTCACGTCGGAGAACGTTGAAAAATTAATAGCTATCCCCATCATTGAAGATGGAACTGGTGCTGTAGTCGCTCAATCAGTCTACGACTATTTGTTAAAAATGAATATGCTGAATTCATTAGAAATGATGTGTTTCGATACAACTGCTGCAAATACTGGCTCTCATAGTGGTGCTGGAACTTTATTGGAACGCAAACTGGAACGCAGCGTATTGTGGTTACCATGTCGCCACCATATTGCAGAAATTCTCTTAAGAGCTGTATTTGAAATCAATTTCGGAAAATCAAGTGGTCCAGAGGTGGCGATTTTTGAACGTTTTGCACGGGAATGGAGCACACTAAATTCAAAGGGATACAGCACTTGTATGAAGGATGAACAAGTTTTGAGTGTCATATCTGTCGAGGAACGCGAAACAAGGAAACACTTTTGTCTTGAATATTTAGCGAAAGTCCACATTCGGCATGATTATAGAGAACTCTTACAACTTGCATTTATTTTTCTTGGTGGTAGCATTCCCAATTTCACATTTCGTGCACCTGGAGCGACATCTCATGAAAGATTCATGTCCAAGGCCATCTATTGTCTCAAAATGTATATTTTTAATATTTATTTTATTATATTTTTATTCTCATTCCGCATAAAAATACTTATGTGGTATTTTTTCGGAAAACCGCAAATTTAGGAGTTATGACGCAAAAAAGGCTTGAAGTGTTTTTACGTAATTTTTAGGGCCAAAAGTCCAAACTGACTGGCCTATATGCGCCCGAGAGATCCAATTTTTGTACACAAATTATTTTTTATGCCCAATCTATCGGAAACTGCCGGTGGAGCGAACAACAAAATACTTTTGCAAATTTGGGTGGTCTACTGTTAATGCATTCTTGTGAGCACTCTACAGATCGCAAATATTAAGATATTTTGACGAAATTTGGTACACCGACTTACGTCGGCCCAAGGACGACGCCAAGGACGATCCGTCCATGTTTAGACCTAGTGCCCATATAAGGGTACCCCCCAAAAATTTTCTTTTTTACACGCTACAGGTCGCAAATACGAAGATATTTCAATGAAATTTGATACACAGACCTATGTTGGCCCAAGAACGGAGCCTATTGATTTTAGTTGAAATCGGTCCATGTTTAGACCTAGCGCCCATATAAGGGTACCCCCCAAAATTGCCTTTTTACACGCTGCAGGTCGCAAATACGAAGATATTTCAATGAAATTTGGTTCGCTGACTTACATGGTCCCAAGGAAAAAGCCTATTGATTCTAGATAGGATCGGTCCATATTTGGACCTATCGCCCATATGGCCTATATTTTAGATTTTCTCTTCTTTTATAGAAAATTTTGACACAAGTCCGTTTTAACCCATTCAGATTTCGGATCCAAACATTAGCTGGCTTTAAGTCAGACTGGTGTAGGGTATTATATAGTCGGCATGCCCGACTTTAACCTTTTTACTCGTTTTATGTATGTTCATCTTTTGGAGTCCTTTCCTTAAATGTATCGAAGACAGATATAAAAATCTTTCACGGTTGTATTTTTTATATGTTTAAGCTGACCATATACTTGCGATATTATTGTAGAACTTTTAGTTCTTTAATCTATTACAATGTGTAGTAATAGAATAAAAAACTAAAACGAGAAGTTGTACAATATATTGCAAGTGTATGGCCAGCTTTAGAAGAGTTGTGCTTTTGTATTATTTTATTTGTCCGCACAATAAATGTGTTTATCAGCACAATTCTGGTAGCAAAATAAATTAGTAAAACATTAGTTCAAAATTAGTTTAGTGCTAAAAAAATATATCACTAAAAACTTTTGCTGAAAACACAATTTCAGCAAAAAAGAGTTGCTGGAAACTACACCTTTTGCAACTGTAATTCAGAAAATATCAATTGAAATTCAGAATTTCCATTTGAAATTCAGAAAATATCAATTCAAATTCAGAATTTCCATTTGAAATTCAGAAAAGATCAATTGAAATTCAGAATTTCCATTTGAAATTCAGAAAATATCATTTGAAATTCAGAAAATATCATTTGAAATTCAGAAAATATCAATTGAAATTCAGAAAATATCAATTGAAATTCAGAACATATCAATTGAAATTCAGAAATCGTCATTTGAAATTCAGAAAATGTCAATTGAAATACAGAAAATATCAATTGAAATTCAGAAAATATCATTTGAAATTTAGAAAATATCAATTGAAATTCAGAAAATATCATTTGAAATTCAAAAACCGTCCTTTGAAATTCAGAAAATATCAATTGAAATTCAGAAAATATCATTTGAAATTCAGAAAATGTCAATTGAAATTCAGAAAATATCATTTGAAATTCAGAAAATATCATTTAAAATTCAGAAAATATCAATTGATATTCAGAAAACATCAATTGAAATTCAGAAAATATCAATTGAAATTCTATTGATATTTTCAAATGATATTTTCTGAATTCCAATTGATATTTTCTGAATTTCAAATGACGGTTTCTGAATTTCAATTGATATTTTCTGAATTTCAAATGACGATTTCTGAATTTCAATTGATATTTTCTGAATTTCAATTGATGTTTTCTGAATAATAATTGATATTTTCTGAATTTCAAATGATATTTTCTGAATTTCAAATGATATTTTCTGAATTTCAATTGATATTTTCTGAATTTCAAATGATATTTTCTGAATTTCAATTAATATTTTCTGAATTTCAAATGGAAAATCTGAATTTCAATTGATGTTTTCTGAATTTCAAATGGAAATTCTGAATTTCAATTGATGTTTTCTGAATTTCAAATAGAAATTCTGAATTTCAATTGATATTTTCTGAATTTCAATTGATATTTTCTGAATTACAATTGCAAAAGGTGTAGTATACTTGATATACAAGACGTTTTACTAATTTTTCTACTAACTTATTTTTTTGAGTGTATTATCAGAATTATAGCCAGTTCCACGTACGACCAACGATCCATTGCCAGTTTATCAATGTATGGGTATAAATGCCATGGAAACTTAGACTCCATCACCAACGAGCAATGACAGTGATTTCGTCATAGAAGAAAATTAAACATTTTCTTTGGCAAAGCGAACCGAATGATTTGATTTGGGATTTAAATTTATCAAAACAGAAAGCAGCGTTGCTCGCATCAATATAGCAGGTGTGGAAATATCTTGACACCCGAAAACAAGGCATACACAAGATACAAAAACAGAAATCAGCCGCTTTTAAGCTGGCCATACACTTTCAATATTATTGCACAACTTCTCGTTATAGTTCTTTATTCTATTACCATGTGTGGTTGTAGAACCAAGTTGTTTCCCAAATTGTAAAACTCAAAAATCAGAGAAGGAATATTTGTTGATTCTGATATTCGAAAATTAATAAAATGTTTAACATTATTTCAGCTTTCTCGGAAACCAGAAATTCCCAGATTTCAAGTAAATAATCGACAATTATCAGAAGATTGCAGCTGGAATGTTTTTTAGAATATATTTCCTGCATTCACATCTCGAGTTCTTTCCTTAAAACTTGGTCGATATGATAGACGGGCAGGGAGAGCGGATACTTCTAAGGCAAGAACAAATCTACTTAATTTACTAAATTGTACAAATTCAATCTACCCTGCTAAAATCAGCAAAAAATTTATGAGTATTAATAGACTGAAAAGATGACAAAAAAAACTTCTTACTTTCTCGGAAAGAAAAAATTCCCGGATTTCAAGCAAATAATCTTCAATTTGTTAAAAAATTATCGTAGGATTGGAGCTCGAAAGTTTTTTAAAATATATTTCCTGCATTCACATCTCGATTTCTTTCCTGAAAACTTGGCGGTACGAGCGGAGGGTAGGGAGAGCGGCTACTTAAAGACTTGGCGAAAATCTAAAAACAACTCCAAGAACTACGAGGGCATGATTTTCAATAAAATAAATTTATTGAAAACTTCGGCAGAAGGCAACATAGTTTTGTAGTGGTGATCATAATGCAACCTTCCACATGCAGAGAAAAGATTGCGTGTAGGAGGTACATAGTACGCGAAATGAAGAAAACTACAACAAAAGTAGCCAAAACACTGTTATATATATTTTATCCGATTTATCGTTTGAGTCACTGTATGTAAAATATACAAAATGATCAAAGTCTTTAAGACATGAATACCGGCTTTTAGGGTGACAATAATAAACATTTAAATGCATTATTTGCACTTGAAATACCATCATCGTTATCTGTATGCATCTTTGGAGTATAACTTTTGTTAAAACAGCTTCCGCCACTATTAGAAATTAAACATTATGAAGTAGTATATTTATTTGTTTAAACTGTCGAATGGTTAAACATAATATAATTCCTTACCTAGAAGAATATTGCAGTTGTACTTCAAAAGGCTACTGTACAGGTGAGTAAGTACTTGTATGAGGCAAATAAATGAATAAATAAACACATCATCATTATCATTATGAATGCTTCTGTCTGATGCTACTTTTTACTGACAGTTGCTTGTTGTATTTAACTGAAAAATATTGTGGTCATCATTAACGACTTAGTCACTAATCACAATCATGTCAACAAACCAGAACCAAAAAACTTTATTGACAAATTACAACTGTAAATGTCATTGAATTTCTTCAAATTACATCCTAAAGCCCGGTATTTTGTTCGTACTTTTTCGAAAAAAATCTGTCAAATTGCATATAAAAAAAAATTATTTTTCACTTGCTCCGAATTGTTGCGAAATTGCGGCGGAATTTTTTTTCGCTTCAATTTAATATACAGGACTATTTGAAAATATAGCAAAAAAGTGACTTGTAGCTTTCTATAAACTGTAAAAATTTGTGCATTTTAAAGTTTTTATTATAGTTTTTGGGCTACAAACATAGAGCGAAATTTCTTCACTCTTGTGGACAAAATACTGGCCTTAACAACTAATAATCCGAATTGCGTGTAAAGTTCACAACTAAAATTACTTTAATACAATTTGCACATAATCGCAAATATATATTTGTACATTAGGATGTCCCTTAATATAACGATTTGTGAATTTTCGTTCATTAAACCCCCAGTTTTATTGAAAACGATCCCAAATCGAAGAAATCGATTTTGTTTTTTTTTTTTTGGAAAACGTTATCCCGTGCCAAAAGTTGGACGAAAATGAAAAGAAGTGTATTATTATTAAAAATTCCCAAAATTCGAAATTTAGAAAAAAAAAATTTTTATTTCATTTATTCATTTAATATAGTCAAAACGATTCAGATATGGAATTTTGACTTCATCGAACATTATTAACCCACTTTAGCCTGGAATTCAAAATAACCCACGAATTTGATAAATATGCAAAAACGTGTTTTTTAATAAATTAATTTTAAAGACTTTTAAAAAAGCCTAATTTGGAGATGTCAATTGATATTTGTACCACATAATAGTTGATATTAAAGAAAAAAAATAAATTGGATAAATGGTAATTCGAGTTTGTGTTTGGAGCGACTGCTTTCCAGGACATTTTACAAAAATTGCTCATTTTGTCAAAAATTAAACAAAATTTTATGTTTTCATTATTAAATTAATAAAAAAAAATCTCAACTGGATAAAAATAATTATTTTATGTAACATGATCAATATGGGGTTAATTTTTATACTTTTGGCAAAAACGACCCACTAGGAAATTTGCAGAATAACATCTTTCATAATTTTCGGCAAAATATCACTTTGAATGAATAAAAAAAAATTTTTCGATTTGATAAAAATTATTATTTTGAGTAACTTGATCCATATAGGGCTAATATTACCACTTTTCACAAAAAAAAATACCCACTAGGAAATCTACAGAATAACATTTTTCAGATTTTTATTAAATTGGATATGGAAAGGTGTTATTCTGTAAATTTCCTAGTGGGGCGTTTTTGGCCAAAAGTATAAAAATTAACCCCATATGGATCACGTTACATAAAATAATTATTTTTATCCAGTTGATATTTTTTGTTATCAATTTACTGGCTTCACAATCTCGTAGTCATAATTAGTATTAAGTTTCTGGGATTTTTCTGACCCCAGGCCACTAAGGGTTTAATATTTTTTAAACAAATGTAAAGATAATTGTAGTCTAACCAAATTTAAGTGTTGTTTTTCCGAAAACTGTGTAAAATTTGATAAAAACTTTCAAACTTGACAAATTGAACAATTTTTTTTAAATATCCTGGAAAGCAGTCGCTCCAAACACAAACTCGAATTATCATTTTTCCAATTTTTTTTTTTTTTAATATCAACTATTATGTGGTACAAATAGCAATCGACATCTCCAAATTAGGCATTTTAAAAAATTAATTTTAAAAAACACGTTTTTGCATTTTTATCAAATTTTGGGTCATTTTGGATTCCAGGCTAAAGTGGGTTAATGATAGCCGATGAAGTCAAAATTCCATGTCTAAATCATTTTGACTATATTAAATGAATAGATGAAATAAAAAATATTTTTTTTTCGAAATTTTGAATTTTGGGAATTTTTAATAGTAATACATTTTTTTTCCAAAATGGGCCATTTTCATCCAACTTTCGGCACGGGTTAACGTTTTCCAAAAAAAAATGGATTTCTTCCATTTGGGATCATTTCCAATAAAACTAGGGTGTGTAATGACAAATCTATTTTTAAGGGACACTCTAATATACATGTATGTTGGCCGTGTCGAGAATTTACTTTTTATGATAATTATATAAAATTAATTCAAATTTTAAGATATTCAATAACGTTTGTAATCGTTATTTGTGTATAAAATGTTGTAGTTGTAGTTTGTCGACATAATTGTGAGTAATCTGTTATGTCTTTTAGGAACTTTAGTTTAGCTCATTCCATTTCTCATTGTTTAATGTACTGTTCACTAATAGAAAAAAGGTCTGTAAAATTTATTGCTAAAGTGAAATTAGTTCTAAAGGTACAAAAAATATTTCAAAGCAAGAACAAACAAATTTACAAAATTATACTCATATTTTGCAATTTTAATCCACTCTGCTAAAATCATCAAAAAAAATTATGAATATTAGTAGACTGAATAAAAATTGAAGCTTCTGAAATCAGTACGCAATTCCTGTAACTTTTCGCGAGAAATTTTCGCATTGAAAAGTGTGAAACAAAAAATTTCATTGTAAGCTTGTTAGTTTACTTACTACAATTTACTACATTTACTACAGCTGAAAAATTCAATACAAAAAGTAAACAAAACATTCCAATTGTAGTAAAAGTAGTAAGAATTTCGTGTAAACGAATACATTAAGAACGTTCCCGTATGTAACCCAAAACTGCCCAACAACAACAATTTGCACGCAATTTTGAGTACGGGAACGCTTTTGGGCTACTTTGGTTAACCGTGGCCAGAGCTTTGAAGAATTAATTCTTTAATTCAGTTTTCGAATTCTGAATTAAATATTCAATGAATTAATTCACAAAAGACTACACTCACAATATTTTATCCTTAAAAACAACCTAAAACACATATTAAATTAATTGAAAACACAATTAAAAAAAGGACTACTGATTTTTCATTATATTCAAACCATTTTGCTATTTATTTTCAAACATTTTTTAAACAATCAATAAAAGAAATAAAAATAATTGAAAAGTCTATTAAAACATCATCAATTTTTAACTGGAAAAACGTAATAAAAACGTTTTTGTGGTTTGTTTTTTTATATTTGAAAGTTTTTTTTTTTTTAATTTTTAAAATACACACACGTTCATATTTTTATTGGATACCCAATAAGCAATTTTGCTGAAATTCAAGTTGAAATCAAAGGTAATTATAGTGCCATTTTCCAATTTCAAGCTTTGATTTAAACTTGATTTACACTGTAATTCAGTAGCATAATCCAGCAAAAGGGACACTGGAATTCCAGTCGAAAATATCAGTGTAAATGTGCTTCAATTCAAGCCTTGAATCACAGTTCAACTAAAGTTCAAACAACACTATAATAACACTTGTTTTCAAGCCCTAACTTCAAGCTTAAACCAAGCCATAAAAACACGGTTTTCATTATTTTTAGTATAATTTATTAACATTTACATGTAATTTTTAACATACATACAATTCATTTTGTTTTTGAATGCTTGATTTTGCGCACGGACTAACATTTTTGATGTATCAATTGTTTCCTTTATTTGTCCCTATTTTCTCTAGAAGCGTAGAAGTTTGTAGGACATTTCTGAAATAAATATGTAAAAAAGAGAATACAAGGACCGAATTTAGGTCGAAATAAATGCGACTTACCTTTTGAAGAAAATCGTTGGAAGAAATTCAGACTTTATTAAAATCTCTACAGGAAAATTGTGAATTTGGATTTTTCAATACTGACAACAAACGAAAAACAAACAAATTATTTCACTTTGTATTAACTTGATTCTGACTGGAAAAAAATACTTAAAATAAAGCCAAATTCAAGCATTATTTAAAGCACTTGAATTTATAATTTTTCAATGTTAATTGGGTATGTTTGTGTGTATGAGTAAAGAATTTCTTGTAATTTGAATTGAAATAATTTTGTATATAAACAAACTATTTTAACAAAAAAGAAAACCGAAAATATTTGAATTTTTTGTTTTAAAACAGAAAAGAACAAAGTTATTTCAATTATTTTTTTTAAATATAGAAATCTAAAAATAGAATATTTGACTGAAAATAACAACACCTACAGACGATACATAATTTTTCTAGTTTGTTTTTTTATTGATTGAGAAAAAAAGTTAAACAAAATGTTTCAATGTATTTTAATTGATTATTCAATTGAAACCAAACTTTACCTATTACTTTTTAAATAAACCTCAATCGGTTATGGAAAATATATTGTGAGTGTATATATTGAACTGATTGAATTCCTTACTGAATTAATTCACCACTGAATTCGTTCAATTTCATTTTTCGTTCAGTGAATTGGAAAAAAAAATTAGGTTCGGTGAATTAAAAAAAAATACCTTTAATGACTTGAAAAACAAGAACTTCCGTTCATTGAACTGAAAAACAAAAAATTACGTTCACTGAATTGAAAAAAAAAGTGTTTCTGTATTTCAATGAGAAAAAAGGCAACACTGTTTGCGTTTCTATTACATTTTTACTGGAATATTCCACACCGTCTGTCAAATAATAATAATAATTGTTTGCTGGGAAACACGCGTCAAATATTCCACACCCTCTGTCAAATAATAATAATAATTGTTTGCTGGGAAACACGCGTCAAAAATTTGTTCTACAAAATAAATTAGAACAATAGGTTTGTTTTTTTTTCGAATTTTATATCTATAACTACTTGTAAAAAAAACGACTATCCGTACTTACCTGAATTTTTTTTTATTTTTGTAAAAAAATAAAACTTAAAGATTTGAGGTCGCCTTTGTACAAAAGCTGTTTTCGTGCAAAGACTTCGTTGGAACGCGAAATGGAACAATCATCTTGTTTGCTCTAAGTCGTAAAAAGGTCTAAATTCGAAACTTTGAATTTTAACCAAAAAATCGTTCATTTTTGAAAAAAAAAGTGCATTCATTATTTTTAAATTTGTAAAAAATTTTGGTAAAAATGTTAATTTAACTTTTTACGTAGTAAAAGGCCATCCTTTAAGAACGTATTTAGTGCTAAGTTTTTCTCATTTTGGACATGCACCCTAAATTTGGCAGTGGTCGAAATTCATCAATTTTCAAAATAATTTTTAGTTTGGCCTGTAAAAAACTTTGCACAGGGTGTGTTAAAAATCTATTGTATTCTGAATTCTATATATATTGTTTAACTACGGGTTAACAAATTATTGATATAGATCTTACCGATCTCGAGATATTCAAGTTGTAGTGTAATTCGTATGTGCGGAAAGCTCCCCATTTTTACTTGTTTTATTATTTTAACAAAGTGACCTAACAATGCAAATTTGGTTAAAATATTTTTATAAATCTAAAAAGAATATAAAATTCTCTTTCCAACGGTCTTCTACAACGAATATTTTATACTATTTTCAAAGTAGCTTTAGTTTCAAAATAAATCTTTGATATTTTTATACTCTTGGGCTTGCAGCAGTTTTAAAAAAGTTACCTAAATATAATACCGCATGTAAAATATGAGTATTTTTATACTATGTTAGCAAGTGCCCTTATTTTTTTATAATCTCTCATAAGTTTGTTTTAAAAAAATTACCTAAATGGTCCATGTAAAAACGTTAGTGTTTTTATACCATATTAGTAAGTGCATTCATTTTCTTATGATCTCTCAAAACTTGTATTCAGAAATATTCAAAATCAAATAGGGTTGAAAATTTCACACAATTTTATATAAACGGAGACAAGTGGTCTGCTTACATGCATGTTCCCATACTTAACCAACCGCCGTTTTTGTTTTGAAATTTAGAGATTGCATTATTACAATCCCGTAGCTTAACAAGTTACAAGCAGCACAAAGTTTTTCATACCCGAGGTAGTTAAATTTCGCCCCCTGTAGCTCCGTCCCTGGTTCAGCTACAGACTTAATAATATGTGATTCTGAAAATCTAACTCCTTTCCATTTCAATTTTCAGACAAATACGTTCAGTACCTTAGAAGTTCCATACTTATTACCACTTGTTTTATTTTACTCCACTGTGCAACGTAGCGGTATTTTCCGCTAGTTAACATCTCTATATATAAAAGAATAACGTTACTGACTGACTGACTGACTGACTGACTGACTGACTGATTGACTGACTGACTGACTCAACATCGTCCAGCCCAAACCGCTGAAGCTAGGTTGTTGAAATTTGGTATGTAGGTTCCTCTTTCGGGGTAGACGTCCGCTAAGACGGGATTTTTGGAAATTCCTACCGGAACGGGCAAAAAGGGGGAAAGTGTCCCCCTTGACGGCCTGCCAAAACCCCTTTGGCTAGAAAGCTGAAATTTAAGATATGTGTTCCTTGGAGTAGGGGCTAACTTTTCTGGAAAGTACTTTCTAGAATTTTGGACAGGGACGTTGTAAAAATGGGGTTTAAAAAGGGGAAAAAGGCCCCCCTTGACGGCCTGCCCAAACCGCTGGAGGTAGGAAGTTGAAATTTGGTATAAAGGTTCCTCCACTATCGTAGACATCCACCAAGACGGGAGTTTTGGAAATTTTTACAGGGACGGGCAAAAAGGGGAAAAAGTCTCCCCCTTGACGGCCTGCTCAAACTGCTGGAGCTATGAAGTTGAAATTTGGTATGTAGGTTCCTCGACCGGTGTAGACGTCCGTTGAGACGGCATTTTTGGAAATTCTTATCGGGAGGGGCAAAAAGGGGACAAAAAAAGTACCTTTTTCCAAAAAAGTACCTTTTCCCAAAAAAAGTACCCTTTCCCAAAAAAAGTACCTTTTTCCAAAAAAAGTACCTTTATCCAAAAAAACTACCTTTTTCCAAAAAAAGTACATTTTTCCAAAAAAAGTACCTTTTTCCAAAAAAAGTACCTTTTTCCAAAAAAAGTACCTTTTTTCAAAAAAAGTACCTTTTTCCAAAAAAGTACCTTTTTCCAAAAAAAAAGTACCTTTTACCGAAAAAAGTACCTTTTTCCAAAAAAATACCTTTTTCCAAAAAAAATACCTTTTTCCAAAAAAATACCTTTTTCCAAAAAAAGTACCTTTTTCCAAAAAAAAATCCTTTTTCAAAAAAAGTACCTTTTTCCAAAACAAGTACCTTTTTCCAAAAAAAAGTACCTTTTTTAAAAAAAGTACCTTTTTCCAGAAAATGTACCTTTTTCTAAAAAAATGTACCTTTTCCAAAAAAAAGTACCTTTTCTAAAAAAAGTACCTTTTCCCAAAAAACATACATTTTTCCAAAAAAATACCTTTTTCAAAAAAAGTACCTTTTCCAAAAAAAAGTACCTTTTCCCAAAAAAGTACGTTTTTCTAAAAAAATGTTCCTTTTCCCAAAAAACATACATTTTTTCAAAAAAATACCTTTTTCAAAAAAAGTACCTTTTCCAAAAAAAGTACCTTTTCCCAAAAAAAAGACCTTTTTCTAAAAAAATTTTTCCTTTTCCAAAAGAAGTACCTTTTCCAAAAAAAGTGCCTTTTTCCAAAAAACATACATTTTTCCAAAAAAAAACACCTTTTTAAAAAAAAATACCTTTTCCAAAAAAAGTACAAATAAAGTACTTTGTAAAAACAAAGTATCTTTTTCCAAAAAATTTCGTTTTTCCAAAAACTACCATTTAAAATAATATATAATTTCAAAACCCCCACGGATATCTCCACTAAAACAAGGTTTCTTGATATTCGACATAGACGTGCGCTAAGACGGGATTTTTGGAAATTCCTACCGGAACGGGCAAAAAGGGGAAAAGTCTCCCCATAAACAGTCTCACAAATTGGAAAAGTGCCTGCCCAAACCACTGGAGGTAAGAAGTTGAAATTTGGTATAAAGGTTCCTCCACTGTAGTAGACATCGACTAAGTTTGTATTTTTGGAATTCCCTACAGGATATCCCAAAAGGAAACTCGGTATGTGAGTTCCTCCTTCTGTGTAGGCGTCCGCTTAGACAGAATTTTTGAAATTCCTATCGGGAGGGGAAATAAGGTAAAAGTCTCCTCCTGACGGCTTGCCCAATCCCTTTTTGCCAACCTAAAATTTTAAATATGTATTCCTTGGAGTAGGACTAACTCACCGGCAACGTAATTTTTCTATTTTGGAACAGGAACATAGTAAAAATGGTGGTTGAAAGGGAAAAATGTCCCCACTAACGGCCTGCCCAAACCGCTTAGGCAATGCAGTTGAAATTTGGTATGAATGTTCCTCATCCATCGCAGATAGCCGCGAAGATGGAATTTTTGTAAATTCCTAAAGGAAGGAGCAAAAAGAAGAAAAGCCTCATCTTGGGGGCCGGTAAAAACCCCTTCGGCTAGAAACCTGAAGCTTAAAATGTGGGTCGCTGGAGTGAGGGCTAACTTATTAGAAAGATACTTTTTTGAATTTTGGACAGGGTCGTTATAAAATGGGGGCTCAAAAAGGGAAAGTTGCCCCTTAACGACCTGTCCAAACTGCTGGAACTAGGAAGCTGAAATTCGGTACTTAGGTTCCTCTCAGCCTGCTCAAACTGCTGGAACTAGGAAGCTGGAATTCCCTGTCGATGGATTTTCGGAAATTCCTACCGAGAGGGGCACAAATAGTAAAATTTGGGTAGAAACCTGAAATGTAAAACATATGTTACTTGGAGAATGTGCTCACTTACCGGGAAGGTGCTTTTTGGACAGGGACATTGCAAAAATGGGGATTAATGAAGCGAAAAGTGCCGCTTAAAGGCCTGCCCAAACCGCTGGAGGTAGGAAGTTGAAATTTGGTACTAAAGTTCCTCCTCTATTGTAGACATCCGCTAAGATGAGATTTTTGGAAATTTCTACAGGTAGGGTCAAAAACAGGAAAAGTCTCCCCCTTAACGGCCTGGCCAAACTGCTGGAACAAGGGATCTTAAATAGGGTTCCTTCTCCAACGTTGACGTCCCCTAAGATGGTATTTTTGGAAATTCATACCGGGAGGGGTAAAAAGGGAAAAAACTTCCCCCTTGACGGCCTGGCCAAACTGCTGGATATAGAGACCTAAAATTATGTATGTAGTAGGTTCCTCCTCCAACGCAGACGTCCTCTAAAACGGAATTTTTGGAAATTCCTACCGGGAGGGGTAAACACGGAATAATTCTCCCACTTGATGGCCTAACCGAACCCTTCGGCTAGAAACCTGTAATATATAATATGTTTTCCTTGGAGTATGGGCTAACTTATCGACAAGGCATTTCTAGGACTTTGGACAGGAACGTGGTAAAAATGGTGGTTCAAAAGGGGAAAATTGCACCCCCCCCTTAACGTCTGCGTCTTTAGCTAGAAACCTAAAACTTAAAGAACAAGTGTATATGAAACACTAAAATTAAGAAACTAAATAGGAAACGAGTGGAATTGAAACACTACACAAGTGGAATGAAATGGATATAAACGTTGAACGAGTGGAATTGAAATTATAGACAATGCAAATGGATTGGAAGAGGGAATTACCTCTTCAAACACTATCAACGGAATATGAAACTTATGTAGCATTGAAACATACTCTCCAAAAAGTTAAACAATTTTTCTGAAAGAGAAAAAACCTTAGAAAAGGAATGGAACTTATATATTCCGATATTTAAACTTCATGTAACGAAGCACCGGTGGAAGAAACCGACGCAGTAAATTTTCCAACTGAATTTGTGAATTTACTTGAATTGCCAGGTCTACCTTTACATAAACTGGAATTAAAAAAAAACTTTAAGGCACGCTAACAACGTAGCGGGCTGCGCCCGCTATCTTTAATATTATAAATCGCTTGCCAACCCTGCTTTACGTTTTTTATTTTCATTTAAAACACAAATGAATAAAACTACTTACGGGTCTATCTACCTAAGTTCGCACTTTACCAAATTATCTTGACATACACACGTATATTGCAAATTATTATGGATTCATTACTAACAATCCACTTTCATGAGTAAAAGTGATCAAATATTTATTTATTTTAAACCCATTGTTGTGCAGAATTATTTATTTGTGGTGGCTGGGTGAAGGCTTTAAATAAAAAAAACTTTAAATAAAAAAACGAATTTAATAAAAATTGTGGGGGGCGCAGCCCCCCCCCCCTTAACCTTTAAGGCACGCTAACAACGTAGCGGGCTGCGCCCGCTAGTATTTTATATTTGAGAATAATACATTATCTAACTCATGTACATTATTTTAGGTAATGAGTTATCATTACCAGGTAAAGAATTCAGTAATAAGAAGATTATTTTTGCTGGGATTGGTTTTGATTTTTCATTACCCACCTTTTTCGGTTCATTCTGCATTAAGTAAAGCAACAACTTTTAAGAAATCAGTGTTTATTTTTGATACCAAACAAATGGAATTATTTTTATTGGGAAAAAATTATCTAATTATAGTTAAAGTTTTAGAGATTATCCAAATACACTGACAGTCCCCTCTGCTGATGTCTGTGTATTATATGCATTGCCATTTCCAATTATTTTCTGTAATAAGAAACAGATAGATTTCATTATAAGTTCAATTATGTCCTTTTTATCATTGAAAATGGAAACTTACATTGGAAGTACTCATTGCGACAGCCACAATGCAGCCAAGTGCAAATATTATTTGAAATACTTTCATAATTTTTTAAAACCTTGCACTACGTACGTATTAATAGTATCTAAAGAATTGAAATACTGTCAATATTTATGTGACTTTAATACATTTATATACTAATCTGAACTACACTGAAAACAAAATTAGTATAAACATCTGTAAAAAAAAATTTTAAACCAGAATTTTAACTAAAATTTTTAGTTAATTGTATTTTAATAAAAACTAAATTTCACTATGTGATAAGAGTAGTTTTCCAAATATTTCCTGCTTGTTTTCTATAATTTCTCTTTTTTAGTTTTGAAAATTTGATTATTAATTTTTCAATTAATTTTAAGCACATTTCTTTTTAACCCTTAAACGCAAGGTGTAGGCATTTGGCAACATACCGGATTTTTAATAAAAAAAAACCCACTTGATGCACAAAACTGCATTTTTGGGCATTAGGGGCCCCTTCTGTACATAGTGTTCCTATAGTTTAGTGCAGAATTTTTAAACAGTTGGAGTAAACATCTTTGTTTTGCTCTGTATATTTGTGAAAATTCTAAAACACGGGTTTTTTTTTAAAATTGTAATATTCAAAAATATTTGTTTAAATATTTAAAGTGGTATTCTCGCAATAAAATTCATTTTGGCGACAATAAATGTATAAATTATAGTTTATAGATTTTCCTTTTTTGTTTTTTTCCATACATGTTAGAATAACCACAATTTAGCTATTTGGCAAAAACCATATTTTTCAATAAAAAACACCTTTTCTTTAAAATAATTTTTTTGGTGTTTTTCTTGAAATGTACACGCCTTTAGAAATCATATATAAAAAAATGGTTAAAATCGAAGAGATCATGTACTTAAGGGTTAATCAAATTTGGTTTTAAGCAGATTTGTATGCCACTGCTATCAGCCGGTGTCCATTTACATTTTGATTGGTAATTTTTATAAAACTTATAACTAAATTATTCAATTCAAATAACATTAATTTTGTCCAGAGTTTTTTATGAGTGTAGTTTACATAAGAGTGGACTGAATTTCAAAATATGCTAATCTGTAGTTGATGCCAGTGTAAAAATAAATTTGTGCAAAAATTTTGAAACAAAATCGTTTTTAAATTAGTGCTTTTCACACAAATTTTTTAACGAATTCGTCTGATTCTTTTTACAAAAACACCCAGTTAAAAAATCGTAAAATAAAATAATTAAACATTTGGCTATACGTAAATAGATACCACTACATTCGTAGATCTGACAAAACATCAGAGTAGTATTTTGCAACATGACAAAGCAAACTTTTGTTTTTAGTTTGTTCTTAGATAGGTAAGATCTGTATTAACTCTCCTAGGCGAAAACAGGAAATTCCCATTTAGTTTAAGCTAACAAATATTTTAAAAATTTTAAAAAAGTGAAATCCGGTTAGGATGAGCCTATAGCAAATTATTTTTTACAATTTGTTAAGTTTTGGGATTTTAGCATATTTACCCATGTGAAAATCGAAATATATATGAACGTACATGATCATACATTGACTAGTATATGATCATGCATAGGCATAAATGATCATATACGTCCATGCATAGTTCAATGTATGACCATACATTATCTCATATATTTCCATATATCTTCGGATCCGAAATTTGAGGGTATATGACCGTACATGTATTCTCATATATGATCATATATGGCAATATACCTCCATATACCCTCAAATTTCGGATCCGAAGATATATGGAAATATATGAGATAATGTATGGTCATACATTGAACTATGCATGAACGTACATGATCATACATTGACTAGTATATGATCATGCATAGGCATAAATGATCATATACGTCCATGCATAGTTCAATGTATGACCATACATTATCTCATATATTTCCATATATCTTCGGATCCGAAATTTGAGGGTATATGACCGTACATGTATGCTCATATATGATCATATATGGCCATATACCTCCATATACCCTCAAATTTCGGATCCGAAGATATATGGAAATATATGAGATAATGTATGGTCATTCATTGAACTATGCATTGGCGTATATGATCATGTATGCCTATGCATGATCATATACTAGTCAATGTATGATCATCTATGTTCATATATATTTCGATTTTCACATGGGTACTTTAATAAAAAATATATTTTTTTTAATTTTTTACCAATTTTGATTAATTGAATAATCGTATTAAATTATTCGAATTATTCGTTATTCGAAATATAGACATTTTAAATTATTCGAACAATTTTTAAGCGATTGAATACCCTAGTACTTCCCTGCTGCACTCAGATAAAAAGTTTGTAAAATATTTTGTAAGCAGTTTTCAATCACACAATTTGTACTAATTTTTAGTAAAATTTCTTTAGTAATAATTTTTGCTATTCTCTTGTTACACACAGAAAAAACTAAAAACGAGTTTTAATTACGAAATTGATTATATTTATTAAAATTTTAATTGATTTTGCACCTATCACTCAAATGATACTATTAATTACTAAAACTTGTATACGATTAATTGAAACAATTCAAATATTAATTGATTCAATTAAATATTTGATTAAAAACTGATTTTATCATATATTTAATTTAATTATTTTTTCTGTGCACTCAAAAAAGTTATGCAGTTACTGCATGGTAGCTACACGTAGAAAACTAGCATTTGTGATATTATATAACCATGCTTAATAAAAACAATTTCCTACAGAAAAAATAGTTTTCATTAGCTTAGTTTAAATCAGACCCTTAATTTTTTATATAAATTACATAAAAATATAACTTTTTATTGGTACATTAAAAATTCTTATGTACATTATGTTAAATCACTTGCTTTTCTTAGCTGTTTAAAAAATTGTCAATATTTAGTTATATTATGGGGAAAATGATAAAACATAGTATAAACGGGACACAAAATAAACTTAGGAATTTTTACAATTCATTTATTTGTTGCCATATGGTTGTAGAATGTGTAAAATTCCTAAAATTTCATTAAAATAGCCAAAGTTAAAAACTGTTAAAAAAATAAAACAATATGGCTGAAAGTAGATGCCAAAAGTGGAAAAGTATTGAGAACAATATAAAACATAAAAATTTAATTGTAATAAATAAACTAAATCATATAGTGCCTCAGAGAAATCAATGTGCAATTGATAAAAGGTTTGCATTCCAAGGAAGATGTGAAGGAAGGAAGCTGTCGTACAAGAAGTTCACTGCGGCCAACACGTTAAGTAACAAATATAGTTTTCTTATTATAAGTATTTTTAGTACAATATATATTTTTAATATATAATAATAAGCGTGCAATATAATATAATAGTAATAATTGTAAAATAAAATAAAGAAATAACCAATTAAATTAATCAAATTGTTTTAATAATAAAATATAGCTTAAGTTTAATAAATTAGTGCTAACCATTTCAAAAACGGAATAAAAAATATTTACCAAGTTTTTTTGTATAGTTACCCAATAAGCATATAGGTTTTAAAAATTCAAGTGCTTTAAATTTTGCTTGAAGTAAAGTAGATTTCAAATTCTAGCATTCGTATATTTAAAAAAAAAAATTTCAAACTTGAATTTTTGTTTCCCACTTGCTGGAGTATGCTATTGAAATAAAATGTAATTAAAGTTGTATTCAAGCCTTGAAACTGGAAAACAGGGCTGGAATTGGACTTGTTTTCAACTTGATTTCCAGTGAAATTGTTTATAGGGTTATTGTTAGTTTTTGTTTTCTTATTTTTTACCAAGCATATTATATAAGTTATACCAAAAACTTGGGTAGAGCTATAATACATACTAAAACTTGGTAACTTATACCCTTATTTTATTTTTTGCGTGTATTTGTGTAGTAATGCGGTTGTAGTTATTTTACCTGCAATTGTTTTACCATGGGAAGAAAATTTTAATATTTTGGCAGTTATTTTTTTAAACAACCCACAAAAACTACTGCATTTGCGTTACAGTTGCTTTATGCAGTTCTTTTGGATTTTTGGCGTTTAGAAATTCTAGTGAAAGAGTATGAAAAGAATAAACTTAGCAAAATAATATACTAATTAAACAAAAAGTGGATACTTAAGAAAATTTTATTAACAAGAATTCGTTGATTTTTTAGAATTCTTGTTTAGTTTATATTTGTTATTATTGACAGCTACCTCAAAATACGGATGTCGTATGTAGCAAAACTTAACTTTTCAGGAGACGGTTTTAAATGTATAACATCAAATATCTTCCAAATGGCCCTATAGATACTCTCCAGTTTTGGATTGAATATAATCTTAATATTTTGTTTTCATCAGCCTAAGTCAAATTTACTGCAATTATAATTACAACGGCGTTATTAGCTTTTTTGCTCCAGAATACATTTGTCGTATGTTAATTTTGTCACAAAAAGTTATTTTCTTTGAACATACGACAAAAAGCTTACTGGAAATATATAATTTCATAAAGAAAAACTGCGAAATTTTGTGATAAAATCTTAAGAAAACTTTTTATGAAAACCAATGGGCAGCTATTAAAAAAGACATAACTAATTAACTAAGGGAAATTACTACAACAAAGAAATTCTTTATTCAATGAAAAATGAAATTAAGAAAAATAAGTGCATAATTCTTTAGTAATATGTATTAGAATAATATTATCTATGTATCTTTGAATAATTCTTCATAAAAATTCCGATCACTCTCTCTGCCAAAATAGCACATCATGCTTTTCAAATCTTTTACTTTGTTGACATCAAGTTTTTTAGCTTTTAATATTGATAATTATGCGTCGCAAATTTTCTTTTGTAACAGTTTTATAACTCAATTCATCTTTACCATCACTTCCAGAATCTGTGAGTGTCCTGGTTCCGAAAATTTTTGTATAACCCCTTTTATACGGCTTTGGTGTATGAAGTGCAGCAAAACTATGGCAATTATTTATTTTAATTTTGCGAAACGCAAGAATCAATCCACTAAGTTATTTCCTTTATTTTGGGATCGTCGTTCTCTTCATTGAATATAATCTTCATTTCCGCTTCTTCCAGCAAAACACTAATTCCATATGTGAGTTCCCTTTAAATTGTAAATGCAAAGTTTCCGCTTATAACAACAAATTAATTCTAACATTCTTGGTATAGTGAAAACATTTTCCATTTTTATGTTTTGTGTTATGACATAAACAAATAAGCATGCTTTAGCATGTTTTATACACTAAAATATTTAAACTATTTATTTGGCGTTGAAAATCTACTATGGAACAAATATTAAAATTATAATTTATCGCTTTATTTAGACGATATACCACAAGAAAGGTTGAAGACGTATCTTGAAACCCAATAGTCAATTAATTTCGGTTTTTGCTGTAAATAACACTATTGTTGTTAATTCAAAAGAGATGGCGATTTTCGCTTTTTGAAAATTACGAAATTTGGCGAATTTGGCACTAAACATCAATAAATTTTGACTAAATTATTCTGCTTACTACTACCTCTAAATATATAATCTGTGTTTAATTTCAAGAAAATCTGTTGGCTAGCTTTTGAGTTTGAGAGATATTGGTAAAACGTATCCCAGCGTTATCCTGTGAGTCCTGGAGAAAATATTTTAACTGATTTTACAATTAGAGACTCCAAACTAGCAACCAGATCGTAAATGTATTTTTGGCAATTTTTCAAATATTTTTTTTCTATTTTAAAAAGTTATTTTTTTAAATTTTATAAATTTTCACTTTACATGAAAACCTTTCCTTATACAAATAAAGTTTGAAGGCAAAAAGAGTAGGTAGTTAAGTTTTCTATGGATATAATACAACTTGTTTAATAAAATATTGTTATTTGGGCAAAAACTATTTAAAATCTGAAGACCGCCTTTTGGCGGCCTTGGGCATTAGAGGGTTACTAAATCTGAAAACCAAAAAAATTCGAACATTTGAATTGTGAAAAAATATAAAAATTTACAACTTTACAAGAAAACAGAAAAAGGTTATTTTGGTTCACCCTATTCACCGTGAAACAGTAAAAATTTAGCCTTGATTTTTTGGAGCCACAGGTTCTAAAGTGTCTTTTTTCAAATAAGCTAATTGGTTTTAAATTCAGTTACAAAAAAAAGAAATGATTTTTGGCCGCCTTCGCTAAATATGTACCAGTATGCAGCGCATCTTTTGGAATAGTTTTAAAAACATCTTTATTTTTGCCATTCGTGTTTTTTAAAGTTATATTTTAACAAATATTTTTGAAAATATCAAATTTTCTGTATTTTAGTAGATTTGAGGTTAAGAAGAAGAAAAATAAACCTTTTTCTCTAAAAATTATAAACACATTAATATTCAAATCGGACTAGATCTAGTTTTTGCCTTTTTTCATGGATAGCCTTCATCAGAGATTTTCAATTTTCATCCGTTTGTGGTCGATTGTCCAGTTAGTCGCACAACGCATTATAGAGAGAATTCGTTCATTGGTCGAACCGCCCGTATGTGGAATAAACTTCCCGCAGATGTCTTTGCTGATACTTACACTTTAGAGAAATTCAAGTCGAACGTTCACAAACACTATTCCCTCTTTCCTCCTTCCCACAACCTATTTTCCTGATATCAACACAATGCATTGCATTAGTAGGGGGCATCACCTGAGTGTTGGTCTATAGTAAAAAAAAAAATTCAATTGTACTTATTGTTTATATGTTTATTGTCAGATTACTCTATATGATAATTTTTCAACAACCCGTCGGCTGAAGGATTCAAACACATGCGCCTATTCCTGCATTACAAACGTAACTATACTAAGGTGTGACCGCATAACGATCTCACCCAAAAGTAAGACCTTCAATGCATTGTATTTTTTTACTCAGAAGTGATCAACTCAGACACATACAAAAGTTCTATTTTTAGATTTTTGTTTATCTTCCAATCTCCTCCGGGTCTCCTTTTTCGCAAATGTTGCCAAATTGAAGTATGGTTTTTATGTTGAAGAGTATACAGCTTGGGTATATATTGAGACGGGTTGCCATAGGGAAAATTTAATATATCATCAACATTTTTTTTTTTTATTTATCTTCTTCAACTATTTTTTCGGAATTTCATTCCACTCTATACATACATACTAATAATAAAAACAATTTGCGGTAAAGAGTACCTACTATATTTATTGTTTAACTGTGTAATGAATGAATCATTTAAATGATCAAAACCCGCAACGTTTTTAGCAAAAAACCGCAACGTTTTTAGCGTGCCTTCGATGTTATATAATTCCAGTTTATGTGAATGTAGACCTGGCAATTCAAGTGAATTTAAAAATTATGTTGGAAAGTTAACTGCATCGATTTTATAAATCAATATATATATTAGGTTTCGTCATAAAAATTTGATTTTCGGATATCATCACTTTTTTAAAAGTTTTTGCATAGAAAAAAAGAATGGCATATTCCTTTCACTAGCGCAAGTCTTCCAAAAACGCTGATTATAAGACCCTTTTCTTCTAGATCAAAAACAGCTGCATTTATAGGAAATCTGACTTTGCCATTCGATTCTACAACAAACTTTAATATGAAAAACATTCTTTTTGCGTTTTCTGAATACAGCAGATATTCATTAGAGTGGTCCAAAAATCCACTTTTTTCAAAATTTTCAAAAAAAGTTGCTTTTTTATTACACACAATGAAAATGTATTCGCTGCTGAGAACATTGGTACAAAAATTGTTGATATACCGCGAACCGTTAAAAAGTTATTAGCTAATCAAAGCTTTCAATACTCCCTGCTGCATTATAAATTTGTTTTTTATTAAAGACAAAATAATTTGTAAGTTTTGTAATGTTTATTACAAATTTTTTTTTTATTAAACGTATTTGATTACTAAATAACTTTTTAACGGGTCGCGGTATATCAACAATTTTTATACCAATTTTCTCAGCAGGGAATACATTTTCATTGTGTGTAACAAAAAAGCAACTTTTTTGAAAATTTTGAAAAAAGTGGATTTTTGGACCACTCTAATGACTATCTGCTGTATTCAGAAAACGCAAAAATTAATATAAAAAAATCGAATGGTAAAGTCAGATTTTCCATGGTGATATCCTAAAATCAAAGAAATTTTATATATTTCTGACGAACTCTAATATATAGTATATATATACAGCTGTTGACAACTAATTAGAAACGCCTTTTATTTTTAAAATAATGCTTAAGTTTTTATATAAAACAAAATTAATATTCATTTATTTCATAATCAGGGCAAGTTCTTTTTTGGCATTTGCCATTAAATGCCATTTTTCACTTATTTTGTGAAAATGCCATTTTTACAAATCCTTGCCAAAAAACCATTTTGTCTATTTTTTTAGACTTTTCATTATAAAAATGCTATAAAATTCAGTAAAAATAATTTTTGGAAAAAATTAAAAAAGCGATATTTTTATTGAAAAATTTAACCGACACAAGGGAAATATATTTAATATTTAATAAAATTCCAGATTTGTTTTTAAATCATACTAATATACGGCGAATACACTTTAGCAGTTCAACGGTAAATTCCTTCTTTATTGTATTTTTGTTAAAATCATTCAGAAGGCACTTAAACTAACTATTATACTTTAAAAATTTTAGAATAAGCGTGCCATTTTTGCATTTTTTGTGCCAATTTTACTAGTTTTTCGGGCCATTTTGCCTGCCAATTTCAAATTTTTTGTGCCATTTTAAACTTGCCCTGTTCATAATATTTTAATTAAATATATTCAATTGTTTACAAATATACAAAAAGAACTTATAAAATTATTCAGTCTTAAAAATATTTTATAAATTTATTATTATATGTAGAAATATAACAGCGACACCTAATTAGAAACGATTTTATATTATTAGAAAAAAAACTAATATTAATTTATTTTTCTTACTTTTTATCAATATTTTGTTGCAAATCCCTTTTGCTTTATCACAGCCTCACATCGGTTGCGCATTGACGTTATTCGACGTCGACATCGCTCTACTGGTATCGCCTCCCATGCTTTCTTAACATCCTCAAAAAGAGTCGCCATATTTGTTATATTTTTCAGACTAACGGCTGTTTTTACGTCCCCCCATAGATGTTCTATGGGGTTCAAGTCCGGACTGGATAATTGCCATTCCAAAACGTTGATGAAATTATCGTCAAAAAGTTTTTTTGCCAGCCTCGCCGTGTGCTTCGGATCATTATCCTGCTGAAATTGCCATATAAAAAGGCAAATTCTCCTCAGACCACGGGAGCATGACAGTATTTGGTATAACAACGTATTTCTCCTTATTTAAGATTCCATAAATTTTATAAATTGGGCCAACACCATTCCAGGTGAAACATACCCATACCATAATTGACCCTCCATCATGCTTCACTACCCGTGAAACGAAGCGAGGATTAAATTCTTGGTTAATGGGTCATCTAACGTATCTCCGACCCTCTGGACCAAGGCGATTAATCTTTGTTTCATATCTCCAAATCACATATTTCCATTGATTTGCTGTTCAATTTCAATGGGACTTCGCAAAATCCACACGACGTTTTCTTTGAATCCTACTCTGATGTGGCTCTTCCATGTAGCTCGGCTTCCACCAAACGTCGTGCAATAGTCCGCTTGGATATCGTGACATTTAAATTTTCTTGGGTCTCTTGGATGTCAGTAGATGACTTTTTTGGGCCGGATTTCTCTCTTTCGCGGAACATTGGCTATGGTCTCATATTTGTTGATATGCTGTAAAACATTAAAAAGCATTTTTTATGAACACTTTAGCTGCTGTGCTATTTCTCTATAAGATTTTCCAGACTTCTAAAGTTCAAAAATTGGGCTCCGTTCTTCAGGAGTGCAGCTTTTGCACTCCTGAAGAACGGATTTTTAAGATTTATCATGGGAAAACCCATGATAAATCTTAAAAATTATAATTTCTTATTTGCTATAAAACATTAATTTGGAAACAAATAACCGTAAAATAAATTTTTTTTTTATCAAAATGGCTCTTAGCCAAGAAGATTTTAATAAACAATTTCGCGTTTCTAATTAGTTGTCGCACTTTCTTAGAATTTTACTAAACAATATGTAAACTATTTTCAGTAATTATAACAGCTTTTAAAATAAACAGCAACAAAAATGAGTGTAAATCATAATAAAAAGAGTAATAAATATAATACAATTGTTTTAAACAAAAAACGTAACGGTAAATTTTTGAAAATATCAATAATGATCATCAAGCTCTAGTGTAAAAAATGCGTTTCTAATTAGTTGTCAATAGCTGTATGTAGCTCGAAATCCCGGTAGTTTTAAAGTATATACCGTTAATTTTAAATTTCGGAATATATTTAGAAGAAAATTGCATTATTTTTCTTTAATAAATTTGTTTTTCCTTTTTGAAGAGTATATTTTAAAATTTCAGGCGCAAAGGGTTTGTACAGGTAATTCCTTTAACCCTTTGAGGACCATACATTTTCTGTCGAAGCGTTTTTGAAGTTTTTATGATTTTCATGATCTCTGACATAATAGTTACGCAAAGAAAAATTGTTTCCGTTGAACCCCTCCTTTCCCCTCATTTCGCTTGCCAAAAATATTTGCCATTTCACGACCCCGCCGTTCCGGATGACGCGATTTTTATTATTATTTTATTTTCATGATCTGCAACTAAATTATAGATATCCCACAAAAAATTGGCCTCATAGACACCTTGCTTGCCCTTCATTTCGCTTGTCATAGTTTGTGCCTTTTACCCCTTTAAATGAAGAATTCTAGTTAACCAACTTCGAGGGCTCGCATATATTGCCTCCTTTACAAATAACCCTCGGACATATCTTTTGTCTGGGCGAAAAACCCTTTGGCAAGCATACTTGCCTGTGGTCGTCAAAGGGTTAACTCCTATTTTTGGTGTTACAAACATCAGTACAAAATTCAGTTTTGGAACTACAAGATCCGTGGAACGACTTCCGGAACCAATTCCATAAAATCAATTCTAGTGAAACCAGTTGCAGAATGGGTGTGATTTGCTACCGATTGCAAAAAAAATCCTGGGTCGTTCCCCATTCCATTTCGCTCCACTTATTTCAAATGAAATGATACTGTGGTGAACCAAAATTACTCTATGGAATTTTTTAAATATATTTTCCGTAATAAACAAACGTTTGAGGGCTATTTTGTCCAAAAATTCAGGAAAATTTTTTTTTTTTAAATACACAACTTCAAAATCGGGTAGCGAACTATAAGTAACGTCAAATTCTCCCATCCCCCCCCCCCTTAATCAGTTTGCCTCGTTTGAGTGATATGACATAAGATTTTCCAATTTTGGGACACCCTAATGCCTAAGTCTATTGACGATTTTTTGGATTTGAAATAATTTTTGCGCTTTCGCGTATTTTTCTACATTTATTATCACTTTGTGAGAATATTTATTTTTTTGTTAACTCTCATTTTATCGAAATTTAAAAATTGTTGGAAATAAAACTTCAGTTTAAAAAGAATGTGGTTGTGTTTACAAATTCCATTGTTGATGCCTACATTTTTTTCTGTGTATGATGGAGGTTATTAAAATAATGCGGTTAATCGAATGTGTAACAATTTATTAATCACACTTTATCTTACTCAGAGTTGTAGTATTTTTATTATTGGTATTTTCTTATATTTATAACTATTTGTCATCAAAGATGCATATAAATGAAGCAAAAATCCAACAAATGGAGTAGTATTTCAATTACAACTAGACGAGGAAGTTTACAAATTAATATAAAATGAAATTGTTGCAATTAGTTTTTGTACTTGGATGTCTAGCCGCAGCCGCCATGGGATCTGTAAGTTTTAATGTTTAAATTCATAAACGCTTTATAAAGTTATAGGAGGCTTATAAACAAATTTTTTATGAAAAATTAGTTTTGTAAGCCTCCTAAACTTATAAAGATAAAACAGGTTTATTAAACAAATTTTGTATGGGAAATTTGTTTCTTAAATCTATTTTAATTTTATTAAGCATTTGTGAATACAAGCCTTAGTTATTTGATAATCGTTTTCATTACTACAATTTCAATATATGAAAAAATCTAGTTGATCTCTAAATTTTATATAGAATCTCAAACAAAATTATGGCTTTTAGTTTTTCTAAACCAATTTCTCAATAATTTTAAAATGCAAAACAATAATTTTGGTCATCCGTCCGACAGTGCCAAATATATCAGCTAAAAAAGTGAGCATTATCGTGATTACACTGACTATTACAAATATTGTTTTGACTTTAAAACGGGTAAACAACTTGGATTAAGAAAATCTGTGACCCACGGCTTTGTTTTTTTTATTATTTTCAGAACAAAGAAATAAATTTCAATATTTTGTTTATAATTTCAGAATATTATAAGGGGCGATAATAATAAAAACAATGATCAGGGGTCATACAGTGCATCAGTCCATCTCTAACTGTCAGCGTGTGATGTACTTAAGGATGACAATCCCGAAATAACAGGAATTTTCATTCAAAATTGGTTATTTAAACATACTCGTACAACTCTGTCAATATTTTACGCATTTTTTTAATAATTTCTTTTTTTAATTTAATTTATAATATTTTCTAACTGTATTTAAAAAAATCATTAATTAAAGTTCAAAATACAAATTATATTTCAGAAACTATCAGTTGTTTGTAAAAAAAATTGCTCATTTTTTGGGCGAAAATATGAGCAATCTAGGAAGAAACATAAAAGACACAAAATTTTGAGGGAAATTATTAAACTGCTGATTCAGAAAGACGGTACAAAGTAGAATTTCCTTTTTGTAGACAACAACAACAAACCACACACGACGGGCATTCTACTAAGTTGACAGGCAATACCCATAAAATACCGTAATCGATTCAAAACGCTTTCAACTGACTAACTTTATCCCTAAAATACCGTTACCGAAATAAGTGAAATATCGATATCTTTAAAATACCGATATCGAAATAAATTAAATATTCACACCCTTAAAATACCGTTACCAAAATAAATGAATTTCCGTTGTCACTAAAATACCTTTACAGTTATTTTTAATTCTCTGCTTTTGATAATTGAAAGTAACTATTGAGTATTTTACCTACATTAAGCTGACAAATTTGATTTGTTTTTATTTTCGTTTGTTTTCTGTAAAAAAGTTTGTGGTATGCATCGAAATAACTGACTACGGTTACCCTTAAAATACCGTTACCGAAATAACTCAAATTCCATTATATTAACCAAAATATTGTTATCCTTAAAATACTGTTACCGAAATAACTGAAATACAGTTAATCTTAAAATATCGATACCGAAATAATGAAATAGCGTTACCCTTAAAATACCGTTACAGCAATAATCTCAAATAGCGTTATCCTTACCAATAACCGCATCGTTTCGGTTACCATCCATGGCATTCTACCTTGTGCCATCTCTGTGAATCAGGGTATAAAATAGGGATGCTAATTGGGATTGGTTTTTTAAAATCCTGGAATTCGGGATTTAAAAATTAAAAAACGGTATCCCGGGACAAATCGGGATTTTTCGGGATGCCGAATTTTTTCGGGATTTTGTGATTTTTTGCCATTTTGGGAATTTTTTATTTAAAAAAAGTGTAGAAACTTCAAATTTATGTAAAAGAAATATAGGGTCATATGCAATAATACTTTTTTGACTTATAAAACAAAATTTTCATACAAATTTCATTTTAGAAACATGTTATATTTTAGAAACATGTTATAGAGCAAAACACTGGTCTCCTCGAGAGAAAAACATCGATGTATCATACTTTAAGATCCGAATGTAAATGCCAAAGATATAACGAAAAATATAAAATGGCGACCCCTACGTTCGTCAAAAAAAAAATTTTTTTTTGAAACCTCCTTGCAAAAATACTTCATATTGGGGGGTCGCTCTAATGAGCACTGTAAAATATAACTGTTTTATACGTTTTTTTTACATACTCCTGTTTATTTCTGAAGAAAGTAAGAATTGAAAAAACTCAAGAATTAAGAATTTGACTCCATCGATATGTTGTGTGCTATTTTTGTTTGCAATAATTTTACATATTCACTATTCTTATATCATTTTATTTAAAATTGTCAATTAAATTTTAGAATTTTCAATTAGTTTCAGAGTTTTTTTAATTATTTTCCACATATAGTACAGAAATTCAAATAAAAAATTCTGAAATACAACTTTTTATTCTGAATTTTATTCGATGATTTTCGAAATATAATAAGAAATACTGCACAATATAGATTTATATAAAATTATATTTAACAAAAACGCCCAGCCAGAAATTGATGATGGTACAAAAAACTAAGTACTCTCAAAGCATTGTTTATACCAAAAATAAAACGTTTTGAGAACGTTTGGAAAATACCATCTCTAAAATGCTTTGATAACGCTTTTTAACAAATTTTACAACTGTTGATTAAAAGAAAGATTGTATGTGTTTTAGTACTAAAAATTATTTTTATTACTTTTGTAATGTTTTCTTGCAATTATTTATGTAAAAGCGAAATAGCAATTGATTCGATATAAAATGTTGTAAGAATGCATTTAGCTCCTCCATATGTATACCTATTTCAGTGTTGTTTTCATCTAAATCTGTTACATTATATAATCCGATCTCTTTTGATTAGATCGGGTAGTCAAAAAAAATTTTAGTTTCCTTGAAAATGTTGCCTTTCAAATGCATATCACTGTATTTGTGTTTCTTATGTTTTGTACTAAAAATTTATTTCATAACCACAATGTTCCCATTATGTAATAAACATACATATATTAACTATCAGGATGAATAGATGTAATTCAAAATCCATAAATGTTTACGAAAGAAAAAACTCTAGATTCAGAAGTGTGTGAAGGTTTCCCCAGAGAATAGTTGCTGCTCTTATTAAGAGGATATACTAATGGAATATTATTTGAGGAATTGATATTAAAAACATGCAATTTCCTTTGTATATGGGAAATGGTATTAGTTGGCGATTTTACAATAGATTTAACAAAACCTAAGCTATTTTCAAAATCAAATGCTGAAAATTGTGATATAGGCGCAGACCTTCGAAGAATTAATTCCCTAATTCCCTTTTTTTGAACTGAATTTATATTTTGGGAATGAATTCCCTGACCAAACTTAAGGAATTAAATGAATTCCTTTTTTTTCATTCGATTTATATTAAAGGAATTCATTCATTTTTTTCTAATGCCTTCATAAAATTTTATGAATTCATTCAACAAGGAATTCATTCAATTCTAGTTAATTCAACTTTTGGTAAAGGAATTCATTCAATTCTAGTTAATTCAACTTTTAGTCAAGGAATTCATTCAATTCTAGTTAATTCAACTTTTAGTCAAGGAATTAAATTTATTTCGTTTAATTCCCTAGGAATTGAAACTTAATTCAGGGAATTAAACGAAAAAAATTTAATTCCTAGGGAATTAAACGAAAAAAATTTAATTCCTTAGTGAATTAAACGAAATAAATTTAATTCCTTGACTAAAAGTTGAATTAACTAGAATTGAATAAATTCCTTGACTATAAGTTGAATTAACTAGAATTGAATGAATTCCTTGACCAAAAGTTGAACTTGAATGAATTCCTTGACCAAAAGTTGATTTAACTAGAATTGAATGAATTACTTGACCAAAAGTTGAATTAACTAGAATTGAATGAATTCCTTGATCAAAAGTTGAATTAAGTGCACAGTTGAATGAATTCCTTAACCAAAAGTTGAATTAACTAGAATTGAATGAATTCCTTGACTTCAAATTGAATTAAATAGTGTTGAATGAATTCTTTAGTGAATGAATTATTTAATATTAATTCTTTACGCTTTGGTCAGGGAATTCAATCTATAAATTTGAATTCTTTGAATTCATTCACAGGAATTAATTCCTGTTTATGTCTTATTGATGAATTCATTTCTTGAATTGAAGAATTGAATTAAATTTTTGGGGATTCATTCCAAAAAGGAATTAATTCTTTAAAGCTCTGTATAGGCGCCCCCATATTATTTACGTCATTTGAAATATGTATTAGATTAGGAATATTCATTTTCTTAAAATCTTAAATTAATAAAAATTAGATTACTTAATTAAGTTTGAGACTAAAAAAAATATTTATACCTTCATTAGTTAAAAACTTGGCTTCCAAAACAAGTTCTTCCAGAAATTTTCTAGCCGAATGCGGTTTTGAATTTCCATAATAGAGAACAATCAAAAATGGCTTGGTAATGTATGTGGTTGAAAACCCCTTTCCCATTATGGACCATCCATATCCATCTACATGAATTATAATTTTCTTTTCATTATAATAAAGATTGGAATCAAAAGTGATATCAAGATTAGATTTTATTCCAAAATATTGAAAATTTCCCAGAGTTTCGTCTAAACCTAACATCACTTTAGAATCTCCGCTCAAAGTAGAAGTTCCTAATAAAGTTTTAGAACATTTCGGAAGAGATGTATGTATAACCTTCAGATCTCAGTACCATTAATATTTCGTCTATAGAGGTTTGTATAAGAGTGTTGATTTTCCTAACAACCCAATTTTTCAGTTTTTGCTCAATATGACCAGGCGGTATTCGTCGGTCTCTTTCGAAGTTTGACAATTTATATCGCAAATGTTAACCTGAATTTTCGATATAAATTAAGAAGAGAATGATTTAACAGAGGTAGGGAGAGTTGGTTAGTCTTTTAATGATATGGTCGTTGATATGACCACATGTTAATGTGCTTAAATCACTATTATATTCTTCAGGAATTCATAATCGTATTAATCATTTAAAATTAATTAAGTTCTAATAAAATATATAAAAAAATAAATGTTTTTTAAGTACTAAGAAATTACTTTATTTTTCGTTTTTAAAATTCTCGGAAGACATTCCACTTTTGTATTAATACACTTTAAAATCATTTTATTTTTAGTTTTTCTAATGTTTTGAAAACGTTCTATAAACAAAATTATAACGCTTTAAAATCACTTTATTTTTTGCTTTTGCAACGTTTCTAAAATACTCTAAATTCAAACATGAGACCGTAAATCATGGTTATCATTTTAGTGTTCTGAGAACACTATAAAACCCAAAAATATGTTGCTTTGATAACGCTTTAACCACCATACAAAGTGCTTTCGGAACGCTTTTATGTTTGTCAATTTCTGGCTGGGCGGTTTAAAAATATCAGCAGGGTTACAATTTTGTAAAAATTGCTATATATTTTGCAATTGTAAAAAACCCGGGATTCGAGCTTAAGAATCCCGGGATTCGGGACTCATTTTTATTGAATAATCCCGGGATCATAGGCGTACCTAGACCATTTTTCTGGGGTGGGCAAGGGCCCCATTTATGTTTGGCTATTTATTTGGCCATTCTCAAACCCTTAATCTTAAAAAACACTTTTGATTTTTTCATACAAAAAAATACTTTTAAAAATAACTCGCTCCCTTTTGATAAAAAAATTTTAAAAGTTTTTTTTATAGAAAACTCTGAAAAATGCATCCTTTTTCTGAAGAAAACCTCGTGCAGGGAATGCTATATGCTCAGAATAGTAAAAATTTTGATATTTGATGGAGAAAAGAAATATAAGATCAACCTGTCTCATCATTTCTTCCACCTCTGACGAACCTATTCTTACCCCATATTTTGACCACTTAAATTACCGAGGTGATCAAAAACTTACATTTTCTTCGTAGAATTTTTGCTTCTACAACATATTGAAATTTCCTCAAAATAGTACACTCATAGGAATAAATCAGTAAAAATAGCAGAAAAAGTAACTAAAAATTAGTTAAAAATGATGCTGCAGAAGAAACTGTTAAATTAGCAGATTTTTTTTTGCTAAATACAAGTAAACTAAGAACAGCAAAAATAATCCTAAGACAGGTTACTAAACTCTCATAAAAAACAAAGTTCAGGGACCTTTCCTGGGATTTGTCTTGTGACATGTCACAAGGGGTCAATTTCCCCCTCCTATGACAACGCCATGTAAAAGTGACCAGTCTATTTCATATAAAGGGGCCATTTCGGTGACAGTTTGTTAAAATTTCCCGTAGGGTAATTATGCCCGAAATCTTTAAAAAATTTAAAAGAAAAAATGTAAAATAGATTGCTTTTTTATTTACATTGATAGAACTTGATGAACTTGGTCATTAATAAAATCTTTAAAAAAAACATTTTTTTTCAATTTTTTTGATTAGGACGAAAATTATAGGAAACTAACAATTTTTCGATCATGATAAACGATAGATTTAAATGTTTAAACTACTTTTTAAAATGATACAGTCCTACTTAATAAAATTAATATTTGAAACGCTAAAATAAATAAATGCATATTTTTTAAATTTTAATGCATCTTCTGGTTTTAACATATATTTTATGAACAGAAAATACGAATTTTAGTGCATGAACTTTCTTAATCTGGGCATTACCTACGATCCACTTTCAGATAAAAACTTAAACAAATATATATTAATTTTTAATTTATTAGGTTTGAGGTTAAGAATAAGAATAAACCTTTTTCTCTAAAAATTATAATAAACACATTAATTTTCAAATCAGACTATAGTTTCTGCCATTTTCTATGGACAGGCTATCAGTGATTTTCCATTAAATTGTATATCCTTTTGATCCCATTGTTGAGTCAGAAATGTGTAAAAAATTTTATTTTAAGTAAAAGCAAATTAAACTTTTTTTTTAATTCTGGGGGGGGGGCTAAATTATTTCTGGAGGGGGCTTAGCCCCCCAGACCGGCCTATCTATGCCTATGCTATATAAATATATTAATCCTTATTAATTGTCCACTTAACATGCACTTTTTTAATTTTCGATATTCGTGCTATTTCCACCGTCATCGGTTTTCCCCAAAAGACCATTTTTTGTAAATCTTATAGGGCTGTGTGAACAAAACGCCCAATATAGAGTTTGCTAAAAATCAAAAAATTTTAAAACCGCGGTTTCGATTATTTTTCGGTTTTCTTGGGATATTAATAGAACTGTTTTAAAATAATTAAATTATTATAAAATTTAAATTAAACTATTCGTGCAATATATTCACTAAAAGTCAATTGAATTTCTCACTCGAATAAAATATTTTTATTCTTTTGTCGGCAACTAAAGCTGTATTTTCAAGAGTTTAAATTTAAATATAAGCAATTAATTAGAAATTTATTAATTCATTTCGAGGCCAATTTCCTTATTATGAATTAACATAATAAGTACTTTTTTCAAAAACTGCTATATTTCTTCATCAGGATACTCTCTTGAACAAATACTTCACAGAGTTTTTGCTTTCAAAAAACCTCTACACTTTCAGGAATGAAAAGACGATCGTAAAAAGTAAGGTAAAAATAAAATTTGTATTTTATTTATACCGACGGTATGAAATACAAAAACAAAAAACTCATAATATTTCTATTTGTGATTATTTTTTGCAGAAGGCTTCGAGAACACATTTTATTGTTTGCTTCATTCCCATTTTGTTGATGTAGCAGACTACATTTAATAGGTGATTTTGATGCATTTAATTTGCATTGCACTACGCCACCACTTTCTAAAGAAAACTGATGAAGGGGACCTGGAAAATCCCCGAAACAATCGTCTTTTCATTCCTGAAAGTGTAGAGGTTTTTCGAAAGCAAAAACTCTGTGAAGTATTTGTCAGGAGAGTATCCTGATGAAGAAAAATAGCAGTTTTTGAAAAAAAGTACTTATTATGTTAATGCATAATAAGGAAATTGGCCTCGAACTGAATTAATAATATTTCTAATTAATCAATTAAAAAGGTCGAAAAAATCAATTTTTATTTTTTAAAATAAAAATTAAAAACCATATTTAAGCAATTTGTTTAAATTAATATAAAGTTAAAATTTTATAAATTTCGCAGACTGAAATATGACTGAAAAATATGCCGCGAAAATCTGAACAAAAACAACATTGATGTTATATAATCATATATCACCATATATAAATAATATATATAAATACATATAATTTTATAAAAATTTTCAAATAAAATTTTAGTAAATACATATTGTTGAGATCACTTATTTTCATTAATATTAAATACTAATGGCCGACAGAACAGTTTGGCTAACAAAGTGGGTATTGGTCGATCTTTGGTATTGATGGGATCACTTATTTTCATTCATATTAAATACTAATGGCCGACAGAACAGTTTGGCTAACAAAGTGTGTATTGGTCGATCTTTGGTATTGATGGAAATCAGGATTGAATGCGATTTAGGACGCAAATTGTCCTTAAACTTAGAATAACGCAGTTTGTAATTGAATATAAATAAAAAGCAAAATCCAAAACGAGAAAAAGTTGTTTAGAAAAATTTATGCTAATAAACTTGGAAATAGCTGACAAAGTAAATTTTCGGTTTAACTCAACTTTACAAAAATTTGTCGGAACAACTTTTTCTAGTTTAGAATTTTGGTCTTATAAAATTTGTCTTTCTTATAAAATAAAAAAAAACTCTTCTAAGTTTGTCTTCTTCATTGTTATAGTGCAATTAAACTTTATAAAATTTTGTATAATTAGATTTCATGTCATGTTATATATTTTGATATAAGATTGTTTATAGAAACTTATACACCATTATATATAATTATATATAAACTATATCGCAGATCTCTTAATATATGGCTGGAGACCAAATCGCATATGATTATATATAATATCATATCGAACATATTTATAAAACCAAAGTGTTAATATAAATGTATATGGTTATATAAAGCCACGCATATAAACATTTATAATAATATCAAATCATATAAGATTATATGAAAACTTTTTAGTCGGGTAAGGTAATAATTAATGGAGAAAATGTTAACTACAGTTAAATACCCTTTTCAAAATACATGATTCAATAATATCCCGGCCAAAATTTTTATGAGCACTCAGAAATTATGACTCATAAAAAACTGTAAAATATGATCATTGTAAGAGTGTCCCAGTTTTGGAGTCATAAATAGACTCGTATTTATGAGTGTATTCAAATTTTTTTCTTAATTTCTTCATTGCTCATTAATGACTAAAAAATGAATTTTTTAATAATGCTCATAATTCGGAGTCTTTTATGAGTCACAAAATTGCGCTCGGAAAGAGACTTTATCGGAGAGGTCCTCATACAGTTCTGATTTTAGAAGGTTTTAGGGTTCTTTTATGAGTCTCTTCGGATTCTAATTGTACACTGGGGTGCAATATAATTAATTATTTCAATTGGTTAAAGTAATTATTAAAAACCGACTTATTTTTGCCGGTTTCGGTTTTGAGTCTTGAAAAACCGCGGTTTCGGGTTCGATTAAAACCGAACAGCAAACTTTAGCCGAATATGCATATTAAACTTCATATTTTTAAGAGTACATACAAAAAAATTGTTAACTTAAATCATCTAATTAAAGATTTGTATAATATAAAATTTGTTTTTAAACAAATATTTAATTAGTCAGTTAAATATTTGAATTGTTTCAACTAATCGTGCAAAATTTTAAGTAATTGATAGTAACCCAGCAAAAACAGACATTACCGAGTAATTAAGCGAGGAAGTAGCACACAAGGGTTTTAACTACTTATCAGGCTATTTACTCGCAACATTACTTTTGTTCGCGATGTCCAAAAATTCATTGGTGGTCATTACCCTCTCGCTTACAAAAAAAATCGAACAACGAGTTACCAATAGTGAAAGAATAAGTAGTTACTCACAAAGATAGAATAAGTGGTTACTCAGAGGTTAGAAAACAAGTGGTTACCCTACATTGTAAAATCGTTGTTCATATGTGCAAAAAAAGCTTTTTACCTTGGAAAATTTTCTATTTATGTAGTTCAAAACAAATTTATAAATAAAATATTAATATAAAAAAGATTAACTGCCTGTTTTTATAAAAAGAATCGGACGAATTCATTAAAAAAAATTTTGTGAAAAACACAAGCTAGCAAAATTGTGCAAAAATTTTGAAACAAAAACGTCTTTAAATTAGTGTTTTTTAACGAATTCGTTTGATTATTTTTAAAAAAAACACCCAGTAAAACAGTACTAATTTAATCAATTACCAGTAAGTGATTACTTTACAAGAATATATAAGTACTGCTATAACTTATTATCAGTAAGTCATTATTTTGTATTTTAAAGTAATGCAAAATGTAATGACCTATTATTACTTGGTAATCCGTATGGTAATGGCCTGTCATTACCATGTTTTCGCTGGGATCATTTACGTGATAGCTGCAAAACCAATTAAAACATAATTGTTATTATCAACTTTGCAATTGAAACCCGTTTTCAAAATATTTTTGTGAATACAAACCTTTAATTTGATTTTGTGAATTTGAGAATCGAGTTTTCCCGTAAAACTTATTTTTCGTATGCAGTATCCCTACTAAAAAAAATTATATGACTTTTGATATTATATATAATTATATCCGAAAAATGAGAACATCTAATTGTATCAAATTAGATCGTATTATGATCATATTAGATCTAATTTGACACAATTAGATATAATTTGATGGAATAATATATGGTTTGATACAATTTTATCCGGATTTTGTCCTCATCCAAATGTATCAAATATAAAGTAATCATATCCAGCTATATATAATGGTATATAATTCGATACAATTATAAATAATTATATGAGGCATATGTAACTATATATAGGGGTATATAAAATTGGATATTGTAATATGTTGCACTATATATTGTGCAATATATAACAATATATTTAGGATATAATTTCATAAAATTTTATATAATTATATCTTGGTATATATGTTCCAATATATAATTATACAACCTTTTATATGATAATATATGACTATATCAAAACGTTTTTACTTGGGATTAGATTTATTTTCAAATGGTGTTCTGCAGTTTTTTATAAACATTCCATTTATTACAATATTTCAATATCTCAAATTTACATCAAATTAACAAAAAAAAACAGAGTATACCACGGCTAAGTCTCATACAAAATATTTTTTTTGTTTGGGATAAATCTCGTTGTTTTTACAAATGTTATTAACAACGAACATACAAACATACATATAATAGTACTCAAAGGGTACTTTTATGTAAAATATTGCAGTGTTGATTAATGACTCGTTTTACCAAACCAGACAGTTCACATACAAAAGTAAAAAATTCTCGTTCCGTTGAATTTTTGTACCTTATGTAATATGTCGGTTTGTATGTGCCAATCATCATTTTCTTATTGTGGACAACTGATGAGTCTATTTTTGCTGGGACATGTTCTATCTAATATTCTAAGAACTATTGTAAATGAAAAACGAGTAAAAAGGTTAAATTCGGGCATGCCGACTATACAATACCCTACACCAGTCTGGTTAAAAGCCAACTAATGTTTGGATCAGAAATTCGAATGGGTTAAAATGGAACTTGTGTCAAAATTTTCTATAATGTGAGTCAGCGCACCAAATTGCATTAAAATATCTTAATATTTGCGATCTGCAGTTTGTAACCAAGCCAATTTTGGGGGGACCCTTATATGGGCACTAGGTCTAAACATGGACCGATGTTCACCAAAATCAATAGGCTTCGTCCTTGGGCCAACATAGGTCTGTGTACCAAATTTCATCAAAATATCTTAATATTTGCTAACTGCAGCGTATAAACAATATAATTTTGGGGGGATCCTTATATGGGCACTAGGTCTAAACATGGACCGGTGTTAACCAAAATCAATAGGCTTCGTCCTTGGGCCAACATAGGTCTGTGTACCAAATTTCATCAAAATATCTTAATATTTGCTAACTGCAGCGTATAAACAATATAATTTTGGGGGGACCCTTATATGGGCAGTAGGTCTAAACATGGACCGATGTTCACCAAAATAAATAGGCTTCGTCCTTGGGCCAACATAGGTCTGTGTACAAAATTTCATCGAAATATCTTAATATTTGCGACCTGCAGCGTATAAACAATATAATTTTGGTAGGACGCTTATATGGGCACTAGGTCTAAACATGGACCGATTTTAAACAAAATCAATAGGCGTCGTCCTTGGGATGACAAAAGTCGGTGTACCAAGTTTCATCAAAATATCTCAATATTTGCGACCTGTAGAGTGCGCACAAGAATCCATGGACAGACAGACAGACGGACGGACAAACGGACATCGTTTAATCGAAATAAAAAAAAAATTCTGAGCCGATCGGTATACTATAAGGTGGGTCTAGGACCAATATTTTTTGGTGTTACAAACATCAGCACAAACTTATAATACCCTGACCACATAGTGGTGTAGGGTATAATGATATATCACAGATAAGGAACTTTATCGCGATTTAGACGTTAAAACCGTAAAAAAATTACAGCTGAAATCATACCAATCGCCGCACGTATGGCCTCACGCTACACCGAAACTTTGAACTAAGACGAATACCGGAAAATTATACTGTAATGAAAAGAAGACTAAAGCCTTATACTTCATCGGTTCTAACTGCTCGCTTCTTTTCGCCGGAAAATGTAATATAAATTTTATTTTATTATTTATTTTTCACTTAATTGAATTATACAAATGTTAAACATAATTGTCTTAAGTATTTATTAAGGATAATTTAGCACCCATTAACTGTAAGATGAAATACCTATTGTCGATTGTAGACGAGTGTAATACTCGTATGCATTAAGAAATAAAAAGAAATTACTTTATTATCATTACATTTTTTTATTATCAATTGAATTTAACATATAGAATTGATGTAAAACCGACAACAGTAACGACAACAGATCACCAGCTTTTTTTCGTGAAAAGTCTTATGGAATACTTGACAGAAATTTTCATTATAGTTAAAATTATCCTGTTAAACTCACACCTAAGTGGGCAGAATTCTGTCTATTACCCTCATTACCATTTCCCTGAATTATCTGTATGAGAAAAAGAAATTTTAAGTCTTATAACCTTTCTAGTTTACTATTCCAACAAACCAAATTGATGACTTACATTGCTGGGAGCACCCATAGCGACAGCTATAATGCAGCCAAGTACAAATATGATTTCAAATAATTTCATGATTTTGCAAATTTTTAAATATGTTTATATGACTTTATTTTAATACTGATTAGATTTACAAGATTCTTCTCCTTTTATATGGTAATTTTATTGTAGTCTTGCACTCTTAGCAGAGCAAATCATAAGAATAAATATTTATTTAAAAAAAATGAATAATATTGTTGACTTATATTCAATATGAGATATCCACAAATTTGACGGAAAAGAGTTTTTGATGGCAAAATGTTCGCTGACGTAGCTGTCATATACGGTATTAACTATAAATTTAAAAAACAAAAATATTCGATCAGATTTTCCCAAATTATATTAAGCTATATAGAATATTTCCCCTGATTATGTAAGGTGTACACTAAAAAACAATAAGTCAGTACACAAATTAGTAAAACGTCTTGTATATCAAGATACTAGTTTTCAGCAACTGTTTTGCTGAAATTGTGTTTTCAGCAAAAGTTTTAGTTATATTTTTTATTTACAATTGTCTACTGATGTGAAGTCTGGACATTTTTATATTTTACGAAGTTTCCTAAATAATGTTCAAAAAAGACTTAAATTTACAGCAAATAAATTAACTAAAGTATAATTTCTCTACAAATGTTTCCAGTTTTTTTCAGTCCATTTATATTCAGCAAAAAGATTTTTATTGTTTTTAGCAAGGATTTTTTTCATTTGCAATCGACTAAGTTTTAGCATAACTTTTGCTGAGTTTACTATTTTTTTAGTAAAAATCTGATCGCTGATTTTCAGAAAACCCCTTTTGCTGCAATTACAAACTTTTTTGCAAGCACGCTCCTAACTAAAAATTTGCTGAGTGTAGCCAGCATAGTCGTTGGAAGAAATATTTTTGCAATATTTAACAGTCGAGTAAGACTTATATTCTATCAAAATTTTATTAGATTCGCCAGAAATTTTCACTTTTTGTAAATTTCGATTATGAAAAATTCGATTTGTATGGAGGCGTTTTTACTAAATACGCAAACGCCTTACATAATCAGGGGCATTGATTTTAAAAATGAGCTATTTAAAATATTTTTCTTTGTGTTTGTAGATAGCTCTAATTGAATATAAGACAACGATGTGCTTTTGCGGTTTCAATAATTAGACTGTATTATGAAAATAGTCCAGACCCGTCAACCAATGTCACGCGTAACATACATAAGCGTTAATCATTACATTTGCATTACATGTATTTTTAATCATGGATGGTAACCAAAACGATGCAGTTATCGCTATTTTAGAGTATTTCGGTAACGGTATTTTAAGGGTAACGCTCTTTCATTTATTTCGGTATTGGTATTTTAAGGTTAACGGTATTTCAGTTATTTCGGTAACGGTATTTTAAGGTTAACGGTTTTTAAGTGTTGTAAAGTTAACGGTAGTCAGTTAATTCGATGTATACCACAAATTTTTTTACAAAAAAGAAACGAGAAGAAAAACAAAGCCAATTTATTAATTTAATGTACGAAAAATACTCAGTAACCACTTGCAATTATCAGAAGCACAAAATTAAAAATAACGGTAACGGTACTTTAGGGATAACGGTATTTCATTTATTTCGTTAACGGTATTCTAAGCGTATCGATATTTAATTTATTTCGGTATCGGTATTTTAAGGATAACGGTATTTCAGTTATATCGGTAACGGTATTTTAAGCATAACAGTATTTCGGTTATTTCGGTAACGGTATTTTAGGGATAACGGTAATCAGTTGAAAGAGTTTTGAATCGATAAAGGTATATTAGCGGTATTGCCTGCCAACCCTGATTGTAATTGAAAGTAAGGCTTACATGGGGTTTCCAAAAGACGTATTTTAGTTATTTCGGTAACGGATGTATTTTTGACTACATGTATTTTATTTTTGAATTGCATGAATTTTGTTAGTATTGTATTTTTGTTCGTATGCAGCAAAATGTCATCTAGAATCACAACCTTATTGTTAGTATAGTTACATGTAATTGGAATTGTAATTAAAAAATCAATTGCATGTAATTATGATTGGTTATTGCTAAAATTACATGTAAATTAAATTTTATTTGGGAAAAAATAATGACAAAAAGCGCGAGTTAGAGATCAACCAAACGTGACATATTCTAGTTATATTTTATCACTGCCACTTTTTTAAAAAATTTAAGGGGGTGACCTCTATGGAAAATTTTGTTACAATTACATGTAAACCTAAACCACTACGTGGACAGTAGACCGTACCGCAAAAAAAAGTTCGCCATACACCCTCCAATATGAAGTATTTTTGCAAGGCAATTTCTTTTTTTGGCTAACGTAGGGGTCGTCTTTTTTATTTTTCCCTATAGCTTCGGCATTTAAAGTCAGATTTTAAAGTGTGATATATCAATTTTTTTTTTTGCCTCGAGGAGACCAGAGTTTTTCTATAAAGGTAAAATCCAATTAAAAAAATTTAGAAAGGCGACCCCTACGTTCGGCAACCAAAAAATAAAAAAAAATTTATACTGGTTTTATCGAAAAACTTCCTTAGCAAAACTTTAATGATTTTTTGCGAGCTTTAATTTTCTGACATTAGGGTTGTACATTTGGGTGGTAGCAACTGAGATCTGGTGGGTAACTACTAGAACGGGATACTTGAGGTCAATGGCCCTTAGAGCAAAACACTGGTCTCCTCGAGAGAAAAACATCGATGTATCATACTTTAAGATCCAACTGTAAATGACAAAGATATAACGAAAAATATAAAATGGCGACCCCTACGTTCGGCAAAAATTAAAATTTTTTAAATTGCCTTGCAAAAATACTTCATATTGGAGGGTGTACGGTGTTACGGTCTAGTGAACAGGGTATATTGAGTTTGTGGTGTTATTTGAAACATCAAAATATATTAGATTTTTTATCGATCAGTAATCGACTCAGAATCAAGTTTAGATTCTCTCCGTCGGTCTGTCTGACAGCACTCCAATTAAATTCTGTTGAAATTTACCCAACTTATAGTAGGAAACTATGCTCCTACACTAATAGAAAAAAGTCCGTAAAAAATTTAGTTAAAACTACTAAAAATTAGTTAAAAATGAATTTGAAGAAAAAAAATTCTAAATTAGCAGATTATTTTTGCTATATATTAGTAATATAGGAACAGCAAAAATAAAACTGTTAAATATACAGAATTTTAGTTATATTTGAGCTAAATTTTTGTAAATGGAGAATAGCAAATCAACCTGTTAAAATCAGCAAAAAATTTTGCTAAATAATTAGTAGCCTAAAAAATCACCAAAAAATTTTAAAAATCGAGCCTTTTGAAAACAGCAGTTTACAATTTTTTAGCAAATATTTCTGCTGATTTTAGCAGAATAGACTGCTATTTGCATTCAACTAAATTTATCTTAAAAATAGCAAAAATTTTTTAGGTTTAACAGTTTATTTTTGCTATTTTTAGTCTATAAATATTTCGCAAAATTTTCTGCAGATTTTACAGTACAATTTGCAATTTTCAATTAACTAACAGTCATTAGCGTACCTAGACCATTTTTCTGGGGTGGGCAAGGGACCCATTTAAGTTTGGCTGTTTATTTACCCATTCTCAGACTCTTAATCTTAATAAACACTTTCGACATTATACTTACAATTTTTCCATACAAAAAAAACTTTTAAAAATGACTCCGTCACTTCTATTAAAATCTAATAATTCAATAATATTTTTATAGAAAACTCTGAAAAGTGCACCTATTTTTTTGAAGAAACCCGAAACCCCCGTACAAGGAATATATTTCAAGCTATATTCTCCGATTAGTATGAAGTTTAGATAATTGATAGAGAAGAGAAATCTAAGATCAACCTATCTTATTTTTTCGTCCCATTTCGAACCCATTCTAACCCCATATTTTAACCACTTAATTAATCGAGGTGGTCAAAAACTGTTAGATTTGTTTCTACAACTTATTGAAATTTCATCAAAATAGTAGTGTTTAGTTTGAAGCAAGGTTGGCAGGCTATAGCGCTAAAATACCCTTATCGATTCAAAACCCTTTCAACTGACTTCCGTTACCCCCTAAAATACCGTAACCGATATAAGCGAATTACCGTTATCCTTAAAATACCATTACCGAAATAACTGAAATACCGTTATCCTTAAAATACCAATACCGAAATAAATGAAATATCAATACCCTTAAAATACCGTTACCGAAATAAATGAAATACCGTTATCCCTAAAATACCGTTACCGAAATTTAAATTTTCCGCTTTTGGTAATTGCACGTGGTTATTTAGCATTTTTCGTAAATTAAGTTGCTAAATTGGTTTTGTTTTTAATCTCATTTGCTTTTTGTAAAAAAAATTGCGGGATGCATGGAAATAACCGACTACCGTTATCCTTAAAATACCGTTACCGAAATAACTGAAATACCGCTAACCTTAAAATACAGTTACCGAAATAAACAAAAAACCGTTATCTTTAAAATACCGTTACCGAAATAACTAAAAAACGTTATCCTTAAAATACCGATACCGAAATAAATGAAATAGCGTTACCCTTAAAATACCGTTACCGAAATAATCTAAAATAGCGTTACCCTTACCGATAACCGCATCGTTTCGGTTACCATCCATGGTTTGAAGTAACTTCCTTGTTAGATATTAACTAATTATTTCTTTAAAAAATTATTAAATCTTAGATATTTATCTCATCAAAAAAGTTTCTGCTATATTTTCCAAGCAACATTTCTTATTTAATAAATATTTGGGACAAAAATCGATCTTAGTTCTGACTATAAAATGACTCTTAGATTCCAACAAATTAACTTCCAGTAGACATTTTCCCAAAAACACAGGATTAATTGATATTTAAAATAATAATAATAATAATAATATGTGATTCTTTTTGCATAGATACAAGAATTATATGTAGATTTTTTTTAAAATTCTGGGGTGGGCAAAAAGCAGTCTAGGGTAAGCTTTGCCCACCCCAGACCGGCCTAAGTCCGCCAATGCTAACAGTTAGCCTACACCCAGGAAAAAGATTGGTTGGAATTCGATCAAAACCATTAAAATGAATTTGCCAAGACGTTATTTTATTTGCAGTTGCCTATAATTGAATACTACACCAAAAATATTTTACTAGGTATTAAAAATAGGGAAAATGAACTAAAAAACAATCCTTTTAACAAATTATTGGTATCTCCAATCAATTTTAAAATTAGTATGAGTTTAGTAATTCTATGCAGTAGAAGCAGCCATTTTTTTAGTGTATATACATGAAAATTGGTGTTACCTATAACCTTTATTAAAAAAATTTCAATATTCGAAAGTGTTAACTACAAATACGGGTATCCTAATCAAATATGACCTTAAAGTCGAGTTTCTGTAGAACCAACCGAATTGTGTATTGTATTGATAACACATACAACTATTGGTATGGTAAACGCATTTTTTACTATATTTGTTTTCCAAGCAAAACATATAAATTCAAAATTAGACTTCAAAATTAATAAGTGTTTGTGGTGTAGTCGGTAGAGAGTTGGCCTAGTACGCCGGGTTTCCGAGTTCAAATCCCGGAAAAGACAAAAATTTATATATTTTTTTTAATTAAAATAAAATATTCATATGTACAAACAGTAAATATGGCTAAGAAAATTAAAAGTAGTTGTGGTGCAGTGGGTAAGAGTGTGGACTATTAACCTGAATAGCCGGGTTCAATACCAGAAAATTCAAAAAAAGTTTTTTAATTTCAATAAAATTTTGTGGAACATAATAATATTTATGTGGAACATAATATTGAATTAGACAACCGAATATTGGCTTTCAGGACGAAAAATACAATTTTATATAAAGATAGTTGTCGTAACCGCATAAATTCAATTGGCAAAAAATTCGGTGGCCACAACTGAGACTGTTTTCTGGGTGTAAATAGAACTAAAATTCTGTAAATTTAACAGTTTTAGTAGGTTTGAGGTTAAGAAGACGAATAAACATTTTCTTCAAAAGTTATAAACACATTAAATTTGCAAATCAGACTAGATCCAGTTTCTGCCTTTTCTATGGACAGGATTCATCAGTGATTTTCCATTAAATTGTATTATTGTTTATATTTTTATTGGCAGATTGTCTCTATATGAATACTTTCAGAAGTGATCAAACAGACATATAAAAACGTTCTACTTTAGATTTCCTGTTTATCTTCTTATTTCTTCTGTGTCACCTTTTCGCAAATGTTTTAATTTTGCTGTTCTCATTTTACTGGTATTTAGTAAAAAAAATCTGTTAATTTTAGCAGTTTTTTCTGCAGCATAATTTTTAACTAATTTTTAATAACTTTTTCTGCTATTTTTACGGATTTATTTCTATGAGTGTACTATAAATTGCGTAAGTTTACCCTATATTTGTAAAGGAAAACGATACGCACATCATCAGTGTTGCCAACAAATTTTCAAAATAAATAGCTAGATCAGACCCAAAAATCGCTAGAAAATCACTAGATTTATAAACAGTGCAAAAATTTAATGTCACATTATGTATAAGTTGGTGTACAAATAATGTGTAATTTTTTATTGAAAATGCGTAAAAATTAAATGAAATTTTGAAATTTGTGCATAACCAAGCATGTTTTACATGTAAATGTACGCACATAATTTTTTTTTTTTTTTTAACTTTATTTCTTTATTTATTGGATCTTTCTTATTTCAGAAAATAACAATACGTATTAAAATCTTAAATCAACTAATAATTTCTGGGTCTATTGCCATTGCAATAGAAAATCCATTTTTCGTTGCGTAAAATGTTCATCTTTCATGTGGTTCCGCGAGTGCCAATGTGTCGACCCTCTTGAGGCGAATATGTCCATTATAACATAGTAGATCCTGTGCAAGAGGGTTTGGATGAGTTGCCAGTTTTCGTACATATTTAGAGCAGAAGGTTTTTATTTAATCACGTTATTAATATACCACGGGTCACCAATAATTAGCCGCAATATTTTATTTCGTCGTCTTTGTAATTTTTCTATATTAGAAGCAGAAGCTGTTCCCCATAGTTGGATTCCATAGGTCCATATTGGCTTAATAATAGCTTTGTAGAGTAGAACCTTGTAGTTTAGGTTGAGAGCAGAATGGGGACAAAGGAGCCACTGAAGCTGTAAAGTTTTAAGTTTAAGTTGTGTGGATTTGGATTCAATATGTTGAGACCAGGTAAGGCGACGATCAAGGTGTATACCAAGATATTTTATGTGATTTTGCTCAGGGATATCGATGTTATTTATCTTCAGTTTGGGACAGTTTCCCTTTCTCAAGGTGAAAGTAACATGTGCGCACTTTGTTAGATTTACTTCTATTTTCCACTTATGAAGCCATTTTTCGAGTTCCTTAATATGAGCCTGCAGACAACTAGAAGCAATCACTGGATTTTTATGTACGCTTATAAACGCTGTATCGTCTGCAAAAGTTGACGTGTGTATCGGTTATTAGCAGGCATGTCTGAAGTAAAGAGTATATACATGAGAGGACCAAGTATACTGCATTGGGGAACTCCTGCTGTGATTTTTCTTGAGTCTGATTTGTACTTTACTACAAATGAACGATCCATTAAATAATTTCGCATTAACTTGTGGGTATTTAGGGGTAACAAGGAGCTTATTTTATATAATAACCCATCATGCCAGACTTTGTCGAAGGCTTGAGAAATATCTATGAAGAGTGCTGAGCAATAGAGTTTGTCCTCGAAAGCCTTTCTGATAAGAGTAACTATTCGATGAACCTGTTCTATGGTGCCATGATCCTTTCGGAATCCAAACTGATGAACGAGAATGATGTGGTGGTCGTTTAGGTATGGGGTCAACGCATTTAAAAATACTTTCTCAAAGAGCTTTGATAAAGTTGAAAGTAAGCTTATCGGGCGATAAGATGATACTTGGCTAGCGTCCTTACCTGGCTTAGGTATCATAATTATTTCTGATATTTTCCATGATTTAGGGTAGAAACCAGTTCGCAAGATTGCAATTGAAAATGAATAAAACTAGTTTAAGGGCAGATGTTGGTAGCTCACGAATCATTTTTCCTGAAATTTTGTCCATGCCAGGGGCTTTATTTGTTTTCAATTTTTTAACTGCTGAAGTTAAGGACGAGAATCGAATTTTCATTGGGGAAACAACAAGGCCTTCAATAGCTGGCAAAGTTATGTCTGAGCTAGAAATATTAGGCGTGAACACTCTTTCGAGGTGATCGGCAAAAACTTCTGCTTTCTCTTTATGGGATCTAGCCTAATTACCATCGCTATAACGAATAGCAGATTCGTATCTAGTTGGGTTTTTAAGTAGGAGAGCGATGTAGTTGCCATTGTCTTCTAAGATTTCTCTTTTCCTTTATAAGATTTTGAATAGTTGTTGAATATTTATTATTTTTAGGGTCGTCGTAGCGTTTAAAAGGTGTAGCTACCTTAGCTGCAGTTGATAATGTTTCCGAGAACACGTTTATAGCATCTTGTATTTCATCATCGGATTTCAGTGAAATATTTTGAGATACGTGTGAGCTTACATACTTTCTATATTTGAGCCAGTTAGTATGTCTATTAGGGAAACAAAAAGGTTTTTAGATGGTTTGCCCATTAAGCATTGAAATATTAAATCAGGAGTCTTTTGTAGATCTGAAGGCCAATAAGTCGGCTGTCCTCCAGATATAACGTCAAGTCTAAGAGCCACAGAACGTGTGCTTTGCATTGTAATCTCCTGCCGCTATAAATTTATTGCCTAGAGTTTTGTAAAAAATTTTAAATTGATCATCTGTTATTTTGTGTCTTGGTGGACAGTATAAAGAAGATATGGTGATGTTTGTGGCCGAGAGGCTTGAATATGATCTGTTTTATATTCCAGCATTGGAAAATGGCTAATTTGATTACTAATTATTATAGCTGCACCACCACAGCTATAATAATTAGTAAATAGATAACACTACATAACATTACTAAATAGATAACATTACTAAATAGATAACATTACTAAATAGATAACACTACATTGCTAGATCCGTCAAAATATCAGAGTAGTATTTTTGAAGATTACAAAGCAAACTGTTAAAATTGTTTGTTGTTTTTCTTTCATATTTAAGATATTTCTTAAGGCTCCTAGAGGAAAACAAAAAATTCTCATTGAGTTTGTGCTAATAAATTAGTTAAATTTGACCTTAAAACCGAACACAAATAACACTCATTAACTAATAAATATTTCTAAAAATTATAAAAAGTTGCCCCTGATGATTTTCTTAGGCCAGAATGAAACCCGGGTTGGTACAAGCCTACACCAAATTATTTTTCACAATTTCCTAAACAAGTTTTGTGATTTTAGCATACTTACTTTAATAATATTATATAAATTTTTTAAACATTTTTGTAATTTTTTGCCAATTTCGATTAATCGATTAATCGTATTAAATGAATCGAATAATTCGTTATTCGAAATTTGGCCATTTTAAATTATTCGAACAATTTCTGACCAAAATTGTTCGATTAATCGAATAACAAAAACCCGTATACATTTTTCATTAGTGGCTCCACCACGCCACTAATGAAAAACGGACTTTTCAGCCGATGTGCTAAAATTGTATTTTCTTTATGTGAATTTGGAAGTGGTTAAACCAGGTTCCATTAGAAAGAATCGTTTTTTGTTGGGCAACAACTGAGACTATTTTCTGGGTGTATAAATAGGGCTTGGCTGTCCAAGTTACCTCTAATCAAAATCTTTTTTAATTTTTCAAATGGAATTATAATGGTAAAAACTAACAACGGTGCGCTATAGGCAATTTGACCCATTTTTGTGGCAAAAAGTCATTTTCGCACATTCAAGAATGAATTTATTTGTTGGTATTCAATTAAGAACACATTAAAGCAAATAACGGCAAGTTTTGTTTTTGTGAAAAATTAACAATGACTGCTTAGCAAGTGGTCAAAGTCATTGTTTGTGAGCAAAGTGTTGAACGCAGTATACACCCAGCAAAATATTGGTAATGACACCTCATTACTATCTGCATTACCCAAAATGATGAATCATTACCTTTTGCATTATTTTATAATTTAAAATAATGACTTCCTAATAAGGGCCTATTGTATTCATTGTTTCTAAATATAAAATAATGACTTACTCGTAATAGTTTAAATAAGTACTTTTTACACAGTTAAATTTTATAAAAATTTTATTTATTATATGTAAATATGTTTTATGTTTAAATTTGTATGACGTGTCCTAAAACTAAAACTTAAATTTTTCTGAATTTATTTCCTTAAGCTAATAGTATTTGCCTAACTCCTTATTTTTATGCATCAAGTAAGCAATCTGATAACCACTTATAATTCAACTTTTTGTAAGCATGTGTGTAACCACTTATTATTCAAAACCTCATAACTACTTATTTCTCATTTTTTCGTAAGCGAGCGGGTAAGCATGACTACTTATAAAAACGACCACGCCAAACAAAAATAATGAGTTTAGACGCCAAAAAATAAGTTGTGCGGAGCTATGAATTTCTATTATATAACCACTTATTTGGTAATGAAAGATTTTGCTGGGCACAGTGCAATTTGGTCGAATTTTTAAATTTCTTTAAATAGTTAAAAAAAAACATAAATTTAAACTAAATATTGAAAACAAAAGTGATAGTAAGTGCTTATTGGTTCAAGAGAAAGATTTTATAAAAAAAAATTTTTTTGGCGGAAAAACTCATACTTCTGACATAACTTTTAATTCAAGTTTTTTTTCTGAAAAATGAACTTGGGATAAGCTTTTAAAAAGTTGGCCGAATTTGGCTGTGTTTAAACAATCAGAAACGTGTTAAATAAAGAATTTTGAGTTTAAATTGTCAATTTCATGTTGCGATTTTTTGCGGTTTTTGAGAAATATCATTTTTGGTAGGCAGCCTCCGCTTGCAAAATAGCGAACTTGCGAAAATTTGGTTGGATGAGCAAAAGAAAGAGGAGAAGAATACTACTATTTACAATTTTATTGTTGGTAAAGCTGAATGCGGCAATGTTGTCAATGAGGAATCGACTTATGGAAAGGAGAAAGTGCGAATTTCTTGTAAGAATATTACAGTTAGATGGAAGAGTTCTCATAGGAAGATAAACATATTTTAGATGCAAAACGAACTCTGGCTAAACGCTGAATTTATTTTGGCAATTAAAACTCAGCCAACTGCAGCTGCAATAGGGCTTCCAAAGAAAGAGTATCCTGAGAAATCTCAACGAACAAAGAAGAAATTTTAAATAGCTTTATTAAACAATAAAAATGAAATTAAAATGAACTAAAATTACTTTAGATAATGAAATGTAAAGCAAAATTTTAATAGCTTTATTAAAAAAAAAAATTTCTACAAAAGTTTGTACTTGTTCAATTTTCTGCTATAATATGCCCCAGATTTGAAAAAAAAATATTTTTTTATTTTCTTTTTTGAGATTTTGGACAAAAAAAGTTTTCATTTTACAGAGTTAAATTTTTACCCAAGCAAATCAGAAGAAATTTTAAAATTTACGCCTCCATATTGGATCCGCCATTTTGAATTTGAAAAATTTTACCTCAGATTTGAAATCAGCAACCTTGAAAACCCCCGCATACCAATTTTCATGGAAATTAGAAGAAATTTCAAAATTTACGCCGCCATATTGGATTCTCCATTTTGAATTTGAAAAGTTTTACCTCAGATTCGAAATCAGCAACCTTGAAAATCCCCGCATACCAATTTTCATGGAAATCAGAAGAAATTTTAAAATTTACGCCGCCATATTGGATTCGTCATTTTGAATTTGAAAATTTTTACCTCAGATTCGAAATCAGCAACCTTGAAAATCCCCATATATAGATTTGCATCTTTATTCAAAGATTCCTTATAGTTTTGGCTAGAAAATGTTGTCATTTTACCTATAGTGCGGTGGTATGTTAGTTTTTACCGTTCCATTGTTATTTTAGAATTTTTCTATGATTATTACTTTGGTGAGTTCAGTTTGAATATTTTTAGTTTTGACCACAAAAACTTATTCTTGAAATAGTTTATAATTAACACACTTCTGATTAATCAATTATTTTATAGGTACACGTATTTTCCAGGGGTGGCAAGACTAATGGCGTGCCAAACGGAAAAAGAAAATTTTTTAAGCAAATATAAAAAACACATTATGCTTTTTGTACACTTAAAAAAATAAGTTAGTAGAAAAATTAGTAAAACGTCTTGTATATCAAGTGTACTAATTTTTAGCAATTTTTTTGCTGAAATTCCGTTTTCAGCAAAAATTTTAGTTATATTTTTTTAGCACTAAAGTAATTTTGAACTAATGTTTTATTAATTTATTTTGCTACAAAAATTGTGCTGACAACCGCATTCATAGCGTGGACGACAACCAGATAGACAAGATGTAGATGTCGCAGCTTGTCTGGAAACGGAAATGACAAAAAAAGAAAAACAACTCTACACATATTTTATATTTAAATTTTCGGCAAATAAATTAACTAAAGTAAAATTTCGCTACAAGTTTTTTGAGTTTTTTTCAGTCTACTAATATTCAGCAAAAATTTTAGTGATTTTAGCAAGGTCTTTTTTCATTTGCAGTCGACTAAGTGTTAGCAAAACTTTTGCTGAAGATTACTATTTTTTTGGTAAAAATCAGCTCGCTGATTTTCAGCAAACCTTTTGCTGAAATTACCAACTTTTTTGCAAGCACGCTCCTGACTAAAAATTTGCTGACACAGCAACATTTTTTGCTGACTTTACTGACTTTTTTTTTGAGTGTACCATTCAACGGCCGATTTGCTATAATGGTACGAAGCCAAATCAGGCCAAAAGAATATGGATACTTTGTGCTGTCGTATGAATGAAAGTAGTCTCTTTTCCAAGCATTCTTCAATGTACACTAGAGGCCAGTATGAATGTTTTGCAAGACATTCACAAAACATTTTCTTATACAACACCAAAATATTTTTTTTTTGTTTTCTGTTTTATTTTTTTTTTTTTTTTTTTGTAATGATCTGAATTTTAACATCTTGTAAATAACTACAAATAAGTAAAATGGTAAATTTTTGTTATATTTAGTATTAAAAATTATCAAATCTCTCATCAGCGCATGCAAGAGAATGTCTTGTAAGACATTCATTCAGCCCTCTAATGTACACTAATAGAAAATAGTCTGTAAATAATTTTGTTAAAACTACTAAAAATAAGTTAAAAATGATGCTGCAGAGAAAACTGCTAAAATTAGGAGATTATTTTTGCTATATATTAGTAATATAGGAACAGCAAAAATAAAACTGTTAAATACACAGAATTTTAGTTACATTTGAGTTAAATTTTTGTTAATGGAAAATATAAAATTAGCCTGCTAAAATATGCAAAAATAATGCTAAATAATTTATAGCCTAAAAAATCACAAAAAATAAAATACATTTGTAGTAGCTTTTATTAATTATATATGGCCCTAAGGCCCAGTCAGAAAAATACAAACGGGAAAGCGATGGCAAAGCACTTTAGCAGGTGGTACAAGTACTGGCAAAAAGTGCTTTCCCATTCCCAAAATGATAACATCATTAGACAAAAGGACCGGCTGTTCAAAAAGCGCCGGAAAAGCACTGAAGAAACAAAATTTTTAACGTTGGCAAAACGCTGGCAAAACCAATAAATAGCTGGTCTGGAAATATATTCTTCAAAATAAAATTTAAAAAAAGTTCATATGTATTTTTTTTGGTCCTGCCGTGATTTGAACCCAGGCCGTCAGATTGGCAGACGATTGCCCTACCCACTGAGCTAACGAGACATATAATATTTGAAAGCTAAACACATAAATGAGTAATAATCGCTGGAGAACTACTGGCTGTGCTAAAACGCTAGCACTGGCAAACAGTTTTTTGGTACTAATATGCCAGCGTTGGGAGAGCAAAAAAAGTTGGTCCTAAAGGAGCTTTTCGGCAAACAAAAAAATAGATTTTATATAACAAAAAAATTTTTAAATTAAAAATAGTCAAAGAAAAATGTTTGCTTCCAACCGGATTTGAACTCGGAACCTCCTGACTACAAACCTTTTTTAAAGAAGCGTCAGCATTTTTATCAAATCATTACTCTACCAGTGAATTGCTATTTGTAACACTGGTAGCATTGTCTAGGTAGCACTGGATAACCACTGGTTGCAAACCTTGGCATAACACTCTTAGATCATTCTTTGCCAGTGGTTTTTCTTTTATAAACCACCAAAATTTTTGTAAAACAAATGCTGGAAAAACGCTTTTTGCAAGCGCTGGCAAAGCGTCCCAAATGAGTGTTCTTCCAGTCATTTATTTTCAACACCATGGTTACCCAGGGGTATGCCAGTGCTTGATTTTTTGTACCACTGGCGATTTCTGGTTGGGGGGCTTTGGTTATATAATTTGAAGTAAATAAGTTCTGTATTTATTTTTAAAAAAATCGAGCCTTCTGAAAACGGCAGTTTACAATTTTTAAACAAATATTTCTGCTGATTTTAGCAAGATAGACTGCTATTTACACACAACTAAAGTTAGTTCAAAAATAGCAAAAATTTTGTAGATACTACAGTTTATTTTTGCTATTTTTAGTCACTAATATTTAGCAAAATTTTCTGAAGATTTTACTGTACAATTTGCTATTTTCAATTTACTTAAAGTTAAAAATGAAAAGTAAGTAGACCGGTTTTCAAGTGATTTTTCATTTATTTAAAATTACATTTTCAGTTAATTTAAACTACAACCCAGCAGAAATTACTGCTTGCAGGGAAAGTTGAGCAGTGAAGCGATTGCATTATTGATGATATCATGCCTGATTGTTGTTCGAGATAGCTCGCGTGAAAGCACTTGTTTCGAGATCCAAAAAGGCATGAATTCACCGCTTTTAATTAGTGCTCCTGTTTTTCTTTTAAAATGTCGATAATTCATGCCTCCTCGGAAGTGCATATTATAAAGCTTTTCAACTATTTAAAATCATGCCTTCTCAAAAGCACAATATTCCTGCATATTTTTCCGTGAAGAGAAAATGCCTCTTATTTTCAGTAAAACCTCTTGTTTATATTAAAATAACTTTTCTTCGCATTTTAAAAATTTTGATAAAAGAACCGCAAAAATATTTAAGCAATCAAAATGTATTGCTCATTTCATGCCTTTTTGAAAAGCACAGCAAAAAGCGATGTAAACAATTAATCAAATTAGGCCTTTCATTAGTGCTGTTTACGAAGCTATACATTTTTAGAAGCGGTAAAAGTAGCGGTAAGGAAGCAGTAAACGTTTTTACTGCTTCCACATTTTTGCTGGGAAACTATTTTGAGTGTATAACTAAAATTCTGTAAATTTAACAGTTTTAGTTTCGCTGTTCTTATTTAACCAATATTTAACAAAAAAATCTGCTAATTTTAGGATTTTTTTCTGCAGCATCATTTTTAACAAATTTTTAGAAAAGTTTTCTGATATTTTTACAGAGTTATTTCTATGAGTGTACCTAATTTGCATGGTTGGTAACTGAACCGATGCTGTTATCGGTAAGGACAACGCTATTTAGATTATTTCGGTATTGGTATTTTAAGGTTAACGATATTTTAAGGATAACGGTTTTTTGATTATTTCGGTAACGGTATTTTAAGCTTAATAGAATGTCAGTTATTTCGGTAACGGTATTTTAAGGGTAACAGTAGTCAGTTATTTCGAAGCATAACCCAAATTTTTTTTACAAAAAACAAACGAAAAAAAACAAATCAATTTTATTAACTTAATGTATGTAAAATACTCAATAATTACTTACAATTGTCAAAAGTAGAGAATTAAAAGTAATGATAACGGTATTTTAAGAAAAACGGTAATTTATTTATTTCGGTATCGGTATTTTAAGGGTATCGATATTTCATTTATTTCGGTATCGGTATTTTAAGGATAGCGGTATTTCACTTATTTCGGTAACGGTGTTTTACGGATAACGGTATTTCAATTATTTCGGTAACGCTATTTTAGGGGTAAAGGTAGGGTTTTGCATCTTTAACGGTATTTTAACGGTATTGCCTGCCAACCCTGTAGAATACTCAATAGAGGGCGTTGTATGGTGAAAAACTACTAGACTGGTAAAAAAAAAATGGAATTCTCATGCTTCACAACCCTGAAAATATGCCACAAAATAAATATGGTCTGATAAAAAAAATCACCAAAAAAGTTTTGTTTAGAGCAGAGGTCGGCAACAGAGTATCAAGCCGACCGTCGCAAAATCCGACCACTTTTATGCTTTATTAGCCGCCGCCGTTTCAAACAACTCGCTTCGGCTCAAATGGGCAGCCGATCAAAACAAGAGCCGCTGAATTTTTTTCCCGCCGCCATTTTTTTAAATTTATTTTTCTTATTTAGAGATTAATCAGAACTGGGTCGACAACGACAATTGCTTTTTCATATATTTTGTATGGCTAACTAACTGGTATCTATGGTTAAGCACTAAACTCAGTTTATTTTGAGATAAGTTAACTAGTCTTAAACGGATTCAATCAGAAAAGAATTAATTTTTCAAAGCTCTGTTATTAACAGTGCATAGAAAACAATTCGAGCCGTCATTCCAGCCGCCGCCGGTTTATATACATAAACGCCGCCGCCGCCGCCGAAAATTTTGGGTCGGCTTGTACCCCTGGTCGGCAACACCTATGCCCATGGGCGCTCTCACACACCTACATAAGCTCACACATAGAATACAATACAAGATTTCAATTAAGTAGGTTGTCACATCGCTTGTTTTCCAGATTTTTTACACTCTGCATAATGTTTATTGATACATTTTTTTGGTAATTTATTTTTAAGTTTTTTATTTTTTTTGTGTTGTTGATTTTTGATATTTGTTTTCGTAGTTGTTGTTTGCTTTTAAATTTTTATTTTATATTTCCATTATAAACATTTAAAATTTTCAACAATTATTTTAATTTTTGCATTAAAAAATATACAAAAATTGTTTTTTCGGACTTTCTATATTTTCATATATTTAGTTAGAATATTCTTCCACCTCAAGTCCAAATTCTAATTTTTAAAATTTTCGAATTATTATACAAACGTTCTTTGTCAGTGCATTGAGAGTGAGAGGCTGCAACTCACTTATGTATACAAGCACAAAATAAGGTTGTATATGTTTGCCGATCCCTGGTTCAGAGGATGCATATCGCAATTGAAATTTCGAGGTTGTACACAGAGGAAAAAAATTGCCAACCGAATTGCTAAGCCTATTTTGGTTGCTACAACCAAAAAATTCGGTTGGTTAAACCATATTGGAATGTGATTCATAAATACTTTGGGTATTGCAACTAAAATTTAGTTGTATAAACCGAATTTTGTTGTGATAAACAATATTCAGTTGCACCAACTTATTTTAGTAGATGTAACTAGTGTTTCCAATTCGGTTAATCGATTAACCAATTCCTCGATTAATCGCCTCTATTTCGGCTAATGTTTTAACTCAAATAATTATTCGACTCGAATTATTTTGTACCTTGAGCATAAATCTTACTTTTTTTAATTTTTATATATAGTGAACGAGGATAAGCATAAAAATAAATTGAAATGGAATTTTTTTTTCGAATCGAATTACACGGTAACCCACCTGAATGGGAAAGAAAACAACTAATTAGTTACATTGCATTCAATGCCTTACTTGTGTGAGATGGTTAAGCTGTCGCACTTTAGTATAGTTACGTTTGTAATGTGGGAGCAAGTGTTCGATTCCTACAGCCGACAGGTTGTTGAAAAAAATTATCATATAAAGACAAGCTGACAATAAAAACATATAAATCATGGATTGTAACTGAAACGATTTCGGTTGTCGTTAGGGTAACGATATTTTAGGTTATTTCGGTAACGGTATTTTAAGGGTAACGCTATTTCATTTATTTCGGTATTGGTATTTTAAGGATAACGGTATTTGAGTTATTTCGGTAAAGGTATTTTAAGGTTAACGGTATTTCAGTTATATCGGTAACGGTATTTTAAGGGTAACGGTAGTCAGTTATTTCGATACATCCCGTAATTTTTTTTACAAAAAACAAACGAGATTAAAAATAGAATCAATTTATCAACTTAATGTACAAAAAATACTCAAAACCACGTGAAATTACCAAAAGCAGAAAATTAAAAATAACGGTAACGGTATTTTAGGGATAACAATATTATATTTGTTTCGGTAACGGTATTTTAAGGGTATTAATATTTAATTTATTTCGGTATCGGTATTTTAAGGATAACGGTATTTAAGTTATTTCGGCAACGGTAGTTTAGGGATAACGGTATTCCGGGTATTTCGATAACAGTACTTTAGGGGTAACGGTAGTCAATTGAAAGGATTTTGAATCGATAACGGTATTTTAGCGGTATTGCCTGCCTACCCTGATATAAATAATTAATACAATTTAATGGAAAATTACTGACGACGCTTGACCATACAACAAAAGGCAGAAACTAGATCTAGTCTGATTTGAAAATTATAATGTCTTTATAATTTTTAGAGAAAAAGGTTTATTCTGCTTCTTAACCTCAAACCTATCAATTAAAATTGATAAAATTTCATATTAATTAAAATATTAATTGCAGCTTAATAAACTTTTTATTGAATTGATGCAGTTTTATGAAAAATTTCGTATCATTTATTGAAAATTACATACACCCAATGAAAAAGCTTTTTCGTAAAATTTGTTTTGCATTAACTTTGTCAAGAAAACTTCATTAGTTTAGTGAAAACTTTCATTAAAGATCGTCCAACTAAAGTCTCTCTGCGTAAATGAGCTCAAAATTTGTTTATTATAATGGTCCTTTAAAATCGAAAAGACTGAAAATTTAACAACTACACAGTACAACACTAAAAATGCATGGGGAGGCCGACATATCAATTCTGATTGATTTTACGATGAATAGCACGAATGTGAACACCAAATTTCAAAATTAGCTCTACTTTCTGAAATATTCGCTAATTTAACTTTTAGCAAAAAGACAATTTTTTCTTAAAAAGTTGTCATTTATTCATATATAAACCACGGATAATTTTTAATATAGTTCAAAAGTATAGACTTTGGGCTTTTTATGACGATATCAACTTATTTTGATTAAGTAAAGGATGTAGGATATAATTGTAATTAAAGTGAAAACTTCACTTATATTCTTATTTTGCAAAAGTAGTAAAATATCTTAATCGGATTTGCAAAATATTAACACATGACTTAAATTCATATTCCATTAAATTCATTTTACCAAAAGAATCTCAACTTCTGCATCAACATTCGAAGGAAATTCAATCTGAAATACAAATTTTATGTCTTTTTTTATTTCAAATTAATTTTATATGTATTAACTATGACCAAAGGAAAAAAGGGCATTTTTGAACATGCATATTTTAAAAGCGTTATTTTTTAGGAATTTGAACTTTAATTATCTGAAACTTCGCTAAAATTGATTAGAAAATATACGTTTTACATTTCTGAATGGTTTCATCTGGGTTTTACAATTTAATATTTGTCATTTTTAGGTATCAAAAAAGTCAATATTTTCATTATTTTTGAGTTGTAAAATGTAAATTTTGCATTTTTTTTTTTTTTGAAAAAAGTGTATTAAGAAATTTAATTTTCCTAAAAATCGTTTTTGCAAATATTTCTTAAACTAAAGCTAACTTCTAAAGCAATATTCGTTATCTGCGTCCATTGGCGTACCTAGACCATTTCTCTGGGGTGGGCAAGGTCCCCATTTATGTTTGGCTATTTATTTCCCCATTCTCAGACCATTAATCTTAAAAAACACTTTCGACATTATGCTTGCAATTTTTTCATACAAAAAAAGACTTTTAAAAATAACTCCCTCCCTTTTGATAAAATTTTCAACATTTTCAAATGTTTTTTATAGAAAACTCTGAAAATGCATCCTTTTTTCTGAAGAAAACCTATATGCTCAGAAGACTATAAAATTTTGATATTTGATGGAGAAAATAAATCTAAGATCAACCTGTCTCATATTTTTTTTGTTCCACCTCTGACGAACCTATTCTTACCCCATATTTTGACCACTTAAATTACCTAGGTGATCAAACACTGACATTTTCTTCGTAGAATTTTTGCTTCTACAACATATTGAAATTTCCTCAAAATAGTACACTCATAGAAATAAATCTGTAAAAATAGCAGAAAGAGTAACTAAAAACAAATGTTTGTTGTCTTCTTGGTTGGACGTGTTTTTTTAACTCTGTGAATAAATTAGTTTTTCTTTAAATAAAAAACGTATAAAAATATAAAAACTATATCAAATTAAAGAACTTTTCTTGCTGCTTTTGGATACCCTAAAATCTTTAAGCAAAAGCTATAAAATATAAGATATTAGATATTTATTAAAAAAAAAAAACCGAATATTATATTAATATAAATAAACTAGCCAAACAATATATTCCTGTTTAACACTCCACAAAACAGAACAAAATAAAAACAACTAAATTACAGCAATAACAACAGCAACAATAATAAAAATAATAAAAACAAAACAATATATCAAAATAATAAACATGAGTGCACGTAGATCAAAGAGAAATGCACGCGAAGCAGATTTAAGTGATTCGTCGTCGGCAGCTGCGTTGGCAGAAATGTTTTTCCCCAATTCAAATGATCCTACTATTCGTAGTCGTTTGTGGAATTGGTTAGACAGTAAATTTACCAAACAAAACGAGTATATAAAAGAGCAATCAGAAATAATAAAAACAATGATTGAAAACAATAAGAGTAGCCTAATAACTGAAATAGAAAAGAAATTTTGTGATCTTAAAAATGAAATATTAAATGACGTGAAAAAAGAGATAAATCAGCTAAATGAAAGAGTGGCTGCGTTAGAAACAGTGAACACTGAAATTGATCAGCTAAAAACAGATGTGCATAATTTAAATTTAAAAATGTTAATACAAGAAAATTCTGCAGTAGCCTCTGATATCCGGGTAACTGGTATACCTTTCTTTGAGGATGAAAATTTGCAGTGTATTTTCGATAATATTTGTGGCTCATTAAATATAGCAGTGCCTTTTTACAAATCCATTTTTCGTGTGAAACATTTTAAATACATTCGCGACGTTAATGATCCGCCTATTATCATCAAACTGGATTCTTCTTACGATAAAAACTTTTTCCTCAAAACTGTTGCTGCCTATCGTCGTAAATATAAATCACCTCTACGTTTATGTAATGCAGGTTTTGAAAGTAATGTGCCATTCTATATTAATGAAAATTTAACCCCTCATAATCATAGAATTTTTAAATCAGCACTAAGCCTAAAAAAAGATGATTGTTTATCATCAGCTTATACATTCCGTGGAATTGTATATGTGAAAGAGCACGATAGTGATGAACCAATTAAAATCGATTTTCCTGACCAATTGAAGCAGTTTTTTCGAACAAGCTAGTTTTTTAATATACACTCTTATTTCTTATTCCTGCCCCTGTTTAGACATAAGAAAATTGTATTTTGTATTCAAAACGTATTTTAAACGATTTGCCTTTTGTATTATTATATTAAATTTTTTATCTTATTGCTTTATACTTAAAATATTTTTTTTACTATTTCAATCTAGAATATTATGTTTAATAGCTAAAATTATATGTGTTGCTATTAGGGTTTTTCTCTATTTAACTTTATATTCTGATGGATAATGATGGTGCATTAAGTGGAAGCTCTAGAGACGTAACGGTAAATATGGTTAACATCTTAGCTAAATATAAAAATGGTTTAACGCTGACTCACATAAATGCTCAAAGTTTAAACAATAAAATCGATGAATTTAGACTGGTTAGAGACACTTGCTGCGGTATACGATGACGTTATTATAGCCGGAGATTTTAATTCTGATATATTAATAGAAACAATATTAACCGATAATATGTCATGTTTTGGGTTAACGCCTACCAATACAATAAACCCAACACACCATACTGCCACGAGTAGAACATTACTTGATATATTTTTTGTTGCTAACATAGCAAACGTTATGTTGTATGATCAGGTGTCTGCCCCTTGCTTTTCAAAACACGACTTAATATTTTTAACTTACAATTTTAAAGTTCAACGGACACAACAAACCATTTACTTTCGTGATTTTAATAATATGAATTATAATTTGCTCCAAGAGAACTTTTTTCGAGTAAATTGGAATGATATATATTTAATTCCTTCTGTTGACGAGCAAGTATTATTTTTCGAGGAAAACGTTCAACGTCTTTACGACGATACTGTCCCAATAAAATCTAAGAACCTATCTACAAAATCAAAACCTTGGTTTTCTACTGCCTTAAAACAACTCATCCACAACAGAGACTTGGCCTACTCTAGGTGGAAGCATTTCAGAACACCTGAATTAAAATCACAATATAGAGCTGCTAGAAGTAATGTTAATAATAATATAAGGAAAGCGAAAACTGAATACTATTCTACGCGTTTTGGTGCCGCAGTTGACTGTAAACAAACCTGGAAACAGATTCGGGAAATTGGAATAGGTAGAGTAAACAAGATAAACAACTGTCAAGTTGATGCTGATGAGCTTAATAAATCCTTTACGAACATACCCCTGATACCTGTTGATAACAATTTTTACAACTTCCCATGCTTGAATGCAAATAATGCCTCAATTGATGGTAATCATTTCGAATTTTCATGCGTTAGCCAATCTGATGTCTTTGCGTGCTTTTCGTCGATGAAATCTAATGCAGTGGGCTGTGATAATATGCACCCACGGTTTGTAAAATTATTGCTGCCTTTAATCTTACCACATGTGACGCATTTAATTAATACTATTATTATGTCAAGTACTTTTCCATCAAGATGGAAGCATGTAAAAATAGTCCCTCTACCGAAAACAAACTCGGAGTTCAGACCTATTGCTATTTTGTGTTATTTATCAAAAGTCCTAGAAAAACTATTGCACATCCAAATGAGCTCGTTTATCAAGGAGAACAATTTGTTAACTGATAATCAATCCGGATTTCGCTCAAATCATAGTTGCGTGTCGGCCTTGCTGGATGTCTCCGAAAACATACGTCGTGAACTAGATAAGGGTGATTTAAATTTTTTGGTACTACTTGATCATTCAAAGGCCTTTGATACAGTTGACCACAGTACTCTCTGCATGAAACTTATGCACTTTTTTAAGTTTTCTAATTCTTCTCTGAGGCTTCTATCTTCATATCTTATTGATCGTTGGCAGTCCGTTTTTATAAATAACACGTGGTCTAATCCATTAAAACTCATTAGGGGAGTGCCTCAAGGGTCAATTCTTGGGCCACTCTTGTTTTCAATATATGCAAATGATCTACCACAGAATATTTCTCATTGCAAAGTTCACATGTATGCAGATGATGTGCAATTATATCTAAGTAGTCCAACAGAATCCGTCGCCGATAATATCATTAGACTAAATGATGATTTGAACAAAATTTTTCGCTGGGCAACAGCAAATGGACTTTGTCTTAATCCACATAAGTCTAAGTGCATGATAATTCATAAAAGATCAATCAATCCTACTATAGATAATAATATTTTAATTAATGGGGAAAAAATACCGATTGTAAATTCTGCCAAAAACCTTGGGTTGATTTTTAACAAAAATTTAACATGGACAAATCATGTAAACCTACTCGTTGGTCAGACTTACAATAAGTTAAGGTCCCTCTGGTCATCACAATATTTCACCCCTTTAAGAATAAGAATTCTTCTTGCTAAGACATATCTAATTCCCGGAATAATTTATGGGTGTGAAATTTTCGCAAGCTGCGACTCTATTAGCAAAAGAAGGCTTAACGTTTTATTTAACAATATTGTTAGATATGTCTATGGATTAAGAAGGGATGCGGAAGTCTCTAATTTTTCCAAAAATCTTTATGGCGTTTCGTTCGATAATTTTCTTAAGATACGTGTACTTCTCTATCTTCATAAAATTATCTACACACAAACCCCACAATATCTTTTCGAAAAACTTCGCTTTGCCAGATCGCAAAGAGGGAAAAAGATCATTATCCCTCCACACCGTTGCCTTGTATCTGAATGGCAGTTTTACCTGCATGCTTCACGTCTTTGGAATATTCTTCCACATACCCAACAACTTAATAGCAACGCAAATAGTTTTAAACAGTTTTTATTTAAGTTTTTTAGTTAAATATAATTTATGTTTTTGAATAATTGTTCTAATATAAATTTGTTAATTTTAATGTAATTTTTTGGATATTGCATTCCTGTACTTTAAATATAAGATTAAATCTTGTTGTACAGGAAATGGAAAATAAAATAAATAAATAAATAAATAAACTGTAAAAATTAGTTAAAAATGATGCTGCAGAAGAAACTGTTAAATTAGCAGATTTTTTTTGCTAAATACAAGTAAAATAAGAACAGCAAAAATAAACCTGTTAAATTTACAATTTTACAATTTTTTTTAGTAAATATTTTTGCTAATTTAACATTATAGACTGCTATTTCCATTCAACTAAATTTAGCTTAAAAATAACAAAAATTTTTAGATATAAGAGTTTCTTTTTGCTATTTTTAGTCTACTAATATTTAGCTAAATTTTCCGTAGATTTTACAATACAATTTGTCATTTTCAATTAACTAAAAGTTAACTTAAATATAACTAAAATTCTGCAAATTTAACAGCTTTATTTTTGCTGTTCTTATTTTACTAGTATTTAGCAAAAAAAAAAAAACAGTTCTTTCTGGAGCAGCATTTTTAACTAATTTTTATTTGCTTTTTCTGCTATTTTTACAGATTTATTTCTATGAGTGTAATAGTAACTACCCAGGAAAATTTTTTACAATCGGTATCCAACCACACCCATTCTACAATTGGTTCCACTGCAACTGATTCCATGGAACTGGTTCCGGAACCAGTTCCTGGGATCCTATATGGAAGGTGTGGGTGACGTAGAATCAGTTCCAGAACTGATTCTAGAGCAACCGGTTCTACTTTGGAGCCATAGAAGGGGTTGCTTTTGGGACAACTTCAAACAAAAAGAATCGGTGTTAGAATCGACAGTAGAAGGGGTTGTGAATGAAAAGTAGCTATTGTACAACCGATTCTTTGGAATAGAAAATTTTCCTGGGTAATTATTCCTTTAAAAAACTATTAAATCCAAGGAATTTTTCTCTTATAGCCAGAACTAAGATCGATTTGTTTCTTAAATATTTCTTAAGTAAGAATTTTTAAACAACATTTCTTATTTATGAAATATTCAAGACAAAAATCGATATTAGTTCTGGCTGTAAAACTGACCCTTAAATTCCAACAAATTATCTTCCTGGAAAACTAGAAGACATTTTCCCAATCAAAAACAGAGGATTAACTGATCTTTTAAAAAAAATAATCATAGAACAAGAATTATAGACAAATTTTTTTTAAATTCTGGGGTGGGCAAAAAGCAGTCTAGGGTGGGCTTTGCCCACCCCAGACCGGCCTAAGTCCGCCAATGTCTGCGTCCCAAAGTCTATTAGAAATGATGTGTCGTAATCGCGATGTATCTAATTTTCTTATTTTGTTGTACTGTGTTATTTATGATATTCTCAGACTACTAACATCCAGCAATTTTGTTTTGCTAATTTTTGCAGAGTAAATTCGTATTTGCAAATAGATCTTAACATTTTTTATTTTGATGGCTCAATGTAAAAGGCTCTTCTAGTTTTTAGTATTAAAAAAGTCAGCTCTTTGTGTTTTTATTGATAAAAAGTTAAGAAAATACATTAATTTTGAATTAAACGATTAATCGATTAATCGCCAATTTTCTCGATTAACCGACCCGAATAACCGGTTAATTAATTTTAATGATTTTTCGAATAATGCAATAACCGGTTAACCGCCTATGTCGTATAATTGGAAACACTAGATGTAACCGAATTTCAGTTGGAAAATGGCATTTATTTTTAATTAATTGAAAAAAATGGAAAAATTGAGAAAAATTAAATATAGTTATTATGATTGCGACATATCAAATCTAATATATTTTTAGGTGTACAATACAAATATGAAATCGAAATCGCGGATTTCGCGAAATTTCAAAATTTCATACAAAAAATGTTAAATTTTGATCAGGATATTTTCTTATATTTACCACTATAAAAATTAATTTTTTGCATTAATATATACATATGTGTGGAATGTGCTATTATGTAAGATAGGATTTTTGGTAGCAACAAAATTATAGCAAGCTAAATAATAGCAAAATATTAAAAAAAAGTCAAATTTTAAGTTAATTTGCAAGGATATCTGTTATCCTTTCTAAAATTAAAATCAGTGGTATATATAATGAAGGCCCTTGGCAAGTAAATTACAAAAGTATAACAAATTGGATTTTTCGATAACACCGTTTACAGGTAATTAGGAAAATACCTCAAAAAACTTGAGTTTTTTTGAATTTTCAAAAACCGCGAATAATTTATAAACCACAATTTTTATACCCTACACCACTATGTGGTCATTATACCCTACACCACTATGTGGTCAGGGTATTATAAGTTTGTGCTGATGTTTGCAATACCAAAAAATATTGGTCCTAGACCCACCTTATAGTATACCGATCGGCTCAGAATTTTTTTTTATTTCGATTTAACGATGTCCGTCTGTCCGTCCGTCCGTCCGTCTGTCTGTCTGTCCATGCATTCTTGTGCGCACTCTACAGGTCGCAAATATTAAGATGAAACACCGACTTATGTCGATCCAAGGACGACGCCTATTGATTTTGGTTAAAATCGGTCCATGTTTAGACCTAGTGCCCATATAAGGGTCCTACCAAAATTATACTGTTTATACGCTGCAGGTCGCAAATATTAAAATATTTTGATGAAATTTGGTACACAGACATATGTTGGCCCAATAACGCAGCCTATTGATTTTGGTGAACATCGGTCCATGTTTAGACCTAGTGCCCATATAAGGGTCCTACCAAAATTATACTGTTTATACGCTGCAGGTCGCAAATATTAAAATATTTTGATGAAATTTGGTACACAGACATATGTTGGCCCAATAACGCAGCCTATTGATTTTGGTGAACATCGGTCCATGTTTAGACCTAGTGCCCATATAAGGGTCCTACCAAAATTATACTGTTTATACGCTGCAGGTCGCAAATATTAAGATATTTTGATGAAATTTGGTACACCGACCTATATCAGCCCAAGGACGAAGCCTATTGATTTTGGTTAACACCGGTCCATGTATAGACCTAGTGCCAATATAAGGGTCCCCCGAAAATTGACTTGGTTACAAACTGCAGGTCGCAAATATTAAGATATTTTAATCAAATTTGGTTCGCTGACTCACATTATAGAAAATTTTGACACAAGTCCCATTGTAACCCATTCGAATTTCGGATCCAAACATTAGTTGGCTTTTAACCAGACTGGTGTAGGGTATTGTATAGACGGCATGCCCGACTTTAAACTTTTTACTCGTTTTTTAAATTTCGATTGCGGATTCATAATCTTTGTTAAAATAAAGATCAGATTTCAGAAATTTGCGCATACAAGGGAAAAACAAGTTAAATTTTTAATAATATATTTTTATATAATAATAATATTTTTTCGGAAAATTTGAACATTTTAACTAAAATATGTATTTTTTTGTATAATTTTTAAAAAAAACCTCGAATTACTTAAAAGTTACTTCATTTTTTTAAGTTTCACTTTCAAATTCCTTTTCTTCACATTAATTAAGACTAGATTTTAAAAAAATTGTTAAATTATAGCTTACAGGTTAGGAAATAATTCAATTTAAAATCAGCCCTACTTTTAGTAAAAATTACTCTAGAGATAAATTACTAATTCTTAAAAGATAAATATAAATAAAAGCGGATTTAACTGAAACTTGGCACAGAGGGTTTTTAGACATTAAGGAATAGGGGCAACATTGTGGAAATCGCGAATTCCAACTTTCATGTTTTTTTGAACAACTCTAATAACCATATTTTATCGAAATATGTATTTTTTAGAAAGGTTTTAACTAAAATCCAGGCAAGGAAAAATTCTGAATTTTATTTAAAAATCCATAAATATTTGAAATTTTATTTTTGTTGAATGGGGGAAAAGTTTTTAGTTGATCTGTTATTTTAAGTAAATGAATGTTATTTTTAGTTTGACTCAAGATCATAAATTAATATCACTTTCTGTTTAAATTATTTTCAAATCAAAGAAAGATGATACAATTTTTACAAGTAAATTACAAAGAATAAAAATTACTGAAAAAATTCGATAAGACCAGCAAGGCAGAATGCGCATTTTCGGCTTTCGCTACAAAGCCATCATCAGTGCCTTTCGCCTTTGAGTGGGTTAATATTTGATAATCGTCTACTTATATGAATGTTGAAAGCAAATCGAGTTTGTTATCAACAACTCAACTTAGACTAACATCAACGAAATTTAACAATGCTATTTTTATCCTTTTGTTATTATTACTCTTTTTTGCTTTGAACCTTAATTCTTAAGATATCTCAGCTGATTCTATTCAACTCTGTGTATGATAAACACAGATGTTTGAATTATAACGAACCGGTGCAAAAATATAATTTAATAACATACATTTAAATTTAAATTTAACGTTTCGTTGTAATTCAAACATCTGTGTTTATCATACACAGAGTTGAATAGAATCAGCTGAGATATCTTAAGAATTAAGGTTCAAAGCAAAAAAGAGTAATAATAACAAAAGGATAAAAATAGCATTGTTAAATTTCGTTGATGTTAGTCTAAGTTGAGTTGTTGATAACAAACTCGATTTGCTTTCAACATTCATATAAGTAGACGATTATCAAATATTAACCCACTCAAAGGCGAAAGGCACTGATGATGGCTTTGTAGCGAAAGCCGAAAATGCGCATTCTGCCTTGCTGGTCTTATCGAATTTTTTCAGTAATTTTTATTCTTTGTAATTTACTTGTAAAAATTGTATCATCTTTCTTTGATTTGAAAATAATTTAAACAGAAAGTGATATTAATTTATGATCTTGAGTCAAACTAAAAATAACATTCATTTATTTTTGTTTAAAAAAAAAATCGCAAAAATGTGTGTATTTTAATTTTGGAAAATAAAAATCTCAAAATTTAAAGAATTTTATTTTTAACAAGTGTTTGAATAATTCTTTGAACAGTTATTTGCAGGTGCATGGCATCACCAAAAACAAAAGTTTTAACGACATCGTTATCAATAGATGGCACTTTGTTCAAAAAATTTACAATTTTTTTTTTTAATTATTTAAATTGAAATAATGGGTGCATTCGGCAGATACCATTTAATAGTCAACAGTTCTACAACTATCTGCTGAACGACCTGATCACTAACTGCTCAGTCTAAGCGCTCAGGTAGCGCTGTCATATTTTGGTAGCGTAAAAAATGTTTGCTACTTTTGATCAATAAGTGATACATTTGTTGTTTTTCAGTTACAATAAAAATTTTTTTGTAAGAATGTCAAATACAATCATACACTCAACCCAAAAAGTCTGTAATGGCTACTGAAAATTTTGCTGTTATTACGGGAAATTTAACTGTTTTGAGGCCAGCGGTATTTTTTGCTAATTTTAGCAACACATATCTGCTGATCTGTAGTGCAATAAAATTAGTAGAAAAAATTAGTAGCCGCTACTAAATTTTAGTAAAATTTATGTAAAATGCAATTCAAAATCGATTTGCTAAAATCAGTTAAAAAACTTACTAAATCTCATAATTTTAGTACAATGAAATCAGTATAAATAATTAGTTGCAGCTACTAAACTTCAGTAAATTGCTGTAAACTGTAATTTAAAATCAATCTGCTGAAATTAGCAAAAAATTGTACTAAAAAATAAAAAAACTGTAAAATCTAAAAAAAAAAATTTTTTTCTTTCGATTGTAACAAGCGTATAATTACTTCATCGTACTTGAAATTTAGAGTCAAAATTGCAAACGGTTCTCCAGTTATTGCCGTTTTATGGATTGGAGATGCAATAAAATTTTCTGGGTGTTATTTATAAACTAAGAATATATCAATAGTAACAAATATAAACTAAACAAGAATTGTAAAAAATCAAAAAAAAAAAATATTTTTAAATTAGGTATATTTTCTGCTAAATTTAGCACTCGGTTTTGAAAAATTAGTATAATGTTTTGCTAAATCAGCAGCGAAAATTAGTAAAAAAAATCCGTAATTTGTAATAAGAGAATAGCAAAAATTATTACTAAAAATAAAAATTGTACTAATAATCAGTATAAAAATAGTATAGTGCGATTGGAAACTGTTTACAAATTTTTTTACAAACTTTTTTATCTGAGTGTACAAATATAATGCTACCAATAACAAACAAAAAAGGAAAAAAACATCTTAACGGATATCTCGAATTTTTTTATTTCAATATATTTCGCGCTTGGTTTTTTCTTATTTTGCGTAGTTTTCAGCAATTTTGTAATTTTCAAATATAGGCTCAGCTGATACTAAAGTGGTACTAAATAGTTGCTCAGGTAATACTAAATTTCAGCGCCCCCTACCGGTAAGTAGTGAAAGTTCCGATTTCCTATCTATAATTAATAGTCTCTGGTTATTTGAACAATTCAAAATGAAAAAATAAAAACCTAAATACCTACAATAAAAAATATTAAGGGTGGGTGCAGTGTTGCCACTTTTTGAATAATTTTATTCAAAAACGGGACTGTTGAATAATTTTTGAATAATAACATTTTTGTGTAATCTCTCTGAAAAATTTACTTAATTCCATGCTTAGTCCCACAATTGTTAAAATGAGTTTGTTTGTGTAATATCTCCCACAAAATTTCAGTTTCTGGTTAATTATTTTTGTAAATTTGTTCTTCACGAAATCCAATTTAGTTGGGGAAGTCAAAAAAATAGATTTTTATATTATTTGTATATAAGCTCCATATTTTGTTAATATTTTGAGAAAATATTTGTGAAACTGCATGCAAAATAAATAAATATTTTTGTCTTGGGTGGCAAGACCATTTGAAATTAAGCAAAAGAAATTTGGTTTTATGATTGTGACTTTCTCATGAGTGAAAAAAATAATAATTTTATAACAGTTACTGGGCTTAGTTCAGACAAAAATTTTCTTAAGCCAGTACAGTGGGGCAAATCAAAATATCTTTTAAATAATTCATTAATTCAGTCTTAATTACATGCAAAGGTTACTAAGAACATGTTGGTAGAATGTAATTCAAACAGCATTTGCGAACTTTCTACCAAAGATAGTTTGTTACGTTTTTAAAATTTGTTGATAAATCGAAAAATTGCAAGCACTTAAAATTTTCACAATTTAAAGGTGCCTTTTTTGGAGCTGAATGGCACAGCTCCCGTTCGGTCTGTGATATCAGGCCTCAAAACTTAAGCTCTATGACAGTGTGAAATTTCACAGCAACGCAGCCAGCCGGTAAGAAGTACATTATTTCCAAATTATTTTGATTCTACCGATAAGACGTGAATTATTTCCAAATTATTTTGATTCTGACCCACTGTGTGCAGGAGAGTCCAAAGGACCACATATGTGCATGTAATAATTTTTTTTATAAAAATAAAAATTATTTTAAACTAATAAAAATCTATTAATTTTTGTTGTAATTTCATGTGGTTTTGGAAAATTTTTGACTTACGGCTGTGTATTTTTTTGCTTTACTGATGGCAACACTGGGTGGGTGCGAACTGGTTTTACAAGTTTCTTTGAAATTAGAAAATTTTTTAAAACTATTTTCAAAGAAATTTTAATCGCTTTTGTCAATTTGTATTTAGTTTAGAGCAAATTTAGCCACCTTGCACAAGGCCGTAATACACAAAACTTGAAATCAAACCAACAATTTCGCATTTTCTCTAACTTTTTCGGTGTTTTTATAATTTATTAATATTTTTGTATGGCTTTTTATAACAAAAATAACTCTTTAAATAATTTTTTGATGGACTAACCGAATAAGAGGGCTGGCACTTGAAAATCCTTCTACTGGACCGTCCTCGGGGGTTTAAGCTGAAACGGGTACCAAGCGGTACACGGCTAAGGTCAGGGCTTTAATCGTAGTGTCACAATGTAATGCGTATTAACCACATTACTGTGATAAGCTCTGACTATAGGTAGGAGGTAACCGTGGCTTGTTTTCGGTCCGAGTGTCTGTTTTCCCATAGTGGGCAGCTTTAGCGCTGCTACCAAAATCCGGTTTCCAAAATACAGCTGCGTCTGTTTTCCATATTGGGCGCCGTCCTGGTCCGCGTCTGTTTCCCAGTGCGTCGGCGGTTTTTCAATTTTTGAAGCGATGAGAGGTGAAGTCTATGAAACATGGAAAGCACACAAAAAAATTATGAAATCCGGGCGGTAGCATTAGCCTCAACGTCGGTTTTAGCAGTGACTGCGACCACCGGTAGGCACGGTGGAGAACCTTCGTCTCCTCTGCGTGTCGCCAGCGGTTACCCATTCTCTGCCGTGGTGGCGTCGCGTCTAGAAGCTTGACACGTATGGATCCTGATGTAACAGTTTTGACAGTGTCAAAAGATGAAAATGAGCTCTTGAAGTCCCCTAGTACCCAAAAAGGTGCTCCTCTCGATAAAAGGGCGAGACCAAATCACAGTAAGGAGGGCCTTAAAGCTCTTGCTGAATACAAGGTTGCGATCAGGATTCAGCATCGGCTCGGCTCGGCTCAACGACCAACCTTTCAACCTGAAAAGAAAGATCGGCTGCAGTGGGCAACAGGAGCGATTGAGAAAGGTCGAGCCCACTTTAGTGATAATAGGAAATATGCTGCCAGTAACCCACGGTTTCCCAATTGTATAGAGCAGGCTGTATTTAAGAGCTTGCAGAACAAAAAACAGCGGTCGATCGATGAATCTCCGTCTGCCACGAATCCGGGTAAACCGAAGAAACGCAAGCAACATCATGAGGATGCGGGACCTAGCACTTCCAAAGCTGCCGCGGAACCTTTGCCTAAGGTTGTTACAGTCAGTGAGGTGGTCAAACGTCATTTGTGCGTGGCTCTTCTAGACATGAGCAATCCTTATGGTCAATATCCGGTGAGTAGTGGAATGTTGTTGAAACTCAAATCTTTGAGGAAATAGTTGCAAAGATGGAAGCTGAGCCGGACCAACCGATGCCTTCGTTTGGTGGAGCGGGTTGGTTCAATGGAGTGTAAGGACGATGCCACGCTGGGATGTGTGAAAAGAGTGGTTCCGAAGCTCAAAGTCCTGTGGAAGGACGCTCAACTCAAAATTGTTGATCGAGCCAACATCCCGTCAGCTTTAGGGAGCTAAAGTGAAGATCCCGCGCATTGTAAAGTCGGAAGTCACCCTACGCCTACTACAAAGTCAAAATCCTGATATTCCCACTAGTGACTGGAAGATTTTGCATGTTGATAAGGGTAATAAAGATGGTCAGAACTATATACTACAGATTACAAAAGAATCTGAGGGCTTATTGTATCCGCGGTATGGCATTTTCTTCGGGCGCGGGAAGTGTGTTTCTCAGGTTGAAGAAACGACATCCAAAGGATGCGAACCACAATACCTTGGAGGTTGATGAAGTGGAACGGGACCTAGCCGCGGCCGCTGCGGGACTTGTTTTGGGTGACACGGCCATGGGAGCTGAACTCTTAGATGATGCTAAAGGTCCTGCAAATAAATCTCCAGTATTTTAAAATGGTTGAAATCGAGCTCCTTCCACGCTAGAGGAGGGTCGCTACGACGTGGCGCTAATTCAGGAACCCTCTACGGTTAATCAGGTATCTGGGTTAAGGTCGCGCGCCTTTTATACCTACTTCTTAAAAGTGGTGAGTAGAATCCGATCTGCTATACTTGTTAGGAAGAATTTACGCTCACATATTCGTTTTAATTACAGCTCCGATGATCTCACGGTAGTGGCAATAGAGGATGGTAAAGATGATTCCATACTCTTTGCATCCTGTTATATGCCACACAATATTGATGCCCCCAATGGAACTTCAGAGGCTTGTCAATGAAACTTGCGCCAGGAAACAGAATTTGGTGGTGGGCACTGACGTCAGTTCGGCGAAAGTTGACTCTGTTGTAGACGATTTGGTAGCGACCATTACAGATTCCTACGAGGCATCATTTCCTCTAACACGGACCAGGCGTAAGTCTAAACCGCCCTGGTGGAACAGGGAGTTGGACTGTGAGAGACGCGACCTTAGTGAGCTCTTTAAATTGGCGAAGATTGCAGACTAATTATAGTGCTGGGGAGAGTACAAAGATGCACTAAGGATCAATAAACGGAATATATGTACGTAAGGCCAAAAGAAACTCATGGAAAAGTTTCTGCGGCGACATTGAGGGATTTGGGGAGACAACTAGACTACGGAAGATGCTTGGGGGAAATCCGTCTATGCCGAGCACTGTATGCACGGAGGATGGGAAGTGGACAGAGAGCAGCGGAGAGGCTCTTAGAGTGCTAATTGACACTCACTTTCCTGGCTGTTCTGATATATCCACTCTAAGGGTAATGGTTGTTGGTCGGGGGATGATGATGGCGGCATAATCTCCTATGAGAGAGTGGAATGGGTCATCGACCCCTTTCAACTGTACAAGTCACCGGGGCCGGATGGGATATTTCTGGCTTTACTTTAGTTATGTAGGCGGTGTCTGGTACCAAGGCTGATGGATATTTTTAGGGGTTGTCTGAGACTGAAATATGTGCCTAAATCGTGGAAGGTTATTTTTACCGAAATCAGGAAAAACCAATTACTGTATCCCAAGGATTATAGACCCATCAGCCTCACGTCTTTCCTCCTAAAGACATTGGAGAGAATCTTGGACTTTCATGTCAAGGAGAGCATGGGGCCGACTTTTCTCTGCGCGGAACAACACGCTTATACGAGGGGTAATTCTGTTGAGACTGCGCTTCACTCCGTTGTCTCACAGATCGAAAAAGCCCTACATTATGGTGAATTTGCCTTGGGAGTCTTCCTTGACATCGCCGGCGCTTTCAATAACATATCAACGGGTGCAATATTAGAGAGTGTGGCAAGAACGGAAGCTGCAGTACAGACTGTGAATTGGATAAGTAGCCTTCTAAGCTGCAGTATAATATCTGCGGAATGGGGCAATGCAAGGATTTGTAAGGTGGCGCACAGGGGAACTCCCCAAGGGGGAGTTGTGTCTCCACTACTATGGACACTTTTTGTGAATGGACTTCTCGGAGAGCTTAGGGGTGAAGCGGCTAAGACAACTGTGTATGCAGATGGTGTGACCGTTATCGTCATTGGTAAGTACCTGGGTGCCATTAGTTCTGTGATGGAGGCCACACTGGGGGTAATCAACCGGTAGGACTGGACTTTAATTCTGGGAAGACTGGCTTGGTGCTCTTTACTAACAAGACCAAGTTGGATCCCTGGACCACGCCAAGGTTGCGTGGTACCAACCTTGCTCTGAAACACCATACAAATTACTTGGGGCTGATATTGGACAGCAAGCTGTCGTGGAGGCTCAATGTTAAAGAGAGGGTCAAAAAGACCACAAATGCGCTCTATGCATGTAGGAAAATGCTAGGCAAAACTTGGGCGCGAGATGTAATTTTGGATTTACAACCAATTAATCTGGTAGCGGAGTGGGCTGCGAGGAAATCTGCTGTTCGCTTGGGGACTACGGGGCAATTTGGATATGTGCCTTATCGACACAGAAGGATCATTGAGAGGATGCATTGTAGCAGTGACTATATTATCACCAGAATGGGTTTCAATGGGGAACTTCGCGTCACTATAGGGGAATATGGATGGTTGGCAGGTCTCCGCCCTAACCACAGAACCTTTAATTTCTTCACGGATGGTTCTAAGATGAAAGGGGGAGTCGGAGGTGCGGTTTTCTGTCGAGAGCTGGGTATTGAGGAGTCATATAAACTCCCCGATGACTGCAGTATTTTTCAGGCTGATGTACTGGCAGTCAAAATGGCTGCTGATCTTGCAAATTCCCCGGAATTCCCCTTTTGGCTATTACGTTCATTTCTACATCAACAGCCAGGCGGCGATTAAAGCGATCTCCGCCAATCTGGTGTACTCATTGATTATCCAGGAGTGTATGGACTCTTTAGGTAGACTCGATGCGAATATAATATTACACATCTACTGGGTTCGGGGTCACCGGGGCATAGAGGGAAATGAAATTGCGGACGGTTTGTCGAAACGGGGGGTCCACTTGCCTGAGGAAAGGGCTTTGGATATTCGTGTGCCACTTCGGTTCTTGAAACGGGATGTAGACTGCACTGTAATGGGCAGATCTGAGGCGGTTTGGGGAAGCACCGGAACGTGTAGAGTGTCGAAAATTATGTTGAGATCCTATTATCCTAAGGCGACGAAACTTCTACTCTCCCTAAACAGAAGCGATTGTAGACTTCGTTGGAGCATATCATGTGCCACAGTCTGGCTCTTGCGCGCTCCAGGACAAGTTGCTTGGGAGACCATATATTCCGGGATATGGAGAAAATCTCTGGAATCGGAATTTAAAACACCTGGCTTTTGCTAAGAGAGTGTGGGGTACTCTAGGTACCATCACTAATGTTTGATTATACGCAGGGGTTATCATTTCTCATCTGGTAACGCTAGAGGCCTAATGGTCTATGCGAGGTCTTTTTGACCAACCAGTCCAACCTAACCTTACTGAGTAAGAAATAACGTACAATAAAAAACTAACAGCCGAATGCATAAAGTGACTAAACAGTTTAATTGAACGTTTTTAAGCTAATTTGGCAAAAACAGTATGCATAATTCGTTTAATAACGAACAATTTAACAATCTGTTAAAGTACCCAGATAGAAAAATACGAACGGCACAGTACTGGCTCAGCTTTGGAGACGGTAGTGCATGTACTGGCGATGTGTCGGATTTTTTACGTTTCCAGTACTGGTACGGTGTCGAAATGATAACACCAATATACGCTTGGCCGTAGGTATTTGCCCACATTGGCCCAGTGTTGGATTTTGTTACTTCCTGGTGTTTTCCCAGTACTATAAATTTAAAATATTCAGTAACTTGCCAGTACTTCAAATACAAAAAATCAGTGTATAGCCAGTACTATAAAAACAATTAAAAATCTGGTGGTGAATCATCCTAAATTTTATTAAAATAATAAAAAAATATATATTTTTGTTTCAAATTAATTTTGTTGTTTTTTATTGTGTTATAAAATATTAACATGTTTATTCACAAAAAAACTTTTTGTCTTATTAGAGGCTAATTGAACGATTTTTGTTGTTGTTTTGCACGTTAATTTGTTTTATTAAGCTCTAATAAAATTTAAAACATTTTTGTGAATACAAGCCTAAATAATTGCAAAACTAGAAAATAAAAAGCTTTTCTTAATATTATGAAAAAAGTTATATTGAAATTCTATTAAAAATTAGGGTAAAATAAGTGTCAGAAAGAAAAATCTTGTTAAAATAGCAGAAGACAGTTGCAAAGCACATTTTATGTGGTACTGGCATAATAAAAAAAAAACAGTGCTCTCCCAGTACTATTTTTTTCTACCGTGGGCAATTTCCACCTGGGTAGGGTCATGCCTAAAATAAGCGTTTCATTAAGTGTGGAAAACAAAATTCTCTGTTGAAACTAAAAATATTAAGTTTTCATTTACTTAAAGACTTTTCCAAGGATGACCGACCACCTACATCTCTATATATAAAAGAATAACGTGACTGACTGACTGACTGACTGACTCACTCAACATCGCCCAGCCCAAACCGCTGAAGCTAGGAAGTTGAAATTTGGTATGTAGGTTCCTCTTTCGGCGTAGACGTCTGCTAAGACGGGATTTTTGGAAATTCCTACCGGAACGGGCAAACAGGGGGAAAGTCTTCCCCTTGACGGCCTGCCAAAACCCCTTTGGCTAGAAAGCTGAAATTTTAGATATGTGTTCCTTGGAGTGGGGGCTAACTTTTCTAGAAAGTACTTTCAAGAATTTTGGACAGGGACGTTGTAAAAATGGGGGTTAAAAAGGGGAAAAGAGCCTCCCTTGACGGCCTGCACAAACCGCTGGAGGTAGGAAGTTGAAATTTGTTATAAAGGTTCCTCCACTATCGTAGACATCCACCAAGACGAGATTTTTTTGTAAATTTTTACAGGGAGGGGCAAAAAGGGGGAAAAGTCTCCCCCTTGACGGCCTGCGCAAACCGTTGGAGCTATGAAGTTGAAATTTGGTATGTAGGTTCCTCGACCGGTGTAGACGTCCGTTGAGACGGAATTTTTGGAAATTCTTATCGGGAGGGGCAAAAAGGGGACAAAAAAAGTACCTTTTTGCAAAAAAAAAGTGCCTTTTACCAAAAAAAGTGCCTTTTTCCAAAACAGTACCTTTTTCAAAAAAGTAAATTTTTCCAAAAAAGTACCTTTTTCCAAAAAAAGTACCTTTTTCCAAAAAAAGTAACTTTTTCCAAAAAAAGTACCTTTTTCCACAAGAAGTACCTTTTTCCCAAAAAAAGTACCTTTTTCGAAAAAAGTACCTTTTTCCAAAAAAGTACCATTTTCCAAAAAAAGTACCTTTTTCCAAAAAAAAGTACCTTTTTCCAAAAAAAAGCACCTTTTTCCAAAAAAAGTACCTTTTTCCAAAAAAAAGTACCTTTTTCCAAAAAAAATACCTTTTTCCAAAAAAAGCACCTTTTTCCAAAAAAAGTAACTTTTTCCTGGAAGACTGGGCAGCCGACTCCGTTATTCGGAGTGGTGATATCTCAGTGTTCACGGACGGTTCGAAGACGGACATGGGGACAGGGTCGGGAGTTTACTCCGGCGAACTGGACCTTCGAATCTCCATACGACTCTCGGGCGATTGTAGCGTGTTCCAGGCGGAAGTGTATGCAATTGACGTGGCCGCACGGATGATAATGGAACGGGATTTGGATCCATCGTCCATTAGCATCTTTGTGGACAGTCTTGCTGCTTTGAAAGCCCTGGAATCCGATACTGTCAGATCGGGGTGTGTGCGGCACTGTATTGAATCCCTCGACCGTATTCGTCGGCACTCGGTAAGGCTGGCGTGGGTCCCTGGACACGCTGGGATTGCGGGGAACGAGCGGGCTGACGAGTATGATAGGGGATATATCGGATAGGGAGACAAGAGTAAGGTGGACAACCTTGACCAATTGTAGGATATCTCGGACCCTATGGCCACTGCCTGATCCGGGGAGGACAAAGATTCTTCTTGGATTTGGCAAGCGGACGGTCGGGATGCTTGTAGGAGTTCTAACGGGACACTGCGCGATAGGCCGAATGGCTGCGCGTTGGGGTTACGCCCAGGCGGACTACTGCAGGGGCTGTGGGGACGAGGAGGAGGAGGAGGAGACAGTGCATCATCTGCTTTGTGAATGTCCGGGACTGAAGGAACGGCGACTCAGATATCTGGGGTGCAGGTTCTTCGACGACCTGGACAGTCTACGCGATGTTTCTCTGTCTGGTATTGCGAACTTTTTAAGGGGATCGGGATGGTTCTAGATTTCTCGGGTCGTGGTATTTCTTTCCATGTGGGGAAAACTAAGGGAATCACAATGGGCCCTATGGCCTCCGAGTGAACTCGCCGTTCTGGCGGGCTCCCATTCAACCTAACCTAACCTAACTTTTTCCAAAAAAAGTACCTTTTTCCACAAGAAGTACCTTTTTCGAAAAAAGTACCTTTTTCCAAAAAAGTACATTTTTCCAAAAAAAGTAACTTTTTCCACAAAAAGTACCTTTTTCCACAAAAATTACCTTTTTCAAAAAAAGTACCTTTTTCCAAAAAAAAGTACCTTTTTCCAAAAAAAGTACCTTTTTCCAAAAAAAGTACCTTTTTCCGAAAAAAGTACCTTTTTCCAAAAAAAGTACATTTTTCCAAAAAAAGTACCTTTTTCCACAAAAATTACCTTTTTCCAAAATAGTACCTTTTTCCAAAAAAAAGTACCTTTTTCCAAAAAAAGTACCTTTTTCCAAAAAAAGTACCTTTTTCCAAAAAAAGTACATTTTTCCAAAAAAAGTACCTTTTTCCAAAAAAAGTACCTGTAACTGCTGGATATAGAGACCTAAAATTATGTATGTAGTAGGTTCCTCCTCCAACGCAGACGTTCTCGTAATTTTTGGAAATTACTACCGGGAGGGGTAAAAACGGAATAATTCTCCCCCTTAATGGCCTCACCGAACCCTTCGGCTAGAAACCCGTAATCTATAATATGTTTCCCTTGGAGTTTGGGCTAACTTATCGACAAGGCATTTTTAGGACTTTGGACAGGAACGTGGTAAAAATGGTGGCTCAAAAGGGGAAAATTGCCCCCCCCCCCTGAACATCTGCGTCTTTAGCTAGAAACCTAAAATTTAAAGAACGAGTGTGTATGGAACACTAAAATTAAGAAAATAAATAGGTGGAATGAAATGGATATAAACGTTGAACGAGTTGAATTGAAATTATAGACAATGGAAATGGATTGGAAGAGGGAACGAAAAGGAATGGACTATAGAACGAAATGGAATGAGGAGCGAGATGGAATAGAATGGGGAACGAGTGGAATTGAAACACTGCAGTTAAAAGAGGAATGGAACGGAGCAAGTGCAAAGAAATGGAATGGAAAGAGAAGCGACTGATATCAATATCGATACACAAGACAGTAGGAACGAAATGGAATGAAATGGGGAACGAGTGGAATTGGAGTAACAGATAATGGGAACGAAATGGAATCTTGGAAGGAGTCGCATTGGAACACTGAAATTGTTAAACAAAATGGAATGGAATTTGAATGACTCAAACTGCCGGAGTTTGGTACTTGAAATTTCGCATGCGATTGAGGCAGATTATATATATTTGGGATTTTTACTCGGAGGAATAAGAAGGGGTGAAAACCCCCTTTTAATTACCTATTCAAACACTATCCACGGAATATGAAACTTATGTAGCATTGAAACATACTCTCCAAAAAGTTAAACAAATTTTCTAAAAGAGAAAAAACCTTAGAAAAAGAATGGAACTTATATATTCTGATATTTAAACTGCAGGTAACGAAGCACCGGTGGAAGAAACCGACGCAGTAAATTTTCCAACTGAATTTGTGAATTTACTTGAATTGCCAGGTCTACCTTTACATAAACTGGAACTAAAAAAAACTTCAATGCACGTTAACAACGTAGATACGTAGCTTTGCCCGCTATCTTTAATATTATAAATCGCTTGCCAACCCTGCTTTACGTTATTTATTTTCATTCAAATTATAAATGAATAAAACTACTTACGGGTCTATCTACCTAAGTTCGCACTTTACCAAATTATCTTGACATACACACGTATATTGGAATTTGTAATGGATTTATTAATAACAATCCACTTTCATGAGAAGAAGTGATCAAATATTTATTTATTTTAAACACATTGTTGTGTCAGAATTATTTATTTGTGGTGGCTGGGTGCAGGCTTTTATTATAAAAACTGTACTTTAAATAAACAAAGCGAATTTACCCACCCAACCACGAATACGACCTATCTACGCCGATGGCTTGAACAAGAGACAATTAGTTGTTACATGCTCACGTGTTGGTATACTAAATGATTTATTTATATAAAAATGAAGAGGCAAAAAATAGTGTCTGTACCTAAATATTACAATAAATTTACCTTAACAATTATTTTTTCTTAATAACAAATATTGTGTTTTATTTTACCTAAAAGAAATTTAATTCTAAAATTTAAGGCATGCTAACAACGTAATATTATAAATCGCTTACCAACCCTGCTTTAAATGTTTTTTTTATTTTCATTCAAAACAGAAATGAACAAAACTATTTACGGGTCCATCTACATATGTGCGCACTTTACCAAATTATCTTGACATACACACGTATATTGTCAAGAATTATTGTTGTGTCAGAATTATTTATTTGTGGTGGCTGGGTGAGTGAAGGTTTTTATTATAAAAAACTGTATTTAAAAAATGCTAATTTTAAGAAAATCAGGGGGGGGCGCATCAACCACCACGAATACGACTTATCTATAATACATTTGCCTTAACAATTATTTTACCTTAGCAACAAATATTTTGTTTTATTTTATATAAAAGAAATTTAATTCTAACCTTTAAGGCACGCTAACAACGTAGTATTCTTATATGTAGAATATAACATTTTGTAGCCAACAAATTAAAAAACCTGGAACAATGGTGCATTGTTAAACCTTTTTTCAATAAATTGGTCTACAAAAAAAAATAATAAATTAAACAAAATAGTGATGTTGATGTAATCAAAACATATTCGTCAATCGAATACATTTAGTATTTGTAGTATTAAACTGTTTTTAAAATAGTATTTAACACTATCACATAATCAAGATATGTATAGAAATGGTTTTTATCATGTTCTGATTTATTATAAATTATTTGTATTAATAAAATCTTCAAAACAACATTATTCACTTATGATAAACGAGACAATCGTTTTTTAACTTTATGAAGCACTAACAATATATTTGAAAGTGGAGACACATAAATTAAGGGTGTTGCCAGAATAAAACGAGAAATTAAAAAACTGTTATTTAACGATTATGCATGCCATTTTTTAATAAACGTTTAATAAGGAAAATGAATACTTTAATTGTCAAAATGCATATGTGACCTTCTCCGAGAAAAGGGACCAAGTGTGTCAAAAAACGGGTTTCGATAAAAATGAGAAAAACATTAAAATTTTATTTTTAATTTAACTTTAAATGGGTTCTTCTCAAAACTTCATTTTCAAACACTAGGTCCCTTTTCTCGGAGAAGGTCACATATATAAAAAACAAGCAAAAACTAGGTAGTATTTCCTCAGGCTAAATTCAGTATAAGTTAAATTTCCCATAATTTTTAAAATTTTTTCCAATTTTCTAAAATTTTTGCAATTTTTTAAAATTATTTTCTATATTATTTTTTTTTTTTTCTTTTTACAGACAAGTTTTTTAGTCTAAAAATTAGTTTATTCAGGTGCCTATTACTACGAAAAGTCTGTGACTCTTAGTTATGACTGTATTCCCCATGTATTTGTTGTTGCAAAGTCATAATAAATTATATTTATTCCAATTTTTTTTTGAAAATTTCAAAAAAATTAAGACCTGGTATCGATACAGTCTTAACATTGACAAATAAAATTTTAATTTTTTGAATTTTATTGTTGTTTTGTATGAAAAGTTATGACTCTCAGTCTTAAAAATAGTCTTAAGACGGTCACAATGAGTCACAAGTAGGAATAGGCACGTCAATTTTAAAAAATATATAATTAGACTAATATACAATAATTTCTAATATAAAATTAATTCTTTCCCACTACGAAAATTCCAAGAAAAACCACCTGAGCTTTTTCATGATCATGAAAATTTGAGGTCTTTAAGACATTTTCTTTATAAAAATTGTTAAATTATAAAATATTTTCTAATTTATTTCCCTTGCGGGATCCCGGGAATTCAAAATAAATTTCCCGCTTTCCCGGTAAATAAAAAGGTGGGGAATTTTGCATTCCCTTATTATATTATTATGTCTGACTTTTACTTAAAATGTAATTGAAACATTTATGCGTATCGACTCTTTTAATTAGTGCCATGAGTAAAATTTAATAATTTTTTTTTATTAATTCACAAAACAAAAGGAAAAATATGATTATATTGTGTATGTGAATCTAGTTCTAAATTTTGAAGTCAATTTCTGTTCACTAGGGTGTTAAAGCATCTTTAGAAAGTGGCAAAAATTATTGGCAGCTTTTATATTTCTAAGGATAAACTTAAGAAAAGAAAAATTTCAGCATTCTTGCAGTGTCAGTCAAATATTCTTGAATACCTACCGACATGATTATACTCATATAAACTAATTATACATTTATAAAGAAACAATATGATTTTACGGTCCAAATTTGAAAAATGCCAAAAAATAGGGTATCAAACATAAACAGCGACTACTCAAAAAGTCTCTTTAAGAAAACTCTCGCCAGCTTCAGAATCAGCACACAATAGTTTATTAAAAAATATGCATTGCATGAGGAGGTTTTTCAAAAACTAAGAATTCGTTGAATAATGTAATTGAATTATAGGATTGCTTTTTAACTTCATTTCTCAATTTCTAATTCCCAATTCACAGGTAATATAATATCCATGGGTTGCAGATGTCACGGGTGCCATAGTATTGCCAGCCATGCTCTATATCATACATGGGACTAATTAATTAGGTGGACTAATTAATTGATGATTTCATTACCATTACATTGATATCAATTGTAATGAAATTATTTTCATTACCATTTTTTTAATTAATGGTAATGATTCTAAAATTTAATTTCATTGATTAATGACAATGATTTTAAATTTCATTACCATTGATAATGAATAAATTTAAAAAAATAATTGCCATTGGAGTAAAATGGAGTAAAACTCGCTGAAATCGAAGATGGAATATGCTCATTCAGGCTCGTGTTCATTTGAAATTAAATATTACTTTCCATTCCGTTGTTATTTGTATCTAGGTAAAGTTTAACGGAATTAAATGGATCCTTCTTAATAAATTATGTTTTATAACTCCCCTGGCCAAACCAGTTGTTCGTTTTCATTTGTCTGAATTTTTTTGTAAACAAATGGTTTTTAATCAATTGTAATTAGTTTTTTTATACATTAGTGTAATTTCATTACAATTAGTAATGATTTTTCTAATGAAAAATATTTCATTACCATTAAATGATAATGGAATTTTTTTCATTGTCATTAGTATGAACTAATGGTAATGAAAATTCAATGGTAATGAAAAATTCCCATGTATGCTCTATATATACCTTTGTGAATGTGTTTGCTCATCAGATATTTAGTATTTAAATGAGAACAAAATTGAAAAATCTTAATAGTATTATTGCATTCACCTAGATCAGCGGTTCTCATCCAAAGGCAATCCAAGAAAAAACAAGAACTTTTAAAAATCTGTGATTTTCCCGTTTTGCTGAAATATGAAATTTGTTCAAATAATTGTTGTATTTGGTTGTATTATGGCCTCCGTTATGGGCGCTCCCGAAGATGCAAATTGGGGCCAAACTTTAAAATCCTTGGCAACAGGAAAATTGATGAAACCTTAGATATAATTTAAATTATTGTGGACACGGAAATGGTGAAAAACTTCATCAGTATATTACTTTTATTTTTTAAGTATAAATAAAATAAGAAAACCAATGCAAAACTAAATAAAAACAGATTTCGTATAATTTGCAAAATAACACTCTAATACCCTTTATTCTGTTTGCGAATAATTTAAAATATCAAATTTCAAATAACGAAAAATTCGAATAATTTTGTACGATTAATAGAAATTAATAACAAATATTTTTATATGGAATTCTGACAGCTCTTTACGCAAAAATGCAAACAAAGGCTCAATAAGTTATTTTGTAAAATAAGTGAGCACTCTGCATTCATAATATCCTTCAGCGAAGAATATTATCGGAAGCCGTGAGACAAGCCAACCGGCTTCGCAGGGATATTACTAAGATATACTGTATAATTTTTATAAAATTGAATTGAATTGAAAAAAAATGTGCTGATATTTGTTGCACCAAAAAATATAGCACCTAGACCACCTTTTAGTATACTGATCGAGTCAGAATCACTTTTTGTTTCGATTTAACAATGTCTGTCCGTCCGTCTGTCTGTCCATGTATTCTTATGCAAAATGTGTTTCACCGACTTACGGTGGCCCAAGGCCAAAGCCTATTGATTTTGGCTAAAATCGGTCCATGTTTGGACCTAATGTTCACATAAATTCCAAAATTGTCTTTTTCGCACGCTGCTGGTCTTAAATACGAATATATTTTAGCTACATTTTCGACTTAACTGTATCCGTTAACTCAGAATAAAACTCAAAGTACACGAAAATGTTTTTGAGACGAAAACTCACACATTACTTTTCGTATGCACGTTAACTTGCAACGTGGATAATTATCAACGTTGAAATTTCAACGTTTATATATTTTCGAATCTAACATAACTTCTTTGCTTTACTTCCCAAGAAGTTTTGCTGGCATACGTTCGATTATACCGAAACTATTATAAAAATTAATAGGCGAATGCATAAAGTATGCATAATTCGTTTAATAACGAACAATTTAACAATCTGTTAATGTAGGGTCATGCCTACTTGTAAAATAAGCGATTCATAAAGTTTGGAAAATAAAAATCTCTGCTGAAATCAAAAATATTAAGTTTTCATTTATTTAAAGGCTTTTTTAAGGGTCATCCATCCAAGAATATGTAGAATCCAACATTTTATAACCAAAAAATTAAAAAACCCTTGTACAATAGCAACATTTAAACCTGTTATCATTAAATTTCTCCGACACGGAGCGTAGTAAAGCGCCAAAAATAGCATAACAATAATTCTCAGCCATAGCCCCATGCCCTCAAAAAGTTTCGTTAGAAAACCTACAGCGATTCAAGTTTGGTCGGCAAAGGGTTAGAGCAGTTTCTTCTTTCAATCTTTCTTTTAAATTTTCGAAAATGTTGTAGACCTTGAGTTTTTATGAAAAACGTATTAAGATTAACGAAAAATTAAAAATTAATAGAATTACAAAAATCTAATAATAGAATTAAAAAAATTTAAAATTCTTTTTAATTAAAAAAAAAACAAAACAAAATGTAATTGTTTTAAGTGTAAAAACGCTTTTTAATTGTGGTGGGAAAATTGTTAAAGAATTCACTTTTGAAAAGCAAAAGGATCTTGTTTAGAAAAGATGTTCAACATTTTGGGTTTGTAGATACCAAGTAGATGTTTTCGTAATCTAAGAATTTTTAAATAAAACAAAGATTCCCCCAAATTTTAATATTAATGTTAAATGAAGAAAATTTCGTTAAGACAGTCTACACCTTTTGCAATTGTAATTCAGAAAATATCAATTGAAATTCAGAATATATCAATTGAAATTCAGAATTTCCATTTGAAATTCAGAAAACATCAATTGAAATTCAGAATTTCCATTTGGAATTCAGAAAACATCAATTGAAATTCAGATTTTCCATTTGAAATTCAGAGAATATCAATTGAAATTCAGAAAATATCATTTGAAATTCGGAAAATATCAATTGAAATTCAGAAATTATCATTTGAAATTCAGAAAATATCATTTGAAATTTAGAAAATATCAATTATTATTCAGAAAACATCACTTGAAATTCAGAAAATATCAATTGAAATTCAGAAAATATCAATTGAAATTCAGAAATCGTCATTTGAAATTTAGAAAATATCAATTGAAATTCAGAAACCGTCATTTGAAATTCAGAAAATATCAATTGAAATTCAGAAAATATCATTTGAAATTCAGAAAATGTCAATTGAAATTCAGAATATATCATTTGAAATTCAGAAAATATCATTTGAAATTCAGAAAATGTTAATTTATGTTCAGAAAACATCAATTGAAATTCAGAAAATATCAATAGATTTCAATGTCAATTGAAATTCAGAAAATATCATTTGAAATTCAGAAAATGTCAATTTATGTTCAGAAAACATCAATTGAAATTCATAAAATATCAATTGATATTTTCTGAATTTCATATGATATTTTCTGAATTTCAAATGATATTTTCTGAATTTCAATTGACATTTTCTGAATTTCAAATGATATTTTCTGAATTTCAAAGGACGGTTTCTGAATTTCAAATGATATTTTCTGAATTTCAATTGATATTTTCTAAATTTCAAATAATATTTTCTGAATTTCAATTGATATTTTCTGAATTTCAAATGGCAATTTCTGAATTTCAATTGACATTTTCTGAATTTCAAATGACGATTTCTGAATTTCAATTGATATGTTCTGAATTTCAATTGATATTTTCTGAATTTCAATTGATATTTTCTGAATTTTAAATGATATTTTCTGAATTTCAATTGATATTTTCTGAATTTTAAATGATATTTTCTGAATTTCAAATGGAAATTCTGAATTTCAATTGATCTTTTCTGAATTTCAAATGGAAATTCTGAATTTCAATTGATATTTTCTGAATATCAAATGGAAATTCTGAATTTCAATTGATATTTTCTGAATTACAGTTGCAAAAGGTGTAGTCTTATAAAATTTTTCAAACTATTTCAACTAATGTATTTCTTAAACTCAATTTACATTCTGATGTTTTTCTTTTGTAACAAAATCCCGTTCGTCTCATTATTAATATTACAAATTTTAATAAATAAAACGCGGGATCAAAATCCACTGAGAAGATTAAAAAATATTTATAAATTTTTTTTAAAATTTTAAACAAATTTTTTTGAAATAACAAAAACTATATTTTTTTGGAAAATTCAAATTCGTATTCAAAAGGGGAAAACACTTTTAAAAAGCTTATTTTTTTTTAAAGAGAAGGAACACTCAGGAAATTCTTCCTATTAATTAACGCGAAAGATGAAGAGCTTCAAATATGGCAACACTGTAATTGCGCGAGATGTTGAATCTTAGAACAGTTGTTGCGCGCCATCTGATGTTGAGTTGGCGAACTTTGTTGAAGCTTGTAGTTCATAGCCCTGTTATATTATTTTGCTTCGGTGGGGTTAAGTGCTATGGGAACACCGAAGGAGGACACTGCAATATGTATGAGGAAAAGGAATAACTCATACATATTATTATTTTTCATAAATTGATGTTGCCTTGACTGCGGATGGAACCCGCAACCTTATATGTAACAGTCCAACACGCTAACCATTACACCACAGCGCCCACGATTAGGAGTCTGTGCATATTTTCTTTTTTTTTTAATATATCGGGATCAACCAATCCATTGAAGATGCGCCAAATTTACCCCACGATTTATTTTGTGTCCAAATTTTCGAAAAACTTAGTGTTTATGAAAAAATTCCAAAACAGCAATTTTCGAGACTCTTGTGCACTTTCCGACATGGTCACATATAGAATTTATATCCTTACCAAATATAAAAGGATATAATTCTCCGCAATATTTTCCCTGGGTAAGGGGATAAAAAAAGAAAGACCCACAATCCAATCCAAGACTACTGAAACAACTTTTTTAACTTCAGATTCCGGATTAAGAGACCAAAAAAAGTTATGTTTTGTTGAGTAGTGTAATATGGTAGTTGTTTTACATTTTTTTCATATAAAAATAACTGCAATTACAGTTATACGATATTTACACTTAACTAGGGTTGCCATTTCCATTTTGAGAAAGAGTGGACGTCAACCTCAAAAAAGGAGGACATTTGTTTTCAAAAAGAGGACAATTTTTTTCTAATAAATTCATTTTTAAAAAAATCAACAGCACGATAAAATATACAAATAAAAATTTATTTTATAAAGAAAAAAATTTTTATTCCCACTAAAAAAAAATCACAAAAAAACAAAAAATCATTCTGAACTTAAAATTAGTGATACATAAATAAACAAAAAAAACATAACGATTAACAAATTCATTGCATACATTTCCAGGAATGTACATTTCTGTAATTTCTTGATGTGAATTGTCAAGGGTTTCATGAATATTTTTCAACGCCACCAATTTGAATCAATATTGTTAAATGTTCATAAAACTCTTTACAATTCATATCAAAATTTTATTTGACTCTAATAATATCAGAAATAGTTTCTGGATTCAATTTTTTCTGGCGTCCACTGCGCCTTGACTTAAAAAAAACTTCACAAAAAAGATAAAAATCATTCGGAATTTAAAATTAGTAGTATGTACCTAAATGAAAAAAAAATACGATTAATAAATTTATTGCATACATTTTTGGGAATATAAATTTATATGATTACTTGATGCGAATTGTCAAGAATTTTATGAATATTTTTCAATGGTTCCAATTTGAATCAATATATTACTGTCGCATTTCTTCAAATATTCATAAAATTCTTGACAATTCATATTAAAATTATATTTGACTCTAATAATATCAGAAATAGCCTCTGGATTCAATTTATTCTTTTTTGGCTTCCACTGCGCCTTGATTAAAGAAAACATGCGTTCTACGTTGGCCTTATCTGCTGGTAAGCAAAAATAAAACTCAACAAGATTTTTCATTTCATAGTGAACATCATTTTTAATAAAAAAAAAATCGCAAGAAAACTTGTCATCAGTAGTGTTAATTGAATTTAAGTTTTTTAAATAATTTTTCAGGACACGTAAATTAATTAAATAAATTTTCATCATTAAAAGCAATGTTAAATATTTTTTAAATTCAACAGTTGGCTTAATGCTGATAAGGTTCACAATTTGGCAATTAAAGTAAAAGTTTAGAAGCAATAAAAAAAGTTATGAAGAAAAGTTCAAAAAGAAGGACAACCTCGGACACCCACTCAAAAAGAAGGAGGACTGCCCGGACGCTCTAAAAAAGAGGGCGGTGTCCCGGGGAAAATAGGACGGATGGCAACCCTACACTTAACCAAAAACTAGTAGTTTTTGAAAACTTTTTGTGTATATCTGTCAAACTCTACATTTATACCTGAGCAAAAACTACCCGGTTTTTGGCTCTTGTAGTTTTTAACTTGTCAAAACGCATACAAAAAAAAAGCAAAAGCTAGTTTTGTACAAAAACTAAGTGGTTTTTGCTCAAGTATAAATATACTATAAGTGGGAAAATATGACTAACATACAAACATTACAGTGTTTGTCTGGAGACATACATATTATAAGGTAAAAAATAAAATAATTGAAAGCAAACCTCAAACATAAATATAGTAGTTTATAAACATTTATATAATAGCACATATGTATATCCAAAAAGGTATTTTTTCTGCGTGCATGATTATTAAAATATATTGAATAGGTTTTAAATTAAAATTGCTCCGTTTTTTTAACAATTATCCAAATAGTGATGACATAATTGGAGGCATCATGTTTAGTGCATTCATAGTTGGTATCATCGTAGCTGGCGTAGTTGGGGTAGTCACAGTTGGTGGAATTAAAGCTGGTGGCATCATAGCTGGTATAATGTCTTTAAGGTTAAGAATTATATTTGTTGTCTGATGATTTCCAGTATTATTATTTCCAACTATTCCATTCTAAAATAATGAAATTTAAGTTATGTATTCCTATCAAATTAACAGATTTTACTCACGGATAAGGGTGCAGCATTAATGGCCACAATAATGACACCAACCACGAATAGTATTGCAAAAAATTTCATTTTTTTGTTAAATTTTTGAAAAGTTTATTAACCTTCAGTTATTCTTGTACGACTAATTCATTCTTTATTAGTTGCTCATTGATTTATACTTTACATAGTTTCATGATGAATCAAAATAATACTAGAGTAAAAAGTTGCGGTCAAAACCAAGTGTCATTAAATTATACGCTCGAAATAATACACTAGGAAAAGTTTTGCAGTTACTAAAAAAATGTTATAGGCAGAAATCAATGAAAACTATAGTTAAATTAATTACAATTAAAACTGAAAATACACTGTGGAGCAAAAGTGGGACAGGGTTCAGATATTTAAATTTTTAACTATCAGTAAAGTCATCAAAAAATGTTGCTGTGTCAGCAAATTTTTAGTCAGGAGCGTGCTTGCAAAAAGTTGGTAATTTCAGCAACAGGGTTTGCTGAAAATCAGAGAGCTAATTTTTACCAAGAAGATAGTAATCTTCAGCAAAAGTTTTGCTAACACTTAGTCGATTGCATATGAAACAAATCCTTGCTAAAATCACTAAACTTTTTGCTGAATATTAGTAGACTGAAAAAAACTCAAAAAACTTGTAGCGAAATTTTACTTTAGTTAATTTATTTGCTGAAAATTTAAATATAGAAATTGTGTAGAGTTGTTTTTCTGTTTTATCATTTCCGTTGTCTGTACTACATCCAGACAAGCTGCGACATCTACTTCTTGTCTATCTGGTTGTCTTCCACGCTATAAATGCGGTTATCAGCACAATTTTTGTAGCAAAATGAATTAGTAAAACATTAGTTAAAAATTAGTTTAATGCTAAAAAAATATAACTAAAACTTTTGCTGAAAACGGAATTTAAGCAAAAAAATTGGTGAAAACTAGTACACTTGATATACAAGACGTTTTACTATTTTTCTGCTAACTTATTTTTTTGAGTGTACGAAAGCGAATCAAATAATTATTTCTAACTTTGTTTGTTTATTAACCTGTACAAAGAAAAAATTATGAACCTTAAATATCTAATTAAATATATGTTAAAATAAAAATTATTTCTAAACAAATATATAAATGAATCAATTAATATTTTAATTGACTTTTAAATATTTCTGAAAATATTTGTTACATAATTATGTGTCAAATAATTCCCATATTTTTTTTCCTAAACTGTATACAGTACAGTAACTGTATTCTTAAACTGTATATGCATACACACATCTAATCTTAAATCTTAAATCATCTAATAAAAATTTGTTTAAAATAAAATTTGTTTTTAAATAAATATTTAATTGAATCAGTTAAATCTTTGAATTCTTTAATTGGTTCAATTAATTGTACACAATTTTTAGTAATTGATAGTATCATTTGCGTGATAGGTGCAAAATCAATTAAAATGTAATTGATATTATCAATTTCGTAATTGAAACAGGTTTTTAATTTTTTGTGTGTACACTGAACCAAAAGTCGTAAGTGAAATCAACATAAAAATTTTGTTACTTTTTGATGAAACGAATTGTTAAAACAATATATTTTTTTATTCAAATCAATGTGTGTTTTTTTTTTAATCAACTACTTTTTTTTAATGTACATACTTATTTACGTCAATAATTCTCTACAAAACAATTGTTGTTTTGATAATTTTTTGTCCATTTTTTAACAAAATTTAATTTGTTAACTCTAAAAAATTTTGTAAAAAAGGCAGTAACGTAAATTTGATATAATTTTTATTCAATTTGAAAAAAAGTATTAAATCTGTGGAAAAAAGTTTAGTGAGGTTAGTTTTGTCGCGTCATTACTCGTGCTAGCATGTGTATTTGTAATTGTCGGAAATATCAATAAATTGACATTAAGTGTTTTTGTTTTTCAAAGTATAGATAATTAAAAAATTCAGTGACTTAAAGTGAATTGGTAATTGAAGATTTATTAATTTTAATTTAAATAAATTTATATAGTTTTGAAAGTTCTCAATTTAATCGTACATTTAAATTTCTGTCATTAATTTTGATATTATCTATCTTTTTGTAATTTTGTTTAAGGCAAACTATTAATGAAAGTTATGTAATGTATTTGATTTATTAATTTAAATAAAGTTATATGTTTTTCTATGTAAAATGGTACATGTGTTTTAAATAAAGGGTTTTTAGTATGTGCTATATTATAATTTAAATTTTATATTTCATTATTTTTTATATTTTATCAAATTTATTATAAAAAAGAAATTGTATGTATATTGCTTAAAAAAATTTGAAATTGGTGAAATATAAAAAATAATGAAATATAAGTCTAAAAATTAATAATAAATCGATAAAAAATTAATTAATTAAATAAAATGCATTGTTGAATTTAATAAAATGCATTGGTAAAACAACAAAATCATTATGCAATTTAATTAAATATAATTGTTAAGACAACTAATGTTTGTTAAAACATTTGACGATATTTTGTCAAAATAGTACAACATAAAATAGTTAAACGTCAAAATATAAATCTACTAAACAATGCGTTAAATTGATGGACAGGTTTTGTTAGTTGCATAGTGATCACCCATTCATCAATTTAATATGGATTTTAGTTGATTTCACAGCTGTTTTTGGTTCAGTGTATATAGAAAATTTTTAGTATAACAACCAAAAGCCTTGCAATCCACAAACATAACAAACATACACACAAAAAAGTAAAAACCAGATTTAATTATCAAATTGTTCCAGACACTTACTATTTTCTCTGTTTTTGCACCTACCACGCAAATCAATAAAACTATCAATTAGAGATGGGCACGTGAGCAGAATTTTGCGTGACTCACGTGAATCACGCGTGAGTGTGAGTAAAACCGTAATTTACTCACGTGAACGTGAGTGAGTGTGTCCATTCACGCTTTTTTTGGGCTTTTTATTCATATTTTCAGTAATTGTTTAGGCGACTTTATATTTTCAGATATTTTTAATACAAAATAAATGGCAAAATTTCATACTCGTCTAGAGTTTCCCGAGAAACGGGAATGAAAATCGAAAAGTATCAGTTTTTGGTAACATTTTTTATTTTGATTTGTTTTATTAACATAGAAAGCGTTTAAGGTGTATTTGATTAAAAACGTAAATTTTAAGGATGAAGGAATGGAAATATTTTAATTAATGAATTTTGGTTTAAATGTCTACTTTTTTTAAGACATTTAGTTCTCTTATCAAGTTATAAAAATCTATGAAATAGATATATTTCCTTTCGATTTTCATTTTAAAATATTCACTGGACCCATATTTGAATGTTTGTGCGGGGAACATCGGCATTATAGAGTTTCAAAAAGCTCTACCATTCGTAATTTTTTAAAGTTATACTGAAGTTTATTAGTTTATAAAAAGTGTTTTAAAAGCCAAAATACATAATTTTATTTTTTCAGAATTTATAGCTTGTGAAGTTATATTTTTTTAAATCAAGTTATTTCTTCACGAATGTCAAGGTTTTTGACTTTAATAATGTTGCAATTATAGTCATAACTTTGAATAGGCACGTAAATATTAATAGGCATGTCTAAAACATACCCAATTTATCGCTGGCCAATGTCATTTGCTCCATGAATACTTCTAAATTATCCTTCTAATATAGAAAACATAATTTACATCTTTTGTTGTACAACATATGATTTTGAATCGAAACCCAGCATAATCTCAGCCATCTCTATCTTATCCTCCTTTCCTACACTTAAAATAATACGTCAGTGGAAAAATCGGCCAAACGGATTTGGAAGATTGACTAATTTTTAACAAATTTTTAATTGAAACACTGATTTCAACAAGGATTTAAATTATCTTCATTTAACACAATACTAAAAATTATCAGTAGTTTAACTAATTTTGAGTATTAATTTAATTTACAAAATTTCCCTCCCGATTTTTTTAAATGGTCCATATACATAGGCGTAACTAGACAATTTTTCTGGGGTGGGCAAGGGCCCCATTTATGTTTGGCTGTTTATTTGCCCATTATCAGATCCTTAATCTTAAAAAACACTTTCGACATTATGCTTGCGATTTTTTCATACAAAAAGAAAGACTACAAAAGACTTTTAAAAATAACTCCCTCACTTTTGATAAAATTTTCAAAACTTTCAAATGGTTTTTATAAAAAACTCTGAAAAATGCATCCTTTATTCTAAAGAAAACCTCGTGCAGGGAATGCTATACGCTCAGAATAGCCAGAACTAAGATCGATTTATTTTTTAAATATTTTTTAAGTAAGTATTTTTAAATAACATTTCTTATTTAAGAAATATTCAAGACAAAAATCGATATTACATGTGGCTGTAAAAACAAATTATCTTCCTAGGAAACTAGACGACATTTTCCCACTCAAAAACACAGGATTAACTGATATTTAAAAAAAAATAATCTTAGAACAAGAATTATAGACAGATGTTTTTTAAATTCTGGGGTGGGCAAAAAGCAGTCTAGGGCCCCTGACCGGCCTAAGTCCGCCAATGTCACACAAAAAAATGTTGTTCAACTTTTTTCAATTAAAATGCTTTGTTAAATTATTTCAAAAGGTGTCAATTAAAAATTAATCCAATAGATTAAATAATTGCTCAAAACTGCAATTTGCTTGACATTTTTTTTTATTCTGCCACTCAAAAGCATTTCATAAAACAAGAGAAAAACATCAGCATATTGTTGTTGTTTTTCGTTTGTTTTGTTTATGTAGTTGTTTTTATAAATGTTAATGTATTAGTAACAGGGACGATAAAGTTGGTACTATAATACTATTAGAACCTCATTTTATAGTACTATTAGAACCTCAAAAGTACTATGGTACTCCTTAGCATTATTTGATACCATTTTAAATTATTCAAAATAAATAGTAAAAAATCGTAAGAAACGTAATTCAAAGAAAAGGTTTTTAAAATTTTTCAAAAAAATATTAAACATTTATTTGAATTTAAGAGAAAATCTTTAAGGTGTTGTTTTTTGTTTAGTTATTTGTGCGGTAACTTCATTTTTAGTAAATTGGACATGTTCGGGCATGTTGTTTGTTTTAATACCCAATCCCTATATAGTTTTTTTTAATATAAATTGATAAAATTTAAAAAAAAGATTAAAATTTTTGACCCCGCTTTTTAAATATTAAAGATGAGACTGGGACGCTAATAATAGTCAACGCTGTAGATTGGATGCAAGAACAAAAGCGATAGAATAATAAAAAAAGGTAACTGCGAAGAAGAAAGAACAAAATACACTATACAGAGTGGAGTGGATCTATATTATATTTTGAACCTTGTTTTAATGTACAAAAGAACCTTTATATATGTACGGTTTTGTTAATTTATAATAAAAAAATTTTAAAAAAGTACTATGCGGGTCGAAAAAGTACTATTTTTTAAGCAGGTTGGTACTATTTTGAAAATCCTATTTATCATCCCTGATTAGTAACTAATATTTTTAATTATTTTTTATAAAATCTTATAAATTTTCGTCCCAGGACAGGTCCCTGAACTTTGTTTTTTATGAGAGTTCAGTAACCTGTCCTACGATTTGTCTTGTGACATGTCACAAGGGGTCAATTTCCCCCTCCTATGACAACGACATGTAAAAGTGACCACTCTATTTCATATAAAGGGGCCAGTTCGGTGACAATTTGTTAAAATTTCCCGTAGGGTACTTACGTAGGAAAGTTTTTTGTTCCAAAGTATCGATTGAAGAATAGCTAGCTACTTTTCCTTTACAACCTCTTCTACTGTTAATTCTAACACCGATGATTTTTGTTTGAAATTGTCCCAAAAGCAACCGCTTCTATAACTCGAAAGTGGAACCGGTTGCCCTAGAATCAGTTCTGGAACTAATTCCGTCAGTCATACCTTCCATATAACATCCGTGGAACCGCTTCCGGAACCAGTCCCATGGATTAAGTTGCAGAGGAACCAATTGTAGAATCGGTGTGATAGCCAACCGATTGTAAAAAATTGTCCTGTGTACCTTTTCTTTAAAAACCCTTCTACAGTCAATTCTAATCCCGATGATTTTTGTTTGAAATTGTCCCAAAAGCAACCACTTCTATAGCTCCAAAGTAGAACCGGTTGCAATAGAATCAGTTCTAGAATTAGTTCTAGAACTGATTTTACATTAGTCTACGTCATCATAGTTCCGGAACCAGTTCCATGGAATCGGTTGCAGTGGAACCAGTTGCAGAACTAGTGTGGTTTGAAAACGATTGTAAAAAATTTTCCAGGGCATTTACAACTCCCGCCCGGGAATTTCCGAAACTCAAACCCTATACAATTTCCAGTTTAATTTTTCTTAATTTTTGAATATTATTTTTTTCTGGGAAGCTTTTGTTTCGTGAATTTGCGTGATTCACGTGAATCACGCGTGATCACGAGTGAGTGTGACTGGTAGTCCAATTTACTCACGTGAGCGTGAGTGAGTTCGAGTAGTAATTTATTTATCGTGAGTGATTGTGCGTGATTAGAATTTTTTTCTCATGAGCGTGAGTGAGTGTGAGTGAAAATTCCCTCACGTGCCCATCTCTACTATCAATTACTAAAAATTATGTACGATTAATTGGATCAATTAAAGAATTCAAAGATTTAAATATTTATTTAAAAACAATTTTATTTTAAACAAATCTTTAATTAGATGATTTAAGCTAATAGTTTTTTGTGTGTATGCACACTTTTTTACAATTTCATATTTTTTTTTTCATTTTCAATTAATGTTTTAATTGATATTACTACCACTTTAATCGAATTTAACCAATTAAAATTTTAATTGATATAATCAATTTCGTTGTTAAAATTGGTTTTTAGTTTTTTCTGTGTACTAATTAGAAATAAAGAACAACATTTAAGCTATTTTATTTAACGAAGAATATGAAGACATTTTTCTATATTATTACAAATGTTTAACTTTTCTACCCTGTTATTTTTTTCATAATATTCTTAAAATTTTGTTAATACTGACTTAAAAAATCATAAAAATGTTTCTGTTTTTTGTATGTAATTGGGAAAATACAAGAATTGGGTATCAATTAATATTTCCCTATTGTACAGGTAGCATGCTCCAAAAATTGTCTGGCTGTATTTATCATACTGAAAATTTTCTTAAATCCTAAAGTATTAAAAATGTTTAATGTCGGTCAATAACACGAACAAATTACACTGTGCAAAATACGACAAGCGCGGCACGCTGTGGGTACACCTAATTCGCGTACGCTGAATCCAGTAGTGCTATCCGTTTTTCTAGGTTAGCTCTTGAAAAAAGATATTTGTGTTTCAAAATCATTTTTCCAAGAGCGCCAAAAAATTAGATTTTTCTAATTGTCGACCCCTTTTTTATCCAGGTTGTTTATTATTCTCTCGTTTACCGTCATTCAGGGTCAAAAATGATCAAAATCGGAGCAGCGGTTCAAAAGTTGTTAGGGAAAATGTAAAGACACTTTAAAATTTTCTATTCAAAATAGTACATTTGAGTGCTTTGTTAAATGGTTTTAAAATATACTGAAATTTGTATTGAAATGAAAAATTTGTATGGAGATTTTTAGGGTGTCCTCACATTCTCAATCACAACTTTTGAGCCGCCGGACCGTTTTTTACTAGCTTTAACCAGCGATGGAAAGAAAGCCCGAGCGAGCCAAACAGATATACATTTTTTTTAAAAGCTCGAAAGCCAAAATTAAAAGAGCTGCTCAAATGAAAAATGCTTGCAATTGAAAAAAATAAAGAGCTTATAAAATGAAAAGGCTCGTAGAAAAAACCGAAGGGAGTTTTTTAAATCGAGCAGCTTGTAAAAAAAATTTCATAGAGCTTTTTTATCGAGAAAAACGACTAACACCATTGTATTCAGCGTAGTCAAATTAGTTTTACCCACTGGTTGTCCCGCTTGTCGGAAAAAAATGTCTACGATTCGAGCACAGTGTTATCATTGAAAAATGTTCGGGTTGAGTTAATTTTCCTATTAAATACTTTTCTTTGATGACTAGGCCAATCAAAAAAATCTCTAAAAGCAGTGTTTTAAGCTCTTAAAAAAGTTTAAAAAATAGTAAAATAAGCAATTAAAATGCAAAAAGCACATCAATTTTACTTGCAATGAAAAACAAGAGCTAGATTTTTAAAATTATTTTATTTTTTAATATAATCTCCTGAAACTTCAATACACTAACCCCTCAATTCATAAATGGTTTGTAAAGTTATAGCAGGTTTACAAAACGTCATTTTCATACAAAATTTGTTCAATAAACTTCCTATAATTTTAGAAAGCGTTTATGAATTTAGGGGTTAGTTTATTTAGTTTAGTTATTTGTCGTTATTAGAACAATAAGAATAAAATTCTTTTATAGTTCAAATGGTATAACATTTACAAAGTCATAATCGTAATGATAACAAAATATTTAGCACTGAGTAAAAATAAATTATATAAATTAAAAATAGTAATGTCAACAATTATAATAATTAACAAAGTTAAAGATATTTAAATTTTTAAATTTAGTCCAACGTTTTTCTAGCAATTAAAATAGTTTTCCTAAATACTCCTCAAAATAATCGTTTACAGCTGCCATTGCATCTTTATTCGAGGTAAAACATTTGTCAGCAAGGATGTTTTTAGATTTGGGAACAGGTAGAAGTCAGAGGGAGCTAAATCAGAGAAATGAGAAATTTTCATTCGAATGCGTTTTGGTCAACAGTTAAAATATGCGGCACCCATGTTGCAGAAAGCTTTTTCATGTGTAATTCTTGATGCAAAATAAAATGTACTCGATCATTTGAGATACCTATGGCATTAACATATTTCACGCACTTTCACTCGTCGATCGTCTAATACCATATCATGGACTTTAGCTATGATTTCTGGCGTTGTTGCAGTTTTTGGACGTCCACTTCGTGGTTCATCTTCAATGCTTTTATGACCACGTTGAAATTCAGCAACCCAATTTTTTACTGTTGCATATGAAGGAGCACTTTCACCTAACACATTCACCATATCATTATGAATTTCTTGTCCCGATAAATCTTTTTTATGTAAATATTTAATCGTACCAAGAATTTCTAATTTTTTACATTACAAAAAAATCACTGAAGCGCCATTTTTGAACACCTGTTACTATACGAATGAGTTAACAGATCGAAATGAAATTTAACATGTGTTCATATGACGGATGGAAGTTTCCATTATACAAACCTTTTTGCTGTTTATACCGCCATCTCTATGTCAGGCTAAGAACATTTTATACTGCCCTCGTAATTAAACAAATCTAGGCCAACTTTAAATCATTTATAAAATTACCGCTTTTATGATAACAAAGCAAAAATATGCTCTATATCCGAAGAAAAAAGCTAAAACTTAAAAATTTAGCAAAATAAACCAACATTTGCAAAATATGCAAAAACAAGCTCTAACAAATGTAGGGTGACCATTAGGCTGGGTCGATTTGTGGGGAGGCAAAAAAATCGCCCATGGCTCAGGGAAAATCGCATTCTAGGGATCAAAATAAGAAACTTTGCCGAAGGAACCATACCTCTAAAACGAATTCTACTACCCCCAACTGTTGACTTTTTGTCCCGTAGGGTCAAGTTTTGAAAAATCCCACTTTGACCCATTTAGAGTGCCCCAATCGAGTCCAAATGTATGACCGACCCCCACTAACTTTGGAGGGCCGATCCACCCATGCCAGTGGTACACCCCCTGGAACTCCCCTGGGGGGTTCCCCATACAAACATTTTAAAAAATCACCATTTTTGGCACTTTATTTTATTATTTTTTATTTATTTTATTTATTTTTATTATTTTATTTATTTTTTCTCTTTAGAAATTTATTTAGTCAGAACATATGTAAATGAAAAAATTAATTTAACTTAGTAATAGAAAAGAAAATAAAAAAAATTACTGTTTGAAGTCTTTTTTTGCTTTCAAGTCTGGGCATTTTTTCTTTTCTATTACTAAGTTAAATTAATTTTTTCATTTACATATGTTCTGACTAAATAAATTTCTAAAGAGAAAAAATAAATAAAATAATAAAAATAAATAAAATAAATAAAAAATAATAAAATAAAGTTACAAAAATGGTGATTTTTTAAAATGTTTGTATGGGGAACCCCCCAGGGGAGTTCCAGGGGGTGTGCCACTGGCATGGGTGGATCGGCCCTCCAAAGTTAGTGGGGGTCGGTCATACATTTGGACTCGATTGGGGCACTCTAAATGGGTCAAAGTGGGATTTTTCAAAACTTGACCCTACGGGACAAAAGTCAACAGTTGGGGGTAGTAGAATTCGTTTTAGAGGTATGGTTCCTTTGGCAAAGTTTCTTATTTTGATCCCTAGAATACGATTTTCACTGAGGCATGGGCGATTATTAAATCGACCCGCCCTAGTGACCATTCGTACTGATTTGATCAGTACATGTACTGATTTTTGGTCACGTGTACTGATGAAAAAGTCGTGTACTGATTTGTACTGATTTTTTAAAATTTGTACTGATTGTACTGATTTTTGGCATTTAAAAAAATATTAAATTTTTTTAGTAAAAAAAGCCAAAATGCAAGTACAATGTATTTTTTTTTTTTTTTGATTTTTCTACATGTAAATTTCTTAATCTATTTAATATGTATTTTCATAAACAGAGAAGATTCCTGGTGACAACCGAATTTATCAAATGGTTCCATCGCGATAATAGAAAATCAGTTGATACAACAGTTATTTGACTGTGATAAAAATATTTTAATTATCCGGCTGTCAGAATGATTCTGTTTTCTGAGTGTAGGAAACGACATCAAAAGCTGAAGAGTTTTCCGTACAAAAATCATTAAAATCTGAAGAAATGTATGAGGGTATTTCCATGGAAAAATGATCGAATCTATGGGATTTTCAATAAAAAAGTACACAAACCCTTAAGATTTTCATTTTTAAAAACGTTACGTGTTTTTGTAGAAAATGTTTTAGCCAAAATGTGAAGTTTTTCTATTTCAGAAAACATGCAGAAATTAGCAAAGAAAAAAAAGATTTGTTCTTACAGCTAAATTTGTAGTCAATCGATTGGTTAGTTTGTATCTACAGAAAAGTTTAGACAATACAATTTGCTCGTGACACTAGAAATTCGTTGGCCTGAATAAAAGTTCGGAAGAATTAATGTCCATACTATCCTGGGGTCATATTTGACTCCATTCGAAGCATGGCTATATTTCATCAATCTGTTACAAAAAAATTAAAAAAGAAATATTAAAAGATCATTGAAATTTCTTAATAATGGATCTGTTTCCTGTACTTAAAAAACTGGATTTTTTCATGCAAAAAAAGTTTTGTCTGGGGTTTGTATAGGGAGATGGTTAACCGAAAAATTTTGTTGCCTCAACCAAACTATTCGGTTGGCAACAAATAAGGTTGGCTGCATAATCATTTTTTTTATGATAATTTTTTTTTTTTCTAATTTGTACTGATTTGAAGTCAAAAAAAATGGTCGGCCTAAACAAATGTAGCTTAAAATTCTTATATTTCTAATCAGTAGTTGTTTTTGTTAACAGTAATTACTGTCGTTTTTCTATGGAAAACTGCAAAACAATTTTTATGGCGGTTATTAAGGAATTATATAAAATCTGTTATTTTTAATATCATAATAAACAACTACCGAAACAGTATTTTTACAGTAAACACTTGTTTTTGTTAGTTATTTAAAAAAAAACAATTTGATTGAATTTCGTTGAATTTTAAAAAGTCTTGTTTAGTTTATATTTGTTATCTTCTATATATAAAAGAATAACGTGACTGACTGACTGACTGACTCAACATCGCCCAGCCCAAACCGCTGAAGCTAGGAAGTTGAAATTTGGTATGTAGGTTCCTCTTTCGGCGTAGACGTCCGCTAAGACGGGATTTTTGGAAATTCCTACCGGAACGGGCAAAAAGGGGGAAAGTCTCCCCCTTGACGGCCTGCCAAAACCCCTTTGGCTAGAAAGCTGAAATTTTAGATATGTGTTCCTTGGAGTAGGGGCTAACTTTTCTAGAAAGTACTTTCAAGAATTTTGGACAGGGACGTTGTAAAAATGGGGGTTAAAAAGGGGAAAAGAGCCCCTCTGACGGCCTGCCCAAACCGCTGGAGGTAGGAAGTTGAAATTTGGTATAAAGGTTCCTCCAAAAAAAGTACCTTTTTGCAAAAAAATTACCTTTTTCCAAAAAAAGTACCTTTTTCCAAAAAAATTACCTTTTTCCACAAAAAGTACCTTTTTCCAAAAAAGTACCTTTTTCCAAAAAAAATACCTTTTTCCAAAAAAAAGTACCTTTTTCCAAAAATAAGTACCTTTTTCCAAAAATAAGTACCTTTTTCAAAAAAAAGTACCTTTTTCCAAAAAAAGTACCTTTTTCCAAAAAAAGTACCTTTTTCCAAAAAAAGTACCTTTTTCCAAAAAAAGTACCTTTTTCGAAAAAAAAAGTACCTTTTTCCAAAAAAAGTACCTTTTTCCAAAAAAAATTACCTTTTTCCAAAAAAAGTACCTTTTTCCAAAAAAAAGTACCTTTTTCCAAAAAAAGTACCATTTTCCAAAAAAAGTACCTTTTTCCAAAAAAGTACCTTTTTCCAAAAAAAGTACCTTTTTACAAAAAAAAGTGCCTTTTTCCAAAAAAAGTACCTTTTTCCAAAAAAAAATTACCTTTTTCCACAAAAAGTACCTTTTTCCAAAAAAAAGTACCTTTTTCCAAAAATAAGTACCTTTTTCCAAAAAAGTACCTTTTTCCAAAAAAAGTACCTTTTTCCAAAAAAAATACCTTTTTCCAAAAAAGTACCTTTTTCCAAAAAAAGTACCTTTTTCCAAAAAAGTACCTTTTTCCAAAAAAAGTACCTTTTTCCAAAAAAAGTACCTTTTTCCAAAAAAAGTACCTTTTTCCAAAAAAAGTATCTTTTTCCAAAAAAAGTACCTTTTTCCAAAAAAAGTACCTTTTTCCAAAAAAAGTACCTTTTTCCAAAAAAAGTACCTTTTTCCACAAAAAGTACCTTTTTCAAAAAAAGTACCTTTTTCCAAAAAAAAGTACCTTTTTCCAAAAATAAGTACCTTTTTCCAAAAAAGTACCTTTTTCCAAAAAAGTACCTTTTTCCAAAAAAGTACCTTTTTCCAAAAAAAGTACCTTTTTCCAAAAAAGTACCTTTTTCCAAAAAAAGTACCTTTTTCCAAAAAAGTACCTTTTTCGAAAAAAAGTACCTTTTTCGAAAAAAAGTACCTTTTTCGAAAAAAAGTACCTTTTTCGAAAAAAAGTACCTTTTTCCAAAAAAATTACCTTTTTCCAAAAAAACTACCTTTTTTCAAAAAAAGTACCTTTTTCCAAAAAAAGTACCTTTTTCCAAAAAAAGTACCATTTTCCAAAAAAAAATACCTTTTTCCAAAAAAAGTACCTTTTTCCAAAAAAAGTACCTTTTTCCAAAAAAATTACCTTTTTCCAAAAAAAGTACCTTTTTCCAAAAAAAGTACCTTTTTCCAAAAAAAGTACCTTTTTTTCCAAAAAAAGTACCTTTGTCCAAAAAAAGTACCTTTTTCCAAAAAAAGTACCTTTTTCCAAAAAAAGTACCTTTTTCCAAAAAAAGTACCTAATTCCAAAAAAAGTACCTTTTTCCAAAAAAAGTACCTTTTTCCAAAAAAGTACCTTTTTCCAAAAAAAGTACCTTTTTCCAAAAAAGTACCTTTTCCAAAAAAAGTACCTTTTTCCAAAAAAAAGTACCTTTTTCCAAAAAAAGTACCTTTTCCGAATAAAGTACCTTTTTCGAAAAAAAAGTACCGTTTTACAAAAAAAGGACCTTTTTCCAAAAAAAAGTTCCTTTTTCCAAAAAAGTACCTTTTTCAAAAAAGTACATTTTTCCAAAAAAGTATCTTTTTCCAAAAAAGTACCTTTTTCCATAAAAAGTACCTTTTTCCAAAAAAAGTACCTTTTTCCAAAAAAAGTACCTTTTTCCAAAAAAAAGTACATTTTTCCAAAAAAAAGTACCTTTTTCCAAAAAAAGTGCCTTTTTCCAAAAAAACTACCTTTTTCCAAAAAAAGTACCTTTTTCCAAAAAAAGTACCTTTTTCCAAAAAAAGTACCTTTTTCCAAAAAAAGTACCTTTTTCCAAAAAAATTACGTTTTTCCACAAAAAGTACCTTTTTCCAAAAAAAGTACCTTTTTCCAAAAAAAAGTACCTTTTTCCAAAAAAAAGTACCTTTTTCCAAAAAAAGTACCTTTTTCCAAAAAAAATACATTTTTCCAAAAAAAAACCTTTTTCCAAAAAAATACCTTTTCCAAAAAAGGACCCTTTCCCAAAAAAAGGACCTTTTTCCAAAAAAAAAAATTTTTCCTAAAAATAACTTTTTCAAAAAAAGTACCTTCTTCCATAAAGTACTTTGTAAAAATAAAGTATCTTTCTCCAAAAAATTTCGCTTTTTCTAAAAAATTCCATTTAAGAAAATATAATTTCACAAAAAGTACTTTTTTTCCTCCCCCCACGGATACTCCACTAAAACAAGGTTTCTTGATATTCGGCATAGACGTCCGCTAAGACGGGATTTTTGGAAATACCTACCGGAATTTCCAAATATATTCGGCATAGACGTCCCCATAGACGGTCTCACAAATTGGAAAAGTGTCCCCATTAACTGCCTGCCCAAACTACTGGAGATAAGAAGTTGAAATTTGGCATAAAGATTCCTCCACTGTAGTAGACATCGACTAAGTTTGTATTTTTGGAATTCCCTACAGGATATCCCAAAAGGGGGATGTTTTCCCCTTGACGGCCTGCCCAAACTGCTGAAACTATGTAGCCGAAATTCGGTATGTGAGTTCCTCCTTCTGTGTAGGCGTCCGCTTAAACGGAATTTCAAAAATTCCTATCGGGAGGGAGATAAGGGGAAAAGTATTCTCCTTGACGGCCTGCCCAATCCCTTCTGGCCAACCTAAAATTTTAAATATGTATTCCCTGGAGTAGGACTAACTCACCGGCAACGTAATTTTTCTATTTTGGAACAGGAACATAGTAAAAATGTGGGTTGAAAGGGAAAAATGTCCCCAATAATGGCCTGCCCAAACCGCTGAGGCAATGAAGTTGAAATTTGGTATGAATGTTCCTCATCCATCGCAGACAGCCGCGTAGATCGAATTTTTGTAAATTTCTAAAGGGAGGGGCAAAAAGAAGAAAGCCTCCCCTTGGTGGCCTGTAAAAACCTCTTCGGCTAGAAACCTGAAATTTAAAATGTGGGTCCCTGGCTAACTTATTAGAAAGATATTATTTTGAATTTTGGACAGGGTCGTTATAAAATAGGGGCTCAAAAAGGGAAAGTGGCCCCTTAACGACCTGTCCAAACTGCTGGAACTAGGAAGCTGAAATTCGGTACTTAGGTTTCTCTTCCAGCCTAATTCCAACCGGGAGGGACAAAAAAAGAAAAAGAGTCCCACTTGACAGCCGGCTCAAACTGCTGGAACTAGGAAGCTGAAATTCCCTGTCGATGGATTTTCGGAAATTCCTACCCAGAGGGGCACAAATAGTAAAAGTTGGCTAGAATCCTGAAATGTAAAACATATGTTCCTTGGAGTATGGGCTCACTTATCGGGAAGGTGCTTTGTGGAATTTTGGACAGGGACATTGAAAAAAGTAAAAATGGGGATTAATGAAGCGAAAAGTGCCGCTTAAAGGCCTGCTAAACTGCTGGAGGTCGGAAGTTGAAATTTGGTACTAAAGTTCCTCCTCTATTGTAGACATCCGCTAAGATGAGATTTTTGGAAAGTTCCACAGGTAGGGTCAAAAACAGGAAAAGTCTCCCCCTTAACAGCCTGGCCAAACTGCTGGAACTAGGGAGCTTAAATTCGGTATTTGGGTTCTTTCTCCAACGTAGACGTCCTCTAAGACGGAATTTTCGGAAATTCATACCGGGAGGGGTAAAAAGGGAAAAAACTTCCCTCTTGAAGGCCTGGCTAAACTGCTGGGTATAGAGACCTAAAATTATGTATGTAGTAGATTCCTCCTCTAAGACGGAATTTTTGGAAATTCCTACCGGGAGGGGTAAAAACGGAATAATTCTCCCCCTTGATGGCCTAACCGAACCCTTCGGCTAGAAACCTGTAATCTATAATATGTTTTCCTTGGAGTATGGGCCAACTTATCGACTAGGCATTTTTAGGACTTTGGACAGGAACGTGGTAAAAATGGTGGTTCAAAAGGGGAAAATTGCCCCCCCCCCCTTAACGTCAGCGTCTTTAGCTAGAAACCTAAAACTTAAAGAACAAGTGGGAACACTAAAATTAAGAAACTAAATAAGAAACGAGTAGAATTGAAACACTACACAAGTGGAACGAAATGGATATAAACTTTGAACGAGTGGAATTGAAATTATAGCCAATGGAAATGGATTGGAAGAGGGAACGAAATGGAATGGACTATAGAACGAAATGGAATGAGGAGCGAGATGGCAAAGAATGGGGAACGAGTGGAATTGAAACACTGCAGTTAAAAGAGGAATGGAACGGAGAAAGTGCAAAGAAATGGAATGGAAAGCGAAGCGACTGATATCAATATCGATACACAAGACAGTAGGAACGAAATGGAATGAAACGGGGAACGAGTGGAGTTGGAATAACAAATAATGGCAACGAAATGAAATGGAATGGTGAACGAAATGGAATCTTGGAAGGATTTGCATTGGAACACTAAAATTGTTAAACAAAATGGAATGGAATTTGAATGACTCAAACTGCCGGAGTTTGGTACTTGAAATTTCGCATGCGATTGAGGCAAGATTATATATATTTGGGATTTTTACTGAGAGGAACAAAAAGGGGTGAAGAACCCCTTTTAATTACCTGTTCAAACACTATCCACGGAATATGAAACTTATGTAGCATTGAAACATACTCTCCAAAAAGTTAAACAAATTTTCTAAAAGAGAAAAAACCTTAGAAAAAGAATGGAACTTATATATTCTGATATTTAAACTGCAGGTAACGAAGCACCGGTGGAAGAAACCGACGCAGTAAATTTTCCAACTGAATTTGTGAATTTACTTGAATTGCCAGGTCTACCTTTACATAAACTGGAATTAAAAAAAACTTTAAGGCACGCTAACAACGTAGCGGGCTTTGCCCGCTATTTTTAATATTATAAAATGCTTTCCAACCCTGCTTTCATTATTTATTTTCATTCAAAACACAAATGAACAAAACTACTTACGGGTTTATCTACCTAAGTTCGCACTTTACCAAATTATCTTAACATACACACGTATATTGCAATTTATTATGGATTCATTACTAACAATCCACTTTCATGAGAAAAAGTGATCAAATATTTATTTATTTTAAAACCATTGTTGATCAGAATTATTTATTTGTGGTTGCAGGGTGAAGGCTTTTATTATAAAAAATGCACTTTAAATAAAAAAACGAATTTAAAAAACATTGTGTTGCGCCCCCCCCCCCCCGCTAAACTTTAAGGCACGCTAACAACGTAGCGGGCTGCGCCCGCTAGTTATTAATATATTCCTAGTTTCCAAATAAAAATCAAAAACATGTATCTCCAATGCATAAAAACATAATAAGAACCGTTTGGAATTTTTACTTGAAATTTTAAATAGGCTGAAGTAATTACACATATTTTTTTAATCGAAAGAAAAAAAATATTTTTTTTTATTAAAATATACTTTTATAATATCAAAAAAAAATAACTGTAAGAAAATAGTAGTTTTTGCTTATTTTGTCAGTTGTTTAAAAATGTTTGTAGTAAAAATTTGTCAGTTAATTTTACGACATTGTTAGTTATTTTTAATACATTTGTTAGTTTTTTTTCAACAGTTAAAAATAACAAAATTTTAGCTTTGTTTCAACTGTCATTTTCAGTAGATTCTACCGACAATCATTTTTAAGCAGGGTTGGCAGGCAATACCACTAAAATACCGTTATCGATTCAAAACCCTTTCAACTCACTACCGTTACCCCTAAAATACCGTTACCGAAATACCCGGAATACCGTTATCCTTAAAATACAGTTACCGAAATAACTGAAATACCGTTATCCTTAAAATACCGATATCGAAATAAATGAAATATCAGTACCCTTAAAATACCGTTACCGAAGCAAATGAAGTATTGTTATCCCTAAAATACCGTTACCGTTATTTTTAATTTTCAGCTTTTGGTTATTTCACGTGATTACTGAGTATTTTTTGTACATTAAGTTGATAAATTGGTTCTGTTTTTAATCTCGTTTGTTTTTTGTAAAAAAAAAATTACGGGATGGATCAAAATAACTGACTACCGTTACCCTTAAAATACCGTTACCGATATAACTGAAATACCGTTAACCTTAAATACCGTTACTGAAATAGCCCAAATATCGTTATCTTTAAAAACCCGTTACTGAAATAACTCAAATACCGTTATCCTTAAAATACCGATACCGAAATAAATGAAATAGCGTTACCCTAACGATAAGCGCATTCGTTTCGGTTACCATCCATGTTTTTTAGTGTATATTGAAGAAAATTCAATGCCTTATAGAATTTAAATAAGGAATTTACTAGCTACCATCGAAAAATAAAGAATCTATTGTAAAATATTTGTAATTTCATCCAAAATTGCAGATTTCATAGTCTTCAAAAAGATTTTGTTTAATCGAAATATTTTTGAATGCCAAATGGTCCCTTCTATCGTCCTATCTTATATTTTTGGATTTACTAAAAAATTCAGCATGTGACCTGAACAATAAGGAACATTTTATTTGACACCCAATTTATAATAACAATTTATCCAAAAAAAAATTTAAAAACAGAAAAAATTTTATGATTTTTTAAGGAAATCGTCAAAAATTAACCGGGTGCGAAAATAGCTGTGTTTGTGCGGCAAGCTATCAACGTTAACTTATGTCATTCTCATATAAATTTGACATTAGCAAACGTTTAATGTTAACTCTCAACGTTACTAATGTCAAATTTGTATGGGAATGACATGAGTCAACGTTGATAGCTTGCCGCACAAACACAGCTAATGTAACATTTGTCTTGAAATAGAAAAGTTATATATTTTTCTCACACTCAAAAAGGTTTGACAATTACTACATGATAGTGGTTTGTGTAGTAATCAGTAGTTGTTTTTAACTGTAATTACATTTGTTTTACTATGGAAAATATAAAACAACTGTCATGACAGTTATTTAAGAAAACAGCCAAAAAATTCCGCAATTTCGAAATAGTTGTTTAAAGCAGTTATTTTTAATATCATAATAAATAACTACCAAAACAGTATTTTTACAGTAAATAGTTATTTTTGTTAATTATATGAAAAATAAAAAATTTCGTTAAATTCTAAGATTTTTTCTTTATTTTATATTTGCTATATTGATATATTTCTAGTTTGCAAATAAAAATCAGAAACTTGTATTGTACACTCAGGGAATTATGTAAGTAAAATCAACTGGAAATGATTTTTAATTATCAAGAGATTGTTGTAGATGTCCGTCTTTGAGGGATGAAATATGGTGTTTTTTGGCTTCCTTTTTTTCTCCAGGTAGAGAGGGATGAAAATATAAAGAACTGAAAGAAAATAAATACAATAATTTTTTAACATTCCCGTAAATAAATTTATATTATAAAACATACCTTATTATTTTAATAATTTAATAAAAAATATATAACCTTTTACGTATTAAGCATCTTTACTCTTTGGCGTTGTTTTATGACTAAGACAAGAGAAAACATGTTCTTCTCATATTCTTTCACTAGAAATTTCTAAACAAGCGGTTCGTACACATTCTCCTGTTTGCTTCGTTTGTGTGCACACCAAGGTTGCCAACACTTGAATTAAAAAATTGCCAGATTACGGAGAAAAAATGGCTAGAAATGGCTAAAATTGGAAAATAGTGCAAAAACTCAATAATGTTAATTTATATGATAACTAGCGGGCGCAGCCCGCTACGTTGTTAGCGTGCCTTAAAGTTAAGGCAATTTTTTTTAAATTCGCTTTTTATTTAAAGTACAGTTTTTATAATAAAAGCCTTCACCCAGCCACCACAAATAAATAATTCTGCACAACAATGGGTTTAAAATAAATAAATATTTGATCACTTTTTCTCATGAAAGTGGATTGTTAGTAGGGTTTATGTCCCGGGACGGGATTCCCGGGAATCCCGCCCTTTTTTCAATCCCGCAATCCCGGGAATTTTGTGCGGGATTTCCCGGGATTTGTTTTATTCTTTTACAGAAGTTTTAGCAGTATATTACAAGTATGGAGACTTTATTTAAATTTAAATCACTGATTGTTTTTAAATTAATTTAAATTATATATATTCAAATTAAAAAATGCGATTTCAAATCCAATAAACAGAATTTATATTAACAAAAAAATACTATTTTTGATATCAATTGAATTTGGTTTAGTTAAACCGAAAACAAATTTTATAGCCGTTACCAAGGTTACCAACAAAATCTGTCGTACCTCGGAAAAAATTTGTTCTTTAAAATGATGATCTTTGTTCAAATAAAGCAATTATACAATATTTCAACATCAGTATTTCAATTCCAAATACCTCCAAAATTAATAATATTTTCGTATTTTTAATTGATATAAGTATTTTTTACTTCAAATAATTTCATTTAAATTGATATTGTTTTATTTTAATTGGATTTTTAAAATTTTATTTATTTTTAAAATATAGCATCAAATGCTTTTTTAAATTATTTTGGATTTGTTTATAATTTAATTTGAAATGCAGCTATGAAAATTAAATTATTTCTTTTTAAGTAGCTGTGGCATAAAAATTTTCTATTCAAAAAATAATAGTTGAAGTTAAAAAACTCTTTAATAATATTTTAGTGTCTATTTTTATAAAAATATTTAGGCGAATTTGCCAAAAATTTGTGCGAAAAATACTTACTTTTAAGCTTTTTTTATAAAAATAATTCTAGAGGAATACTTCTGAGAATCTTCATAGAAGCAAAATGTCTTGAAATATAACTTTTTGATTCCACATTTAAGAAATATTTAGGCAAAAAAAAAAATAATAACACTGCCCCTATGTATCGTTTTAATTCGTAATATATAAACCAGGGCTCAAATTTAAAATTTGCATAAGAAGAAAAAATAATGAACATGGTCCACAATTTTATATGCGAAACGTCTAAATATTTTTTTTTAAATCTCTCTAAAACTTCATTTTAATAAATTTGTTATTTCACCGTCCATTAACAATTCCAATACATCCTGAAAGAAGGGATAAAAATAAAATACCCATGGGTTTCACTCTTTCTAAATCAATTCGTTTACCATTTGAAAAAGAAATTAATATTTAGATAATGTGGCATGTGATGAAAATCGAACTGTTTCAAATCGATCGTTTTTTAAATTTTAGTCCTGAATATTTCGTATTATTTTTTATTAAAAAACGATAAGAAGACGTAAATCGATATACCTGATAAAACTAATGCGATTAAAAACAATTTCAAACCTCTTTGCCTTTTCTATTCATCATTTAATTTTTGATTTTTAGTCAAATCGATCGAAATCAAAATCGATCGTTTTCCATCACATGTTTGAAATTGTTTTTTAAAATTAAGACGGCCTTCCATATAAATATATTACCTTTATATTAATTCACGATTTAAACTGTTAAATGAATTGATCTTGCAAAAGTAGAAGATATGGATATTTTATATTTAGAACTTCTTTAAGAATATATTAAGCAGATTTTCCCATGGTACAACTAGAAGATGTACTTTGTCGGACGGTGTTTTAATAGAAATTGAGATTTTCAAGTACAACATATGTCGGATTTATTTATTTTCTAACAAGCGAAATTCCCGGGATCCCGGGAAATTCTAAAAAAATTCCCGCTGTCCCGGGAAATGAAAAAGTCCGGGAAAAGAAAAACCCTAATTGTTAGTAATGAATCCATAATAAATTGCAATATACGTGTGTATGTTAAGATAATTTGGTAAAGTGCGAACTTAGGTAGATAGACCCGTAAGTAGTTTTGTTCATTTGTGTTTTGAATGAAAATAAATAACGTAAAGCAGGGTTGGAAAGCATTTTATAATATTAAAAATAGCGGGCAAAGCCCGCTACGTTGTTAGCGTATCTTAAAGTTTTTTTTTTAATTCCAGTTTATGTAAAGGTAGACCTGGCAATTCAAGTAAATTCACAAATTCAGTTGGAAAATTTACTGCGTCGGTTTCTTCCACCGGTGCTTCGTTAAATTTTAAGTTTAAATATCGGAATATATAAGTTCCATTCCTTTTCTAAGGTTTTTTCTCTTTTAGAAAATTTGTTTAACTTTTTGGAGAGTATGTTTCAATGCTACATAAGTTTCATATTCCGTGGATAGTGTTTGAACAGGTAATTCCCTCTTCCAATCCATTTGCATTGTCTATAATTTCAATTCCACTCGTTCAACGTTTATATCCATTTCATTCCACTTGTGTAGTGTTTCAATTCCACTCGTTTCCTATTTAGTTTCTTAATTTTAGTGTTTCATATACACTTGTTCTTTAAGTTTTAGGTTTCTAGCTAAAGACGCAGACGTTAAGGGGGGGGGGGGGCAATTTTCCCCTCTTGAACCACCATTTTTACCACGTTCCTGTCCAAAGTCCTAGAAATGCCTTGTCGATAAGTTAGCCCATACTCCAAGGAAAACATATTATAGATTACAGGTTTATAGCCGAAGGGTTCGGTTAGGCCATCAAGGGGGAGAATTATTCCGTTTTTACCCCTCCCGGTAGGAATTTCCAAAAATTCCGTCTTAGAGGAGGAATCTACTACATACATAATTTTAGGTCTCTATACCCAGCAGTTTAGCCAGGCCTTCAAGAGGGAAGTTTTTTCCCTTTTTACCCCTCCCGGTATGAATTTCCGAAAATTCCGTCTTAGAGGACGTCTACGTTGGAGAAAGAACCCAAATACCGAATTTAAGCTCCCTAGTTCCAGCAGTTTGGCCAGGCTGTTAAGGGGGAGACTTTTCCTGTTTTTGACCCTACCTGTGGAACTTTCCAAAAATCTCATCTTAGCGGATGTCTACAATAGAGGAGGAACTTTAGTACCAAATTTCAACTTCCTACCTCCAGCAGTTTAGCAGGCCTTTAAGCGGCACTTTTCGCTTCATTAATCCCCATTTTTACTTTTTTCAATGTCCCTGTCCAAAATTCCACAAAGCACCTTCCCGATAAGTGAGCCCATACTCCAAGGAACATATGTTTTACATTTCAGGTTTCTAGCCAACTTTTACTATTTGTGCCCCTCTCGGTAGGAATTTCCGAAAATCCATCGACAGGGAATTTCAGCTTCCTAGTTCCAGCAGTTTGAGCAGGCTGTCAAGGGGGACACTTTTTCTTTTTTTGTCCCTCCCGGTTGGAATTAGGCTGGAAGAGGAACCTAAGTACCGAATTTCAGCTTCCTAGTTCCAGTAGTTTGGACAGGTCGTTAAGAGGCAACTTTCCCTTTTTGAGCCCCTATTTTATAACGACCCTGTCCAAAATTCAAAAAAGTATCTTTCTAATAAGTTAGCCCATACTCCAGGGACCCACATTTTAAGCTTCAGGTTTCTAGCCGAAGGGGTTTTTACCGGCCCCCAAGGTGAGGCTTTTCTTCTTTTTGCCCCTCCCTTTAGGAATTTACAAAAATTCCTTCGCGGCTATCTGCGATGGATGAGGAACATTCATACCAAATTTCAACTGCATTGCCTAAGCGGTTTGGGCAGGCCGTTAGTGGGGAAATTTTTCCCTTTCAACCACCATTTTTACTATGTTCCTGTTCCAAAATAGAAAAATTACGTTGCCGGTGAGTTAGTCCTACTCCAAGGAATACATATTTAAAATTTTAGGTTGGCCAAAAGGGATTGGGCAAGCCGTCAGGAGGAGACTTTTACCTTATTTCCCCTCCCGATAGGAATTTCGAAAATTCCGTCTAAGCGGACGCCTACACAAAAGGAGGAACTCACATACCGAGTTTCCTTTTGGGATATCCTGTAGGGAATTCCAAAAATACAAACTTAGTCGATGTCTACTACAGTGGAGGAACCTTTATACCAAATTTCAACTTCTTACCTCCAGTGGTTTGGGCTGGCACTTTTCCAATTTGTGAGACTGTTTATGGGGAGACTTTTCCCCATTTTGCCCGTTCCGGTAGGAATTTCCAAAAATCCCGTTTTGGAAAAGGTACTTTTTTTTTGGAAAAGGTACATTTTTTTTGGAAAAAGGTACATTTTTTGGAAAAAGGTACATTTTTTGGAAAAAGGTACTTTTTTTAAAAAAGTTACTTTTTTTAAAAAAGGTACTTTTTTTGGAAAAAGGTACTTTTTTTGGAAAAAGGTACTTTTTTTGGAAAAAGGTACTTTTTTGGAAAAAGGAATTTTTTTTGGAAAAAGGTACTTTTTTCGAAAAATGTACTTTTTTCGGAAAAAGGTACTTTTTTTGGAAAAAGGTACTTTTTTTGGAAAAAGATACTTTTTCTGAAAAAAGGTACTTTTTTGGAAAAACGTACTTTTTTTGGAAAAAGGTACTTTTTTTGGACAAAGGTACTTTTTTTGGAAGAGGTACTTTTTTTGGAAAAGGTACATTTTTTAGAAAAAGGTACTTTTTTTTGGAAAAGCTACTTTTTGGAAAAAGGTACTTTTTTGGAAAAAGGAATTTTTTTTGGAAAAAGGTACTTTTTTTGGAAAAAGGTACTTTTTTTGGAAAAAGGTCCTTTTTTCGGGAAAAGGTACTTTTTTTGGAAAAAGGTACTTTTTTTGGCTGAACAACCAACTTTTGCAAGAATTTCTGTGCAGGCAAACCAAAAACACAGCTAACAGTGAGGTTACACGATCAAGATTTTGCTTTCAAGTTGATAACACATACTGCTTGTCAAATTCAGTTGAACTTGAAGCTATGACGTAGGCTGCAAGCAACTTGATAGTCAATTTTGCTTTCATGATGCCGTCGTCAAGGAAAGAACTAAAAATGCTCGCCTCTGTGGGCTGTTTCCGCACTTTAGGCTGTTCGAAAATACTTTATTTTTTTCTTCACATATTCCACAGACATTTTCATGGCAGCAGAAATTGATTTTTTATTTATTTTTATATTTAAATCATTTCGTCGATATACCGAAATATTCACATTCTGTATTTTATCAATCGTGTTTTATTGAGGCAAAATATTTGTAAAAAGAAAAATAAATTTACAAGAAATTGATCAGCTGTTTAAAACTTGACCGTCAAGTTTTCCCAAAACTTGAAAGCAAAAATTGATATCAAGTTGCTGTTCAATTTTTAAAATGTGAGTGTGTTAGTAAAAAAAATGTGAGTGTATTGAAACTTGAAAGGGAAAAATTGATCGTGTAACCCCTATGTAAAATTTGACCGTCAAGTTTTCTCAAAACTTGAAAGCAAAAATTGATATCAAGTTCCTGTTCAATTTTTAAAATGTGAGTGTGTTAGTAAAAAAATGTGAGTGTATTGAAACTTGAAAGCCAAAAATTGATCGTGTAACCCCTATGTTAAATATAGCGAGTTTATATGTCACGTTGATATTTAACAAAAACAGGCAGATCTTTGTGTTTTTATTAATAAAAAATTAAGGAAATACATTAATTTTGTATTAAACGATTAATCGATTAATCGCCAATTTTCTCGATTAACCGACCCGAATAACCGGTTAATCAATTTTAGGCATTTTTCGAATAATGCATTAACCGGTTAACCGCCTACGTCGAATAATTGGAAACACTATAACAAACTAAACATCCAAAGGAGTCTCAAAAAATTTACACTGATCAATAAATATCGAAATTTTGCACAGACTTCCTCTAGAGCTTTTTAAATTATTTTCGCGTCCTACATATGAATATTAAGTGAAAAATTCCTTCTTCTTTATTTAAATCTTAAGCCTGGGAAAATACTTTATGGCTCAATATTACGTTGAAGTACTTAGGAGTCCTTATTTTTTATGAGTTTTAATTAAAAAAAATTACCTTTCATTTTAGGAAATGTTTAAGGATGTTCTACGGACCTCGTAAGGATTTCTAAAATCTACTTTTGAGAATTGTCCTTGAAGCACTAAATTTGTGTAAAACATCTAAAAAAATAAAATTTTATTCATACACTCATAGAATAAACCTTATTCATACACTCATAGAAATAAACCTGTGAAAATAGAAAAACAATTAGTAGATTTTTCTGCTATTTTTACAGGTTTATTATTTAAAAGAGACTTTGCAGAAAAATTTTTGCCAATTTTTGGTAGTAAGATTAGAAGAGCAAAAATAAACTGTTAGATATAATAGGCATCCTGCTAAAATCAACAGAAATATATGATGATGAAAAATAGTAGTAGAATAGTAGACTGATTTAACAAAAATTGATTTTTATTCTCTTAAAACAATTTAAAATTTTTTTTTTTATTCTACTAATATTCAGCAAAATTTGTTGCTGATTCTAGCAGAGTAAATTTTCATTTCAATTAACTAAAATTTAGCTGGAATACAACTAAAGTTCTGTATATTTAACAGCTTTATTTGTTGCTAATTTTTGAATAATTTTAGCAGCTTTAGCAAAATTTTTTACAGGTTTTTTTCTATTAACGTACTTAATTGTAATAGCCATATAACAAAGTAATTAACCTGTCCAACCATCCCGCTTTTGACGGGATTATACCGCTTTGTAAAGGCTTGTGTCACATTGAACTTTTATCCCGCTTTTAAAGCAAACAATTCCGTCTTATCCCAATTTTTTAATATGATATTAAATTTTTTAATAAAGTTTTCATAATTTTTTTTCTAAAGTTTCCAGTCAAGAACTGAGCCCAAAAATTAATCAGAAAAATACTCAAAATATATTATTAAACATTCACTTGTATGAAAGTGGTGCATCCAAAAGAGCCTTCTTTATTGATCCAAAAATGACTCTAAGAAATATTTAAAAAAAATGTTTAGGCTAAAAAATTATTCTTTATTTGGGTAATTTTTGAATTGTTAACAAAATATTCAAATTTATTTACATTTCTGAGTCGTGTCTGAATTATCTTTGGTTTTAAAAATTTGCTTCAAATATTTGTGCCTTTTATGATTCATTTTATTAAGACTATTATTTTTGTCCAAAAAAATGCGCATTTTTTGGCAAATAAGTTTAAAATTTAGAAAATATGTGCTTTGTTTTGAATATTTTTTGGCTTACTCAATAAGAACCCTCATAAAAGTCTTGTGATTGAATTTTTAATTAATTTAATGCAATCAGAGCCTGAGAGGTTTGATATTTGTTATAAATTTTCGATACGAAAATATTGTAGAACTATGATTTCATTTTCATTTAGATTTCCTATAAAAATCATATTTTTCCAGGTTTTGTATCAAAATTCCGTTTGTCACGTAATTTATATTACACATTTCAATAAATAAAACAAGTGATCAAAATCCATTAAGTAAATTTAAAAATATTTTACAAATTGTTGAAAACTTTAAACCAAATTTTTTTAAATGACGAAAACTATATTTTTGAAGATTATTTCCACAAAGTTTTTTCACTTCAGATTCGTATTAAGGGGCCAAAATATTTTAAAAATGTTTATTGAGTCTGTGCCTGTATTTTTAAATATATTTGGATCAAAAATATAAAATATCATAAAAATATAAAAGATTTTGATGTAATTCGCCGCAATATCGGCTCAAAAATTATTTTTCTGGGTGGGGGATAAAAAATAGAAAGACCCACAATTCGAAGGCTATTCAATTGACCTTTTTTGACTTTCGATCTGGGCTTATGAAAAAAATTAATTTTTGTCGCGTTATGTCTTAATTGGTGCGGCCCTCAGTAAGTTTGTGAAATCCCAAATTTGGCCCTTCAAGCCATTTATATGCCCATACCTGGTATATATTCTACACTAATAAGTATTTTTGTCTTTAATGGTGGGAAAACAATATTTTTTCTTTAATAAAAATTGAAAAATTAATGGAAAATGATGCATTGTATCATTTTATTAGCAACCCAAATAGAAATGGACGAACTAAACACTCAGTTAAATTAGTTACTCGGAATAAAGTTAGTAACATTCAACTTAATCTATCAACTGAGACTCAGTAAGGGGTATTTCTCCTGAGATTCAGTTAAAAATTAAGTTGTTGGTAACTGAGTAATTTTTTCGGTGTGTTTCTCCAATGCATAAAAGCATAATAACTGGAGAACGGTTTGGAATTTTCACTTCAAATTTTAAATAGGCTGAAATTAATTACACATATTTTTCTAATCGAAAGAAAAAAATATTTTTTTGTATTAAAATATACTTTTATAATAAGAAGAGAATTAAAAAACAGTAATATTTACCCAATTTGTCAGTTGTTTTTAAATTTTTATAGTAAAAATTTTTCAGTTAATTTTACGACATTGGTAGTTGTTTTTAATCAGAGCTTTGAAGAATTAATTCCTTAATTCAATTTTTCAATTCTGAATTAAAAATTCGATGAATTAATTCACAAAGCACCATATATTGAATGGAATTAATTCATATTTGTTTTCGTTCGATTTATTTCGTTACAAATTAATTCAATTACTATAGTTCTTTTTATTAAATCAAATGAATTAATTCACTGGTGAACGCGTTCAATTTTATAAATCGAACGGAAAAAAAGTGAATTAAATCCTTACTGAATTAATTCACCACTGAATTCGTTCAATTTCATGTTCGTTCAGTGAATTAAAAAAAAATAAAATTACGTTCAGTGAATTAAAAAAAATAAAATTACGTTCAGTGAATTAAAAAAAAATAAAATTACGTTCAGTGAATTAAAAAAAAAACACGTTCATTGAACTCAAAGCCTGTTTTCTGCCGTTCAGTAGAATAAAACATTTATTTACAAATGAAATTTGCAACTAAGCAATTTTACAGCGTTCGCTAGTAAAAATAAACACATTACATATATATATTAAGTGTTAGAGAAATCCGATGCACTTTATCAACCTACATGATTAAAAAATTAAGCCTTTTACTATTAAAAATAAAAACTTTACAGATATAAATGAATTTGGAAAAAATATAACTATTAATTTTAAAAACTTATGCTTCCCAGTAAAATGTAGATGCTTGACTATGACGTATTTCATTTATACGTTTTTACAATACAATGTTTTCTTCTACTGAACGGCAGAAAACAGGCTTTGAATTCAGCGAACGTAATTTTTGTTTTTCGATTAAATGAACGGAATTTTTTTTCAATTCAGTGAACGTATTTTTTTTTTCTCTTTTAATTCACTGAACGTAATTTTATTTTTTTTAATTCACTGAACGTAATTTTATTTTTTTAATTCACTGAACGAAAATGAAATTGACCGAATTCTGTGGTAAATTAATTCAGTAAGGAATTAATATACTTTTTTCCCGTTCGATTTATAAAATTGAACACATTCACCGTTGAATTAATTCATTTGATTTAATAAAAAGAACTATTTCAATTGAATTAATTCTTTGAATTTCTTGTTTGATGAACGCGTTCAGTTGAACGAATTCAGTGAATTACTTAAGAAAAGGAATTCATTCAATTCTAGAGAAAATTGAATTCGATTGGTAGTGAATTCATTCAAAAAAGAATTAATTCTTCAAAGCTCTGTTTTTAATGCATTTGTTTGTTGTTTTTCAACAGTTAAAAATAACAAAAGTTGTATTTCTTTTAAAGGTAAATATCTTTGTCACCTTTTTAACTGTACACTCAAAAAAATAAGTTAGTAGAACAATTAGTAAAACGTCTTGTATATCAAGTGTAATAGTTTTCAGCATTTTTTTTGCTGAAATTCCGTTTTCAGCAAAAATTTTAGTTATATTTTTTTTAGCACTAAACTAATTTTGAACTAATGTTTTACTAATTTATTTTGCTACAAAAATTGTGCTGATAACCGCATTCATAGCGTGGACGACAACCAGATAGATAAGATGTAGATGTCGCAGCTTGTCTGGAAACGGAAATGACAAAAAAAAGAAAAACAACTCTACACATATTCTATATTTAAATTTTCAGCAAATAAATTAACTAAAGTAAAATTTCGCTACAAGTTTTTTGAGTTTTTTTCAGTCTACTAATATTCAGCAAAAAGTTTAGTGATTTTAGCAAGGATTTTTTTCATTTGCAGTCGACTAAGTGTTAGCAAAACTTTTGCTGAAGATTACTATTTTTTGGTAAAAAATACTGACTTTTTTTTGAGTGTATATGCCTTTGTTTTAACTGTCATTTTCAGTAGATTCTACCGACAAACTTTTGTTTTCAAATTTATTTTGTTTGATCCCATACAAATTTCTAACCGAAAACTTAAAAAAACGAAAACTTTTAGTTTTGGTTTCAGTATGAATATAAACATATGAATGAGGCTTTAAAAACATATGCAAATTTTCTGCCCCGTCCCGTTACGTTAGGGTACGTTACGTCTACGTATGGATAACGAACCCTTTATGGTGGTATAGTGCAGGGATGGTAAATAAGATTTTTAAAATAGTAGCAACCAGCTTAAAAAATAGTACTTTTTCGACCTCTATAGTACCAACAATTGTTTCATTTAATTTTTTTACCATTATAAATTAACAAATAAAAACTCATAAAAAATAAAGTGTTCTGTTATATCTAACTCATACAGCAATAGAAAAAATTTTAAATTTTAGTTAAAACTACTAAAAATTAGATAAAAATTACCTTCCATAAAAAAATGCTATCGGATTACTTTTGTAAAATATTAGTAAGATAAGAACAGCAAGAACCAAATTGTTAAATACATACACAAAATTTTAGTTATATTTAAATAAATTTTAGTTAACAGAAAATAGCAACTTAACCTGCTAAAATCAGTAATAAATAATAGATTAAAAAATCACAAAAAATTTTAAATCTTGAAAGGTTTTTTCGATTTTTTAATAAGAATATTTACAGGTTTATTTCAGTGAGTGAAGCCTTCAGAATTTAAAGTCCCTGAAAACCGTATTCAACTTTATTTTATTTACGGGTCTATTTCACCTTTTGAATGTCATAAGAATATTTTCGAATAAACAAATTGATTGACAATCGAATCAAATGAATTTAAAGCGGAGAATACACGAGGGAACATTCGTGAAAAAATGCCCATTTTCTTGTGAATGTGTGTGTGTGTTTGTGTGTGTTTGCGTGTTGACATCGTGCAATTCGTGATTACAAAATTTTTTGATATTTTTGTTACCTACTCAATGTTCCTTCGTGTATTCTCCGCTTAATGATTGAATTAGGTGGATTAAGAAGTCATTCGATTCTTCAAAATAGGGTTTAGGTTTTTAATCATTCAGAATTGAAAATCGAATGAGTGAATTCTTTAGGAGCTCTGATGGGGAAAAACATTTTGCCCGTTTCAAAAAACATAACAAATCCTCCTAATTTTTAGTATTATTATTTTTTGTATATGTATTTTATTAAAAAACAAATGCGAAAGAACATTTTTTATGCGTTTAATTTGAGTTTTAAATAGTAACATCTAATATTCTAAATATTTTCAACATAAGTATTTTTTATTTAAAGCTCCGAAATTTGTTGTGTTCGCTGTAAAAACTATAATTTGTTTGAAAATTAAAAAAGCACAAAAAATTTAAAATTCGGAAAATGTGTAAATAGTACTAAATGAGTCAGAAGTAGAGTTGTGAAATTTCGGTAATTTTTGAGTACTCGATACTACTCAATCCTCTTTAATTGAGTACTCGATACTACTCAATACTTTTATCGGATTTTTTTAATTTAAAAATAAAAATGTTATGAATTCCTATTTATTAGCGAAAATAATAACAATTCACATACACGTGTTAAATAACTATTGTAATTTACATTTGAAATTAATTTAAAACAATTTAAATAAATTAATTAAATAATTTTCCTATAAATTCGTTAAAAATTTTTTTCCTTCACAAATAGAGTTGTATTTTCAGAGTTGTATTTTTAGAGTACTATTTTTAGAGTTGTATTTTCATACGAAAAATACTCATTTCTACGGAAAATTGCATCTTTAAAAGTATTGAGTAGTACCGTTTTAGTATTGAGTACTCAGAAAAACAGTCAGTATTGAGTACTTAGTACCGGAATACTCAATACTTTTACAATAGAGTTGTGAAATTTCGGTATTTTTTGAGTACTCAATACTACTCAATACTTTTCAATTGAGTACTCGATACTACTCAATACTTTTAACGGTTTTTTTAATTTAAAAATAAAAATGTTATGAATTCGTATTTATTAGGAAAAATTATAACAATTCACATACACGTGTTAAATAACTATTGTTATTTACATTTTAATTAATTTAAAACTTTTTAAATAAATTAATTAAATAATTTTTCCCAAAAATACGTTACAAATTTCTTTGCTTCACAAATAGAGTTGTATTTTCAGAGCTGTATTTTTAAAGTACTATTTTTAGAGTTGTATTTTTATACGAAAAATACACATTTCTACGGAAAATTGCATCTTTAAAAGTATTGAGTAGTACCGTTTTAGTATTGAGTACTCAAAAAAACAGTCAGTATTGAGTACTCAGTACCGGAATACTCAATACTTTTACAACTCTATTTTACAACTCTAGTAGAGTTGTAAAAGTATTGAGTATTCCGGTACTGAGTACTCAATACTGACTGTTTTTTTGAGTACTCAATACTAAAACGGTACTACTCAATACTTTTAAAGATGCAATTTTCCGTAGAAATGTGTATTTTTCGTATAAAAATACAACTCTAAAAATAGTACTTTAAAAATACAGCTCTGAAAATACAACTCTATTTGTGAAGCAAAGAAATTTGTAACGTATTTTTGGGAAAAATTATTTAATTAATTTATTTAAAAAGTTTTAAATTAATTAAAATGTAAATAACAATAGTTATTTAACACGTGTATGTGAATTGTTATAATTTTTCCTAATAAATACGAATTCATAACATTTTTATTTTTAAATTAAAAAAACCGTTAAAAGTATTAAGTAGTATCGAGTACTCAATTGAAAAGTATTGAGTAGTATTGAGTACTCAAAAAATACCGAAATTTCACAACTCTAAACTCTAGTCAGAAGAGTACCATAGTACTTTTGAGGTTCCAATAGTACCACAAAGAGTACTATAGTACTAAATTTATCATCCCTGGGAATGTGCATGACTTCTAGGGTTGCCAGATATAAAATCGACGAAAAAAGTACATTGAGGAAATAAAGGCAATTAGTAAAACAGTAGTACACTTTTTTCATTAAACATATCATAAAATTCAGTACAAAAAAGTAGCAATTTATGCATTTAGAATTCATAACAAAATATGTCAATAACGTTTTATTTTGGATGTAATGATTTCCTCAGCAGTTTATCCATATGATGAGTTTTTTAATGACCAAGAGTCTACTTAACATCAAATCGCAACTTTTAAGATTTTTCGATATTTGTATTCTCATTAAAAACCATATTTTTGAAGCAATTCTCATTTTGTTGTTCCATTCGCATCATTTTTACTGCAGTTAGTGGATTTCGTTGTTTTAGGATAATACGTAAACTAGAAATATTCGTGATCAATATTTTGTATCATAGTTGCAAATCCTTTGTATATGTGTGTCCAAAAATATTCCACAAACAAATGGAAATTTCAACCAACATTAAAATTTTTATATCAAAAAATGGAGTTTTTGTTAATGTTTGTCAGTTAATCTTTTAGCAAATAAAATCAATTTTTATATATATTAAAAAAAAGGATCATAAATTTAAAGTTGATATTTTGATTTGCCTTTGAAATATTTTAGGACATATCTAGTGTTTTTGCAATTTATTTTTGTAATAATACAAAACAATGAGATCAATTAACTGTTGTAATAGAAGGATTAAAACAAAAAACTAGGATTTTCTGAATTCTTACAAAATTCAGGAAACATCCTTGATGAAGCTTAACTTCTGTTGATTTCAAAAGCATTAAAAAAAGTTAATCAAAACTGCTGAAAAAGAGAGGTTTCAATGAAATCTAAAATCCGAAAAATCTCGAAAACTGCTCGCCGCATTAAATTTTTTTGCCAATTTGTGTTGGCGCGTCAATATTATAAATATAAGACGTATTGCAAGAGCAGGAATTTTAAAAAATATAAATTTGCCTACTAGTGTTATCAAATAAGGAACATTTTAGTATTATTTAATGTTTTTAACAAAAAAAAGTACAAAAAGAAGTACAGAGGTTAAAAAATTACTTTTACGTACTTCCTGGGAGTTATGCAGAAAGCAGTACAAACAGTAAAAAAAGTACGCGTACTGCTGAAAACAGTACGTCTGGCAAGCCTAATGTCTTCCTTCTATAAATCTGAGTCTTGACGAGACATCGATTTGTTTGCACAAGAACTAATCGTCGGCAGAATAACGGGAAAAAATTTGTCCATTTGTTCTGGGTGGAGAATACGTAATGTCAGACAATTCATTATTTTTTGTTTTTTGTTGGAGTAGGTCACAAACGAAACTATTTTCATGTTTTCAATGTGTTTTTCACTAATTATTTTCCAATACAAAAAAGTAAATTGCATTAAATTAACTAATAATGCAAATTATTTACTTTTTCTTAACATTTTATTCATTTTCTTTTATTTTCTTTAGTTGCACAGTTGTGAGAACAATTGTGCTGACAACGTTGTCTGAACAAGAACAAAACATGAACAAGAGTGGTCCACACGAGACAAATTCATGAGCGAACAAGAAATTGTTCGTTGGTTGAACAAATCGATGTCTCGTGTAGACTACAAGTAAAAATATTGAACATTTTTGCTTCTAACTTGTCGTCCTTAAGCCCAGTATTTTGTTCAAAAGAGCGAAAAAATTTTGCTCTATGTTTGGAGCTCAAAAACTATAATAAAAACATTAAAGTGCACAAATTTTTTATGGTCTATAAAAAGTTACAATCATAATTACCCCAAATGTCACTTTTTCGCTACATTTTCAAATGGTCCTGTCTATTAATTTGATGCGAAAAAAATTCCACCGCAATTTCTCAACAATTCCACGCAAGTGAAAAATTATTTTTTTATATGGGGTTTGACAGCTTTTTTCGCAAAAGTATGAACAAAATACCGGGCTTTACAAAAAATAAAGTTTTCTAATAAAATTAGCGTTAGATCTTTACATAAAGGCTGCATTCACACCTAATTCTTAAACACGTGTTTAGCTAAAACACGTATTTTAGCTCTTTATTCTACTACAACTGTTGTAATAGAATAAAGAGCTAAAATACGTGTTTTAGCTCTTTATTCTACTACAACTGTTGTAATAGAATAAAGAGCTAAAATACGTGTTTTAGCTAAACTCGTGTTTAAGATTTAGGTGTGAATGCCGTTTAAGTTGTACTCCGATAATTTGTGATGGCACTTTGTTTACAAAGAAAATCGGTTATTAAATCGAAACCTTGCTACTGTCATAAAGTGTAAATGGTCAAGATTTCTGGCGAGATTAAAATCTCGGGATTAGCAATTACTTCAAAGTTCTGCTTTGGAAGTATTGGTTACTTATTTGGAAGTATTGGTTACTTATTTGGAAGTATTGAGTACTCGAAAATAACCATAGTTGTCAAATAGTTGTCACGTCGGTGAATACCAAGCACAAAGAGAAATGTCAAAAGTGACACATTGAACAGCTCGACACAAAAAACGGTAAATCTCGCAAATATTATTTTTTGTTTTTTAATAAAAAGATACTGAGTTGTATAAAATATGGTGTTTGTTAAAAATTGGGAAGATTTTGAAATAGCAGCTGAAAATATGTATCTGGCCAATCCCATAGCATGCAGGTATACCATGAAATATGTGCATACGAAGGGACACATCCTAATGAAAATGACCAATAATGTTAAGGTGAGTTTTTGAAATACTACAAATTAATAGCGTGTGCTAATATATTTTTTTTTCTTCAGTGCATACAATATAAAGCAGAAAATGTGCCCGATATAAAGAAAATTGAAAAATTCACCAGTAACTTAATGGGCCACATGGCATCTAAGGAATGAATCATTACTTCCATTAACTTCATCAGGCCAATTGTATTTGTCGTGTTTAAAGAACATAAATAGTTAAGAGTTAGGAAAACAACATAAGTTGATAAAGTGGGCACAGAGTAGTTGTAAATAACTTTAGTTTAAATAACATTTTTTTGGAAAAATGTTAGCTTTGCTAACCACTTTTTAGTATTCCTAACACACAAGTAGATACAAACAAACCACCATAAATCAACAAAGGAAATGTTTTATTTTATATTTTAATTTTATTTAGAATCACTTTTTATTAACTGCTAATTTCTCAAAGAAACATTTCCATGAAATGAGCTTTTTTAAGATTTTTATAAATGAAAATAAATAGATTTTTGAGTAATTTGAATTCATTAAATCAAGTTTTTAATTCCGAATTGAACTTTTACTGATATAAATTAATTCAAAATGACCAATCATTGAATGTATTTAATTCGCATTTGGCTCGAATTTCTTTAGAAAATAATTCAACTGTAGTCGTTTTATCAAATTTCGACTTAAAATTAATTTTCAATCGGGATTAAGGTAACGCCTTTATGAATAGTTCTTGTTAGAGCTGGAGTGGCAATCACTGCTCAGATAAATTAGAATCGTCCCGGTTGTCAGCGTTAACAGGGACTACCATGTCCAAGGTGCACTATGGGTGAGGTTTGTTTTTGGAAATTATCGGCTGTGTCAGGGTAACGTGCAGTTTTATTGAACTTGCTAAAGTTGCGTTTACATGAATGGAAATCTCGAGATTTCGATATCCACCACTGTGATAAAACAATGAAGAAAAGCTTATAAAACAAAGAAAAGTTTCAAAATTTATAAAAATGTTTTCATTTGTTTTTTCGAGCCACTCGCACAACAACAAGAAACTGTGAACACTGTAGTTTATAAAAAATGTGTACTCTCTGGGGGGTAACCGCGTAACTCGATTCGAAAAAATTTTCGAATTCGTAAATCTTGTAAAAATTGTCAAAACAAATAATTTTTTTTTTTTCTAAAGATGAATTTTATATAATTCAATTCAATTTATTTCTTATAAAGGCACATGTACACGCGAGAAAAAATTGATAGAGATAGAGCAAAAAGAAGCCATAAATAGCTTAAATCATTCACAATAGAGCAATTTAGAGGTGTGTTTTGCTCTACCTCTACCAATTTTCTCTCGCGTGTACATGTGCCTTAATATTTATATTATGTACATTTGACTTAGAAGCAAAGAGTTTAGGAACTTCGTTCCTTTTCTACTTAGATATATAAATATATTTTTTTAATTTATGAAATTTATGTACATTATTATTAAACGGAAGGAAAAAATTTACAAAAACCTTTATTAAGCAGGGGTATAAGATAAAAATGAGAAAAAAAAAATAAAGTAGATAAAATTATGACGAGATCAGTTCATTGATATGTTAATGTTGTGAGAGCTGGCATCTTCCATTAAAATTTAGAGTCAATCTTTCGATTTTATCCAGAACGAGTTCGAAGCCAGCGAGACTATGTAGGCGTCGGGTGGAATAGTGCCATGGTAGTTTAAATATCATTTTAAGTAGCTTATTTTGTGCTAATTGGAGATTTTTATATGACAGTTTGCAGACGTGTACCAAACTGGAGCACAACAGTAAAACATTATGGGGTGGAATATAGATTTGATGATGAGTTTTTTATTGTCTATGTTCATTTCCGACTTTCTGTTTAAAATTGGGTACAGAATAATGTACACAATTTTAAATAATTATATTTTGTTAATTTTGTCCACTACATAGGGAATATGATTATTAAAATTAAGCTTTGTATCAAGCATTACGACAAATAATTCTGTATAAAAATTCTAGTACTTTTTAATTATTTGTATCCTTAACCTTGTACACTATATATAAAAATTCAAAAAGTAAGATTTATGCTAAAACTTTTCTTTTTGAAAAAGGTACAAAATTTACGAATTCGAAAAATTTTTTCGAATCGAGTTACACGGTAAGCCCCCTGGTCTCGCTCAACCTTTCCTCTTTTTATTTGTTCGTGAACTCGGGCAAAGCACATGAAAACATGGTGGTAAAATTAAAATTTTTAATTCATTCTTTTTCATATTTTTCAATAAGATTTCAACACATTTTTTAAATATTCAGTATTTTAATGAACAAATAATTAAAATAAAATTAAAAATATTAAATTTTAATAGAAAATATCATAATAGGTCCATTCGATTACTTTTCTCAGTCAAGTCCAGTAAGAATTACTCAGTACAAACTTTCAGAGAGTAAGACAAGATTTACTCTCAAAATAAAATTTTCCCAAGCATGTACGCGAACAGAAAATTTGCAACAATTTGCAAGTTTGTACACACAGCTGATTACAGAACCAATTATACAAATAAATTTTAACTGGTCGCTATGAAAGAAGACAATTTTTGATGTTAAACCTTAGGCAGAACATTTTTAGAAGGTTTTCTTATCTTTTCCATAATTTATTTTGAAAGTTTTACTGCTTTGCATTTCCATAAAATAATGTAATTGGAAAATATTTTTTTTTATTTACCATAAACAATCATATGTTTTCGAAACATATGTTTTTTTCTGCTTGCAAATTCTTACTGGCAAAAATGTATCCAGTAAAAATTTGCAAGAAAAAGAAGAAGACTTAGAAACTCTCAACATAGAACTGCCACTTTATTCTCTCTTTTTTCTTCCTGTTTACTGAGTATTTATGTAAACGAACGCCATCCAGTAAAAACTTGTACTAATTTGTACAAATTATCCAGTAATCGAATGGACCTAATAGAAGCAAAATAAAATACAATTTTTAGTTAACATGGTGCAATGAACCGCGGTAACCGCGGTAAAGTACGGGAACAGACATACTATTGTTAAGACTGAGTCACAACTTTTCATACAAAACAACAATAAAATTCAAAAAATTCGAATTTTATTTGTCAATATTATGATTGTGTCGATACCAGGTCTTAATTTTTTGAAGTTTTCAAACAAAAATTTTAATAAATATAATTTATTGTGACTTTGCAACAACAAATACATGGCGAATATAAGCTGTGTTTGTGTGACATTCCTATCAATGCTATCTCGAACAATTTTGACAGTAGAAAGCCGGAATAAGTGAAAAAACTGTCAAAATCGTTCTACACCGATAAAATTATGTAGTTACGTAGTTAACGAAATCTATAGTTGAATTGAAATAAATCGAAAGCAACTATAATAATTAATTACAACTATAGGTTTAAAAAACAATATTTTGGCAACCCTGTTTAATTTTGATAAATAATTTTTGATAGTCAATTTAAAAAAATATTGTAATATTTCAAGAATGTTCTTTTAAAATATGTTTGCAATTTATAGAAAAATGGGAAGTGGATGCAAATGGTTGAAATTGGTAAATTGTACTCTTTTTAGCTGTTTATTATTTTAAATATATAAAATTAAACTGTAACTTTATTTTTCAGGAATCTAACAAAACATGTTCTCCAATACCTCAAGCGATAAAGGAAACATAAATGTAGAAATCCACTGCAACATCTTATGCCGTGTAAACCAACATCTCTGATATAAAATTGTTATTTGCATAATTTATTGGAACAACAATAGCGGCTTTATGTAATTTATGTTTTTTATAATTAAATTTTATTTTGTTTATTTTGAATTTCTGTAAATTAATAAAAATTCCAAGATAAAATCATTTCAAATCACAAAATTTTTAGCTGGTTATATCCATTTAAATTTTTAGATGGTTGTATTTTACTATTTACAAAATTTAGAAAATTTCAACTAGGAAATTATTGGACGTAACTAAATTTGTAGTTGAAATATTGACATTTAAAATACTTAGTTACTGTCAACTAAGTCAATTCAACTATATATTAGTAAGGGGTATTTCACCTAGGAGATAGTTGAAATATTATTAATATAGCCAACTAATGATATTTTTCGGTGTAGATAACAATGATATGCAGTCACACAAACACAGCTATAGTCACAACTGAGTCACAGACTTTTCGTATAAATAGGCACGTAACTTTCAATATAGGGTACAGACCTGTGGTACAGACTGTCAATTAAATTGTAAACAACCAAAAATTGATAATGTTGAAAATCTATGGGGCACTTAAAAACAACTCTGTGCCGTAAGGAAAAATGTCATATGTGTACGTCAGTGGTCTGTTTTTTAATTCTGTTTTATCTACTTATTTTTTCATTCACAAACCAAGAAAATTTTTCACGTCATATACTATGGTCATATACGCGTAGCTGGAATAAAAAATCATTGTTATAAATAATAAAAAGTATTTAAAAAATCGTAATGTGTTTAAAATATGAAAATCAACAAATTGATAAAGTGCAATAAATGTTTTATAATGAAATACAAATGAAATTATCAAAAATATGCAGTGAAAATCTAGTCATTAAAGTTTTTCCTTTTCACCCAAACCAATATATATCCACAACACACAGCCAGCATAGAGTAGCAATTGGAAAAAATCTATCTTTAATTACCTTCAATCTAACAACAAAAACAACTTAAAGTTGGTAACAAAAAGATTCGTCAGCAAAAAAGTCTCAAAAAAATGTAGAAAAAGTGTTAAAATAGTGTTGATGTAAATGTGAAATTGTAATAATTTTTAAGATAACTTCTAATTAAAACCAAAGGGCGTAAAAGGCCCCTTTTTAAAAAATATATTCTAAAATAGAACAAGCACGACGGAGAAGAAAAAGAAAAAATTTTCTAACAAGGGGTTGTAAAATTCCTTTTACCCTTATGTACTTGTACGTGCGTGTGTGTGTTATAATTGTTTTATTCATATTCCTTGCACTGGCTCACTTGTCTTGTTTTCCCCTAAAACTGGGCGCTTTTGTGTGTTAGTTTTCAAAGTGTCAAGTGATTTTGCAAAAAACAAAAAGACAAAACAAAAATCAACAACACCAAGATGGACAACGACGACTCAATACTCAACAATCGTGGACCTCAGCCTGGTGCTGAGACCGTTTATGGCACAGATGACAACAATATGGTCATGTCGGAAAAGGTTTGTTTATTCTCCTTTTTATTTATTGTAAAAATTGTTAATCTATAGTTTATTATAAAGTCTAGTGCCCTACCGAACAGTTCGGAAAAGTATTTTGGGTATTTGGGTGTTTTGAAGCAAAATGTACAAATTTTAACAACCCGATCAAAAAACATTTTATCTAGCATATGTAGTCATATCTTATTTGATATATGTAGATCGTCATTTAATCTTATCCAAGTTCATCTCAAAATTTGGGTATCCAGTAATATCCAATCAGATCCCTCAAATATATTACAGGATTAAATTATCCCATGATTAATTATTTCCAATTAGATACAAACGGATAAACTAAACACACGTCCACCGGCGTAGCTAGACCATTTTTCTAGGGGGGGGGGGGGGGGCTATAGCCCCGTCTTATAAAAATTTTGTTTTTTGTAATTTATCAAAAAATGTATCTAAAGTTTTATAGGTTTGGTTCCTCTGTTTCGTTTACGATCATCTGTACCATCGCCAGATAGCTATTCGGAGAGTTACGCTTTCAGCTTTACCCAATAATACTTCAAAAATTTAAGTGAAATCAAAGTTAAGGCTTACATTTTGTTTGAATTGCACTTTGTTTTATGACTTACACCAGCAATACAAATATACTGATAGAAATAAATCTGTACAACTAGCAGAAAAAGCTGCTAAAAATTTGTTAAAAATGGCCCTGCAGAAAAAACTGCCGACTGTAGCAGAATCTGTTAAGTAAATTTTAATTAAATAAAAACAGAAAAAATAAAACTGTTAAATCTAAAAAATTTCAACTATATTTTGGTGATATTTGGGTTCGTTTTAAATGAAATTAACTGAATATTAGTAGAAAACACACAGAAAGGAAATTTGCTGAAATTAGCGAAAATTTTTGCTGAAAAATTGTTGAATATTAATTTCAGATTGGGAGATTTTCAATTTATTTTACAAAATAAAGTATATTAAGGAAAAAATTCTCCAAAAAAAAATTAGTTTTTAGTTAAGTTATTATTAAAAAAAGGTACTTTATGTAAATACATATTTGCAATAAAATGGCATCGAATTGGTAATATGTATTTAGCTAGAAGTGCATATTTTTGCATATTTTGCTATAAGTGCATATTTTAATATGTGTATATTGTAGCTTATCATGTTTTATTGCATATTATGCCAATAAATGCATATTTTGATAAAAATGGATGTTACAAATCGTACTTTTGATTCTATCAAAATCTAGGTTTTTTTTTTGGAAAATTTACCTTTAAAATAATTTTTTTCCTTAAATTTATAAACATTTTTTGGATCTTTTAATTCACGGAAACGAAAGTGTTCGATAAATATAGTTACTAACTTTTTGACGAGATATTTAAACTACTTTTAAGATAATAATACTATAGCCTACTTAACAAAAATAATATTGAAAACGCTGAAATAAACAATAAATTCATGTTTAAAAACTTTGTAATAAAAACTTTTCGATTTTTAATATTTTTTGTTTATAAAACACGATTTTTACAACATTTCTTACCCTGGTCATTACTCACGATCTACTTTCATAAGAAAGTTGAGTCAGAAATGGATAAGAATTTTTATTTCAAGTAAAAATTAATTGTTAAAAGAAAAATCTGGGGGGGGCTAAACTATTTCTGGGGGGGTGCTTAGCCCCCCTCAGACCGGCCTATCTACGCCGATGCACACGTCGTGAAGTAATATCTAATATACAGTATTGGTGTTACGATTTGTTTTTGTAAATTTAAAATGACATTGCGTATCCGCAATACTGTGGTCTATCCCTTTCTAGTATTACCCAGTATTGGGAATATGAGTTGTCAAATTTTTGTAACTTCTCTTTTCAAAATGATATTTCGTATCCACTATAATTGGAAATAGTAGATATATGGATAGCAAGCATGGATAAAGTGTGAATCAATCTTAAAACGTCAAACATTAAATTTAAATTAAATTAATATAAGTATGTATGTACATATTAAAAAATTTCCCGCACCGAAAGCGATTTCTAAAATGCTTAAAATTTTTTAGTTTTATTAAAAAAATTTTTTTTTGTCAAAATGGTGGGAATTAATTTTTACTGATGTTTGTAAGAAAATAAGAAAAGGCTCACTAATTTGGATTGAAATATTACTTTTTTAAAATAAAAAAAATTGATTTATAGAAACCTTAAATGCGTTTGGTGCGGGAACTTTTTTTAACGATCGCAAAAAAAGTAAAATCGTAGTTCTTAAAATTTTTCTATGCTATATATACTTGATTTTGCCTTGGGAGAAATGGTATTTGCAAAAATTGCGAAAAGTTATATCCCAAATGTATTTTAGTACATTAGGGCGGGTCAATTTTTGTGACAAGAAATCGTAGGGGTGTGGAAATGATTCTACAAAGAATTCTAAGCAACTTTGCCCTAGAAACCATAGGTCTAAAATGGATTTCGAGCTTGCGGAAATTCCAAAATATGTTTTAAGTAGTGCTTTATGAGTTTTATTAATTATACCCTGCACCATTATTTGGACAGGGTATAATAAGTTTGTGCTAATGTTTGTAATACTAAAAAATATTGGAACTAGACCCATCTTTAACTATGCCGATTGATTCAGAATAACATTTTGTTTCGATGTAACGATATACGTCTGTCTGTCCGTCCGTCTGTATGTCTGTCCATATATTCTTGTGCGCACGGTACAAATCGCAAATATTAAGATATTTTTACAAAATTTGGTATTTTAGCCCAGGGACAAACCCATTTCATTTTGGTTAAAATCGGTGCATGGTTAGACCTAGTGCCTATATAAAGAGTGCCCCAAAATTGAATTGTTTGTACACTACGCAAATACGAAGATATTTTAATGAAATTTGGTACACGGTTTCAAATGGGCTTATGAATAAAGCCTACTGATTTTACATGGAATCGGCCCATGTTTAGACCTAGTTCCCGTATAAAGGTCCCCTAAAAATGAGCATATTCGCAAGCCAAAGGTCGAAAATATTAAGATACTTTGATAAAATATGGTACACAGACTTATAGCGGCCCAATGACGAAGCCAATTGGCTTTCAACCAGATTAGTGTAGGGTATCGTATAGTCGTCATGCCCGAATATATGATACACTACAACAGTCTGGTTGAAAGCCAACTAATGTTTTGATCTGAAATTCGAATGGCTTGAAATGGACTTGTGTCAAAATTTGTCTATAAAACGATAAAAAGTTAGAAAAACGATAAGAAATTTTGATTTTACCTAATGTTAGATGTATTTAAGAGAAAATCGGAAATATAGTCCATATGGGTGATAGGTTCAAATATGGATCGATAATATCTAAAATCAACAGGCTTTGTCCTTGGGCCCATGTGTGTCAACGTACCAAATTTCATTAAAATATCTTCGTATTTGCGAACTGTAGCATGCAAAACATCAATTTTAGGGTGACCTTTATATGGGCACTAAGTGTATCCATGGACAGATTTTAACCGTATTACATAGCCTTCTTCTTTGGGACATTATAAGTCGGTGTACCAAATTTCATTAAAATATCTTAATATTTGCGAACTATAGAGGCGGAAATTCAAATTTTTGGTGGACCTTTTTACAAGCAATATATCTAAAAATTTACCAATTCTAAAACAAATCAATAAGCTTTGTCCGTAGGCCCGTGTGAATCTCCGTACCTAATTTCATTAAAATTTATTCATATTTCAGACCTGTAGCGTGCGAAAAATTAAATTTTGGGAGAAACCTTTATATGGACACTAGGTCTAAACACTGAACGATTTTAACCATAATCAATAGGTTTCGACCTTGGGCAGATACATTATAAGTCGATGCACCGAATTACATTAAAATATCCAAAATGGACTGATTTCAACCAAATTCAATGTGCTTCGTCCCTGGGATGAAATAAGTCGGTATACCAAATTTCATCAAAATATCTTAACATTTCCAACCTGTAGCGTGCGTGAATTTTTAGGCTGATTTATGTCATCTGCTTAGCAGTTTTTCTTATAATAAGGGAAGCCGATGAAGACTCTTATCTAAAAAGTCCAAAACTATTATCCTCGTTAACAATACTCACATGTTAAAGCAAATTTTACACAAACATTGCAGTGAGGCACTACTCAGAACATATTTTGAAATTTCCGCAAGCTCGAAATCCATTTTAGACCTATGGTTTCTAGAGCAAAGTTGCTTAGAATTCTTCGTAGAATCATTTCCCCCTACGATTTTTTATTATTTTTACCCCCATACAAATTGACCCGCCCTATTATACATATATAAAATATATTTTAAAATTGTTCTACCCGTATATATGAAAATAGCGTTTTAAATTAGCGGTTTCCGAATTTTGAAATATGATTATACAAAAAATTCATATGAAGAGCATTTTTAATTGTTTGTTAACGCGATTTAAGACCAATTCTATTCCTGCCGACGTCAACTGGAGTTTTAATTTTGGTATAAGATATTGATAGCATTAAAAAGACCTGAGTCGCCAAATTGTAATTATTTAAATCTAGCGCTTAAAAAATTGCAAAATAACAGTGAAACTCGAAAATAATAAATACCCAGGTGAAAATGTTCATATATGGCCATATATGGCAACATATATGGGTTCATATATGGGTTCGGATCCGAAATTTGAGGGTATATGGTCATATATGGAGATATATGAATGTTCATATAAATTTTTTTTTTATTTTTTAATAAAAATATTACTTTTTTATTCAAATTAAATGTAAATATTAAAATTCTATTCATACGTTACTAATGAATTTGTACATTTGAATGAAATTGAGAAATTATGAAATTTTTAATGGACATAAACATTTTACTTTAAGTTTAGAAAATATTTATGACTGTTTTTGATTATTTAATGATTGTTTATAAACTAATAGAAAAAAGTGTGTAAAAATTTTAGTTAAAGCTACTAAAAATTAGTTCAAAATGAAAAACTACTGAATTATCAGAGTATTTTTGCTAAATATAAATAAGATAGGAACATCAAAAATAAAACTGTTTAATACACATATTTATAAAACTTGAGTTATAATTGAGCTAAATTTCAATGATTAGAAAATAAAATTAAATTGTAGTAGTAAACAAAAAAACATCAGAAATTATCAATTGTTTTTCAGATTTATCAATTGTATTGTAGAAGTTATGAATTGTTTTTCAGATTTACCAATTGTATTTCAGAAATAATCAATTTATTTCCAGTTTTATAATTGCTTTTTAGAAATTATCAATTAATTTTCGTATTTATCAATTGTATATCAGAATGTGAAAATTGTATTTCAGAAATTTATTAATTGTATTTCAGAAATTCGCAATTTCATTTCAGAAATTATCAATTGTATTTCAGAAACTGGGAATTGTATTTTAGAAATTGTCAATTGTATTTACGAAATTATCAAATGTAGTGTATTTCAATATTTTTTGAATCCGCTCACGTTATTACCCCTATGAAAAAAAAACTAAAACATTACCCATATATGGATTAATATATGAATTCATATATGAAGATATATGGAATATATGAACCAATAAATGCAATATATTATCATATATGGATTCATACATTTGAATGTATTTACCCATATATGCTTCCATACATAACATATATGTTCATATATGATCATACATTAAACCATATATGCTCATACATGAAACCATATATGACAATATATGAACATATATGAACATTTTCACCTGGGTAAATAAATATTCAAAAAATTAATTTTTTTATAGGAATAAATACTAATTGCATTAAAGGAATTAAATGTGCTAAAATCCCAAACTTACAAGGAAAGACTCCCAACGCGGACCGGCAGATCTTATGGAGCTTCGGATATGTTGTAGAGGAGAAAAATTTAAAGGACATGTATTTTTTTTAGCTGCCCAATCTCGTATTTAAGGGTTAAAAAATGGGGTCAAAAATGGCCCAATTTTTGGTTTTTCGGTTTATTTCATATTTGTTCCAAAGTGTCGTACTAAAGGTATTTCAGAGGCCTATTTACGGATGTATAAAACATGATCAAACATGCTTATTTGTTTATAGCATAGCACAAAACATGAAAATTTTAGGTGGTTTGTATAGGGACGCATACAGGGTTAAGGGCCAAATTCACATATATTAATCCTTATAAAGTTTAAGTGAGGGGGTGTTTCGGCTTTTTTCAATATTCGGTCTACTTCGGGTTTCACACGAATTTTCCCGAAGGTCTATATTTTTAAATATTTGGGAACCCCTGACTATGCAATATGGGTATCAAACTTTTTCTTTTTGAGAGTACATTCCTGTTATTTAAAAATAATTTAATATTTCACAAATTTCAGAGATGTCCCCGTACAAAAAAGTATGAAAAATGGAGTTTTTCCCAAATAACTTTTTTGGTTGTTATACAACTTGTCATGTCTTTCTTCATCAGCTAATGCAGTTTTCAATAGCTTTCCGAAAACATATAACATGATATAGGAAAATAAAACCTTAATGGAAAATTAAGGAAAATACGTATCCCATACCAAATAGTACCGTGATGTAGTTGTAGCATACACAACTTCGTGGACAGGGTATATTAAGTTTGTATTGATGTCGTTGTACAAAAAAAAATATTAGACCTAGGTCCACCTTTGAGTATACGGATCCACTCAGAATTACTTTTTGATTCGATTTAGCAATGTAGGCCCGTTTGTCTGTCCGTCCGTTCGTTCGTCTGTATATCTTTTGTTTACTTGTAACATTTTTTTATATATGCACTAGGGCGGGTCAATTTGTATGGAGGCAAAAAAATGAAAAATCGTAGGGGGGAAATGATTCTACGAAGAATTCTAAGCAACTTTGCCCTAGTAGGGCAATTGGTGTAAAATGGATTTCGAGCTTGCGGAAATTCAAAAATATGTTGTTAGTAGTGCTTCACTTCAATGTTTGTGTAAAATTTGCGTTAACATGTAAGTATTGTTAACCAGGATAATAGTTCTGGACTTTTTAGATAGGAGTCTTCATCGGCTTTCCTTATTATAAGAAAAAAAATCTCAAAATATTTTTTATTTTTGATTAAACTGCTAAGCTGATGACATAAATCAGCCTAAAAATGAGCGCACGCTACAGGTTGGAAATGCTAAGATATTTTGATAAAATTCGGTGTACCGAATTATATCATCCCAGGGACGAAGCATATTAATTTTGGTTGCAATCGGTCCACGTTTGGACTTAGTGCCCATATAAAGTACCCTCAAAATTGGTATTTTTGCACGCTACAGGTTACAAATACGAAGTTAATGAAATTCGGTTCATCGACTTATATCTGCCCAAGGTCGAAGTCTGTTGATTATGGGTAATATCGGTCCATGTTTAGACCTAGTGCCCATATAAAGGTTCCTCCCAAAATTGTTTTTTTTGCATACTACAGATCTCAAATACGAATATATTTTAATGAAATTAGGTACGCTAATTCACATGGGCATACTGTCAAAGCCTATTGATGTTTTTTACAATTGGTAAATTTTTAGGCTTAGTGCTTGTATAAAGGTCCCCCAAAAATTTGCATATTCGTTCGTTTCGCAAATATTAAGATATTGTGATGAAATTTCGTGCACCGACTTATATTGGCCCAAGAAAGAAGCCTATGCATTATGATTAAAATCGGTCCATGGATACACCCAGTGCCTATATAAAGGTCACCCAAAAATTGATTTTTCGCATGATAAAGGTCGCAAATACATTTTAATAAAATTTGGTACGTTGACTCATATGGGCCCAAGAACAGAGCCTATTGATTCTAGATAGGATCGGTCCATATCCGAATCTATCGCCCATATGGACTATATTTCCGATTTTATGTTAAATACATCTAACTTTAGATGTCAAGTCATTCGAATTTCAGATCAAAACATTTCAGACTGGTGTAGGGTGTCATACAGTCGGGCATGCCGACTATACGATACCCTACACTAGTCTAGTTTAAAGCCAAAAAGCTTCGTCCTTTGTGTACCAAATTTTATCAAAGTATCTTAATATTTGCGACCTTTAGCGAGCGAATATGCCCATTTTTGGGGAACCTTTATACGGGCACTAGATCTAAACATGGACCGATTCCATATAAAATCAATAGCCTTTATTCAAGAGCCCATTTGAATCCGTGTATAAAATTTCATTAAAATATCTTCGTATTTGCGACGTGTAATGTGCAAACAATATAATTTTGGGGGAACCTTTATATGGGCACTAGGTCTACCCATGGACCGATTTGAACCAAAATCAACAGGCTTTGTCCTTGGGCCGAAATTAGTCGGTATACCAAATTTTGTAGAAATATCTTAATATTTGCGACCTCTACCATGCGCACAATTATATGTGGATATAAAGACGGACGGACAGACGGATATCGTTATATCGAAACAAAATGTTATTCTGGGTCAATCGGTACACTTAAAGGTGGATAGTGTCAATATTTTTTGGAATTATGAACATCAGCACAAACTTATTATACCCTGTCCATGTACTGGTGTAGGGTATAATTAATAAAACTCATTATTCAAATTCATAAAGTACCACTTACAACATATTTTGGAATTTCCGCAAGCTCGAAACCCATTTTAGACCTATGGTTTTTAGATCAAAGTTGCTTAGAATTCTTCGTAGAATCATTTCCACCCCTACGATTTTTTGTCCTAGAAATTGACCCTCCCTAATATGCACCCCTTGATTAAACAATTAAAAAATGTATTTGATTTTTTACAATTAGTATAGAAATTATTGGTATAACATCCCAGGTGGAAATTATGTGTGGTAACAAAAAAGAAGCACTGGCAAAGCGCAAGTAGACCGCGGTCTTACAAAAAGAAGTACTGGCAAAGCACTAAATTTCGACGCCTTCCCAACGCTTTAAAAGGGTGAATTCCCAGCACTTGTTTTCCTATAACATTATTTTGTTTTTGAAAAAGAAACTCCAAAAGAGTGAATATTTAAATAATTTTTGACTCCACAATACAATAACTCCAAGAATCGTCTATTTTAAGAGTAATTTAAAATTCTTCAGTGATGAGGGCTTATAATTTGGTGGCAGGGAAAACACTTGATTTTTATGTTTCTTGGTGCTATCTAAATACTTTGCGAAGCATTAAATAGATCGGTGCTATCATTTCGGTGTTAGGAAAGCACTTTAATTTTTTTATTTGAGCGTTGGCAAAGCATTTGATTTTTGTGTATATGGGTACTTTCCCAGGGCTTGGTAAAGCATTGGCACCACCGTGGAACGGTGTTATCATTTGGGCGTTGGGAAAGCGCTGTTAACAACCACTCAAACCACCCATTTCGGTGATTTGCCAGTGCTGGCCCCTTTGTAATTTTCTACTGTATCATTTTGAAGGAAATTTTGTAGTCTAATTTTTGGTTTTAATAGACATTTTATTAATTATTATTAAAAAAACATAATATTGTGAAATATATTCAAAATGATAACACTATGAAAAAGGTGAATAAAAAATATTTGATACATATTTTTGAAATTATTTTCAACAACTTAAAAAACTCGGTCTATTCTCTTTAAAATGAGGTATTAATCATCAAAATCGCGATAACGGTTATGAAGTAGCGAGAATTTGGACTTTAAAGACATTATTTGATTTAAATTTTTTTCATTTTTGAAAGAAAGTACTCCTAAAATATATTTTAACGAATATGTATGTTTGTGTTTACTATATTTGCCTAGTATTATATATCGGTGAAAAACTTATAGAAAACTGCGTTAGCTGATGAAGAAAGACATGGCATGTTGTATAACAACCAAAAAAGTTATTTGGGAAAAACTCAATTTTTCATACTTTTTTGTACGGGGACATGTCTGAAACTTATGAAATATTAAATTATTTTTAAATAACAGGAATGTACTCTCAAAAAGAAAAAGTTTGATATCCATATTGAATATATTAAGTAGTCAGGGGTTCCCGAATCTTTAAAAATATAGACCTTCGGGAAAATTCGTCTGAAACCCGAAGTAGACCGAATATCGAAAAAAGCCGAAACACCACTTCACCTAAATTTTATAAGGATTAATATATGTGAAAACGAAACGAAAAATTGGGCTATTTTTGACCCCATTTTTTAACCCTTAAATACGAGATTGGGCAGCTAAAAAAAATACGTGTCCTTTAAATTTTTCTCCTCTACAACATATCCGAAGCTCATTAAGATCTGCCGGTCCGCGTTGGGAGTCTTTCCTTGTTAGTTAAAAAGTTGTGAAAAATAATATGTTGAAGAAATGCCACCATCCGGATTTCATTCTTAGCTAAGGAGAGCCTAATTCACAATGCTGGGATACTTCCACTCTGCAGAGTGGATTTGGTTCTTACTTTTTCGCAAGGCAATTATTAAAAATTTTTTTTTGCCGAACGTAGGGGTCGCCTTTTTCAATTTTTCGTTATAGCTTCGGCATTAAAAGTCGGATTTTAAAGTGTGATATATCGATTTTTTTGCCTCGAATGTTTTGCTATATAGGAAAAATCTAATGAAAAAAATGTAAAAAGGCGACCCCTACGTTCGGCAACCAAAAAAATTAAAAAAAATTCTGCTGGGTTTATCGAAAAACTTCCTTAGCAAAAGATTAATTAATTTGCGAGCTTTAATTTTCTGACATTAGTGTAGTAAATTAGGGTCGTAGCAACTGAGATCTGGTGGGTAAATACTAGAAAGGGATACTTGAGGTCAATGGTCCTTAGAGCATTGGTCCATTTGAGAGAAAAACATCGATGTATCATACTTTAAGATCCGACTGTAAATGCCGAAGATATAACGAAAAATGTAAAATGGCGACCCCTACATTCGGCAAAGAAAAAACATTTTTTTTTTGAAACTCCTTGCAAAAATAATTTAGATTGGATGGTGTACGGCGAACTTTTCTTTTGAGGTACCGTCTAGTGTACAGTAGAGTCGACAATGTTGCCCCTATTCCTTAATGTCTAAAAACTCTGTGCCAACCCTACGGGGAAAGGGACCGGTCCCAGATGACACGCAGGATAGGTCCCAAGGGGGCGGAGACCGGTCGTTGATCGGTCTTTTTGTTTGAAAGAGACATATCACTTTAACATGGCGTTGTCATTGGAAATGACCAATTGCCACAGTTTAGACACATTGTGGAAGTAAGGTGGTGTGTCTAAAAATAGCTTTTCAAATGAACTAATAAAAAATTAAGAATTAAAAATAATCTACTTGGCGTCGAAGTAGGGCTCGATAACACAACCTTCTGCTTGTAAGGCAAACGCTCTACCGTCTGAGCTAATGTTGCTTATGCGTGATGGCTTGCTGATGGTTAAGTTATATATTTTTCGTTTCTGTTCAAATAAAAAAAGAGAAAGAAAAAACAAACACACACAGACAGCTAATAAAAAAAAACATGGATAATAAAAAAATAGAAAAGAAAACAACATTAACACACACACACAGCCCCCTATTGACCAGTCACGGGATAGGTCCCTTAATGGCAGTTGACTTGTTTTTTGCGTTGGCCATAATTAAATTAAAAAATCAATTAAAATTTAGAAATTTACCTCAAAAACTGTGATAATATAAATAAAAATTTAAAAAATTCCCCTTAAGTTAAAAAGAAAAGTTAAATGAAATAGCAATTGTTATAACTAAAACAGCTTTAACATTAAAAAACGTTGAAAATACAAAACTTAAAATTTCTTACCAAAACATTATAGATATTTAAAATAAGAGCTAAAATAAGCAAATCGTAAAAAAATAAAGTTAAAAATAAATAAAAGAGTAAAATAAATAAAAAATATTTTTAAAAATATGCCGCGAATTTTGTTTTTTATTTCGGTATCGGTCAAGTTTTTTAAAAAGCAACGGTGAAAATAACGGATCAGAAAATACTTAGAAAATTAATTCATTTTCTTTTGCTCATATTTGTACTAATTTAGTAATATGCCTTCGGTTGACCGGTCACGGGATAGGTCCTTGGAGGGCAATTGTCTCCTCATTCCCCGTAGGGAAGTTTCAGCTAAATTTAGAGGTAGCAGAATAATTTCTGTTTTAAGATTTAGTAATTTATCTCTAGAGTAATTTATACAAAAAATAGGGTTGAATTTAAATTAAATTATTTCTTAACCTGTAGGTACGCTATTATATATCAATTTTTTTAAAATCTACACCCGTATTCTAAACTTTATAACAATGACAAAATTGTGACAACAATGGCCATTCACCTGAGTGTTGTCACAATTTTGTTATTGTCATAAAGTTTAGAATAAGGATGCTAGTCTTAATTAATGTGAAGAAAATGATTTTGAAATCAAAACTTTAAAAATGAAGTAACTCTTAAGTAATTCGCGTTTTTTTTTAAATTATCCAAAAAAAAATCATACAGTTGTGGCCAAGCATTTAAGTCAATTTAAGTTTTTTTTTTCTAATTTTCTTGTTGTTGCCTTTATTTTTAAAGATCAAAATAGTGGCTAAATTCGCCACGAAAGGCGAGGAGACGGTTCAGAAAATTGTACAGAATTTTAACGTAATGTTTGTTTTTTCATTTTGTGACTTGTTTTAAGTGGGCGTGGCTTTTAACGAAAAATTAGCGATATAAACCTCTTATCAAATTACATAGTAAAATTTAGGCAGTACTGATCGGTTCCATACAAACTGTATATTTTTGGAAATCCTATAAAATTTCCCTAAGTCTTGCATTATTTTTATCTCCAAATAGTCGCCAGACTTAAATGTGTAGCACTTTAAACGTGACCAAATTTTTCTCTGTTTTTAGCGATTTTTAATAAAGTTAACAGCACTGAAATTTTAAAGTGAATAGTTTTATGCTTTTCTTACCAAAATATAGCAAATCAGTCAAGATTTTTTTTACGTTATAGTAAAAAGCATATCATGTTAAATTTTCAGTGTTGTTAACTTTCTTTTAAAATCACTAAAAACAAAGAAAAATTTGGTCATTTTAAAGTGCTGCAATTTTAAGTCTGGTGACTATTTGTAGATAAGGATAATGCAAGGAAATTTTATAGGATTTCCAAAAATATACAGTTTGTACAGAACCGATCAGTACTGCCTAAATTTTACTATGTAATTTGATAAGAGGTTTATATCGCAAATTTTTCGTTAAAAGCCACACCCACTTAAAACAAGTCACAAAATGAAAAAACAAACATTACGTTAAAATTCTGTACAATTTTCTGAACCGTCTCCTCGCCTTTCGTGGCGAATTTAGCCACTATTTTGATCTTTAAAAATAAAGGCAACAACAATAAAATTATAAAAAAAACTTGAATTGATTTAAATGCTTGGCCACAACTGTATATTAGTTACAATTTCTAAATTTTCCGAAAAGATGTAATTAAAAATTCAACTTGTTTTTTGCTTTGTATGCGCAAATCTAATCTTTATTTTAACAAAAATTATGAATGAGCAGTCGAAATTAAAAAAAAATTATTCGCAGTTTTTGAAAATTCAAAAAAATTCAAGTTTTTTGATATATTTTCCTAATTACCTGTAAACGGTGTTATCAAAAAATCAAATTTTTTATACTTTTGCAATTTACTTACCAAGGGCCTTCATTATACATATGTATATAACAATGATTTTAATTTTAAACGGGACAACAGATATCCTTGCAAATTAACTTAAAATAAATTTTTTTTTAATATTTCGCTATTATTTAGGTTGCTATAATTTAATTGATACCAAAGATCCTATCTCACATAATAGGATATATATGGGTGATATCAAAAAATGTGATAAAAACCGTGTAACCACCGAATTTCTAATGCATGGATTACATTTGAGTTACATATTTCGATATATATCAGCGCATTGTCACCTGTTTTACAAAATTTATAACAATCTGACCAATTTTTGGTTAATACATAAAATTTGTGACCAATTTTATAGGCTAAATGTAAACTCCGTAACAAGTAACTCATAAGGTTTTATAACTTTAATAGCTTATATTTTAATAACCAATAAAGCTAAACACTAACTGCAAGAATTTTTATGAAGAGGAAAAGTGCCGTTTTTAATAAAAATTAATACATTTTACAAACTTTTTCGTATATCTTAGCTATCAGGACTTCAACTCTGTAACGATTTTTCGTCATAATTTTTGATAAAAATGCATACACCAGAATTTTGGAGTTAGCTATTATTTATATTGCGAAAAGTATAATGTTATTTATATTCAAATGATCGTTGGACTGTAAGTAATCATCCAGTATAACAGACTTGAAGCTTTTCTGCAGCATGTAACATTCTCGAGATGAAAAAGGATGTCTTTAATAAGATTTTAAAAAATGTTGTAAACTCCGTTCCTAATTTTTACACCAAACTATTTAACGAGTAAGAAAAACAATCTCATATTTGGATTCACCTTGTAGGCATCATGCGATTTTGTTTCGGAAAAAAAATTCTGACAAAGCGTTTCTGAAAGAAAACGAAAAAAGTAACCAAATGTAAACTGCGTAACTGTAAACTCCGTAACCACAATTGTTTGCATCAGGTTTCATTCAAATAAATGTAGATAAATGTTTAAAATATTTTAAAATAACCATAAACAGAGGTGATTCAACTAATATTTATGCGTCAAAAGACGATTCAACTAATAATTTTGCGTCAAATCAAAAAAAGTTATCAGTTTTTTACCCTAAGCTGCTGGAGCGAAAAACGATTGATTTTGCATTTCATTGGTTTTGAATCGATATTTCGAGTCATTACTGACATTAGTTTGACAAATTAAATTTGTTTCACACAATTTAAGAATTTTTTGATCGCGAAATGTTATGTTTTTAATATATTATTTTGTAACTGCGCAACCGCTGTTTGGATTTTAAAAAATTTTATATTTTTGAAAAGCATTTAAAAGGACCAAAAATAAAAAATTTTTTTCGCGGAATGAATTGTATTTTTATTCGCGAAACCGCCAATTTGATAAACACAAATTATATATCATTGGAGAGCCAGTTGAAAACCAAAATACGAAAAACTAATAAATTGAAGAAAATTCGTACGCAATTTTTTTTTGTTATATCTTTTGCTTGCAGAAATGTAAACTCCGTTACAACAAAAAAAATTAAAATTGCGCAAAAAAAGTTATTGCGATAACTTGTAGAAGAGATTTTTTGCAATTAGGTTATAATGACTAAACTTGCTGATTTCATTAAGAAAAAACTTAAATATTAACACTTTTTGCTTCTCACAAATTTGGCCAAAAATTTATCACATTTTTTGATTTCACCCATATATAGATATATTTTAATGCAAAAAAAATTCATAGTGTTATATAAGAAAACATTTTGATAAAAATTGAAAATTTTTTGTATAAAATTTTCAAATTTCGCGAAATCTGCGACTCTGATTTCAATTTTAATTTCATATTCGTAATGTACACCAAAAATATATTAGATTAGATGTCGCGATCATAATAATTATATTTAATTTTTCTCATTTGTGCCATTATTTTCAATTAATTAAAAATAATAGAACAAGTACAACCTCGAAACTTCAATTGCCATGTGCAACCTCTAAACAAAACTTTTTTGGTGATTTTTTTTATCAGCGCGAGAATTCCAACTTTTTTTTTTTGGACCAGTCTAGTGTACCCTGCAAAATCTTTCATTACCAAATAATTTTTGGCGTCTAAACTCATTATTTTTGTTTGGCGTGGTCGTTTTAATAAGTAGTCACGCTTACCCGCTCGCTTACGAAAAAATGAGAAATAAGTAGTTATGAGATTTTGAATAATAAGTGGTTACACACATGCTTACAACAAGTTGAATTATAAGCGGTTGTCCGATTGCTTACTTGATTCTTAAAAATAAGGAGTTAAGCAAATACTATTAGCTTAAGGAATACATACAGAAAAAATTAAGTTTTCTCTAGTGTGTAATTATAGGACTCGTCATAAAAATTTAAACATAAAACATATTTACATATAATAAATAAAAATGTATAAAATTTAACTGTGTAAAAAGTACTTATTTAAATTATTACGAGTAAGTCATTATTTTATATTTAGAAACAATGAATACAATAGGCCGTTATTAGGAAGTCATTATTTTATATTATAAAATAATGCAAAAGGTAATGATATATCATTTTTGGTAATGCAGATAGTAATGAGGTGTCATTACCAATATTTTGCTGGGTAGGTACAGTTTCTTTTGACTGTCAGACCTTTTTTGACTTTCAAAGTAGGCCGTATTGTAGTTAAGTTTTAACATGAAGGCACATCGATTATGTGGAGCGTCTCCAACAAAGATAATTATCTTCATGATAGGTTTGAACACGGACATTACACGGATATCATGCATCTAAAATCGAATATATGTGCCTAAAAATGCGATAAAAAAAGACATATGTGCATTAAAAGTATAACAAATATGCACTAAAAACACTTATTTTTTCAAAAATTACGCACTTTAAAGCATAAAAAATATGTAAGTAACAAACTATTTAAAAAAATATTTTGTTTGAATCACAATACGAAATCGTACCCATTTTTATATTCTTTGCAAATTAAAAAAAAAGAAATGCTACTAAAATTTAAAATATGCATTAAAAAGCAGAAAATATGCATCAAAAAGGAAAAAATATATAATATTTTAAGTCAAAATATGCAAAAACATGCATTTTTGTAAAATTATGCAAATATACATATGCAACTATAAATCGATCCCATTTTGTACTAAATTTGTTGATTGGGATAAATATGTAGTCCATATTAGTTTTGAACTGTCGAGCAAAAAAAAAAATGCATTTGCGTGGAATTCCTTGCCCTAGTAATGACCTATCATAACATGGTAATCTATGCGATAATGATATGTCATTACCACCTTTTTGCTGGATTTGACTGTCAGAAGAGTTTTTAATACTGAAAGTCACAACTCCCTATGCACCCAAAAAAGTTTGTCGGTAGAATCTACTAAAAATGACAGACAAATAACTAACAAATGCATTAAAAATAACTAACAATGTCGGAAAATTAATCAACAAATTTTTAATACAAAAATTTTAAAACAACTGACAAAATAAGTAAAATTTACTGTTTTCTTACTGTTAATTCTTTTGGTATTATAAAAGTATATTTTATTAAAAAAAAAATATTTTTTTTTTGATTACGCATAATTACTTCAGCCTATTTTAAATTTGAAGTAAAAATTCCAAACCGTTCTGCAGTTACTACGCTTTTATGCATTGGAGACACAATACAAGTTTCTGATCTTTATTTGCAAACTAGAAATATATCAATAATAACAAATATAAACTAAACAAGAATTTTTAAAATTCAAAAACACTAAACGAAATTTTTTACTTTTTAAATAACTAAACAAAACCAACTGTTTACTGTAAAATTACTGTTTTGGTAATTGTTTATTATGACTTTAAAAATAACTCTTTTAAACAACTGTTATGAAATTACGGTACTTTTCGTTAGTTGTTTTCTTAAATAACCGTCATAACAGATGTTTTGCATTTTTCTATAGAAAAACAACTGTAATTACTATTAAAAACAACAACTACTGATTACTACACAATCAACTGTCATGTAGTAACTGTCAAACTTTTTTGAGTGTACAAAAGAACACCGAAATTTTTCTTCAGAGAAGGCGAAACTGTCGATGAAAAACGATATCGGTGAATGTTTGCTCATTATGTCTGCCCGAAAATGCGTGAAAAAGGTCTGGACAATGGGTTTAAAACGATGGTGCACCATGCCACACAGCAAATCCAACAACCCAGTTTCCACAAAAAAAAATCGCTGGACATGTGATGTGAAAAGAAGACGACATTGACTGGCCACCCAGATCTTCGTGCCAAACTCATCGCTTTACCGCCCGAGATGCTCGAAAAAGTTATGGAAAATGCAGCAAAAAGTTCCTATTTTGCCGTGGCCAATAGAGGCGACCGACCATTTATAATTTATTGTGACTGCAACAAAAACCGCAAGGGGAATACACAACTAACAGTCACAGACTTTTCATAGGAATGGAAACGAATTTTAAATATGAATTAGACATTTTTGAAATATAAAAATAAATAAAAATGAGCAGCGCCAAAATAAATAAATTTCATTTGTTTTACCAATAAAAATGAATTAAAAATTCAAACGATTAGAACGAAAAGTTTGTAGTACATATTTTCAATTGTTTTAAGGTGTATTTTCATTATGCTTCGATTGTAACGAAATATATTTACATATTTTCGTCTAAAATGTCGTGTTAATTTATTAAAATCAAATATAACACCTTTTTATCAATTCAGTAAATATTGTATTAATATTTATAACTAATAATTTAAAAATATTGATTCAGCTTAAATGGAATTATGTAATTACACTGTGCTGCTATATTATCAAGTACGAGGGTCATCCCGAAAATTTTTGTGAAACCATAAAAATAAAACAATTTTTTACATTTGTTTCGTATATATTTTGTAAAAATATGTACAGTTGTGGCCAAGCATTTAAGTCAATTCAAGTTTTTTTCTAATTTTATTGTTGTTGCCTTTATTTTTAAAGATCAAAATAGTGGCCAAATTCGCCACGAAAGGCAAGGAGATGGTTAAGAAAATTGTACAGAATTTTAGCGTAATGTTTGTTTTTTTCCTTTTTTCACTTGTTTTAAGTGGGCGTGGCTTTTAACAAAAAATTAGCGATATAAACCTCTTATCAAATTACATAGTAAAATTTAGGCAGTACTGATCGGTTCTGTACAACCTGTATATTTTTGGAAATCTTATAAAATTTCCTTAAGTCTTGCATTATCTTTATCTACAAATAGTCACCAGACTTAAAATTGCAGCACTTTAAACATGACCAAATTTTTCTTTGTTTTTAGCGATTTTAAAAGAAAGTTAACAACACTGAAATTTTAACATGAAATGCTTTTTACTATAACGTAAAAAAAATCTTGACTGATTTGTTATATTGTGGTAAGAAAAGCATAAAACTATTCACTTTAAAATTTCAGTGCTGTTAACTTTATTAAAAATCGCTAAAAACAAAGAAAAATTTGATCACGTTTAAAGTGCTGCACTTTTAAGTCTGGCGACTATTTGTAGATAAAAATAATGAAAGACTTAGGGAAATTTTATAGGATTTCCAAAAATATACAGTTTGTATGGAACCGATCAGTACTGCCTAAATTTTACTATGTAATTTGATAAGAGGTTTATATCGCTATTTTTTCGTTAAAAGCCACGCCCACTTAAAACAAGTGACAAAATGAAAAAACAAACATCACGCTAAAATTCTGTACAGTTTTCTGAACCATCTCCTTGCCTTTCGTGGCGAATTTAGCCACTATTTTGATCTTTAAAAATAAAGGCAACAACAATAAAATTAGAAAAAAACTTGAATTGACTTAAATGCTTGGCCACAACTGTACATGCCATTATGACCTATAGTTAGGTTAGGTTCCAGAGGCAGCCGCAATCAAGGCCAACTAACGTGGGTTCTGAGAGCATTCAGTGACTCTAAAGCTCGGGCAGTGGAGGTTCTATACAGGATCTTGCGAAGGCGACTGGTGCAAAATTGTTGTCTTTTACCAAATTTACAATTTACAATGTTTTAAAATTCCTATGTACTACACAGAGGGAAATTTACTGGACGAGTTTTAATGAAATTTTTCAGTAAACTAATGAAGTTTTCTTCACAATGTAAATGAAAAATTTCTTAAATTTGATGAAAAAGCTTCATATATTTTATGAATCCAGTTTTAATGAAACTTTTTCATTGAGTGTTTGAAACTTTTAGTAAAAAAAATGAATTTTTTCACTAAATTTTATGAAAAATTCCATTAATTCAATGAAAAGTTTCAATGGACGAGTTCCAGTGAAACTTCATTGGTTTTATGCAAAATTTCATTAATATCATGCAGATAATTCTCTCGGTGTATGTTAGATATTAAAGCACTCTAAACTTATTATCTCAAAAACGTATATTTTGTAGTGTCCGACTTCGGAAAAAATTACCAACTTCGGCCGAACACTTTATTATTTGAGTCAAAATAAAGATTTTGATTTTTTTTAATAACAAAACAATGTAAAAGTTAAATATATTTGGTTTATTACAGATATGAATTTCATAATTTTTTTAATTTAAAAATATAAAAAAATATTTAATTAGAATATTGTTCTACCTCAAGTCCAAATTCTAATATGATATTGTCATATCAGATTTTATTTATTGTTTCAAAAAACGGTGAACATTTTCATGATAGACAATACAATTGTTTCGTGGGCATCACCCAAACTCATTAGTTGTCTGCAATAAGAAAATGATGACTTGAACATACAAACTAGGAATGCCAATCGGGATTGATATTTGGAAATCCCGGGATTCGGGATTTTCGGGACTACGGAATTTTTCGGGATCCCGGGATTTTACGGGATTTCGGGATTTAAATTTTCCTTTATTTGTAAAAATTTTTATATTATGTAACTAATTTTTTTAATAGAATAAAGCGTTTTATAATTATTTAATAGTTGTTAATTAATAATGTGGTACATTTTATGAATATTGAAACATCTCAGTCAGAAATTGACAGTGGTACAAAAAATCAAGTACTTGCATACCACTGGGTAACCGCGATGTTAAAAATAAATGACTGGCAGAACACTCATTTGGGACGCTTTGCCAGCGTTTGCAAAAATCGTTTTGCCAGTATTTGTTTTACAAAACATCACGGCAGGGCAAAAAAAAGATACATATGAACTTTTTTGAAATTTTATTTTGGAAAATATAATTCCAAACAGAGCTTTGAAGAATTAATTCGTTTTTGAATGAATTCACTACCAATCGAATTCAATTTTCTCTAGAATTGAATTAATTCCTTTTCTTAAGTAATTCACTGAATTCATTTAACTGAATGCGTTCATCAAACAACAAATTCAAAGAATTAATTCAATTGCAATAGTTCTTTTTATTAAATCAAATGAATTAATTCACCGGTGAACGCGTTCAATTTTATAAATCGAACGGAAAAAAGTGAATTAATTCCTTACTGAATTAATTCACCACTGAATTCATTCAATTTCATTTTCATTCAGTGAATTAAAAAAAAATTACATTCAGTGAATTAAAAAAAAATAATAAGTTCACTGAATTGAAAAAAAATAAAATAAGTTCACTGAAATAAAAAAAAAAAATAAAATAAGTTCACTGAATTCAAAGCCTGTTTTCTGCCGTTCAGTAGAAGAAAACAATAATGTACAAATAAAATTTTTAAATAAGCAATTTTACAGCGTGTGCTAGTAACAAATTAGAAACCGGATGCTATTTATCAACATACATGATTCAAAAATAACGCCTTTTACTATTAAAAATAAAAACTTTACAGATATAGATAAATTTGGAAAAAAAATATAACTATATAAATACACATTTTGACTACAAATTTAGTGCTTTGCCAGTACTTCTTTTTGTAAGACCGCGGTCTACTTGCGCTTTGCCAGTGCTTCTTTTTTGTTACCACACATAATTTCCACCTGGGACCTGTTAAAATACCTTGCCATCGCTTTCCCGTTTGTATTTTTCTGGCTGGGATAATATATGAAGGCCTGTCATTAAGTACACTTGCACCCAGTATTTTGTATGCAGATTTTAAAACAGATTCATTGCGATAACCTTGCCCACTAAATCGTGTAATTACAGCAACAAAGTTATTTGGTTATCGTTATCAAATGTTTTCATGGAAGAATTCAAACTTACAGTCCCAGCCAAAACTTGCAGTCCCAGTTTCAGAAATCGAATTTCGCTTGGAAGAATAAATCGGTAAAATAAGAAACAAACTTGATTTGTCGCATGTTATACTCAAAAACTTCCCTGTGGGAAAACAGGGGTCAGTTGTAGTGAGAGTACCTGTCTCGTGACGGGTGAAAACAGGACCGGTCTGCATGGACCTGTCTCATGACTAGTGAAAACAGGACAGGTCTGAAAGTACCTACCCGGTGACCTGTTTCGTAACTGGTGAAAAGAGTACCGGTCTGAAGGTGTAAATGGGACTGAACCAGTGGTACAAATATTAGAGTTGTCAATTATTTGCATTTTTATTTTGATCGATTAACAAGTGACAGGTTCTTTTGCTTCAGTCCTGTGACGGGTTCTTTTGCACCGGTCCTGTGACACGCCACAAGGGGCAATTGACCCCCTCCTAGGACAAGAACATGTTAAAGTTACCGGTCCTTTTCATATAAAAGAACCGGTCCCAGGACCGGTCCTCGTCCCCAAGGACCAGTCACGGGACGTGTCCTGGGACCGGTTCCTTTTCCCACAGGGTTAATATTGTTTACCAAAATTTCAAATTTTTCATAGTTTACTCGAATAATCTACTTAAATTATAATTTTACCAATATCTTGGCATCAATTTCTTGTCAATATGAGAAAATTCAAGAAAAAACGTAGGTAATCTAAAATTGCTCACTTTGTTTATTTGCGTTTATATTAATATTAAAAAATAAGAAAACATTTTGCCAATCCCGAAAAGTTTGGGGGCAATCCTTTCTACAATCTCAGAGTGGGGTCGTGCGAATAAGGTAGACTTTAATGCACGCAAGACCCAATGTTGTATGTTGATCCATAGGGCTGTTGGGTCAACACTGTCATCTGTACATATGGGTGATATCGATATTGAGGAATCGGATACTCTTGATGTTCTGGGCATGAAAATTCAGTGTGATGTCCGTTGGAATAAACATGTTTCTCAGGTGGCGAAAGAAGCATTCAAGTGTCTAGGTTTTTTACGTCGGTGCAAGAAGTACTTCACTCCATCCGATTTACTCACTATTTATACCACCTATATCCGACCGAAGATGGAATACAACTCCAATATATGGCCAGGAGCTTCGAAGTCTATTTTGGAGCTTCTGGACCGAGGAGGGCGTCGGCGCTTATCAATTGACTCATTGGAGCATCGTCGGAATGTGGGTTGTGTGACCCTGTTCTATCGATATTAGTATGGGAAGTGCTCTGCTGAGATAAGTGAACTTGTCCCCAAAGCCCAAGTTTTTATTCGTAATACTCGCTTATCAAGTAGAGCACATCCGTTTGTAGTCGATTGGCCAGTGGATCGCACGACACATTACTTTTATCAGTCGCACTAGCTGTATGTGGAATAAACTCCCCGCAGAGGTCTTCCCTGTTACTTACAATGTTGGGAAATTTAAATCAAATATTCACAAACACTATACTCCCTCTTTCCTCCTCCTCATAACTAACCTATTTTCCTAATACCAACACAATGCACTATGTTAATAGGGGCATCCCCTGAGTGTTGGTCCATCAAAAAAAAAAAAAAGCATGATAAAAATTCAGGGCAAGATCAGCCTTTAAAAAGATGGATAATCCCGTCAAAAGCAGGATGGTTGGTCAGGTTATTTATGCTGATTATGTTTAAGGGGATAGCCTGGTTTAAGCGGTAACCACAACTGACGAAAGTAAACAAAATTTTGGTTAAGTTTAATTCGAATTGCAATATAAATCTTTAATCTTATGGACTTTTGCAATTTTATTTTTAGTTGCAAAACTTTTTTATTGGTTTTTGTTCTAATTTAATTTTAGCATTTTTTATGTTAATACTATTTGTAATTGCCCTACGGGGAAAGGGACCGGTCCAAGATGGCACACAGGATGCGTCCCAAGGGGGCAGAGACAGGTCGTTGATAGGTCTTCTTATTTGAAGGTGACATATCACCTTAACATGGCGTTGTCATTGGAGGTGACCAATTGCCACCGATTAGACACACTTTGATATGTCACGGGACTAATCCAAAGGACATGTCACCTAACTGACGTCATTGCCCTTTAAGTATAAATGACACTGCTTAAATCACAGCAATGGTTAATTATGCCAGTCCTGCGACAAGTCCTGCTTTAACAAGTCACGGGATTGGTACCTTGAAGGCAATTAGTGGTATGTCCTAGGACGAAACCTATTGATTTTGGTTAAAATCGGTCCATGTTTAGACCTAGTGCTCATTAGGGTATTCATTCATATTACTCGGGGTTTTCTTTGTTCGAGTGACCGAGTAACTCGATTTTGAGGTTTTGAAATTACTTGATTAATCGTGTAAGATTTTAAAATTACTCGAGTAACTCGATTAATCGTATAAGGTTTAAAATTACTCGAGTAACCTTTTTATTTCATTATTTTTTCGTAAAAATTATCCATTTTTTGTAGGTTTTATAGTTTATTAATAACAAAACACAACAAATTAACAATTAAAATGAATCCATAAGTAGAAGTTTCAAAAAATGTTTAGATAATTTATTTATGTTAACTTTAAAATCTAAGATAGGTCTGTTAAATACTCGTTTAAAAATAATTTGTAGCGCAGCTAAAAAATTTTGGATGGCTTAATTTAAAATGATCCCAACTAGATTTTGTATTTCTTTAGAGAAGAAGGATAAAAAATAAAATAAAATCTAGGACTGTGAATATGTGTGAATGAAAATTTTTAGTGATAAAAAATGCATTCAAATAAATTTTAGATTCAAAGTTATTTAAATTTTATTATTTTTTTTTTCATACCCCTCTAAAAAAATAAGAAATATAGTTATGGGCTTTTTGTAAGTAGTAGCCATGGATTTGGAAGTTTTGTATTTCGTTAATAATACTGCACAAAAAAGCGTATACAAAATCAAGAGTTCCTAAATGTTTTTACTTAAAGTTAAAGACATCTTCTAAAAATATACAGTTAAGGTGCTTTGCTTTTTAAAAGACTTTCATTAAATTTTTATAAGGTCTTCTATTTTGAAAATACAGACCTTCAAAAATAAAACTCCTTAATTAGTTTTTTAACTCTGATTAAATTTTGAACGAATCGATAAGAATTTAAATTCCATCACTATTCTATTCAAATAATCAGTTTGATTTTTGTTGATTCTTTTCATATAATCAAACGAACTGATTCAATTTTAACAAATTAATTTATTAAATTATCACAAAACAATTAAATTCTTTAAAAAAGAATCAATATAAATTTATATAAATTATACCTCAATTTATTCAATTTAAAATCGTTGATTTAAAGTGGTTATGATTCAGAAAATGATTATAGTATTTAAATTCAAACTGTAACTGAAACATTATTTTAAAATCAATAAAAAGTAGTTAGCAAATTAAAAACAAATTGATATAAATTAAAAAAAAATCCTTTTTAGATTTGCTCGATTTACTCGATTAATCGAGTAATTCGTTACTTGAAACTGGCCATTTAAAATTACTCGAAAAAGTTTTTGAAAGAAGTTTAGCGATTAATCGAGTAACGGTTAATCGATTGAATACTCTAGTACCCATATAAGGGCCCCACCCAAAATTGGCTTGTTTACACGCTGCAGGTCGCAAATACGAAGATATTTCAATGGAATTTGGTTCGCTGACTCACATGACTCCAAGGACAAAGCCTGTTGATTCTAGATAGGATCGGTCCATATTTGGACCTATCGCCCATATGGGACGATTATCATTTTATTGAAAATTTTAACACAAGTCCGTTAACCCATTCGAATTTCGGATAAAAAATTAGTTGGCTTTTAACCAGACTGGTGTAGGGTATTATGTAGTCGGCATGCCCGACTTTTACTTTTTCACTCGTTTTAAATTGCAGTTTACAACAATTTACTGAAATTTAGTAGCAGCAACTAATTATTTATACTAATTTCATTGTACTAAAATTATTGATATTTAGTAAATTTTGTAGCTGATTTAAGTAAATCAATTTTGAATTGCAGTTTACAACAATTTTGCTAAAATTTAGTAGCGGTTACTAATTTTTTCTACTAATTTTGTTGTACCTACTACAGATCAGCAACATGTGTTGTTAAAATTAGCAAAAAAATCCGCTGGGCTCAAAACAGTTAAATTTCCCGTAATAACAGCAAAATTTTCAGTAGCCATTACAGACTTTTTTGGTTGAGTGTACCAAATTATCCAGATTTCCTTTAAAAATCAGTCATCAATTCGCGCAACATATAGACGCAAAATTGCGTTCAGCGATGAGGCTCATTTTTGGCTTAACGGGTTTGTTAATAAACGAAATTGTCGCACATGGAGTGAAACCAGTCCACAACAGACCCTGCAGACTCCATTACATCCAGAAAAATGCACCATTTGGTGCAGTTTACACGCTGGTGGCATCATTAGACCTTATTTCTTCAAAAATAAAGCCGGAGCTCGCGTTACGGTCAATGGAGATCGTTACCACACCACATTTTTTTTTGAAAATATGGATGGCATTGATCCGGGCAAAATGTGGTTTCTATAGGATGGCGCTACGAGCCTTATAGCGACCACGAACATCGACTTATTAAAATCAAAATTTGACGATAAGTTAATTTCGAGAAATGAACCTGTCAATAATTGGCCTCCAAGGTCGTGCGATTTGACACCTCTCGATTATTTGCTGTGGGACCACGTGAAGTCACTGGTTTATGCTGCTAAACCAGCAACAATTGACGCCTTGGAGGCCAACATTGTTCGTGTTATTCTTGACATACGGCCAGCAGTGCTCGAAAAAGTGGTCCAAAATTGGACGTCCAGAATGCGCTTCGTCAAAAACAGCTGCGGTGGCCATAAGCCCGAAATCATTTTCAAATGTTAATATTTGGATTAAAATTTAATTTTTTGTGTTATTTTTTATAATTTAAAGTTCTATCGGGCTTAAAAAAACACCATTTATGTAACAATTAATTCTTTCTGCACAAAAATATACTAAAATTTCAGAACATTTCAGTTTTACTTTTTTTCTCTTTGTGTGTTATTGTTTAATCACTTCCTTAAGAACTAAGGCTATTCGGACAATTCGTAGATAGTCTACATATATCGTCACCTAAAAAGCAAAAGGGCGTAACAACAAAAAATTCACAATCGAGTTTTTGATTGATTATGATCATAGCTTTGAAGAATTAATTCCTTAATTTAATTTTTCAATTCTGAATTAAAAATTCGATGAATTAATTTACTAAGCACCATATGTGACGCGCAAAATAGAAAGGGACCTAAGGGTAAAAACCGGTTTTGTTCAGGAGAGCCATTTTAAAGATTTAAATACGTGTATCTTTGGTGTACCATCACTGAGCGTGTTGGTATTGGTCTCATTTGAAAGCGACACATCTCATGACGTCAGGAACGTGTTGGTCAACCTTGAAAACGCGCGTAGGTCGTCCCTACCTCTTGTTTTGTGTAGTTGGTTTTTACTGTTTTCTACCTAGCGCGCTGTTTCCATGAGTTTGATATCAATTTTGCTCGCGGTTTTTCGAATCCAGCTTTATTTTCTGAAATTAATAATTGTGAATTATAATAAATACTCATTTATAATTATTTTAAATCGTGAATATCACTCTGTTAGTACGAAAATTTTTTCACATAACCTTACAAAAGGTTTATCAATCGTCATAAAAGGCATTGAAAGCAACGTCCCAACAAGTGAAATAACAAATGCTATAGAAAATGAAGGCTACAAGGTAAAATCAGTGCACAATATAAAAAATAAGGACAAAATACCTCAACCACTTTTTAAAGTCGAAATTGCCTTTGAGTCCAGCAAATTAAAAGGAAACGAGCCACATCCAATTTATAATCTTCGATACCTGCTTCACCGAAGAATCACTGTGGAAGAACCACGCAAACGCAAAGACCCACCTCAATGCTTTAACTGCCAGGAATTCGGTCACACTAAAAGTTATTGCAAGCTTCCAGCAGTATGTGTAATCTGCGGTGATGTCCATAAAACTTCCGATTGCTTGAAATCTAAAAACGCCCCAAGTAATAAAAAATGTAGCAACTGTGGTGGTAACCACACTGCAAATTATAGGGGATGTCCCGTCTTTATACAGATAAAGAATAACGCTCCTAATAAACCCTCTTACCGGCGCTTTCAGTCAAATGATTTCCCATATATTTCAAAAAATAATATATCCACACAACATATGCCTTCTGGTCAAACTAATAACAACCACGCCAATTATACTTCCAACCCACCTCCGAATCCTACGAATAACACGTCGTATGCTCAAATCGCTCAATCCAGTAGTATGCCTTTTGAAAAATTGGTCGCTCACAAAATCTCAGAATCTCGAACTCCTAATGAATCATTACAGAAATCGCCCTTAGAAAGCTCAATAGAGCTTCTGATACAAACTATGAACAACTTTATATCAAATATGCAAGTCATGATGCAGGAGTTGTTAAGAAATCAGGGTATGCTACTTCAAGCATTTGCCTATAAACAATGAACCAGATAAGAATATGTTACTGGAATGCAAACGGCTTAATCCAACATAAGATAGAAGTAGAAAGTTTTCTAAAGTCACAGTCTATTGACATATTGCTGGTTTCTGAAACGCATTTTACATTAAAAAACTGTTTTCGAATTAAAGGTTACTCTATATACGACACAAAACATCCAAGTGGTAAAGCGTGTGGTGGTGCAGCTATAATAATTAGTAATCATATTAGCCATTTTCCAATGCTGGAATATAAAACAGATCATATTCAAGCCTCATCAATATGCCTCTCGGCCACAAATATCACCATATCTTCTTTATACTGTCCTCCAAGACACAAAATAACAGACGATCAATTTATTAATTTTTACAAAACTCTAGGCAATAAATTTATAGCGGCAGGAGATTACAATGCAAAGCACACGTTCTGGGGCTCACGACTCACTACTCCTAAGGGTAGACAGCTATTAAAAGCTATCTCATCTCTTAAACTTGACGTTATATCTGGAGGACAGCCCACTTATTGGCCTTCAGATCTACAAAAGACTCCTGATTTAATAGATTTTGCAGTCATTAAAAATATCAGACGCGATCAGCTTTCTGCAGTCTCTTTGTTCGACCTGTCTTCTGACCACTCTCCCACTATTATTTCAATGCTTAATGGGCAAACCATCGAAAAACCTTTTTGTTTTGTTTAGACATACTAACTGGCTCAAATATAGAAAGTATGTAAGCTCACACGTATCTCAAAATATTTCACTGAAATCCGATGATGAAATACAAGATGCTATAAACGTGTTTTCGGAAACATTATCAACTGCAGCTAAAGTAGCTACACCTTTTAAACGCTACGACGGCCCTAAAAATAATAAATACTCAACAACTATTCAAAATCTTATAAAGGAAAAGAGAAATCTTAGAAGACAACTACAACTACATCGCTCTCCTACCTTGAAAAGTCAACTAAACCACTGTCAAAGAACCCTTCACAGTGCTCTTTTGGAGGATAAACAGTCAGCTCTAAAGGCATATTTAGAAGGTCTAAATCCAACTAAATCCACGGATTATAGTCTTTGGAAAGTCACCAAAAAACTTAAAAACCCAACTAGATACGAATCTGCTATTCGTTATAGCGATGGTAATTGGGCTAGGTCCCATAAAGAGATAGCAGAAGTTTTTGCCGATCACCTCGAAAGAGTGTTCACGCCTAATATTTCTAGCTCAGACATAACTTTGCCAGCTATTGAAGGCCTTGTTGTTTCCCCAATGAAAATTCGATTCTCGTCCTTAACTTCAGCAGTTAAAAAATTGAAAACAAATAAAGCCCCTGGCATGGACAAAATTTCAGGAAAAATGATTCGTGAGCTACCAACATCTGCCCTTAAACTAGTTTTATTCATTTTCAATTCTATCTTGCGAACTGGTTTCTACCCTAAATCATGGAAAATATCAGAAATAATTTGATACCTAAGCCAGGTAAGGACGCTAGCCAAGTATCATCTTATCGCCCGATAAGCTTACTTTCAACTTTATCAAAGCTCTTTGAGAAATTATTTTTAAATGCGTTGACCCCATACCTAAACGACCACCACATCATTCCCGTTCATCAGTTTGGATTCCGAAAGGATCATGGCACCATAGAACAGGTTCATCGAATAGTTACTCTTATCAGAAAGGCTTTCGAGGACAAACTCTATTGCTCAGCACTCTTCATAGATATTTCTCAAGCCTTCGACAAAGTCTGGCATGATGGGTTATTATATAAAATAAGCTCCTTGTTACCCCTAAATACCCACAAGTTAATGCGAAATTATTTAATGGATCGTTCATTTGTAGTAAAGTACAAAGACCACATCTCAGACTCAAGAAAAATCACAGCAGGAGTTCCCCAATGCAGTATACTTGGTACTCTCATGTATATACTCTTTACTTCAGACATGCCCACTAATAACCTGATACACACGTCAACTTTTGCAGACGATACAGCATTTATAAGCGTACATAAAAATCCAGTAATTGCTTCTAGTTGTCTGCAGGCTCATATTAAGGAACTCGAAAAATGGCTTCATAAGTGGAAAATAAAAGTAAATCCAACAAAGTGCGCACATGTTACTTTTACCTTGAGAAAGGGAAACTGTCCCAAACTGAAGATAAATAACATCGATATCCCTGAGCAAAATCACATAAAATATCTTGGTATACACCTTGATCGTCGCCTTACATGGTCTCAACATATTGAATCCAAATCCACACAACTTAAACTTAAAACTTTACAGCTTCAGTGGCTCCTTTGTCCCCATTCTGCTCTCAACCTAAACTACAAGGTTCTACTCTACAAAGCTATTATTAAGCCAATATGGACCTATGGAATCCAACTATGGGGAACAGCTTCTGCTTCTAATATAGAAAAATTACAAAGACGACGAAATAAAATATTGCGGCTAATTATTGGTGACCCGTGGTATATTAATAACGTGATTATTCATAAGGAATTTAATATTCCATTTGTTCGCGACGAAATAAAAACCTTCTGCTCTAAATATGTACGAAAACTGGCAACTCATCCAAACCCTCTTGCACAGGATCTACTATGTTATAATGGACATATTCGCCTCAAGAGGGTCGACACATTGGCACTCGCGGAACCACATGAAAGATGAACATTTTACGCAACGAAAAATGGATTTTCTATTGCAATGGCAATAGACCCAGAAATTATTAGTTGATTTAAGATTTTAATACTTATTGTTATTTTCTGAAATAAGAAAGATCCAATAAATAAAGAAATAAAGTTAAAAAAAAAAAAAAAAAAAAAAAAACATAACCTTACATTTTTTCATAAAACGCGCATATCTCTGGGAGGGAACACTTTTGGGGCATGGGATCGGTCTCATTTGATGCTCAGATGTTGTCCACATCAAAAAAAAACAATAGTTCTTTTTATTAAATCAAATGAATTAATTCACTGGTGAACACGTTCAATTTCATAAATCGAACGGAAAAAAAGTGAATTAATTCCTTACTGAATTAATTCCTTACTGAATTAATTCCTTACTGAATTAATTCCTTACTGAATTAATTCACTACTGAATTCGTTCAATTTCATTTTCGTTCAGTGAATTAAAAAAAATAAAATTACGTTAAGTGAATTAGAAAAAAATAAAATTAAGTTCAGTGAATTAAAAAAAAAATAATAAGTTCACTGAATTGAAAAAAAAAATAAAATAAGTTCACTGAATTGAAAAAAAATAAAATAAGTTCACTGAATTCAAAGCCTGTTTTCTGCCGTTCAGTAGAAGAAAACAATAATGTACAAATAAAAATTTTAAATAAGCAATTTTACAGCGTGTGCTAGTAACAAATTAGAAACCGGATGCTGTTTATCAACCTACATGACTCAAAAATAAAGCCTTTTACTATTAAAAATAAAAACTTTACAGATATAGATAATTATGGAAAAAATATAACTATTAATTTTTCAAACTAATTATATAGTTATATTTTTTCCAAATTTATCTATATCTGTAAAGTTATTATTTTTAATAGTAAAATGCTTTATTTTTTAATCATGTAGGTTGATAAACAGCATCCGGTTTCTAATTTGTTCCTTTTTACTAGCACACGCTGTAAAATTGCTTATTTAAAAATTTTATTTGTACATTATTGTTTTCTTCTACTGAACGGCAGAAAACAGGCTTTGAATTCAGTGAACTTATTTTATTTTTTTTTCAATTCAGTGAACTTATTTTTTTTTTTTTTTAATTCAGTGAACTTATTTTAATTTTTTTTCAATTCAGTGAACTTATTATTTTTTTTTTAATTCACTGAACGTAATTTTATATTTTTTTAATTCACTGAACAAAAATGAAATTGAACGAATTCAGTAGTGAATTAATTCAGTAAGGAATTAATTCAGTTTTTTTCCGTTCGATTTATAAAATTGAACGCGTTCACCGGTGAATTAATGCATTTGATTTAATAAAAAGAACTATTGCAATTGAATTAATTCTTTGAATTTGTTGTTTGATGAACGCATTCAGTTGAACAAATTCAGTGAATTACTTAAGAAAAGGAATTCATTCAATTGAAGAGAAAATTGAATTCGATTGGTAGTGAATTCATTCAAAAAGGAATTAATTCTTCAAAGCTCTGATTATGATACACTAGACTAAATTACGTGTCCCTGCAAAATTTTAAACTCTTATGTATAAATAAGTCTATAGTCGTCTCTTAAGCAAGAGAAGAAAATATGTGCTTTAAATCTAAAATAACTTTAATTCTACATCGTTTTTTGCTTCTACTGTAAAAAAAATAAAAAGTATTGTTACACCATTTTGCATTTTAGTGTACGATATGACGTAATTTAAAAATAAAAGTTCGCCAAAAAATTAATAAAATAAATTTATTATCATACATACAAAAAAAAAAAAAACATTGTATATAAGATAATGATTCATTCCTCAAGAAATTTTCTGATAACAACACATTTCCTTAAACAATAAAAAACTTTCATTCATTTATCTTTGAAAAACAAATATGTATGCATATTTAAATCCGTAAGACAAATAAATATATTCATTATATTAGCGGCTAAATATTTTGTAGTACGTACTTATATTGATAATAAAATACTTTTTTTGTTTTTTTCTACAGACCATAATAAGTTAATGAACTACATACATACATAATCGCATAACGAAATGTTTACTACAAAAAAGTATGTTGACAACAAAAAGAAAAATTAACCAACCATTGTATTACATTCATTCATTACATTATGAATTTCGAAACCTCTTTTCTTACAAGACACTAAAAGCGGAAATAACCTTAAAATTTATAGTAACTTGATAATTGCATATTTTATTATTTTTTGTTTCCTAAATATTTACTGCAGAATATAATAAAACTGATTTTCTATTATGACAAAAAACTATTGCCAAAACTTAATTTTATGTTGTTTTTTAAGAATCATAAAACATAATTTTTGGTCATTGACATTAACATTGGCAACAAAAAAATAAAAAAAAAACAAAATAAATTGTTGGCAAATCTTTTACATCGTATTCTCTATGCTCTAGTAATCGATATTGTAATCCCAAACCCACCAATGTAAGTTATTTATTTAGTTGTAGTAAATATGTTTTATTGTTGGAAGTAGTATAAATTTACACTATATACTGAAAATGTTGAACTTAATACCACCTCCTCTTACAGATTTGAAAAGTCTTAAAAGTTCTGTGTGGTGAGAGAATTTTATTGATTTTTAATTATGTTAATTTTCTCTAAAGTTAATTATAGTTTTTCACTTGACAAATATATTTTCATAAATAGTGAAAGGGTCATGCACTGAGAGAATTATCATCACTTCAGTAATGAATTTCTTCATAGATTCAATGAAAATTGTCACTGGAACTCGTCCATTGAAACTTTTCATAGAATCTATCAAACAGGTTTCATTAAAGTCAATGTTTATGAAGAGTTCATAAAATTAATGAAACTCTTTATAAAGTTAATAGGCCACTCCTCCAATGCATACATCATTCAGCCAATGAAGAGCTTTATAAACTCTATGAAGCAATTTCATTTACTATTATTTATTATTTTTGGTTGTTGTCGTTGCTAAGCTGGTGTGGATAAATAAAAAGTATTTAGCAACTGCAAAAACCATAATAAAATTGTAGCATATTTTACGGATGTACAAAATATATCTAATGAAAGAATTCATTAAATTAAAAAGTTTTATAAAATTTTATAATAAGCTTAATTCAATTAATGAAATTCCTTAATAATGTTTCGAAAAAATTAATATGATTTATAAAAAAATTTCATAGTCCAAAATTAATAACGAAAAATTAATTTAAAAAAAATAATAAAAATTATAAAAGAAATTAATGCACATCACTAAAATTCGGCCTTATGGTTACGTAAAACTATTGTATTTGCGAATTAAATGTTTCATATAATTTTTCTAATTGTATGAAAATTTTTAAAAATTAATGAAATGACGATATTTTATAAAAAAAAATTAGAAAAAAGTAAATACTATTGAACAATATCATATATGTATGTATGTATATAAAGAACATTTTCATCAAATTTATGAAGATTTAATTTATGAAATTCAATGAATTTTTTCAACGAAATTATTAAATAATATACATAATGAAATTCTTCATTGATTCTACGAAAAAAATTCTATGAAATTATAAAATTAATATCATGAAGGATAATTCTTTCAGTGTGGTCATTTATTTTCTAATAATTTAACATATTAGAAATTTATTAATTTAGTTCGAGGCCTTATTATGAATTAACATAAGTCCTTTTTTCCAAAAACTGCTATTTTTCTTCATCAGGATACTCTCCTGACAAATACTTCACAGAGTTTTTGCTTTCAAAAACCTCTACACTTTCAGGAATGACAAAAAACTTTTATAATATTTCTATTGTGGGTTATGCTTTGCAGAAGACTTCGAAAACATATTTTATTGTTTGCTCCATTCTCATTTTGTTGATGTAGCAGACTACATTTAATATGAGGTTTTGATGCTTTCAATTTGCATTGCACTACTGCCACCACTTTCTAAAGAAAACTGATTAAGGGGACCTGGAAAATCCCCGAAACAATCGCCTTTTCATTCCTGAATTAAAATTAAAAAAAAAAATTTAACCCGCTCGGGGTCGGCAGCAGGAAAACAAGCCGATCAAAATAATCGGCGGCGCAAGCATAAAATCGGCGGCGGCGGCGGCGATTAAGGTTGAGCCGGATAAAAATCGGCGGCGGCTTAATCGGCTGGATAGAACATTATACACGTAATTTTAATTGTAGAAAATTGTACAAAAAATTTGGAATTATCAAATAGCACTGATAACTTGAGGCCGATTTCTATTTTACCAATTTTATCGAAAATGGTTGAATACCTTATGACGGATCAATTGGTGTTGCATGTTAATAATAATCGTTTGCTCCATGATTGTCAATCCGGGTTTAGATGTAACCGTAGTACTACATCGTTGCTTATTGGTCTAACGGATAATATTAGGCGGAAAATTGCTGACAAAGGTTTTTGTGTTTTGTTGTCTTTGGACTTGGCAAAAGCTTTTGATAGGATTAGCCATCCGCTTTTGATTCAAAAGTTAGACAGATATTTTGGTTTTTCTGGCTCTGCCTGCAAATTAATATCGTCTTATCTTTCGGATAGAAAGCAATATGTGTTCAGTAATGGCTCTTGTTCTGGGACTCTTCCTGTTTTCAGTGGTGTACCCCAGGGGTCTGTACTTGGGCCTTTACTTTTTATTATGTTTATAAATGATCTTTTTGATATTTTGTCAAATAATATGTGTCTTCCATTTGCGTTTGCAGATGATGTTCAGATTTTATTTAAAGGGAATAAGGAATTTCCTGATGTTATGCAGAGTATGATAGATTTTACTGTAGGTTTATTAGGTAATTGTTCCAATTATCTACATATTAATTCTGATAAATCTAAGGCATTGTTGTTTGGTAATAGTTGTATTAATAACTTTTCTATTAATTTAAATGGTAATGTTGTTGAATTTGTAGATAAAGTTAAATGTCTTGGTGTGGTTCTGGATACCAAGCTTAGTTTTGAGCACCATGTTAATAATGTTGTTTCTAAGGTAAATTTTACTTTGAGGAAATTATACAGCTTAGACGTTATGCTTCCATTTAATGTTAAGCTTATGATTGTCCATGCGTTAATTATGCCAATTTTTTTATATGGCTTGGAAGTCTATTCTGGGGCTTTGGGTTATGTAATGAAGAAGGTAAAGTTAGCTGTCAATCATGTTATGAGATATTTATACTCTCTTAGATTGTGTCAGCACATTTCGTCTTATGTTTTAAAATTTGTAGGATGTTCATTTGATAACCTTGTTCAAATTAGAAATATTATGCACTTTTATAAAGTGTTTAAATTGCAAATGCCGTTGTTCTTGGTTGATATATTTGAATTTGGTAGATCTAATAGGAATAGACAATTAGTTATTCCAAAGCTTACACCGTTGTTAGGCCGATCTTTTTTTGTAAGGGTTGCTCAAAAATACAACAAATTGCCACCTGACTTAAAGACTTTTAATTTGTCTATTGATACGTTCAGGAAGAAACTTTTTGAAGAATTTTCACTTAATGCTTAATTTTTCAGGCATTGTTTTTTATTTAAATTAAAGCTTACATACACTATTTTTTTTTTATAGAATTTAGGGAATTTAGAAACTATTATCGCTAATTTTTTTAATTTTTTATAACTTTTACTTTAAATTTTTTGCATTTAATAATTTTATTTTTATATTGTTATTTAATTATACATCTAATATTATATTTTATACCTTAATTTTTTTTATTTTAAGCAAATTTTATTGCTTGTTTTGTTACTTTTAGTAGAAATTTGTAACCGATTATGGCCTATAGGCTAGGTTATTGTAATAAATAAAGAAATTAAATTAAATTAATTAATTAAAAAATAGTTTTAAGTTAAATTCATCGATAAAAATTACAAATTTAAGATTTTTAGTTTTTGAACGGAGCTACAAGGAGAGATAGTTGGGCTTTCCATATATTTATATATTCAACAAAATTGTGTGGAAATATTTTCAAATAAAACTGATTTTCTTAATTTTTTCTTATTTTGTTTAATTTTGACGGCTTTTAATTGCAATATTTTGTTAAAAAAAAAAATTTTTTTATCTAATTTATTCTTAATTCAGGGTAAAATGAAGATCTACTTTAATCGCTTTGAAATTGTCAAAGTTATAAATTTTTTTATAAACATGGAATCTTTGTATTTATAAGAAAATTGAAAATATTAACCTTAATGAGTGTGCAAACAAGAACATCGAGTTGTCTTATAATAGCTGAAATTAAATGTTTAGAAACTTTTTCTATTTTCAATTAATTTAAACAAAAGAATCTGATTTTACTAAGAACTAAACCCACTTTCAGAATAAATTACAATAGTAAAGAATTGTTTAATACTGTAAAAAAGCCGTCAAAGTATACAAATTAAAAAAAAATTAATTTTAATATTAAAAAAAAAATCTGTCAACATATTTCAGTTACAAATAAATAATTCTATATATATTTGAATAGCTAAATTTTTTGTCTTTCCAAAAACGTTACAAGACTCAAAATCGGTTGAAAAATTGCTGAATTTCACCCACAATGACACTATCACCCCTGTTTTGAATTCCGAAACTTTAATTAGAGTGGTTTTGTAAAATCACACAAAATCCAAAATGTCGGAAATTGACTGTTTCGAACAAATTTTAGCATACTGACAAATTTTAAAATAAATTTTAACATTTATTTTTGCAACAAAATATTCATTTTACTTTCGCCAAGCTTTTCCAACACGAAATAAAACGAAGAAAATATTTCGGATGTGGATCACAGAACAGCAAAAAAATTCAGAATGTTTCACTTTAGAATTTTTATGTGGATTCAGAACTTAGAAATAAACAAATTCTATTTTCACTCAAAATTAAATGTGTTTTTAGAATAAACCAGAAAAAATATGGTTCGAAAAAATTATGCTCGAAAAGATGTCAAAGTTGAAAAACTTAGAAGAAAAGTTAAACAATTCAGATATTCACCCCTGTTCTTAGTTCCGAAACTTTTTAATTAGAGTTGATTTGTAAAATCACACGGAATTAAAAATTTCGAAAATTTGTTGTTTCTACCAAATTTTAATATTCATAGACTAATTTTAAAATAAACGAGTAAAAAGGTTAAAGTCGGGCATGCCGACTATACAATACCCTACACCAGTCTGGTTAAAAGCCAACTAATGTTTGGATCCGAAATTCGAATGGGTTAAAATGGGGCTTGTGTCAAAATTTTATAAAATGTGAGTCAGCGCACCAAATTTCATTAAAATATCTTAATATTTGCGACCTGCAGTTTGTAACCAAGCCAATTTTGACGGACCCTTATATGGGCACTAGGTCTAAACATGGACCGATGTTCACCAAAATCAAAAGGCTTCGTCCTTGGGCCAACATAGGTCTGTGTACCAAATTTCATCAAAATATCTTAATATTTGCGACCTGCAGCGTATAAACAGTATAATTCTGGTAGGACCCTTATATGGGCACTAGGTCTAAACATGGACCGATGTTCACCAAAATCAATAGGCTCCGTTATTGGGCCAATATAGGTCTGTGTACCAATTTTCATCAAAATATCTTAATATTTACGACCTGCAGCGTATAAACAGTATAATTTTGGTAGGACCCTTATATGGGCACTAGGTCTAAACATTGACCGATGTTCACCAAAATCAATAGGCTGCGTTATTGGGCCAATATAGATCTGTGTACCAAATTTAATCAAAATATCTTAATATTTACGACCTGCAGCGTATAAACAATATAATTTTGGTAGGACCCTTATATGGGCACTAGGTCTAAACATGAACCGATGTTCACCAAAATAAATAGGCTGCGTTATTGGGCTAACATAGGTCTGTGTACCAAGTTTCATCAAAATATCTTAATATTTGCGACCTGTAGAGTGCGCACAAGAATGCATGGACAGAGAGACAGACGGACGGACGGACGGACATCGTTAAATCGAAATAAAAAAAAATTCTGATCCGATCGGTATACTATAAGGTGGGTCTAGGACCAATATTTTTTGGTGTTACAAACATCAGCACAAACTTATAATACCCTGACCACATAGTGGTGTAGGGTATAATTCTTATATAATAATTGTCGTTAAAAAATATATATTCGCTTCACTATCATCAAGCTTTTTCTACACGAAATAAAACGAAAAAAATAACTCGGATGTGGATCACGGAACAGCAAAAAAATTCGGAATGTTTCACTTTAGAATTTTTTTAAAATTCTTAAATATCTCCCCAATTTTATAAGTCGACCGAGAAATAACTTACTTAACATTTTTTTCGTCCGCAATGTCTTAAAAATGTGTCTTTTGATAATAATTTCAGGTGTACTGAAATTTCTGAAAAATGTGATGTGATCTAAAAATTCGAATGAATTAACTCCCCAAGTAAAAAAGTTTTGATATAGTCATATATTATCATATAAAATTTTGTATAAATATATATTGGAACATATATACCAAGATATAATTATATAAAATTAAACGAAATTATATCTTGAATATATAACTATATCTTGTTATATATTGCACAATATATAGTGCAACATATTACAATATCCAATTATATATAGACCTATATATAGTTACATATGCGTCATATAATTATGTATAATTGTATCGAATTATATACCATTATATCTAGTTGGATATGATTCTATTATATTTGATAGATTTGGATGAGGACAAAATCCGGATAAAATTGTATCAAACCATATCTTATTCCATCAAATTAGATCTAGTTGTGTCAAATTAGATCTAATATGATCATAATACGATCTAATTTGATACAATTAGATGTTCTCATTTTTCGGATATAATTATATATAATATCAAAAGTCTTATAATTTTTTTTAGTAGGGTCTTTAATTCATTTTTGGACTTTTAACTAAAATTTACTAATATATCATTCGTTTATACTATTCCTTATGAATTCATTCACTGGTTTCATTCTTTTAATTTTCATGCATAGTAAATGAATTCTTTCATGAATTCATTCTTTTTATAATGATCTTTCACGTTTCATTCGGTTTGTAAAAGATTAAAACAAATGTTGCGTTTTTAATTATTTTGATGGGTTTTGTATATGATATAAATATTAAATCCCTAAAATAAGCCACATTTTTATTTAATTTGTAACACTATGCGACAGTCAAAATCGGGATGGGATGAAACCAACGGGAAATGGTATATCGGTCAAAAACAAGTTATACGTGTCCCGGCGTTTCGTTGGTCACCCCTAGGAATCGAGATATATCTTTTTTTTGACAACTCGAGAACCACTAGTCCGATTTTGCTCAAACAATTTTAAAAAAATTAAAAATTACAATTCCTTTAATCTGTTCATATAACGTTTTTCTATATACTCAACAGTTTTGCCGGTAAAAATAAATGTTTGTTACCGCTACCATAAAAATCAATAACCTTTTGTTTATTACTTTTTTTTTTAATATTTTAGGCAAAAAATATTTTTTTCTTCATACATTTATTTTTACCGGCAAAACTGTTGAGTATATAGAAAAACGTTATATGAACAGATTGAAGGAATTGTAATTTTTAATTTTTTTAAAATTGTTTGAGCAAAATCGGACTAGTGGTTCTCGATTCCTAGGGGTGACCCAGCGAAACGCCGGGACACGTATAACTTCTTTTTTACCGATATAACTTTCCTCGGTAGTTTGAACCCTTCCCGATCACTGACCCCTACCATTTGTCTCACAGTGTAATTATAAACTAAAGTGTTGTCACAATCATTAGTATATTCATACCTTAGATCTATTACTGATTGAATAAAATGACAATTTTGATAAGCCATTTTGTAAAAGATTAGAATTAATGAAAAAATTATTTAAATTGATTGTAATTCTATAAGGAATGTATTCAGCATAAGAATGCATTCTATTTAATTTTAAACTTTGGGAATGAAACCTATGAATTAATTATAAAGGAATGGTTTGATGGAATGATATATATTCAATTTCTAAAGCTGAATTCGGTTTTGTGCGAATTAAGCTAAAATTGAATTAATTATTTCGAAGCTCTGCCTACAATCTACACTTGGTCATTTGAAAAGTATATATATTTTTTTTTATTTTGTAACACTGTGTAATTTGTATCCAAAACTATGGGTGCTAAAGACGTGTTCATTTGGATTCTCTCCTCTATTGAATATCCAAATTTCAGCGAAATCTGTCAGAAGTTTTCAAGAAAAACTTCCAACTTAAGAAATATTTATGACAAAAATCCTTCTTAGCTCTGACTATAAAACTGGTTCTTTTATTTCTTTTGAACTAATAAAAAATACCCTTAATGGTTCAGGAAATGATGAAGTAGAAAATTTGTTTTAAAAATGACATTTGCTTTTAATTTTTTTATTTTGGAAAATTGATACTTCCAGCCGAAATGAGCCGAAAAAAATCGGCGGCGGGGGCTGAGGCAAAAATGATCGGCGGCGGCGGCTTAAACGGCTTACGGCGGCTGGCTTGTTTCTCTGGTCGGCAGCATGTTAATGTTTGAACTTTAATTCCAAATATCTCCGCTACAGGTGCTGCAAAGCCATAAAATTAATAAACAGTATTTCTTGGGCATAGATCTACATTTCCACAAAGTTTGGTCGGAAAACTCCCAGCCATTAAAATTCCCGTGTCAAAGGGTTAATATCAGGCAGATAATTCTCTCAGTGTACTTTTGGCCAGAATTGGCATCATCTGACTATAGTAAAACTGCTCTCGAGTGATGTTCAAAAAATCATGTTCTTTTTGTACCCAGGAAGGCAAACCCACCCGCCCAAAACTCAGGCCTTGGAGAGATATTGGGCTCTAGTAAACCGAAATCTGAAGGACACAAAAAAGGTAGCCAAGGTCATAACAGATTTTAAACACAAGTGGACTGCCTGTTCCAGAAACGTGACATACCCATAATAAAATCTTTAATGGGAGGTATTCTAGAAAAAGTTTATAAATTCGTTAATCGCTACACTCAAAAAAAAACGTCAGTAAAGTCAGCAAAAAATGTTGCTGTGCCAGCAAATTTTAATTCAGGAGCATGCTTGCAACAAATTTGGTAATTTCAGCAAAGCGGGTTTGCTGAAAATATGCGAGCTGATTTTTACCAAAAAAATAGTAATCTCAGCAAAAGCTTTGCTACCACTTAGTCGATTGCAACTGACAAAAATCCTAAATAAAATCAATAAAACTTTTTGCTGAAGACTGAAAAAAACTCAAAAAATTTGTAGAGAAATTATACTTTAGTTAATTAATTTAAGTCTAAAATGTGATTTGTGATTCTTTCTAACATTATTTAGGAAACTTCGTAAAATATAAAAATGTCTAGACCTCCACATAATTAGACAATTCTAAATAACGAAAAAGGAAATAAACTATAGCTTCTATATTATAAAAAACCTTTTTCTTAAAAAAGTGAAAGGGAACACAAAATAATTACAGAAACGACTGCCAGAAATGTCTGTTCTGGTATTTCACATAATCACTATTTATAAACATTTTGCTTATATATGAACATTTTATCTTAATCTTCATTAAATTTAAATATTTTATTTTGTCTATAATTCAAATCATATTTTGTTATATTTTGTTATATTTTGTTTTATGCATGAAAGAACTTTCACGGTTGTATTTTTTATATGCCTTAGAAGAGTTGTGTTTTTAGTATTATTTTCTTTGTCCGCACTTGTAGTGCGTTCGCCTACACATTGTCTGTGTGGTTGTTGTCCGCACTATAAATGTGTATATTAGCACAATTTTGGTAGCAAAATAAATTAGTAAAACATTACTTATTACGTTTAGTGCTAAAAAAATGTAACTAAAACTTTGCTGAAAACACAATTTCAGCAAACAAATTGCTGAAAATTATTATACTTGATATACAAGACGTTTTACTAATTTTTCTACTAAATTATTTGTTTGAGTTTAGTGATAGTCAAAAAATGTTTATGTGTAGTGAATTTACATGAAATTAATTTCATAATATTAATTAAATTTTATATACATAATGAAATTCTGCATTGATTCTACGAAAAAAATTCTATGAAATTATATCATTAATATCACAGATTAATACCAGATGTGAAACCAATGACAGGTGTCAAAAAAGTATTCTCGAACCGTATGGTTTTGTTTACATGGAAGTCAAGTCAAGATGGAGATAACAATATAAAATCTCTATACTTTTTGTATTGCGCATTTTTTGTATATAAATGTTTCTTTTTTAGATTATTGTGCTTTATCTTTTGTGTTTTTCTTAAATTTTTGCGTTTTGTTTTGCTCATTTTCTGTCGGCCATATTGCCAAAATCAGCTGATTCATATCTGGTATAATTTGTGATTAATATCATGAAGGATAATTCTTTCAGTGTACACCACTACGTGGTAAGGGTATAATAAATTTGTGCTGATGTTTGTAACACCAAAAAATATTGGACCTAGACCCACCTTTTAGTATACCGATCGACTCAGAATCACTTTTCGTTTCGATTTATCGATGTCCGCCTGTCTGTCCATGCGTTCTTGTGCGCACTCTACATGTCTCAAGTATTAAGATATTTTAATGAAATCGGCCCAAGGACGAAGCCTATTGATTTTGGTTAAAATCGGTACATGTTTAGACCTAGTGCCATTATAAGGGTCCCCCCAAAATTGGCTTATTTACACGTTGTAGGTCGTAAATACTAAGATATTTCAATGAAATTTGGTTCGCTGACTCACATGGTTCCAAGGACAAAGCCTATTGATTCTAGATATGGGCTATATTTCAGATTATCTCTTCTTTTATCAGTTTATAGAAAATTTTGACACAAGTCCATTTTAACCCATTCGAATTTTGGATCCAAACATTAATTGGCTTTTAACAAGACTGGTGTAGGGTATTATATAGTCGACATGCCCTACATGCTTTAACTTTTTTACTCGTTTTTTAAATATATGTGAGTACACTCAGGTAAAAAAGTCAGTAAAAAATTTGTAAACAGTTTTGAATAGCACTTGACTATGTTTTTACTGATTTTTAGTACAATTTTTTTTCTTACGGTGCGTACAGAGTGGACGCTTGTTGCCGAGCCGAGCCGACTGACGCTTATTGCGAGAACCAATGCGAGAAAACTGGTACTATACAAATTAGTACAAATAAGCGCGAACAGGTCATAGTGGGCGCCGAGCTGGTCAGATTGTACTACAAATGAGCAGCAAAGTGTTGCTAAAATTAGCAAAAAATACCGCAGGGCTCAAAACAGTTAAATTTCCCATAATATCAGCAACATTTTCAGTAGCCGTAACAGACTTTTTTGGTTGAGTGTACTTCTATGACTTATTATCAATAAATCATTATTTTGTATTTTAAAGTAATGCAAATGGTAATGACATATCATTACTTGGTAATCTATGTGGTAATGACATATCATTACCATCCCAGTGTAGAAACTGTAATGACATATCATTATTTTTTGGACTACCAGTAATGACACTCACTTACCTTCTGCATTATTTTAAAACATATAATAATGAGTTGTTTTTATCATTATTTCAAATAGAAAATAGTTTTCTAGATTTTTTTGAAAATTTTTTGAAATCTATTTTTAGACTCAATATTTTTTAAACTCTGGTAAGGATATATGTAACCACATATTTTTTGATTTTTTGTATGTTGGCAAGTAAGCTTACTTGTGTGCAGCAGGTCAATTATGTTTTTATCTATTAAATATTACATGTCGATATAGCTCAGATGGTAGAGCTATTGACTGGAAATCTGTAGACCCAGGTTCGATTCCCGCACCAGCAAATTTTATTAAAAATAAATACAATAAAAAATATTTTTTTTTTATATAATTTATTTTTTTGAAAATCTATTTTTAGACTCATTATTTTTGTCAGTACTGGTAAGTACATAGGTAACGATATATTTTTTGATTTTTCGTATGCTGGTGTGTAACCATAAGTCATTATTTTTCGCGACATCGCCATATAAAGGTAATAAGAAATGTAATAACAAATGTAACTAGTTACCATTATCAAGTATGTAGTTACATAACCACATATCTGGTAATGATTTTCTACATTGTTTTTGCTGGGAACTAATCAAATTACTGGGAATGTTCAAACTGTCATTTCGCGTTGGAATGAATTATTGTAGCGCGATTTCTTGCCGCACTGTGTAATTTGACAAAGAACGATAAGAATGTTCATATAAAATACTTGTTTTGTTACTCAATTATTTAAAAGTCTACCACTTTTTTATAACATTTATTACGTCATTTATTGAATTTATTTATAATGTTATTCAATTCTTGGTATACGTAATTTCATTCATATGCATGGTTGGCAACCGATACCTTTGTAATACCGTTATCCGTTTGAAACCCCTTTCAAATGGATAACCGTAACCGATACCAATACCGAAACCCTTGATTTCAAAACTACCGGTAAGCTAAAGCCTGTTCTCTTAATACCGGCATCGTTTCTAAAAAAATATTAATTTCTTTTAATACAAATTATAAATTTTTATAATACAATATATCTAAAATTTTAAGTTTACCGTTTTCTGTTAAGAAAAACTAGTGTTGCAAACTTAACTTACGGTTATCAATTTTTAATTTGCTTGAAAACGCAACTATATATGTTTCGGTTTCGGTAATACCGTAATCGATACTAATACAGAGACAAAGAAAAAATCGATACCAATGCCGATACCAATACCGTTATTAGTTTCGATTGCCAACCTTTTTTATATGGTTAAACGGAAGCATATTTGATCAAATATTACCAATAATAAATAATTTACATTATTAAACCTCTAATGCTCCTTCTTTTGATTACGACGATATTTTAAATATATGTATATTTGGCATTCAAAACCTATGGCACAAATATTGAAGTGCTTATGAATAATAATTTAAAAACCTATATTTTATAAGACATTTATAAATTTAAAAAGTGATTATGCATATAACCCTAAAAATAAAATTTATCGATATATCACAACACAGGTTGAAGACGAATCAGAAAATTCATTAGTCAAATAATTTTGGTTTTTGCTGTAGAAAACACTATCACACTAATAGAAAAAGTCTGCAAAAAATTAGTTAAAACTACTAAAAATTTGTTAAAAATGATGCTGCAGAAAAAACTGCTAAAATTAGCAGAATAAAGCAAAAATAAACAGGTTAAGTAAATGAATGTTCTTTTTAGTTTGACTCTAGATCATAAATTAATATCACTTTCTGTTTAAATTATTTTCAAATCAAAGAAAGATGATACAATTTTTTTGCAAAAATATAATTTAAATAATATACATTTAAATTTAAATCTGTGGTTATCATACACAGAGTTGAATAGAATCAGCTGAGATATCTTAAGAATTAAGGTTCAAAGCAAAATAGAGTAATAATAACAAAGGATAAAAATAGCATTGTTAAATTTCGTTGATGTTAGTCTAAGTTGAGTTGTTGATACGAAACTCGATTTTCTTTCAGCGGTCACATAAGTAGACAACATTAAAATATTGGCCCACACAAGACGAAATACACTGATGATGGCTTTGTAGCGAAAGCCGAAAATACGTATTCTGTATTGCTGGTCTTATCGAATTCTTTCAAATATATTTTTATTCTTTGTAATTTACTTGTAAAAATTGTATCATCTTTCTTTGATTTGAAAATAATTTAAACAGAAATTGTTATTAATTTATGATCTAGAGTCAAACTAAAAAGAACATTCATTTACTTAAAAATAAGAGATCAACTAAATATTCCCCCATTCATCATAAACAGGTTAATTTTGATTTTTTTTTAGAAAATGCTTAATTAAAGGTTTTTATGCCAGTTTTCGTGGTATTTTTTTTTTTTACATTTTAAAAGTTTGGCATAATTTTGACTCAATGTGCCAGTAAGGGTTAATTTAAAATTTTTTAGTACTATATATAAAATTTGTTGTTAACAGAGTTATTTGGACAACTTTCACCGAATTCCGTAAGACAATTTTTTTAAATACTTTCAGGAAAAATCGAAAATATTCAAAAATGTCACCTTTGACCTTGGTAAAGAAAGGGTTCGATTTTCATAATTTATCCCATTATAAGCCTACAATGGTCTGGGGTAATTGCAATTACCTAAATATTTTCCAACGGATTTAGGATTTTTTAGCATTGCTAGAAAGGTAATACAGTCTAGATTACGATTCTATTGACATTTACAGATATTTAAGAGCCAGAATTTTCAAAAAATACCAAAAAAAAAAGTAATATTTTCCCCTTGCAAATCATAGTTCAAACTTCAGGGCCGATGCGGCACGTGTTCCCGTTATACGATTATCTTAATTTTTTGCATGATGTCGTTTTATACAAAACGAACATTTCTAGGGGTGACGGGTCACAGGTCGACATTTTTTTCGCCCATATAATGAAGGTCCACCCCTACTGTAACACTTTTGCTCGTCAGTGTATAAAAGAATATATTGGTTTTTCCTTCCGCGGAAAAGAAATGCAATAGAATGACGAACGAAATGAAAAGGATCGGGGAACGAGTGCAACTGGAACAGTAAAATTGGGAAATAGAATAGGGAACGAGTGGAATTGAAGCACTAAACAACTGGAACGAAATGGGATGGAATTTGAATGACTCAAACCGTTGGAGTTTGGTACTTGAAATTTTGTATGTGACTCTACCTATAACATAGACAGACATCCACTGATGCAGGATTATATATATTTGGGGAGGGGCAAAACGTGAAAAAGAACCCCATTTAATTACCTGTGCAAACTCTTTAAGCCAGAAATCTTAAACTTAGGATTCAAACACACTCCAAAAAAGGTTAAACAAATTAATTAAAACTGAAAAAAACCTTCTTCTAAATATTTAAAACTACCGGTAACGTAGTATCTGGCTTTTAGGGCTATATTGATTAAGGGATAAGAAACCGATGTAGTAAACTTTCCGAAAGAATTTTTGATTTGAATTGACAGGTCTACATCCACATAAACTGGAATTAAATAAACTTTAAGGCACGCTAACAATGTAGCGCACACAAAAAATTATTAGCGTAAATCATCTAATTAAAGATTTAATTGAATCAATTACATATTGGAATTGTTTAATTGTTTCAATTAATCGTATACAATTTTTAGTAATTGATATTATTATTTGCGTGATAGGTGCAAAATCAATTAAAATATAATTCTTATTATCAATTTCGTAATTGAAACTCGTTTTTAATTTTTTGTGTGTAGCAACAGCATTTTAAAGGGCATATTTGAACGGTTGTCCAAAATTCAATTAACAATATTTTTAATATTTTATTTTTTTTTATTTAAAAATCGTGTTATTAGCCGTTTTTTCTAATTACTTGGATTCAATAAATCCAAAAAGTATTTCTAAAAGTGCTCAACAGATGGGGTTAGATTTTTCCTATTTTAAAAAAATTTTCTGTCCGACACTTTTTCACCCTAATTTTTAATACCGAATTCGATGATGAAGGATTCTACTTTAACTTTTAATTTATAATTATATTTTACATAAAACAGCGATAAACAGTCTACCTTTTCAGTTTTATCACTTCAATTTATATTTTTACACAATTGAAAAATTCCATTGCAATATTTAATATTCACTAATTGGATTTAATTAAATTACTTACTGTAGAGTGAAAAATTGCCATTTCTATTTAAGCTATTTCTCCATGTCCAAGATGAAAAATATGTATTTGGTGAGGTGTAGTTTTTTTTCTAAACATATTTCATAAAAAAAATTTAAGAAAAACCTTTTATTTGTTAGTTTTTCAATTTTTTTGTTTCTCTTTTAATTTTCATTCGTATTTTTTTCTGACATTAAATTAATAGGCTGTTTCATATATTTGTGGATTTATTAAATCCAGCTTTTTTTTTTGGATTTAATAAATCCATTTTTTGTATGAAAAATTCTAAATCCAGGTGTTTAAAAAACACGCTAATTGTAGCATTTTTAAAAACTATCAGTTTTATATTTCCCCAGCCAAAATCGCCAGAGTTGCCACTTCATTACTGGCCTTTTTTAAAAAAGGCAAAATCGGCTGCCACTGTGCAGACTTCATTATTTATCGGAAAATAAAAATGTAAAGTGATTCTTAATGCCAGATAAATTCTCTAGTCCTTATCGTGGCCCGATTTTTATTTTTTTTTACATTTTTTTTTTAACAAAGTTGCCACATAAATTTCAAAATTTCAAAAAAGGCAAGAAAAAACAATTTTGCTTGGGAATATCAAATTTATTTGACTGAATTTTAAAAAAAGCGCCACGATAAGGACTACAGTTTTTTGTTAACTACGAAAGAAAAAAACCACATCGATATCGGTTTACCCGCTTTGGCTGTACAGTGGCAGCCGATTTTGAACTCATGGTTGTGGGAAAACGCGTTTTAAGTTTAAAATTAATTTTACGCTAAGAAAACAGCAAAATTTCTAAGAATCGTGTATGAATAAAATTTATATCTCCTAGTTTTCTACATGTACACCGAATTCGGGACGAATCGGTTAAAGGGTAGTTGATATACTAAACCTAATATTCTTAAAAACGATGGCGGAGAAATTATTATACATTTCATTTCGGTCAAAATGCTTTAATTTTGTACATTTTTTAATTTATTTTGTATTTGTTTCTTATTTTTTATGCACACTGATTACTTTTGTTGCTAATATAAAGCCATCAGTACCTGCCTCATATGACGTGCCTTCGCCCACAATCGGGGAATCGTCGTTGGCTTTTCTTTAAAACTGCGTGCAATTCTTGCATCTTTGGATGTAGTTTTTTCTTTTTGTTCTGCTGTAAGGCAATGAAATAAAAACGCTACCAAAAAATTTTATATACAAATTTAAAGCATAGAATATTATTTTGTGACTAAAATATATTTAACAAAAAAACATGTGGAAATTTTATTTCTTCGAATTTTTTATTGATATTTTCTGAGCAAATACTGAAGAATATGCTCTATCCAAATAAAATATAAAAAAATTCGAAAACCGATCGATAACCCCCTTCAGAAATTTTTCATAGATATGAAGAGTTATTTCATCAGTTCGCATTTTTATTAAACATTTTCCTAATAATTATTGTCATTGTACAAAAATTTTTTGAGTGTAGCATAAATTTTTCAAATTTTTTATATTAAGCGCATTTTTAATCACCTGGATATAGATTTTTTCATACAAAAAGTGGATTTATTAAATCAAAAATAAAAAGTTGGATTTATTTATCTGCGTTTACAAATAACAATAAAAACACAAATATATGAAACATTCTGTTAATTTAATGTCAGAAAAAAAATACGAATGAAAGTTAAAAGAGAAACAAAAAATTGTAAAACTAGAAAACAAAAGCATTTTCTTTATATTTTTTGTGTTAAATATGTTTAGAAAAAAAACTACACTTCCCTTAATACTTATTTTCCATCTTGGACATGGAGAAATAGCTGAAATAGAAATGGTAATTTTTCACGCTACTGTAAGTAAGTTAATTAAATCCAATTGGTGATTATTAAACATTGCAGTGGAATATTTTAATTGTATAGAAATATAAATTGAAGAGATGAAACTCAAAAGAAAGGCTGTTACTTGCTGTTTTATATAAAATATAATAAAGAATTTAAAGTAAAAATAAAATTCTGCATCATTGTATTTCTTATTAAAAATTAGGGTGACAGACGGTCGGATAGAAAAATTTTGTTAAAATAGGTGAAAGCTAACTCCATCATTGTGCACTTTGAGAACTACTTTTTAGATTTATTAAATCCAAGTGATTAAAAAAAGCGTTTATTATAATTTTTTTTATAAAATTATTTTTTATAGAACTTTATTATAAACATTTTATCTTTATCATTTCAAAAAAAAATCCAATTAAAAATCTTATATTTTATGAAATGGTTTATAACCCCAGCAAAATCTTTCATTACCAAATAAGTGGTTATATAATAGAAATTCATAACTCCGCACAACTTATTTTTTGGCGTCTAAACTCATTATTTTTGTTTGGCGTGGTCGTTTTTATAAGTAGTCACGCTTACCCGCTCGCTTGCGAAAAAATGAGAAATAAGCAGTTATGAGGTTTTGAATAATAAGTGGTTACACACATGCTTACAAAAAGTTGAATTATAAGTGGTTATCAGATTGCTTACTTGATTCTTAAAAATAAGGAGTTAGGCAAATACTATTAGCTTAAGGAAATAAATTCTGAAAAATTTAAGTTTTAGTTTTAGGACACGTCATACAAATTTAAACATAAAACATATTTACATATAATAAATAAAATTTTTATAAAATTTAACTGTGTAAAAAGTACTTATTTAAACTATTTATTACGAGTAAGTCATTATTTTATATATATATAGAAACAATGAATACCATAGGCCCTTACTAGGAAGTCATTATTTTAAATTATAAAATAATGCAAAGGGTAATGATTCATCATTTTGGGTAATGCAGATAGTAATGAGGTGTCATTACCAATATTTTGCTGGGACTACATACTATGAACTTTCATAAAAATGTATGAACTTTTTATGAAATTGAATGCAAAACTCTGTTGTTTGTAATTATCAGTTATAACCTTAATCTGGTAAAGCTCTCATCTGTAACAAAAAAAGCCATAGAAGCACTTTAATAAAAATCAAGCTTTCTAAAACTTTTATTATTTTCAAAGCCCCAATAGCTTAAATTGTAGAACTTTTGCGTACAATAATTTTGTTTTATTACAGACCTAGGTTCGAAATCCACTGAAAGCTATGACATTTTTTTATTACTATTCGGTAATACCAAAATAAAAAATTTTAAATATAAGAACAATTACACATAATGGTTTCGGCTTTAAAAAAATGCATATCTGTTTTGATTTCGGCATGGTAGACAGAAACAATTAAAACAAGTACGATAACCAATAGACTTGGGTTTTCTAGTTCTTTTTGGTGACTGCTCTTTCTAGTTCAGGGCTGGCAAAACTATGTAATTTTTTGGGGTGGATTTTGGGCGACACGCGGAGTTTTGTTGAATATTTTAGCACTTGAAAACGCATTAATTGTAGTGCTGGTAAAAATATGGGTAGTGGGTATCGTGTATCCAGTATTTGTCTTTTTGTTTGGGTACTCGATACTCAAAACTACTACTCGATATTTTCAGAGTTGCATTTTGGACGGACAAAATATATAAAAATGTGACTTAGCTAAAATATTTACCACAAAAATGTGACTCCGCTAAAATATTTATCACAAAACTACAACTCTGCTAAAATAAAAAATCAGAAGTAAAATAATTTAAAGTATATGTAAAAAAAACTATGAAAAATGCAATGAATAGTTGGTAAAAAAGTTTAAAAATATGTTTATAAATTTAAATATTGAATTAACGAAAACATTTTCAAAGAATTTTATTAAAAAATTTCAAATTTAAAAACCGTTAAAAGTATCGAGTAGTATCGAGTATCCAAATCAAAAATATCGAGTAGTATCGAGTATTCGAAAGTAACCGAATTTACCAGCACTAATTAATTGTCAGTCATTGGTTCTAGGAAAGGGTTTTTCATAAGTTTTTTCTCTGTTTGTTGTAAAATAAACTGTGAATTCTATTAGGAATTTGTCATATTTGATCTTAAGCATTGTAAGTTGTTTTTCACGTGGAAAATTTCACTCGAACTTTAAAGGCTTCAAACTGCAATTTAAATTATAAAAATGAACAAATTTTTAATTTTATAACAAAGATACAATCACAATATACACAAAATGTTACTTTTTCACCAGAAAAATAATAGTCTTGTACATTAAATTTGCGTGAAAACAAACTCTAATACTTTTCACGTGAAACTCATTATCGTGAAAAATAATTTTATTTTATATGGAGTATAACAGTTTTTTCACGTGAAATCGAAACAACTTGCGGTGCTTTAAATCGAACAAAAATAACACTCATTTTCAAAAAATTTAAATTTTTTTAGAAGACCAGCAAAAAATAATGTCAAATGTTAAATTTCACTACAGAAATATGTGCTTTAGCGTAATAAGGGTGAAATTTTTCATAGAGATTGTAAATCGCCTTATAAAATGTTTAAAAATCTGTACTGAAAGTATTTTTTGTTTACAGAAATATGGTTAATTACTTGTAAATTCGTTCTTAAGAAAATTTCCTTGCGATTGGTGTATTGACAAATTGAAAAAAAGCTGAAACGTTTTGTAAATAAAATTATGGGAAAATTTCTTAGAATCCCAGGTGAAAATGTTCATATATGGTCATATATGGCAACATATATGGGTTCATATATGGGTTCGGATCCGAAATTTGAGGGTATATGGCCATATATGAAGATATATGAATGCTCATATAAAATTTTTTTTTTATTTTTTAATAAAAATATTGCTTTTTTTATTCAAATTAAATGTGAATATTATAATTCTATTCATACGTTACTGATGAAGTTGTACATTTGAATGAAATTGAGAAATTATGAAATTTTTAATAGACATGGAAAACTGCTGAATTAGCACAGTATTTTTGCTAAATATAAATAGGATAGGAACAGCAAAAAAAAACTTTTTAATATGTTTACAAAATTTGAGTTATAATTGAGCTAAATTTCAGTTATTAGAAAATAAAATTAAATTGTAGTAGTAGACAAAAAAACATCCCGGTGAAAAATGTCCATATATGAACATTTATGGTTCAACCATATATGTATGGATCCGAAAAATGAGGTAACACCTAAGTATATGTTCATATATGGACATATATGAACATATACATTTATTAAATATATGCGAATACATGCGGACGTTGCTGTCCTTTATTATAAGGTTGTACTATAGATATAAATTTATGTATGACATTCGAATTAGGCACTACATATGTTCCTTTTTTATTGATGGCATTAAATATAATTCCATATTTATCCATATGAGCTCCTTTTACACATATGGAAAAATGTATTCTTCCAAATATGTTCATATACAAGTCCCTTTTGCATAAATTGAATAACATATACATACTTCCATATTTGTCCATATATTAGTGCCATTTCAATATATGAAATAACAGATGATTCCATATATGTCTGTATATGAAATCTTTTTCCATATATGGAATCACATATACTTCCCTATATGTTCATATAAAATCCATATATGTTCATAAAAAATCCATATTTGTTCATATGTGTCCTTCCATAAACCATATATGAACATGTTCGAGTGTATATGAGCATTTTTCACCCGGATCACATAAAATTTTAAATTTTCAAAGTTCCTTTTTCAGTTTTTTGTTTTTAATGGAAACCCGGTGAAAAATATTCATATACGCTCAAACATGTTCATATATGGTTTATGTATGGACACATATGAACAAATATGGATTTTTTATAAACATATATGGATTTTATATGAACATATATGGAAGTATATGTTATTCCATATATGGAAAAAGATTTCATATACAGACATATATGGAGGCGTCTGCTATTTCATATATGGAAAAGGCACTCATATATGGACAAATATGGAAGTATATGATATTCAATTTATGCAAAAGTGACTTGTATATGAACATATTTGCAATAATACATTTTTCCATATGTGTAAAAGGAACTCATATATGGATAAATATGGAATTATATTTAATGCCATCAATAAAAAAAGGAACATATGTAGTGCCTAATTCGAATGTCATACATAAATTTATATCTATAGTACAACCTTATAATAAAGGACAGCAACGTCCGCATGTATTCGCATATATTTAATAAATGTATATGTTCATGTATGTCCATATATGAACATATACTTAGGTGTTACCTCATTTTTCGGATCCATACATATATGGTTGAACCATAAATGTTCATATATGGACATTTTTCACCGGGAATACAAATCTAGCCTTCTGAAATCAACAGTTTAATATTTTTAGCAAATATTTCTGTTGGTTTTATAAACTGCTATTTGCATTGAACAAAATTTAACGAACATTTTTTTAGAAACAACAGTTTGTTTTAGCCATTTTTAGTTTACTAATATTTTGCAAAATTTTCTGCAGATTTTCTAAATTTAGCAGTTTTATTTTTGCTGTTTTTATCTTACATTTACATTTTCAATTGTATTTCAAAATTTATCATTTTATTTCAGAAGTTATCAATTGTTTTTCAGATTTATCAATTGTATTTCAGAAATAATCAATTGAATTTCAGTTTCATCAATTGTATTGTAGAAGTTATGAACTGTTTTTCAGATTTACCAACTGTATTTCAGAAATAATCAACTTATTTCCAGTTTTATAATTGCTTTTCAGAAATTATCAATTGATTTTCATAATTATCAATTGTATATCAGAAACTACCAATTGTATTTCAAAAATTATGAATTGTATTTCAGAAACTGAAAATTTTATTTCAGAAATTTATTAATTGTATTTCAGAAATTTGCAATTGCATTTCAGAAGTTATCAAATGTATTTTACAAATAATCAATTGTATTTCAGAAACTGGCAATTGTATTTTAGAAATTGCCAACTGTATTTAAGAAATTATCAAATGTATTGCATTTCAATATTTTTTGAATCCGCTCACGTAATTACCCCCATGATAAAAAGAAATTAAAACATTACCCATATATGGAATAATATATGAATTCATATATGAAGATATATGGAATATATGAACCAATATATGGACCCATAAATGCAGTATATTATCATATATGGATTCATACATTGGAATGTATTTACCCATATATGCTTCCATACATAACATATCCATATGTTTATATATGATCATACATTAAACCATATCTGCTCATACATGAAACCATATATGACAATATATGAACATATATGAACATTTTCACATGGGATTGTATATTAAAAGGAGTTTAAATTTTTCCATGAAAAAAATCCTCATAATCGGAAAAATAAAAAAGTACCAGAAATTTGGACAAAAATGGAAACAACTTTTTATAAATTTTAATCTAAAAAATTATGTTATTTACGAGGAAAATAGGTGTCAAATAAACCACAGACATTGTTACGTAATTTTTTATATATTATTTAATTTTTTCGCTTTGATGGCTATTTTATGAGAGTAATTCGGGTCGCCGAAAAATATACAAATCTGTAATAAAATTTTTAATAGAGAAATTTTAAAAATTTTTTAAGAAAAAGGAAATTTCGCAAATGAAAAACAAACTTAAGATGGCACGCGAGAAACTTTTACGAAAATATTTGCTCGTTTCTGGCACGCAGCGAAAAAAGTCTTTTTTGTAAAGAACTACCCAGCAAAACCTTTCATTACCATGTAATGAGTTTTAGGTATTGAAATTTTAAGTGTTCACTAGTTACCTTTTAATTACTAAACTACTTATTTTAACATGGTGATGTCATTGGAGGAAAGTCATTACACTGATGTTACCTGTAAGTAGTTTATCAGCTGTTCTATAAATAGATGTTGAATATAGATTAAAAAAAAAAATATAAAAATTTAAAAATCAATAGGAGCTGACACGTATTGATCAGCGTATCCCACGATTGTCAGGCAAACACTCTAACCATTAGACCACGACATCACTATGATTTTTATTGCTTTAACTTATGTACACATTTATTGTGGCAACTGTTATACATGTCTATTTTTCACAAAACTTGTTGTTATTAACCCAGCAAAACCTTTCATTACCATGTAATGAGTTTTAGGTATTGAAATCTTAAGTGTTCACTAGTTACCTTTTAATTACTAAACTACTTATTTTAACATGGTGATGTCATTGGAGGAAAGTCATTACACCGATGTTACCTGTAAGTGGTTTATCAGCTGTTCTATAAATAGATGTTGAATATAGATTTAAAAAAGTATAAAAATTTAAAAACCAATAGGAGCTGACACGTATCGATCAGCGTACCCCACGATTGTCAGGCAAACACTCTAACTATTAGACCACGACATCACTATGATTTTTATTGCTTTAACTTATGTACACATTTATTGTGACAACTGTTATACATGTCTATTTTTCACAAAACTTGTTGTTATTAAATACTGCTTAATGAACATCAACATTTCTATAAATAGATGTTTAATATAAATTACAAAAAAAAAACAACAATGGAAACTAACACGAGTTGAGCAGCGATCCTCATGTCTGTCGGGCAAAAACGATAATCACTAGGCTACGCCATAGTTATGGTTTTTAATGATTTAGAACATATATTATTGGTTTCAGCTATTGTGAAATAGTAATGTGTGGGGTATAATTATCGGTAACTCATTACATTCAGTTTAAAAGTTATTCAACGGGTAATGAGATATGAGATCTAAGTAATGCATGTAGTAATGACCAGTCATTACCAAGGTTTTGCTGGGAAATACTGCTTAATGAACATCAACATTTCTATAAATAGATGTTTAATATAAATTACAAAAAAAAAACAACAATGGAAGCTAACACGAGTTGAGCAGCGATCCTCATGTCTATCAGGCAAAAACGATAACCACTAGGCTACGCCATAGTTATGGTTTTTAATAATTTAGAACATATATTATTGGTTTCAGCTATTGTGAAATAGTAATGTGTGGGGTATAATTATCGGTAACCCATTACATTCAGTTTAAAAGTAATTCAACGGGTAATGAGATATGAGATCTAAGTAATACATTTAGTAATGACCAGTCATTACCAAGGTTTTGCTGGGTAGTTCAATAGCTCTGACAATTTCTTACAATCGTTCACAAAACAATTTTACTGATCGTTCGTTTGGCAATTTTGAATAGGTAGCTAATTCATATAGCTCGTCTTTTAGTTAGCAAAGATATAAAATATCAAACAAATTAAGAATTTTAAGAAAAAAGAAAAATGTCTAGTGTAGAAAATATTTTTAATTGATGAAAAGAAATAAAATTATCGCCGACCAAAGGTAATAAAATGAACGATTGAACTAGACTAGCGATTAGAAGTGAACTAGGTCTTTCGATCAATTGAAAGACTAGTTCAATTGAACGACACAAGTCTAGTAACCAACCTTGGTTATACCATATCGATGGGGGTGGCCTGCGTGTTAACGGCCGATTTCCAGCACAAACAGTTTGAACTTAGTATCCCCAAATTCAGCTCGGAAATCCTCGAGTATAAAAAAAAGTGCTGCCACCCTAACATACCTACATACTCATTACCAGACATTTATGTTCACTGTTTTTTGTCCGCTTGATAAGAAATTGTATATTTTAATAACTGTGTTATTGATTATATATTGCGGTAACTACAAGTCGAGGTTGTTTGAGGAAGTGTGTCATGATCTCTTATTTTGCACTTCATCTGGGTTGTTTATGAAAAACATTAACATATTTAATTTTTTCTTTTATTTAAAATTTTATTTTTGTATTTTTGCTTTATTATTTATGTATTGGTACAAAGTGTAAATTTATATAATTTTTAAAAATAATTTAAGAGCCAACTACTAAACAATATAACCAAAATTTAGGGTTTGACTGCATAATTTAACACTGACCAACGTTATTTTAACGGAGATTTCGCAACCTTAAAAAAGAATCAAAATTGCATGAATATAACTAGTTAGTGTTAAATTGTGCATATGTACATTTAGATAAGTTACCTGCCCTTTATTTCATACATTTAATATCTGTAACCGTAAATAAATATGTTTTAAATTTCGGTTATTTTGTTTATTATTAGTGGCTCTTCAGTTAATATCTGTTTTTTTATTTTATTTTTGTCTCTGATTCTTATTATTTTTGTCTTTTTTTATTTTTTACTTTTCAGAATGAACAGGTTGTCAGCATCGTGAGTTTTTATATTGGTTTAATATTTCAAAACTATTTTATTTTCTGTATTACCTTTTGAAAATCTCAAATTTCTTTGGCTTATAAATTTGGTAATGTATTTGAAGTTTTTGCTTGCAATGTTTAATGTTTTGTAAATAATTTGTTTAATTTGTTTATTTTTTTTTTGTAAATAGTAAATATTTGTTAACTCATTCGTATTAAACTTGTTATAAAGAACATAAACTAATGCATGATTTTACACTTTTATAACATCAAAATTTTACATATTTTTTTAATATTTTTTATACTTTATTCTAAATTAACTTTATTGTCACTGTTGTAAGAAGTGCGCCGTTAAAAAGTATAACACACATTTTTCTTAATAAGTTTTTCCACCTTTAAATAAAATAATTTTTCTTGATCAATATATCTTTAAGAAATATGTCAAATTTCAAAATGAATCGGTTTGTCAAATTCGAGTAGTTTATCAGTTTACAGTGGAGAATTAAAGACAAGTGCACAAAACAAATTATCGGAAGTACACACAGATAACAGATTCGTTGCGACAACCGAATTTGTTGCCAACCGAAATTGGCAGTCCCATGTACTATCACATTATTCGGTTGCAACTATCGAAATCTGCAGTTATGTCTACTATGGTAGTACATTATAAAACAGTTGCTACAACCGAATTACTTTAGCACTTCCTGATCCAATTTAATATTCAGTAGATACAACCGAATATTTTTAGATACCCCAAACGAATTAAATAAAACACTGTTTCCATTTTTTAAAATATTTTTTATAAATTCGTAAGTAGAAAATATAAAAAACAGTTCAATTTTACATAAAATGGCAAAAAGGAAAATAGAATATAAATCTAAATTTGCTAAAGAAAAATTAAGAGTCTGAGATCTAAAATGCAGATTTTTTTTTCAAGAAAATCAAATTAGGGGAATTTTAGTTTTAGTCCTCAGAAACTGAGGGGTTTTCTATAAAAAAAATTCATCAGAATCTGAGGGGTTTTCAATTGGTCGTAGTCCCATAGTATACCATAGTATTACTTCTTAAAATATGAACTATTACCTCATATTTTTATCGTTTTTTTAACCCTTTACAATTTTACTAAATTTGTATTAGTAATTTTAAACTTTTGGCAGGTAACTTCACAAAGAGTATTTAATTCCTATAATTGTAAACATATAGATTAATTAAATTTAGAATGTACAAATGAACGATTTTTACGTACCTTTAGTTTACTGTACTGTCGAAATTGTAATCAATGAAATTTGTCCCATTGAAATAAAAAAAAAACAGATTTCAATTAATAATTAATTAATAATTTTTGTTATTAATTTTGCCTTATATTTTTAATTTTTTACAACTGAAACAAAAAAATCTTTCGGTTGGGATTGTTTATTTTTGGTTATGGTAACCAACATTTTTAGAATGGATTTTTTCGTATTTTTAATTTGGGTACCACAACCGAAAATCTACTACACAACTGATTGAGCTTTTTTCAATTCAGAACATACAACCATCAGTTAGTAGAAAACAATTAGTAAGCCATTAGTAGAGAAACATTTTAAAAATTTGATTGGTGCAACTGACAAATAATTCATATTGCTAATTTATGAGGGAAAATATTAAATTTTAAGCATTACTGATAGCTACCACTACCAAATAAAATTATAAATTTTTTAATTATTTAAATTGGTTGGGAGAACAGAATTTTGTAGCTGTTGTGACCTATTAATAGTAAAATTTAAAATGTTTGGTTAATCAAACCAATATTTTTGTAATACAACTGTTTTTTTGTAATTATAATTAAAATGTTGTTGCAGAAATAAAACAATGGCCGCGGTGGTGGATTTCCAACTGATTTATTTTGTGTGTGTATTCAAAATAATTCATTGTGGACTTATAAAAAAATTGCAGCAGAAGTACGCGTGACCAGGCAATGTGTTGCCAGAGTGTCAAAAAGTTCAACAAGCACCTAATAATTGAGAGAAAGCCTGGAACTGGTAAAAGGACCCAGGAACGAAACCAAGGTAGAGAAGCTATTGAAAGCGATTCCAAAAATTTCTGGCCTCGAAATGGCAAGACGCGTACAATGTTCGGAAACTTTTGTGCGCAGAGTTAAACCGAACGTTGTGCTTAAAACATTTAAATTTCAAAAAGTTCCGGACAGAAATGCTAAGAAGAACGTTGATGACAAAAAACGAGCACGACTTCTCTGTGTTAAATGTTTTAATGGCGCATTCTTTAGTACATGTATAGAAGTGAAGTACATATTAAAAAAAATTGGATGTGCTGATAATTTGAAAAAATAAGAACTAATAATGTTTACGTTTGACTCTGGTTAGATTTTAAATCAATTACCCGTCTTAAATTCTTTTAAAAAAGCCGTGAAAAAAAATTAAATCAAGCAGAAATAACATTATACTGCATTTAGGACGAGCAAAAACTACCTAGTTTTCGTACGAAACGAGTTTTTGTATGTTTTTTATATGCGTTCTGACAAGTAAAAACTAACAAGAGCTAAAAACCAGGTATTTTTTGCTCAGTATAAATTCACTATTAAACTCAATAAAAAGAATATTTGAAGTAAAACCAAGTTTGATTTCTTTTTAATTCAAATATGTTACTACTTTTATTTAAATTGTGAAGACAAAATCTAAAATGTTCAAATATTAATTTAAATAAGAAAAACTTTACTTTAACTATAATCATTTTTACTTTAATAAGATTTGTACTTTAATTAAAAATTTTCGTAATAAGAACATGAGTAAAATTAATTATACAAGCGTCAGCCCGTAGTTTTTTGCAAAATGACATTTCCACCTGTAAATTTAACAACAAACACACTTAAAATAATTCGTCAGTAGAAAAATTTGTCAAACCGGTTTCAAATCGATTTGACTAATTTTTAATAAATTTTTAGTTGAAACACGGATTTAAGCAAAGATTTTAGTTATCTACAACAATACTAAAAATCCTCAGTACTTTAACTAATTTTGAGTGTTAATTTTCAAAATTATTTAAAACTAATTTTTAAGAACCCATTCGCTAAATTTTACAAAATTAACTGTTAAAATATAATATTTTCATGTTACTATTATTACCTGGAAATGGCGCCACCAATGTATCCGAAGTTTTAAAGATAGCGCTATTTCTTTCCTCCCGATTTTTTTAAATGGCCCGTATCTCGAAAACTAAGAGAGATAGAGCAAAATTTACGAAAATTTCGACTACCTCTAACCGTAGAATACCCCAGCGAAAGAGGTTATCTCTATCGAGATAACCTCAAGGCCTCAAGGCCCCATGGTGGGGCCTTGGACCCTCGGAAATTTGTAATAAAAATTTTCCGCTTCATAAAATGGCCCATATCTCGAAAACTAAGCGAGAACGGACAAAATGTTTGCTCTTCGGAGTGACCTTACATGCCCCTAGATGATATGGACTGCGACCGGGGAGGGCCCTGAGGCCCTACATTCGAACAAAATTTACGACTCAGTACAATTACAAATAAAACTGTAGTTTTACTAATTTCTTACTTAAATTTAGATTTTTTAAATTTAACAAAAAAATCTGTTAAAATCAACAAATTTTATTTTAAGCCAAAAACAGGAATAAATTTTGTTAAAGGAACAAATTTTTCTGTTCAGCGAAAAGACTTATTATTTTGAGTGTAGGATAATTTAACATTAATAACTCATCAATATTTTTGCTCTGTATGAAATGTCAGAATACAAACAAAAGGGAAAACAAAAATAAAGAACACAAAAAATATTTTTTTTTGAAAACGGGAAAATTGAACCGTGAAAAACACGGGTTTTGTGTGATTCTGACATCACATCCATTTTTTAAGATTCGCTGTCACTAAATACTGTAAAATGATTATGCGTTTTTGCGTACTACGCGAGGTAATTTAATTAAATCCATTTGGCAAGTCTATAAAATAAAAGTGAATTATTTGAAATATTTATTAATAGCCGCTTTTTCTAATCACTTGGATTTAATAAATCCAAAAAGTAGTTCTAAAATTGCTCAACAGATGGGGTTAGATTCTCCCTATTTTAACTCTTTCACTACCCTTGTACACTACAGTGTACACATCTTTAAAAGAATTTATAAAATTTAATAGTGCAAAAAAAAACTTTATACTTTTTACAAATAAGTTTATTAGGATCTTGGACTTAAAATAAAAATCATTATATGTATAAGCAGTTTAACATGAAAATATGGTCGCGATATTTGTTAATGAAGTCTAATTTTTTGAAGAAATCATAATCTCCGTGAAAAGGGGGTTTTGGTGTTTCTCCTAAACTAAAGAAGATAGATTATTGAAAATTGGCATATAGCTTCGTTTTATGACGAGAAGAAAACCAACCAAAAGATTTTTATCTACTCGAATGTTTAAGATGTAAAACAGGGCTCAGAAGTTTGAAAAAATCGATTTTCGACCGTCATTTTTGGTGGGTAGGAGGGGGAGGGGGCAAAATATGTTGCATATTTATACCCTACACCACTATGTGGTCAGGGTATTATAAGTATGTGCTGATGTTTGTAACACCAAAAAATATTGGTCGTAGACCCACCTTATAGTATACCGATCGGTTCAGAATTTTTTTTTATTTCGATTTAACGATGTCCGTCTGTCCGTCCGTCTGTCTGTCTGTCCATGCAATCTTGGTCGCAAATATTAAGATATTTTGATGAAATTTGGTACGCAGACCTATGTTGGCCCAAGGACGAACAAGTTTGATTTTGGTGAACATCGGTCCATGTTTAGACCTAGTGCCCATATAAGGGTCCTATAAAAATGATACTGTTTATACGCTGCAGGTCGCAAATATTAAGATATTTTGATGAAATTTGGTACACAGACCTATATTGGCCCAATAACGCAGCCTATAGATTTTGGTGAACATCGGTCCATGTTTAGACCTAGTGCCCATATAAGGGTCCTACCAAAATTATACTGTTTATACGCTGCAGGTCGCAAATATTAAGATATTTTGATGAAATTTGGTACATAGACCTATGTTGGCCCAAGGACGAAGCCTATTGATTTTGGTGAACATCGGTCCATGTTTAGAACTAGTGCCCATATAAGGATCCCCCCAAAATTGGCTTGGTTACACACTGCAGGTCGCAAATATTAAGATATTTTAATGAAATTTGGTGCGCTGACTCACATTATAGAAAATTTTGACACAAGCCCCATATTAACCCATTCGAATTTCGGATCCAAACAATACACCAGACTGGTGTAGGGCATTGTATAGTCGGCATGCCCGACTTTAACCTTTTTACTCGTTTTTTCTAATTTGGGAACCCTTAATAAGAATCTAAAGTCAAAATAACGATACATCCGCAAACAAAAAGTCGGTAGTGAAAGGGTTAAAAAGAATTTTCTGTCCGACACTTCTTTCACCCTAATTTTTAATACCGAATTCGATGATGAAGGATTTTACTTTAACTTTTAAGTTTTAATTATATTTTTTTATAAAACGGCGATAGACAGTCTGCCTTTTCAGTTTTATCACTTCAATTTATAATTTTATACAATTGAAAAATTCCTTTGCAATATTTAATATTCACTAATTGGATTTAATTAAATTACTTACAATAGAGTGAAAAATTGCTATTTCTATTTCAGCTATTTCTCCATATCCAAGATGGAAAATATATATTTGGTGAGGTGTAGTTTTTTTTTCTAAACATATTTCATAAAAAAATTTAATAAAAACCTTTATTTGTTAGTTTTTCAATATTTTTGTTTCTCTTTTAATTTTCATTCGTATTTTTTTCTGACATTAAATTAATAGGCTGTTTCATATATTTGTGCTTTTACTGTGGATTTATTAAATCCAGCTTTTTTTTGATTTAATAAATCACCTTTTTGTATGAAAAATTCTAAATCCAGGTGATTAAGAAAACGCTAAATATTTCATACTATCCGCTACAAACGTGAAATGATTCACGCATAAAATTACAAAAACAAAATTTTATTAGTGGAAATTGTGTGATAGTTTATTAAATTAAAGCAATTTGTGTCATCACTGCATGATTTTATATCTTTTCGTAATTGTAATTCAAAACTGCGGGTTGTCCATATGAAATATTTAAAATGTTATTTGAGACGTTTTTTTGTAACTTTCAGTGTTCCACACATGGTTTTACAATATTTAAAATATGATTGGTTCACATTTTGATAATTCGCGAGGGAATCCTATGCGCTTTTTTTAATGAAGAATTAAATTCAATTGTCTTTTATTTCACGTGTACCAAAATTCTGGAAATCGTTGATAACACACCTCAACAAGCCTTGAGTTTTGATAGATGATTCATAAAGCCTTTGATACCCTGATTCTAAATCCTTAAATGCAAGTTACGCGAAATTGATGGAATAACTAAAAAAAAAAATAAAGTTCAAAGCTTATATTGTTACCGAAAAGGAAATTTAAGCTAGTCGGCAGCGTGGGCTACACTAATAAAAAAAATCCCGTACAAATAGGTCAAAATTGTGCTGGCGCAAATATATGTACTATTTCCTCTTATTTTAGCAGAATTTTTACCTATTTCTACGGGCTTTTTTAGAGAAAATAACAGAAAAATTAGTTCAACTTAATAAGAACGCGTTTAACAGACGTTAGTACTAACTTTTTTTTATGAGTGTAAGCTTATTTTAAAAATATAATATTTGATTGTTTTTCAAATAAAAATTTTTCCTATAACGCTACACAAATTAAAAAAAAAAGTCCTATGTATTTTAGAGAACAAAGTTCATTCTTTACTAAACTCCATAGAAATAAATCTGTAAAAATAGCAGAAAAAACAAACTAAAAATTAGTTAAAAATTATGTTGCAGAAAAAACTGATGAAATTAGCCGCAATATTTTTATTATTTTTACACTAAATTTATGATTTTAGGAGGTTAATTTGTTATTTTCTATTAACAAAAATTAAACTCAAATATAACTAAAATTCTATATATGTATTTAACAATTTTAGTTTTGCTGTTCCTATCTTACTTTTTAGTAGTATTTTTTTTAGTATTATTTTTAGTAGTTCTAACTAAATTTTTAACAGACTTTTTTCTAATAGTGTACCATCGTAACAAAAAGTCTTAAGGGCGGATTATGGGACCGTAAACGTAAATGTGATGTAACTGTACCGTGCTGTAGCTAAAAAGTACACTTATAGAAAACCGTAAACGACATTACTATTTAGCATCTATTTCGTATGTTTTTTTTATGTTATTCTAAATTTTTCCGTTTATTTGTTAATTTTTATTCCTTATTTGTTGTTTGAATCAATTTTCTTTATTAATTTCATATTTTTTCCGACTAAAATCATTCAGCTGTTTCGATGCGGATAAAAAATGATTTCAACAGAATGATCCGGCAAGTTCGTTTACATTTACGTGTTAGTAACCATTCGTATACATTTCTTCTTGTGGTATCGAAACAGCTGATTCGTTACAGATACGTTTACGGTTGGGTAACTCAGCCTTTAAGCTATTTATTTATATACCTATATTTCAAAATACAAACCACGATTTTCTCAAAATTTAGAGATGGTGTACGAATTCGGAAGACAGATTTGGAATCAGCAAGTCAAATGCTAAAAATATATATCAAGCTGCAAATAGAAGCGACTTTTCATATTTTAAAGGTTTGTAATTTGTGTCAAATTAGTCTAATATTGGTCACCAGCGAGTTTTAGTTTTAATTACTAAAGGCAGATTTTGTCACCTCGAACCCACAAAAAGATAAATTTTTCCTATTTTCGTACATAAGTGAATTATGTGCATGATATTAATGAACTCGTCCATTGAAACTTTTCTTTGAATTATTAGAATTTTTCATATTTTTTTTTTAAGAGAAGCAACACGCAGGGAAATTATTCCTATTAATTAACGGGTTGCTTCCTTTGGAAAGGGGATAGAGAAGAAGTGAAAGGTGGTGAAAGATGAAAGGCTTCAAATATGGCAACACTGCAATTGCGCGAGATGTTGAATCTTAGAAAAGTTATTGCACGCCATCTGATGGAGAGTTGTCGAACTTTGTTGAAGCTGTTTAGTTCATAGCCCTGTTATATTATTTTACTTTGGTGGGGTTAAGTGCTATGGGAACACCGAAGGAGGATAGAAAAAACTCATACATATTATAATTTTTCATAAATTGATGTTGCCTTGGTTGGGGATCGAACCCGCAACCTTATGTATAACGCTAACCATTACACCACAGCGCCAACAAAATGTGAAAAATTTCATTTTATTTATTAAAAGTTTCATTCGCTCAATGAACAAATTTCATTAAAACTGGATTCATAAAATATATAAAGCTTTTTCATCAAATTTAGGAAATTTTTCATTTACTTTGTGAAGAAAACTTCATTAGTTTACTGAAAAGTACAGCAAAATTCCCTCTGTGTGAATATCCGTAAGCTACAGCAGAAACCAAAATCCTAAATAAAAAAAATTTCTACACAATTTTAGGTACTGAAACACTTTTTGTAAATTTATAAATCGATAATATAGCTATCATAAACGATCCTTAATCAAACTGCACTGGATTAAAGCTGCGCTTTAAATTTCTTATAATCATCATTACAAGTTTAATTTATTAAAATATCTTATGTATGGTGAATTATTCTGAAAGCCTTGGTTAAGACTCTTAAGAAATTTTTTTGGTTAAATTTAAGCATTGGTTATAAGAAATACTTAGGTAAAATTTAGATAAATTATTAAAAAAATATTTTTACCAGTGGTTAGTAGGGGTCTTAACGGGGGCATAAATTGAGATAAATTAACAGGCCTAAATCAAGTTACGTACATACCCAACAAAAAATACTGCTTGCTTGGAAGCAGGTTCGTCAGAGAAAGTAAATAATGCAGCGCTTTCATTATTGGTGATATAAGGCATGATTTTTGTTCGAGATAGCTCGCGTGAAAGCACTTGTTTCGATTTCCGATATGCGCTTCTGTCATAGCTTCAATTAATGGCATAAAATCACAGCTGTCGGTTATAATTTTCATTTTTTGTGCTTTCTTAGAGCGATAAAGTGTGGTAAACAAAACTCTATTGCCTTTTGTGGTGGTGGCAAAAAACGGGGGGACCTGGTAACATGTAAGTGTGGGTACTCAAATTAAAGGAAATTGTCTCACGATTTCAAAAATGTTATTTTTTTTAATCCATAAAATGTAGCCCTAACTAGATCCATTTTAGTCCCTTAAGAGGGGGACTGAAAATAATTAAATTTTTTTGTATGGTAAAATGGTACTCAAATGATAGAAAATGTCCCCCACGACTTCAAAAACTATTTTTTTTTTAATAATCTATAAACGCATTCAAAATTTAGACATTTACATAAAAAAAATTTTTTTTGGAAAAATCGCGCGAATTTTACAAAAAAAAAATTTTTTGACTGCGGCGCAATAACAGTATATCACTTCTGAAATTGCATTTTCCATCAAAAACTTTCATTTTTATATCATCTAAAAAGAAAATAAAATTTTCCCAGTGGCGCAATTCAACTATATCTGTTCTGAAATTGCATTTTTCATCAATAAAAAGTTGACTCCTTTTGTCATTTCTACTTCCAACTGCCTTTTGTGTTCCAAATTTTCAAAATAAACAACAAAAAATGGACATTTACAGGGTTTTACCAAAACTAAAATAATGTGATTTTAGACTTTTTTAATTTTTCGAAGGTCTAAAATTTAACGAAATGCTTCTAATTCGATTCACGTCCAACGGATTAGTAAAAAAAGCCTCATTTTTGAAATCGTTACTTTTTTTACTTTTTTCGACCCCCTATTGGTCGAAAAATGGCTCTAGTTGGGCTACGTTTTATGGATATAAAAAAAATAACATTTTTGGAATCGTGATACAATTTCCTTTAATTTGAGTAACCACACTTACATGTTACGATATCCCCCCGTTATTTTGCCCCCCACGGACCTCCCAGGGCCGAGCCCCTCCCAAAATTAATTTCGGTTTTTTCTTTTTTAATTCCAGAGGGGGACATATTTTTTTTTTTTTTTTGCCGAAACCCCATAAACTGCAGTTTTGCCAAAGTTTCATTAACGCTTTGAGGACCATACATTTTCTGCCGAAGTGATTTTGAAGTTTTTATGATCTCTGACCTAATAATAGTTATGCCAAGAAAAATTGGCTCCGTTAAACCCCTCCTTACCCTTCATTTCGCTTGCCAAAAATATTTGCCATTTGATGACCCCGCCGTTCCGGACAAAGCGATTTTTATTATTATTTTATATTCGTGATCTCCAACTAAATTTTAGATATTCCACAAAAAATTGGCTTCATAGACCCCTTGCTTGCCCTTTATTTCGCTTGTCAAAGTTTGTGCTTTTTACCCCTCAAATGAAGAATTCTAGTTAAACAACTTCGTGGGCTCGCAAGGGGAAAGTGGAACCAGGTAGGGATTTACCGCCTACTACATTTTTGTTGTCTCAACCCTCTTTTACAAATCACCTTTGGAGATGTTTACTCTATCTTTTGTCTGGGCAATTATAAGTGCAAAATCCTTTTGGCAAGCATACTTGCCTATGGTCGTCAAAGGGTTAAAAGTGGATTCGTACAATATGTGAAGGTTTTTTTTTTATCAAATTTAAGAAAAATTAAATTTAAACTCGTCCAGCAAAATTCTCTCTCTGTATCGTTTAGTGCAATTTTTGCTACGGCACGTTACAGTTACAGCACATTTACGTTTAAGGTCCGGTTATCCGCCCTCTACAATGTTTCTATAACAGTTTTCGAATTTACTTTTCATTTTCATAATCCTATATACACTCAGAAATATGTATACTGTTATTAATAGGGCGCGGAAGTTCGTGTAAATGCAACAAAATGGCATCGATTTGTTATGCATATTTTGCTATAAATGAAGATAAATTATATGCATATTATTACATATTTTGCTATAAATGCATATTTTAATACATATTTTCACATATTTTGTTGCATATTTTGCTATAAATGCATATTTTGCTAAAAATTTATGTTTTTAAGCAAATTTTTTTGGATATTTTATTAAAAACTGTGTTTTTGTAAATTTTATATCTTTTTTTAAAAATAAATCATTTTTAAAATTTAGAAATAGTTTTTTAATTGTTTTTATCACGGAGACAAACATATCAGAAAAATCCAATTACTAACTTTCTGACAATATTAAACGGTAATGTTCAATGTTTAAGTGATTTTTAAAGACATACACTACTAAAATTAAATTGATAATATTCAAAACGGTGAAAAAATCAATAATAAGGACTGCGTTTGTAAAAATTATCCAACACATAATTCAAAAAATCTGCTGAACCAGTCATTCAATTTTAAAAATAAAAACTATTTTATAACCGTGTTTTTATTACGCGACTTTTTGGACCTTGCGTATAAAATCTCCAAACAATCCACTTTTTGAGCGACTTCGCTCCCTGAAATGTTCGGATTCTTTTTCTACACGGCGATGATTTTGTTCGCCTTATGCTGGTCACAAATGAACTTTTTTCTGCCAGATCTCGAGGACGACTTCGAGTGATCTCCAAGTCGTCCTTAAACTTCTTTAGAACTCTAGAAACCGTTTTCATGCCAACTTTTAGTTTCCAAGCTATTTTTTTTATGTGCCAACTGAGGGTGTTATTGCAAAAAATGTCATGGACAATTTTAACAAACGCAGTCTTTAAGTGCATATTTTTCAAATTTTAAAAGCCTATTTTTCGAATTTTAATACACAATAATAATTGCATGAATTTCCGAGCCCTAGTTATAAATATGATTTTAAAATGTAAACTAGTTTTTTTTTATTTCGTTTAATCAAGGTCAAGATATTTTATTCAAATGTCTGTCTATTGTTAGTTCGTATTTAAAACATATAACTACAAATGTCTCATTCATAAAATATGTTTCTTTTGTTTCAATTTTCTTATCATTTACATATGTTCGTACTCGTTGCAGTTGTTTTAATTTTCCCATGATACACTTACAATTTTCCCAGTTTTCTCATAATATTCATTTCATATAACATATGTATTATATTTCAAAATGTATTTCAAACTCATTGACACCTTAAGCTTTAATCGTTATAATGACTTTTTCATCGTAAGGAATTTATTAACTATATCGTATAACTAACCTGACCAACCATCCCGCTTTTTATATAGAAATCCCGCCTTATACCGATTTATTTAATTTTTTATTATCGGTTAAAACTGGATTTAATATAATAGTATTATTTGAGATGATCATATCTAATCAGGTGTGGTTTATGTGATATCATATAAAATTGTATATTATTTTATCAATATAAATGAATTTATACAACTTAGATCTAATAGCATTGGATCATTTTCCCCCATCAAATTATATAAAATTTTATATGGATATACATATATGCTCTAACAATTTATTTATACTTATATATAATTTAATAAAGAAATTGACCCAATGTTATTAGATCTTAGTTGTATAAATTCATTTATGTTAATTCAATTATATACAATTATATATGATATCACATTAACCACACCTGATTAGATATAATTATATCAAATTATACAATATCTTATTAAAACCTTTTTTACTACACTCAGATAAAAAAGTTTGTAAAAAAAATTTGTAAACAGTTTTCAATCCCACTATACTATTTTTATACTGATTATTAGTACAATTTTTATTTTTAGTAATCATTTTTGCTATTTTCTTATTACAAATTACGGATTTTTTTACTAATTTTCGCTGCTGATTTCACAAAACATTTTACTAATTTTTCAAAACCGAGTGCTAAATTTAGCAGAAAAATATACTAATTTAAAAATATATTTTTTTTTTTGATTTTTTACAATTCTTGTTTAGTTTATATTTGTTACTATTGATATATTCTTAGTTTAGAAATAACACCCAGAAAATTTTATTGCATCTCCAATGCATAAAACGGCAATAACTGGAGAACCGTTTGCAATTTTGACTCCAAATTTCAAGTACGATGAAGTAATTATACGCTTCCCAGTGTAGAAAATCATTACCAGCTATGTGGTTATGTAACTACATACTTGGTAATGGTAACTAGTTACTTTTGTTATTACATTTCTTATTACCTTTATATGGCGATGTCGCGAAAAATAATGAGATATCGTTACACACCAGCATACGAAAAATCAAAAAATATATCGTTACCTATGTGCTTACCAGTACTGACAAAAATAATGAGTCTAAAAATAGATTTTCTAAAATATAAATTATATAAAAAAAAATATTTTTTATTGTTTTTTTTTTTTTTTAATAAAATTTGCTGGTGCGGGAATCGAACCTGGGTCTACAGATTGGCAGTCAACAGCTCTACCATCTGAGCTATATCGACATGTAATATTTAATAGATAAAAACACAATTGACCTGCCGCACACAAGTAAGCTTACTCGCCAACATACAAAAAATCAAAAAATATGTGGTTACACATATCCTTACCAGTGTTTAAAAAATATTGAGTCTAAAAATAGATTTCAAAAAATTTTCAAAAAAAATCTTAAAAATTATTTTCTATTTGAAATAATGATAAAAATAAGTAATTATCAGTAACTCATTATTATATGTATGTTTTAAAATAATACAGAAGGTAAGTGGGTGTCATTACTGGTAGTCCAAAAAATAATGATATGTCATTACCGTTTCTACACTGGGTTGTTACAATCGAAAGAAAAAATTTTTTTTTTAGATTTTACAGTTTTTTTTATTTTTTAGTACAATTTTTTCCTAATTTCAGCAGATTGATTTTAAATTACAGTTTACAGCAATTTACTGAAATTTAGTAGCTGCAACTAATTATTTATACTAATATCGTTGTACTAAAATTATGATATTTAGTAAGTTTTTTAACTGATTTTAGCAAATCGATTTTGAATTGCATTTTACATAAATTTTACTAAAATTTAGTAGCGGCTACTAATTTTTTATACTAATTTTATTGTACTACAGATCAGCAGACATGTTTTCCTAAAATTAGCAAAAAATACCGCTGGCCTCAAAACAGTTAAATTTCCCGTAATAACAGCAAAATTTTCAGTAGCCATTACATACTTTTTTGGTTGAGTGCAGGGTTAGAAATCCCAAATATATTTTTTATAAAAATTATCTTAACTGTTGGAAGTTAAAGATTATTTTCAAAACAGAAATTTTTACCAAAAACCCAATTTTATTTTCTATTCTCTGTTTTGAGTTTTTCAGAATTTTGCTGAAATTATTAGATTTTTTCGCTAAATAAGTACTAGTAAAATAAGAACAGCAAAAATAAAACTGTAAAATTTACAGAATTTTAGTTATATTTACATAAGTTAACTTTTAGTTAAGTGAAAATGACAAATTGTACTGCAAAATTTGCAAAAAAATTTGCTAAATATTAGTAGACTAAAAATGTAATAACAAACTGTTATATCTACAAAATTTCAGTTATTTTTAGGCTTAATTTAGTTGAATGCAAATAGCAGTGTATCCTGCTAAAATCAGCAGAAATATTTGCTTAAAAAATTGTATTGTATTGTATTTATTAATTTTATTTGCATTTATTTTTTGATTTTTTCTTTTTTAGTCTATTAATTACTTAGCAATTTTTTTTGCTAATTTTAGCAAGTTAGTTTGTTATTTTCTATTAACAAAAATTTAACTCAAATGTAACTAAAATTCCGTATATTTAACAGTTTAATTTTTGCTCTTCCTATCAGAAATAATCTGCTAATTTAATTTTTTACAGACTTTTTCTATTAGTGTATAACTAAATTGAATTGATACTAATGTCTAACATAATTATCTTAAGGAATGATTTAGGATAATTTAACACCCACTAAGATAAATCACTTATGCATTAAACACATAGACGACTGCAGCTACACGACTACACGACTACAAATGCTGCTGGCTGCAATTGTAGTCGTGTAGTCAGCTACTTAATTTTTTTGAAAACGACAGCAACATGTAAACAGATAATCCTAAATATTTGACATTTTGATAAATATTAATCTTTTTTGGTTTGTGCTTCTAAAATAATGGCTGAGGAATATTTTGTTAATTTTGTAAGATCCATTTTTTTTTACAAAACATCACAACAAAGTTATTTCCAAATATAAATTAATGAAACCTTCAAAGAATTGTAAAATATAAACAGCTGTTTCTTCAGTGTTCCCAAAACGGTGATTTTCTAGTCAGAACTAGCGATATTATTTCACCTCTAGCGGGAAAAATTGTCCTGTTTTACATATTTTGTTATATTGTCAACACTATTTTTGTTTTGTAGCCAACAAAAATAGAAATTATCCTAAGTTGACTACAGCGGCAAAAGTAGTCGTGTAGCCGTGTAGCTGTGTTGGTTTCAAAATAATCGTTTTCATATAAACGTGTGTATTTTATTTTTGACAGGCTGTAGTCGTGTAGCTGCAGTCGTCTATGTGTTTAATGCTTTATTCTCGATTATTAACAGGCCTAATTAAAATTGGGAATTAAAAATAATGAAGGAATTCACAGTTTAAGTGCTAACGTTAGTAAGTTGTAAAATAGCATGATTTTTTGAAGTTTAACCCATAGAAAGTTGTCAAATTTACGATAAATGCTAATTTACTACTTAAAATAGCACGAACTGTAAATACCCTCAATATATATTTTTATCCTAGATTGTTTTATTCTAAATTAGTTTCTCGCTCTTTCGTTAGCCGAATCCCTGTTTTTGATCTGAAACAGTTGGTCACATTATATATAACATATTAGCTATACATTCAGTCTGGTGCAAAATGAAATAAACTTTTGTTGACTTTTGCTTACAACTGAATTTATTTATAAAAGCCTACACTCGGGGAATTATGTAGGCAAAATAAACTGCAAATGATATTTAAGTAACATCATTTTTTGTTGAAATGGTGTACATTTTCATTTTAATTAACTGCAATATGTAGTGATTTTTAACTCTTAAAAACCAACGGAAATAAAAATTGTCGGAAAACTGTTAAAACTATCGTACTACAAGTGTTAAAATAACTGACATAAAAACTAGTTACCAATTATTAATTAAATAAAAACAAATTAATGTAATAAATTAATTCTTTTAAACGAACTAAATGTGCTAAAATCCCAAAACTTATTTAACAAATTGTGAAAAATAATCTGTTGAAGGCATGTTAGTTAAAATATTTGTTAGTTAAAATTACGAACTCAATTAGAATTTTACGTTCTCTTCCAGTAGCGTTATTAAACATTCATAATATCAAAGAAAAATAACAACAAAAACTGTACCACAATTGGCTATGGCATCTTCCAAAATACTACTCTGTTGTTTAAACAGATCTTGGAATGTAGTGACATCAGGGATTTTAAAGTTGGTACTATAGTACTTTTTATGGTACTATTATAACGTAAAAAGTTGGACTTAGATTTGGTACTATTTTAAAATCTTCAAAATAAATAGTAAAAAATCGAAATAAATGTAATTAAAAAAAAAGGTTTTTAAAATTTTACAATAAATTTTAAATATTTATTTGAACTTAAGAGAAAAATCTTTGAGTTGCTGTGTTTTTTATTTACCTTGCTTAAATCGCACTCCGTTTTATTTGATTTGAGTTAGTTTTCTCAATTAATTTTAGTTAATTTAAATTTTGGGGTAACAAAATGTTGGTTTTTAATTTTTATTTAAAAAATAAAATTTTTTTTTTTTTTGACCTTTTTAGTTGATAAATTAGAAATTTATTAATCTAGTTCGAGGCCAATTTCCTTATTATGAATTAACATAATAAGTACTTTTTTCCATAAAAATGCTATTTTTCTTCATCAGGATATTCTCCTGACAAATACTTCACAGAGTTTTAGCTTTCAAAAACCTCTACACTTTCAGGAATGAAAGACGATCGTTTCGGGGATTTTCCAGGTCCCTTTCATCAATTTTCTTTAGAAAGTGATTAAATTACTGCAAATTAAAGCATCAACATCTCATATTAAATGTAGTATGCTACATCAGCAAACTTCATTTTTAGTAAACTTTAACAAATTTACGCCAAATACTTTTAATTTGTCCGTTACTTTTTGATTCGAGTCAACTGATTCTGATAAGGCAGCCTATCTGCTGGGTTCCCTCTCAACCGAATGAAATTCGTAAATATGACAGACACACGAATTTTCTTAGCGGCCCAATCTCATGTTTTGGGGCTAAAAAGTGGGGTCAAAAACGAACTAATTTTTGTGTGAAACTTGTCTAAAATTTATGCTATTTAGATTTGTACACAGCGTTAAAGCACTCAGAGAAAAAGATCGTCTATATTGGGGACCCAATTTGTCATTTGAAATATAGAAGGAAAAAGCATTTCGGGAGAAGACTGCTTAAAGCCGAACGATAACGAATAGTGGGAAAATCTAACAAAATTAAATTTAAATTTGAACTGAAACTAACAACAATTTCCTATACAACTTGTGCTCAGAAGACTAAAGCATTTTACTCCACGGGACTACCTGCACGCAAAGAAAAAACGTGGTTGGGAGGACCATATTCGAAGAGCATCATGTATTTTTGGGTATATGATTGCTACAATCCCTAAATTATCACATTATGATTCTGATTGAAGCTGAGTTAAAAAGTTATGCAGGTTTTTTTTTCAAACCAATATATTTAGTAAATTCTTTTCGTTTATTTAACCTTCTTTTTCAATTTTGAACTCCACAATTGTCTTGAACTTAAGGTTTGTTTTTTATTTATAAAAAGTTTTTTATTTTCGATATTTCGCTACTCCATTGTGTAGCTTTCTTTTGAACCAAAAATAAGTACCCACTTAAAAAAAATAAAAAAAGTTTTAATTTAAAAAAAAAATTGAAAAAATTTTTTCTAATTTAAAATAAAATTTTTTTTGAAAGATTGCAGAAATGGCTATATAATTTGTTTGGGACAAATTTTGCTTGCACCAATAGGTAATAAGTTACATGGATGAGAAAGAACACCGGTTTGGCCAAAATGTCAAATTTTGACCCCTTGAAAATTTGTGTCTAAACTACTATCCAAAAGGACTAACCTTGGTGCAAATTTCATCCAAATCCGAAGACATCGATTTCAAAAGTCACTTGACCCCATATATTATTTTATTTGACTGCTTACAACTTCTTTTCGCAAGATCTCAAGGAAAAATGACGCTGATGGATGACGCTCATAAAATAAATATACTGACAATTTTATAGTTGTCGAAACTATACCAATGATTGTGAATATATCTTTCTGAATTAAGATGATAATATGATTGTAATTCGAAGAGAATAATATTGTTGTCCAGATAATATGTGATTATATACGAGAGAATAATATAATATCAAAAAAAGAGAGATTTTAATTATAAAATGATTAGAGGCGACCATAATAAAATAATAACTTGATTGCAACAATCATCTATGGCAGTAGGGAATATAGTTTTGTAGCTGTGCAACCATATATTTTCTCTGCGTGCAGGTAAATCGTGAGCGTAACGTGTTAAAGCAAAAAAAATAATGTTTAAATGAAGTCCCTTGCCTTGGTAATGAATGTTAAGTTGCGTTTACACTTGCATCGAAATACCGAGATTTCAATATTCACCACTCTGAAAAATCAATGAAGAAAGGCATATATATGTTCAATTTGGAATAAAGCACACATAGTTATACACACAAAAAAATATTGTTCAACTTTTTTCAATTAAAACGATTTGTTAAATTATTTCAAAAGGTGTCAATTAAAAATTAATCCAATGGATTAAAAAATTGCTCAAATCTGCAATTTGCTTGACATTTTTTTTTATGCTACCACTCAAAAGCACTTCATAAAACAAGAGAAAAACATCAGCATATTGTTGTTGTTTTTCGTTTGTTTTATTTATGTAGTTGTTTTTATAAATATTAATGTATTAGTAACAGGGATGATAAAGTTGGTACTATATTACTTTTTATGGTACTATTAGAACCTCAAAAGTACTATGTTACTCCTTAGCATTATTTGATACTAGGGATACCGATCCCGAAATCCCGATCCCGAAAATCCCGGGATTTTCGGGATTTAGAAATTCCGAAATCCCGGGATTGGTCGTGAAAAAATCCCGGGATTTCCGATTTCATTATTTGGCATATTTTATCTCTTTTTTTATTTGTTTTCATTGTTATATTCGACCTAAAACACATTAATCTAATATCTTATTAAATGTTATTAAAGAACTAATTTTTCCCATTCATAAATAACAGATTAAAATAGATTAGAAATTAAATAAATCTGAATAAAAACCTTAATAATTTAAAAACTTTTATTCAGTTGTGCAACTTTTGAAAATCGTACGGACATGTTTTTATTTATTTTATTGATGATTTGCTAAAATCATAACTTCATGCAAAATAATTTTGTCGACTAAAAACAGTAAATTTTTGTTAAATTAAAAAATCTAACAATCTGCCTTTCGGAAATCATCAGAGGTATGTTCTTAATATTTTTTGTTAGTTGATGTAAAAAACTAATAGTCACTAAATATTTCTGATGACTTCAGCAGAGTAGTTTGTATTTGCATTTAACTAATTTTAGCCAAATATAACTAAAAATTTGTAGATATAGCAGTGTTTTAGCTACTTTTGGTTAAAAAGTTTCTTCAGAGGTAAACTGCAATTTGCTTAAATTTAAGTCATTGGTATATTTCTTATATTTCGGAAATTTAACAATTATTTAGTAAATAAGTTCTGTTGATTTCATTAGTTTTTATCGCGAAGCCTTTTTTGCTAATTTTTGGTAGCTTTTTCTGCTATTTTTACATACTTATTTCTATGAGTGTAGTTTCTGTTTAAAGTCAGATTCTCAATGCTGTAGTACTCCACTCTGAGTGGATTTTGTTCCTTTCTTTTTTGCACTTATATATTTTTTGTATCATGCTATCTCTATTTTATACCCTCAACTCTGCAGCGTGGAGTACTCCAGCATTGTGAATCCGGCTAATTTGTTTATTTCTTCATACTGCAAGAAATAATAAGTAGATTTATAATGAATTATTTAAATTTTTAGGGTTTATTTCAGCTATTTACTTTTAAAATCAAAAATATGATGAAACAAGAAAATCCCGAAACCCCGAAAAATCCCGAAATCCCGAAAAATCCCGGGATCCCGATAAATCCCGCGATCCCGAAAAATCCCGGGATCCCGGGATTGAAATTTTCAAAATCCCGAATCCCGGGATTTGTAAAAACCAGTCCCGTTCGGCATCCCTATTTGATACCATTTTAAATTATTCAAAATAAATAGTAAAAAATCGTAAGAAACGTAATTCAAAGGAAAGGTTTCTAAAATTTTGCAAAAAATATTAAACATTTACTTGAATTTAAGAGAAAATCTTTAAATTGTTGTGTTTTTTGTTTAGTTAAAAAAGGTAATTGGGAAGAAGAAAGAACGAAATACACTATACAGAGTGAAGTGGATCTATATTATATTTTGTACCTTGTTTTAATGTAAAAAAGCACTTTCATATATGTACGTTTTTTTGTTAATTTATAATAAAAAATTAAAAAAAGTACTTTGCGGGTCGAAAAAGTACTATTTTTTAAGCAGGTTGGTACTATTTTGAAAATCCCATTTATCATCCCTGATTAGCAACTAGTATTTTAAATTATTTTTTATAAAATTTTATAAATTCTCGTTGAGTTTATTATTTTATTTAGTTAAATATTTCAATTTTGCCATATTAAATCTGAATATTCATTTATTCTAAAACATTACTATAATATAGTAATGTAATTTTTAAAATTTTTTGTTTAAAAAATTTAAAATTTTTTTAAACAAAAAATCTAATTTTTTAAATTTTTTGTTTACAATTTTTTAAACAAAAAATCTAAAAATTATTTTAAAATAAATATATTTTAATTTCGTTTTAAAAAAAATGTTATAACAAATTCAAAAAATTTGAAATTTTGTTTAAAAAATAAATAAATTAAAAATTATTTTAATCAAATATATTTTTTTAGTTTTCAAAAAATTTTAACAGAGGCCTTGTGCTTTAGAAAAAAGAAGAAAACTAATTTCTACGAGAGAACATTTTACATAAGTATAAATAAATCTATCAACTGAATGAAAATTGAATGCAGCTTTTATTTTAATGACATTCAAGCTAAAAATAAAGAAGTATATTTTTTATAGTTGGCATGGCAACTGCCACTTTATCCAGCTGATAGTTTATTTAGAAGTTCTTACAATATTGATCAATTTTTAATCCAATGAATTAATTTTTAATCAAACTCATATAAAAATCCAATAAAAATCCTAATCAAATGTATCACTATTTTATTGAAAATTTATTCAATTAAAGTGCTACAAATTTTTAATTGAATAAACAATTTTCGTGATTGGAGGAATTTCAACGACAAAATTTATTGAATAGGCGGTTTTCATGATTGAAATTAGTTTTTATTTTTTTGTGTGTATCTAATAAATACATTTTCTAACATCTATAATCTGTTTTTCATTGGTTTTTCACAATGGTGGATATCGAAATCTCGTTATTTCAATGCAATTGTAAACGCAACTTTAGCACTCAAACTGTGCCTAATTTCAAGCTGATTATAGGAAAAATAATAAAGCAAATTAAATGTAAGTATAGTGCTTACATTTTGGCCCAAAACTGCAGTTTTAGCTTATGAGCATGTAAATTTATTTTGACTAAAATCTAATTTTTCAAGTTTTTGTTTTTTAAATGTTTCCTTGATGTGGTTTATTTTATGCAACAGTTTAAGGCCTATTTTGCAAAAAATAAATAAATTTGCTGGGTACTGGGTGCCCCACCTGTCGGGAAAAAAGTCTCCGATTCGTGCACAGTGTAATCATTGTGGTCGTTTACTCGAAATTCTTACTACTTTTACTACAATTGAAAAGTTTTGTTTACTTTTTGTATTGAAGTTTTCTAGCTGTAGTAAAAGTAGTAACTTGTACAAAAAGTTCGCCGTACACTCTCCAATATGAAGTATTTTTGCAAGGCAATTTAAAAAAAAAATTTTTTTTTGCCGAACGTAGGGGTCTCCTTTTTCAATTTTTCGTTATAGCTTCGGCATTTAAAGTCGGATTTTAAAGTGTGATATATCGATTTTTTGCCTCGAGGAGACCAGTGTTTTGCTATAAAGGAAAAAAAAATCCAATGAAAAAAAATTTAAAAAGGCGACCCTTACGTTCGGCAACCAATATATAAAAAAAATTTCTACTAGATTTATCGAAAGCAACTGAGATCTGGTGGGTAACGACTAGAACGGGATACTTGAGGTCAATGGCCCGTTCTAGAGCAAAACACTGCTCTCCTCGAGAGAAAAAACATCGATATATCATACTTTAAGATCCGACTGTAAATGCCAAAGATATAACGAAAAATGTAAAATGGTGACCCCTACGTTCGGCAAAAAAAAACAATTTTTTTGAAACCTCCTTCCAAAAATACTTCATATTGGAGGTGTACTGTACGGCGCCTTTTTTTTTTGTTGCCTGTTAGGTGGTACGCTCTATTGTAGGTACATATTAAGTAAACAAACGCGCCTAATATAATTCTCTGAAAAATTTATCATCGAAATGATATCGCGAGGAATTCGAAACGATATCGTTTGGTTGCCTAGAATGTATTCAAAAATTCCATATTTAAAAAAAGAAGAAAGGTATTACTAAGTATGCCAGTTATAGACGTAAGAAATGTTTAACAACATATAGATGACATATTTTGGTACCTACATATGTGACGCGCAAAATAGAAAGGGACCTAAGGGTAAAAACCGGTTTTGTTCAGGAGAGCCATTTCAAAGATTTAAATACGTGTATCTTTGGTGTACCATCACTGAGCGTGTTGGTATTGGTCTCATTTGAAAGCGACACATCTCATGACGTCAGGAACGTGTTGGTCAACCTTGAAAACGCGCGTAGGTCGTCCCTACTTCTTGTTTTGTGTAGTTGGTTTTTACTGTTTTCTACCTAGCGCGCTGTTTCCATGAGTTTGATATCAATTTTGCTCGCGGTTTTTCGAATCCAGCTTTATTTTCTGAAATTATTAATTGTGAATTATAATAAATACTCATTTATAATTCTTTTAAATCGTGAATATCACTCTGTTAGTACGAACATTTTTTCACATAACCTTATTATGTTATTCGCGAAAATAATTTAAAACTGATAACATTCTTACTGTTTGTTTTAGGATGAAATGGTGGACGAATTCGAAGAAGTAGATTTACCTTATCGCTTCCCTGATCCGCATATCTCTGGGAGGGAACACTTTTGGGGCATGGGATCGGTCTCATTCGATGCTCAGATGTTGTCCACATCAAAAAAAAAATTGATTTTTTTACCCTTAGGTCCCTTTCTCTATGCGCTGTCACATATACATATATTAAAGTGCTTATGCATAATAATTTGAAAACCTTATAACACTTTTATTAAATGAATTTTCTATGAAAAATTAGTTTTATAAGCTATTTATAAATTTAAAAAGTGATTATGCATATGACTCTAAATATATTTTGTAATAAGTTTTTGTTATAACTATTTTGTGAATTAAAAATTTTATTGTAACACATATTTTTTATATTTTTATTAGGTGCAACAATTAGCTGGAAGTATTTATCAAGAATTTGAACGTATGATTAATCGCTATGACGAAGATGTAGTAAAAAATTTAATGCCTCTGTTGGTTAATGTTTTGGAATGTTTGGATGCCTCATATCGCATCAATCAGGAACAAGATGTAGAAGTGGAATTATTAAGAGAGGACAATGAACAATTGGTAACACAATATGAACGGGAAAAAAGTGCCAGAAAACAATCAGAACAAAAGGTATTCAACCCGATAAATTTAACATTATAAATAATAATTTATAAATTTTTACAGCTTTTGGAATCTGAAGATTTAGCAGAACAAGAAAACAAAGAATTGGCTAGCCGTTTGGAATCGTTAGAGAGTATTGTACGAATGCTGGAACTAAAACATAAAAATAGTTTAGAACATGCCAGTCGTTTAGAAGAAAGAGAATCTGACTTAAAAAAGGTTGGATTAGGCACTTTGAAACAAATACAATTTATTTTTTTTTTAACTTTTTTTATCTTTAGGAATATAATAAACTACATGAACGTTATACGGAATTATTTAAGAATCATGTAGATTATATGGAGCGTACTAAAATGTTAATGGGTTCCACGCATTCGCAAATGAGTAACGCATCAGATCGCATGGAATTAAGTCGAGCTAGACTAAATCCTATAGCAAGGTATATTTTGTTTAATTAATAAATTAATTAAAATTTATTGCTTTTTCTATGTTTTTCGTATTTTCTAGATCTTCTGGTCCTGTTTCATATGGTTTTGCTTCTTTGGAAAATTCCGCTATGTTAGATACAGAAACTATTTGTAGTGTTGGCAGTAATTCAGATGATTCTGGACCACCTTCTTTGCAAAATGAATTTGATAATTTACAAACCGTTGACAGATCAGCTGAAACAGATAGTTTAAAACAACATAATCAAGCTACTTCACCACAAAGTGATAGCAGTCCCATAGTGCCAAATGCTCCGTCAAATGGTTTGTTTCATTATATTATTTCCCAAACACACAGCTCTATAGACTTTTTCTTTCTTTTTAATAGTTAAGAGTTTTTAACATTGTTTATATAAAATTGTTAAAGGCCATTTAAATTACTAAAAATATTGTAAACAATTTTTTGAAATTTGTATTTTGGATTAAACCCCTCTGAGACAAATTTTAAAGTTTATTGGTTAAAATGAACTTTGGAGATAATTTGTTTAAAAAACCTACAAATGTTCTTAGTCCTATACCGACTATCTTTGCGCATTTCATAATGTACTAAAAAAGCTTTTTTAAGAGGAACCTAAATATTATTTGTTCACAAGATTTAAATTCAAAGTACAATCTCTTCTGATAAACACATTAAATGGTACCATGTCTGTTAAAAATCGTCCATTTTAAGTAATTTTACTTTGAAAACCCCATAAAATAATCTCCTACAGGAAAAACTTAAGTAAATTTGTCCGTAAAAATTAAAAAAAGCGGTAAAAAAAAAGCATTTTCCGCTTGTTTCTACATTAATAGAAAAAGTCTCCAAAATGTTTTGCTAAATTTAGTAATAATTATTTTTAAAGGGCCCTGTGGAAAAAACTTCTAAAATTGGCAGAATCTGTTTGCTAAACATTAAACCCATATGACAAAATATTTTCAAACCTCCACTATTTTTTAGTAAATATTTTTGATGATTTTAGCAAGATGATGTTATTTAACTCAAATTTGTGTTTCCAATTAGGTTAATATATTAACCGATTCCTCGATTAATCGCCTTTATTTCGGTTAAAGTCGAAACAAATAATTATTCGACCCGAAGAATCGGTTAAAATGGGTCGATTAACCGGTTAAATTTTTAACATGAATTTTTTTCATTGTTTTTCAGAAACCTTCTTTAACTTTCTTAGTTTTGGCTAAAAAAAATTACAATAAATACCTAGAAAAACAAACACTAACTAAAATGTCATCAAAATCTTTTAAAATGGAGTGACGCAAGCGCTAGTATAGTGCAAAAAAAGTAAAAAAAAAAATTGTGGTGGATCTTTAGTTCCCGTAGAATGCTGTAATTATTTCAAAAGTTCCACACCATATTTGGGACAGAATAAAGAGATAGTAGTACTTAATTCGCTTTAAAATTGGTAGCACTAAATCGAACAGTATCCCACAACAGTAATTAATATTATTTGATACAATTTATTTTGACCACCCGCAAATACCCCTGTTTTATATAAAAAATGATGGAACTGGTAAAAAAATGGATACAAGTTTTGCTGCACTTAAATTGCATTTTTCTCAGGTGGATTTGGTTCTTTAACAATAAATAATGTACACATTATAACCCAGCAGAAATTACTGTTTGCTTGGAAGCTGTTTCGTCAGGGAAAGTTGAGCAGTGAAGCGATTGCATTATTGATGATATCATGCCTGATTTTTGTTCGAGATAGCTCGCGTCAAAGCACGTGTTTCGAGATCCAAAAAGGCATGAATTCACCGCTTTTAATTAGCGCTTCTGTTTTTCTTTTAAAATGTCGATAATTCATGTCTTCTCAGAAGTGCATATTATAAAGCTTTTCAACTATTTAAAATCATGCCTTCTCAAAAGCACAATATTCCTGAATATATTTCCGTGAAGAGAAAATGCCACTTTTTTTAGTAAAACCTCTTATTTAATTTAATATAACTTTTTTCCGCATTTTAAAAAATGTTGATAAAAGAACCGCAAAAATATTTAAGCAATCAAAATGTATTGCTCATTTCATGCCTTTTAGAAAAGCACATCGAAAAGCGATGTAAACAATTAATCAACTTAGGCCTTTCATTAGTGCTGTTTACGAAGCTACACATTTTTAGAAGCGGTAAAAGTAGCAGTAAGGAAGCAGTAATCGTTTTTACTGCTTCCACATTTTTGCTGGGAAGGTTTCTTATACCATCGTTTTATTTCCAATAAGTTTAACGACCCATAACTTACAGCGAAATTAAACAATCTTTCCAAAACATGTATCCATTAACCCTCTAACGGGCCTACGCTTTTTTGCAATGAAATTTATTCCATATGTTCGCCACAAAAAATAAACAATAATTCTACACAAAAAAAATTCGTTGCCTACTTTTAGGCGATATGAGCCAAAAATAGGTTTAGTGAATCTGGAAAACTAGTGGATATAAATTAGTAGGTTTAGGAATAAATCATTCTTTTTACCAAGATATAACTACAATTAAAATATTACATTTTGTGTACTGACTTAAGTGGATGTAGCGATTTTCGTTTTTCTGAAAATGCGAAATATAGCGAAAATGCACCTTAACTTCAATATATTTTTCATTTCATATTTTGTTTAAACTTAAAGCATTTGGGTTCTTTCTGCCAAATTTCATAAAAATCTCAAGATTATGGCCTTTAAAGGTATTCTAATGGATTCCTGTGTGTCCTTGGACCAAAGTAAGGCTTTTTTTGAAAAGCTGAAGCTTCAATCTTACTTTGTGGTCATTATTAACGGCTTTGTTTGTTTTAAAATATTTATTTTTTAAAATTTTACGAAATATTAAGATACTTTCTTGCTTCCAAACCGTGCACTGTACACAAAAAATTTCTTCACAAAAATTTTTATAAATTTTGTTTTTTATCGGAATAGCTTAATGTCTTATTATAAAATACATATTTGTCGCATTTGTGATCAATTTAATATACCCCGCCTGGAAGCGGGCTTGCCGGTTAGAGGGTTTAAAGTTTTCCACTATCTAACCACAACTAAGTTTCTTCTCTCCACAGACATTCCTTGTTAGAAAAACATATTTTTAAGCAAAAAAATAAAACTATTACAGAAAATACGCGGCTTTAGAATTCGTTTACATTTACCCCGATTTACGCTGTACTAGTAAAAAATCTATAGAGCTGTGTTATGTTATATGTATGGAATTAACCATTTACTAATATTTTACAAATTCTTACGTTTTCTCTTATCTCTTTTTATGCATTATTTTATTACCACGTTCCATTCAACATTAATATTTGTGCTAACATTAATTTTTTTGTTTAATTTACAACCTCGCATTTATTTAATTTGAATGTGGTGTTTCTTTCCTCATAAAAACTTATTTTGTTAATCCTTTCAAAAAAAATGTTCACTATTACCGTATCATGGGCATTATTAAAATTTAGTTGGTCGTACAACTACGAACAAGGAAGAACGTTCTGCAAATAATTTATATCAAGAACTATCCTTTCAGGATAATGAAGAAAGTGAAGAAAATGAAATTGTTACAGGTATGTGGATCAGGTTTATGATTTATGCTAAACATGATGCAATAATATTTGAAAACAAACGATTTGGATTTCAAAAATTTGTTGTTATTTGTATTATAAAAGTAATGATGACATTATAAAATCTATTATTTTTAAATTTAATAATTAGAAGTATTTTTATGAGCAATTTTTCAATTCCATGAAAATCATATGAACCATTTTTTTATATATATGTATTTAATATGAACATACTATAAACTTAAGGACATATCACTTTTTAAATTAATAAATGGCTTATAAAACAATTTTTTCATACAAAATTCATTTTATGAACGTGCTATAAGGGTATCAAATTATTATGCATACTATGGGAAACAGACCAATATCTACAATTAGAAATTTATAACAGTTTTATTGAATGAATTTTGTTTACAAGTTTTTCTAACAACCCGATTAAAAGTTTTAAAAAATTATTATGAAAAGTGCCATTCGAGATAAATGTAATAAAATCCATTTAATTAAATTTTGAAATCCAAACGATTTTCCTAAAATTTGATACCCTTCATTATTTATTTGTTAGGTATTTAATTTACATGTTATGCAAACCGTTTACAACTATTAAATGTTTTTTTTTTATATTCTTTTGTTTGTCTCTCTTTTATGTATTATATCAAAAACTTTAATTCTTATTTATAAAATGGCGCTTTTCAAAATCCTGCACACAATTTTTTAAAATATTCAACAACACACAAAATTGTACACTTGTGTTTTTCTATACAACAAACAATCTAACATCTATTAGGCAGCTGGGTACATCCTGGGGAATATGCTTCTTCAGGTAGGTATCAAAAGTCATATTTATATGGCTTTATTTACATCACTTGTAAATATTTAAAACACCAAACATAAATAAATTGGAACAATAAAAAATATATTGAAATTTTAAAATCGTGATACCATATTCAATATTAACAAATCTAAAAAAGAGAACTAATCCAAAAATTACAAATAATAAACATACAAAACATTACTCATCATTTTTATGTCCTGTTGTTACTCTTTTATTTAAATATGCTGTCGTTTTTGTAACAAAAAACAAACTATTAAAATACACTTTTGCTATTGTATGGAATTCACCGTGTTCCTATCTATATCTACTATTTTGCGTTAAATAAAATAAAGCTAATGACAACTACTTTGGTAAGTTGTATTGAATTTTTTTTACATCTTAATATTTTTTGGTGGTAGTTTTCTCTTTGATTTTTTATTAAGAAAGTAGTTTTATGTATTTATTTTTGTAGTAATTTTTGGTTTCATTTTTGGTGTTGGTTTCGATTTAATAAAAAAATATATTTTTCGCAATATTTTTGTAGTAGAAATTTAAACTATAAAGATCTAATTTCTTTTAAAAATTAAAAAAAAAAAATTTCCTAAATTGTAAATTTATCGCCCACGAAACTCCATTTTTCAAAGAACATTTATGTTTTAGGTAGAGCAATTTATTAAAAAAAAAAAAATACTAGAGTTAAACATTAAGCCCAAACATTTCCATTTCAATTTCAAATTCATAAATCTATTTAAACTTTCAATTACACTATACAACAGCATTAAAAACCTCCAGTTGTATTACATATTTTCTAATAAACTTTGGCGTGCTGAATCCAAATTTGGATCGTATAATTGACCAATCATCTGTCAATGTTTGTCGATAAATTTTGGGTAGGGTTCACATCACGAGAAGTTTGTGGCTAATATAAAAGCGAAATAATATGATTTCTGAACCATTCCATAGTTAAAAAAGTCAAAAAAGTTTGATAGTTACTAAATGACAGTTGTTTGTTTAGTAATCAGTAGTTGTTGTTTTTAACCGTAATAACAGTTGCTTTTCTGTAGAGAAATAACAAACAACTTTTATGACAGTTATTTAAGAAAACAACTAACGAAAAGTACTGTAATTTCTAAACAGTTGTTTAAATCAGCTATTTTTAATATCATAATAAACTACTACCCAAACAGTATTTTTTCGGGAAACAGTTATTTTTGTTAGTTATTTAAAAAATAAAAAAATTTCATTGAATTTCGTTGAATTTTAGAGTTTTTGTTTTAGTTTATATTTTCTATTATTTATATATTCCTATGTGTAACTTCATAAATGTTTTGTAAAATTTTAGGAGGCCTATGAAACAAATTTTGTATGAAAAATTGTTTTGTAAGCCTCCTATAACTTTATAAACCATTTATGAATTTACACACTAGTTTGCAATAAAAAAACATATACTTGAATTGCATCTCTAATGCATAAAAGCATAATAACTGTAAAACGTTTTGGAATTTTTACTTCAAATTGTAAATAGACTGAAATAATTACACATATTTTTGTGATCGAAAGAAAAAAATATTTTTTTTATTGAAAATATCATTCATAATACCAAAAGAACTAACTGTAAAAAACAGTAGTTTTTACCCATTTTGTCAGTTGTTTTCAAATTATTGTAGTAAAAATTTGTTAGTTAATTTTACGACAATGTTAGTTATTTTTAATGCATTTTTTACTTATTTTTCAACAGTTAAAGATAAAATTGTTCGTTATTTTAAAGGTAAATAATACCTTTGTCGCCTTTTCAACTTCATATACCTTTGTTTTAACTGTCAATTTCAGTAGATTCTATCGACAAACTTTTTTGAGTGTATATAACTACAATTTTCTCTTGTTATAATTTCTGTTACAAAATATGTACTTTTTTCGCGAACTGACAGCAAAATCAAAAACTGTAAGAATACAAATGGGTCATAAAGAGAGTTTAAAATACACTTTGTGCTTCAATTTTGTCACAAAAGTTAATGGGTGTTTTTGTACAATAAAAAGAATTTACAGCAGATGCGGCTAAACAATTTTAAAGAAAAATGTTTTTAAGTTTGTGTTTTTCACACAAATATTTAAACGAATTCTTGTGATCTTTTTTTATAAAAATGAGCTGTTAATATAGAGTGGAAAAATTTACATTTCTACTTCTATAAAAATTGAGTTTCGGTAAAGAAAAAAGAAACATTCAAGATGTTTAGATTAAAAGATATTCAAACCCAAAGTTCTACATAGAAAATGGGCTAAACTGCCCTTTAGCGGGCATAAGAAAAACAAAAAAACTAAATTCAAGACCACCTCCGAAATAAAAAATAAACAAAAAACCGAAATTAATAATTAGTGGCGGCGGGGCCGCATAGGGCCTCTGGGTGCAGAAACAGGTGTGCAAAGTTACATACATGCAATTGTGGGTACATACTCGAAAAATTGTCCATTTTTTTTATATGCAAAATTGGTACTTAAATAAAAGGAAATTTCATCACGATTACAAAAATGATGATATTCTTCCAAAATCTATGAACAAATTAAAAAGTGGACAATTTTGGAAAAAAAATAAAATCGCGCGATTTAAAAAAAATTTTTGTTTCCCCATTGTTTTTCGGGCGCTTCTTGAACAGCCGGTCCTTTTGTCTAATGATGTTATCATTTTGGGAATGGGATGAAAACACTTTTTGCGAGTACTTGTACAATCTGTGAAAGTGCCTTGACATCGCTTTCTCGTTTGTATTTTTCTGACTGTTTATTTCACCATTAATTGAAATTCCCCTCTCAGAACTTGATCTGCTTCCGAGAATTTTAGCCAAATCTTACTGTGGTGTTGGGTATTATATAGGTATTATATTATTTAAACAATTAGCATACACTTAAAATATTTTGCATATAAAGACCACTGCAAACGAATAAAAACAAAGGAAATTTTTCTTGAAAACAGGACCACTAACATTTCATTAAATTCAACTTACATTTTCTTTTGTTTTTTGCTTGTAATAAAATTAACGACTAATAAGTCAAAATAACTAACAAAATTTTCTTATATTTTTTTGTTTATTTAAAAAAAAAACAAAATGACTGAATAAAATGAATCTAATGAATTCTCAGTATTTTACGTTGTTTGTTTTTCTTTTTTAGTGACTTAAAAATGTAGTTACATTTACATTTCTTCTACAAATGAATTTTATTTTTAGTTAAAATAACAAAACTTAAATACTAAAAAATTCTGACTGCAGAAATTCTCTGAGTGCACATCCTTTCCAAGAAAAATTAATCTCTTGTATTTATAATATGAATTTTTATGAAAATTTTCAAATTAAAAATAACATTAACTTATTATGATGTGGGTTTTTCATAACTTTTTTAAGTAATTTTATTTACCGCGGTTACCCAAAGTAGCCCAAAAGCACTAGTAACGTACGGGAACGCAAATATTAGGTCTGTTCGACGTCGTTACCGCGGGTACCCTCGGGCACCCAATTTACTCGAAACAACAACAATTTACACACAATTTTGACAATAGAAACGCTTTCTGGTAAAATTGGGTTCCCGCGGTAACGTACGTGGAACAGAGCTTTTATTTGTTTATATTTTTCAAAAAATTTAAATAAAAACTCATGAAAATTTACTTAAAAAAGCCAACATTATAATCCCATAATATAAAATTTGTATTTTCTGTTAATGTTGTGAGTTTCATAATTCAACTAATATCATGTATTTTAATTTAATAATTTTATGTAATCATTATTTTAAATAATTTTTCTTTTTTAAGACGAAATATGTTACAAATATTTTGAATATTTTAATTTTTAGGAATGGGCAAAGAAGTGGAAAATCTCATTATGGAAAACAATGAACTTCTGGCTACTAAGTATGATTTTTAATATTGAAATACAAAATAATACTTACTCTTAATTCCTCTTTGTAGGAATGCTCTTAACATTGTTAAAGATGATTTAATAGCCAGAGTCGATGAATTAACGGGAGAAGTTGATATACTACGTGAAGAACTTAATGCAATGCAACAATCACGTAATAAGTTACGTACCAAGGTACATGAATTGGAAGAAGAATTAAAGAAAACCAAAGAACAGGTTAAACAACAAAGTAAGTTGATTTTATAAATATATTCGTTAAATTGGAGTGTTAATAACAACCTCTTTAGATGATAATGACCAAGAAGAAAATGATGTACCCTTGGCACAACGTAAACGTTTTACACGTGTTGAAATGGCTATGGTTCTTATGGAACGTAATCAATATAAAGAACGTTTGATGGAACTACAGGAAGCCGTACGTCTTACCGAAATCTTAAGAGCCACTCGTACGGTTGATAGTTTAGATAAAAAATCTAAACAAAGTATCTGGAAATATTTTAGTAATTTATTTACGTAAGTGGAGTTATTTCCATTGTTATTTAAATTCTTTTAATTTTCATTTCCTTTTAACAAAACTAGCCCCTCCAATCGTCCACAAGAGCGTATAGCTGATGGGCAAGGAGGGGGTCCTATGTTTCGCTACTCAAGCCCATCTCACTCTCATGGATCCCCCAGTAGAAATAGCGAAGGCCGCCTTGCCATAACTGGTCGTGATGGACCTCAACATTCAGCGAGTGCTGGCTTAGCAAATGCTCTTGCTAATAAAGATTATGCCGAAGAAGGCACTTCTGAAAGAGCCAGATCAAGACGTAATGAACAATATCGACAATTACGGGCTCATGTCCAAAAAGAAGATGGTCGTTTACATGCGTATGGTTGGAGTTTACCTGGCAATAAAACAGAAAAAGAACAACAATCTCGTCATTCTGGTGGAGTACCAGTACCCGTATATTGTAACCCATTGGCAGAGGCTTCACCTCACATGAAAGTCTTTTGTGCGGCTGGGGTAAATCTAAACGGAGGTTTTACTAAGAATGGTCAATCGGTGATACCATCTAATTCTCCATATGCTCCACGTTCAACAGCTAAAATAGCTGAAATAACTAGTCCTACTGCAGAACATTCGGCTGAAGATTTAGATCGTCAAATTACGAGATGCAGTTTTGAAAATTTAGAACCGGAAACCCAATTGACTTCTTATGTTTGGATTTGCACCAGTACTCATGCAGCCAGTACTGTAACTGTGGTGGATGCCAATCAATCGGCCACTGTATTAGATGTATTTCCTATTTGTGCCTCCCATTTGTTGTGTATTGCTTCGGTACCAGGTGCCATGGAAAAAGATTATGCCTTACTCGAAAATTCGGAAATTATTAAAGCTGGTGAAATGTTGGAAAGACCTGGCGAAGGTACAGAAGGATTTGGCAAGGTAGAATTTGTACGTGTTAAACCAAAAACTGATCCAAATAGTAATACCAAAGATTCAGAACAAAGTGAACAAGCTCTGGAAGTTAATGCTGAAACACCGGTTGAGGAAAAAGCCAAAGAAGCTACCGAAAAATCAAATGAGCAAAATGGTGGTTCCATACCCATAGAACCATTGGGGAATGTTAATGAAATTAAAATACGACAGCCTATACCTGGTGCTCCTCAACGTCTTCAAATTGATGCTACTGATACTTCAACCACTACAACGACTGATGGATCAACCATCAATACATCATCTGTACTGCACCTCAATAATAACAACTCCTCTATAAGCCAACAATTACCCTTCTCTAAACCTATAAATCCCATATTGGGAACCAAAGACCGTCAAGAAGACATTATGAGTTCGGTCGGTCCCACAATGTGGTTGGGTTCTCAGGATAATTGGTTGTACGTGCACAGTGCTGTTGGTCGTTGGCAAGAGTGTTTGCATAAAGTTAATTTGCCCGATGCCGTCCTAGCGATAGTTCATGTTGAGTCGCGCGTTGTTGTGGCCCTAGCAAATGCACAATTAGCCGTGTTTCGCCGCCAAACAGATGGCCAATGGGATCTGAATAGTTATCACCTGGTGACGCTAGGTGATCGTAATCATTCGATACGTTGCCTCTGCGTGGCTGGCGAGCGCATATGGGCCGCACATCGCAACAAGATCTTTATTGTAGATCCAGTCTCATTAAATATTATCCACTCGCTGGACGCTCATCCGCGCAAAGAGAGCCAAGTGCGACAAATGGCTGCAACCGGTGCTGGTGTATGGGTTTCAATAAGGTATTATATTTTTCATTACACATTCCCCACTGTGGGTATATTTTTTCAATGTTTGTAAAGAGTAAAACATTTAAAATTTTAAAAAATGCAATATTTTAAATGTTTAAAAATTCATCATCAATAAAAACACACACAGCAAAACCTTGGTAATGTGTTGATATTACCATTACCCTAGTATTACAATCGAAAGCCGATTTTCGCCAATTTTCATGACGTCATATTTCAGAGACGGAAAGGGTCTAGGATCCTAAAGTTCAAGTTTTGTTGAAGGCTATGAGACATTTTTGGCAATATGGCGCATTTTTATTAAATTTCATTGACTGTTTCCGAAAATTGCATTTATGCGTGATGGTTTGACATGGTTTCTCTGTGAAAATTCCCTTGTTAAATAATAGGATTTGTAATAGAAAAGTAGCAACTTATCTTAATATTATAAAATCCTTACTTTTACACCCAAAACTTATTAACAAATTCCACTTATAAATTTTTTTGTTAAAAGCTTGTCAATTTTAAATTTAAATTCGATATAAAAATTTACAAAAAGTACAGTAAATAATCACATCTTGTCATAATAAGTACTTACCTCGTTGATTATGCCCTTGTTAAAATAATAGTTTTGTAATATAAAAGTAAGAAGTTAATTTCCTTTTACTAAACTCATTACCGGGTAATAGAAGCCCAGCAGCAAAAAATACTAGTTCAGAACCAGTTATGTACTAGTTTATTTAAACCAGGCAACTAGTACGAGTTCTACCGCCTCTCCATACAAACAACTGTAGAATTTAACATGGAGATGTCATAGGGATGGGGGCAATTGTCGCCAAACTGCCAATTTGGTACTAGTTGTAGAACTAGTTTGGAAATTACAATTTATAGACGAAAAATAAGGAGCGAAACTGGTATTAATGCGACACTCGCGGAACCAGTTCCGAAGTGACTCTTTGGAAATAGTACTGTACCAGTTGGTTGCTATCTCAATTATATATATAAAAACAAAGGTTTTTCCTTTGAAAAAACGCAAATTAGACCGATAGTTTCCTCTTACTGAGATTATTATATCCATTTACCAAATGAAATTTAAAATATTTTGTGTTTATGATTTCTAACGACAATAAAAAATTTTAGTGTTTATTTGCAAACTGAGAATGTATTACATATTACAAACGAAGGTGGTATTCCAGAACTCGTATTTAAATTCAATCTTTTGAAATCTCTGCGCAGTTTCAATAAGACTATTAGGTATACAAATTATGAAAGATAATTGTTTTAAAAAGAAATACAAGAAGATGTACTGGTACTTATAAGAAATTTACTAAACTAGTTCTGGATTAACTCTTTAGCACCAGTACTGTACCACTTAATTTACACCTCAGTTCAATTCACAATAAAAAAATTTAGGTGTTTATTTACAAACTCTGATTTTTTTATTAAATAAAAATGCAAAAAAATAATAATTTCAAATCTCATATTTTAATTCAGGTAATTTTTTAAACAGTCTCTACATCAGGGACGTGTGGTGAAGTTTTTAATTGGGTGTTCTCCACATATATTTGAGAACAGTGCAAATCTATGGTCATAGGGAAATTACACAAGTGCAAAAAGTACACTCATAAAAAAAGTTAGTAGAAAATTCTGTTAAACGCGTTATGATTAAGTTGAACTAATTTTTATGTTATTTTCTCTAAAAAGGCCCGTACAAATAGGTAAAAATTCTGCTAAAATAACAGGAAATAGTACATGTATTTGCGCCAGCACAATTTTGACCTATTTGTACGGGATTTTTTTTATTAGTGTACAACCATACAACCATACTTCAGTGATTCAAAGACTGGCATTCGCTAAAAAGTTTTTCTTTTAACTTTAACTACAACTTTAAATAATTTAAAAAACACCAGCAGAAGTCATTGAATAACTTTCAGTTATTCTGTTTCTGATTCTAAAGAGTCAGCAATTGTTTTGAGTGGTTTAAGTTTTTCGTTATATGCTATAACTTAAACCACACAAAAAATCTACTGGTGCCGAAACAGTTTAAGCACAAAACAATATTTACTGCTGTAGCCAGAGCTTTGAAGAATTAATTCCTTTTTGAATGAATTCACTACCAATCGAATTCAATTTTCTCTAGAATTGAATGAATTCCTTTTCTTAAGTAATTCACTGCATTCATTCAACTGAATGCGTTCATCAAACAACAAATTCAAAGAATTAATTCAATTGCAATAGTTCTTTTTATTAAATCAAATGACTTAATTCACCGGTGAACGCGTTCAATTTTATAAATCGAACGGAAAAAAAAGTGAATTAATTCCTTACTGAATTAATTCACCACTGAATTCATTCAATTTCATTTTCATTCTGTGAATTAAAAAAAACAAAATTACATTCAGTGAATTAAAAAAAAAATAATAAGTTCACTGAATTGAAAAAAAATAAAATAAGTTCACCGAATTAAAAAAAATAAAATAAGTTCACTGAATTCAAAGCCTGTTTTGTGCCGTTCAGTAGAAGAAAACAATAATGTACAAATAAAATTTTTAAATAAGCAATTTTACAGCGTGTGCTAGTAACAAATTAGAAACCGGATGCTGTTTATCAACCTACATGATTCAAAAATAAAGCCTTTTACTATTAAAAATAAAAACTTTACAGATATAGATAAATTTGTAAAAAAATATAACTATATAACTAGTTTGAAAAATTAATAGTTAAATTTTTTTCCAAATTTATCTACATATATCTGTAAAGTTTTTATTTTTAATAGTAAAAGGCTTTATTTTTGAATCATGTAGGTTGATAAACAGCATCCGGTTTCTAATTTGTTATTAGCACACGCTGTAAAATTGCTTATTTAAAAATTTTATTTGTACATTATTGTTTTCTTCTACTGAACGGCAGAAAACAGGCTTTGAATTCAGTGAACTTATTTTATTTTTTTTTTTTCAATTCAGTGAACTTATTTTATTTTTTTTTTTCAATTCATTGAACTTATTATTTTTTTTTTTAATTCACTGAACGTAATTTTATTTTGTTTTAATTCACTGAACGTAATTTTATTTTTTTTAATTTACTGAATGAAAATGAAATTGAACGAATTCAGTAGTAATTAATTCAATAAGGAATTAATTCACTTTTTTTCCGTTCGATTTATAAAATTGAACGTGTTCACCAGTGAATTAATTCATTTGATTTAATAAAAAGAACTATTGCAATTGAATTAATTCGTAACAAAATAACTCGAACGAAAGCAAATATGAATTAATTCCATTCAATATATGGTGCTTAGTGAATTAATTCATCGAATTTTTAATTCAGAATTGAAAAATTGAATTAAGGAATTAATTCTTCAAAGCTCTGGCTGTAGCATTAAAATCACTTTTCAATTATCTGCTGGCAGCTTAAAAAAAAAGTAACAAGAAAAACTGGAAGCTAAAAACAAACAACGATCAATAGCTGATTCTGCTTTGTTTTGTTTGAAACAGTATGTATGTATTGAAAGCAGAACATGAAGATATTGATGTTGCCAACGCATTTAGTTTAAAAAAACGTATATTTTTGGCACACATATTGGAAAAAAAATAAAAGTGATGTTTAGTGCAAATATAGTAATGTTTTTCGATTGTGTAATTTATTCGGAAATAAAATTAACAATATTTACGTAAATTTACAATTATTTTTTATTTTTAATTGAATAAGAGTTCAATTAATAATAAAAAGTGATTGTAATTTTAGCGGTATGTTTTGCAAATTTCAACAGAACAGAATTTTTTACCTGGATTTAATCAACCTGTATATACTCCTGTTACTCCTTTGCAATTAATAAAAATATCTAAAAAATTTTGTAAGTTCAAAATTCAGAAACATATCTTTATATAATTTTTGTTTCTTTAAATTTTACTAAGGAGTTACCGAATTAATGTATATTATTAAAAAACCGTATTATGATTTTTTATTACAGTTGCTACAAAATTGTTTTTTTAATTTTAGGGAACTTTATGCGGATTTTTACCGAAAGTCTATTTTTTCATTATGGTGGCAAGCCTATGGATAGGGCTGATTTCAATGGAAATCTCGACCAGAATTCTTGACCATTTACATTTGCAATTTATGACACTAGCGAGATTTCTATTTGACAACCGCATTTTTGTTTTGTAAATAAAGTACCATAAAAAATAATTTTAAATTAAAAATATTACTAAAAACCATTTTATTCATTGGCGGAGTACAATTTACATAATTTTATGTAAAGATCTATGGCCAGTTATGTTAGTAAATTCGTTTTTTTGTAAGGACGACAAGTTAGAAGCCAGATTTTTCAATATTTTGATGGAAGGAAGACATGCACGCAGTATTGTATTATATGAAAGTCTAAACATTTGTGAGATTTTCATGAGATTTCTTACATATCTTGTGAATTTACGGGATTTCATTTGTATGGGGAATCTCGGGATTTCACATGAGATTCTGATTGAAGTCTAAATTTTAGTCGAAATCTCGAAATTACATTTACCCCCTTGTTTTTATAAAGCGAGCGGAATAATTCCGCCAGAGGAATGTGTGTATTTTGTTATTGTAACAAAAATAAAATACATTCCTCTAGAAGAATATTTCATTTCGCTTTAGGATAAGTAATTGATTGTTGGGAATATTGTAAATTTTCTAGGTTTTTCTCTGTTTCTAGCGTTTTTTCCGTGTTTGTAACGATTTTTAATAATTTTTAGCGATTTTCCGTTCGAAAAAACTTTGTTTATAAATTATATTTTTTACTCTCTCTAATATTTGGTTGTTTCATTTTATCAATCCTATATCCATTCAATACAAAATTAAGCAAGTGTCATACGGGTTTAAATAAGTCTATTCTTGGTTTCTTCCAATACCAATACCAGATCGCTATAGATGGGGTGCCGTTTTTTGTTCTTTTAATTTATTTTTATTGTTTTGTTTTATTTTTTATGCTTTTTAATTAATTATTTTTAAATTGTCATTATCTATTTTTGTTACATTACAAAAAGTACGATTTTTTAATGAAATTTTTAAGATTCAAAACCTGAAATTCATAAAATTCAAAAGCTACCGTTTGAAATTCAAGAAATATCAAATAAAATTTAAAGGTAAAAACTACCAAATAAAGCCGAAAAAAATTCCAATTGACATTAAAAAAAATCGAAATAAAAAAGCTTAAAAAATACCAAATTAAATTCAGTTTACATTTATTTAATTATAATTGATATTTTTTTTTTTTTTATTTTGTATGTTTTGTATTTAAATTTATATTTTTTAATTTATTTGGTATTTTTGAATTGCAATTGATATTTTTCAATTTCATTTGGTTTTTTGCTTTTTAATTGATATATATTTGCTATTTTTTTAATAGAAACGGTATTGGTATTTTTTTATTTCATTTAAAATTTTGTGAATAACAATTTGTATTTTTTAAATTTCATTTGTGTTTTTTTATTACGAAGAAAAGTTTTAAAAAAATTAAATTAATTAATAACAAAATAATAGCAAAACTTTCATCTCTGCAATATGCAATACTATTTAATTTGTTTGCTATTCTGATTTCCTATATTTTGTAGTCAGATTTTCACTGATTCATAAAATGAATACATTTTTATACGAATTGATTCAAAAAATAAATATTTCTTGCAAGCTCTAGCCTTATTTATTAGTAATGTGCAGTTGTTTTCTTCGCACAATATGTTTTTGTATGTATGCGTGTTGTCTCTGCAACATTATGTTTTTTTTTTATTAATTTTTTCACAACAAATTTCAGCACATTTCTAACATATATTTGTGTTTAAACTATGTTGCTCAACAAATGTTTTTTCCTTGCAGGACTGTGCTGTTAATAGGTCCATTCGATTACTTTTCTCAGTCAAGTCCAGTAAGAATTCCTCAGTACAAACTTTCAGAGAGTAAGACAAGATTTACTCTCGAAATAAAATTTTCCCAAACATGTACGCGAACAGAAAATTTGCAACAATTTGCAAGTTTGTACACACAGCTGATTACAACACCAAATATACAAATAAATTTTAACTGGTCGCTATGAAAGAAGACAATTTTTGATGTTAAACCTTAAGCAGAACATTTTTAGAAGGTGTCTTATCTTTTCCATAATTTATTTTGAAAGTTTTACTGCTTTGCATTTCCATAAAATATTATAATTGGAAAATAATTTTTTTTTATTTACCATAAACAATCATGTTTTCGTAACATATGTTTTTTTCTGTTTGCAAATTCTTACTGGCAAAAATTTATCCAGTAAAAATTTGCAAGAAAAAGAAGAAGACTTAGAAACTCTCAACATAGAACTGTCACTTTATTCTCTCTTTTTTCTTTCTGTTTACTGAGTATTTGTGTTAACGAACGCCATCCAGTAAAAATTTGTACAAATTTGTACAAATTATCCAGTAATCGAATGGACCTAATTTTGGTGAGAAAATGTTTCTTTTGCTTGTTACTACTACTAGCACAGTAGTAATAACATTTATTTTCGTAGGAACATCGTGTATGTAGTCTTGAACATCGTGTATGTATACAAAATACATCACAACAGTACACGATCTACTTAATATAAATACAGTAAGTGACTGATGTGCGGAAATATTATAGAACCCTGGGAAAGTTTATAAAAATTTTAAATTTACAAACATGTGAAATATTTTTAAGGTGTGCAGAGAACACCTCCGCACATTAGAGGGAACGTCACTGCTCTACATAGATCGTATTTAACTAGTACACAACTGGTTCAAATTGATTATTTTGAGAACTAGTTATGTAATTAATAGTCAAAAAACTAGTACGTTTTAGAACTAGTTTGACCATTTGCTACTGGGAGGTTTTGCTGAACAGCATCCAAAAGTTATAGAGTTTTTGTCTCTTACACAAACGAAAGGAAGAGATTCTTAGAGATGTTTAAACGTTAAAAATAATCGGGTTCTATAAATCTTCTACAACGTTAGGTTTTGGGGCGAATTTAGATTTAAATGCAGGAAATTAAGATTTTGATCAAATTCCCGGTCTTACTGTGGAAGAAGTGGTCGTTTTTTTGTAACTTCTAAAAGCACCATCGCAAAGCACTTATGTTCGATATTAAAATGTATTTTCTATTTTTGCTGTACAAATTCCTTAAAGCTGACATATTCAGATTTGTATTAACTAGTCGATAAATCGCCACTGTTTTCTCGAATTTGAAATTCTACTCTATACACAGAAAGAATTTACAAAATTCTAATTAAATTTTTAAACACCTTTCTCATACCAAATTTGTAAATACAAAAAAAAACTTTTTAAAAAGGCACCAACAAAAAAATTTGTAAATCCAAAAAAAATTTGTAAATCCAAAAAAAGTTTTATTTTTTTTTTGTAACTTTGAATTTTTATTTTTAAACAATTTTTATATGAAAGATAACAATTTACAAATATTTCAAACAAAAAAATTGTTGGGAATAAAATTTAAATTTCAAAGAAAATGTGATTGCTTTTACAAATTCCCATTGTTGGTGCCTACTGTTTTTTCTGTGTAGATTCTAATCGTACATGAAAAACCAACAAGTTGTTTGAAAAGAAAAATTTTTTCAAAAGAAGCCCTTGATTAGTTGAAAGCAATCAGCCAATAGATTCAAACTTCAAACAAAAAAATATAGGTGTTTTTAGAAATTACGAAAAAGGTTTCGAACTCCAAAAATAAAATTATTTACTTGGTTAAAATAACGATTTTGTCAGTTTTTAAAATTTTGACTGGAAATTATTAGCTACACAATTTTTAAGACCGAATTCGTTTTCACCGCCAATCAATGAGATCCACCCCCTTTCATTTCTGCAAATGGACCATGCAGGACTGTGTACTGATAGATGAACTTGTAAAATTTCGATAAATACTTAAATATGTAATAACATTATTTTTTTTAGATTGGATTCCACTTTACGTTTGTATAATACATACACATTTGAACATAAACAGGATGTGGATATTGAGCCGTATGTGTCGAAAATGTTGGGAACAGGAAAATTGGGCTTTTCATTTGTGCGGATAACAGCTCTAATGGTTTCGTGTAATCGACTATGGATTGGTACAAGTAATGGTGTTATTATATCAGTACCTCTAACAGAAGGTCAAGGAAAATTAAGTAAATATCATTTTTGTAAAGAAAAAAATAAGTTGTCCGCCCTCAAATATAACAGATACACTTCTAATGCGGGGCCTAGAGTACAATTTGTTGAATTTAACGAATTTTCAGTTAAAACTAAGTATATCTGCCAAAGAAATAACAAAAATTTTTTTACAATTTTGAAGATTTACAAATTTTTAACTAAAATATTGTTATATTAACAGATTTTATTTTAGGACGAAAATTAGAAGCAGTTTCTGTTATATCTGTTTTTTTTTTTAATTTCAGATGATCCAAGTAGTCAACTACCGCTGTGTTGTATGGCCAATGCTCAATTATCATTTCATGGTCATCGCGATGCTGTCAAATTTTTTGTTTCCGTACCATTGCAACAAAATAATAGCGCTCAATTACAGTTTACCAATAAGCGGCCCGATATGTTGGTTATGTGTGGTGGTGAAGGTTATATTGATTTTCGCATAAGTAAGTAGTTTTTTGTTGGGTTTTTTGTGTTATCTTGGTAATTAGTTTAGGATTATAATTTTTTGTCGGTCTATTGATTTTGAATATTTTGTTCTTTGTACAGGACAAGAAAGGTCGATAACTGATGCTAGTGATAATGCTGCGCATTTGATAGTTTGGAAAGTTAATTCGTAAGGATTTTTTATTTTCTTTATTTTTTGTTTTCTTTAATTTGAGGGATTTATTTCAAAACTTTAAATTAAATGTGATTTGGTTACTTTTTTAAATATTTGATAAAACTACATTATTTTTAAATGAAATGGACAATGGCCGAGTTATTATTATACCCTCCTTTCATCCCACTGTTTATCGTTTATCGTTCCGTTTGTAACTCACCGGAAAAAAATTGTGACTCCACAAACCATATATATTCTCGATCAACTGGAATAGCAAAAACGATACAACGATGTCTGTCTGTGTTAACTCACCCCGCGAATACGAAAGCGGGAAATCTCTCTCCTGATCTTTAAGTGCAATGTTTGCTATTCTCAGCAGCATTTTACTACTTAAGATGAGTAAAATCGGTCTACCGGATCAAAAGTTGTGAATGCAAATGTGAAGTCAAGTTTTCTATACAAAATGGTACATTTAAAATCATTTTTTTTTAAGTCAGCAAAAAAGAACACTCTAGATTAAGCTTATAAATAATATAGAATCTCACTGCTTAAAAAAAATAGCTAATAACACTTTTACGATACACAAAAATGTTGAATTGGGGTATTTGACTGCTGGGTTTGTGGGACATGCATTGTAAAATAAAGTAGTTTACGAATCAGAAACAAACAATTTACAACTATAATTGATGCTGTTGAAAATTTTCGAAGTTGTTTGTTTGTGATTCTTACACTAATTGCATGCTCAGTTGCCCAATTCAATTGTTTTGTATCGTAAGAGTGTTATTGAGCGCGTAGATCTATGTTGTGCTAAATATAAGTTATTTTTTTTAAACCAAAGGGATTGTTATTTAAAAGATATTCGTTTTGGAGTAAATAATTCTTTTTTAACATTAATATTCTTGAACGTAGTTTTGTTTTTTACAACCATACCCGTGGTTACATTGTTTTACGTCACGTCGTGTATTATAGTATTTGAACTCTTAGTTAAATTTCGTAATCGTGAAGTATTACGTAACGCTGTTTATAGTATTTCAACCCTTTGTTAGGTTTACACTTTTTAATACAATTACGGAGTGGAGGGTGTCCAAATATTCGGCTAAGCCGAATTTAATTTTTGTGCTTGTTTTCGGATTTATTTTACTTTTTTAACGAAAAATTTATAATTTTTTCTAAATCTACATTTTATTAGCTAATAGGGTATGAACATTGCAGACATATTATGTGTGATTATAGCAAAAATCTTGTAAAAATCTCCTATATATATTATCCACACAAAATCGACCTTATCCCGGTTATCGTAGTTCTATTCGAAAGTAATTCAAATTTGTATTTATTCTCTTTAGAAATTAATTAAAACAACCATATTTAAACAATTATAAAAAAAATTATTAGCTTAATTCTTTTTGATAGAAACCGAAGTAAAAAAGAGTATATGGGTGAAATCAAAAAATGTGATAAATTTTTGGGCCAAATTTGTGAGAAGCAAAAAGTGTTAATATTTCGGTTTTTTCTTAATGGAATCAGTAAGTTTAGTCATTATAAACCTAATTGCAAAAAATCTCTTCTACAAGTTGTCGCAATAACTTTTTTTGCACAATTTTAATTTTTTTTTGTTGTAACGGAGTTTACATTTCTGCAAGCAAAAGATATAACAAAAAAAATTGCGTACGAATTTTCTTCAATTTATTAATTTTTCGTATTTGGGTTTTCAACTTGCTTTCCAATGATATATAATTTGTGTTTATCAAATTGGCGGTTTCGCGAATAAAAATACAATTCATTCCGCGAAAAAAATTTTTTATTTTTTTCTTAATTTTGTATTTTTGGTCCTTTTAAATGCTTTTCAAAAATATAAAATTTTTTAAAATCCAAACAGCGGTTGCGCAGTTACAAAATAATATATTAAAAACATAACATTTCGCGATCAAAAAATTCTTAAATTGTGTGAAACAAATTTAATTTGTCAAACTAATGTCAGTAATGACTCGAAATATCGATTCAAAACCAATGAAATGCAAAATCAATCGTTTTTCGCTCCAGCAGCTTAGGGTAAAAAACTGATAAATTTTTTTGATTTGACGCAAAATTATTAGTTGAATCGTCTTTTGACGCATAAATATTAGTTGAATCACCTCTGTTTATGGTTATTTTAAAATATTTTAAACATTTATCTACATTTATTTAAATGAAATCTGATGCAAACAATTGTGGTTACGGAGTTTACAGTTACGGAGTTTACATTTGGTTACTTTTTTCGTTTTCTTTCAGAAACGCTTTGTCAGAATTTTTTTTCCGAAACAAAATCGCATGATGCCTACAAGGTGAATCCAAATATGACATTGTTTTTTTTACTCGTTAAATAGTTTGGTGTAAAAATTACGAACGGAGTTTACAACATTTTTTCAGATCTTATTAAAGATATATTTTTTCATCTCGAGAATGTTACCTGCTGCAGAAAAGCTTCAAGTATGTTATACTGGATGATTACTTACAGTCCAACGATCATTTGAGTATAAATAACATTATACTTTTCGGAATATAAATAATAGATAACTCCAAAATTCTGCTATATGAATTTTTATCAAAAATTATGACGAAAAATCGTTACAGAGTTGAAGTCGTGATAGCTGAGATATATGAAAAAGTTTGTAAAATGTATTAATTTTTATTAAAAACGGCACTTTTCCTCTTCATAAAAATTCTTACAGTTAGCGTTTAGCTTTATTGGTTATTAAAATATAAGCTATTAAAGTTAAAAAACCTTATGAGTTACTTGTTACGGAGTTTACATTTGGCCTATAAAATTGGTCACAAATTTTATGTATTAACCAAAAATTGGGCAGATTGTTATAAATTTTGTAAAACAGGTGACAATGCGCTGATATATATCAAAATATGTAACTCAAATGTAATCCATGCATTAGAAATTAGGTGGTTACACCGTTTTTATCACATTTTTTGATATCACCCATATATAACATATATTTTTTTAATATTAAAATATATGATAACATAAAATATTGTATGCGACTTTATATGTTTTTATGTGATGATATATTGAAAAAATTTTTATAAATTTTCGCATACGTAATTATATTAAATCATATATCAGTATATGCTTTATTGCAAATTGTTTATATACACCGAAAAATTTCCTCAGTTGCTGGCTACTAAATTTTCAACTGAGTCTCAGGTGATATACCCCTTACTGAGCCTCAGTTGTTTAAATTAATTAAAAATAACTAATTTTTCGAAACGAAAAAATTAACTGAGATCTCAGTTGCTGAAAACCTAACTGTTAGTTAAAATAAATAAATATGGAATAGCAATAAACAACCAAAAGCCATAAAAAAGAATAGAAAATTCCTGTCATTCTAAAATTTTTATTTTATTGTATAAATAATTTAAATAAAATAAATTTTTTTTGTAATTTTTGCTTATTATACTCCCTTGCTCTTGCTAACTCGCCAATCGGTTCAATTCTTGTTAAATTACATACATAATTTCGTTGAGATTGTTTTTACATGATCTAAAAAATTTTAATTTTGTTATACACATATATTTAAATTTCAGCTTAAAAATAAATCTTAACTTTTTCGAACAAGCCGCTTCAATCTTTCAAATTTATTATTGAAAACGATTTCCTTTCCTTAGTGGCCAAATGTGTGTTTTTATAAAATATCAAGTTAAAATGAAATGAATTTCTTTATTTTTACAAATATTTGACAGTTTTAATAGTTTTAATTATTTGTACATACAGGGTACTGAAACAAAATTGTATTTAACCAATTTCAGTTAATTTAAATTTTTTCGGTTTTAACTAAGAAATTCTCTAACTGAGTAACTGAGAAATTTTATCGGTGTAGGAATATATTATTGATAAAACCGTTAAAAATTTTATATATAAATAGATACGAAAAATATTTTTTATTTTATTTTATATATTACAATATATAAGTTAATCTCAGACACTAGTTCGAAACTCATTTAATCAAAAACAATTTTTTATATGTTTCACTCAATTTTTTAACCTAAACCACATAAACGCAGTGGGACGTTTTGTCGATAAAGCAGTTTTTTGTATCCTCTCTATTTGTCACTGCCGAGAAATTAGAAAAGTTTCTAAATAAACAAGAGCTGTCTTTAAACAAAACGCAATAAGAATTTTTTAAAAATATTAAATCGTTTCCGCGAAATTCAAGAACAAAGTTTGACAGCACTGCCACTGTCCACTGGCAATTTCAATATGTGGTTTGGGCTTTTCATTAAGTTAATATTTTCAGAGCTCTTTTTTACTTTTAAGTTTAAAAAATCCAATTTAGAAAAATTAACATTCAAAATCATGACCCGGCTTGTAATGGGTTAATAAGTCGAGGCATGTTGCATACCATTGGTATTGTGTTTCAAGTACCTTTCCAACGACATATATTTTTGTTCTGGTCCGATAAGTTTTGAGTGGAGAAATAAGCCATTGAATATTGTTATAGATCATTTTCAGCTCCATAAATCGGGAACTTGAGCCTCCTCTACACCCGTATTCAAAATGACAAAGTGTATGCTAACTAACTTGCTGCTAACTTTTTTACACACAAATTCCCATAAGGGAAAGCTGGCAGCTGTTAGTTAGCATATGCTTTTTCATTTTGAATACAGGGGCTAATCTTTAAAGAATTCAACAATAACGGATTTATACAATAACGTCTTTAATAGTTACTCATTATCAACAGTAGCCTGCGGCTGGTAGTATGTAGGACGTGAAATCCTGCTGCCCTCCAATACAAAGTTTTTTTTTAATCAGTTAAATTTAATCATATCGTATTGTATTAACTTATATCCAATTTGATCGGGACAAAACTCGGATATAAGTTGATCATTTGATATAACTTTGTATTCTTGTAAATATAATTATATCCGACTTGATACAATTTAATATAACCATTTTTCGGATGAAATTATATCCAGTTACATATTGCAAATATATCCATTCATATGTAATTTTATATAAACTTTTTTACTCGGGAAGAGTAAAAAAGTATATAATTTTTTCTAATTTAAAATTTAAAATTTGGACAACCATGGCAACTCTGATGACAATTATAGAGCTTTTTTTAAGGGGAAATCGGGTGCCATTGTGCAGCCATGAGCAATCACCTGAAAATAAAAAAAGAAGTAATTTTTTACAGAAGAATGAATTCTAGAATAAACTCAAAATTTAAAAAAACTCCAAAAAAATCATGGTTTTCTTATGTCTTATGTCAGGGACTTCATTTTTTAGTCCGCAATGAATTAAAAAGTCAGATTGAAAGAAACAAAAACAAGCTTAAATTACAAAAAATCCGTAAAAAAAAACTTGTCAAAATTACAATTTTTTCTAAATATCCGTAAAAAATTTGTAAAATTAAATTTCTTTACTAATTTTTTTCTGAGTGTACAAAGAAAATAAATTAATAGTATCAGTATTAGTGCGTGAATTTTGACTTACACAAAAGTTCCGCGGCTCGCATTTATTAGTAAAGTTGTTTTTTATATATTTTCAATATAAGTATATTGCAAAAAAATTTAATAAAATATCGCATTAGGAGTTTGCTGAGTGCTACCGGACTCGTCGCAGGTTGCGGGTAGCGATACTGACATTTTAAGTCGGTGCCATCGAGGGTTCTCCGATGGCACCGACTTCCTAATAAATTCTGAGTGCCAATGATACTCGAAATGCCAAGGCGAGTACTTGGCGCCGTTAAACCAATATGCTACTTCGTCAGCGTCTGTTCACCAGGTAAGAGCGGCCAGAAGCGGGTATCTGTACTTGCAGCAAGCGGCTCGCTATATAAATAAGTGATATACAAAAATTTTGCCATCCTTAAGGCTTTAGGTGGCAGCCCCATTATCAGGATAAGGTGTGGTAGGCCAATAACCCGTCAGACTCGAAACTTCATTATTCTCACAAAGTCTATAAAGGACATCGGAATCATTTCCCCAAGACTGGCTCCAAGGCCCGATCGTTAAGTTGCTGAAGAAAGGTGATGCTACAGATTGCAACAACTGGCGGGGCATAACCATACTCTCTGTATGAAAATTTTCATGAAAATAATCCTTGTGCGAATGGTTGCACACAGCCGAGATTGTATTTGGGCCGAACTGCGGAACATTGATGTACCAGACAAAATAATTTCAATAAAACGAAAAAGATTTGACGGTTTCAGTTGCAGTGTGCTGCATGGAGGCAAATTATCCACGCCGTTCACATCACTCTCAGGAGTGATCCAAGGCTGACTACTAACACCCCTATTATTCCTGGTTTTAATAGATGATTTGTCTAGGCGTGCAACAGAAAATAAACCTCGTGGTATAATATGGAATTCTGTTTACCCAAACAAGCGATTGGAGTCACTGGATTACGCCGACGACAAATGTGAATGAATCGCTGAAAGTCGGTCGCAAAATAAACATTTCCAAAACTAAAGATATGAGGTTAAATACAAATTCAAATGAACGATTATGCTCCACGGAAATGTTATTGAAAGGGTACGAGAGTGTCAATACCTAGGCAGTGCGGTTACTGATGAAGGAGGAACGTAGAAATATGTTGACAGGCGCACAGTGTATTGAAAAGCACTTTTTTTTAACAAATAACATGTCAGGCCACAATGATTAACCGATTTGTAAAACTGTTTTTTTGTACAACAATAAAATTAAAAAATTCTAATTTTATTAGTCAGTGTTGTGATTGTGTCGATACCAGGTCATAAAAATGTTAACACACATAAAGTTAAAAAAAAACAAACCACTGAATTTTAAAACTTCAAACCAAATTTTTATTAAATGAAATTTAATACAAAATCAAACAAAAAAAACCGCATGGAATTCTAACCACTACGAACAAAGTTATCCACTTTTTCCGGAAACCCTCCCATTAAGGCTTTTATGGTAGATTCTGTCACCTTTTTAGAGCAGGTGGTCCATCTACATTTGAAATCTTGCATGTCCTGGGAGACCTTTTTTGTGCCCTTTAATTCTCTTTTAACAAGAGCCCAATATCTCTCCACTGGCTTGAGCTCCGGGCAGTTTGGTGGATTTGCCTCTCTTGGTACAAAAACCACATTATTATTATACCACTCCAGCGCTTTCTTGCTGAAGTGACAAGATACTAAATCGGGCCAAAAGTAAGTGGATACATTGTGCTGACTCAAAAATGGAAGAAGTCTCTTCTGCAAACATTCCTTGATATAAATTTCGCTGTTTATAGAGCCAGATGTCACAAATGACTGGCTTCTTTGGCCGCAGCTACATATGGCTTGCCATACTAGGAATTTTTTAGGGAATTTCGTTTGCTTTTTCTACCTAAATTTTTCCGCAACATTTCCTCGAACATCGGAAACATAAAATTCTTGACCAGGAAGCTGCGAAAAATCAGCCAGGACATAAGTTTCGTCGTCCATTACACAACATTTGTATTTTTGTATAAAATTTGATTTCAGTTTTCGAGCTCTGGTTTTGGCCTCCAAATTTTTAAAAGCGTTTCTATCGGGAACTTTTTGAACTTTGTAGGACTTTAGTCCTGCCTTACATTTCACTTTACGTACAAAAAAATCCGAGCATTGGGCTAACCGAGCTGTTTTTCTGCCAGTTGTGTTAGGAGCTCTCTTAAGGATGCCTTTAACTTTATATGCCTTACCAATGCTACGATAACCAGTCGTTGTTCCTGTTCTCGGCTTCCTTTCAATTGTTAGGTGTTCCCGATATCTTTTTACCACTTTTGAAACTGTTTGGCGGCATACATTAGTCTCTTTTGCAATTTTTTTGTATGTCCATGTTTGGTTTATTGAAAATATTTAATTATTTTTGAACGCACTTTTCTTTCATCGTCCATTGTGTAAAAAATTGCAAATTAAACTCATGATGTAAATTAATTTATTAACTGACATATTTTTAAAATGTAAATTGCCGAAAAAAAAAATATCAGAAGCTTTAAACCAAAGTTATAGGCAAAAATGTGTGTTAACATTTTTATGATCTCACTCCTTAAACCGAGCACACACGATCAATATAATTTATTTCAATTTTATTGATCTTTTCGCACACACTTTCAATATTATCAGAAAAATATAAATGAAGTTAAAATTTATCAATATTTTCCATTCTATAAAAAATTTAAAAATTTTGCAGATTTTAATAATTTGTATGCTTTTTTAATTTTATTTATTTATTTTTCAACAACAAAACAGAAATTAAAAAAATTTCAATATTTGCCACACACTTTTCAATAATATGAAATTGAAAAACAAAAATCCAAAACATTTTTCAATTTAATTGATAAACTTTCAATACAGGCAGTGATGTTAATAGTGCCCAAAAAAACCTGGTATAGATGTCGCTAAAAGCTGGTATTTGAAACAAAAATTGGTACACTCACAACTAGGGTTTGGGGTTCGGGAATTCCCGGGAAAAGTTTGCCGGGAATTCCCGGGAAAATAATATATTTTCCCTGGAAAACGGGAAATTTTAAAAATATTAAGTTTTTTAAATTGTTTTTGTTTGGAATAGGATTTTTTAAATTTTTCAAATGTATATTATAGTTAAAGTCGACTTTAGTTAAAATATTGGGTGGAGGATTCTGATTGGTTAATTTATTTTCAACAAATCGAAATGTTTGAAAATATAAATATTTTTGTAAGGTTTTCATTCACAAAATGAACAAAACTGTATGATTATAAATAAAGTCGACATTAAATTTAAAATACTCCTTTATATTAAGGGCCAATAATTTTATAACCCAGCCAGCAATTTCGGAGCGCTCATAAATAAGATTTTTAAATGGCTCATAGGAATGATTATTGTTTTTTTGAAAACACTGTTTTTTTGGTAGAAAATATGAACCCTCAGAAAGCAATCCAAAAAGTTGTCTCTACAAGCTAAAAAGCTGTCTCAAAACGAGGGTTCATTTTTTGAACTAAGAAGATTCCAAAATTATTTAAATTTATGAAGAAAATTTCGATTTTATACGTTCTTTTTTCTGAGTCATTTCTGAGTACACAGGGGGCTCTTTTGGACGGACCACTTTCATAGGAAAAAGTGGAAAAATGTTTATGTTTTCGGAGCTCATTTCTGAGTCATTAATGATCATCTTTGTTTGCTGGGAAGTAACGTTTTCATTAATAAATGTAATATTTTCAAGTATCTTTATTTTAATACACCTGCTTTCAAACTAATATATTCTTTTATATTAAAGAATAAAATGTCAGGAGTATGGAAATATTTCACAAAAAACGACAATGCAGCGCAGTGCAATATTTGCCCTAAAAGACTAATGGTTAACGGAGGTATCTAAATTTGGTTATCCGACATCTAAATTTGGTTCACAAAAAAAAAATTGGTGGTCATGCAACTTTTCTTGAAGAAAACAACAACAAGAATAACGTTCCAGCTAAAATTAGCAAAGTAACCGAAAAAAAGTGTAAGCTGAATAGGCATTGAACGATTTATGGTAGGGCAAACATTTCCTGAAGTGGTATCCAAATTAGCCGCAGTCGACGGAATATCAATCCGCATAATAACTAGATCTTCGTTTATTCGAGAAAGTTTTTATAATTAAAACCTGGCATTGCCAAAAAATTTTACAATCATCTAAAAGATATCATGATAAAAGAAATATCGAGCAATATTTCTAACAATAGGAGATTTACTATAATCTTGGATGAATGGACAAGAATATCACAAAAGAGATATTTGAACATATGTATAAACGGAAATAATTCATTTTATAATCTGGGGTTGGTTTATATATCAGAAAGATTTAATGCTGATGAAATAAGAAGAATTGTAGAAATAAGCCTAGAAGAGTTTTGTCTTTGGAAAATAACATTGCGGCCACCATATCTAATGGGCCAAATGTGATGAAACGGTTTGTTTTCGACAGTCCAGTAGTGGGTGCTTTCTGCTGGAATCATGCAATTCATTTGGCAGTGCTTAGAGTAATTTATGTGAAATCAAATGTTCAACATTCTGATATTTTTCTTTGAATTCTCACTACACAGACTGAATTTGTACTGAAATAGTGTTTTTTTTTTTTAACAAAAAATTGGTTTTCATTAACAATTTTGTTCAAAAATATTTCCTGGGATTCCCGGGAATCAAATTTTTTTATTCCCGTTTCCCGGGAAATAAAAAAGTCCGGGAAATCCCAAAACCTACTCACAACATATGTTTAATATGATATTATACCATGGAGAACAAAGGGGATCTTGCTCCCACTCAGGGCGATAGTTTTGCTTCCGATGTTTTTGTTTTTCACGTAGAGCTCACCACTACTGACACGAAGTTTTTTAGGCGTTGAAGGGCCATCAGAATCGTCATTTTCTTTTTCTTCATCTGTTGATAACATGATAATCTGCAATAACAGTAGTGAACGTCCTTTTAACAAAAATTTCCTCACAAAAGAAAAAAATTACATTCAAAGAACAGCTGTTCTCATAAACGACAAAAAATGGGATATGCATGTTGGTTGAAAAGTTTCTCCGCTCGAAATGAAAGAATAATGTTTTTGTTACGAAATATATTTTTTTATTTAATATAATCTCCTAGAAGCTCAATACACTTGTTCCAATTATCTTCCAATAATTTTATCCCATCCTTATAATGGTTTTCCGGAAGCTCTGCAAAATAACCGTCTACGTCTGCTATGCCCTCTTTATTCGACTAAAAATGCTTTCCACGAAGGAATTGTTTGAGATTTCTGAAGAGATAGTAGTCACTGGGAGCCAAATCTGGTGAATACGGTGGATGTTCAAGCAATTCGTATTTTAATTCTTTGAATTTAGCCATCGTCAAAACACTTTTGTGAACAGGTGCATTGTCTTGATGAAAAATGATTTTTTCTTCTTTAAACCAGGTCTTTTCTCACGAATTTTTACATCCAGCTGATCCAAAAGGCTGCAATAATATTCAGAGTTGATTGTTTTACCTTTCTGAAGATAATCAATCAACAAAATTCCTTTTGCATCCCAAAAAACTGATGCCATAACCTTCTTTGCTGATCGTTGTGACTTCACCTGCTTTGAAGCTGAACAACCACCTTCAGTCCAGTGTAAACGTTCTTGTTTCAATTTAGGATCATGGTGGTAGATCCAAGTCCCATCCATAGTTATAAAACTACGCAAGAAGTCGGTTTTATTCTGCTTAAAACGCTCCAAATTACGCTGAGAAATTTGTTTTCGATCCAGTTTTTGTTGAATTGTTAATGTGTGCGGCACTAACTTTCCAAACAGTTTTTTCATACGTAATTCTTCATGTAAAATATGGAGTACTCGTTCGTCTGAGATGCCTATGGCATTAGAAATTTCACGCTTAGTCAAACTTGAATCTTCACTAACCATATTATGTACTTGCTCAATGATTTCTGCTGTGGTTGCAGTTTTTGGTCGTCCTTGGCGTGGATCGTCTTCAAGGCTAGTACGACCACGTTTAAATTCACCAGCCAAAAATTCAACGGTGCGTTTTGATGGTGAGGAATCCTTATACACTTCTAACAATTGTTCATAAATTTCCTTTGCTTTTAAACCCTTCAAAACAAAGAATCTAATGACTGCACGATATTCAATTTTTTTCATATTAAAAAAAATCAATGACACGTCAACTTCAAATGGCTTGTAAACAAAGAATGAATTGACAGAATGACTTGCAACTTTGCATGTGTTCTCAGGACAGTTATACCAACTTGAGAAAAAAAAAAGTTTGGAGCTAGCAGTACCATCTCTTGGTGAGCGCAGGAACTTTTTAACCAACCTGTAAGTCATAGTTAAGTCGGTACGCTACAACTACAAATATATTGTATTTTGTATGATATAAAAATATATTGTTTTTTTTAACAAAATGTATAAAAAATTAGATTGTAGCTTGTCGCCTCACTTGTGAATAGTATTTCAAGTTTTGTGGCGGTTAAAATGTCAGTAAAACAGCTGTTTTCGTTTCTTCCTTTACACTTTTAATAAAAAACAAAATTGAAATCATAAGTTATAGAAGTTGGTATTATTGCGTACCAACACAATTTTTAGTTGGTACATGGTACAAGACCCTGAAAAATGGTATGTGTACCAACAAATTGGTACGTCTAACATCACTGAATACAGAGCGTAAAAAGGCAACAACCGTTAGGAAGCGTTGGATGTGAAAAAATTGTTCTCTGCATAAATTTTTGTGAATTTTTGTTTTTTACGACATTAATTTCTATCATTCAACTTTATTCTAACTTGGTTCAATTTGGCTTTCATTGAGCCTTAATTGCTTGCTGTTTTTAAACGTTTTAGAGGTGATTTTCTGTTTTTGGTGATTCTGATTGCACCATGGATAACTCTGGAGGCACGTTGCCCCACGTAGGGGAAGGCCTGATGAAGGTGGAGGTGGTAGGAGTCGTAGCAGCTCCAGGGCAAGTAGTAATAAATTGAGACGCATTGATCCCATACCTAGTACAGTTACGGATACATCATTTAATGACGGTGATAAATTGGTTACTCTAAATGAATCTTTATCTGCTTGCACTTCTTCCGTTCAGAACAAAACAACAAAGCCTGGTAATAATGGACTTGATGCTAACGATAAAACTTCAACAACCACTGAGATAAGTACTTTTTATGAATATGATAATACACACAAAGGTCTGGTTTTTGATATCCCGACTGAAATATCTATGGAAGACTTTCGAGATTCCTGCAGGTCTTCAGTGCCCATCTTAAAATGTATTCGAATTGAAAGACGTGGTCCTGACGATGAGAATAATAAAATACCAACAAGAAGAGTAAAAATAGTTTTTAAAGACCTGGAAATTCCTTATGAAATCACATTTCAACACACAAAAGTTCCTGTCAAGTACTTTATATCATTTGCATAATGTTATAGATGTTATCGTTTTAATCACTTTGCCCAACACTATAAACAACGCCTGGAACGCTGTCGAATGTGCTTTCATCAACATGAAGAGCAAACTCCCTGTCTTCCACTAACTTGTAAGGACAGTCACCATCCGACCTCGAAAGAGTGTCCGGCTAGAGCTAAAGCCTATGCTATTAGAAAAACTATGACTATTGAAAACTTATCGCTGAAAGAGGCTAGAATAAAATTTTCGAGTGCTTTTTCCAATAGATTTTCTATTTTGGATAATGAGGACGAGATTTCATTTCCATCTCTGAAAACAAAATCGGATAATAGAATACAGAACAACAGCAAAAAAGCTGCTCAAATTGCACACTCATTGGTTCCATTCTCTAAGATAGTACGAGTAAATCAGAATAGAGAAAGAGAAGTCAGAAATTCACAGGCAAATATGGCAGAATGGCAAAAAGTAATAAATGAATCAAACGAGGTTGACAACACACCCAATAAAAATTTTACAAATCCGTATAGAACATCTGATCTTGAAAGACTTACTAGTCAAATCCATACAAATACTAATATCTTCAATATTAAATCAGCCGAGGCTGAGAAAACTTTAGATGAAGTGAAATCTAAATTAGGCTATTTTTTGAGTCAATGGGCAAGCGATAATCTGACTGTTCAACAAAGGGTATTTTTAAGTGATTTACATATGTCTATTGAAGAAAAATTAAACATAGCTGAATATACTCAGAATAAATCTGAAAAACCTGAATTATCAATTTGATTATGAAATTATTACAATGTAATATTCAATAATATAAATTATAACTTTGACGTTGTCATACTTTGTGAGACCTGGTTGAAAGACAACTCACCTACAAGTATGGCTAACTACAATTTTATCTGTAAAAATCGTGATGATGAATTTGGAGGCGTTGGTATTTACATAAAAAGAAACATCCAATTTAAAATTTTGGATTTTAACTCACCTGCAGAAGTTGTTGGTTTATCAACTCTTAATTTAAAAAAGAATATAAACATAGTATCGATTTACTTACCACCTGATACACGCACGAGAACATTTAGGAGATTATTGGATAAAATATTTTTCAAATTCAGAGGTTCTGCGTCCACTACTTTAATCTGTGGTGATTTTAACGCTCACTCAATGTTATGGGGATGTTCCTCTAATGATTCAAAGGGTACGACATTCGAAAACTTAGCATCTGATTATGATTTCCAACAGTGAACATTTTCCCATCGAAACAGAATTATTAGATGTCGATCGTCCTGCTGACAATTATGTTCATCTTGAAAGGTCTAAAATGCTGCGTGACATTAACTCTTTAACCCTTGAAGATAACATGCAAAGTATAACAAATGCCTTTAGAAGAATAAGACAACAGAATACCGTCATAATTTCAGCTGACAACAAATATGTTCCTAAAAGCTGGTGGTCAAAAGAATCGTTAACACTTTTCCGAATAAGAAATGCTTGCAGGAAAAAATATCGCAAATACAATAACAATGAAAATTTGACAGCATTCAGACAAGCTGACGAAAATTTTAAGAATCATATTTCAGAAAGGAAAAAGTCGTATTTTTCAGAAGTCATCGAAAATCTAAATCAACCACCCTCTGCTAGAGAAATGTGGAACAAAATGAGAAACCTAAAAAAATACAAATGTGTAAAGAGTGCAAACAACTCATGGGACAGTCAACAAAAGCAAGATTTTTTTGTCTCATATTACAAGTTTTAATGATTCTTCCTCCACAACATGTTATATCCCCCCGGCTGTAACACTAATTCCAGCTTTTACAATACAACATTTTCGACTTTATGAGGGCCAGAAATTTCGACTCAGCCGCTGGTATCGATGGTATAACGTACAGAATGATTGATGCTTTAGATGCTGAACAAAAGACAATTTTATTTGATGTGTTAAACCAAGTGTGGAAAAGTTGTGACATTCCGTTGGAATGGAGGAAATCTAAAGTGGTTCCCATTCCAAAAAAAGATTTGGATCATGCTGATATTCGAAATTTTAGACCGATAAGTCTCCTACCCGTTTTTTACAAAATAATTGAGGGAATGATGAAAATTTACATTGACGATCATATATTGGAAAACAACTTGCTGCCTGATAGATCTTATGCATTTAGGAAAAATCATTCCACCTCCCAGTGTATAAATGACGTTGTAAATAATGTATGCCAACTACAATCCCGTGGTTTTTGTGTCATGGCTGCCTGTTTGGATTTGGAGAAAGCTTATGATCTAACGAATATAGAAATGCTTTGTGCTACGCTGGAAATTTTGAATTTTAATACTCATGTTATTAATTGGATATACTCATATTTAAGTAGTCGTGAGCTAACATTGGGTGATGCTTCCGTGGTTACCAATAAAGGACTGTCGCAAGGCAGTGGACTTAGTCCAACACTGTTTAATTTATATACGACAACACTGCATCAAATATCTGACGATAATTGCTTTCTTTTCCAGTTTGCAGACGATTTTTTCTTAGTGGTTTTTGACCACTCATTTGAAATGACAAAGGGCCGTCTTCGGGAAAAAGTTGAAGACTTTGCAACTATTTGCAAAAGCATAGACCAACGTATTAACCTGGGGAAAACTAACATTATGTACTTCAATTCAAGAACCACTCGGTTAAATGTATCTATCAACAACGTAACCTTAAATGAAGTACAAGATTTAAAATATTTGGGTAGAATCATTTCGGCAGCCAACGCCATCATAGTCGTTCAAAGCTAGAATATGCTGCTTCGTCTTTCTCAAACCTGTCAAGATACGCGCTAAATAAAATAAAAACTACAATTAATGCAGACCTCCGCAGATGTTTAGGACTAATACGATCAACCCCAGTACATACAATCTATCATCTTGCTGCAGAACTACCGCCTGAATATAGAGTGCAACTATCAACAGCAAAGGAATTGGCAAAAGTATTCGCTTTCAAACTGCCTGCGGTAAATCTCTTCATGGATAATGATAACTTGAACATCAACACGAGCTATTACTCAAGTTTCCGGCTATACGGAGATATTTATCGTCAAATTGAACAATGTAATGCGCAGCGTCTTGATCGATTTAAAATCGCGACTTTCGATGATTTTTATCAAGGATCTGTTAAATCGCCTGAGTCTACTCGTATCCTAATCACAGAAAAAATTAATATGCTTCAACACAATAATTTTGAGATTTTTTTTACCGATGGCTCTGTAAGATGTAATATCTCTGGTGGTGCGTTCATACAGATGAGAACTGTAAGTACCAAAAGTTTCTTTTCTGAAGTTAAAATGTCGTCCATGTCAGCTGAACTCATGGCAGTTGAATTTGCAATTGAGGAGAATTTCGAATAAGTGGCAATTCTCACGGATAGTAAAAGTAGTATTCTGGCCATGAGAAAACACTTCTCTGATAACAGTATGGTTAATAACATCGTTCAAATGGTAAACAGAAGTAACATTTCCTCTATTAAGATTCATTATATACCAGGGCATTCAAATATAACTTACAATGTCTTAGCGGATGAAGCGGCCAAAAATGCACAAGAAGACGGCACTAGAATTAATGTAAAGATTCCCTTAAGGGATGCTATAAAGCTAATTGAAAACGATCTTAAAAGTAAATGGAATTTCGATTACAAACGACGTATCTTGGAAAAAGGCAAAGAATTTGGCAGAATTTTCCCCAGTACCTCTAAACGAGCCTGGTTTTGCCATAAACAGATTAAATTGAAACCTGTCGAAATAAAACTCATCAATAGATTGCTTACTGATCACTTTTTTGCAAAAGCACGCTTGCCAAGATGAAAGTATATCCTGATAACCTGTGTGCAACCTGATGTGTGGTAGAGGATAACTCCCATATATTGTTTCATTGCTCAAGATTTAATTCTCAAAGATCAAAATACCCTACAATACGAAAATATGGCAACGTTGCTGATTTCTTCATAACAGAAAATCCTGCAGCATATGTGGAAATAATTAACTTTCTACGAGAAATCAACGTGGATATTTAATTTTATGCGGTTCTGATTTCTTTAAGAATTGGTGATGGCAGTATGTTCTTCGGACAGCCAAATAATTTACTAGTGCTTGTCGCTGTAACCTCTATAGTTTTCGTGATACCGAAAACTCTATAGAGTAAACTTAAATTGCAAAAAAAAGAATACAGGGCACAGACTAGTGTTTCCAATTATTCGACGTAGGCGGTTAACCGGTTAATGCATTATTCGAAATATCACTAAAATTGATTAACCAGTTATTCTGGTCGGTTAATCGAGAAAATTGGCGATTAATCGATTAATCGTTTAATGCAAAATTAATGTATTTCCTTAATTTTTTATCGAGAAAAACACAAAGAGAAAAAAGTTTTCATATTCTAAGATTGAAAAGTTAGGCCATTGGCAATTGCTATCAAAAATAATTTCTTTAATTAGTAACAATTTTTAAGATGTCTTGTACCATTATTGAACATTTCAGTTTATGAAATGCACCTGTTGGTATTTGGGGAAAAAATATAATACCACAATTTTAAAAAACTAATACTTGGCAACTAGAGATGATACTTTTACGATAAAAATTAGTACCAACTATTTTAGAGATGATAAATTTAGCGCAAACTCTACGAGATTTCTATCCCGTGTAGATGTGCCTTTAAAAACAATTTTTAAAAATCTGAAAAACTTTAGATACAAAATTTCTTGGAATGTAATTTTTAATCAATACTGTCACAATAAAATTTGATATTGCTTTTAAAAAATGTTACATATATCTTAAGTTCTGAAGATTTTATTAAGATTCTTTCTTGTTGATTTTCTCAGTCTCTTTTTCGTTTTCTAAGAGCCATTAACAATAAAAAATAACCTAAACTTTGAGGGAACTTATGCAGAGAGAATTTTTTAAGACGAATTTTAATGAAAATTTTCAGTAAGTGAGTGACAAATTTCTTAAATTTTATGAAAAAGCTTCATTATTTTTATGAAGCTCTTTTTAATAAAACTTTTTTTAGGTTTATGAAATTTTTAATACCTAAATAATATAAAATTTTTCATAAAATGTTATCAAAAACGGCATCAATTTAATGAGTTCCAGCGAAACTTCATTGAATGAATGTAAAAATTCATAAATAGCAAGTAGACAATTCTTTCAGTGTGCAGTTACAGATGTCAAATTCCATATAAATTTCAATTTTTTAACTTTAATTTTGTGCTTTTAGGTTATTTGTTTTAATTCGAATAAAAATTTAAATTCAGTGAAATGGCTTCGGGTTCCATGGTATTGTAGTGGAACATGTTGTAGAATTGATGTGGGTTTGAACGGATCATATACACTTTTTTGGGAGAGGTTAGAAAAGTTAGAGTTCTTACAGAATTAATATGTCAAATGTGTGACACAGTTTTAAAACAAATGCAACCTTATACCCCATTCACATGAACTGGTTTCAGTTATCTTGAAGATTATTGCATTATCTCATGTATTATCAAGAGATTCTCCATACAAATTTTCTATCAATAATCACTTCAATTTGACAAGATAATTTATAAACCCCGTCAATTATCTCTTAAAAGTCAGGGTTTGAGAATGGCTATTTGAGTACTCAATACGTGTTTAGCTGGGTACTCGATACTACTCTATACTCCGTTTTTCATATATCTTTTCTAAATGAGTTGTACCTATTTACATAAACATAGATGTATTTTCATGGCAAAATTATGCATACATTTGGAAAAATACAACTTTAAATGTACTAAGGAGTTTCGTTTGGGCATTGAGTACTCGGACAAAAGAACGCGGTACTGAGTACTCAGTACCCAAATACTTAATACTTTTATAACTCTATAACATTAGAAATAAAAACAACACAAATAGAAAAAATAAATTTTAATGTTTAATAAAAATCAACAAAAACAAAACAAATTGTGAGTTTAAATGAAATTAATTATTTTAGTAGGTTTGAGGTTAAGAAGAAGAATAAACCTTCCTCAAAAGTTATAAACACATTAAATTTGCAAATCAGACTAGATCTTAGATTAATTAGATTAATTATATATTTCATTGACAGTTGAGTTAAATGTAGCATGCAAAAATTCAAAAGTTTCATCTTTAAACTAGTCATCTCTGTTCGAAAAGTTTAATATATAAATATTAAAGTTGTATTTCATCCAAAGTTAATAAGTATTTTATTCCGGCAGTGGAAAATATATGTTTTTGAAATTTTTGGTTAGGTCGTAAATATTTTTTGTTTACAAAAATAACCAATCAGCTGTTAACGAGATAATGAAAACCCCTTCAACCGTATATGAACAGTTTTGATTATTTTCCAAATCTAATTGCTAAATCGCCTACAAAACTTGCTTGTGAATGGGGTATTAAAAGACATGGAAATATAATTTACATTAATTTTAATTTTTAATATAATTAAAACAGAAATAAAACATTCAGCCTTACTATCAATATTTTCCAAACGTATATTTTAGTTAAAGTCGACTTTAGCTAAAATATTGGGTGGCAGTATGCCTTGACTTGGTTTATTTTTGGAGCGTTCTGATTGGTTAATTTATTTTCAACCAATCAAAATGTTTGATAATAAATAATGCAAGATTTAAGGAAATTTTATAGAATTTCCAAAAATATACAGTTTGTATAGATCCGACCAGTGTTCGCTAAATTTTACTATGTAATTTGATAGAAGGTCGATATCGCTTATTTTTCATTAAAAGCCACGCCTACCTAAAACAAGTTACAAAATAAAAAAAACTGATATTACGTTAAAATTCTGCATCATTTTCTGAACAATCTCCTCGCATTTTGGTGTGAATTTATCCATTATTTTGATCTTTAAAAATAAAGCAACGAGAACGAGTAAAAAGGTTAAAGTCGGGCATGCCGACTATACAATACCCTACACCAGTCTGGTTAAAAGCCAACTAATGTTTGGATCCGAAATTCGAATGGGTTAAAATGGGGCTTGTGTCAAAATTTTCTATAATGTGAGTCAGTGCACCAAATTTCATTAAAATATCTTAATATTTGCGACCTGCAGCGTATAAACAGTATAATTTTGGTAGGACCCTTATATGGGCACTAGGTCTAAACATGGACCGATGTTCACCAAAATCAATAGGATGCGTAATTGGGCTAACATAGGTCTGTGTACCAAATTTCATCAAAATATCTTAATATTTACGACCTGCAGCGTATAAACAATATAATTTTGGTAGGACCCTTATATGGGCACTAGGTCTAAACATGGACCGATTTAAATAAATAGGCGTCGTCCTTGGGCCGACATAAGTCGGTGTACCAAGTTTCATCAAAATATCTTAATATTTGCGACCTGTAGAGTGCGCACAAGAATGCATAGACAGACAGACGGACGGACAGACGGACATCGTTAAATCGAAATAAAAAAAAATTCTGAGCCGATCGGTATACTATAAGGTGGGTCTAGGACCAATATTTTTTGGTGTTACAAACATCAGCACAAACTTATAATACCCTGATCACATAGTGGTGTAGGGTATAATAAAATTAGAAAAAATTTGAATGTATCTATTATATTGATCATGTGTGTATATGCTGTGACAGATCTGTGTAGAACTGATCAGCATATAGGTCTCAGTAGATCTGCTACAATCAGATCTACTGAGACCTGTTCAGATCTTATATTTTTTACACGGGCTCTTTTAATTTCAAAAAGGGGCGCTCCCATTACTGATGGTGCAATTTCCCCTTTTTACTAATTACCCATAATAGAGAGAGAAAAAATAAAAAAAAACATTGTAAAAATTCAAACACGGTAAATATATTTATAAGGGTACTCACGATGGTGTTTTGCACATCATGCAAGGCTGATATACAGTCTGAGTTTTTTGCACCCTGTTCAGATCACAATCGCGAATACCCTCAATATTTAAAATAATATATTAGCTAATAAAATGTACATCCGAAAAAATTATATTTAAAAAAAGTAGATTTTTTTAACAAACCATAGTAAATTTAAAAGTAAATTCCGTAATTAAATATTTCGGCCAATAAAAGATTTAGGTCTAGTTTTTTGGATGCCAATTAAACTTAGTTTAATGGGTTGTTTAGTTAGTCTCAAATTAAAATTAAACCGAGTTTAACTGAGCGTGATCTTTTTCAGTTCTAATTTAAGAAATATTAAATTTTTTGATGTTGCCATATTGATTGTGTCAAAATAATTTATATTTAATTAGAATTGTCATAAAATGGTGGCAGCATTTAGTATCTCTCAATATGTTGCAATATGGCCTTGCTTAAACAAGTTATTGTCCAACAAATGTTTTGTGTTGACAAATTTGTACTTTACCCCCAGTATACATTAGAAATAAATATGTAGACACAGTTAGCAAAAAAAAACTTGTACACTAACCAAATCTGAATAAACAGAAACACGATGACAAAAGTATACAAAGAAATTAAGGTTTATTACCCACAAATTAAAGCTTGAGATCCATGTTATAAATGTACATCAAAACTATTTTTGTAAATAGGGCATACACGTTCAATATTATGGATCAATTTTTGATTGTTTACAAATTAATTGAAGGTATGTACCCTATATTGAATGTTTATCAATTAAATTGAGAAATTCAAAATGTTTTGGATTTTTGTTTTTCAATTTCATAAAGTGTGCGAAAAATATTGAAATGTTAGTTTTTTTTTTTTAAATTTGTTTTTTGTTGTTGAAATATACATAAATTAAATTAAAAAGCATATAAATTATTGCAAAATGAAAACGTAATCCCTTTAAACGTGGCTTTATTTTAAAACCTGCAAAATTTTGCAATTTTTCATAGGATGGAAAATATTGATCAATTTAATTTTAACTCATATTTTTCTAATAACATTGAAAGTGTGTGTAAAAAGATCAATAAAATTGAAATAAATTATATTGACCGTGTGTGCTCGGCTTAATGCTTATATATAAAGAGAAAAATAACAACAATAAAAATATGTCTATATTGTCAGACAAGAAAAAAACTGAAAATTACAATAAGAAATTAAGAAATATTAGCCGTTTTTTCTCATCACTTGGATTTAATTAATCCAAAATTATTTCTAAAAGTGCTCAACAGATGGGGTTAGCTTCTCCCTATTTTAAAAATAATTTTCTGTTCGACACTTCTTTCACCCTAATTTTTAATACTGAATTCGATGATGAAGGATTTTACATCAACTTTTAATTTTTAATTATATTTTATATAAAACAGCGATAAACAGTCTGCCTTTTAAGTTTTATCACTTCAATTTATATTTTTACACAATTGAAAAATTCCATCGCAATATTTAATATTCACTAATTGGATTTAATTAAATTACTTACTGTAGAGTGAAAAATTGCCATTTCTATTTCAGCTATTTCTCCATGTCCAAGATGAAAAATATGTATTTGGTGACTACACTCACCAAATAAATAAACATATTTCATAAAAAAAATTTAATAAAAACCTTTTATTTGTTAGTTTTTTAATTTTTTTGTTTCTCTTTTAATTTTCATTCGTATTTTTTTCTGACATTAAATTTATAGGCTGACATTAATTTTGTGCTTTTATTGTGGATTTATTAAATCTAGCTTTTTTTTGTATGAAAAATTCTAATTCCAGGTGATTAAACAAAACCCTAATTGACTATAATCGCCTATACATAATAGCCGTTTTTTCTAATCACTTGGATTTAATAAATCCAAAAAGTAGTTCTAAAAGAGCTCAACATATGGGGTTAGATTCTCCTATTTTAAATAGAATTTTCTGTCCGACACTTCTTTCACCCTAATTTTTAATACCGAATTCAACGATGAAGGATTTTACTTTAACTTTTAAGTTTTAATTATATTTTATATAAAACAGCGATAGGCAGTCTTTCAGCCTTTTCAGTTTTATCACTTCAATTTATATTTTTACACAATTGAAAAAGTCCATTGCAATATTTAATATTCACTAATTGGATTTAATTAAATTACTTACTGTAGCGTGAAAAATTGCCATTCCTATTTCAGCTATTTCTACATGTTCAAGATGGAAAATATGTATTTGGTGAGGTGTAGTTTTTTTTCTAAACATATTTCATAAAAAAATTTTAATTAAAACCTTTTATTTGTTAGTTTTTCAATTTTTTTTTCTCTTTTAATTTTCATTCGTATTTTTTCTGACATTAAATTATATATTTGTGCTTTTATTGTGGATTTATTAAATCCATCTTTTTTTTTTTTGATTTAATAAATCCACTTTTTGTATGAAAAATTCTAAATCCAGGTGATTAAAAAAAACGCTTATTATATTTTTTTAACACACACTGTTGAGCAAGGTGGTGGAAATGTAATGGTGTGGAGTTCTGTGAGTGCAAATGGAGTGGGAAACATAGTTTTTGTGGAAGGAAATATGACCAAAAGGTATTATTTAAATATTTTAAACATAATTTGGTTCAATCTGTCCAAAAAATGGGTTTGGCAGATAGCTTTGTTTTTTCCAAGATAGCTATCCAAAGCACTCGGCCCTTGTAGTGAAGTAATAGTTGCTTTATAACACAAAAAAAATATTACGTCATCCTCCCCAAACCCCGATTTAAACCCAATAGAGCATTTATGGGCACATATGAAGACAAAGTTAAAGGACTACCAGATTTTTAGCAAAGAAACTCTAAAAATTGCCTTAAAGGACATATGGAGTTCTATACCCGGAGAAGCTACAAAAAATCTAGTCCATTCGTTGCCAAAAATAACTCTTAGCCATTAAAGAAGCTAAAGACCAACACACAAAATACTAGAAATTATAATATTTCTTTGTTTATTGTTGTAATTTTCAGTTTTTTTCCTCCTGTACAAGTTTTTTTCTTTTTTCTGAAATCAACCAATAAGAACACTTTAGTGCCTATGCATAATAATTTGAAAACCGTATAACACATCTATAAAATGAATTGTGTATGGAAAATTTGTTTTATAAGTCATTTATATATTTGAAAAGTGATTATGCATATGACCCTTTATTTTTAAATACTTTAGCCGCTTTTTCTAATCAATCCAAAAAGTAGTTCTAAAAGTGCTCAACAGATGGAGTTAGGTTCTCCCTATTTTAAAATAGGGAGAATCTAACCTTTCAGTTTTATCACTTTAATTTATATTTTTACACAATTGAAATATTCCACTGCAATATTTAATATTCACTAATTGGATTTAATTAAATTACTTACAGTGGAGTGAAAAATTGTCATTTCTATTTCGATATTTCTCCATGTCCAAAATGGAAAATATATATTTGGTGGGGTGTAGTTTTTTTTTCTAAACATATTTCATAAAAAATATTAATATATATATGATGCCTTGCTCGTCGTCCAATGATTACGAGCTGCCTCTATACTGGGCATAGGCGGTCTATAAGTTGTCTCCATCTTTCTCGACGTGCGGCTAGATCTTTGAGCTCTCCTATGTTGTGGACAGTTCTACCAAGGCTCTGAGATATTGAATTTATTACCTGCAATGTAGATCGTCTCCAGGTGGTTTTAGGACGTCCTCTTTTTCTACTTCCCTGTGGGTTGTAAACAAGGGCGTGATTATTTCTTCAGGAGGTTTTCGCAGGGTGTGGCCAATCCATCCAAATTTTCTTCTACGTATTTCTGTGTTAACATTTCCAACACCAGTTCTGACCCAAAGTTGTTCATTTGTGATTGTGCTAGGCCGGACAATTTTAAGAATTTTGCGAAGACATCGGTTAACAAAAACTTGCAATTTATTCTGTATTACGTCTGTAACAAACCAAGTTTCGCAACCGTAGAGAAGTACTGAAAGAACACAGGCTTTAAAGATGTGTAGTTTGGTGTTGACACTGTAACTCGAAGAGTTCCAAACATTGTGGGGTTGTGTAAATGATCCTATTGCCTTTCTGATTCGATTATCAACGTTCTTCAGAGTTCCTACGTTCTCAGTATTGTTATACTTGTTATATGTAATAAATCCATGTTAGTTTTCTCTTTATATATAAGCAATACAAAATAGTTTTGATGTACATTTATAATATGGATATCAAGCTTTAATTTGTGGGTAATAAGCCTTATTTTCTTAGTATCACCGTGTTTCTCTTTAATCTGATTTGGTAAGTGCACGTTTTTTTTTTTTTTTTGCTGACTATATATGTATGTATTTTGCAGCAAATGTCAAAATTATGTTATCTTTAGTGTAGACCACTTGATTGCGTACATATTTATTGCCGGCAACATATCTCGCAATAATTCTTTGGCAATCTTCGTTAACAATTATTGCTGAGATAAAATGTCATCTGACATTTTAAATAATAACCCTACGGGAAATTTTAACAAGCTGTCACCGAACTGGCCCCTTTATATGAAATAGAGTGGTCACTTTTACATGACGTTGTCATAGGAGGGGGAAATTGACCCCTTGTGATATGTCACAAGACAAATCCTAGGACAGGTTACTGAACTCTCATAAAAAACAAAGTTCAGGGACCTGTCCTGGGATTTGTCTTGTGACATGTCACAAGGGGTCAATTTCCCACTCCTATGACAACGCCATGTAAAAGTGACCACTCTATTTCATATAAAGGGGCCAGTTCGGTGACAGTTTGTTAAAATTTCCCGTAGGGAATTAATAAAAAAGGACGCCATTAGTAAAATATGTTAAGAGAAAATAAAGCAATGACAAGAAATAAAAGTAATTAAATTAAGAAGAATAAATAAAGTTCAACTAATTATAAACAAAAAAGTGTATCAATTTTGAATTTTTACAATTATATTTACACACTCAAAATAATACGTCTGTTGGGCGGACAGAAAAATTTTTTACTTTAACAAAATTTATTCCTGTTTTTTGGCTTAAAATAACATTTGTTGATTTTAACAAATTCTTTTGTTAAATTTATCAACTCTAAGTTTGAGTAATAAATTTGTAAAACTACAGTTTTATCTGTAATTATACTGAGTCGTAGAATTTATCCAAATTTAGGGTCTCGGGACCCTCCCCGGGCCTAGTCCATATCATGTGAGGGCATATAAGGGCACTCTAATGGAGCAAACATTTTGTCCGTTTTGCTCTATCTCGCTTAGTTTTCGAGATATGGGCCATTTTATAAAGTTTAAAATTTTTATTAAAAAGTCTCCAATCCAAAAATTGTTGATTTAAATCTCCTCAACTTTTTAATATTGCTTTAGTTTATTTGTGTTTGATTGGAGTAATTAATTTATTAAATAATGTCTGTTTCTTTTTTGTTTAGTACATTTAATTTATAGTTTTATAATCCAGAAATTGTTTATAAGGGTTTACAAAACATTTGTTATGTGTTTACCAGCCATATTTGCGTTTATATTTGGCCAAACGCTTTGTTAGTTATTCTAAACAAAAAGAAGGAGTTATGTGACCTGATTTAAACCAAGGTTTATAATTTTACTTTTTTATTTTTATCAATATTCATTTCAAAACTTTTTATTTTTTCCGATTAATGTTTTATATTTAAAATTCCGCACTCCTTTTTTAAATTGGTCACACATTGGCTTTTGCAAATTTGTTATTTTGCACTTTTATTTTATAAGAATAAACTTGCATTAAACATTTTGAAAGGACAACACTTTGATTACTATTTTTTTCTACAAATATTCGGGCTTTGGATTTTTTGGGTTGTTTTATTTTATAATTATTATTTTACAAATTGTTTTAAAACTGTAAATATTATTTATGAATGGTAGGTAATTGAAATTAAGGGTGGTTGTAAACTGGTTAAACTACAAGCGTGTTCGTTTACTTACTACAAGTTACTACTTCTACTACAGCTGGAAAAATTCAGTGCAAAAAGTAAACAAAACTTTCCAATTCTAGTAAAAGTATTAAAAAATTCGAGTAAACAAACGCACTGTATATGTGAACTAAATTCAGATTTTTATAAGTTTTTATGAAATTTAAAATAATTTACAAAGAATTTTTAAACCCTTTTGTAAATTTTTATTTAGTTTAGAGCACATTTATCAACCTAGAATTTGACGTCGGAGTCAAAAATGATCAAAGTTGGAAATGTATGTGTTGTCAAACTAAGAACAATGATATGTCATATGTTTCTATTGGATAGTAAATAGCGGTGTAGGAAACAAAAAACAAAAGGGGCGGTATCAAGGGGCGTGGCAAAAAATATATATTTTTTTTAAATCATCTTTAACTAATCTTTAATTGTAAAGGGTTACTGGCGCAAATTTTTTATCGACCCTTTTTTTAACCGATTTAAACCAAAACTAACAGACTTCGTCTTTGGACCGATATAAGTCGGTGTACCAAATTTCATTAAAATATCTTAATATTTGCCACCTGTAGCGTGCGAATATTCCTATTTTTCGGACCTTTATACGGGCATTGGATTTAAACATGGACCGACCCTAAATTAAATCAATAGACTTTATCCATGAGCCCATGTGATTCGGTGCACCAAATTTCATTAAATTATCTTCGTATTTGCGGCCTATATGGTGCAACAAGCCAATTTTGGGAGGACCTCTCTCTATGGGTACTAGGTCTAAACGTGGACCGATTTTAACCAAAATCGGTACCAAATTTAATCGAAATATCTTTTTGCGACCTGTAGAGTGCGCATAAGAATACATGGACATACAGACGGACGGACGGGCATTATCAAATCGAAACAAAAAGTGATTCTGAGTCCATCGGTATAAAGGTGGGTCTGGGTCATTGATGCTTAGGCCTGTCTGGGGTGGGCAAAGTCTGCCCTAAACTGCATTTTGCCCACCCCAGAGTTTTAAAAATATCTACTTATAACTTTTACATTCTATTATTTTATGCCAAAAAGTTTCACAATATTATTTTTTGAAATATAATAAAAACACTGGTTTTTTTGGTTGGGAACATGTCTAAAATTCTACTAATTTGGGAGGAAGATAAATTGTTATAATCAAATAGATTTTCTTTGAGAATAATTGAAGGGCTTAGTGTAAAAACATGATAAGCCACATGATTTCAAAAACTGATTTTACGTGCTCATTGTATTACCTAATACCGTAAAAACCTCCATTGAAAATATATAAGCCATATTGCAATAAATTTCGGATCTAGCGTAAAAGCTACTTTTTACAATTCGATTTTATTGTGAAAATGTTCTATTCAAAAACATGATAAGCCACACTTATAAACTACACCTCTAAACAAAAAGATGAATTCTGAAGAAAATATAAGCGGAAATAAAGTTTTTTGTGAAGATAATGATGGTAGTATGGTGGACAAAGGTTTTCTGCCAACTGATGGAGAAGTAACTTCAGAAACCAGCGATATGTAATTTATATTAACTTTTGTGGCTTTTCAAGTTATTGAAGAAATTTTTAAAGATATTTTTATTTTGAAAAATCGTAGCTCCTTCTCAGGACTATCATACTTAGGATACTTGTACTCAGAATTTATGCAAAACTAGATATCCGTTGCTGGACTACTAGATGCCATTGAAAAGCATTATTTCAAAAATGTGGATTGTCAAGTTATTGCGCAACTATTATTAGAGATACCTCTATTTTGAAGGAAAGGTAGATTTGTTGTAGTACTGTAAAACTTTAGATACTTATGATAAGTGCTATGTTAAAACCTCTAGCACAAATTCGTCGCTTTAAGAATGGAAGATAGTGCAAACCATTATTTTAAAATTATGTGGCTTATCAAATTATTGCAAAAATTTTATTAAGAATTTTTCTATTTTGAAGAAAAGGTTGGTATTTGCTGGACTTTCATGCACTTGTAGCAAGTGCTTAGGTAAAAATTCGTACTCTGGCACTTGTGACAAGTGTCTTCTAGTCTTCCAGCGAGGGATATATGGTATATGACTTACTTTATCACTCATAAAATGTATCCAGAGCATGAAAGTCCTGCAAAACACCTAAAATTTCTTCAAAATAACAAAATCTTGAATAAATTTTCTGCAATAACTTGATAAGCCACACTATTTTAATAAAACCGTTTTTACTGTCTTCTAGTCTTCCAGCGGGGGATATATGGTATAGGACTTACTTTATCACTCATAAAATGTATATAGAGTATCAAAATCCTGCAAAACATCTAAAATTTCTTCAAAATAAAAAATCTTAAATAAAGTTTCTGCAATAACTTGATAAGCCACACTATTTTAATAAAACCGTCTTTACTGTATTCTAGTCTTCCAGCGAGGGATATTTGGTATAAGACTTACTTTATCACTCATAAAATGTGTGATAAAGAGTATCAAAATCCTGCAAAACATCTAAAATTTCTTCAAAATAAAAAATCTTAAATAAAGTTTCTGCAATAACTTGATAAGCCACACTATTTTAATAAAACGGTTTTTACTGTATTCTAGTCTTCCAGCGAGGGATATATGGTATAAGACTTACTTTATCACTCATAAAATGTATCCAGAGCATGAAAGTCCTGCAAAACACCTAAAATTTCTTAAAAATAACAAAATCTTGAATAAATTTTCTGCAATAACTTGATAAGCCACATTATTTTAATAAAACCGTCTTTACTGTATTCTACACTCAACCAAAAAAGTCTGTAATGGCTACTGAAAATTTTGCTGTTATTATGGGAAATTTAACTGTTTTGAGGCCAGCGGTATTTTTTTTGCTAATTTTAGCAACACATGTCTGCTGATCTGTAGTTTAATAAAATTAGTAGAAAAAATTAGTAGCCGCTACTAAATTTTAGTAAAATTTATGTAAACTGCAATTCAAAATCGATTTGCTAAAATCAGTTAAAAAACTTACTAAATATCATAATTTTAGTACAATGAAATTAGTATAAATAATTAGTTGCAGCTACTAAATTTCAGTAAATTGCTGTAAATTGTAATTTAAAATCAATCTGCTGAAATTAGCAAAAAATTGTACTAAAAAATAAAAAACTGTAAAATCTAAAAATTTTTTTTTCTTTCGATTGTAACAAGCGTATAATTACTTTATCGTACTTGAAATTTGGAGTCAAAATTGGAAACGGTTCTGCAGTTATTGCCGTTTTATGCATTGGAGATGCAATAAAATTTTCCTGGTTGTTATTTCTAAACTAAGAACATATCAATAGTAACAAATATAATAAAGTAAACAAGAATTGTAAAAAGTCAAAAAAAAAAAATTTTTAAATTAGTATATTTTTCTGCTAAATTTAGCACTCGGTTTTGAAAAATTAGTAAAATGTTTTGCTGAAATCAGCAGCGAAAATTAGTAAAAAAATCCGTAATTTGTAATAAGAGAATAGCAAAAATGATTACTAAAAATGAAAATTGTACTAATAATCAGTATAAAAATAGTATAGTGCGATTGGAAACTGTTTACAAATTTTTTTACAAACTTTTTTATCTGAGTGTAGTTTTCCAGCGAGGGATATATGGTATAGGACTTACTTTATCACTCATAAAATGTATGCAGAGCATGAAAGTCCTGCAAAACACCTAAAATTTCTTCAAAATAACAAAATCTTGAATAAAGTTTCTGCAATAACTTGATAAGCCCCACTTTTTCTTTGAAACAATGGTTTCTGCTTTGCTCCTGGTATCCATCGATGGATATGAGGTAGTAGTCTTCCTTAAACACTTATTACGTCCATCAAGAGTGTTATTTAATTAAAAGCTCATTTTACACATTTTTTTTAAACTTTAAGGGCGATTATTACAATATTTTTATTTTGTGGCTTATCAACTTATTGCACTAAGCCCTTCAATTATCAGAATCACAGTTATAATAAATATATAAAATAAAAAGCATTTGAAGACATTTGATATGAAAATGGAAAATGATTTTTTGAAATGAAAATATCGCAGAATATTTTTTTTTTGTTGTTAGAAAAATATCTTCGATAAAAAGGGGTGTCCCTTAAAAATAGATTCGTCATTACACCCCCCCCCCCCCCCCAGTTTTATTAGAAATAGTCCCAAATTGAAGAAATCAATTTTTTTTTTGGAAAACGTTAACCCGTGCCGAAAGTTGGACGAAAATGGCCCATTTTGGAAAAAAGTGTATTACTATTAACTAGGGTTTGGAATTTCCCGGACTTTTTTATTTCCCGGGAAACGGGAATAAAAAAATTTGATTCCCGGGAATACCGGTAAATTTTTTTTGAACAAAATTGTTAATGAAAACCACCTATATAAATAATTTCTGTTAAAATAAAAAAACACTTTCAGTACAAATTCAATCTGTGCAGTAAGAATTCAAAGTAAAAATATCAGAATGTTGAACATTTGATTTCACAAAAATTACTCCAAGCACTTCCAAATGAACTGCATGTTCCCAGCAGAAAGCACCCACTACAGAACTGTCGGAAACAAACCGTTTCATCACATTTGGCCCAATAGATATGGTGGCCACAATGTTATTTTTCAAAGACAAACAAAACTCCTCTAGTCTTATTTGTACAATTCTTCTTATTTCATCAGCATTACATCCTCTGATATATAAGCCAACCCCAGTTTATAAAATGAATTATTTCCGTTTATATCTCTTTTGTGATATTCTTGTACATTCTTCTAAGAATATAGTAACTCTCCTATTTTTAGAAATATCGGTCGATATTCCTTTTATCATGATATCTTTTACATGATTGTAGTAATTTAATATAATATTCTTTACATCGGTTTCACTTTTTGGCAATGCCATTTTTTTATTATAAAAATTTTCTCGAATAAACGAAGATCTAGTTTTGGTGCGGATTGCCATTCCGTCGACTGCGGCTTATTTGGATATCATTTCAGGAAATGTTTGCCCTTCCATAAAACGTTCAATGCGTTATTCTTGTTGTTGTTTTCTTCAAGAGAAGTTGCATGACTATCAATTTTTTTTTGTGAACCAAACTTAGTTTTCGGATAAGGCCACTGATGTTACCTCTGTTAACCATTAGTCTTTTAGGGCAAATACTGCACTGCGCTGCATTGTCCTTTTTTGTAAAGTATTTCCATACTCCTGACATTTTATTCTTTAATACAAAAGAATATGTTAGTTTGAAAGCAGGTGTATTAAAATAAAGTAAACTTACTTGAAAATATCACATTTATTAATGAAATTGTTACTTATAAAATTATTCGCCCTTAATATAAAGGAGTATTTTAAATTTAAGTTCGACTTTATTTTTAATCATACGGTTTTCTTCATTTTGTGTATGAAAACCCTACAAAAATATTTATACTTTTAAACAAATTAACCAATCAGAATGCTCCAAAAATAAACCAAGTCAAGGTATACTGCCACCCAATATTTTAACTAAAGTCGACTTTAACTAAAATATACATTTGAAAAATTTAGATAGTAAGGGCGATTATTTGTAAGAAACAAAACTTTTTGTTCATATTTCTTTTAAACACTTTACCAAGTTTTTAGGTTTTACTACTTACATTTTGAATAAGTTTTGCGAAAAATATTTATTTGTTGAAATGCTCCTAATTACTTGGCAACGATTTTTTTGTGTGTCACAGAAATTGATTCCCTATTAAAAGATTTTAACAATAACATTTTTGTTTTGGTATTTAAAATGTTTTTATGGCTCAAATTAAAAAATCGTATTCTAAACAAAAACAATTTAAAAAATTTAATATTTTAAAAATTTCCCGTTTTCCCGGGATATCCCGGGAATTTCCGAACCCCAAACCCTACTATTCAAAATTCCCAAAATTCAAAATTTAGAAAAAAATTATTTTTTATTTCATTTATTCATTTAATATAGTCAAAATGATTTAGATATGAAATTTTAACTTCATCGGATATCATTACCCCACTTTATCCTGGAAACCAAAATGACCCACGAATTTGATAAAAAAAAATGCAAAAACGTGTTTTTTTTTTAAATTAATTTTAAAGATTTTTTAAAATGCCTAATTCGGAGATGTCGATTGCTATTTGTACCACATAATAACCCAGCAAAAACAGACATTACCAAGTAATTAAGCGAGTAAGTAGCACACAAAGGGATTCACTACTTACCAGGCTATTTACTCGCAACATTACTTTTGTACGCAATGTCCAAAAATTCATGGGTGGTCATTACCCATAGTGAAAGAATAAGTAGTTACTCACAAAGATAGAATAAGTGGTTACTCATTAGTTAGGAAATAAGTGGTTACCCTACATTGCAAAATAGTTGGTCATATTGGCAAAATAAAACTTTTTACCTTGGAAAATTTCCTATTTATTTCAAAACAAATTTATAAATAAAATATTAATATAAAAAAGACTTAATCAGTTCTTATTTAATCAATTACCAATAAGTGATTACTTAGCACGAATATATAAGTACTTCTATAACTTATTATCGGTAAGTCATTATTTTGTATTTTAAAGTAATGCAAAACATAATGACCTATCATTACTTGGTGTCATTACCATGTTTTTGCTGGGAAGCTGTATTTTGTCTCATGTCTATCAACGTTAAGTATTTAAAGCAAATATACGTTAAACCGATTGTAGTACAAAAAAATTTTAAACAGGTTATGTTTATAATTATTCCGTTATAATCGAACGTGCGTCAGCAAAAGTTTTTAGGAAGTAGCGCGAATAAGTTACGTTATATGTGAAAATGTATAAACGTTGAATTTTCAACGTTGATAATTATCGGTGTTGAAAGTTAACGTGCATACGAAAAGTAATATGTTAGTTTTCGTCTTAAACGCGTTTTTATGCACTTTGAGTTTTTTTTTTCAAAGTTAACGGATAGAGTTAAGTCGAAAATACAGCTATAGTTGATATTAAAGAAAAAAAATTAATTGAAAAATGATAATTCGAGTTTGTGTTTAGAGCGACTGCTTTCCAGGACGTCTGCCAGTCATTTATTTTTACCGTGGTTACCCAGTGGTATGCCAGTGCTTAATTTTTTGTACCACTGGCGATTTCTGATCGGGTAATATTATGAATGAAATATACATAGGTATGCCTAGGATAAATGGATCTCGTCTTTCTGTACTTCCTAATCTTGATCACAAGCAACAAATTTCAAAATTAGTTTGGAAACATTTTCTTCTCCTTTACTTAAAATATAAAATTTTAAAACAGGCCACGATTGAAGAATACGACCAACAGCTGGAAATAATGTCAGACATCTTATACGTGAATATTCTGGAAACTGATTATATACAAATGTAATCATATACAAATCAAAAATTAAAAAATCTTTCAGTTCTGTCAGATTTTTAGTACTTGAAGAAAATTCACTGAAAACTTCAAAAACAAAACTTTCTACATTGAAAGATAATGTGTTTAGTGCTTGTTTAGCAGTATTGTGCTAAATATGAACATGACAATGTCCAGCAATTAAATTCGGTAAATTCAGTATTCATTTCAGATGTTGAAATTCTGATTTAAATTTTCCATAGTTAACGGATGCATTATTTGCTTGAGATTAGGCATTAAATTTTCTCAAAACGGGACAAATAGCGTCCCGTTCAGAGTATCGCCGGGACACGGCGGTACTCTAAAACTGGTCTGTCGTGACGAAAGCTGGACGGTTGGCAAGTCTAGTGTCGGTACGCCTATGGTATAGGTCCAATACTTTTTGGTGTTACAAACGTCAGCACAAACTAATTATACCCGGTCTACGTAGTGGGTAGGTTATAATTAATTTGAAATAAAAAAATGTAAAATTTGTATTTCAGATTGAATTTTCTGAAAACGTTAAAGCAAAAGTTGTGATTTTTTTGATGAAATAAATTTAGTGGAATATGGACTAACGTCATGTGTTAGTATTTTGCTGATCCGATTACGGGATTTCATTAGATTTACCAAATAGGAAAATAAGTAAAGTTTCCCAAAATTCGAAATTTTGAAAAATTTAGTACCTATTTTGTTTCATTTCTTCATTTAATATAGTCAAAATGATTCAGACATGAAATTTTGATTTCATCGGATATCATTAACCCACTTTAGCCTGGAATCCAAAATGACCCACAAATTTGATAAAAATGCAAAAACGTGTTTTTTTTAAATTAATTTTAAAGATTTTTTAAAATGCCTAATTTGGTGATGTCGATTGCTAGTCGTACCACATAATAGTTCATATTAAAGAAAAAAATAAATTGGAAAAATGATAATTCGAGTTTGTGTTTGGAGCGACTGCTTTCCAGGACATTTTACAAAAATTGTTTATTTTGTCAAAAATTTAACAAAATTTTACTGTTTTCATGAAATTTTACATAGTTTTCGGAAAAATATTACTTAAATTTGGTTGGATTATAATTATCTCTACATTTGTTTAAAAAAATCTTTAACCCTTAGTGGCCTGGGGTCAGAAAAGACCCATGAAACTTAATATTAATTATGACTACGAGATTGTAAATCCATTAAATTGATAAAAAAAAATCTCAACTGGACAAAAATAATTATTTTGTGTAACATGATACATATGGAGTTAACTTTTATACTTGTGGCAAAAAACGCCCCACTAGGAAATTTACAGAGTAACACCTTTAATAATTTTCGGGAAAATATCACTTTAAATTACTAACAAAAAAATGTTTTCCACTTGATAAAAGTTATTTTGAGTAACTTGATCCATATAGGGTTAAAGTTCTCACTTTTCACGAAAAAAAAAGACCCACTAGAAAATTTACAGAATATCATTATCAGATTTTTATTAAATTGGGATATGCGATAAAAAAATTTCACTTGATAAAAATAATTATTTTATGTAACATGATCCATATAGGGTTAATTTTTACACTTTTTGCCAAAAACCGACCCACTAGGTCGGTGTTGGCAGGTGTTACAGAATAACACCTTTCATAATTTTCGGGAAAATATTACAAATGGATCAAAAAAAAATCTTTTTTCCACTTGATAAAAATTATTATTTTATGTAACTTGATCCATATAGGGTTAATGTTTTTACTTTTCGACAATAAAAACGCACTTGGAAATTTTCAGAATAACGTCTTTCCAAATAGAAAGCAATAAATGCATAATAAACAACAGCTTTTAATTAGAATCCAATACGATTACAAAACTAAAATTGCTATTAGTATACGGACACTTTTGACCCCACCTTTTTAACCCTTAAAAATAAGATTCGGCCTATAGAGAATTGAGCTTTTTCGTTAGTTTTGTACCCTCTATCGAATATCCCAATTTAATAAAAATCTGATAAATGTTATTCTGTAAATTTTCTAGTGGGTCTTTTTTGTGAAAAGTGAGAATATTAACCCTATATGGATCAAGTTACACCAAATAATAATTTTTATCAAGTGGAAAAAATTTTTTTGTTATTCATTTAAAATTATATTTTTCCGAAAATTATTAAAGATGTTTTTATGTAAATTTCCTAGTCGGGCGTTTTTGGCCAAAGGTATAAAAGTTAACCCCATATGGGTTAAATTAATCTTTTTAATTCAAGATTAATTTAAAATATTAAAAATGTTAACAAATTAAAAAAAAGTCATATTTTTCTCATGTAAACCGTTTTTCAAACTTCAGGGCCGTTGAGGCACGTGTTCCTCTTATCCGATTGTCCTAATTTTTTGGGAGACGTTCCCAATCAGAATCGCCAGTGGTACAAAAAATCAAGCACTGGCATACCACTGGGTAACCACGGTGTTGAAAATAAATGACTGTGAGAACACTCATTTGGGACGCTTTTCCAGCGTTTGCAAAAGGCGTTTTTCCAGTATTTGTTTTACAAAAATTTCGGTGGTTTATAAAAAAAACACTGGCAAAGAATGGTCTAAGAGTGATATGCCAAGGTTTGCAACCAGTGGTTATAGTCCGGGAGCTGGTGACATTTTGATGCTAGTCATTTTAGTAAGGCTGATTTTCATTTATCTAGCAGATTTGGGAGTGCACATAACCAAAATAACGGTCAGCTGGTCAAGTTGCGTTGCGTTTAGAAGCTAGGGCGCACACAACATGTAAAAAAAAGTTGAAATTTTTTTATTTTAGTAAGGCTGAACATTTTTATAGTAATAGATTCCAATATAAAGTAATTAAAAACGATAGTCAGCTGCTTGTGTGTTGTTGTTTTATACGTCAGCTGATGGTGTAAACATGTTCGTAAAATTTTTTTTTTTTTTATTTTAGTAAGGCTGAAAATTTGTATTGTAACAGATAGCATTATAAAGTTTTCAAAAATGATAGTCAGCTGCTTGGGTGTTGTTGCTTTATACGTCAGCTGATGGTGTAAACTTGTTAAAAAAACAAAAAAAAAATTATTTTGGTAAGGCTGAAAATTTTTACAGTAACAGATACCATCATAAAGTTGTTAAAAATGATATTCAGCTGCTTAGGTGTTGTTGCTTTATACGTCAGCTGATGGTGTAAACTTGTTAAAAAATACTAAAATTTTTTTATTTTAGTAAGGCTGAAAATTTTTTTAAAAACAGACACCATCATGAAGTTTTCAAAAATGTAGTCAGCTGCTTGGGTGTAAACATGTTTTAATAATTTACTTTTATATTTCAGTAAGGCTAAGGTAAAATAAAATTTGTTTAGTGACAAACATATAAATTTCTACCCAGGAAAATTTTTTACAATCGGTAGCCAACCACACCCATTCTACAACTGGTTCCACTGCAACCGATTCCATGGAACTGGTTCCGGAACCAGTTCCTGGGATCCTATATGGAAGGTATGGGTGACGTAGAATCAGTTCCAGAACTAGTTCTAGAACTGATTCTAGAGCAACCGGTTCTACTTTGGAGCTATAGAAGGGGTTGCTTTTGGGACAATTTCAAACAAAAAGAATCGGTGTTAGAATCAACAGTAGAAGGGGTTGTGAATGAAAAGTAGCTATTCTACAACCGATTCTTTGGAACAGAAAATTTTCCTGGGTAGTTTTAATTGTATATACATAAGATGCATAATGCGGTGTTCTTAACTTTTTTGCAAAAAATAAGAACAAAATTTGTCAAGGTATATAGTTTATAGCTGAGTATCAGCGTATGAAGTTTACCTAGTTGTTTTTACTTTACTTTTTTCCCTCTTTTTTAAATGAGGTGTACGTCTTTTTAATTTAAAATTCAGTTGTCTAAGTTACAATTTTCAAGTAATTAATAATTATTGCGATCGAAAGTAGTTTTACGAAATAGGATATTGTTTAATTTTGTTATTTTTATTATGAAGAAATATTTTTTTAAGCATACGATAAGAAAATTTATTTTTATTTTATTACGATAAATCTTCATCTTCTGAACTATAAGATATAAGGCTCTCGTATCGCTCTGACCGCTATCTTCTTCATCGCTGGAATTGGACATGTCGCTCTCGTTCTCGTCATTATCTATAAATAAAATATGGTATTAGTAAGGCATTGTTGAATATTAATTAACTAAATGAGGTAAATACGTTTACTTTAAATTAATATAAAATAATAATTGTTTAATACCTTTACTGACATCTACAATTGGATGAAGTGTAATTTCTGAAATCGTTGATGGCAATTGTTATCCTTCGAACCATTTAAAAATATATTTATTTTCTGTTTTTCCCCAACCATATTCCTCTGGATTAAGTATTGTGGGAATTTGTAAAAAAGCATTGGCCCACAGTTTCGCAATATAACAGGACCGCAAACAATGCTGTTGCAGTACCAACTGGCAGGGCGGTAATAATGATCCGTCTATATTGTTTTTGGGTAGCCGAAAAACGTCCTCGTTTACACGATCAGCTAACGTTTAAAGCAACAGCATCAAAGCAGCTGACTATCGTTTTTATTTAGTTTATATTGGAATCTATTACTATAAAATTTTTCAGCCTTACTAAATTAAAAAATTTCAACTTTTTTTGATATGTTGGGGGCGCCCTAGCACCTAAACGCAACGCGGTCGCGCCATCTGATTTCTACTTTATAGATGTATACATATAAATCTAATACGTATATAAAAATAAGCCTTACTGAAATCACTAAGAAAAATGTGTCGCCAGCTCCCGGACTATTATCCAGTGCTACCTAGCCAATGCTACCAGTGGTACAAAAACCAATTCTCTGGTAGAGCAATGATTTTATAAAAATGCTGACGCTTCGTTAAAAAAGGTTTGTAGTCAGGAGGTTCCGAGTTCAAATCAGGTTGCAAGCAAAAAATTTTTTTTTGATTTTTTTTAATTAAAAAATTTTTTTGTTCTATAAAATCAATTTTTTGTTTGTGGAAAAGCTCCTTTAAGACCAACATTTTTTTTGCTCTCCCAACGTTGGCATATTAGTTTCAAAAAACTGTTTGCCAGTGCTAGCTTTTTCACACAGACAGTAATTGTCCAGCTATTATCACTCATTTGTGTGTTTAGCCATCAAATATTATATCGTCTGCCAATCTGACGGCCTGGGTTCAAATCACGGCAGCACCTATAAAATACATATGAACTTTTTTAAATTTTATTTTGGAAAATATATTTCCAGACCACCTATTTATTGGTTTTGCCAGTGTTTTGCCAACGTTCAAAAATTTTATTTACTTGTACCATCTGTTAAAGTGCTTTGCCATAGCTTTCCCGTTTGTATTTTTCTGGCTGGGTTGTTTTACACCCAAATACATATTTTAAGGGGGGGGCCAAGTCAATAACTCACAATTTTATTTTAGAACCCTAATATATTTAGTTAATTTTTATTAAATATTGCTTTTATTTTAAATGTACATTGCAAAATTAACAATAATAAAAACTAAACAAAATTCAAGAACAATTTGAAGAACGCTGCTCTTGATCACAAAAATGCATTAAATGTAAGCTAATGAAAATTCTGTAATACTTCCTTTATCAAGTAGAACATCGCGAGCAACAATTATGAAATGTGTAATATCAATAACTGCACTTAAATCTAATTCTTTTGCATTTTCGCCACTTCGTAAATGAAAAATTAAAAAAACATTACTTGCGAATACCGTAATTTTATAACCAGGATCAGCTAAATTGATTTAAGTTCGTCAGTGCTTCCTACTCCTCGACTGGTATGTCACGGTATTTTGAAAATTTTCACATTGATGACACACATTTTCAAGTTGAATGAAATTCGGATGAAATTAACATCTAAAAGATAAGATAATGTGGTAATGGAATACCTTTTTTGAGCTTGTTGGCAAATATTACCTTACGAATCGAAATTCGAATACACCGTTGACACCACGCAAAGAGATCTTTTTGTATCCTAATTTCCTGCATTTGATTATTGATATTGGAAACGAATATGCTCCACATAAATCCATTATTATTAAAACACCAGTTCGGTATTATTTTTTTATTTATTTATTTGTTTTTATTTATTTTTCCAACATTTGCAATTTTTTCCAAATTTAATTTTTTAAATTTTAGAAATTTGAAGTTTGGAGAAACTCGAAGTTTTCGAAAAATATTTCTTTTTAAATTTTATGATAACAAAACTTTGAAAATGCAAAACTTTTTTTATTTGTTATCTGTGTTTCATGTTTTGGCAATGAATTCATCATAGAAATTCATTTGTACATGTAATTAAAGATTTGAGCATTATATAGAAACAGTAATGCTATTACTTATTCTTACAATACATTTTTTGACGAGTTTTGTGAACTAATTTGCAATTATTTAATTAGATCAGCGTAAATCGAAGAAAAGATTTTCCGAGACGTATTAGGTATTTGACAAAACTATTCGTCATTCAAGATTTTTCGCGTGTTATTAAAAAATTAGACACTACTTTATATTCCAATTTTTTAGATATCCCTTTAATCATTTACCACGTTTTTATGTTCTAAAAATTAATTTTTGTGGTTTTAATTTACGCGGTATTTTTCAAATACTTAAATTGAGAGTTACATCTATTTTATCTAAATTTATAATTTGCTTATAATTTTAACTAGTGTTTCCAATTATTCGACATAGGCGGTTAATCGGTTAATGCATAATTCGAAAAATGACTAAACTTAATTAACCGGTTATTAATTTAATATTAATATTAACCCTTTGGCGAGTGGCGTACATTATAATGTACGTCGACTTCATCAATTCGTCACTGATTTGAATTTTAACCAAAGCGCTATTCATTTACTGTTATCGGTTCGTTATTTAGTTCTTATTAAAATGTTATGCAGGCTGTTAAATTTCAAAATAACATGAGAGCAGTATAGTTCGTTTTGTCTTGTGATCATCAACGCTGCTGAGAATTTGTTAAAATTTAGAAGTTCAAAAAAGTCTAAAGTTTAGTCTCAAAAATTGTGTGATGAATAAAATTCAAAAATTCAAAAGGTTTTATGTAGAGATTAGTAATAGGAAAATATAAAATTAAAATTTTAAAAAAATGTTAACCCGTTCGGGTCAGGTAGCATGTTAATGTTTGAACTTTAAGTGCAAATATCTCCGCTAGGGTGCGCTGCAAAGCCATAAAAGTAATAAACAATATTTCTTGGGCATAGATCTAGATTTCTACGAAGTTTGGTCGCAAAATTCCTAGCCATTAAAATTCCCGTGTCAAAGGGTTAATTGATCAATCGTTTAATGCAAAATTAATGTATTTTCTTAACTTTTTATCAATAAAAACACAAAGAGCTGACTTTTTTTATATTAAAAACTATAAGAGCCTTTCCTTTTGAGCCATCAATATAAAAAATGTTAAGCTCTATTTGAAAATAGCAATTTACTCTGCAAAAAAGTATTAATACACTATTTTTCTAAATTGGGCCCTTTTCGGCCGCAAATCGTCACGGGTTAACGTTTACCAAAACAAAAAATCCATTTTGTTAATTTGAGACCATTTGTAAAAAAATTGGGGGGTATGCGTGTAGAAAATCGACCAAAATTTTTATAAGGGACACCCTAATGTACATATTCGGTTGATTTTAAGGAAAAAATATTGTGAGTGTATATACCCGAATCTCATTAAGATCTGAGAGAACCCATTGGGATACCTTGCTTCTTTAGACCTAGTGCCCTTTTACAAGTCTCCCTAAAATTGCATCTTATGAATTTTTGCACCTTACCAGGGCAAGGACTTTCATGCAAATGCATGTTTGTAGTCAGTGGCCCAAAAATTATTTTTACCAAATACTTTTCCGAATCAAAGAATTTGCAAAAAAATGGCATCTATTTGTTGTTGCATATTTTTGCATATTTTGTTATAAATGCATATTTTGCTTTTAAGTGCATATTTTATGATTTTTATTGCATATTTTTGCATATTTTTTAATATTTTTAAATATGAAATTCGATTTAAGAATTCATACTTTAAAAATAAAAAAAATTCTAAAGAATTAATTATTTTGAAGCTTTGTTGGTAATATAACACTACACTAGAAAGAGAAACACATAGTATACAATATGTTGTCATCCACTAACACATTTTTTATAGATGTAATTTTAAATTAACGTTTTCGGGTGTTATTGCTCACAAACAGAAAGTTGAAAAATTTTATAAAAATTATTTTAAGGAAACTTGTCCCCGAGCATTAATTTCTGCCACTTTTTTTCTCTGAGTTACGAAAGTGAGTACGATTTTATAACACACATATTTAAGTTCTATTTTATAAAAAAGTTGTTTTCAGGCAAAATGCCACACACAAAAATATATTTAACTATGTGTATTCAGTGTGTTCGTTTATTCGAATTTCTTACTACTTTTACTACAATTGCAAAGTTTTGTTTACTTTTTGTATTGAATTTTTCCAGCTGTAGTAAATATAGTGACTTGTAGTAAGTAAACGAACAAGCTTATTGTAACCGATACCTGAATTTTTACGTTTATGTTAGTTTTTAATAAATATAATTAAAAAAAACATTTATTTTTAATTGCATTTTTTTTTTGTTTTTTAGTGCATATTTCGTTTTAAATGCATATTTTCCATTTTATAGTGCATATTTTAAGCACATATTTTCGATATTTAAGTGCATGAAAGTCTTTGCCCTGGTTATTACATTGAATTTAAAGCTTATAATCTGTATTTTTAACACTTAAATTGACAAATATGCTAATTTTTTATTTGTTTTTATATGTTTTTGAGGCAGTTTATAACTCGGGTATGTACCGGTATTGTTGATTCGATAACGGCATACCGTTACCGAAACAGTCTTAAATACCGTTACCGAAACAAACGAAATTCGATACCGTTACCTTACCGTTATTCGTTTCGGTAACCAACCTTGTTTAATACTTAACTACTATACTACTACGTCTTTATGAAAACCCTACTGGAATGGGATTGAAAAAGGATTAGATTCTATAAACGGGATTGTGAAACTTAACAGAAATGGCATTACAATATCGTCAAAAAACTTTTCTAAATTTTTGTTTATTTAAAATTAACCCTCTAATGTCCAAGGCCGCCTTTTGGCGGTCTTCAGATTTTGAATAGTTTTTGGCTAAATAACAATATTTTATTAAACAAGTTGTACTCTATCCGTAGAAAACTTAATTGCTTACTTTTTTGCCTTCAAACTTTTTTTGTATAAGTAACGGGTTTCAAGCGAGAAACATGTAAAGTGAAAATTTATAAAATTTGAAAAAATTAACTTTTTAAAACAGAAAAAAATATTTGAAAAATTGCCAAAAAAATACATTTACGATCTGGCGTACATTACCGATAATAACAAAGCTAGTTTAGAGCCTCTAATTGTAAAATCAGTTAAAAATTTTCTCCAGGACTCACAGGATAACGCCAGGATACGTTTTACAAATATCTCTACAACTCAAAAAGTAGCCAACAGATTTTCTTGAAATTAAACACAGATTATATACTCAGAGGTAATAGTAAGCAGAACTAATTTCGTCAAAATTTATTGATGTTTAGTGCCAAAATATTTTTTCATTTTGTTGTCGGCTGTCGGCTCAGCCGGTTGTTGTCGGCGGCTGAATCGGCTTGGCGGCGGCTAACCGGCTGAGATCGGCTGGCTTGTATCTCTGTATAAAGGACCCACAAAGAATGACTCTTATGCTCATTCTGACGCATCAGTTCGCAAATATAAAGATATTTAATTGAAATTTCGTACGTTGACTCATATTGGCCCAAGGACAAAGTCTATTTATTTTTTAGATAGAATTGGTCCATATTAGGACCAATTTGAACTATATTTCCGTTTTGGTCTTAAATACACCTAAGATTAAGCAAAATAACAACTTCGTACCGATTTTCTTTTTAACATTTTATAGACAAATTTTGGCACAAATCTAATTCAACCCATTGAAATTTCGGATCCAAACATTAGTTGACTTTCAACCAGACTGGTGTAGGGTATCATACAGTCGGCATGCCCGACATTAATTTTTTAACTTATTTTTATAGCCCACACCAGTACGTGGGCAGGGTATAATAAATTTGTGCTGATGTTTGTAACACCAAAGAATATTGGGCCTAGACACATCTTTTAGTTCACCGATCGACCCAGAATCACTTTTTAATTCGATTAAGTGGTGTTCATCTGTCTGTCTGTCAATGTATCCTTGTGCGCACGCTACAAATCGCAAATATTTTTATGAAATTTGGTGCATTGACTTATGTATATATGCACATAGGACAAAGCCTATTGATTTTCATTGGAATCGGTCCATGTTTAGGCCATATAAAGGTCTCCCAAAAATTGGCTCTTATGCTTATTCGTACGCTACAGGTCGCATATATAAAGGTATTTTATTGAAATTAGATACGCTTAATATCACGGGCCCAAGGATAGGGTATATTGATTTGGCATAGAATTGGTCCATATTTGGACCTAGCGTCCTTATGGACTATATTTCCTCACATTTGGGCACATGTCTCTAGATTGGGACAAAGCCTCTAGATTTTAGATTGAATCGGTCCATATTTGGACCTACCGCCCATATGGACTATATTTCCGATTTTCTCTGAAATACACCGAACATTAGGTAAAATCAAAATTTCTAACCGTTAATCTACTTTTGTATCATTTTATACATAAATTTTAACACAAGTCGATTTCAACCCATTCGAATTTCGGATCCTAACATTAGTTGGCTTTAATCAGACTGGTGTAGGGTATCATATAGACAGCATGTCCGACTTTAACTTTTTTACTCATTTAAAATACTGTTGACTTCGTTCGAAAAAAATAATACACTCGAGGAAAGAAATATACATCCAACACAAGAATTTATTTTTTTCATATAATTTAACTTTACACTCAAGGCCGCCAAAAGGCGGTCTTCAGATTTTAAATTGTTTTTAGCTAAATAACACTATTTTATTAAACGAGTTGTATTATATCCATTGAAAACTTAACTACCCACTTTTCTGACTTCAAACTTTTTTTGAATAAGGAATGGCTTTCAAGCGAGAAGCATGTAAAGTGAAAATTTAGTAAATTTAAAAAAATTAACTTTTTAAAACAGAAAAAAAATTTGAAAAATCGCCAAAAAATACATTTACGATCTGGCGTACATTATCAATAATAACAAAGCTAGTCTAGAGCCTCAAATCGCCTTGCCAACAGATTTTTTTTTTAATGAAACAGAGATTATACATATACTCAGAGGTTTTAAGCAGAACTAATTTCGTCAAAATTTATTGATGTTTAATGCCAAATTCGCTAAATTTCGTAATTTTCAATAAGCGAAAATCGCAATAACTTGTGAAATAACAACAATTTTCGGTACGTAATTTTATTTTGCTGATAGTGTTATTTATAGCAAAAACCGAAATTATTTGACTACTGGTTTTCTAGATACGCCTTTGTTGTACTATATCGCCTAAATAAAGCGATAAATTTAAATTTTAATATTTGTTCCATGGTAGATTTTCAGCGCCAAATATATAGTTTAAATATTATCGTAATCAGAAGAAAGAGCATTAGAGGGTTAAAAAATGAATGCTATTTACATTTTGTTAGAGGCTGTAAACAGCTCTTAAATGAGCACTTAAGCCTTCCTTTTTGCCTTTATTGACTTTTCATAGGTTGAATTATTTATTGGAAGGAAATAATATACTTACACAAAATTCGAATGTGAAGTTTTAATCCAGTAGTTTATGTTTTGCTTATTCAAATTATGAACCGCATTAAATAAATCGTTTTCCGAAGAAGAAATTGGAAAGATACCATATTGAAAGATACCATTGGAAAGATACCATGGGAGTAGCAAATGTCACATGGACTTCCATCACCACTAAGTGATAGACAAAATCGAAATATTCTTCGAAAGCAGGCGTATACCATCTATCCGCTTCCGAAATCAAAAATGTTTTACAGCTAAATGTATCTGTCAGACGTGTGAAACAAATTCTGCAAACAAGTAAAAACGAATGTGTTAGATGTGACTCAAAACTATGTTTGAAATCAACTCATAAACTACCCAGCAAAACCTTGGTAATGACTGGTCATTACTACATGCATTACTTAGATCTCATATCTCATTACCCGTTGAATAACTTTTAAACTGAATGTAATGAGTTACCGATAATTATACCCCACACATTACTATTTCACAATAGCTGAAACCAATAATATATGTTCTAAATCATTAAAAACCATAACTATGGCGTAGCCTAGTGATTATCGTTTTTGCCCGACAGACATGAGGATCGCTGCTCAACTCGTGTTAGCTTCCATTGTTGTTTTTTTTTTGTAATTTATATTAAACATCTATTTATAGAAATGTTGATGTTCATTAAGCAGTATTTAATAACAACAAGTTTTGTGAAAAATAGACATGTATAACAGTTGTCACAATAAATGTGTACATAAGTTAAAGCAATAAAAATCGTAGTGATGTCGTGGTCTAATAGTTAGAGTGTTTGCCTGACAATCGTGGGGTACGCTGATCGATACGTGTCAGCTCCTATTGGTTTTTAAATTTTTATACTTTTTTAAATCTATATTCAACATCTATTTATAGAACAGCTGATAAACCACTTACAGGTAACATCAGTGTAATGACTTTCCTCCAATGACATCACCATGTTAAAATAAGTAGTTTAGTAATTAAAAGGTAACTAGTGAACACTTAAGATTTCAATACCTAAAACTCATTACATGCCCAGCAAAACCTTGGTAATGACTGGTCATTACTACATGCATTACTTAGATCTCATATCTCATTACCCGTTGAATTACTTTTATACTAAATGTAATGAGTTACCGATAATTATACCCCACACATTACTATTTCACAATAGCTGAAACCAATAATATATGTTCTAAATCATTAAAAACCATAACTATGGCGTAGCCTAGTGGTTATCGTTTTTGCCTGATAGACATGAGGATCGCTGCTCAACTCGTGTTAGCTTCCATTGTTGTTTTTTTTTTTGTAATTTATATTAAACATCTATTTATAGAAATGTTGATGTTCATTAAGCAGTATTTAATAACAACAAGTTTTGTGAAAAATAGACATGTATAACAGTTGCCACAATAAATGTGTACATAAGTTAGAGCAATAAAAATCATAGTGATGTCGTGGTCTAATGGTTAGAGTGTTTGCCTGACAATCGTGGGGTACGCTGATCAATACGTGTCAGCTCCTATTGGTTTTTAAATTTTTATATTTTTTTAAATCTATATTCAACATCTATTTATAGAACAGCTGATAAACTACTTACAGATAACATCAGTGTAATGACTTTCCTCCAATGACATCACCATGTTAAAATAAGTAGTTTAGTAAGTAAAAGGTAACTAGTGAACACTTAAGATTTCAATACCTAAACCTCATTACATGGTAATGAAAGGTTTTGCTGGGTGGTAATGAAAGGTTTTGCTGGGTAATAAACATCAGTATGTTCTCACCCATTCGCTCTGGGACCCAGTGATGCCATATGTAGGTGAAATTCACTTTTTGGAGGGATTTTTTTCTTAACGGTATACCGTTACCGAAAGAGCAATACCGGTACGTACCGGTATAATAAATTACGTTAAAACATATAAAAACAAACATATGTGAAGCCTATTTTTAACTTTAAGTGTTAAAACACTGATTATAAGCTATAAATTCGATGTTGGTAGTTTCATTAAGTAAAAATATCTATAATTTTTTTTTTGTAAAAAAACTCGATTATAAAATAAAAAAGTTAAGAAATGTTAATTTTTATGTAAATTAATAAATACCGGTAATTACCCATAAAAATAACGGTATCAATAACGATAACGGTATTGGTAACGATAACGGAATTCTTTTTTAGAGGTATTGGTAACGGTATGCAATTTGAAACGGTATTTTAGCGATAACGGTATTATAACGATAACGGTAACCAAACTTGCTAATTTCACATTTCTGTGCACTTGTGTACTTTACACCAAGTCGAATACTCGGCCACTATTCGGAATTCAGCATACCTTATGCTATTCTACCGAATAGTATATAATAGCTTTATTCGATAGTTAATAACACAGTACAACAAAATAAGAAAAAATTGATACATGGGATTGCGATGTATCATTACTAATAGATTTTGGGACGCAGATCACGAATATGGCTCTAGAATATTAAAATTAGCTATAGTTTAAGAAATATTTGCACAAACGTTTTTGTAGGAAAATTAAATTTTAAACTTTTTGCAAAAAAATATAAAATTGAAAAGTAATAAAGCTATTTTGTGCAGCATTTTAAAATGATGAAATATGCCCTTTAATTTGATATAGTGCACGTTTTGACAGCTGCGATAATATTTCCTATATATGCATTTAAAATTGAAATGTCTCTTTTTTCACGATTTCGTTAATAAATAATCTGCGATGAAAGGAAAAGCTAATATTTGAATTTGTACCTTTAGTTAACTACTCATTTGATTTAATGTATCAAAAAAATTTCGCATTTTCTGTTTTAATTTTAAGTTAATATTGACTAAACGTGAAAAAGATTGACTTTTTCAGTACCTAAAAATTAAGGAGTCTGTCACAAGTCTAAAATATTAAAATCCAATAAAACCATTCAGAAATGTAAAACATATATTTTCTAATCAATTTCAACCAAGTTTTAGACAATTGAAGTGCAAATTTCGAAAAAATAACAATTTTAAAATATGCATGTTCAAAAATGTACTTTATTTCCTTTTGGCATAGTAAATTCATATAAAATTTATTTGAAATAAAAAAGATGTAAAATATGTATTTCAGATTGAATTTTCTGCAAATGTTGAAGCAGAAGTTGTGATTCTTTTGATAAAAAGAATTTAGTGGAATATGAATTTACGTCGTAAAGATTTTGCAAATCCGATTAAGGGATTTTATTAGATTTGCAAAATAGGAAAATAAGTGAAGTTTTCACTTTAATTGCAATTATATCCTAGATTCTTTATCTAATCACAATAAGTTGATATGTTTCTAGAAGCACAAAATCTATGGCCCTTACTATAAAAGAGTATTTTAAATTTAAAGTCGACTTTATTTTTAATCATACGGTTTTGTTCATTTTGTGTATGAAAGCCCTACAAAAATATTTATATTTTCAAACATTTTGATTGGTTGAAAATAAATTAACCAATCAGAATGCTCCAAAAATAAACCAAGTCATGGCATACTGCCACCCAATATTTTAACTAAAGTCGACTTTAACTAAAATATACGTTTGGAAAATATTGATAGTAAGGCTGTATATTTTTAAACCATATTAAAAATTATTCGTGGTTTAGTCAGGTATATGACTTTTTGCTAAAAGTTAAATTTGCAAATATTTCAAAAACTAGATCTAATTTTGAAATTTGGTGTTCACATTCGTGATATTCATCCTAAAATCTATCATAATTGATATGTCGCATGCCCGATGTATTTTTAATGTTGTACTGTGTAATCCATCGAAAAATTTTTATTTTTTTTAACAAAGAGAAAATTAATTTTATGGAATGTTTTTCTCAACAAATGTTTCACAAATTTCAATCTTTTTTAATTTGAATTTACAAAATTCTAATTAAATTTTTAAACACCTTTCTCATACCAAATTTGTAAATACAAAAAAAACTTTTTAAAAAGGCACCAACAAAGAAATTTGTAAATCCAAAAAAAAATTTGCTTTTTTTTGTAACTTTGAATTTTTCCCCTAAATTCATAAACGCTTTGTAAAATTATAGGAGGGTTATTGAACAAATTTTATATGAAAATTACGTTTTGTAAACCTGATATAACTTTACAAAGCATTTATGAATTGAGGGCTTTATTTTTAAACAATTTTTATATGAAAGATAACAATTTACAACCAAGTTATAAATATTTCAAAATTCCCATTGTTGGTGCCTACTGTTTTTTCTGTGTATATTCTTTATACATATGTATTTGTTTCATGAAACAATCAAATTCATCTAAAATTAGGACGAAAAGTTATATTTTAGAAATGATTTTTAACAGAGATTTTCTGAAAAGCACTTTTTAATGAGACTTTCATGCAAGTTCTTCTGGCATCACTGTCCCTTAATATATTTGTTAGATATTATTCCACAAATGATTCTTATTTTACTCAAATCTGATTAAAAAACTTGAAATTGATTTAAAACTTGTAAAAAAAAGTTATAAAATAATATTTTGTTAAATTAAATACACTTATAGCGTAGGGAAAAATGTAGGGGATTTTTTGGATGTAGAGGAAAAAGGGAATTTTTATAATAAACGTAGGGAACTTTCAGAATAGTTTCTGGCATCACTGCTGGGACCATGAATGCCAAACGACATATTTAATAGGTCCGTTCCTATACGTTACCGCGGGATCCCAATCTTACCCAAAAAGCGTTCCCGTACTCGAAAATTGAGTAAATGAGAGCGTTCAAGAGAGTGAATTTGTGTTTCTCTTTTTACCAAAGTTACCCAGAATTTTTCTTCGGGGAACTTTGGTAAATAGTAAAACTAACAACTGATGCAATGATAACCAAAAGCAATTGTGAAAATAAATTGAAAAATTAAATTAAACAAACCAATACGCAAAAGAAATGTGATATTTATAATAATTAATTGAACAAAATCCATAAGAACTTTTGAATGCAAATAAATATGTGTGTTTATTCAATTTCTCAAACTAAAATTATACGCATTTTCACACTTTTCTTTGAAATGCATTTTTGGGCTCGAAAAGTGGTTTTGTGCGTTCCTTTACTTTTGGGAAATTTTGTCATTTTGTGAGAGGATTTTTTGCTTAATCTTTACCGAACTTTACCCAAAAAGTAAAGGAAGAACACAGTGACGAAAAGAAATTCACTTTGGACGGTCCTGATGGATATAATAAGATCTGGCATGATACGCGGAATTCAAACCCAGTTAAGCTGCATCGAAATTTTGGCTGTGGGAACCTTTTGGTTAGGGCTGACTTATGCAATCAAAAAACGACACCCATTTGTTTATGGGGAATATTTTTCAACAGGGTTTATAGACATGGACGTCAATTTAAGAGAGCTAAAAGAAGAAATCACTCGGGTATGTAATGAAATCGACATTTTCTAGTTTCAAAATTTGGTGAACTCATTACCAAAAACTGTTCTTTGTGACGTTAACCAGAATAATAACATTTCAAATTCTAGAAATATGACCATGGTCGACTTTAATGTTCAGTACAGAACTTTCTTTACTTAAGATTAATACAGTATTGTTCGAAACCTAAGCAACTTCTCCTAATAAAATAATCAAAGTCCTACATATTCTTTTTAATTTGGTTTATACAAAATAACACTTTTAATTTTTATTATATTATGTACCTACTATCTAATAATAACAACAAAAATTTAATTCCATTTCCTTGCCAATAAAAAACAAAATGAACTCCATATATTATTGTTCGAAACTTAAGCAACTTTCAGTGCTTCCTATGATACCCTTTCTTTCATATGACCTTCGCACATCGTTTTTCCATAGAATCTATAAGATTTTATAGTGTTGTGGTTGGTATTTGTGGCAACCCTTGTCAAGTGAACAGACACGCCCATTCGAAAATCAGCTGTAGTGTTGAATAGCTGTTTGGTATTATTGTAAGAGGACATCTCGATCAGTGTATATGGTTCTTATAAATGGAAATAATAAAAAGTACTTTACTGAAGTGTAATTAAAAACAGAAATAATAAAGAGTGTTTTATTCTTAAATTTGGTAATTTCGACGGGTTGTTACAGTATTGATTCTCACTAGGGTTTGGGGTTCGGGAATTCCCGGGAAATCCCGGGAAAAGTTTGCCGGGAATTCCCGGGAAAATAATATATTTTTCCCGGGAAAACGGGAAATTTTAAAAATATTAAATTTTTTAAATTGTTTTTGTTTCGAATAGGATTTTTTAATTTTAGTCATAAAAAACATTTTAAATACCAAAACAAAAATGTCATTGTTAAAATATTTTAAAAGGGAATACATTTATTTGACACGCAAATAAAATCTTTACCAAGTAATTAGGAGCATTTCAACTAATAAAGATTTTTCGCATAACTTATTCAAAATTTAAGTAGTAAAACCTAAAAACTTGGTAAAATGTTTAAAAGAAATATGAAAAAAAGCTTTGTTTCTTACAAATAATCGCCCTTACTATCTAAATTTTTCAAATGTTTAATTTAGGTAAAGTCGACTTTAGTTAAAATATTGGGTGGCAGTATACCTTGACTTCGTTTATTTTTGAAGCGTTCTGATTGGTTACCCAGCAAACAAAGATGATCATTAATGACTCAGAAATGAGCTCCAAAAACATAAACATTTTTTCACTTTTTCCTATGAAAGTGGTCCGTCCAAAAGAGCCCCCTGTGTAATCAGAAATGACTCAGAAAAAAGAACGTATAAAATCGAAATTTTCCTCATAAATTTAAATACTTTTGGAGTCCGAAAAATGAACCCTCATTTTGAGACAGCTTTTTAGATTGTAGAGACAACTTTTTGGATTGTTTTTTGAGGGTTCATATATTCTTCCAAAAAAAAAGAGTGTTTTCAAAAAAACAATAATCATTTCTACGAGCCATTTAAGAATCTTATTTATGAGCGCTCCGAACTTGCTGGCTGGGTAATTTATTTTCAACCAATCAAAATATTTAAAAATATAAATATTTTTGTAAGGTTTTCATACACAAAATGAACAAAACCGTTTGATTAAAAATAAAGTCGACTTTAAATTTAAAATACTCTTTTATATTAAGGGCCAATAATTTTATAAGTAACGTTTTCATTAATAAATGTGAAAAGAAAAGACTGGTTAACGGTGGTATCTAAATTTGGTTATCCGACATCTAAATTTGGTGCACAAAAAAAAATTTATGATCATGCAACTTCTCTTGAAGAAAAGAGCAACAAGAATAACGTTTCAGCTAAAATTAGCAAAGTACCCGAAGAAAAAAGTGTAAGCTGAATAGGCATTAAAGGTTTTATGGTACGGCAAACATTTCCTGAAATGGTATCCAAATTAGCCGCATTCAATCCGCACCATAACTAGATCTTCGTTTATTCGAGAAAGTTTTTATAATAAAAACCTGGCATTGCAAAAACAGAAACCGATGTAAAGAACATTATATTAAATTACTACAATCATGTAAAAGATATCATGATGAAAGAAATATTGAGCAATATTTCTAACAATAGGAGATTTACTATAATCTTAGATGAATGGACAAGAATATCACAACAATGTATAAATGGAAATAATTCATTTTATAACCTGGGGTTGGTTTATATATCAGGAAGATGTAATGCTGATGAAATAAGAAGAATTGTAGAAATAAGACTAGAAGAGTTTTATTTGTCTTTGGAAAATAACATTGTGGCCACCATATCTAATGGGCCAAGTGTGATTTGTACTGAAATAGTTTTTTTTTAACAAAAATTACTTATATAGGTGGTTTTCATTAACAATTTTGTTCAAAAATATTTCCCGGGATTCCCGGGAATCCCGGGAATTAAATTTTTTCATTCCCGTTTCCCGGGAAATAAAAAAGTCCGGGAAATCCCAAACCCTAATTCTCACTCTGATTTTAAGCAATTTATAAGGGGGGTTATTATGTAATTCGATTCGAAACGGAAATGCTTTGGAACAGAATTTTCACATTGAAAATTAAGTAACAAAAAACTGTTTTTATTGGGGGAAAATATTGAAAACGTGTATGCTATAGTCTAATAAAAGTAAAATGCCAAAAAAAGTTGGACTTACAACAACGGATATCTTTTTACAAGAGTTTTAAAATTTCTGAATTCGAACAATATTTTTCGAATCCGCTTACGTAATAGCCCCCCTGCTCCCGCTTATTACTAAAACGGCGAGTTCCGACCCTGCGCTTCAAAATGCCGAATAGGTTTTCTATGGGAGTAAAGTCTGAAGATTGAGCTGGCCAATCCAATCCCATTAACAGGGAACCATTCTTTGACCCACTTTGACGAGATTTTGGGTCATTATTGCGCTGAATTGGCATTTCCAATTCAGCATATTGAAGCATGTGTTTGGCTAAAATATCCATATAAACAAAGCGATCCATTTTTATTTGTATTTCAACAAAAGGCCAACTCCACTCGTCGAAAAGCAGGTCCACACCATTACATTTCCGCTCCCATGCTTTTCCTCTACAATAACGCGGATGTAATCGTTTTCCCTTCGGTCTTCGAACGTGGCATACTTCATCTGAATTTAACAGTTTAAATTTAGACTCGTCGCTGAATAAAACTATTTTCCATTTCCCCACAGTCCAATTTGCGTGAGCTTTTGCAAAATCCAACCTTAAATTTCATAAAACTAATGAAAATTAACGAATACGTTGCAAAATCATTTAGGCAAACCTCTTTTTTAAATGTTTCTTTGTCAGTATAGGTTTCTTAGGCGGCATGAAGCTTCTCAAATTATTTTCCAATGATCGTTTTCTCACACTGCTCGAAATAATATTGAGATTAAGCTCACTCACAACATCTTGGCAGAAATAAAGGGTTTTTTTCTTAATTAATCGGACAATTTTCAATCTGTTCGATGTGAAGTTTTTCGAGGTTGCCCTCTGGTATTGGCTTTCTCTACTATTCCAGTAGCTTTGTACTTTTTAATTAGTAGCGAAACTATTCATTTGTTAATGCTTAATTTGTTAGCTATAGAGACTTGCGATTGGCCCTTATTAAATATTTAACAATTTTGAGCTTAAAATCGATTCCGTAACGTGTACGCGCCATAGCTGCACTTCTAAGTAAACAGAAACAAAAAAAAAAATTTTCTTTGTCAAACTAAACGGGAATTAAATAAATGTTTAAAAATTTTTATTTATTTGTTGCAAAAAAATACAACAACAAAATAGTTGCTTAAGTTTCGAACAATAATATATGGAGTCAATTTCGTTTTTGTTTTTTTTTTTATTTTCAACAATAGAAACGCTTTCTGGTAAGATTGGGTTCCCGAGTGTACCCGCGGTTACGTACATGGAACCAACCTATTATTTAAATGTAGGATCCACAGAAAAATGTAGAAAGTGTATTATTTGTTGTTGATAAGTGATGTCCATTATCAATTTACATGTTAAATATTTTAACATCTAACTAAACTAATTAACACAGCTAATTTTGTATAATATATGCTAAATACACCACAACTCTTGTTAAATTTTAATATAATTCGTACTAATAACATATGTATACCCAGCAAAAAATAAGCTAAGGACTTCTAAATGTATACTTTATTAAGTGGTACGTACACAAACACAAATTTTAAAAGAATGAATTATAATAGGACAATATAAAAAATACATTCTTGTGCATAACATCTTACAAACAACTTCTCAGAAGTTGAATTGTACCTATCAACAAATTATTTTGTGCGTCATGCCTTCACGCAGGAAAAATCTTAAACAAAAACAACATTAAATTCAGTTTGAAAATCAAATTAAGTTTGATTTCCTTTTTATTTAAATATGTTTTTATTTAGTTTTGAAATGCGTAGGTATTTAGTTCTAAAATGTTGACATATTAATTTAAATACACAATTCAACTTCTGAGAAGTTGTTGTTGAAGTTACAGAAATGTATTTATGTTGTACAATTTTAATTCATTCTTTTGAAAGTTGTGTGTTTGTATATAACTTAATAAGTTATGCATTTAGAAGTGGTAAGGCCTTTTTCTTTTTTTCGCTGGGATATTTTAAATAAAACTTTACTAATGTGTTCATATGAAAACTCTATTTTACAGATGACAATGATATGGAAAAGAGCATTAATTTGGAACAGAATCAAACCATTGAAAATCGTGGCGATAAAAGTTATTTAATAGTGTGGCATGTTAGTCAACGTTAACTCTGTATAAAAAATTTTAAGAAAGGTTTTCAATAATTGTTTTATTAATATTATTAACCAATAAATATTTATTTATTTTTTAGTTCTCACATTTTGTATACTATTAGAGCAAAAGTATGCGAATGAAGAATACATTTAAAAAAAGTGTATTTAATTTTTAATTTATATATATATATATAAATATATATAATTAAATTAAATATTAAATTAAAAATAAATATATAACACCACCAAATAGTCTAATAACCAACAACATAAAAATAAAAAGCTTTTAAAGTGCTTAATTGAAATGTGAGGACACAAATTTATAACAAATTAAGAAATTTTATAATTTATTTTTTCGTTATATTTTACTTTCATTATATTTATAAGAACAAAATAAGCTTTATATTTGCGAGAATAAGGAGAATAACATTTTCTGAAGTTTTAAGTAAACTTCAGATATTGTTTGTATTTGGTGATTTAAAAAGTACTTTTTTAAATAAAATTCTCCTTGTAATTATTTATTATTATGTAGGCAAGTGATATTGTAATCCTTAATAAACGAACAGCAACCAAATTATTAAACCTAAAAATACAGCTCCTCCCATTTTAACATCAAATTAACTATAATCGTTCTTAACATTTCTACTTTCTTAACATCACTCATTAAAAAATAATATTCCTCTTCTTAAGACTTTTTTAAGTTATTTTAATCTGTAGCTTAATAACCCTTTTTAATTTGTATATATATTTTTTAAGTTTTGTAAATTTTCTTTTAATTTTATTTTAGTTAATTTTATTGAAAAAAAACAAAATTTTTGTTTTAAAACAATTTGTTAAATTTGTTTGTAAGTTTTTAATTGAATTATGTATAAAAAGAAAAAATGTTTATAAAATAATAAACAATTTTGATTTGAAACCAATTAAAATTTTTACTTTCTTTATTTTTCTGGATTTTAGACCAGGACATCTTTAAAATACTTCTGTGCACTTTAGAAAAGTTTTTTCAAGGATATTTTTTAGCTAGAACTAAAATTTTTGTTCACAAAAAATTAAAAACCTCTTTCAATTACGAAATTGATGATATCAATTACATTTTAATTGATTTTGCACCTATCACGCAAATGATACTATAAATTACTAAAAATTGTGTACGATTAATTGAATCAATTAAAGAATTCAAAGATTTAACTGATTCAATTAAATATTTATTTAAAAACAAAATTTATTTTAAACAAATCTTTAGATGATATAAGCTAATATTTTTTTGTGTGCTTTAATACCCCATTCACAAACGAGTTTTGTAGGCGATTTAGCAATTAGATTTGGAAACTAATCAAAACTGTTCACATACTGTTGAAGGGGTTTTCATTATCTGGTTAACAGCTGTTTTTTTATTTTTGTAAACAAAAAATATTTGCGACCTAAGCAAAAATTTTAAAAATATTTCAAATAAAATATTTTCCGCTGCCGGAATAAAATATTTATTAATTTTGGATGAAATGCAACTTTAATATTTATATATTAAACTTTTCCAACAGGGATGAGTAGTTTAAAGATTAAACTTTTGATTTTTTGGTCGGAGGAAGACTGCAGCTATTGAAGATATGTTTGTATACAATTTGTTGCCCGGAAGAATAATGCAGCTACATTTAACTCAACTGTCAGTGAAATATATAATTAATTTCATTTAAAAGCACAATTTGTTTTGTTTTTGTTGATTTTTATTAAAAATTAAAATTTATTTTTTCTATTTGTGTTGTTTTCATTGCTTATGTTATAGAGTTATAGAAATATTAAGTATTTGGGTACTGAGTATTCAGTACCGTGTTCTTTTGTCCGAGTACTCAATGACCAAACGAAACTCCTTAGTACATTTAAAGTTGTATTTTTCCAAATATATGCATAATTTTGCCATGAAAATACATCTATGTATATGTAAATATAACTCATTTAGAAAAGAAATATGAAAAACGGAGTATAGAGTGGTATCGAGTACTCAGCTAAACAAGTATTGAGTACTCAAAAGCACCCTGACTTTTAGGAGATAATTGACAGGGTTTATAAATTATCTTGTCAAATTGAAGTGATTATTGATAGAAAATTTTTATGGAGAATCACGAGATAATACATGAGATAATGCAATAATCATCAAGATAACTGAAACCTCGTTCATGTGAATGGGGTATAGGAATTTTATAATATCAAAAATGCACCTAACAGCTTTGAATTTTACAAAAAAAATATCTTCAAAAAAGTTTTAACTTTTTGATGAAAAATAAGTTCTTTTGTCAAAAGGCCACATTTATTTCGTTTATAATTTTTTTGGGGATTTTTTTACTTAAAAATACATAATTATATATTTATTTAGGCTGAATTCGGCTTATAACTTTAAAAAAATATATATCTATTTTATAAATTTAGAAATACTTAAGTGTTTTTATAACCTGCAATAAATTATTTGTTGTAAATATACCTTAAAATATTAAAACAAAATTTTCGAAACCAGTAGTAACTTATTGTCGTAAACAAAATAAATCCAAATATAAAATAATAAATTTCCTCTTTTAAAAAAAATATAAATAATTTTGTTTTTATTACACTACCCTGCGCACATCCAAAGAATATACAGAATAAAGAGATTGGGGGACTCTACAGAGAACTTATATTCTTAGAGAAGGTGCATTACAAAGCTCACTTTTTTTTAGCTTTCTATGGCGTGAACGATGAGGGCAAAAATTTGATTTTAGCAAATTCTACTTTATCACTAGATGGCGTTAGTGTTCCCGTGAACTAAAGGGACAAATTATTTTTGTTTACGAAATGTGGTAAGGTAGGAGATGAAAAAAATGTAAAAGGCGAGCAGCAAAATTAGGATAGTTGAAAAAAACAAAAATCAAGAAATTGTTTTTTTCTTTTTGGGGGGGTTGCATATTATTACATGTTATTGTTTATGATATTTGGGTGTGGGGGGGTGTAGAAAAGGTTTTTTTTATTGGTAGATAGGTTTCTTTACATGGGGGTATAGTTAAATGTTTGTTACTTAAGGGAAAAGGAGGGATGGCTAAATTTTTTTTTATTAGGTATGAATTGCATTAGATGCGTGTGTATGTGCATTTTTGTTTATATTTGTAACAACAATAAGCTTTACACGCAGGAGCAACAACAATGTTTACCATGTTTTTTTTTTGTTGTTTTGGTTTTTTTATTTTGTTTTTTTTTTGTTGTTTGGCGAAGCAAAACAGATAAGCAAACCAACAATAACGTTCTATGGACAAACATACTGTTTTTTATTGTTGGACAAAAATATTTTCTATCATTATATACATATATACATACATGCATACATACACATATTTTTATGTTGGTTTTAAAACTTATTAAATTTTATTTTTTTTTTTTTTTTTGAATTTGCCAAATTTCACTATTCTTTGAAATTTGGCAACATGGCTTGTGTTCGTATATTGTGTATACAATTACTATTACACAAATTACTAACACTAACGCAAACATAAAAATATTTTTCGATTTAAAATCTAAAAAAACATCTTTATTTCTGTTTATAAAAGTACACAGTGTATAAATGGTAATGACTTATCATTATTTTTTGGACTACCAGTAATGACACGGACTTATTTTCGGCACTATTTCAAAACATATAATAATGAGTTACTAACTATTTAACTAGTTACTTTTTCCATTATATCAAAGCAAAAAATAATGCATTACCAATAATGACTTATTTTCAGGGTTGGCAGGCAATACCGCTAAAATACCGTTAGCGATTTAAAACCCTTTCAACTGCCTACCATTACCCCTAAAATATCGTTACCGAAATAACCGAATTACCGTTATCCTTAAAATACCGTTACCGAAATAAATGAACTAACGTTATGCTTAAAATACCGTTACCGTTATTTTTAATTTTCTACTTTTGGTAATTGCACGTGGGTATTGAGTATTTTTCGTACTTTAAGTTGGAAAATTGGTTTTGTTTTTAATCTCGTTTGTTTTTTGTAAAAAAAAAATTGCGGGATACATCGAAATAACTGACTACCGTTATCCTTAAAATATCGTTACCGAAATAACGGAAATATCGCTAACCATAAAATACCGTTACCGAAATAATAAATATACCGTTATCCTTAAAATACCGTTACCGAAATAACTAAAAAACCGTTATCCTTAAAATACCGATACCGAAATAAATTAAATAGCGTTACCCTTAAAATACCGTTACCGAAATAATCTCAAATAGCGTTACCCTTACCGATAACCGCATTGTTTCGGCTACCATCCATGGTTTTAAATATGCCGAAGTAATTACACATATTTTTGTAATCGAGACAAAAAAAAATTTTTTATTAAAATATACTTTTTGTCAGCCATTTTGTCAGTTGTTTTAAAATGTTTGTAGTAAATATTTTTCAGTTAATTTTACGATATTGTTAGTTATTTTTAATGTATTTAGTTATTTTTTAACAGTTAAAAATAACAACATTTTTACTTATTTTAAAGTTAAATACCTTTGTCGCCTTTTAACTGCATATACCTTTGTTTTAACTATCATTTTCAATAGATTATATTGACAAACTTTTTTGAGTGTATATGTCGACATTTTATTCGTTTTTTCATATGCTGGCGTAAAGACGTCTGCAACTGTAATTTAAAACAAATGAAATTTTATTTGAAAACAGGACAACTACAATTTCATTAAATTAAACTTACATTTTCTTTTCTTTTTGACTGTTAATAAAATAAACCACACATTAGTCAAAACAACTAACAAAAGACTGCATAAAATGAATGTTACAAATTTTCAGTATTTTATGTTCCCTGTTTTTTTTTATGACTTACGAATGTAGTTAAAACTTATATTACTTCTACAAATTATTGTTACTTTCATTTAAAATAACAAAACTGAAATACTACTTGAGTAACTAACAAATTCTGACAGTAGAAGTTTCCTGACTGCGAATTATTCACCTATTCATATAATTAATCAATTTTAATGCGAGTTTATTCAAAAAATAATATCAATCCTTAGTGCATAGTGCAATAAAAATTATAAAATATGCACTTAAAAGCAAGATGTGCAAAAATTTGCATTTATAACAAAATATGCAACAACAAATCGATGCCATTTTGTTGCAAATTCTTTGATTCGGAAAAGTATTTGGTTTAAATCATTTTTGGATTAATGACTACAAACATGCATGAAAGTCGCTGCCCTGAAAAATTATAAAACTAGTTTTTTTATTTAATTTACCATATACTGAAATTCATTGTTCGAAAGAAAAAGTTCACTTTTGAAAACATTTTCCTATCGAAAAAATGTTGGATTTTAAAGTACTTAGTAGTAAAATACACAGGTAACTACCAAAGAATTTACATGAAAAAACAGTCCGATATGAGATATATATCCCTTCGAAAAACACGTTACATTCATTACAGATTTAGGGAAAACCCTTTTAAATAAAAATAATTATCAGATTCTGTATTAGTCTTTCTACAAAAACTTTTCAGATTCTAAAATGACTACCTTAAATAAAAATTTTATGATAAATATTTATGAATTACTGGAATAAATTTTCAGATTTATTGATCTAGATCAGGGATGGTAAGACTTTTTTTGCTGCGTGCCAGAAACGGACAATTTTTTTTTGTAAAAATTTCTCGCGTGCCACCTTAATTTTAGTTGTCTTTTAAAAGTCCTTTTTTAAAAATTTTTAAAATTAGAAAATTTCTCATAAAAATATCATCGCAGATGTACATATTTATATATTTATCAGCGCTACGGATAAGCCCCATGAAATAACCCGCAAAGGAAAAAATTAAATAACATCCAAGAAATGACGTAAATATGTTTGACGGTTATTTAATTTTTGGGGGTTTATTTACTCTTTAAATATTGAGATTATTTCATTATGAAAAAATTAAATTGAACATTATTGCCTTTTAATTTTTTTGGGGGTTATTCCATATTTGGTGGTTATTTCATATTGTTAAAAAAAAGTTAAATTATTGGGCGCCATCAATTATTTAAGTGATGATTTTGTTAAAATAAATCGCGCGGTTTTGATCATCATAATAATGAATAAAAAGCGAATATTATGGATTTGAACAGAGAAACTTCCATTTCAGATGAAATGGCTCTGCGAAACACGATCAAAACCCAATTTCAAATTCCAACAAAGGGGGTTATTTCATTATGAAACTTATTTTCAGCCTTTATTTAATTGAGGGTTATTTCGTAACACATATTTCCCTTGAAAAAAACTTCATTTTTAAGATCCAATTTTACTACAAGTTGTTTTCCATTTTTGTGCAATTTTCTGGTACTTTTTACTTCTCCATTTTCTCATCGAAACAATTAAACTTCTTTCAATCTAGAATTTTAGAAATTTTCCCAGAATTTTCTGATAATCGAATTTGCGAGTTCTGTATTAACCACATTTCTTTAAACAAAAAATGGTGGCAATACTGAGTTTTCTTCATTTTAAAAGAGGAAGCTCTATGAAAAATTTCACCACTATGGAGTTAAATCACACATTTTTGTAGCGAAATTTAACATTTAACTGAATTTTTTGCTGGTCTTCTAATAGTTTAAATTTTTTGAAAATATCCAACAAAACGTCGCGTGCCATCTAAAATCCACTCGCGTGCCACTACTGACACGCGTGTCATAGTTTTGCCAGCCCTGATCTAGATAGTGGAAAAATAAAGTATATTTGCACAATTGTTGCTATATTTCCTACACAGATTATACCAGATATGAATCAGCTGATTTGGGTAAAATGGCCGACAGAAAATGAGCAAAACAAAACGCAAAAATTTAAGAAAAACACAAAAGATAAAGCACAATAATCCAAGGTTGGTTACCGAAACGAATAACGGTAAGGGTAACGGTAACGGTATCAGATTTCGTTTGTTTAGGTAACGGTAAAGGTAACGGTATTTAAGACTGTTTCGGTAACGGTATACCGTTATCGAAACAGCAATACCGGTACGGACCGGTATTAAAAATGGCATATTTTTAATACCGGTCCGTATTACATGGCATATTTTTAATTTTAAGTACTGAAAATACAGATTTTAAGCTATAAATTCAATACTGGTAGTTTTAATAAGTAAAATTATTATCTATAAATTTTTTGTAAAAAAAACATTCAAGAATATAAAATAAAAAATAAAATAAATTGTAATTTTTATATAAAATAATAAATACCGGTAAAATACCGGTAACTACCCATAAAAATAACGGTATCGGTAACGATAACGGTATTTAGAAATTTTTTTAGAGGTATCGATAACGGTAACGGTATTCAATTTAAAACGGTATTTTAGCGATAACGGTAACCAACCTTGCAATAATCTAAAAAGAGACAGATATACACAAAAAATTCGCAATACAAAATGTATGGAGATTTTATATTGTTATCTCCCTCTTGACTTCGATGTATACAAAACCATATGGTTCGAAAATACTTTTTTGACACCTGTCATTAGGTCCATTCGATTACTTTTCTCAGTCAAGTCCAGTAAGAATTACTCAGTACATACAAACTTTCAGAGAGTAAGACAAGATTTACTCTCAAAATAAAATTTTCCCAAACATGTACGCGAACAGAAAATTTGCAACAATTTGCAAGTTTGTACACACAGCTGATTACAACACCAAATATACAAATAAATTTTAAATGGTCGCTATGAGAGAAGACAATTTTTAATGTTAAACCTTAAGCAGAACATTTTTAGAAGGTTTTCTTATCTTTTCCATAATTTATTTTGAAAGTTTTACTGCTTTGTATTTCCTTAAAATAATATAATTGGAAAATATTTTTTTTTATTTACCATAAACAATCATATGTTCTCGAAACATGTTTTTTTCTGCTTGCAAATTCTTAAGCTGCCTACACACTAGGGAACATGGTTGAGGGAACAAAAAATATCAAAAAATTTTGTAAACACGAAATGCACGCTCTCAACACGCACACACACACAAACGCACTCACACATTCACAAAAAATGCTCTCTTTTTTTAAGTATGTTCCCTAGTGTGTAGGCAGCTTTACTGGCAAAGATTTATCCAGTAAAAATTTGCAAGAAAAAGAAGAAGACTTGGAAACTCTCAACTGTCACTTATTCTCTCTTTTTTCTTTCTGTTTACTGAGTATTTATGTAAACGAACGCCATCCAGTAAAAATTTGTACAAATTTGTACAAATTATCCAGTAATCGAATGGACCTATTAGTTTCACATCTGGTATTAATCTGTGATTTCCTATTGAAAGAAAATCGTCATTTTGAAGAGGAAAATCGTCATTTGACTATTTTTGATAGTAAAAATCGTCAAAATGACGATAACTCGTCAAAACTGGCAACATTGTATGTAGTATCAACAAAACCACTGAGATATGGTACAATATATAGGTATCACAGAAGAGAGCACAGTCTATAGATTATAATTATTTCAAAACAGTACACTCACAAAAGTTAGTCGGTAGAATATACTGAAAATGACAGCTAAAACAAAGGTATATGCAGTTAAAAAGGCGACAAAGGTATTTACCTTTAAAATAACTAAAACTTTTATTATTCTTAACTGTTAACTCTGAGTCTTGACGAGACATCGATTTGTTTGCACAAGAACTAATCGTCGGCACAATAACGGGAAAAAATTTGTTCATTTGTTTTGGGTGGAGAATACGTAATGTCAGACAATTCATTATTTTTTGTTTTTTTGTTGGAGTAGGTCACAATCGAAACTATTTATTTTCATGTTTTCAATGCGTTTTCCACTAATTTTTTAACAATAATAAAAAGCAAATTGCTTTAAATTTAATAATAATAAAAATTCTTTACTTTTTTTTTAGCATTTTATTAATTTTCTAATATTTTCTTTTGTTTATAGTAATGCCACTAAGTAAAAATTAGATCTGGCATGGTGGTTGATGTTGCACATAGTTGTGAAGCTGCCTACACACTAGGGAACATGGTTGAGGGAACAAAAAATATCAAAAAATTTTGTAAACACGAAATGCACGCTCTCAACACGCACACACACGCAAACGCACTCACACATTCACAAAAAATGCTCTCTTTTTTTAAGTATGTTCCCTAGTGTGTAGGCAGCTTGAGAACAATTGTGCTGACAACGTTGTCTGAACAAGAACAAAACATGAACAAGAGTGGTCCACACGAGACAAATTCATGGGTGAACAAGAAATTGTTCGTTGGTTGCACAAATCGATGTCTCGTCAAGACGCTAAGTTAAAAACAACTAACAAATGCATTAAAAATAACTACCTATGTCGTAAAATTAACTGGTAAATTTTTACGACAAAAATTTTAAAACAACTTACAAAATCGGTAAAAACTACTGTTTTTCACTGTCAATTCTTTTTGTTTATAAAAGTATATTTTAATAAAAAAATGTTTGTTTTTCTCGATTACAAAAATATGTGTTATTACTTCAGCCTATTTAAAATTCGAAGTAAAAATTTCAAACCGTTCTCCAGTTATTATGCATTTATTTCGGTAACGGTATTTTAAGGGTATCGATATTTCATTTATTTCGGTATCGGTATTTTAAGGATAACGGTAGTTCATTTATTTAGGTAAAGGTATTTTAAGGATAACGGTAATTCGGTTATTTCGGTAACGATATTTTAGGGGTAACGGTAGGTAGTTGAAAGGATTTTAAATCGTTAACGGTATTTTAGCGGTATTGCCTGCCAACCCTGAAAATAAGTCACTATTGGTAATGCATTATTTTTTGCTTTGATATAATGGAAAAAGTAACTAGTTAAATAGTTAGTAACTCATTATTATATGTTTTGAAATAGTGCCGAAAATAAGTCCGTGTCATTACTGGTAGTCCAAAAAATAATGATAAGTCATTACCATTTATACACTGTGTACTTTTATAAACAGAAATAAAGATGTTTTTTTTAGATTTTAAATCGAAAAATATTTTTATGTTTGCGTTAGTGTTAGTAATTTGTGTAATAGTAATTGTATACACAATATACGAACACAAGCCATGTTGCCAAATTTCAAAGAATAGTGAAATTTGGCAAATTCAAAAAAAAAAAAAATTGAATAAGTTTTAAAACCTACATAAAAATATATGTACACAGAAAAAAGTGTCACAAAATTTTAAGTAATTAAAAAAAATTGTTGGCTTTTTACTTAGATACACAGAAAAAAGTATCACAAAATTTTAAGTAATTAAAAAAAATTGTTGGCTTTTTACTTAGATATCTAACAATTTTTTTATTAAATGTTTGTAAATTGTATCAAAAATATCAAAAAATACACAGAAAAAATTTACAAAATTCTGTTTGTAATGTTAAACACCTTTTTTGCATAAACAAACAAAAAATTTTTTAAAAAGGCACCAACAATGGAATTTGTATATACAAATCCCTTTTTGTAACTTTTTTGTAATTTGTTAAAAATAAAATCAATTTTTTTTTAACAATGTGTTTTGTAAATACAATAATTTTTTTTTGTAACTTGTTTGTATTTGTTAAAAATAAAAAAATAAAATTCAACAACGAGTTTGTTATATTAAAACAATTATTCGCTTTATGTTGTCGTATTGACAAAAAAAAATACTTTTTTGAAATTTTTGTTACAATTTACAAACATTTGAGCAATTGAAAACAAAAAATAAATGATTTATTTTTTTTTGTTTCAAAAAATTCTAAGGCTATTTTTTTGATATTTTTGATACAATTTACAAACATTTAATAAAAAAATTGTTAGATATCTAAGTAAAAAGCCAACAATTTTTTTTAATTACTTAAAATTTTGTGATACTTTTTTCTGTGTAGCCTTAGAATTTTTTGAAACAAAAAAAAAACAAAGCATTTATTTTTTGTTTTCAATTGCTCAAATGTTTGTAAATTGTAACAAAAATTTCAAAAAAGTATTTTTTTTTTGTCAATACGACAACATAAAGCGAATAATTGTTTTAATATAACAAACTCGTTGTTGAATTTTATTTTTTTATTTTTAACAAATACAAACAAGTTACAAAAAAAAATTATTGTATTTACAAAACACATTGTTAAAAAAAAATTGATTTTATTTTTAACAAATTACAAAAAAGTTACAAAAAGGGATTTGTATATACAAATTCCATTGTTGGTGCCTTTTTAAAAAATTTTTTGTTTGTTTATGCAAAAAAGGTGTTTAACATTACAAACAGAATTTTGTAAATTTTTTCTGTGTATGTGTATATATTAGGGCGGGTCGATTTAATAATCGCCCATGGCTCAGTGAAAATCGTATTCTAGGGATCAAAATAAGAAACTTTGCCGAAGGAACCATACCTCTAAAACGAATTCTACTACCCCCAACTGTTGACTTTTGTCCCGTAGGGTCAAGTTTTGAAAAATCCCACTTTGACCCATTTAGAGTGCCCCAATCGAGTCCAAATGTATGACCGACCCCCACTAACTAAAACGAATTCTACTACCCCCAACTGTTGACTTTTGTCCCGTAGGGTCAAGTTTTGAAAAATCCCACTTTGACCCATTTAGAGTGCCCCAATCGAGTCCAAATGTATGACCGACCCCCACTAACTTTGGAGAGCCGATCCACCCATGCCAGTGGCACACCCCCTGGAACTCCCCTGGGGGGTTCCCCATACAAACATTTTAAAAAATCACCATTTTTGTAACTTTATTTTATTATTTTTTATTTATTTTATTTATTTTTATTATTTTATTTATTTTTTCTCTTTAGAAACTTATTTAGTCAGAACATATGTAAATGAAAAAATTAATTTAACTTAGTAATAGAAAAGAAAAAATGCCCAGACTTGAAAGCAAAAAAGACTTCAAACAGTAATTTTTTTTATTTTCTTTTCTATTACTAAGTTAAATTAATTTTTTCATTTACATATGTTCTGACTAAATAAATTTCTAAAGAGAAAAAATAAATAAAATAATAAAAATAAATAAAATAAATAAAAAATAATAAAATAAAGTGCCAAAAATGGTGATTTTTTAAAATGTTTGTATGGGGAACCCCCCAGGGGAGTTCCAGGGGGTGTACCACTGGCATGGGTGGATCGGCCCTCCAAAGTTAGTGGGGGTCGGTCATACATTTGGACTCGATTGGGGCACTCTAAATGGGTCAAAGTGGGATTTTTCAAAACTTGACCCTACGGGACAAAAGTCAACAGTTGGGGGTAGTAGAATTCGTTTTAGAGGTATGGTTCCTTCGGCAAAGTTTCTTATTTTGATCCCTAGAATACGATTTTCCCTGAGCCATGGGCGATTTTTTTGCCTCCCCACAAATCGACCCAGCCTAGTATATAATGATAGAAAATATTTTTGTCCAACAATAAAAAACAGTATGTTTGTCCATAGAACGTTGTTGTTGGTTTGCTTATCTGTTTTGCTTCGCCAAACAACAAAAAAAAAACAAAATAAAAAAACCAAAACAACAAAAAAAAAACATGGTAAACATTGTTGTTGCTCCTGCGTGTAAAGCTTATTGTTGTTACAAATATAAACAAAAATGCACATACACACGCATCTAATGCAATTCATACCTTTTATTTGGAGTCCTAATGCGGTTATTCATAAAAGCCGTATTGAGAAAATCCAAGTTAAGTTTGTTAAATTTGCTCTTCCTTTCTTCAATGTTTTAAATTCCACTCTTTCTGCTCCTGTTCCTACATATTGTGTCCTTTCCTATGAAGATAAATGTTATTTTATCTTCTTGAAAACTCTGGAAACTCGTAGAAACATTTTTGCGTTAACTTTTATACATGGTATTATTTGTGGCGCAGTTGATTCCTCTGAATTATTAAACTCAATTAAGATCTATGTTCCTCCTAGATCTCTAAGGATTATAGATAAGTTATTCTTTATTGATATTCATAAAACTAATTATGCACTGAATGAACCTCTAACTAAAGCATTGAGATTATTTAATGATTATTGTAATCAATTAGATATAACTGTTCCTCATTCTCAATTTAAAGTTTTATTAAATAAGTTATTTTAAGTTATTTACTATTGTTCTAGTTGCTAGTCTGTAAGGATAATTATTGTATCCATAGACCAAATAAATAATAAAAAAAAATTTACCCATCCCTCCTCCTCCCTTAAGTAACAAACATTTAACTATACCCCCATGTAAAGAAACCTATCTACCAATAAAAAAACACACCAAAAGCACACCCAAATATCATAAACAATAACATGTAATAATATGCAACCCCCTCGCCTAAAAGAAAAAAACAATTTCTGGATTTTTGTTTTTTTCAACTATCCTAATTTTGCTGCTCGCCTTTTACATTTTTTTCATCTCCTACCTTACCACATTTCGTAAACAAAAATAATTGGTCGCTTTAGTTCACGGGAACACTAACGCCATCTAGTGATAAAGTAGAATTTGCTAAAATCAAATTTTTGCCCTCATCGTTCACGCCATAGAAAGCTCAAAAAAAAGTGAGCTTTGTAATGCACCTTCTCTAAGAATATAAGTTCTCTGTACCCCGTTTCTGTATCTAATGCGAGAAGTTTTCTTATCGAGAAATGCATGGTCATCCTGCATTAAACAGGGTGATTTAAGCGATGATAAAATGGACTGGAGTTGTAGTCGTAAATCTTTCAGATATTGTAACTTTTATAACCGAGTACACACGTAGTTTTGTAAAATACCTAATTAAATTATAAATAACTTACATGCATGGCATTACTAGCTGATTTGGTATCATATATATTTTATTGTCTGCGACTCATCCTTTATCAAGCAGAGCAGGGTTGCATTTCACATGTTTTTTGCGAAAATATTTCGATGCGAGAAATACAGAAACGGGGTGCTGGTTTTTATCAGAGTTGGCAACCGATTCATAAGGTTAAGGCCAGTTTACATTATAAGATTTTCGGTAGTATTTTGCTTTAGTACACATGCAAAACATATAGACAAGGTTGCAAAATCTTTCCGAAAATCTTATAGTGTAAACCAGTCTTTAGTGTTAATGGAAAACGTTATTTCATAAATATTTCATTAGGGTATTTTAAGGTTATCGGTATAATAAGTTATTTCGTTAAGATATTTTAGAGTTACCGGTATTTAAAGTTATTTCGTTTGATTATTTTAAGCCTTTTAAGTTATTTCGTTATGGCTAGTTTTCACTATACGATTTTTGGTATGATTTTGCTTTAGTACACATGCAAAACATATAGGCTGGATTTCAAAATCACACCGAAAATCTTATAATGTAAACCAGCCATTAGTGGTATTTTAAGGTAAATGATGGTCCCTAGGATATTTAAAATTTTTGAGTTAGGGTCTGTTATGTTAAACGGTATTTTAAATAATTTCGTTAAAGTATTTTGCGTTATTTCGTTAATGGTATTTTTATATTTTAAGTTATTTCGTTAATGGTATTTTTAGGTTAATTGTAGTTATTTCAATTCATTTTAAATCGTTATTGATGTTTTGGGGTTAGTGTTGACAAACCATGGATTTTATTGATATATTGAATTATTAATAAAAAAAAAAAACTATGCATTTCATACAGTCGCCATTTCAAAGGGTCATCATTTATTTGCTGGCTTTAAATCAGTAAAGAAATTAAAAAATCATAATTTGGAGACAAATTAGAAACGTTCTCCATAGAAATAATTTCAGATTTTGAGTCTAAAACATATTAGATTCTACAGAAAGCTTAGCTATTATACGAAATATTGTAGGTTTTGTTAACTATTCATCAATTATGTGAAATTTTTTCACAGAAATACCTTCAGATTTTGAAAATATTTTTTTATTGATAAATCTTCAGATTCTAATGCCTTTTGCGGTCAAGAAAATTATATTTATATAGAGAAACCATCTAATTTTAAATTCTTCCTGCTGTAGAAAAACTATTTAAGATTCAGAAAATTTTTACTGAACAATATTTTTTGTTAGTCCTATAATTTTAATATACGTGCAGGAGCACCATAGTCAATATTTCTTTTCTAAACAGACTTACCATTCTTTCAAAATTTTAAAAATCTGCTAACAACCTCAGACAGGGTTTTCGGGCTGTACTTTAAGGTCATTTCGATTGCCGTTAACAATCAGATGTTGGTTTTCAAATTGGAACTCTTTTGGAAGTGATCTAGTGTAAAGTCAGAAATGCCAAACTAACTTTTCTTATTTCTTCTTTTTAGAAATTCGTAAATATTGTCATGCCAATATTTAACAAAAAGTTGGCATGACTGGTAAAGATATTTATTCACTATTCAACTTTAACCCAATTCAGAAAAGTTGTATATTTATGTGTGGACTGTGATATTTGTAAATCCTGCTATTTCTTGAACTCGAGAAGTGTTTCAAGACATTTTTCATATAGATATTGAATTATTTAAAACTGTTAAAAAATTTCAATATTTTTAAAAAAGTGCTAAACTAGCACCTAGCACTTTTTTTAAATTTTTGGGTGCTAACTCCCAAAAAAAAGTGCTAGATCTAGCACCTAAAGTGCTAAAATGGCAAGCCTGTTTTGGGCTTCACTGATCTAGATCATCAATTGTAGTGCTTTTTCTACTGCTTCGGAATCTCCTTTTTTGCTGGGATATTTCATTTATTTATTCATATTAATGTGTTAAATACTTTTTACCAGTTTCATCTTTAGTTTCTACAGCTTTTATAGAGAAATTTAAAATATGTTTAGGTTTTTGGGTCCACTGTTTAAAATAATTCGTTTTAACATCAGACCAAGCACTTTGATATTCTTTAGCCAACAATTTTAAATCGATATATGTATTATCCAAATATTGGAAGATGGTCCACAATTCCGGGTTTAATCTAATTATATCTACAAACTCCTTAAGTAGATAATATTTGGAAATATATAAAGCAGACTGTGGTGTATTTATCCAATTTGTTGTTATTCCTTGTCTTTTGCCATTAACCGAAATTTCATAGGGTCTAAAAATGATTGGAAATAAAAACAAAAAATGTAATTAATTTCCTAGAAATTTCGTATTCGAATCAGATAATTTTGTAGATATTTGGTTGTTTAGAAAAGTTTTAACTTCAAATTAAATCTGTTTAAAAATGTTCATATTATAAATTGATCAGTTGTAACCAGAAACTCGACCCACGGATTGCTGAATCCATATTTACAACTTTTATTAACCAAAAATAAACAAAATTATTCATAATAATTTCAAAATCTTATAACACGTTTATAAAATAATTTTCTAGGAAAATTTTTTTATAAGCCATTTATAAATTTAAAAAGCCATTATGCATATGACCCCTAAAATACAATAAAACAAAATATTTTAAACGATTATAACACATACTTCATGTTATCTGGTACATCACACCAAACTAAACCATTTGGTGATGGCTGTTTCAAAACGTCTTGAGCAAATTCAAAATCAAGTGTCGAACATATTCGTATTTTCGGTATATGAAGAATATACTTAGAATTTATGTAATCATTATTTTGAAAACGTTTCCATATCGCTCTTTCCAAAGCGCTAAGCTCGCTTTGTCCCCAAAAGTTTAAAGTACTAAAGTAAATTGGACCATCAAGTAACATATCTAATAAAGCTCCTTGTATACCCATTATTTGCCATTTTGCTAGTTTGTCACTACAACTCATAGATAGGGTACGTTCACCTCTTCCAGGTTTTGTTCTCACATATCCCACCAATTGGTCCATAGCATCGGTATGATGAGAACCTACAAGTTTAGCACCGGTATAAACAGTTCCAACCATACAATCTACATTTGGTTCTATGTTGTTCTTTTCAGTTTTTCTTCTTTTCGACATAGATTCCTCTTCATCATTGCTGTCAACTATACAAGCATCGCCACAAGGAGTTTGAGTACTTAAAAAATGTAACGTCAGTTCGTCTTTTAATTTAAATTTTCTTGTTTCCTTTACCCATGTTAATACGGTATTGACCTCCTTGTCACTTTTTACCAAAGCTTTTTTTATTTGCTGGTAAAAGTATCTCAGAAGACCCCTTCTTGCCAATACCTCAGCATGTGAGTCGTTGAGTATTAAACCTTGGGAACATAATTTACTTTTTCCGATACATTTTGTACCACATCCCAGCGATATTACTTTACTGCTATTAGTTTTGGAATTGTACAAAACAACTCCTGATAAAATAGTCCATTCTTTATTATTTGGTTTTCCCGTTTTTGGTAGACTTTTGAATTTTGAAAAACACAATTTTGCCAAATCCCTTGCAGAAATATATTCGTAAGTTGATAAATCTCCCCTGTGCAACATTCTTGCCTGTGATGTTTGCAAAAGTAAATAAATACAGCTAAAGCAGGGATGAAAAATTCAGTACTTTAGTACTTTTTGCTGGCAAAAGCACCGTGGTACTAGTGTTGAGAAATTTCGATACTTTTTGAGTACTCAATACTTTTCAATTGAGTACTCGATACTAGAGATGAGCGATATTTTCATACCGGTGATTTAATCACAGTTATTTATAAATCACTGGTAACGGCAGTGATCAAATATTTCAAGTCGCAGTTACTCGGAATGTAGTTCTTTTAATATTTGTGTACTATTCTTTCTTGCAAACTTCATTGTGCACAGTAATACATGTTTTTTTTTCAATAACAGTGCTTTCACACTCTTCTGAATAAAATGTCTCCTTCTATCATGTCTTTGTTACCGGTCGCAACTATATTAGGAAGTGGATTATTTTTAAACTTAGTTTAACGCAGTTTGTAACTGGAGTACTGCTTTTAAAACGTGGTTTATTTTTTTTATTTCAATAATTATATACTCAAGAAAAAGTTTTTCCGGCAAATTTTTGTTAATAAACTTTGAAATGGCTGACAAAATTCGTTTTCGGTTTAACTAAACCAAGTTTAACTGACATCTTAAAAACTCGCCATAAATATTATTTCGTTTATTTATCAGAAAATCGCAGTATTTTCCATAGAAAAACCGTGATCACGACCACAGTTTAAAAGAACAGCGATTTGCAAATCACATTCAGTGAGAACAATGTTACTGAAAAAGCGCCGGATCGCCCATATCTATTACAAACCCGTGATCACGGTCACTGTTTAAAAGAACGGTGATTTGAAAATCACGATCACTGGTAGCAGCGTTATTCAAAAATCACCGGATCGCTCATCTCTACTCGATACTACTCAATACTTTAACGGTTTTTTTAAATTTAAAAATAAAAATGTTATGAATTGGTATTTATAAGGAAAAATAATAACAACCCAAGAAACATTTTAACGGACTCTCCGGCACGTACGGATTCATGAATCCGGCTTTTACGGCACGTTAACTCTCCGTAAGGTACGTATCCGTCAATGCTTGTACGTATACGGAACATTAACGGACCGTATAAATGGATTTTCGAACACAATACGTTTTAAATCCGTATTGGTGTATCCGTTTCCGTACCTTTAAATACGGATTTCATCGGTTTGTTTACAAAATTAACATACACGTGTTAAATAACTATTGTTACTTACATTTTAATTAATTTAAAACATTTTAAATAAATTGAATAAGTTTTCCCAAAAATTCGTTACAAATTTCTTTGCTTCACAAATAGAGTTGTATTTTCAGAGCTGTATTTTTAGAGTACTATTTTTAGAGTTGTATTTTAATACGAAAAATACACATTTCTTCGGAAAATTGCATCTTTAAAAGTATTGAGTAGTACCGTTTTAGTATTGAGTACTCAAAAAAACAGACAGTATTGAGTACTCAGTACCGGAATACTCAATACTTTTACAACTCTACGTGGTACCCTGCACGCAAAAAATAAAGGTATAAGTTACGTAGTTTTAGTATGTATTATAGCTCTACCCAAGTTTTGGGTGTAACATATATGCTTGGCATAAAATAAGAAAACAAAAACTAACATTAACTATACAAAAAAAATCTTGGTATATATTTCTTATTCTGTTTTTGGAATTGTTAGCACTAATTTATTAAACTTAAGCTACCCAAGAAACATTTTTACGGACTCTCCGGCACTTACGGAATCATGAATCCGGCTTTTACGGCACGTGAATGGTCCGTATGCACGTATCCGAAAAAGCTTGTATGTATACGGAACATTAACGGACCGTGTAAACGGATTTTCGAACACAATAGGTTTTGACTCCGTTTTTTGTATCCGTTTCCGTACTAGTAAATACGGACTTCACCTGTGTTAATTTGTTTTCAAATAAAAGTTTTTAAATTAGTTTAAAAAAGAGAGCTCAGCTCTTTAATAGTTAAAAAAATATTATTGAAACTTCATATTAGCCATAATACTCGTAGCGTGACTTCGTCCTAACCAGCGAAAAGGAAACTTTCGTAGAGCAAAACCGTTCACACACAAATGACTTCATCTTGCATTTATTAGATGGTAAGTATTTATGAAATTCCAAAGGTGTTTTCACGATGTGTGCAATGAATGCAATGGTGCAAAAAGAATTACTTGCTAATTTGTGTCATGTGTAAAAACTCCAATGTACACTCAGAAAAGTTCTGCAGTTACTACATGACAGTTATTTATGTAGTAATGCGGTTGTAGTTATTTTAACTACAATTGTAGTTAATTTACTTAGAACAAAATTTTTCAATGTTTTTCACAGTTATTTTTTTAAACAAACTACAAAAATTACTACATTGTAGTAACATTTATTTTATGCAGTTATTTTGAATTTTATTTACAAATACTTAAATTTTCAAGTGTGTATGCACACACACGAAGCAAGCAGAAGTATGTGTATGAATCACTTGTTTAGAAATTTCTAGTGAAAGAATATGAGTATAACATGTTTTCTCTTGTCTTAGTCATAAAACAACGCTAAAGGCTCAATTAGACGTGCCATAACCATAACCATATAAATCAGCTGTTCAAACCAATCTTATGGGCTACAATGTATACGATTATTGGTGACATGCTATGGCGTTATGGCACGTCTAATTTAACCTTCAAGAGTGAGCACGCGTAATACGGAAAAGGTTATATATTTTTTATTAAATTACTAAAATAATAAGGTAAGTTTTATAATATAAATTTATTTACGGGGAATGTTAAAAAAATATTGTATTTATTTTCTTTCAGTTCTTTTATATTCTCATCCCTTTCTACCTGGAGAAAAAAAGGAAGCCAAACAACAGCATATTTCATCCCTCACAGACGGACATGTACAACAATATCTTAAGTGAAAAAAGTGACATTAAGTGTAAATTTTGATTTCTCAATTTTAAATTTATTATAGAATAAAATTAAGTTAATAGTGTTTACATAAAATTGTTTTTTTTTATTAAATTAATAATTAAAAAAAAATTTTTATTCATGTTTTTTTAACTACATTTGCAAGTTATTTGTACAGTTTTACAATAATTTGCATGTATGTTGTTTCAATTGCATTTGTAGTTGTTTTTACTACATTTGTCAGTTGATTTTTAACAGTTAAAAATTACTTCATATTGCAGTTAATTTAACTGCAAATGTAGTCTACACCTTTTTAAGTGCAAATGCAGTTATTTTAACTGTCATTTGCAGTTGATTTTACCTACATAATTCTCTGAGTGTATTGATCACCCCTAGCTTGTGACTGCAACTATGAAAAATGACAATCAGCATATTCTGGACAATCAGCCTACCATTTCCAGATGGCATCAACTTGTTAAAAACTTTCCCCTCAATCCATAAATGCTTTGTAAAGTTATAGCAGGTTTACAAAACTGCATTTTCATACAAAATTTGTTCATTAAACCTCCTATAATTTTACTAAGTGTTTATGAATTTAGGAAAGTTATTAATTATTTTAATTTGATTATATAGTTTTACTAACAGAAAAGTTTTAGGTGAAACCATTGATGAAAATGTGTACGATAAATTTGTAAACGCACCGATAAATGTGTCTTATGTATTCACATAAGGTTGGTTACCGAAACAAATAACGGTAAGGGTAACGGTAACGGTATCGAATTTTGTTTGTTTCGGTAACGGTGAAGGTAACGGTATTTGAGACTGTTTCGGTAAAGGTATACCGTTATCGAAACAGCAATACCGGTTAGTACCGGTATTAAAAATTACGTTAAAAACATATAAAGACGAGTAAAAACATAGCATATTCTTATTTGTAAGTCCTAAAAATACAGATTATAACCTACAAATTCAATGCTGGTATCTATAATTTTTTTTGTAAAAATAACTCAGGATTATAAAACAAAAAAGTTAAAAATTTGCTTTTTTATATAAATTAATAAATACCGGTAAAATACCGGTTACTACCCATAAAAATAACGGTATCGGTAACGATAACGGTATTGGGAAATATTTTTAAAGTTATTTGTAACGGTAACGGTATTCAATTTGAAACGGTATTTTAGCGATAACGGTATTATAACGATAACGGTAACCAACCTTGATATAAAGCCATATCCGTTTGAGATTGTCCATAAGCCTTACCCACCGACAATTCCATATGACATTTAGCATAAAATTTTATATTATTTATATTATTTTATATTTTTTTCTAACTTTTTTCACTTTTGGCATCTACTTTTCTCCATATTGTTTTATCTTCTTTATTTTTTTTTAAACAATTTTTAACTTTGGCAATTTTAATGCTATTTTTAGGAATTATACACATTTTACAAACTTCTGGCAACAAATAAATGAATTGTAAAACTACCTAAGGTTATCTTGGGTCGCGTACATGAAATTTTTTATCATTTTCCCATAAGGTAACTAAATATTGACAATTTTTTAAATAGATAAGAAAAGAAAGTGATTTAAGATAATGTATAAAAGAATTTATAATGTACCAATAAAAAGTTATATTTTTAGGTAATTTATATAAAAATTTAAGGGTTTGATTTAAACTAAGCTACTGAAAAGTATTTTTTTCTGTAGGAAATCATTTTTACCAAGCATGTTTGTATACTATAACATACGTTAATTTTTTGCGTGTACATTATAAATTCTTTTCTACATTATGTTAAATCACTTTCTTTTCTTATCTATTTAAAAAATTATCAATATTTAGTATATATATATTGGATCTAGTTATGGGTCAATTTTGCGAATTTCGAGGCCGATTACTGAAGTTATTTGCACCGGCTGTGAGCAAAGTTTTTAATGAAATTAATAAATTATTTAATAAATGTATTAAAAAACATACAAACATACAATATTAAAGTTAGTAATTTGTCAATTTAGGTAGATATAAAAGTCCGAATACGACACAACGGTCCGCAAACGGTCCGTCATTGACGGATTTTCAACGGATTTGAATCAGTTTCGATGTTCCTTATGTTCCGTTTTTTGGTCCGTATACGGATCCAGAAAATGGAACTTAAGGAACATCGAAACTGATTCGAATCCGATGAAAGTCCGTCCATGACGGACTGTTTGCGGACCGGTCTATCGTGTGAAAAACGGACATGAGTCCGGCAAAAGTCCGTTAATGACGGACCGTTTATGGACCGGTTTTTCGTGTAAAAAACGGACATAAGTCCGGCTAGAGTCCGTCGATGACGGACCGTTTACGGACCGTTATGTCATGAAAAAAATGGAGTGACTCCGTTTCCAGTCCGTATCTGCGCCGTTTTTTAAAACAAAAACGGACTTCTATATCTACACTCAGAAAAGTTCTGCAGTTACTACATGACAGTTATTTGTGTAGTAATGCGGTTGTAGTTATTTTAACTACAATTGTAGTTAATTTACTTAGAGCAACATTTTTCAATGTTTTTGACAGTTATTTTTTTTTAACAAACTGCAAAAACTACTACATTGTAGTAACATTTATTTTATGCAGTTATTTTGAATTTTTTTTACAAATACTTAAATTTTCAAGTGTGTGTACACACATACGAAGCAAACAGGAGCATGTGTATGAAGCGCTTGTTTAGAAATTTCTAGTGAAAAAATATGAGAAGCACATGTTTTCTCTTGTCTTAGTCTAAAACAACGCCAAAGAGTGAGGACGCGTAATACGGAAAAAGTTATATATTTTTTATTAAATTATTAAAATAATAAGGTAAGTTTTATAATATAAAATATAAATTTATTTACGGGAATGGTAAAAAAATATTTTATTTATTTTCTTTCAGTTCTTTTATATTCTCATCCCTTTCTACCTGGAGAAAAAAAAGGAAGCCAAACAACACAATATTTCATCCCTCACAGACGGACATCTACAACAATATCTTATTAGTGAAAAATGAAAGTGACATTAAGTGTAAATTTTGATTTCTCAATTTTAAATTTATTATAGAATAAATAAATTTGTTTTTTATTAAATTAATAATTTTTAAAATAATTTTTATTTATGCTTTTTAAATACATTTGCAGTTGTTTGTACAGTTTTACAATAATTTGCATGTATGTTGTTTCAATTGCATTTGTAGTTGTTTTTACTACATTTGTCAGTTGATTTTTAACAGTTAAAAAAAAACTTTCATAATATTTCTATTGTTGGTTATGCTTTGCAGAAGACTTCGAAAACATATTTTATTGTTTGCTCCGTTCGCATTTTGTTGATGTATCAGACTACATTTATTAATATGAGATTTTGATGCTTCAAATTGCATTGCACTACTGCCACCACTTTCTAAAGAAAACTGATGAAGGGGACCTAGAAAATCCCAGAAACGATCGTCTTTTCATTCCTGAAAGTGTAGAGGTTTTTGAAAGAAAAAACTCTGTGAAGTATTTGTCAGGAGAGTATCCTGATGAAGAAAAATAGCAGTTTTTAAGAAAGTACTTATTATGTTAATTCATAATAAGGAAATTGGTTTCGAACTAAATTAATAAATTTCTAATTAATCAATTAAAAAGGTCGAAAAAAACAATTTTTATTTTTAAATAAAAATTAAAAACCAACATTTTGACGACACTCATAGTACGGAGAAAAAATGTTTTTGCCTCTTCTTGTATTAACAAAGAAGTAAGATAAAAATAAAATTTGTATTTGTTTATACTGATGGTATGAATTACAAAAACAAAAAACTTTCATAATATTTCTATTGTTGGTTACGCTTTGCAGAAGACTTCGAAAACATATTTTATTGTTTGCTCCGTTCGCATTTTGTTGATGTATCAGACTACATTTATTAATATGAGATTTTGATGCTTCAAATTGCATTGCACTACTGCCACCACTTTCTAAAGAAAACTGATGAAGGGGACCTAGAAAATCCCCGAAACGATCGTCTTTTCATTCCTGAAAGTGTAGAGGTTTTTGAAAGAAAAAACTCTGTGAAGTATTTGTCAGGAGAGTATCCTGATGAAGAAAAATAGCAGGTTTTAAGAAAGTACTTATTATGTTAATTCATAATAAGGAAATTGGCCTCGAACTAAATTAATAAATTTCTAATTAGTTACAAATAACTTCATATTGCAGTTGATTTAAATGCAAATGTAGTCTACACCTTTTTAACTTCAAATGCAAGTTCTTTTAACTGTCATTTGCAGTTGATTTTACCTACATATTTCCCTGAGTGTACATATAATATTTTCAATCCATATTATTTGGTCGAGTTTGGTAACAGTGAGGTTACATGATCAAGATTTTGCTTTCAAGTTGATAACACATACTGCTTGTCAAATTCAGTTGAACTTGAAGCTGTGACGTAGGCTGCATGCAACTTGATAGTCAATTTTGCTTTCAAGATGCCATTGTCAAGGAAAGAACTAAAAATGCTCGCCTCTGTGGGCTGTTTCCGCACTGTAGGCTGTTCAAAAAGACTTTATTTTTATCTTCACATATTCCACAGACATTTTAATGTCAGCAGAAATTGATTTTTTATTTATTTTTATTTTTAAATCATTTCGTCGATATACCGAAATATTCGCATTCCGCATTTTATCAATCGTGTTTTATTGCGGCACAATATTTGTAAAAAGAAAAACAAATTTACAAGAAATTGATCAGCTGTTTAAAAACTTGACCGTCAAGTTTTCTCAAAACTTGAAAGCAAAAATTGATATCAAGTTGCTGTTCAATTTTTAAAATGTGAGTGTGTTAGTAAAAAAATGTGAGTGTATTGAAACTTGAAAGGCAAAAATTGATCGTGTAACCCCTATGTAAGTTAAATTAATTTCCTTTGGTAGTAAGAGTAAAACAAAGAAATCGAAATCAGAATTTGAAAATATACATAGGGTGGGTGCGAACTGGCTAAATAAAATCTAAACTAAATTCAGGTTTCCAAATTTCCATGAAATTTAAAAAAGTTTTCAAAAATTGTTTAAAGAAATTTTAAACCCTTTTATCAATTTGTATTTAGTTTAGAATTTATTTAGCCACCTCGCACAGGGCCTTAATATAGAAAACAGCGATAACAAACTAGTGTTTCCAATTCGGTTAATCGATTAACCGATTAATCGCCTCTATTTCGGTTAATGTCGAAACAAATAATTTAAAACTCAAATAATTATTCGATCCGAATAATCGGTGAAAATAAGTCGATTAACCGGTTACATTTTTAATATTGGATTTTTCCTTTATTTTTTCCCAAAACTTCATAATTTTCTTAGCCTTGGCTAAAAAATTGCAAGAAAAGCTTAGAAAAACAAATACTAACTAAAAATACCACCAAATCCTTTAAAAATCGAGAGAAAGCTGTCTTAAGCCTTTAAATACCTTTTTTGGAGGAACTCCAAGCAAGTCGGCATTTCACCAGCGAGACACGTCATCTGTTTTAAGAGACTGATAAATTTTAATAAAATTTGTTTGCAAATATTTTAACAAAATACCGAAGTTTCTATTTGTAAAACAGAGCTTTAAAAAAACATCGCAAAAGGTCCAAATAAAGGTGTTTTTTAAAACTTTTCCAAAACACACGACGTGTTTGGCGGTTTTAGGAAATACAATGGACAATGCTTCATTTCTGTTTTAATTCTTTTAAAAATTAAAACTAAATTAAGACAAGGTTGCATTTGTTTTAAAACTGTGTCACACAATTGACATATTAATTCTGTAAGAACTCTAGCTTTTCTGACTTCTCTCAAGAGAGTGTGTACAATCGGTTCAAAACCACATCAATTCTACGACATGTTCCACTAGAATACCACGGAACCCGAACCCGTTTCAATGAAATTAAATTTTTATTCGAATTAAAACAAATAACCAAAAAGCAGAAAATGAAAGTTAAAAAATTGAAATTTATATGCAATTTGACATCTACAAATGGAAAGGAAATTGTGTACATGCTATTTATGAATTTTTACACTGATTCAATTAAGTTTCGCTGGAATTCGTCCATTGAAAGTTTTCATTGAACTGATGCAGTTTTTGATAAAATTTTATGAAAAATTTCATATTATTTATTAAAAATTTTATACACCCAAAAAAAGGTTTATTAAAAAGAGCTTCATAAAAATAATGAAGCTTTGTCATTCACTTTGGGAAGAAAACTTCATTAGCTTACTGAAAATTTTCATTAAAACTCGTCTGACGAAATGCTATCTGCGTAAGTTAGCTCAAACTTTAGGTTATTTTTTTATTATTAATGGCCCTTCGAAAACGGTAAATAGACTGAGAAAATCAGAAAAATGTTTTTTTGCAGCGTAAATTAGTATTTTCATTAACTGAAATTCAACTCAACTATTTTTTTATATCGAGGTCTCGATTTTTATTTCTTCAGGGGAGAAGGAATAATCTTAATAAAATCTTCAAAACTTTAGATATAACATTTATTTAAATGCAATATTAAATTTTTTGCGGCAGTATTGACTATTGTTCTTAAACTAATAATATTCGCCAAACCAAACATCTTTCAGCAGTTCTTTCTGCCATTTTCAATGATATTTTAGTAGCTTTAGCAAAATTTTTGCAGACCTTTGTCCACTAAGAAAATTTTTAATTAAAAAAAACCTCAGATTCCAAAACTTTTCAACCTTAGAATATTGAAACTTGTTTTAAATATAGCGAGTTTATATGTCACGTTGATATTTAACAAAAACAGGCAGATCTTTGTGTTTTTATTAATAAAAAATTAAGGAAATACATTAATTTTGTATTAAACGATTAATCGATTAATCGCCAATTTTCTCGATTAACCGACCCGAATAAATGGTTAATCAATTTTAGGCATTTTTCGAATAATGCATTAACCGGTTAACCGCCTACGTCGAATAATTGGAAACACTATAACAAACTAAACATCCAAAGGAGCCTCAAAAAATTTACACTGATCAATAAATATCGAATTTTTTGCACAGACTTCCTCTAGAGCTTTTTAAATTATTTTCGCCTCCTACATATGCATATTAAGTGAAAAATTCCTTCTTCTTTATTTAAATCTTAAGCCTGGGAAAATACTTTATGGCTCAATATGACGTTGAAGTACTTAGGAGTCCCTTATTTTTTATGAGTTTTAATTAAAAAAAATTACCTTTCATTTTAGGAAATGTTTAAGGATGTTCTACGGACCTCGTAAGGATTTCTAAAATCTACTTTTGAGAATTGTCCTTGAAGCACTAAATTTTGGTTAAACATCTAAAAAAAATAAAATTTTATTCATACACTCATAGAATAAACCTTATTCATACACTCATAGAAATAAACCTGTGAAAATAGAAAAACAATTAGTAGATTTTTCTGCTATTTTTACAGGTTTATTATTTAAAAAGAGACTTTGCAGAAAAATGTTTGCCAATTTTTGGTAGTAAGATAAGAAGAGCAAAAATAAACTGTTAGATACGTATAATAGTCATCCTGCTAAAATCAACAGAAATATATGATGATGAAAAATAGTAGTAGAATAGTAGACTGATTTAACAAAAATTGATTTTTATTCTCTTAAAACAATTTAAAATTTTTTTTTTGTTTTTTTATTCTACTAATATTTAGCAAAATTTGTTGCTGATTCTTGCAGAGTAAATGTTCATTTCAATAAACTAAAATTTAGCTGGAATTCAACTAAAGTTCTGTATATTTAACAGCTTTATTTTTTGCTAATTGTTGAATAATTTTAGCAGCTTTAGCAAAATTTTTTACAGTTTTTTTTCTATTAACGTACTTAATTGTAATAGCCATATGACAAAGTACTTAACCTGTCCAACCATCCCGCTTTTGACGGGATTATACCGCTTTGTAAAGGCTTGTGTCACATTGAACTTTTATCCCGCTTTTAAAGCAAACCATTCCGTCTTATCCCAATTTTTTAATATGATATTAAATTTTTTAATAAAGTTTTCATAATTTGTTTTCTAAAGTTTCCAGTCAAGAACTGAGCCCAAAAATTAATCAGAAAAATGCTCAAAATATATTATTAAATATTCACTTGTATGAAAGTGGTGCATCCAAAAGAGCCTTCTTTATTGATCCAAAAATTACTCTAAGAAATATTTAAAAAAAATGTTTAGGCTAAAAAATTATATTTTATTTGCGTAATTTTTGAATTGTTAACAAAATATTCAAATTTATTTACATTTCTGAGTCGTGTCTGAATTATCTTTGGATTTAAAAATTTGCTTCCAATATTTGTGCCTTTTATGATTCATTTTATTAAGACTATTATTTTTGTCCAAAAAAATGCGCATTTTTTGGCAAATAAGTTTAAAATTTAGAAAATATGTGCTTTGTTTTGAATATTTTTTGGCTTACTCAATAAGAACCCTCATAAAAGTATCCCAATTTTCTGGATCAAAAATATAAAATATCATAAAAATATAAAAGATTTTGATGTAATTCTCCGCAATATCGGCTCAAAAATTATTTTTCTGGGTGGGGGATAAAAAAATAGAAAGACCCACAATTCGAAGGCTATTCAATGGACCTTTTTTGACTTTAGATCTAGGCTTATGAAAAAAATTAATTTTTGTCGGGTTATGTCTTAATTGGTGCGGCCCTCAGTAAGTTTGTGAAATCCCAAATTTGGCCCTTCAAGCCATTTATATGCCCATACCTGGTATATATCCTACACTCTAAAACATGCTTGTAAAATTACTGCTATAAAATATGTAAATTTTCATGTAACATTACCGAAAATGCGTAACTTTAAGCAAAAAGTGGTTGTAAAACTTTTTTTACGCTTTTTTGTAAATAAATTTACATTCAAAATATAGCATTTTGTATGTTGATAAACATGTTTTTATTAGAATAAGCATTCTCTCTGTATATTTACATATGTTGTATGTAAAATTTGTTTTAGACACAAAGTATGTAATCATACTTACTTTAAAGAAGTAATGTTGAAATTGTCAAAATTTTATTTATGAAATAAGAAAAAGTTGCAAACCGTTTCAATATCTTTTATTTTTAATAAATTGGTGCAAAAGAGATGATAAAATTGTAAAGAAAAATCAACGTGAATTAAAAAAAGTGCGGGTATTAGTATAAAGTGCGAAATTAGGTAAGTGAAAATGTATAAATGTAATATTTTCAAAACAGTATGTGAAAAATAGCGGCTTTAATATGTTCTTTGTGGAAATATGTTTTAAATTATCTCTCTCCTTCCCAATCCCGTATTTAAATATGGAAAAAATGCCAGGAAAAACAGATGTAGTCCGCAATTTTTTACTCCTTTTCGCCCTTGTTTTTCGGAAATCTATTTAAATTACGATGATCCGGTTTAGCAGTTTTTAAGTTTCCAATCTTTCCATCGTAAGTAGATATTTATGAATATTTTCATTATTTATCTTAAAAACAATTAATTTTTTTCTTTTTTCAGGAAATCGGAAATATGACCAAAGAATATATTAAAGGCAGATGTTGTTAAGCAGTTTACTAAATTCACCAGTTTTCATTTTATATTAACATTTTATATCCTCTAGAAATTTTTCAGACACTTTAATTTTTGTTCAGCTTTTTCTACAAATTTCAACCTCCTTCAAAAAATTAATACGCTTATAAAAACAAAATTCGTTATTTAAATAATTGTTAAATATGTTATTTTTAATGTGATATATGCATAATTAGCTGTGTTTTCGACTTAACTATATCCATTAACTCAGTAAAAAACTCAAAGTGCAGGCACAAGTATGCACCTTAACTTTCAACGTGGATAATTATCAACGCTGCTGGCATACGTTCGATTATACCGTAACTACAATATTATAAATATTAACGGTTTATAGTTTTGTTATATTTTAATATCTTCAATGTAGATTTGCTATAAATACTTAACGTTGATATGTATGAACGACAATAGAGCTTATTCACCCTTATTCTAGTTGTCGACGTCGACACAAATCGACGTCGTATTTTGTCGTCTTATTAAAATTGGTATTCCAGTTGTCGTTATCGATATGTATCGATGACTGTTGACTAATATTTGGTATTCTCTAAGAAAATTTAACGACGATATTGTATTGAGACGACTCTGTATTTGTCGTCGTCATTTTTGGTAACGACATTTTAAAGTAAAGTGTAACAAAAAAATAAAAAAATGGAAAAAAACGAAAAAATTAAACTGACAAACGTGGATCAGTTTGAAAAACTTGTTGAAGAGTTGCAGAAAAATCCTTCACTTGCAAGAGGATTTCGCAGAGGCACTGTTCCGAGTAATTTTAAGCAACAATGGGATGAAATAACGAAAGTGCTCAATGCCCTTGGCCCGCCAAGAAGATTAGGAGATGGGTGGCAGAAGGTAAGGAAATCATGAACGTAAATAGTGCATTATAAATTTATAACATCAAATTTATTTACAGGTTTGGCGAGACTTAAAATTTAAAGTCAAAAAGAAAATGGTCGCCAACAAAAGCGAGTGTAGTGCTACTGGTGGCGGAAGATTTAAGCAGTTTACACTTAGCCCGCTGGAGGAATCTGTGGCGAATCTGCTACAGTTTCAGAAACAGCTGAACCCTCAGGGCGCCATTCAGGGAGTACAATGTGACAACGAATTTGAGGTTCCAGAGATAGTGTACTTTGGATATAGAGGAAATGTCTGACACTGCTGAATTATGCACAATGTATTTGCCAATTGACCAGGAATTACCAGAAACCTCATCCAGACGCGCCATTCAGCACTCAACGCCTGTAAGCATATCTCTACAGAAAGAAAGCTCTACTCAATTGAAAAGCAAGGAAAGTTGTGCAAAAGAAAAAAAATGCAATTGCAATGGCCGCCAGGAATTGCTCCAAAAGCATAGCGATGAGCAGGCAAAACTATTGACTGACATTTCCAATTCATTGTTATCAATAAAACGTAGCCGTAGAGACGGAAACAAGTACCAAAAAGAATTGGTGGATATCGAAAATAAAAAGTTGAAGTTATTGGAAGAAAGAAATAAACGGGATGCAGAAAGAAGTCAAAGAGAGAAAGAAAAACATGAGAGCGAGTTAAAACTTAACAGGATCAAAATGCTGATCAAGGAAAAGGAGCTTCAACTCCTTAATAAAAAGCAGTAACAAAAACTGTTAATGGATGTTTTTAACATGAATTTTTTCTTTTTTGTGCCTTAGAATTATTTTTTATTTTATTTTTTAAGTTACTTTGTTATAAAAAATTAATTGACTGAATTGAAATTAGAGAAAACTTCGTTTTATTTGTTCTCTTATTTCAGATGCCTCAATACTTTGCGTAATTTGTGCTTCATGTACTTCAACATCATGCTGGCCATTTTCTGCGCTGCTTGTATTCTCATCTGTAATATTTAAGCCATATTCAATGCATATATTGTGAAGTGCAGCGCAAACATTGGCAATTTTGATTGCTTTTGCAGGGTTGTAATGAAGTTGACGGGCTCCAAGAAGACAGCGAAATCGGTTTTTCAACATACCAATAGTTCTTTCCACTATATTTCTGGCTTTAGCATGCTTTGTATTAAAAATAGCTTCTGCACTTCCTTCAACAGTAGAGCGATATGGCGTCATCAGATATGGCTCAAGGGGATAACCTGCATCACCTGCTAAAATAAAGTTACGTTACACAGTGGGGTATTTGAAAAAAATAATTGTAATAAGTTCTATACTATTGAACATAAAATTTTTACCTAAAAGCCATGAATTCCGTTCGCCACCAGTATATCGTTCTTGTAAAACTCGTTTTGCATGGCTTACGTTCCAAATTAGTGAATCATGAGCAGAACCTGCATATCGGGCATCCAAAAACCGTATCCGCATTTTATGATCACAAATCTATATTAAAGTCAAATACATATGATAACAAAATGCAATTTAATATTTAACATACATACAATCATAGCATTTAAACTAAAAAATCCTTTACGGTTGAAGTATAGATGCTGGTCTTCTTTATTTGGAGCCAAAATTTTGATGTGGGTTCCATCCACACACCCAATAATACCAGGAAAATCTGTTTTTTCAAAAAACTGTAATTTAGCTTCATTTTTTTCAGCATCAGTCATTTCAAATTTTATCCATTGGGGACAAACTGTAATTTCTAATGCATCCAGAGTCTCAGACAGAATCTTGGAAACGATTGGCTGTGACAGTCCCAAGTTAAAGTCATTTCCAACACTCAACTGGTACGATCCCTGTGCTAAAAATCTCAATGTAGCTGCCAATTTGATTGTTTTCGAAATGAATGTTGATCTAATTCCGCTTTTCAAATTAGGTGCTATTGTTTCCAACACATACTTAAAGGCTGCTTTATTAAGTCGAAAGTAATTTTCAAACCTTTTGAAGAAATAAAATATTTTTAAAGGCAACAGTATTTGAGTTTGCTACTCACTTTTTATCTGGTAAGTTGAAGACATCGGACTTCTGTCGGAGTAGTCTTCTTTGCAATATTAGATTGCGTTTGTTTGCTTCATCACTCGAATCAGATTCGGAATCAGAAATAAAAAACATTTTTCCACAAAAATAACAATTTTTTTTGTGTTTATTCAAAAATAACAAATAAAATAAATCAGCTGACTCAAATATTAGAGATGTGCGACTGTTTTTTTTCTAGTTATCGATAAACAGTCGTCGTCGTTACAAAATGGTTACGGAATACAACATTGGTGTCGATGTCGAAAGAAAGTGATATTGACTTAAAAACGACAACGACATCGACGACGACAACTAGAATAAGGGTGATTATTTTATTTAATGAACTTACATTAGTTATTTTATTGTTCTTAAATGTTAAAAAATTTACATTTGCAATTTCGAGTAAAACATCCTTTAAAATATATTTTTTTATTTAAATCTTTTAAGTGGAAGTGGGAATCATTTGGGTTATTTAATATAAAGCACCAAGGTTGTAAGCATTTCTTCTGTATCTTCACTAGGGTTTGGGATTTCCCGGACTTTTTTATTTCCCGGGACACGGGAATAAAAAAATTTGATTCCCGGGATTCCCGGGAATCCCGGGAAATGTTTTTGAACAAAATTGTTAATGAAAACCACCTATATAAATAATTTTTGTTAAAAAAAACACTATTTCAGTACAAATGCAGTCTGTGTAGTGAGAATTCAAAGTAAAAAATATCAGAATGTTGAAAATTTGATTTCACATAAATTAATCGCAGCACTGCCAAATGAATTGCATGATTCCAGCAGAAAGCACCTACTACTGGACTGTCGGAAACAAACCGTTTCATCACACTTGGCCCATTAGATATGGTGGCCACAATGTTATTTTCCAAAGACAATTAAAACTCTTCTAGTCTTATTTCTACAATTCTTCTTATTTCATCAGCAGCATTACATCTTCCTGATATATAAACCAACCCCAGGTTATAAAATGAATGGCTGAGTTCCAAAACGTCATTTGCAATGCAACTGAACAAAGTCATGCATTCCTAAACGCAACCGTGTAAACGTTGACGATGTCATACATCCCAAAATGTATAATAAAAGTCATCGATGCGCATACAAAACGCAAACTATGCATCACTAATTTTGTTGATGCTTTGTTGACATTTATAAAAAATAAAGTGCAAATATAACAATGGCGGATGAAAAGTAAGGAAATATTTTTGTTATTAAATTATTTTGAGGCGTTTCTTCCAACAATCCCATCAAATTTTCCAAAATAATATTTTTACAATTTTCAAAGGAACTGATTGCATAAAAGTGTTTCTAAACGTAACAAATATGCAGTGTTTTTATTACAAAGTAAACAACACACTTGTTTGCTTTGTATCGAAACAGTAGTAAAACCGCATCACTGCAATGTGTTTTTACGTTTTGGAACTCACCCAATTATTTACGTTTATACTTATGTTCAAATATCTCTTTTGTGATATTCTTGTCCATTCATCTAAGATTATAGTAAATCTCCTACTGTTAGAAATATTGGTCAATATTTCTTTTATCATGATATCTTTTACATGATTGTAGTAATTTAATATAATGTTCTTTACATCGGTTTCTTTTTTTGCAATGCCAGGTTTTTATTATAAAAACTTTCTCGAATAAACGAAGATCTAGTTATGGTGCGGATTGACATTCCGACGACTGCGGCTAATTTGGATACCATTTTAGGAAATGTTTGCCCTACTATAAAATCTACTATTCAGCTTACACTTTTTTCTTCGGGTACTTTGCTAATTTTAGCTTGTTGTTGTTTTCTTCAAGAGAAGTTGCATGACCATCAATTTTTTTTTTTTTTTTTTGTGAACCAAATTTAGATGTCGGTTAACCAAATACCAATACCACCGTTAACCATTAGTCTTTTCTTTTCACATTTATTAATGAAAACGTTACTTATAAAATTATTGACCCTTAATATAAAGGAGTATTTTAAATTTAAAGTCGACTTTATTTTTAATCAAACGGTTTTGTTCATTTTGTGTATGAAAACCTTACAAAAATATTTTGATTGGTTGAAAATAAATTAACCAACCAGAATGCTCCAAAAATAAACCAAGTCCAGGTATACTGCCACAAAATATTTTAACTAAAGTCGACTTTACCTAAATTATACATTTGAAAAATTTAGATAGTAAGGGCGATTATTTGTAAAAAACAAAGCTTTTTTTTCATATTTCTCTTAAACATTTTACCAAGTTTTTAGGCTTTACTACACAGATTAATACCAGATGTGAAACCAATGACAGGTGTCAAAAAAGTATTATCGAACCGTATGGTTCTGTTTACATGGAAGTCAAGTCAAGAGGGAGATAACAATATAAAATCTCCATACATTTTGTATTGCGCATTTTTTGTATATATCTGTCTCTTTTTAGATTATTGTGCTTTATCTTTTGTGTTTTCTTAAATTTTTGAGTTTTGTTTTGCTCATTTTCTGTCGGCCATATTGCTCAAATCAGCTGATTCATATCTGGTATAATTTGTGCTTTACTACTTAAATTTTGAATAAGTTATGCGAAAAATCTTTATTAATGGAAATGCTCCTAATTACTTGGCAAAGATTTTATTTGTGTGTCAAATAAATGTATTCCCTTTTAAAAGATTTTAACAATGAAATTTTTGTTTTGGTATTTAAAATGTTTTTTATGACTAAAATTAAAAAATCCTATTCGAAACAAAAACAATTTAAAAAATTTAATATTTTTAAAATTTTCCGTTTTCCCGGGAAAAATATATTATTTTCCCGGGAATTCCCGGCAAACTTTTCCCGGGATTTCCCGGGAATTCCCGCCCGGGATTTCCCGAACCCCAAACCCTAATCTTCACATATTTTTGAATGCCATTTTAAGCACAAACACTGTAATTTTACATGAAATTCGTATGTTCCTAAACATTTTTTAAGCACATAAATATGTAAGGTTACATACTTCGTGCCTAATTAATGTACACACAATGTATGTAAATATTTTAATTTAGGCACAAAAATGTATTTTTACTGAAATTATAGTAGGAGAAAAAATACCTACACTCAGAAAAGTTCTGCAGTTACTACATGACAGTTATTTGTGTAGTAATGCGGTTGTAGTTATTTTAACTACAATTGTAGTTAATTTACTTAGAGCAACATTTTTCAATGTTTTTGACAGTTATTTTTTTAAACAAACTGCAAAAACTACTACATTGTAGTAACATTTATTTTATGCAGTTATTTTGAATTTTTTTTACAAATACTTAAATTTTCAAGTATGTGTACACTAGGGTTATGACTTTTTGATTTTTTTTGCAAATATCAAATTTTACATGCCCTAACCGAAAAGCCCATAAAAAAATATTAAGAAACGCAATGTTACTTTTTCGCTACTGTCAAAAAGGTTCCCGCACCAAAAGGGTTGAAATTTGCTCTATATGGTTTTAGTTTAATTAAAATATTTCTCCGAAGTTTTAAACATATGAGACTCAAACGATGCTTATTAAAAGCTATTTACGGTAAAAATTACTAAACCTTTTTGGAGGGACTTTTGGATACATTTTTTGTCGTTCACAATAATTTTTGTAATAATTCGTTATGTAAGTTAAACAAAATCCCCGTACAAAAATTATTTTTAGAAAATGCATTTGGTGCGGAAGGTTTTTTTGCCGAAATGATCCGCAAATACGATTTTTAATATTAATTTAGTATTGCCTATCACGTGGTGATAGGTAAAATTTTTGATAAAAATGAGTCATAACCTTAGTGTACACACATACCAAGCAAACAGGAGCATGTGTATGAAGCGCTTGTTTAGAAATTTCTAGTGAAAGAATATGAGAAGCACATGTTTTCTCTTGTCTTAGTCATAAAACAACGCCAAAGAGTGAGGACGCGTAATACGGAAAAGGTTATATATTTTTTATTAATTATTGAAATAATAAGGTAAGGTAATATAAAATATAAATTTATTTGCGGGAATGTTAAAAAAATATTGTATTTATTTTCTTTCAGTTCTTTTATATTCTCATCCCTTTCTACCTGGAGAAAAAAAAGGAAGCCAAACAACACCATATTTCATCCCTCACAGACGGACATCTACAACAATATCTTAATAGTGAAAAATAAAAGTGACATTAAGTGTCAATTTTGATTTCTCAATTTTAAATTTATTATAGAATAAATAAATTTGTTTTTTATTAAATTAATAATTTTTAAAATAATTTTTATTTATGCTTTTTAAATACATTTGCAGTTGTTCGTACAGTTTTACAACAATTTGCATGTATGTTGTTTGAATTGCATTTGTAGTTGTTTTTACTACATTTGTCAGTTGATTTTTAACAGTTAAAAATAACCTCATAATGGAGTTAATTTAACTGCAAATGTAGTCTACACCTTTTTAAGTGCAAATGCAGTTATTTTAACTGTCATTTTCAGTTGATTTTACCTACATAATTCCCTGAGTGTTCTATAAATCGGGTAAGGTTACATGAATTTTTATTAGAGTGTACACTAATAAGTATTTTTGTCTTTAATGGTGGGAAAACAATATTTTTTCTTTAATAAAAATTGAAAAATTAATGGAAAATGATGCATTGTATCATTTTATTAGCAACCCAAATAGAAATGGACGAACTAAACACTCAGTTAAATTATTTACTCGGAATAAATTTAGTAACATTCAACTTAATCTATCAACTGAGACTCAGTAAGAGGTATTTCTCCTGAGATTCAGTTAAAAATTAAGTTGTTGGTAACTGAGTAATTTTTTCGGTGTGTTTCTCCAAAGCATAAAAGCATAATAAGAGTATAAGCACCACAAATTATACCAGATATGTATCAGCTGATTTGGGCAATATGGCCGACAGAAAATGAGCAAAACAAAACGCAAAAATTTAAGAAAAACACAAAAGATAAAGCACAATAATCTAAAAAGAGACAGATATATACAAAAAATGCGCAATGCAAAATGTATGGAGATTTTATATTGTTATCTCCCTCTTGACTTGACTTCCATGTAAACAAAACCATACGGTTCGAGAATAATTTTTTGACACCTGTCATTAGTTTCACATCTGGTATTAATCTGTGATAAGCACAATGCAAACAAAAAGCACACAGCCGTGGGTTAAAAATTATCCAAAATCGTATGGAATTACACAAAAAAATATATTTTTTTTATTAGCAAAATATGTGCCCCTTTCCTTCGCACATTGGGCCAGCATCGATATAATTTGGAAATAATGCAGCCACTTCTTACCGGCTGGTTAGATTGCTATGAAGTTTCACGCTGTCATAGAGCTAAAGTTTTTAGGCCCGAACCCATGGACCCAACGGGAGCTGTGCCATTCATTTCCAAAGAAAGGCTCCTATAAAATGTAAAAACGTTTAAATCCTGCCATTTTTCGATTTATCAACAGACTTTAAAAAATTAACAAAAAATTACATTTGGTATAAATTTGCCAAATGGTGTTTGAATTACATTCTACTAATATGTGCTAAATTTCCAGACAATCGGTTAATATTTAGACACAGTTTACCTACATTGTCATGTAAATCAATTATAGGGTGACAGTTATAGAAAAATAGCCTTTGCAATTTAAAAAAGACTGATTTACTGAATTATTTAAAAGATATTTTGATCTGCTCCACTGTGCCGCTGTAAGAAAATTTTTGTCTGATCAAAGCCATGTAATTGTTATAAAAACTTTTAAAATTATTGTTCAAATTTCTTTTCTTTAATTTCTTGCCACACAAGACAAAAATATTTATTTTGCATACAGTTTCAAAAATATTTTCTTAAATTAACGAAATATGGGTTTTACATATAAATAATATAAAACAACATTTTTGACTTCTACTAACTAAATTGGTTTTTGTCTTGAACAACTTTACAAAAATAATTCACCAGACTTTAAATTTATGGTAGATGTTGCACAAACAAACTCATTTTATCAGCTGTGGGACTTGAATTCATAGAATGTAGTAAATTTTTCAGCAAAAAGAGAAATTACACAAAAATGTCATTATTCAAAAATTATCCAAGGAATGTCTAAACAGTCATGTTTTTGAATAATTATTCAAAAAGTGGCAACACTGATACAATTTGACAATTAAAATCGTGCAACGATTTCCGTGAGAGATAAAACTTATTTTATTTTCTCAACGGAATTTCTTATTCTCCTGTTTTCACTCTCAGAATATTTTACTAATGTAGAAAAGCTATCTAGATTTTTACAACAAATTGAACAAGAACTAGAAAGAGCGCTCACCAAAACGAACTATAATGCACAAATCTATTGACATTTGTTTTTCGGGCTTCAAATGTGGTTTTTCGCGTTCGTTTACTTTTGTGCATTTTTGTTATTTCGGGAGAGTATTTCTTGTTAACTCTCATTTTACCGAACTTTACCAAAAAAGTAAAGAAACAGAGCTAGTATTTAGAAAGAACTAGAATATTCTTTTGTTAATGTAGGCGCTAAATGTATTTCAAATAGTAAAGACGTAAAAATATTGAATAAAAAATATATGTAAAAATAAGAGAAGTCTTTTAATTATTATTGGTTATACGGATAAACAACAACCATATTGGTGACCCCGAAAACAACCACGACTGTAACCTTAGCAGCACCAGATAAACCAGCGCCGCGCATTTTTAGTTCAGTGGTAGCGAAAAAAACTCAACCTGTTAAGCCAATGATACACTCAGGGAATTATGTAGATAAAATCAACTGCAAATGACAGTTAAAATAACTGCATTTGCACTTAAAAAGGTGTAGACTACATTTGCAGTTAAATTAACTGCAATATGAAGTTATTTTTAACTGTTAAAAATCAACTGACAAATGTAGTAAAAACAACTACAAATGCAATTAAAACAACATACATGCAAATTATTGTAAAACTGTACAAACAACTGCAAAATGTAGTTAAAAAACATAAATAAAAATTATTTTAAAAATTATTAATTTAATAAAAAACAAATTTATGTAAACACTCCTAACTTAATTTTATTCTATTTAAAATTGAGAAATCAAAATTTACACTAATGTCACTTTTATTTTTCACTAGTAAGATATTGTTGTAGATGTCCGTCTGTGAGGGATGAAATATGGCGTTGTTTGGCTTCCTTTTTTTCTCCAGGTAGAAAGAGATGAGAATATAAAAGAACTAAAAAAAATAAATACAATAATTTTTAATAATCCCGTAAATAAATTTATATTATAAAACTTACCTTATTATTTTAATAACTTAATAAAAAATATATAAACTTTTCCGTATTACGCGTCCTCACTCTTTGGCGTTGTTTTATGACTAAGACAAGAGAAAACATGTTCTACTCATATTCTTTCACTAAACAAGCGCGTCATACACATGCTCCTGATTGCTTCGTGTGTGTGCACACAGACTTGAAAATATAAGTATTTGTAAAAAAAATTCAAAATAACTGCATAAAATAAATGTTACTACAATGTGGTAGTTTTTGTAGTTAGTTTGAAAAAATAACTGTCAAAAACATTGAAATATTTTGCTCTAAGTAAATTAACTACAATTGTAGTTAAAATTAACTACAACCGCATTATTACACAAATAACTGTCATGTATTAACTGCAGAACTTTTCTGAGTGTAGCTAATCTTGATGATTCAGCAGATGAAAGTTTTCCACTGTCATTAGACGAAGATGAGGAAGAAGTAACAGAAGATGAAGACGAAAACAAACCACTTTCTTCTAATACAATAATGAGTTCTAACAAAAAATATTTAGACTCATCGCTGATGGAAATGGATACAGATGATACTGAGTCCCAAAATACTGAAGAAGACGACTTAATGTTACAAGTCACAGGCGCCTTAACACCTAAATACAATACTTTGCCAAGATCACAAAGAAAAAACGCGCTGCAGGCTATTTTAATGCCCCTATAGTAGTTAGTAGTAACAAGAAGAGAATGACACCAGCTGCTGCGAAAGAAAATTCTTTAGCTGCTACAAATCAAAAATTTATAACCAAATTAGGATTTACATTTGTGTAGGGTTAACTGCCACACATGCATTGAATTCTTTTTTGATTGTGTAATTTATCCGATTACCCAAAAACTACGCATGAAAGAAATTACCCGCGCTCTATCCACGAAGGCAAAAATTACCCGCGATTTGGGTAATTACCCGTATTGTGGCAATTTTTTTTTTTCATTTAAAATTGCTTAAATATCTTTATTAAAAATACATGTATTTTTTTAGTTTAAAAATTAATAACATAAATCCTTTTTCTTTTTTTTTAATAAAATATAAACATTTAGATTTAAAAAAAATGAATTAAAATATAAACAAGTATTTTTATTAAAAAAGCTTGAAAAATTTACTAACATAACATCAGAGCTTTGAAGAATTAATTCCTTAATTCAATTTTTCAATTCTGAATTAAAAATTCGATGATTAATTCACAAAGCACCATATGTTGAATGGAATTAATTCATATTTGTTTTCGTTCGATTTATTTTGTTACGAATTAATTTAATTATTATAAATCTTTTTATTAAATCAAATGAATTAATTCACTGATGAACGCGTTCAATTTTATAAATCGAACTGAAAAAAAGTGAATTAATTCCTTACTGAATTAATTCACCACTGAATTCCTTCAATTTCATTTTCGTTCAGTGAATTAAAAAAAATAAAATTACGTTCAGTGAATTAAAAAAAAATAAAATTACGTTCAGTGAATTAAAGCCTGTTTTCTGCCGTTCAGTATAAGAAAACATTTATTTACAAATAAAATTTGCTACGAAGCAATTTTACAGCGTTTGCTAGTAAAAATAAACAAATTACATATACAGTGGTGGCCACGTATTTAACACAATGCAAGTTTTTTCTAATTTTATTGTTGTTGCCTTTATTTTTAAAGATTAAAATAGTGGCTAAATTCGCCACGAAAGGCAAGAAGATGGTTCAGAAAATTGTACAAAATTTTAACGTAATGTTTGTTTTCTCATTTTGTCACTTGTTTTAAGTGGGCATGGCTTTTAACGAAAAATTAGCTATATCAACCTTTTATCAAATTACCTAGTAAAATTTAGGCAGTACTGATCGGTTCTGTACAAACTGTATATTTTTGGAAATCCTATAAAATTTCCTTAAGTCCTGCATTACTTTTATCTACAAATAGTGACCAGACTTAAAATTGCAGGGCTTTCTTTAACTTGTATTAATTATTTTTTTACAAAAAATTACAATTCTATACATTTTTTGATTTATCACTACAATTTTTATTAAGTTAGAATTCCCATTATAACAAAAATATCAAATATTTCCTTCACGAAGATTTCTTGAAAGAATTGTGAAAAAAGATATTTTTCATAAACTGTATCATGAAAAGTCTCATGAGAAAGTCTCATGAAAAAGTCTCATTTGAACATTCTTTCACATTTTTTATTCACAGTTTTTTCTTTTCATAAGTAGTATCGTATAAACCTTCATTTTATTTTCATTTTTTTTTTCTTTCTTTTCAAGTTGTTTAAGTTTCTTATTTTATATCATGAACGAGAAGGGAAGGCATCAGTTACTCACTAACACTATCATGAAAATGAGATGTGTGTTGTAAAAGAAATGAAATATGAAAAGAAAAAGAAACATACCATATTTGTTCTTTCATGAACGTTGATACAAGAAAGCCAAACACAAATAATCTTGTTCATGAAAATGAAAAAACAAAATTCACCAAATACGTACTCTGGGTAAAAGTCTTCTCCTTGACGGCCTCTTTTGGCCAACCTAAAATTTTAAATATGTATTCCTTAGTGTAGGACTAACTCACCGGCAACGTAATTTTTCTATTTTGGAACAGGAACATAGTAAAAATGTTGGTTGGAATGTTGGAAAGGAAAAAATGTCCCCAATAACGGCCTGCCCAAACCGCTTAGGCAATGCAGTTGAAATTTGGTATGAATGTTCCTCATCCATCGCAGATAGCCGCGAAGATGGAATTTTTGTAAATTCCTAAAGGGAGGGGCAAAAAGAACAAAAGCCTCGCCTTGGTGGCCTGTAAACTGGCTAGAAACCTGAAATTTAAAATGTGGGTCCCTGGAGTAAGGGCTAACTTATTAGAAAGATACTTTTTTGCATTTTGGACAGCGTCGTTATAAAATGGGGGCTCAAAAATGGAAAGTGGCCCCTTAACGACCTGTCCAAACTGCTGGAACTAGGAAGTTGAAATTCGGTACTTAGGTTCCTCTTCCAGCCTAATTCCAACCGGGAGGGAAAAAAAGTGTCCCCCTTAGCAGCCTGCTCAAACTGCTGGAACTAGGAAGCTGAAATTCCCTGTCGATGGATTTTCGGAAATTCCTACCGAGAGGGCCACAAATTGTAAAAATTGGCTAGAAACCTGAAATGTAAGACATATGTTCCTTGGAGTATGGGCTCACTTATCGGGAAGGTGCTTTTTGGAATTTTGGACAGGGACATTGCAAAAATTGGGATTAATGAAGCGAAAAGTGCCGCTAAAAGGCCTGCCCAAACCGCTGGAGGTAGGAAGTTGAAATTTGGTATTAAAGTTCCTCCTCTATTGTAGACATCCGCTAAGATGAGATTTTTGGAAATTTCCACAGGTAGGGTCAAAAACAAGGTATTTGGGTTCCTTCTCCAACGTTGACGTCCCCTAAGACGGTATTTTTGGAAATTCATACCGGGAGGGGTAAAAAGGGAAAAAACTTCGCCCTTGACGGCCTGGCCAAACTGCTGCATATAGAGACCTAAAATTATGTATGTAGTAGGTTCCTCCTCCAACGCAGACGTCCTCTAAGACGCAATTTTTGAAAATTCCTACCGGGAGGGGTAAAAACGGAATAATTATCCACCTTGATGGCCTAACCAAACCCTTCGGCTAGAAACCTGTAATCTATAATATGTTTCCCTTGGAGTATGGGCTAACTTATCGACAAGGCATTTTTAGGACTTTGGACAGGAACGTGGTAAAAATGGTGGTTCAAAAGGGGAAAATTGCCCCCCCCCCCTAGAAACCTAAAACTTAAAGAACAAGTGTATATGGAACACTAAAATTAAGAAACTAAATAGGAAACGAGTGGAATTGAAACACTACACAAGTGGAACGAAATGGATATAAACGTTGAACGAGTAGAATTGAAATTATAGACAATGGAAATGGATTGGAAGAGGGAACAAAATGGAATGGACTATAGAACAAAATGGAATGAGGAGCGAGATGGCATAGAATGGGGAACGAGTGGAATTGAAACACTGCAGTTAAAAGAGGAATGGAACGGAGCTAGTGCAAAGAAATGGAATGGAAATAGATGCGACTGATATCAATATCGATACACAAGACAGTAGGAACGAAATGGAATGAAACGGGGAACGAGTGGAATTGGAATAACAGATAATGGGAACGAAATGCAATGGAATGGTGAACGAAATGGAATCTTAGAAGGAGTTGCATTGGAACACTAAAATTGTTAAACAAAATGGAATGGAATTTGAATGGCTTAAACTGCCGGAGTTTGGTACTTGAAATTTCGCATGCGATTGAGGCAAGATTATATATTTGGGATTTTTACTGGGAGGAACAAAAAGGGGTGAAGAAACTCTTTTAATTACCTGTTCAAACACTATCCACGGAATATGAAACTTATATGTAGCATTGAAACATATTCTCCAAAAAGTTAAACAAATTTTCTAAAAGAGAAAAAACCTTAGAAAAGGAATGGAACTTATATATTCTGATATTTAAACTACAGGTAACGAAGCACCGGTGGAAGAAACCGACGCAGTAAATTTTCCAACTGAATTTGTGAATTTACTTGAATTGCCAGGTCTACTTTTACATAAACTGGAATTAAAAAAAAACTTTAAGGCACGCTAACAACGTAGCATTTTAATATTATAAAATGCTTTCCAACCCTGCTTTACGTTATTTATTTTCATTCAAAACACAAATGAACAAAACTACTTACGGGTCTATCTACCTAAGTTCGCACTTTACCAAATTATCTTGACATAGGCTGAGTTCCAAAACGTCATTTGCAATGCAACTGAACAAAGTCATGCATTCGTAAACGCAATTGATGCGCATATAAAAAGCAAACTGTGCATCACAAATGTTGTTGATGCTTTGTTGACATGTTTTTATTACAAAGTAAGCAACACACTTGTTTGCTTTGTATCGAAACAGTAGTAAAACCGCAAGCACTGCAATGTGTTTTGACGTTTAGGAACTCACCCATACACACGTATATTGCAATTTATAATGGATTCATTACTAACAATCCACTTTCATGAGAAAAAGTGATAAAATATTTATTTAGTTAAACCCTTTGTTGTATCAGAATTATTTATTTGTGGTGGCTGGGTGAAGGCTTTTATTATAAAAACTGTACTTTAAATAAAAAAGCGAATTTAAAAATATTGTGGGGGGGGGGGGGGCGCAGCAATCTACGCCGATCGTTGGTCACGTGTTGGTATACTAAATGATTTATTTATATAAAGCTTTTTATATAAACTTTATTTATATAAACTTTAAGGCACGCTAACAACGTAGCGGGATGCGCCCGCTAGTTTATAATAAAATCATTTACATCGAGCTCAAACATCTGAAGTTTTATTAAACGTTGTTGAATATTAGTAGATTTAAACCACCATAAAGATTTATATTTCGAAATTTTTCTTGGATTTCTTTTTGAATGTAATTAACAATCTAACCTTCTAATATCAATGTTTAAAAGATTTTTCCCGCTGTTTCTTTTACTAATATTCAGCAAATATATTCTGATACTGATTTTAATAGATTTTGCTGTAGGTTCCTTTTTAACTAATTTTCAACTAAGTTTCCTGCTATTTATAACTATTTATTTCTATCAGTGTAATTATAAATAAAAGAAAATTAGAAAAAGTAGAATTTATATGAGGATTTTTTTTATTACAATACTTGCAAGATTTACGAATGCGAAAAATTTGTTTCGATAACAATTACGCGGAAAAAGTTATAAAAGTTGTTAACGAAATTGTTTCCAATTTTAAAAGTTTTTAAAAACAAAATATACTTAAGGTGGCACGCGACAAATTTTTACAAAAAAATTTGTCTGTTTTTGGCACGCAACGAAAAAAGTTTTGCCACCCCTGCCCTAGACCGTACCACAAAAAAGTTCGTCGTACACCATCGAATCTAAATTATTTTTGCAGTTTCAAAAAAATCTTGTTTTGAGGAACGTAGGTCGACTTTTTGAATTTTTCGTTATATCTTCGGCATTTACAGTCGGATCTTAAAGTGTGATACATCGATGTTTTTGTCTCGAGAGGACCATTGGCCTCAAGTATCACGTTCTAGTATTTACCCACCTAATATCAGAAAATTAAAGCTCGCAAAAAATCATAAAACTTTTGCTAAGGAAGTTTTTCAATAATTCCAACAGAAAAAAATTTTTTTTTGTTCCGAAAGTAGTAGTAGAAAGGTAGCCTTTTTAAAATTTTTTTTCATTTCATTTTTCACTGGTCTCCTCGAGGCAAAAAAATCGATACATCACACTTTAAATTCCGACTGTAAATGCCGAAGCTATAACGAAAAATTAAAAAAGGCGACCCCTACCTTAGGCAAAAAAATATTTTTTGTACTTGCCTTGCAAAAATACGGTCTAGTACACCCGTTGGTTGATTTGACACGGAATTACCCAAATGCAACATAAAACACACTTATTAGTTTTTTTTTTTTTAATTTTTTTATTTTAATTTAAACATTAAATACATAAAATGTCCAAAAAATAGTATTATGTAAATTTATTTTTGTTATATTATAGATAATACATATAGATATACTTTTTTAGTATAATTAAAATAAACTTAAAAATATATTGAAATGCAATGATATTGTAAATTAGGGTAAGACAAAATTGAAAATATAAGAGTACACAGGGAAACGAAAACACTGCTATTAGAAGGAAGAAAAACAATTAGAAAAACAAAAATTCTTCAATATAAACCTTTTTTTAAAAATCGAAAAATTTTATAAAATACTGTTTGTATATTTAACGTATATAAGGCAATTGCGGAGTTGTACTTCAAGTTATTTTTATTTTTGTTTTAAATAAATGCTTTTTTATTTAATTTCAATTTTTTTTAAATAAACTCCTTCCTACTTTTTTTTTAAAAAGTTATAATAATATTAGATAAATTTTATTGTTTTATTTCAATTTCATAAATTTAAATTAATAAGCAGAAAAAATATTTTTTCTAACGATTTCGTATATATTTTTACAACTTATGTTTTTTTTAATTTTAACGATCTCTTAATTGTCAAATAATTGCAAACAACATTTATGACGTTGTCACATTCAAAACTCGTTAGACAAAAAATACCAAAAGTACACTTTAACTTCAGAAAGTAAGGTGTACCTGCCTACTCATTATTATAATCAGGTGTGTACGTACATACATACATACATATATGTTTGTGTATTTTTAAAGATAATTTTTATATGAAATGTGCAATTTCAAGTAAATATTGATAAAAAAGTACTTATAAAATCTAGTTTTATGTAACATTACAAAAAAAAAAAAAAGATAAATAATGTAAGTGAAAGAACATTTTATGAAATGTTGCGATAAAGTATGGTTTATTACTATACGTAAATACTATATAGAAAAAATGTAAAACTGTTTGTTTTTTGATATCAACAGTATTGAAGTAGCGGTTATGAAGAAATTTATACTTCTAAATGAAAAATGGACAGAATTAACAAAATTAACTTGTGAAGAAATAAAGAAGACAACAGAAAAGAAAAACTAAAACAAATAATTTCATGATTAAAACGAGCAAGAGTTCTATATTCGGCAATGCCGAATTTCAGATACTTTCCACAATATTTTTTATTTCAAGAAAAACATATTTTTTTAACGAAAAAAAAAATTTTTTTTAGAAAAAAATATTTATAGCAAACAATTTTTATAAAAGAAAATATGTTTTAGCCAGGTTACCTGTTTTAGCCATATTTTTACAATGCCTCGTTAGATACTGAAGTGCTTATGAATAATAATTTGAAAATCTTATAACGTGTTTATAAAGAAATTATGTATGAAAAATTTATTTTATAAGCTATTTTTAAATTTAAAAAGTGATTATGCATATGCCCCTAAGTAAGACGCTTACCGACAAATTTGATTTTGCTATCGATATAAAATTTGAATTTAACCCTGTTAAATTTTAACGGGGCATTGTAAAAAGGGTGCTAGGTTAAATATATACCCAGCAAAAAAAAACCGAATGCATTCTACAAGAATGCATTTTTCACTGCATATAAAGTAGCTATATATGCTGATTTCTTACTTCCAATAAACGTATTTTAAATGACTTCCAAAATGCCATTAATTAAAAACTTTTTTTACTTCCCAGAAAAAAAATACCTGACCAAGATCCGTAAAAGCACCTATACTGTTCGGCAGAAATGCGTTCAAATTGAGGTGAAAAACGCATTCTTTTAACATTGGCTTGTCATAGGAGAGAAGGTGTTTATGCTACTTTAAGTCTGCTTTGCACGTCATAAAAATGAGTGCTTGGATGTTCTTTTTTATATAGGAAAGCAATTCATTTTTGTTACTATCTAAGGAGAGATGAAAAGTAACTTCTTGGGAATGCATTCAAATATATATTTAAGAAGTGATATTTATGACTTTTGAATGCATTCCCAAGAAGTTACTTTTCATCTCTCCTTAGATAGTAAAAAAAATGAATTACTTTCCTATATAAAAAAGAACATCCAAGCACTCATTTTTATGACGTGCAAAGCAGACTTAAAGTAGCATAAACACCTTCTCTCCTATGACAAGCCAATGTTAAAAAAAATGCCTTTTTCACCTCAATTTGAACGCATTCGTGCCGAACAATATAGGTGATTTTACGGATCTTGGTCAGGTATTTTTTTGCTGGGATTGGCTTGTCATAGGAGAGAAGGTGTTTATGCTACTTTAAGTCTGCTTTGCACGTCATAAAAATGAGTGCTTGGATGTTCTTTTTTTATATAGGAAAGCAATTCATTTTTGTTACTATCTAAGGAGAGATGAAAAGTAACTTCTTGGGAATGCATTCAAATATATATTTAAGAAGTGATATTTATGACTTTTGAATGCATTCCCAAGAAGGTACTTTTCATCTCTCCTTAGATAGTAAAAAAAATGACTTGCTTTCCTATATAAAAAAGAACATCCAAGCACTCATTTTTATGACGTGCAAAGCAGACTTAAAGTAGCATAAACACCTTCTCTCCTATGACAAGCCAATGTTAAAAAAATGCCTTTTTCACCTCAATTTGAACGCATTCGTGCCGAACAAAATAGGTGATTTTACGGATCTTGGTCAGGTATTTTTTTGCTGGGTATTTAAATAAAAAATTGAGTTAAAACAGTTTTGAGTTAATGTTTAGTTAAAAAGAATATAATATTAAAAAATACAAAAAGTAAAAAACTAGGGATGTGCGATTAATCGATTAATCAAACTTCCTGATTTAACAAAATTCTGATTAATCAATTAATTAACAATTTTGATTAATTAAAAATATGATTAATAGATTAATCAGTTATTTCGATTATTCAAAATAATGATTAACTGATTAATCATTGTTTTAATTCATCGAATTTATAAATAATTGAATAATATCTTGTTTTTCTGCGTTGAAGGCGCCTTTTAACGACAGTTCATTATAGAAACAAAATTTGAAAATGGACATTGGTCAAGTCTGACCAGTGAGCTAACAATCTGTCTGATTTTCTTTATTTAGAGCTTTATTAAGCATCGATAACAATTTTATTATTTTTAAACATTTTTTCAATATTAAATAAAATTATTCAAGTTTTGATTAATCAAAACTCACATTAATCGATTAGTCACAATTCTAATTAACCAAATTTTCAATTAATCAATTAATTGATTAATCAAAGCTCTGATTAATCATACTATTTGATTAATCAATTAATAGCACATCCCTATAAAAAAACTAATTGAAATATTTGTTAAAATTTTTTTATTCCATTTGAAATTGTAACAAGATCAAATTCAAAAAGTATCAAGCGAAATTTCAAAATGCCATCGAAAAATAAAATTTATAAATATTAATTTAAAAAAGAATATATCTAAAAAATAAATGAAGTATTATTGAAATTTTTTTAATTCCATTAAAAATGATCATTTTGTATTTTAATTGATATGTTTGAACACTTTTTTTTTTAAATTGTGAAGGATATTATTTGAATATAAAATTTATTTTTTAATTTCAATCGAATCTACTGCAAACCATGGCATAACAATAGCTGTAGTGGCATTCTCTAAATTTTTAACATAAAATTCGGTAGTTAAGTTGTCAGTTTACTTTGAAAACTTGTCAATTTAACTACCTAATAACTTTTTACAGAAGCCCCTCTTTGTAGACACATTAGAAAACATTAAAGTGTCTATGCATAATAATTTGAAAACCTTATAACAAATTTACAAAATGAATTTTGTATGAAAAATTTGTTTTATAAGTCACTTATAAATTATAAAAGTGATTATGCATATGACCCTAGTGTGTTTGTTTCAATGCTATTTTTTACTAGCTTTACCATTTTTACCAGTTTTACTCAAAAATCCGTTCGAGTACAAAAAAATAGTAAGAACTAGTAAAAAATTTAAGGGGAATTTTTACTAGTTTTTACTTGAAAAATTTCTTCCAGCAAAAACTAGTAATATGTTTTTTTTTTGTTTTACTAGAAATGTACATAATTGTACAAACCTATTTTTTCTCGATTAAAAGTGAACAAAAAATAAAAATAGACTGTCAAATAAAAGTAGACTGTATTTTAAAATTACTACTACTAATAGGAAAAGTATGAATAACAGGCGGTTATTAAAAATTGCATTTTAATGGTATTATTAAAAACTGCATTTTCACAATAAATTATTTAATTTTTTTTTTCATTGTAGAATTAAAGGTCGAAAAAACTATTTTTTTTTTATTTAAAAATAAAAATTGGACAAATATATGTTGAATTATTTGTTGTTGTTAAAAAACAGGATGTTACTAACGCAAATGAAAAATTAATAATCGTATGTTATGTTATACTATTTTTATTAACAAAAAACGATAAAGATAGATTTGCCTTCAATTTTGGTTATTTTGAATTAAAAAATTTATATTTTTCGCTAAAAAACGTAGAAAAAACTATATGTAACTATATGAGAAGTTTATCACAACGAAAAATTAAACTCTATATGGTAAATTCTTTTACATACTTCTCGCTAAATTTGACATTATACGACTCACCCTGCTTTAAATATGGTAGGGTTGAATTTTTGTGTGAGAAATTTTACACATAGCTATAGAACACCGGTATTGGTATTTCTGAAATCAAGAAGTTTGGTAACTGTTATCAATTTGAAAGGGTTTTGAAAGCTATTGGTTGCCAACCACGATTTGAAATGATTAAGTTAGAAAAATAAAAAAAATCGTTATTTCGAATAATAATTTTAAATATAATGTAGTCGATATCGACTACGTCCACGTATTATATAATTTCCACTAGCCAACTGTTGCCATTAAGTACTCCCATCGTTGTTTACAGATTTAAAATAAACATAGTCGCCTTCCACTACTTCATATCAACTATGTCTAGTTGAAAAAATAGTGATTATCAACTAGCTTTGTTTGGCCGTAGTATTGTTGTGCCATGTTTCAAATTTTTTTGGTTCTTTTCAAATAGATTTCCGAAAAAAATAATACTGATCTTTCAGTAATTTATAATTCATACTTTTTTTAAATAAAAAGTTTTGTTTATATTTATATAAATATTTTTAAATTAACTTATTGAATGCCCCGCTCAAATAAGAAACATTTTTTACTTAATTTCGAAATTTTATACTTCCAAAGTTCTATGTAGCCAGTAAAATTACTAGTGTCCGACCAAACTCACCTTTTTAAGCCTGAACCGAAGCTGAACTTCGGCCAAATTTGCAAAGTTCGGCCGAAACCGAACCGAAACCGATATTTGAATAAAAAATAAGATTTCGATTGTTTTTAATAACAAAACAATATAAATGCTGAATTGTTCACAGAAAGAATTTACAAAATTCTAATTTAACTTTTAAACTTGTAAATACAAAAAAAAAATTTTTTTAAAAAGGCACCAACATAAAAATTTGTAAATCCAAAAAAAAATTTATTTTTATTTTTGTAACTTTGAATTTTTATTTTTAAACAATTTTTATATGAAAGATAACAATTTACAAACGAGTAACAAATATTTCAAACAAAAAAATTGTTGGAAATAAAATTTCAATTTAAAAGAAAATGTGATTGCTTCTACAAATTCCCATTGTTGGTGCCTACTGTGTTTTCTGTGTTTAATAACAGATATAATGAAAAGATTACTATTTCATATAATTTTTTTAAAATCAAAAATATGTTTTTTAAATTTTCAAAATTGCAAAAACTTGAAAAAACAGTTTTTGGTCTAAAATAAAATTGATGTTAAAGTTTGAAAGTTTGGAACCTTGAAAAAATATATATAACCATATTTCTAATATCCTTGAAATAAACAATTAATGTATTACAATAAGATGAATCCTTCGCCTTTGGCTTCTATATATACAACGTTAATTTTGTATTTATTTAGAAGAATTTTGCGGTTATATGTCTTCTTAATTTAAGAATTAATAATTTTTGAAACGAAATGATATTATATTTATTTTTCTTAAATTAAAGGTATTTCCTTTCAAAAAAGGACTTTAACTTTTACTTATTTTTCCTTGAATAGATCAGCAATTAAATTTTTAGTTGAAAGCTTATAATGCCTAGAATATGTAATTAGCAATTTTTGTTGAAATCGGAATGTTAGAACAGTACTATAGTTAAAAGGCTAACTAAAGCTTTTAAGAAAGCTGTGAAAATAAATTTTAACATGCCACTGAAGTTAATTTTAAGCGCCATAATGATAATTTGTTAAAAAAAATTTAGTTCATAAATAAAAAATTAATACATAGATACTCCCCCTGAATATGTAAGGCGTTGGCGTATTTAGTAAAAACGACTCCATACAAATCGAATTTTTCAAAATCGAAATTAACAAAAAGTGAAATTTTCCTGGTGAATCTAATACAATTTTGATAAAATATTAGTCTTACTCGACTGTTAAGTATAGCAAAAAATACTATTTCTAACGACTTTGCTGTAAAAACGCCTAAAAACCTCTACGCCTACGCCTTACATAATCAGGGGGAATATAAAATTATATACATATATAGTATATATAAAAATATATAAAATATATATAAAAAATATAGTATACAAAAAATATACATAAAAAATATATGTATATAAAAAATATATGTATATAAAAAATATATATACGAAATATATATAAAAATATAGTATATAAAAATATATCGTCGTTGCGCCTAAGAAAATAGCTATTTGTCGAAAAACTTTTTTGTGAGTTTTTATAAATTATTTTTTTACACATATTTAAACGAAACTCCAAACTTTCCATTTATAAAATCATTGCTTCCGAAAAACAAATCGAAGACACAAAATAAAGACATAATTTAGCTGCCCCACAAATAATTCTTGAAAACAAATACATAGCTAATTTCTTAGGCGCAATGACGATTTATAAAAAATATATAATATAAAAATACTATTTCTCACAATTTTCGCCTATTCTGTATACTTCTTAGAATGTAATATTGTATGCTCTTATTCGAGCAAAATATTTTTATTTTATAAATTTTAAAAATACCTTTTAAGTTTTAAGTATTTTTTTATAGCAATTTTGAAATTTCAATCGATAAATTTATTGAAAATGTATTAATATATTTTGAATAGCTGTAGTGTGTTTCCACCACTATTACTATGAAAGCCCCTAAAATATATTATTTATGGAATATTTTAAAGGCCACTTAATGTTATAATTTTGGACGCTTCGAGTAATTGTGATTATTAATTTTTATAAATGTGATAATTATACTGACGAATATTTTTGCTAAAATTAGCAACACAGAAAACGTATTGGACGAATGATCGGACGGACAAATATCGATTAAGGAATGCATATGCTTTATTGGGTGTATAACCCAACTTTTAAATAGCAACTGAATGACAAAATACATTTAAAAAATCCTTAACCTTCAGTATGTTGCTGTTATTTTAGAATTGGCTCTCTTCATGTGTTGTGGTTTTTGTAGTTGTAACTTCGGCTTCACCATTAGTTTTCTCATGGGAAATACTTGTTATTACAGATTTTATAATTACCGAATTAGTGCTGGTTTCTGTAGTATTGCTTAATGGTGCTAAATCCATTAAATTGGGTATATTAACATCTTTGATGTCTTTCATATTAACACTGGTTAAAATTTGATTTGTTTGGGTATTCATAACAGATAAACGACCTACCGTTTCCTCGGTTGTGGTAGACAACAAAGTGGTTGTAGTAGCGTTCAAGTGATCTCTTACAGAATCGACTGTTATATCACCCATTGAACTAGTGATTGTTTCATTGGCCCGATTAGGTGAATTACCTTCAGAAGTGCCGTTAGTAATACCGCTGGAATGATCAACATTAATTTCCAGATTTTTTGTTGCAGATGAAAGTTTAGTAGCTGTAGCAACAGCATCATCATCCGTAACTTCATGAATTGATTCAATATCTTCTGTTGGTTCTACTATTTTCAATGGTTGAACGTCTATAGTACCATCTGGTTTAACAATTTTAGCGGGAGATAATGAAATACGTTGTATTTCGGAGGAAGACATCATGTATAAAGCTTCACCAGAATTAGTTAAGCACAACGAAGAAATACCATTTATATCTTCTCTTCTTACGGCCGCAACATTTAATTGACGCTTTAATTCTGGAACGGATAAAATCATAATATCGCCCAAGTTTGTTAAACAAATCATGGCCATTTCATGATAATATTCTCCGGCATTGCCAGCTGAAGTTAGACTTGCATTTTGTTGATCATTGTGTTCATGCGATTTAGAAGATTTTGTTGGCGATCCCTCATTTAAGGCACCCTGTATAATTTCGCTGGGCACATGGCATGAAAAAGAACCGAAGTGTATACGTCTAATACGAGCACCCTCATTAGCGGTTAGCTTATATTTGGTTATAGGCTTTAGCTGAGGCAGTGAAAAAATTTTAAACTGTTCCTCGGAAGCAATGAGGACACGATGAGGTGGTGTACCATTACCACCATCAAGTTGTTCTACTGGACAGCCAGTTGAATCAAAAATAGCTATGCCAACAACAGGAGCACGATGTTTTAGCTGAATCTCTTTAGCTAATTGGGCAGAAACACGACGAGGTGGAGCAGGCGAAATATCTCCACCAGTTGGGGGTCCAGTTGTAGCGGCAGTTTGTGTAGGCGGCAAATGCAATAGGAACACAGAAACCGTACTAGCATTTGTAGCCGACCATAAGGTGGGTGAAGTGATGTTGACATTTGTAATATAAGTCTTGGCAAATAGCAAACAACGTACCATAGAACCCATACCATCATCTGCTGTAGAACGAGCCTCAACTTGACGTTCAATAGGACGTGCTTCCAGTGTGGTAGCAACTTTATTTGAAGGATTATTGCGTGTTGAACGTCCTTTCCGTAATTTTCGGAATGATTCACGTAAAGATTTTTTAAACGATTTGCGTCGGGACAATTGCTCACCTGCACCGGTAAGATCATTTGGATTTAAAGTGCAACGATGGAAAACCGGAAGGAAATTATTAAAATCAAATAAAACCAAACCGTGGGCAGTGCCACCAGCCACAAGACCCCAGTTAGCCTCCAATGCTAAACATGTAATACTAGCTGGAGGTAATACTTGCAATATTCCAGTAATATGAACACCTTCATCTCCAACTGGATCAGCATTTGCATCCAATAGATTTTCACGTACTGTTAATTGATCATGTCCCCGCCAAACAAAACCATCACGATCACTAACTAAATTCATAGAGGAGACTTTCAATGGAGTTTTCTTTTCGTCGTCACTTTCGAAATGGGCAATAATTATTTGACCAGCCGTACCGCCAACAATAATACGACCAGTTTTAGGACACAAGGCAATTTTCTTAACAGCTAAGCGTGGATCATCCGAATAGGGATCAAATAAACCAGCTTTACGGAATGGAGGTTCAGTCTCATCTAAGGGCTCGGAATTCTCTACTGGCAAATCTTCATGATTTTCATGCCCAAATAATAAAGCAGTTTTAAAATTATAAATAGGTTTCAATACTACACCTGTGGCATCCCAAAACTTTACAGAACCATCCTCGTGACCAGTTAATAAAATTTCATATACATTTGATTCATCATTATCATTTTCTTCTCCATTTTCTGGCAATACTCCACCATTAATGGGCCATTCTATTGTACTATAATGTTGATCTTGTTCATCTCCAGCCTTAATAATCTTATCATACACTTCTTGTGTTACTTGTGATGACAAATAATTGCAAGTAACGGCCGATGCATGTAGAGAATGTAAGTAAGGTGCTTTAATTGCTGGTACTTTAGGATTAGTCAAATCATAGGCACAAAATTCTTCTTCAAGCAAAACAATCAAAATATCTGCATTGTCTGAATCATCTCGATAGATTACAAAGAAATCAATCACCTTCGAGGTGAAATCTAAGCAAACTTTATTATTATCCGAGTCATGTACCGATACACAGTTATGATCGCCATATGCTGAACGAGGCATTCCACCAGAGAAAATTGCAAGTTCTGCCGAGCCGCGTTTAGCCTTAAACAAGCGATTAATGCTTTTACAAGGATCTGGACCATATGGAACATAATTTATATTTTTTGGTGGATCCGTGGTACTAATATTCCAGGTTGCATACGAACCATCAGCATGATACCAAGTAAATTGGGAACCTGTAGCATTTACAAACACACCCACACTTTGACCATGACCCTGTGCTATGTAAGCTTTAGCCACTAATGAGTTTTCCAAATCCCACAAAACGCAAAGACCTCTATTGTAAGCAATCAGCAATTTATTACGTTCATTAGGCAATTGACGTATAGACTCAATTGCTCCCGGATTTAATTTATAAGTTGGAGGTACTTGTTCCAAAACAGCATCATGATAAATTACAGGTTCTTTTACCGAAAATGTTTGTAAATCAAATTGGTAGACATTGCCACCTTCAGTTCCAATCCAAACAATATCTTTGTTCAACGAACAACAAAGCGAAGAAATTTTTTTCAATTTACCATCAAAAGGTAAAGTTTTTATAGCAAGTAATGCGTCACCTTGTGGTTCCCACAACACTAACTGATTAGCAGCAGTTAAAGATAACAAACGACCTGTACCATACACCCATTCAATTAGTTGTACATTAAGTTCGGCTCCGGAATTGTTTACCAAAGTGTGTTGGCCATAAAACTCAACTCCCGGTTGGCCAAAGACTTTAATAGCTCCTGTTTGTGTACCTATAGCCATAAGTTTTGATACCGGATCGTAGGCTAAAGCCGAGGGCTTATGCGGAAACCCATGCTGAGTGGATTTTCTAAATGCAAATAGTTCTTTTTGCAAACGTTGTCGTTCAACCGACGGTTGTTGTCCTTTACCACGTATAAATTTCAACATTTTGTTAAGTTGTCCAGTGTAGGTAGCAAGTTCTTTTCTGTTTCTCAGTTAGAGATTATAGGCGATTAAGATAAGGTTGACAAATAAAATTGGTATTTTATAGAAAATATGTCAAAAAATATTACAAGAACTTCGTTTTTCTTTTATTGTTCATAATATAAAGAGTTAAAAACTATAACCACTGTTTTTTAAATTAAAATTGATTTATTTTCTATCATTAGGACGCGCCCTTTTTATTTTTACTTCGTTTATGAACACTTGTAATTTTTTTAATAGAAATACTTCTAGCCAGGGATGGAAAAGGAGATTTTAGGATTTGTACCAACCAGATAAGAAAATTGCACTTTTTCAACCCATACGGTACCAAAATGTTTTGTATACATAAACAATTTGGGGGTTTCCATCAACTTCTTTTACCTAGTGTCTTCAAATGCAATGAAATGTGCAAAGAAATTTGAAAATAACACACAAAGCAACAACAAAATTATTTTCGTTGTTGTGGTTTTGTGTGTTATTTTCAAATTTCTTTGCACATTTCATTGCATTTGAAGACACTAGGTTACCTAGTGTCTTGACATGCAATAAAATGATAGCAAGCAATTGTCAAAATGCTCTCATCTCTAGTGAAAACACTCAATTTCAATTTTATTGCAATATCATGATATCGCTGACATGCCATCGGATCTTGCAATGATGCCAGAGATCAAATGTCACTTTTAGTTTTCATTTTAATTTTGTAATAGAAAAACAACAAAAAATTTTGTAAAAAGGAATGTAAAAGTGTTTAGTTTTTTATATTTGTCGGTAAGCATTAATGTTTCATAAAATTTGGTGTTTTTCGAAGAAAAATCTATGATATTTCTTATCCATGAAATGGTCAAGTGTTCTCCACCACTCTGCAATTGATATCATTTTGACGTTTCGCTGCAATGGTTTTGACATTTCATATCATATAATTTATTGCATTTGAACACACCGGGTTAAAAATGCTTTATGAGCCAAAAAATTTCACGCAAGAAACAGAGGAATAACAGAATGAATATGAAGAAAATTAACAGCGAATGAGATAAAATGAAGGAATTCGGAAAAACAAAAAAATAATAAAATCGTTTTTACAACAAAAAAACAAAAGTTAAAAGCAAAAAAATTTATTTAAATTAATTAATTATTATTTATTACCTTATTAAAGTTGTTTTTGTTAGTGTTTTTATCAATAATCGCAAAAAACAAAATATTAACTTTTTCACTTTTCTTTTTCTCATTCTTCACTGAAATTAACAGGCCAGAGCATCCATACAAATAATTTAGCACGAGTTAACATAATTTCTTGGGAAGAAAACTTTTTCCTTTGGATCCTCTTTGGTTGCTTTCAACAGCTTTTATCAAATTATTCTAGTTTTAACTTTGTTTTTTTTTGCCGCCAGTTTCTTCAGGGGGTTTCCATCAGCTGCTTTTAAAAATGCTTTATGAGCCAAAAAATTTCACGCAAGAAGCAGAGGAATAACAGAAGGAATATGAAGAAAATTAACGGTGAATGAGATAAAATGAAGGAATTCGGGAAAACAAAAAATAATAAAATCGTTTTTACAACAAAAAAACAAAAGTTAAAAGCAAAAAAATTTATTTCAATTAATTAATTATTATTTATTGCCTTATTAAAGTTGTTTTTGTTAGTGGTTTTATCAGTAACCGCAAAAAACAAAATATTAACTTTTTCACTTTTCTTTTGTTTTTCTCATTCTTCACTGAAATTAACAGGCCAGAGCATCCATTCAAATAATTGAGCACGAGTTAACATAATTTCTTGGGAAGAAAACTTTTTCCTTTACCCCCCGTTTCCACATGCAAGTGCAAGTTCGAAAAACTTAATACACTCACACTTTTTCACTAATACTATCACACTTATACGACTTGCGGCTCAACTTGCAAGTAAATTTTGAAGCCAGTGGATTTTTGATACTTGCGGCAAGTGAAATGACAGAATAAAGAAAACAGTTTTGCCTAGTATTGTTTTATATTAATTTACTAGTATTCGGTAAAGTAAAAGTTGTAATGCAACTGATTTTGTATTTATTTGTAAAAAAAAGTAAAAAAGAACACAACGGCATATCTTAATGGTAATTTAAAATATCAATTTTAAAGGTTTTTGAAAAAAAATTGTTAAGAACAAATTTTTTCCCAGCTTTGTTAGAATATTGAATACTTGGCAATACTGGAGTGCTATTTAGTGACAACCTATGCCTTCGACGTCATTTTAAAAATGAACTTGCAGCAAGTAGTGTGGACACATGTAAAATTTTCATGTTTTTTCGGTAATTTTCGAAATTTTCGCTGATAATACGTATTCTCAACTTACAACCATTTACTTGCATGTGGAAACGGGGGCTTTGATCCTCTTTGATTTGGTTTGTCAGGTCAAAATAGAACGCGCTCTATTTAAAATATTGTCATATGACTTTTGCAAATGGGTTTTACATATGCAATATTTGAAAGGGTTCACACGGCATGTATAAATTTTACAATGTAAAAAGTGACAAGTCATATTACAAATACATGTCGTGTAAAACCAGCTTAAGCTGCCCACACACTAGGGAACAAAAAATATCAAAAAAAATTTGTAAACACGAAATGCACGATCTCAATCAGAGAACGAAGCCGATCAGCTTATAGCCGCGACTTAGCCGCCGCCGAGCATTTGGAAAAAAATATGACTATTAATTTTTCAAACCAGTTATATAGTTATATTTTTTTCCAAATGTATCTATATCTGTAAAGTTTTTATTTTTAATAGTAAAAGCCTTTATTTTTGAATCATGTAGGTTGATAAACAGCATCCGGTTTCTAATTTGCTTATTTTTACCAGCACACGCTGTAAAATTGCTTATTTAAAAATTTTATTTGTACATTATTGTTTTCTTCTACTGAACGGCAGAAAACAGGCTTTGAATTGAGTGAACTTATTTTATTTTTTTTCAATTCAGTGAACTTATTTTATTTTTTTTTTTAATTCAGTGAACTTATTATTTTTTTTTTAATTCACTGAACGTAATTCTATTTTTTCTTAATTCACTGAACGTAATTTTATTTTTTTTTAATTCACTGAACGAAAATGAAATTGAACGAATTCAGTAGTGAATTAATTCAGTAAGGAATTAATTCACTTTTTTTCCGTTCGATTTATAAAATTGAACGTGTTCACCAGTGAATTAATTCATTTGATTTAATAAAAAGAACTATTGCAATTGAATTAATTCGGAACAAAATAAATCGAACGAAAGCAAATATGAATTAATTCCATTCAATATATGGTACTTAGTGAATTAATTCATCGAATTTTTAATTCAGAATTGAAAAATTTAATTAAGGAATTAATTCTTCAAAGCTCTGAATTTCGGATATAAAATATTAGCCGACTGTATCAGCTAAGCCGGTAGAAATGAGATTTTTTAATCTTTCTTATACAATTAATTAATTTTGATTAAAAAAATTACTTGAATTAATTTTCTAAGAATCCCTCGGCTGTAGGCTTTTAGTCCCCATTGAACTCGCAGCATAAGATTTTCAATATACCTTTTTTTAACTGTGGTATCGTAAAAAATTAAAAATATACGAGTTTTCTGCATAAATCGTCGGCTTTAGTCGACTTTTAGTCGCCGCCGAGTTTTTTCCGTTTAGCCGCCGCTGCCGAAGATTTTTCGGCTTTAGTCGACTTTTAGCCGCCGCCGGCTTTATTTTTGGTCAGCCGCCGCCGGCACCAATTTAATATCGGCTTCGTTCTCTGATCTCAACACGCACACACACAAACGCACTCACACATTCACAAAAAAATGCTCTCTTTTTTTAAGAATGTTCCCTAGTGTGTGGGCAGCTTTAAAGTTTTGCACTTTAAAAGGCTCAATTCTTTAACGGTGGGTCTCATACTGTAGGTTTAACTTTAACTTAACTATAAACAAAAGAAAATATCAGAAAAATGTACACAAAACAACAAAAAATTTTTGGGTTAACTATTAACTAAAGTTTAAACCTACAGTATGAGACCCACCGTAATTCACTTTTTAAAAGTTAATGAAATTTGGGTTAAATTTCATTCCGTAATAGCATTCTTATGGAATTAATTCGATGGCTTTAAATTATATGATTTAATTCTATTATTATTGCATTTAGTCAAATGAAAAATTTTGATTTGCTGTTACATGCTGAAATATTTGGCATCATACATATTAATAACAATGAAAATTCATCTAACATAAATAAATAGTATTGTATGCTTTGTTATAGCTTATGTGCTTTGGTTTTGATTATGTGTTAGTTTCAAATTACACTAGAGTTGTAAAAGTATTGAGTATTCCGGTACTGAGTACTCAATATGACTGTTTTTTTGTGTACTCAATACTAAAACGGTACTACTCAATACTTTTAAAGATGCAATTTTCCGTAGAAATTTGTATTTTTCGTATAAAAATACAACTCTAAAAATAGTACTCTAAAAATACAGCTCTGAAAATACAACTCTATTTGTGAAGCAAAGAAATTTGTAACGAATTTTTGGGAAAAATTACTTAATTAATTTATTTAAAATGTTTTAAATTAATTAAAATGTAAATAACAATAGTTATTTAACACGTGTATGTGAATTGTGATAATTTTTCCTAATAAATACGAATTCATAACATTTTTATTTTTAAATTAAAAAAACCGTTAGAAGTATTGAGTAGTATCGAGTACTCAATTGAAAAGTATTGAGTAGTATTGAGTACTCAAAAAATACCGAAATTTCACAACTCTAAATTACACTGCACTAATGCGGCCTATAGACTACTCAAGTTACTTGCACAATAATGAGTTTGTGCAGGTCAGTTGAACAGTGTGTGGCTTGGTTTGTGTACTTGTACAAGTATATTTTTAGACTTGAGTAAAAATCAAAACGATTTTGATTTTTACGCAATATTTTAGAACTTGTCATTTGCGAGGTGTATGCTGAAATTAGCACAGTTCAGCAGTAATTTTTGAAGAGTGAACATCATAAATACGGATAAAAAAATTAAAAGTATCAATAAACGTAAAGTAAAAAATGTTAATATAAATTTATTGACATCACCAACGAATTTCTGGTATTTTGGCCTGCGCAAAGTGTAAAATAAAGCTTTTAAGGACTAATATTTCCTCATAGCAATAACAATCCGCTACATGTTTCTGCTGCTATGTGTAAATTAAAATGAATATTGCACAGTTTACTTGAGTGGTGTGTGACGAGTAAGGTGACTTGAACAAACTCGTTATTGTGCAAGTGACTTGTATAGTCTATTTGCCGCATAAAGTGAATGGTAATAAAATTTCCTGATTCAATTTTTGAGTACTCAATACTACTCAATACTTTTCAATTGAGTACTCGATACTACTCAATACTTTTAACGGTTTTTTTGAATTTAAAAATAAAAATGTTACGATTATTATTTTTCTTTATTTATTTTTATTTATAAAGAAAAATAATAACAATTCACATACACGTGTTAAATAACTATTGTTACTTATATTTTAATAAATTTAAAACATTTTAAATAAATTAATTAAATAATTTTTCCCAAAAATTCATTACAAATTTCTTTGCTTCACAAATAGAGTTGTATTTCCAGAGTTGTATTTTTAAAGTAGTATGTTTAGAGTTGTATTTTCATACGAAAAATACTCATCAGTGTTTAAGTGTTAATGTGCTATCGTTGTAAAATACACAGAGAGAATTCCTTGGATAAGTTTTAATGAAATTTTTTCAAGTGTTCTTCACAATAGGAATGAACTTTTTTTAAACTCTATGAAAAAGCTTCATAGTTTTAATGAAAATATTTTTAATGAAACTTTTTCATTAGTCGTATTAAATTTTGAATAAATAATATGAAAATTTTCATTAACTTTTATGAAAAATTGCATTAATTTAATGAAAAGTTTCAATGGACGAATTCCAGTGACAATAGATCTAATGCAAAAATTCATTGATATCATGCAGATAATTCTCTCAGTGTAGTAAGATTTTTGAAGTTTAATCCATAGAAAAATGACAAATTTATGACAAATGCTAATTTAAAACTTAATATAGCGCACTGTGACTTCCATCAATGATTTAAAAACAAATATTATTTGAACTAACTAGCAAAATTTTAAAATTAAGAAACACAGATTACTAAAAATTAGCTTTCAAAATTAGTTCAACTACGAATGAAATTAATAGCTATGCAAAATTGGAATTATAAAAAATATTAGTTTAATCCTAAATTTTAAGACAAAATAACATAAAAATTAGTTCAATGGAATAAGAACGCATTTTTAATGAAAATTAATTTAACCAATAAGTTAAAAGTCAAAACCTATGACTCGATGCTATCAACTCCGAATTTGAAGACTGAGTTCCCATTAATGAACTTGTAAAAAACACAGAAACAAATTTTCAAAATAATAAATTTTTCGGTGGATTTCTTATTTTTTTTGTTTAATTGTTATTTCATTTTGTGGATGTGTTTTGTTTAAATAAAAACCGTTAAAAAAAAGTGTGCTACATTTTTTTTTGAAAAATTACTTTTTTTGTGCGACTTTATTTTGAAAAAACGACTTTTTGTGCTACTTTTTCAAAATTCTCAGCGGTAACCCTGACTGAACGGCAGAAAACAGGCTTTGAGTTCAATGAAAATATTTTTTGTTATTTCAATTCAGTGAACGTATTTTTTTTTTTAATTCACTGAACGTAATTTTATTTTTTTAATTCACTGAACGTAATTTTATTTTTTTTAATTCACTGAACGAAAATGAAATTGAATGAATTCAGTGGTGAGTTAAATCAGAAAGGATTAATTCACTTTTTTTCCATTCGATTTATAACATTGAACGCGTTCACCAGTGAATTAATTCATTTAATTTAATAAAAAGAACCATAGCAATTGAATTAATTCGTAATAAAATAAATCGAATGAAAACAAATATGAATTAATTCCATTCAATATATGGTGCTTTGTGAATTAATTCATCGAATTTTTAATTCAGAATTGAAAAATTGAATTAAGGAATTCAATTCAAAGCTATGAGCATGCTCTGAGTGCCCATCGTGGGGCGTATCGGGATACTTGTGATATACAGAAAATTTTCTTATTATATCTTCTTTTAGATTCTGCAATCTCCGAGCTATTACAAGACTCCGGTTTTTGTAGAGAATTTTTCAAAAAAATGTATTTTTTCAAAAAAAAATTTATATACCAACTTTAATAAGCCAAATCTTGTTGGGTTATAGTGCCCATCGTGGGGCGGATCGGGATACATGTGATATACAGAAAAATTTATAGTTGTATCTTCTTTTCAATTCTGCAATCTGCGAGCTATTGGAAGACTCCAGTTTTCGTTGAGAATTTTTCAAAAAAATGTATTTTTTCAAAAAAAAAAAATTATATACCAACCTTAATAAGCGAAACCTTGTTGGGTTATAGTGCCCATTGTGGGGCGGATCGAGATACATGTGATATACAGAAAAATTTCTAACTGTATCCTCTTTTAGATTCTGCAATCTCCGAGCAATTACAAGATTCCAGTTTTTGTAGAGATTTTTTAAAAATGTGTTTTTCAAAAAAAAAAAAAAATTATATACCAGCCTTAATAAGCCAAATCTTATTGGGTTATAGTGCCCATCATAAATAGCGGGAGAGATGTTGAGGCCTGAAATTTTCAGAAATAATTTCCACTACATTTTCTAAAATCTGGACTTACAACACATGTCTGAAATAATCATGATTTTATTAAATATACTAGCGGGCGCAGCCCGCTACGTTGTTAGCGTGCCTTAAAGGTTAAGGGGGGTCTGCGCCCTCCCCCCGGGGGCTGCGCCCCCCACAATTTTTATTAAATTCGTTTTTTTATTTATAGTTTTTTTATTTAAAGCCTTCACCCAGCCACCACAAATAAATAATTCTGCACAACAATGGGTTTAAAATAAATAAATATTTGATCACTTTTACTCATGAAAGTGGATTGTTAGTAATGAATCCATAATAATTTGCAATATACGTGTGTATGTCAAGATAATTTGGTAAAGTGCGAACTTAGGTAGATAGACCCGTAAGTAGTTTTATTTATTTGTGTTTTAAATGAAAATAAAAAACGTAAAGCAGGGTTGGCAAGTGATTTATAATATTAAAGATAGCTGCGCCTCCCCCCGACAATTTTTTTTAAATTCGCTTTTTATTTAAAGTACAGTTTTTATAATAAAATATTTCACCCAGCCACCACAAATAAATAATTCTGCACAACAATGGGTTTAAAATAAATAAATATTTGATCACTTTTTCTCATGAAAGTGGATTGTTAGTAATGAATCCATAATAAATTGCAATATACGTGTGTATGTTAAGATAATTTGGTAAAGTGCGAACTTAGGTAGATAGACCCGTAAGTAGTTTTGTTCATTTGTGTTTTGAATGAAAATAAATAACGTAAAGCAGGGTTGGAAAGCATTTTATAATATTAAAAATAGCGGGCAAAGCTACGTTGTTAGCGTGTCTTAAAGTTTTTTTTTTTAATTCCAGTTTATGTAAAGGTAGACCTGGCAATTCAAGTAAATTCACAAATTCAGTTGGAAAATTTACTGCGTCGGTTTCTTCCACCGGTGCTTCGTTACATGAAGTTTAAATATCGGAATATATAAGTTCCATTCCTTTTCTAAGGTTTTTTCTCTTTCAGAAAATTTGTTTCACTTTTTGGAGAGTATGTTTCAATGCTACATAAGTTTCATATTCCGTTGATAGTGTTTGAAGAGGTAATTCCCTCTTCCAATCCATTTGCATTGTCTATAATTTCAATTCCACTCGTTCAACGTTTATATCCATTTCATTCCACTTGTGTAGTGTTTCAATGCCACTCGTTTCCTATTTAGTTTCTTAATTTTAGTGTTTCATATACACTTGTTCTTTAAGTTTTAGGTTTCTAGCTAAAGACGCAGACGTTAAGGGGAGGGGGGGCAATTTTCCCCTTTTGAACCACCATTTTTACCACGTTCCTGTCCAAAGTCCTAGAAATGCCTTGTCGATAAGTTAGCCCATACTCCAAGGAAAACATATTATATATTACAGGTTTCTAGCCGAAGGGTTCGGTTAGGCCATCAAGGGGGAGAATTATTCCGTTTTTACCCCTCCCGGTAGGAATTTCCAAAAATTCCGTCTTAGAGGACGTCTGCGTTGGAGGAGGAACCTACTACATACATAATTTTAGGTCTCTATATCCAGCAGTTTGGCCAGGCCGTCAAGGGGGAAGTTTTTTCCCTTTTTACCCCTCCCGGTATGAATTTCCAAAAATACCATCTTAGGGGACGTGAACGTTGGAGAACGAACCCAAATACCGAATTTAAGATCCCTTGTTCCAGCAGTTTGGCCAGGCCGTTAAGGGGGAGACTTTTCCTGTTTTTGACCCTACCTGTAGAAATTTCCAAAAATCTCATCTTAGCGGATGTCTACAATAGAGGAGGAACTTTAATACCAAATTTCAACTTCCTACCTCCAGCGGTTTGGGCAGGCCTTTAAGCAGCACTTTTCGCTTCATTAATCCCCATTTTTGCAATGTCCCTGTCCAAAAAGCACCTTCCCGGTAAGTGAGCACATACTCCAAGTAACATATGTTTTACATTTCAGGTTTCTAGCCAACTTTTACTATTTGTGCCCCTCTCGGTAGGAATTTCCGAAAATCCATCGACAGGGAATTCCAGCTTCCTAGTTCCATCAGTTTGAGCAGGCTGAGAGGAACCTAAGTACCGAATTTCAGCTTCCTAGTTCCAGCAGTTTGGACAGGTCGTTAAGGGGCAACTTTCCCTTTTTGAGCCCCCATTTTTATAACGACCCTGTCCAAAATTCAAAAAAGTATCTTTCTAATAAGTTAGCCCTTACTCCAGGGACCCACATTTTAAGCTTCAGGTTTCTAGCCGAAGGGGTTTTTACCGGCCCCCAAGGTGAGGCTTTTCTTCTTTTTGCCCCTCCCTTTAGGAATTTACAAAAATTCCATCTTCGCGGCTATCTGCGATGGATGAGGAACATTCATACCAAATTTCAACTGCATTGCCTAAGCGGTTTGGGCAGGCCGTTAGTGGGGACATTTTTCCCTTTCAACCACCATTTTTACTATGTTCCTGTTCCAAAATAGAAAAATTACGTTGCCGGTGAGTTAGTCCTACTCCAAGAAATACATATTTAAAATTTTAGGTTGACCAAAAGGGATTGGGCAAGTTTGTATTTTTGGATCCAAAAATACAAACTTAGTCGATGTCTACTACAGTAGAGGAACCTTTATACCAAATTTCAACTTCTTACCTCCAGTGGTTTGGGCAGGCACTTTTCCAATTTGTGAGACTGTTTATGGGGAGACTTTTCCCCTTTTTGCCCGTTCCGGTAGGAATTTCCAAAAATCCCGTCTTAGAGCACGTCCATGCCGAATATCAAGAAACCTTGTTTTAGTGGAGATATCCGTGGGGGGAGGAAAAAAAGTAGTTATTTTGAAATTATATATTATTTTAAATGGTACTTTTTGGAAAAACGAAATTTTTTGGTAAAAGATACTTTGTTTTTACAAAGTACTTTATTTGTACTTTTTTGGAAAAGGTATTTTTTTTTTAAAAGGTGTTTTTTTTGGAAAAATGTGTTTTTTGGAAAAAGGCACTTTTTTGGAAAAGGGTCTTTTTTTTGGGAAAAGGTACTTTTTTTGGAAAAGGTACTTTTTTTGAAAAAGGTATTTTTTTTGAAAAAATGTATGTTTTTTCGGAAAAGGAAAATTTTTTTAGAAAAAGGTACTTTTTTGGGAAAAGGTACTTTTTTTTGGAACAGGTACTTTTTTTGAAAAAGGTATTTTTTTTGGAAAAATTTATGTTTTTTGGAAAAGGTACTTTTTTTTGGAAAAGGTAAATTTTTTTAGAAAAAGGTACATTTTTTGGAAAAAGGTACTTTTTTTAAAAAAGGTACTTTTTTTGGAAAAAGGTACTTTTTTTTGGAAAAAGGTACTTTTTTCGGAAAAAGGTACTTTTTTTGGAAAAAGGTACTTTTTTTGGAAAAAGGTACTTTTTTTGGAAAAAGGTACTTTTTTTTGGAAAAAGGTACTTTTTTTGGAAAAAGGTACTTTTTTTGGAAAAAGGTAATTTTTTTTGGAAAAAGGTACTTTTTTGGGAAAAAGGTACTTTTTTTGGAAAAAGGTACTTTTTTTGTCCCCTTTTTGCCCCTCCCGATAAGAATTTCCAAAATTGCCGTCTCAACGGACGTCTACACCGGTCAAGAAACCACATACCAAATTTCAACTTCATAGCTCCAGCAGTTTGAGCAGGCCGTCAAGGGGGAGACTTTTTCCCCTTTTTGCCCGTCCCTGTAAAAATTTCCAAAACTCCCGTCTTGGTGGATGTCTACGATAGTGGAGGAACCTTTATACCAAATTTCAACTTCCTACCTCTAGCGGTTTGGGCAGGCCGTCAAGGGGGGCCTTTTTCGCCTTTTTAACCCCCATTTTTACAACGTCCCTGTCCAAAATTCTAGAAAGTACTTTCCAGAAAAGTTAGCCCCTACTCCAAGGAACACATAACTTAAATTTCAGCTTTCTAGCCAAAAGGGGTTTTGGCAGGCCGTCAAGGGAGACACTTTCCCCCTTTTTGCCCGTTCTGGTAGGAATTTCCAAAAATCCCGTCTTAGCGGACGTCTACCCCGAAAGAGGAACCTACATACCAAATTTCAACTTCCTAGCTTCAGCGATTTGGGCTGGGCGATGTTGAGCCATTCAGTCAGTCATTCAGTCAGTCAGTCAGTCACGTTATTCTTTTATATATATTTTATATATATATATATATATATATATATATATATTCAGATATATTTTTAAGTTATTTGGTAAAATTTTCAAATACCACGTGCTTTTGTTTACATTTATAGCACCACGTGCGTTTTGTTTACATTTTATTTGTTTACATGAGGACCACGTGCTCAGAAATGTTAACAAGATCTAACGATTACTCGTTATATCTCGAGTACTTGGATCTTCTTAAATTCACTGTCGACCATTTGTTTTGTTTTTATTTCAAATTCCGACTAAAACATGAAAGTTTGTAATTTTTGTGCTAAAAAATATGAAGAAGTACTTGAAATTAAAGATATTTTTGCCACAACTGTAAATACAGCCGTAACAATATTAGAAGGACTTAAAATATTTAATACAGAATTAAATGTAAGTTAATACAATGTCAATGTAAGTAAATATATAACTAAATCCACAACAAAATCATTACCCCTAGCAGCTTTTAGATGATTCGGACGCAGTTATATGCACAATTTGCGTAAAACTGCTAAAGAATTGCTACGAATTTGTGCAACAAATAAAGGAGTCTGAAAAGAAGTTGAGACTTGAAAGGGATATTAAAAATGAGCATGATTATTCAGAAACGGAGAAGAAAATGGGTGGAACTAAATTTAAATCTAAAGATGTAACGGTATTGCCAAATTTAAGGCTGGAATTGGACAATTGTAACATTACAAGTATGCCCCCTCTATTAACAACTACAACTAAGCCTAAAGCTGTATATACAAATTTAAGGATAGGTTCAGATAATTCCAACTTAAAATTTATACCCATTTTACCAAAGACTTCTAATGCACAAACTAGTGATAACATACGTAAAGAAGGACCAAACGTTAAATCACGTTTGTACAAATGCTTGGAATGTACAGAAACCTTCAAATCTTTTAAACATTTACGTGAACATGAGCAGAGGTCTTGTGCAAGTGTCTCCTTACAAGGTGTATTTACTTGCAAATATTGTCATATAAGTTTTAACAATGAAGACTCTCTAAAGGCACATCAAACGGAAAAACATCCATATGGTCAATTTCTATGTTACATTTGTAAAGATAAATTATTTACGGCCAAAGGTTATTTAATACGTCATATTGATAAAATTCATCAACACAAAAGCTTACCCTATTTTTGTGGAGAATGTAAAGATATTACATTTTTAGCTTCGCAGGTAGAACTAAATCAACATTTTATACAAAACCATCAACAGTATAAACAAGAGGATGATATCCAACAACAGAATGATTTAAATAATAACGATGAAGAAATGGATTTAGAAATGCATGAAGAGTTTTTAGATGAATTCCTTCTATCTCATACTAATGAAAATTCTTTTCAATTTTCGGAATGTTGGGAAGCTTTGGATCTTCATCTTCCCGATATGTTACACGAAAACTCGAAAAAAGTAACAAATAATCAAGAATTCTCAGAAGCTTTTTCATGTCCTAAATGTTTTGAACAATTTCGAAATCCTCAACCATTGCTCCAACATCTAGCTGAAAATCATAATTTATCTGTGCTAATATGTCGCATCTGTCGTAAATCTTTTGCATCGTTTAAGGACTTTAAATTTCATAAAAATAATAAGTGCCTTAAAAATTTTGGAATTGATTCTCTCAACCTAAATTGCCCTTATTGTAATAAAACAGCTAAAAATACTTTAAATTTAAAACAACACTTACGAATCGTTCACACGCAGCTAAAAAGACACGTTTGCCAATTATGTGATAAACAATTTTCGACATTAGATCATTTAAAGAAACACGTTTTAAGTCAACATCAAAACGAACGTAAACATTTGTGCAATGTTTGTAATAAAACGTTTACCCAATTGGGACATTTGAAACAACATTTGGCTATACATACAACTGGCAAAACATTACAATGTTCCGAATGCCCAAAGAAGTTTTGGCGTAAAATTGATTTCGTGCGCCATCAACAAAAGAAACATAATGGAACCAACGCGTAATTACGTAAGTTTAGTTTTTTAAATCTTTTGTCTTAAATTCTCCACAAATATACTTCCCATTGGAATATTCTCCTTGAAATGCTTTTAAGTGGTTCTAAATGCGTATATAAAATATATGTACAATCAATGAAAAATCAATGTCATAGGAGAGGAGTACTCCCACTTCAACATTTTTTCAGTACTTTTTGAACGAGTGCAAAGGAAGCTGTTTTTCACCAATTAAAAGTTAAAAAAAAAATGTTCGCAAAAAAAATTATATTTTTTTATTTTACAAAAGTTTTTTATTGCCGCCACCGGGTATCGAGCGTGCTACCTCACGATTGCTCGTCTAGCGCTCTACCGCTGAGCTTTTATTTGATATGACAGTTAATTGGCATAAAAGAACCACTTTGTTACTGCGAGATATTGTTACTAATTCTCTTCAATAAAAGCACTTATTAAACAAGTTTAAAAGGTGCACTCCAATTCAATATTGTTTTCAGTACTATTTTTACAGGTGCATAAATAGCAATTTCTCATTTTTATTTATATGTACATAATTTTAAAAATATTGAATTTAAACAAATTAATTATAAATATTAAAAAAAAATTATTAAAATAAAAAAAAAAATTTCACGGCGGGAATCGAACCCGCGACCCTCTGTTTGGAAATGCCAAATGATACCAAAATCACTTTTTGGCAATGTTAGCAACCGATACCTTTACGATACCGTTATCCGTTTCAAAACCCATTCAAATTGATAACTGATACCGATACCAATACCGAAACTTTTCATTTAAAAAATACCGGTATTCAAAAACCTTTTCCCTTAATACCGGTATCGTACCGGTATTGAATAGGCTTCTAATAAAATAATTTGAATAAAAGTTATAACTAGGGCAAGGAATTTCATGCAAATGCATATTTTTTCTCGATAGTCCGAAACTAATATGGACTAAATATTTATCCGAATCATCAAATTTATAACAAAATGGCATTGATTTGTAGGTGCATATTTTTGCATATTTTGTCATAAGTGCATGTTTTTGCATATTTTGCCTTTAAATGCATATTTGGTGCCTTTTTAATGCATATTTTGTGCTTTTAAATGCATATTTGTGCATATTTTTCATTTTCATCAGGAGCACTTTTTATTTTGTAAAAAATATAAAAAATTTATACGTTTTCATATTTTGATTCAATTAAAATAAACATTCTTAAAACCTTATTGACCTATAGAAAATCTTCGAGTTCTGTCTGTTTGCAAAATAACTAACTTAAATACATTTTTAAATTTTAGAGTGCATTATTTTTGCAAAGTAATAGTTTTTAGTGCATATTTCTTATATTTTTAATGCATATTTTTCTTTTTTAACCGCATATTTTAGGCGCATATTTTCTATTTTTAAGTGCATGAAATTCCTTGCCCTAGTTAGAACTGTTACCTCCCTGCTTGTTTGTGCTTGAATTAAATGTTTTTTTTTGTTTTCCATAATTATAACAAAAATCAAAAAATGTTTGTTTTCAAATGTAAATTTAAATTCATATTAGTGTAAGTTATAATTGTTTTTGGTAGAATATGGTGTTGGTGTATTAATTTATGTATTTTATTTTTCAATTAGACGACCTTTGATAAAGTCAACCAAAAATTGACGAAACGTCAGGCAATATGAAATAAACAGTTGTTTTATTTACATAAAAAACGTTAGGCCTAATTAGCTTAAATAAAATCTGAAAAAATCATTTAAATTACTTGGCCAAAAAAATAAACAAAAGGAATTTTTTTAAGTTTTTCACAAAAAAATATAAAATTTTCATTAAAAATATACAAAATTTAAAATTGATTGAACTCTATCTGCATTTTCAATAAAAAATCGTATTGCTAGCAGGCGTATTGCTATTATTTTTTTAATTTGGTTTAGCAACATTGTGTTTTTTACAACATCACATAATTTATTGTGAAAACAGAATTCTTCAATAATACCGGTACGTAACGGTATTGATGTTTCGGTATCGGTAATACCAATACCGATACAAATGAAATACCGTTACTGATACCAATACCAAAACAAACAAAAACTCGATACCAATACCGTTATTCGTTTCGGTTGCCAACCTTGCTTTTTAGGATCACTTTTAGAGCAATTACTCTTTAGAAGCAATACTTAAAATTATTTATTTATTGAAATATACTTTATAAATTCTTTTCGTTTATTTAACCTTCTTTTTCAATTTTTAACTCTACAATTTTCTTGAGCTTAAGGTTTGTTTTTTATTTATAAAAAAATATACAGGTCTCGAGATAACCTTCTTATTCGGCGACTCACGGCGAACTATACTTAAAGTTATTTTTTGGATGTTGTTCAGAAGTAATTCTAAAAAGCTGTAAAAATATACTAACGGATACTTCGAAAGCAATGAAAGAAGTAATTTTTTGAAGTTGTTCAGAATAACTTCTAAATGTATATTGTCTATTTTTTTTAAAGAGTAATAACACCCTAGTGCAAGTAAAAATATGATTACCATTTAAAAAGTACATCTTTGTACTTTTTTGTATTATGGTAATTTAAGTTTTTATTTAAAATTACATTATTTTCATATCAAGTTATATATTAATGAAAAGCTTGTAAAAAAATTAATTCGAATAGACAAAATTACAGAATTTTCTTCTCTACGAAATATCCTAATTTCAGATTATATGGTCAAAATAATAAGTACACCTGCTTATTTTTTCTTTATGTTTAATTTTAGTTACTTTAACGGAAAGTAAACATGGCAATTCTTTTTTATTTAAATAACTTTAATATGGCAATGCCTTTAAAAGTAAAAAAAAACTGGGGCTTCCCCGTTGTTTTCATTGTGCGTTAGTTTTGTACAGGTGTGATTTCAGTACTTGGTCAAAATAATAGGTCTGTTTTTGTACTCAACATTGGGATCCCGCGGGCAGAGAAACAAGCTGTTGAGGGTGCATAATTGGGAACTGTGTAATGGGTTAAGTCCGTTGTAGTTTATAGAGTAGAACACTTTGCCAAAAGACTTACCATGGATTGGTAGTTTAGTTTAACTGGTTTTTGTGGTTGTAGCAGCGACTTAGTAACATGGTCAAGGTGGCATAATGTTGAGATGGCGTAGCCCATCGTTCCGGTTCTCATCAGTTCGGATAAATTATCGCCACTAACGTTGCGCCAGTTTTCTGCGGGTTCAGTAGTTAAACAAATTTTGTCTTGAAATTGTTGAAAATAATTGAGAAAGGTGGTCTTGCCGCTACCAATATTACCTTCAATCGAAACGGTGAAAGGTTGAGCACCAGCAGCATGTTTTGGATGTTTGGTACTTGGTCCATTGCCGGACATGGCGAAAGCTTCTATGATACGTCCTTTTTGGTAAAATTAACCAAAATTTATTTATCCAGGTGTCAAATTGTTTTTTTTTAGTCGCTGTTCTGGTAAAACACCAATTAGTTGGGAAAACTTGAACATATATATATATATATACAATTAAATTTTTTTCTGTTGTTATTGTTTTATGATTTTTAATTTTAATGGGTTGTCACTTTGAAAAAAGAAAACAATAGGGATGGTAAAATTATATTTTTGACACATGCATGATTATCGATAAGTTTTAGAACATTGATGTAGGGTTGTATTTTTTGGGCATAGGTCCTGCACAGAGGGTAATGTGGGTTAACAGCAAGGGAAAGATTCAGGGTTTCTCTTTGTATGTTAAGGTTTGCCAAATTTAAATGGCGTTTTTTTTTGTAGGTCCTTAAGAGCATATTAAATATGCACCAATTTTTATGCGTTCCATGTAATATGGTGGATAAGGAGAGTTTCTGTATATGATTAGTGGTTTTTATATACCTTTTTTATGTTAAATGGAGGCCTAACTTATGTCTTATTTTTCAAATCAGCCGACATATTGAAAGTTGGCGCGAGCCAGTAAAGTCGTGCAGTTTTTCGGTCGCAATTTTTTTTTTGTAAAAAAGTTCAAATAAGTGCGCGGAATAATTAACAAATAAAAATTGTAAAAATAATTTCAAGTGTTAAGTGTTAGAACTTCTTTTCTGCGGGGATTGGATATAAGGGAAATACCGAAGAAAAGAAAATCATTGCCTGCATTGTAGATAAGGTAAACTTCTTCGTAAATAAGAATTGTTGGGCCATAGAAAGGAGAATAATTTGTTGAATTATTATTTAGAAGTGGCAAAACAGTGCAATTGGAGAAAATCCCAGGAGTAGACAGGTTTTGTTCCAGTATCCTAGAAGGAGTAATCCGTTGGTTTTGACGTGTTTAGGAGTAAGGAAAATACCGATAACGTAAGTGTTGCTAAATTTTTGTTTGCGAAGACATAAAACCTGAGAAGATGGTTTTTTTATTATTTAGGGTGGTCACTAAGGATACCTAGTGAAGCGAACATACTTCCATACGGAAAAACAGGGAAAAGTTGGCTGCGACTAATCTAGTTGAATGGGAGTGACCACAAAACCGTAAAAAGGTAACGCTGTGTTTTCTAAGTAAATTGTGAGTGATTCAGAAAAAGTTACATAGAAGTGGAAAACCAGGAATTTACCTTAAAAGTGTGGGTTAGCCGGGAACAGAACCTGTACGAATAGGCACATCTCTAATTGTAGAAGAAGTAGGACGTGGCCAGGTTAGGGAAAAGGAAAATAAATTTAGAGCATAATTTACGGCGGAAATTTTTGAACTGTTCCCAGAAAAAAAACGTGAGATAAAAAGGAGTGTATTCACTAGTTTGTTAGATAGGGATATTTTGTTAGTTTCTTTTTTATTTATTTTTAAATTTTTTTTAATATATTTAAGTTACTTTGTTTTTTTTTAATTTTGTTTATATTTTATTTTTGCATGTTAGTTTAAGTGTGATTTTAAGGTTTACCTGATTGTTAGGGATTTACCAAAAGTGAACCATTGTAGGAAAAAACGGGATAAAAATAGGTCGAGATTGATTAATATAGACCGAATATAGTAGAAAAAGCAAAACTACCTCCAGAGAGCTCTTTAGGGGAAAATAAGTAGAAAAGCATCGATATTTTTTTTTTTGCGTAAAACAGTCGGTTAAGAAAATTTGGTTATAAATTTGAAAAGGTAATTTTTGGTTGATCCCAGCGAATATTTTTGTCTTTTTGTTTGTGGTATAAAAAAAAAAAAAATTGTAGATATTTTTTTTTGTGGAAATTTTGAGAATATTCAGTTTTTTTATTTATTTTCGTACGTTTAAGTTATATAAAATTCAATTAATTTTCTTTTAAGTATTTACAATTTTCTTATTTTTAAGTGTTGATGCAATTTTTTTTTAAGATTAGGGTAGATATTTAATTTATTGTCGATTTTCGTGGGTTGTTTTTTTTGTGTTACGACTGGAAAGTTTTGAGGGCCTTGTAGTAGTCAGGATAGGATCCTAAAATAAAAAGAATATATATTAGAATATTTTAAATAGTATACGGCACTACATTTTTTTTATTTATAGTAAACATAAACAAATAAGTGATAGAGAAATCCGAATTAGATTTTAAACATCCGTTACGTGTATGTGCTACGGTAGTTTTTAAGAATTTTATAATAATAAATGTTTGATTTATACAGTTGAAAATATAAATGAAAATGTCTGGCTAATCATTTTTTGTTGGAGGGAAGAAGGAAAAGACAATGGGTCGTGATTCATTGGTGTAAGTAATGGTAAGTTGGTGTATGGTAAAGGGGTCACTAAATTATTGGAAAATGTGGCCAGGAAGGGTGGGTGAAGACGGAGATGACCATCAATTCTCCGAATAATTTTGTATCGTTGGTTAGTTGTCTGGTGTTTGAGTCCATTTAAAAAAAAAAAACAATAGTTTTTCTGTTAGTTCCTTCGGAGTACGGGTTGAGAATCCACGACAACTATGTTCAGAGCCGGGCGGCTAAAGCTCGAAAGAAGGGATCATAACAAAGCCGACCAAAATAATCGGCGGTGGCGGCGGCTTGATCGGCTGGATAGAACTTTATACTTGTAATTTAAAGATGTTTAAGGTTTTTTCCAAAACGTAGCAGTAGAAAGTTGTACAAAAAAGTTAGAATAATTAAATTTAAAAAAATTTAAAGTTAAATTCATCGATAAAATTTACAATTATTAGTTTTTGAACAGACCTAGAAGGAGTGATAGTTGGGCTTTCCAAATATATACACCTACAAAAAAAATTTGTAGTCCCAACTGAATTTGGTTCCAACCGAATCGTTCGGTTGCTGCAACCGAAAATTCGGTTGTTTCAACCCTATTTCGGTTATCACAACCCTATTTGGGTTGCAACAACCCTATTTCAGTTGGAACAACAGAAATAGGGCTGTGATAACCGATTTATCGGTTGCAGCAACTGAACGATTCGGTTGGAACCAAACTCGGTTGGGACAACAAAAAGTTTTTGTAGGTGTACATATTTTTATATGTTCAACAAATTTATGTGAAAATATTTTCAAATAAAACTGATTTTCCTAATTTTTTTTATTTCGACGGCTTTTAATTGCAACATTTTGTATAAAAAAAATAATTTTTATCTAATTCATTCTTAAACTGGGTTTAATTCAGAGTAAAATGATGTTTTTTTATTTTAATGGCTTTAAAATTGCTAAAGTTATAAATTTTTTTTATAAACATGGAATCTCTGCATTTATAAGAAATTTTATGTTAACCTTAATGAGTGTGGAAACAAGAACATCGAGTTGTCTTATAACATCTGAAATTAATTGTATAGAAAAAGTACGATAACTTTCTCAGTTAATTTAAACTAGTGTTTCCAATTATTCGACGTAGGCGGTTAACCGGTTAATGCATTATTCGAAAAATGCCTAAAATTGATTAACCGGTTATTCGGTTCGGTTAATCGAGAAAATTGGCGATTAATCGATTAATCGTTTAATACAAAATTAATGTATTTGCTTAAGTTTTTATCAATAAAAACACAAAGATCTGCCTGTTTTTGTTAAATATCAACGTGACATATAAACTCGCTATATTTAAAATAAGTTTCAATATTCTAAGGTTGAAAAGTTTTGGAATCTGAGGTTTTTTTCAATTAAAAATTTTCTTAGTAGACAAAGGTCTGCAAAAATTTTTCTAAAGCTACCAAAATTTGATTGAAAATGGCAGAAAGAACTGCTGAAAGATTTTTGGTTTGGCAAATATTAGTAATTTAAGAACAATAGTCAATACTGCCGCAAAAAATTTAATATTGCATTTAAATAAATGTTATATCTGAAGTTTTGAAGATTTTATTGAGATTCTTCCTTCTCCCCTGAAGAAATAAAAATCGAGACCGCGATATAAAAAAAAAATAGTTGAGTTGAATTTCAGTTAATGAAAATACAAATTTACGCTGCAAAAATCAGAATAACATTTTTCTGATTTTCTCTGTCTCCGTTTTCTAAGGGCCATTAATAATAAAAAAATAACCTAAAGTTTGAGGAACGAGTTACGCAGATAGCATTTCGTCAGACAAGTTTTAATGAAAATTTTCAGTAAGCTAATGAAGTTTTCTTCCCAAAGTGAATTATTTTTATGAAGCTCTTTTTAATAAAACTTTTTTTGGGTGTATAAAATTTTTAATAAATAATATGAAATTTTTCATAAAATTTTATCAAAAACTGCATCAGTTCAATGAAAACTTTCAATGGACGAATTCCAGCGAAACTTAATTGAATCAATGTAAAAATTCATTAATAGCCTGTACACAATTTTCTCAGTGTGCGGTTATAGATGTCAAATTGCATATAAATTTCAATTTTTTAACTTTCATTTTCTGCTTTTTGGTTATTTGTTTTAATTCGAATAAAAATTTAATTTCATTGAAACGGGTTCGGGTTCCATGGTATTCTAGTGGAACATGTCGTAGAATTGATGTGGTTTTAAACCGATTGTACGCACTCTCTTGAAAGAAGTAAGAAAAGCTAGAGTTCTTACAGAATTAATATGTCAATTGTGTGACACAGTTTTAAAACAAATGCAACCTTGTCTTAGGGGACATGAAAATATAATTAGTTTTAATTTTTAAAAGAATTAAAACAGAAATGAAGCATTGTCTATTGTATTTCCTAAAACCTGTCAAACACGTCGTGTGTTTTGAAAAAGTTTTAAAAAACACCTTTATTTGGGCCTTCGCGATGTTTTTTAAAGCTCTTTTTTACAAATAGAAACTTCGATATTTTGTTAAAATATTTGCAAACAAATTTTATTAAAATTTATCAGTCTCTTAAAACAGATAACGTGTCTCGCTGGTGCAATGCCGACTTGATTGGAGTTTCTCCAAAAAAGGCATTTAAAGGTTTATGGTCCTCTTTCTCTCGATTTTTAAAGAGACTATTTTTAGTTAGTATTTGTTTTTCTAAGCTTTTCTTGCAATTTTTTAGCCAAGGCTAAGAAAATTATGAAGTTTTGGGGGGAAAATAAAAGAAAAATTCCATATTAAAAATGTAACCGGTTAATCGACCTATTTTAACCGATTATTCGGGTCGAATAATTATTTGAGTTTTAAATTATTTGTTTCGACATTAACCGAAATAGAGGCGATTAATCGAGGAATCGGTTAATCGATTAACCGAATTGGAAACACTAATTTAAACAAAAGAATCTTATTTTACTAAGCACTAACCCATTTTCAGAATAAAATACAATAGTAAAGAAATGTTTTTTTTTAAATACTGTAAAAAAAGCCGTCAAAGTATACAAAAAAAATGTTTTTTAATTTCAATATTTTGAAAAAAATGTCAACATATTTCAGTTACAAATAAATAATTCTATACATATTTGAAAAGCTCAAAATTTGAAAAATTGCTGAAATAATGAAGTAGAAAATTTGTTTTAAAAATGGCATTAGTTTTTAATTTTTTTTGGAAAATTGATACTCCCAGCCGAAATGAGCCGAAAAAAATTGGCGGCGGCGGCTGAGGCAAAACTGACCGGCGGCGGCGGCGGCGACATAAACGGCTCACGCGGCTTGTTTCTCTGCCGGCGGGATCCCAATTACCAAAAAGCGTTTTCTTACTGCACAATTGGGTAAATGAGAGCTGTCATGAGAGAGTAATATTCTTGTTCTTCTTGCCCGAAGAAGCCCAGACTTTTTTTTCGTGTAAGCTTGGGTAAATTGTTTTTATCAGCTGTTATATCATCTGTTGGATTCAACTAGTTCAATTGAACTATTCACTAATTTGAACCAAACACCTAGTTCACAACTAATAGCTCTTTTAGTTCAATCGCTCATTTCATTCATTCAGAAAATATGTTTATCATTTACAAAAATTAGTATAAAAGTTTCAACAGCTTATCGGTTATGTTACAACTCCATAAAATTACCGACAATTTTTTGAAGACGCTTGTTTAAATGTGTTAAAGAGATAAATATGTAAATAAATCGAAGCTTTTGTTTAATATTAAAATCTTTACCAAATTTAATAAAGTACGTATTCCTTTTTGTAAATAGAAATGCCTAAAAAGGAAATTTTTATTAAAATTTTGGATTTAAAAAGGGGTTTAACTAGAAAAGCTATCTAGATTTTTACAACAAATTGAACAAGAACTAGAAAGAGCGCTCACCAAAACGAACTATAATGCACAAATTTATTGAGACTCACTCACGCTCACGTGATTAATTTTAATTTGAATCACGCTTACGAAGTACTCACGCTCACGAAATACAAAAAATATGAAATTTGTTTTTTATCTTAATTATTTAAGGAAACTTTCTTTATTGAATATAAGTTTTTTTATTTAGAATTAAAATTAGCCTAACTATCCAGTGTAGAAACGGTAATGACATATCATTATTTTTTGGACTACCATTAATGACACCCACTTACCTTCTGCTTTATTTCAAAACATATAATTTTTACTGATAATGACTTATTTTTATCATTATATTATTTCAAATAGAAAGTAATTTTCTAGATTTTTTTGAAAATTTTTTGAAATCTCTTTTTAAACTCAATACCACATATTTTTTGATTTTTTGTATGTTGGCGAGTAAGCTGACTGGTGTGCAGCAGGTCAATTATGGTTTTATCTATCAAACATTACATGTCGTTATAGCTGAGATGGTAGAGCTATTTACTGGCAACCTGGAGTCCCAGGTTCAATTCCCGCACTAGAAAATTTTATTAAAAAAAAATTTACAATAAAAAAATATTTTTTTTTATAAAATTTTTTGAAAATCTATTTTTAGACTCATTCTTTTTGTCAGTACTGGTAAGCATATAGGTAATGACATATTTTTAGATTTTTCGTATGCTCGTGTGTAAGCAAAACTCATTATTTTTCGACACATCGTCATACAAAATGAATAAGAAATATAATAAGAAAAGTAACTAGTTACCATTACCAGGTATATAGTTACATAACCACATATCTGGGGGGTAACCGCGTAACTCGATTCGAAAAAAAAAAATGTTCGAATTCGTAAATCTTGCAAATATTGTTAAAAATATAATTTTGTATAAAAATTCTAGTTTTTAATTTATTTTTATCCTAAACCTTGTACACTACACATAAAAATTCAAAAAGTAAGATTTTTGCTAAAACTTTTCTTTTTACGAAAGGTGCAAAATTTACGGTAACCCCGCTGGTAATGATTTTCTTCACTGGGTATATAAAAAATGTTAAAAATTTAACTAATATGCAAGTGCTTGTGCAAATAGAAAACATATTATTTTCTATTGTTGATTATACTTGAATGGATGTCAAAACAGATTAGTATGTATATTGGAAGATGACAAAGCAAATTGTGGTATTTTTTTTTCTTTGATATTTAAATGTTTAGAAACGCTCCTAGACGAGAACAAGAGATTCTCATTGAGTTTGCACTTTAACTTAACAAATATTTCTAGAAATACTAAAAACGTCGCCCCCTGACGATTGCCTTATTCAAGAATAAAATTTAGATAGGGACATGTTTTTAACAGATTATTTTTTATTATTTGTTAATTAGGTTTTGTAATTTTAGCACATTTAATCCCTTTAATTTATCTTTATAAAGTTTTTAAATAACTTAAAAATTCACTGTAAGTCTTTACATATTATTCCAAATTTTTGTGAAGGAACAAAATTTTACAATGTTTTGTACAACAAGTCGATTTTTTCTTTACATAAGAATTCTGGCAGAAGTAGAAAACACCCGTTCGCTAGTACCTGAACTGACTGGAATACACATTATTTGAAGCAGGGGAAGATCTCTGGAATTTTTCCAAAATTGTAAAGTATCGCAATCTGGTTATAATCACGCAAACTCACGCACAAAAATTTACTCACGCACGACTCACTCACGAAGAGTGTTATCATTTTTTCGTGTCACGCGCCCATCTCTAGTTAGAACCACAATTTAAATTAATGTAACATAATTCAATTTAATTTGTGTTCGAAATACTATGGGGTATTGGGTAATTAAGTTTCCATTTTTAATTTTTTTATAACTTTATTTTAGGTGGGAGTGAGCTGTTTTAGCAACTCGATTTCAATAAGCTCGATTGAATTTTGTCTACGAACCTTTTAAACATTAGCTCATTCAAGCTTTTTTTGATTCGAGCAACTCTTTTTATTTTGGCTGACGAACTTTCTTAAAAATGGATATATACGTTTTTCTGGCTCGAACGAAGAGAGCTTTTTACATCCCTGAAATAAAAACAACAAGATGCTATTTTACAAAAAAAAACTTATTCAATATATTTTTTGTTTTTTTAAATTATTTATAAACTAAGAAAACTTTTAATTATTAAATTAAGTAAATTAAGTGAGGATATTGTAGTTAAAAATTAAACATAAGACTGCATAAAAATCCAGTTATTGCGACTTTAATTCTTCTATCTTACGTTGTAAATGACATTTTTGATAAATTAAATCACTATGATCTGTGGACCAAGCAAAATACATACAGGCAGTTAACATAACGGCCAATAAAAGACGATCCAAAGTCATAAGATTTATGGCCCAAAAAATTACTGTTAGACCCAATTTCAAGTAATCACATTTCTTGCTTGTAAATTTCTTTATAAATGAACACTAAGTTTAATATTGCATCATGGAACGCTAGAGGTCTTCGTAATAAAAAAGAAGAACTTTCTAATTTCTTAGTACAAAATAATATACATATCTGCCTGGGGTCCGAAAAGTGGCTAAATCACACAATTCAAATTAAAATTAATAACTTTTTTGCTATAGATGCGACAGAGAAACTAACAGAGGAGGTGGCGTCGCCCTATTGATCAATAAAAATATTTCACACTCACTTTTACCAACTTTACAAACTGAGGTTATAGAAAATATCGGAGTCAAAGTTCTTATGCCAAACACTAATTATGTAAACATATATTCCTGTTATTTTCCTGGTGGTGCTGCATGCAGCGATAACAAAAAACAAAAATTTAAATCAGACATTCTTAAATTATCTACAACCAATAATAAATTCTTAATTGGTGGTGACTTTAATAGCAGACATAGCCTATGGGGTTGCCAAAGATCGAAAAAATAAATTCTGAAAATCTACAAGTGTTATACCCAAACAATCCCACTTATATTCCTTCGGACCCCCGTAGACAACCTTCCACGCTGGACCTTTTCATCACAAACATTACCAATAACCTTTCAGCAGTCAGAGTAATTAATGATTTATGTTCAAATCATCTCCCGATAAAAATAGCATTGAACCAAAACTTCCACACTATTCAAAGATTCTATTATAACTATAATAAAGCTAACTGGTCCCGATTTTCGACATTTATTAAAAGGAACCTTCAATCTTCAAATGATGCTAATTTAAGTATGGATCAAATAGAAGGTGAAATTTCATCTTTTAATGATACTATTAATGCTGCAATAACACACAGTATACCACTCAAAGAAATTAAATCAAACAAGTCGGAGCTTCCCGAACACATAAAACACTTAGTGGGTTATTTTGTAAAACGCAACGCCTTGCGTTGCGTTGACTTGTGTGTAAATTGTTATTGTTACAAAAACAATTTATATGGAAAACAACGCAACGCAAGGCGTTGCGTTTTACAAAATTACCCCATTAATTCAAATTAGAAATGTTTATAGAAGGAATTGGAAACGACTTCGAGACATATCTGACGATTCTTCCACTAAACACTTCAACCAACGTATAAAAAACGAAATAATTATATGGAAAAACAATACAAGGAATACCAAACTCTCAACATTAGAAAAGGGCTCTGCCCCATTCTGGAACATCTCAAAACTATTAATAAAGAAAGCAAACAATATCCATTATTAAAACACAATAACACGAGTTATTACTAGGGTTTGGGGTTCGGGAATTCCCGGGCGGGAATTCCCGGGAAATCCCGGGAAAAGTTTGCCGGGAATTCCCGGGAAAATAATATATTTTTCCCGGGAAAACGGGAAATTTTAAAAATATTAAGTTTTTTAAATTGTTTTTGTTTGGAATAGGATTTTTTAAATTTTTCAAATGTATATTTTAGTTAAAGTCGACTTTAGTTAAAATATTGGGTGGCAGTATACCTTGACTTGGTTTATTTTTAGAGGATTCTGATTGGTTAATTTATTTTCAACCAATCAGAATGTTTGAAAATATAAATATTTTTGTAAGGTTTTCAATCACAAAATGAACGAAACCGTATGATTATAAATAAAGTCGACTTTAAGTTTAAATTACTCCATTATATTAAGGGCCAATAATTTTATAAGTAACGTTTTCATTAATAAATGTGATATTTTCAAGTAAGTTTACTTTATTTTAATACACCTGCTTTCAAACTAATATATTCTTTTATATTAAAGAATAAAATGTCAGGAGTATGGAAATATTTCACAAAAAAGGACAATACCACGCAGTGCAATATTTGCCCTAAAAGACTAATGGTTAACGGAGGTATCTAAATTTGGTTATCCTACATCTAAATTTGGTTCCCAAAAAAAAAAAACTGGTGGTCATGCAACTTTTCTTGAAGAAAACAACAACAAGTATAACGTTCCAGCTAAAATTAGCAAAGTACCCGAAAAAAGTGTAAGCTGTATAGGCATTGAACGTTTTATGGAAGGGCAAACATTTCCTGAAGTGGTATCCAAATTAGCCGCAGTCGAGGGAATGTCAATCCGCATCATAACTAGATCTTCGTTTATTCGAGAAAGTTTTTATAATAAAAACCTGGCATTGCAAAAAAATTTTACAATCATCTAAAAGATATCATGATAAAAGAAATATCGAGCAATATTTCTAACAATAGGAGATTTACTATAATCTTGGATGAATGGACAAGAATATCAGAAAAGAGATATTTGAACATATGTATGTTTTATTTGTCTTTGGAAAATAACATTGTGGCCACCATATCTAATGGGCCAAATGTGATGAAACGGTTTGTTTCCGACAGTCCAGTAGTGGGTGCTTTCTGCTGGAATCATGCAATTCATTTGGCAGTGCTTAGAGTAATTTATGTGAAATCAAATGTTCAACATTCTGATATTTTTCTTTGAATTCTCACTACACAGACTGAATTTGTACTGAAATAGTGTTTTTTTTGTAACAAAAATTACTTATATAGGTGGTTTTCATTAACAATTTTGTTCAAAAATATTTCCCGGGAATCCCGGGATTCCCGGGAATCAAATTTTTTTATTCCCGTTTCCCGGGAAATAAAAAAGTCCGGGAAATCCCAAACCCTAGTTATTACACACAACTAAAAAATGTGAATTACTAAGTCAAATATTCAGTGAAAATCATTTAATATCATCCAACCTTAGTAACCCATTAACTATATCTATGGTCAAAACAACAGTTAATGATTTCCAATCAACTAAAGGGTTGTTCAACAGGGACGCTACAAAAGTAGAAAGACAGGGACAGCAAACGACGCCATATTTCTTGCCGCTCTTTTGACATTTCTCTTCAGTAAGGTTTGCCATTTCATGATGGAAAGATATACGAGCCAACAACGAGTCGAAATTATTAAAATTTACTACCGAAATTCGGAGTCAGTGGCCTCAACGTTAAGAACGCTACGTCCAATTTATGGTCGTCATAATCGTCCTAGCAGATCAACAATTGAGCGTGGGGCTACGTCAAATCTATGGTCTATGCCAACAAGCCAGCAACGATTGATGAACTTCGTACGAATATCGAACGTGAAATTGCAGCAGTATCGGCCGATTTATGCTTGAAAACCGTCGAAAATTGTGTTCAGCGTCTGGACTTCTGCAAGCGTGCCCGTGGTGGCCATGCAAAAGAGATCGATTTCCATACATAATGGCATCGAACGTACTTTCACAGGAATAAAGAATTTCATTGATATCCAAAACCGTTTTTGTTTTATTTAAACTTTTTTACTTTTGTAGCGCTCTTATTGAAAAACCATGTACAAGTAACCATTCATATAACATTTCAGTCTCTGTGGATAGAGTTAAAGATATAATCAAACACCTAAAGCCTAAAAAATCTCCAGGACTTGATGGTATAAATAATAACGGTGGGTCTCATACTTCAGGTTTAAACTTTAGTTAATAGTTAACCCAAAAAATTGTTGTTGTTTCGTGTAAATTTTTTTTTGACATTTTCTTTTCTTTATAGTTAAGTTAAAGTTAAACCTGCAGTATGAGACCCACCGTAAATGTTTAAAGGCCTTATCAAATAAAGGAATACAACATATTACTAATATTTTCAATGCCTGATTCAGGATTTGTTATTTTCCCAAACCATGGAAATTATCGAAGGTTGTCCCAGTAAAAAAACCAAGCAAGCCGCCTGATAGTCCGCGTTCTTACAGGCCTATTAGCCTACTGTCCTCGTTAAGTAAAGTATTTGAAAAATTAATCAAAGAATATATTACTAATTTTATTGACGAACAGAAAACTCTTCCCCCACAACAATTTGGTTTTCGTAAACAACATAATACAGTCCAGCCGCTCATCCGTATTCGAAAATTTGTAACATCAAACTTCAAAAAACGGGAAATCTACAGGCATGGTATTGCTGGATATTAAAGCTGCTTTTGATTCGGTATGGCACAATGGTCTAATTTATAAGATGATAAATTACAATTTTCCAGTTCACCTAACCAAACTAATACAAAGTTTTCTTAAAGACCGTTATTTTGAAGTTCATATAGGATATGAACACTCCGCAAAAACAGAAATACCCGCAGGCTGTCCTCAAGGTTCCTGCTTGTCACCAATATTATATAATATATATACCGCAGATATCCCGCCTCTATATAATTGTATCTTTTCTATTTTTGCCGATGACACAGCAATCCTTTCGTCAGGTATCCTCTCGGTTGATATTATTGATAATCTATAACATGCTCTAAATCAGATATTAACATACTTCAATAAATGGAAAATTATGGTAAATACTGATAAAACACAGGCAATCTACTTCTCAAGAAGACGAAAACCTTGTTTTCTTCCCCAACAAGAAATCGTATTTAATAACAATTTGATCTCCTGGTCAAAAAAAGTAAAATATTTGGGTGTGATGTTAGATCCAAAACTTAAATTTAAAGATCATGTGCCCTACGTTATTGATAAAATGAACAAAACAATTAGACTGGTTTATCCGTTAATTAACAGGAATTCTAAACTTAGCATTGAGAATAAAAAAGTTATATTCAAAGCAATTTTTCAGGCTATAATGTACTATGCCGCTCCCCTTTGGTCCACATCAGCACAATGTCATTTGAAGAAACTACAAATAGCCCAAAACAAACTACTAAAGATGATATACAATCTTCCCTGGCATTTTTCCACTCAACGGCTACATACCCTAGCAAATATTGAATATGTGAACAGTCGTACACTAAGACTCACTTTGAATTTTGTTAACAGATGTCATCTTTCTGATTTCGAACATATCAATGAGCTAATCTCAACGTAATTTTACCCCTTACATTTAAGTTTTTATATGAGAAATAAAAAATAAAAAAACACAAAAAAGAGGTTTATAGAGAGTTTTTCGAAAATTTTTGCCCTAGGCGCCTACATATTGAAATAATACTTATAAATTATAATAATTTGTTATGTAATTTCTTAGTAGAAAAGGAAAGTTTCCTAAACTCTAAAAACACATTGTTATATTGTATACTAACGTAGATATGTTAAATAAAGAACACTATTGAATTGAATTGAATGTATTCGTTTTTGTATATAAAAATGCCTAAGAAGGAAATTTTTTAAAATTTTTGATTTAAAAAGCGGTTTAACTAGAAAAGCTATCTAGATTTTTACAACAAATTGAACAAGAACTAGAAAGAGCGCTCACCAAAACGAACTATAATGCACAAATCTATTGACGTTTGTTTGGCTTGAAATACTCGTAGTCTTGACTAGCCATGGATCTGTTCGAACTGAAACGAATTACATGCAAAACAATAACAACAAATAAAATTTGTTGTTGTTTCACGTGTGATTTGCTTCATGTTCGCACAGATCCATGGCTAGTCAAGACTACGAGATATGGTTTTTCGCGTTCGTTTACTTTTGTGCATTTTTGTTACTTCGTGAGAGTATTTCTTGTTAACTCTCATTTTACGGAGCAGACGGTGAAAAAAATGGCAAAACATTTTGTGGAGCGATGAAACAAAAATTAATTTATTTGGAAACGACTGTGCCCGGAATGTTCGACGCCCTAAGGGTAAGGAATTCCATGTTCGCTTTACAAAGAAGACGGTCAAGCACGGGGGCGGCAATATTATGGTCTGGGGTTGTTCCTCGTGGTATGGTGTCGATCCGATACATCGAATTACCGACATTATGACCAGATTCCACTACAAAGATATCTTGGAAAATACGACGTAGAAGCATACTTCTAAGTTGGTAAAGGATTGGTTTCAAGAAAATCATGTGGCCCTTCTTGACTGGCCAAGTCAATCTCCGGACTTAAACCCCATCGAAAATCTTTGGGGAGAGTTAAAACAAAGAATTGGAAAGGAGGTTTTTAAAAATAAGGATCAGTTATGGAATTTTGTTTAAAAAACTTGGTATGAAATACAAAATAATTCAAAATAATGGAAACTCAGCTAAAATCACTCAATATAGCAGAAAAACCTTGAATTTTTTACTATTTTGCTTATTTTAACTAAATGTACTTATTATTTTGTCTAATGTTTTTTGATTAATTACCTTCTTTTTGAACAAGACTGAATTTATGACCTAATTTTGTAAATCACCTGCGTTCATCACATCACCTACACTTCACTCACCTAACGCGGGGAATAAAAAATGTTATTTTATAAATCCCTACATATTCGTGATTGATTTTTACGTTATCACTTGAATTGTCAAATACTTACATTTAAGAGTTGTCATCTTTCTGCAAAAATAGACAAATTTTAACCGTTTTTTGTTGTAATTCATATAATTTATTATTGGTATCCCTTAAAATAGAATAAAAATCTAAACAAAAAAGAAAAATGTGCAAAATATCTTAAAAACATGGTAGAAAAAATTAATCAAAAAACTCAATCAGCGATTTACATTCTGCAAACCAATTTAATGATGCAAAAATTTTCCATTTTGCAAAACTTTTTTTTCGCGATTTTTTTTTGTTTTTTTTTTTTCAAACTGAGCATCAAACTTTGGTGTATAAAATTGGTATTACAGTCCCTAGATTATGAATTTAAAAAAATTACACTTAAAAAATTGTAAAATAATCGCGGAACGCGAAAAATTGCTATGGTACATTAATTAAAAAACTAAATCAGCGAAAAAACCGAAATTTTTCCAACAACATATTTGTTTGCGGAATGTAAATCACTGGTTAAGTTTTTTAATTAATTTTTTGTACCATAAAGCAATTTTTCGCGTTCCGACATTATTTTGCAATTTTTTAAGTGGTTCTTTTAAATTCTTAATCTAGGTTATAGTCCCTAGATTACGAATTTAAAAGAATTTCATACACCAAAGTTTAGTGCTTACCCAGCAAAACCTTGGTAATATATGGGTACTACTATGCATATTACCTGGTAATATATCAAACCGCTTACCCTTGCATAACTTGTAAATACCAAATTCATACGTTTGGATGTTTAGTTGAATTCTATATTTCAATTAAATGTAGTCGTACTCCACTATTTCATATTCACTATGTGATAGTGAGGGTTATTTCACCTATGACATAGTGAAAAATGTAGTTATCAGCAACTATGTATTATTTTGGGTGTAGGTAAGGAGTTACCTCGATGGACATGCCCTTGTTAAAATAATAGCTTTGGTAATAGAAAAGTAAGAGGTTACCTAACCTTATTTCTTCTTACCAAAGTCATTACCGGGTAATAAAAGGTTTTGCTGGGTAGTTTGCAAAAAAAAAACCGCGAAAAAATTTTTGCAAAATTGAAACTTTTTGCATCAATATATTTGTTTGCTGAATGTTAATCGCTGATTGTGTGTTTTAATTAATTTTTTCTACCATAAAGTCCCTACGGGAAATTTTAACAAACTGTCACCGAAATGGACCCTTTATATGAAATAGACTGGTCACTTTTACATGGCGTTGTCATAGGAGGGGGAAATTGACCCCTTGTGACATGTCACAGGTTTACAAAACGTCATTTTCATACAAATTTTGTTCAATAAACCTCCTATAATTTTACAAAGCGTTTATGAATTTAGGGGTAAAACAATAACAAAATGTTAATAATGTTGTTTCTAAGGTAAATTTTACTTTGAGGAAATTATACAGCTTAGACGTTATGCTTCCATTTAATGTTAAGCTTAAGATTGTCCATGCGTTAATTATGCCAATATTTTTATATGATTGGAAGTCTATTCTGGGGCTTTGGGTTATGTAATGAAGAAGGTAAAGTTAGCTGTCAATCGTGTTATGAGATATTTATACTCTCTTAGATTGTGTCAGCACATTTCGTCTTATAGCCTAAACCGCGACGTTTTGTCGATAAAGCAGTTTTTGTATCTTCTCTGTTTGTCACTGCCGAGAAATTAGAAAAGTTTCTAAATAAACAAGAGCTGTTTTTAAACAAAACGCGATAAGAAATTTTTAAAAATATTAAATCGTTTTCGCGAAATTCAAGATCAAAGTTTGACAGCACTTCCACTGTCCACTGGCACTTTCACTATGTGGTTTGGGCTTATGTTTTAAAATTTTTAGGATGTTCATTTGATAACCTTGTTCAAATTAGAAATATTATGCACTTTTATAAAGTGTTTAAATTGCAAATGCCGTTCTTCTTGGTTGATATATTTGAATTTGGTAGATCTAATAGGAATAGACAATTTGTTATTCCAAAGCTTAGGCTAGAAGAGGGATCCTTCGCCAGTGGGGCACATACACTAATCCCATTTATCTCCGCTATTAAAGGAGATAAAAAATTGGAAAAAATATATTTTGTGCATTTTTCAATTATCTTTCCTTGACATCCACTTTGATGAATTTATAACACATGTGGTCGCAGACAGACATGTTTTTGTGTTTTTTGGGGTGCCAAAAAAAAAAATAATAGGAAGCAACTACATTTTGCAATAACTTCCTCAAATCGTGTGATAAGAAAATAATTTTTCATTATGTTAGACCTACGATCCTAAGGTTTCGAAAAATAATAATTTAATTTTAATAAATGCTTAAAAAGTGTGAAAAAATAATAATTTTTTGTTAGTGCCTGTCTCTGGGGCACAATCACCAGATGGCCCCTGGAGCTACAAAAAGTTGGTGCATCCCTGCCTAAAATGCTCTATAAGACTTTTCTATATGTTTAAAATATGTTTAAATTAGAACAATCGTGTTCATTCTTAAATTTATATTAATTATTCAGTTTTTTGTAATTTTGAAGAATCATTATATTATAGTTTTAAATAATTTTTTTTTTAATGTAGTGGACACCCAATAAGCACATAGGTTTTAAAAATTCAAGTGCTTTAAATTTTGCTTGAAGTAAAGTATATTTCAAATTCTAGCATTTGTATATTTAAAAAAAATAGTTCAAACTTGAATTTTTGTTTCCCTTTTGCTGGAGTATGCTATTGAAATAAAATGTAATTAAAGTTTTATTCAAGCCTTGAAACTGGAAAACAGGGCTGGAATTGGACTTGTTTTCAACTTGAATTCCAGTGAAATCGTTTATAGGGCATTTATTGATTAAAAAGAATCACATATCTTAAAGAACTTATTAAAATTATTTATTTCAGTCATTAAAAGATTGACTTTGCTGTATTAACAAAATTTTTTGTTGAAATTGTATCTAGCTCTTTTGGCGAATATACCCCAGGTTTGGGGCAGTTACGCCGAATTGAGTTACCTTGAAAATCATTAAAAAAATAATAAAAAATATGCAAATAATTAGAATAAAAATCATAGAAATTAAAGCCAAGATATGTAGGTTTTCAATTTGAAAGTAATTTTTGAAAAATAATTAGGGGTTAAGAAATGACAGTGCTTTGAAAAAAAAGTGGCGAAGGATCCCCCCTCTACCCTACACCGTTGTTAGGCCGATCTTTTTTTGTAAGGGTTGCTCGAAAATACAACAAATTGCCACCTGACTTAATTTGTCTATTGATACGTTCAGGAAGAAACTTTTTGAAGAATTTTCACTTAATGGTTAATTTTTCAGGCATTGTTTTTTTAAATTAAAGCTTACATACCCGAGTAAAACGGGTTATACATTATTTTATATTATTTAATACAATTATGTCTCGTTGTATATTGCTTTGTATGGCACTATATATAATAAGACGTAATTTTCGTCTTTCGAAAAATTTTTATATGACCCAATATCTAAATAAATCTTTTTACATATGTTGTCATATTTAATCAGATCTCGACCATGGAATTTAAATTATAAGACTAAATATAGCCCAGTTTCATGTTCAATTTAAATTTCATTTAAGATTTTATCGAAATCAATTACAATCCATTTTTAATTAGATAATATTATTTTACAAAAACAAATTTTGATTTAAAAAATAATAACATGAAAACGAAAAACCGGTAAAATATTTTTGAATAGAATCTGAGTGATGACCCATACATTATCGACGTTGAAAATATTATGTTAAAAGAGTTAATACTTAACATACGCGATCAGACTTTGTATAGGATTTCGTATCAGATATGTATAGCAACTAGGGATGCCGATCCCGAAATCCCGATCCCGAAAATCCCGGGATTTTCGGGATTTAGAAATCCCGAAATCCCGGGATTGGACTTGAAAAAATCCCGGGATTTCCGATTTCATTATTTGGCATATTTTACCTCTTTTTGTATTTGTTTTTATTGTTATATTCGACCAAAATCACATAAATCTAATATCTTATTAAATGTTATTAAAAAACTAATTTTTCCTATTCATACACTTATAAAAAAAATTAGTACAAAAGTCAAACGCTAAACGCGTTCTGATTAAATTGAACTAATTTTTCTGTTATTTTCTCTAAAAAAGTCCGTAGAAATAGGTCAAAATTCTGCTAAAATAACAGGAAATAGTACATGTATTTGCGCCAGCACAATTTTGACCTATGCATTTGTACGTAATTGTTTTATGAGTGTAAGTAATAGATTCAAATAGATTACAGATTGAATAAATCTGAATAAAAACCTTAATAATTTAAAAACTTTTATTTAGCTGTGAAACTTTTTAAAATCATAATTCAGCTTAATTTATTCTTTAAACGGATATGTTTTTATTTATTTTATTGATGATTTGCTAAAATCATAACTTCATTCAAAATAATTTTGCCGACTAAAAACAGCAAGTTTTTGTTAAATTATAAAAATCTCACAAACTGCCTTTCTGAAATCAGCAGAGGTTCGTGTTTAATATAGTATGTAATGTTAGTTGATTTAAAAAAACTAATAGTCACTAAATATTTCTGATGATTTCGGCAGAGTAGTTTGTATTTGCATTCAATAAATTTTTTACAAATATAACTAAAAATTTGTAGATAAGCAGTGTTTCGGCTAGTTAAAAAGTTTCTTCAGAAGTAAATTGTAATTTGAAATTTACTTAAATTTAACTCATAAGTATATTACTTACATGTCGGAAATTTAACAATTGTTTAGCAAACAAGTTCTGCTGATTTCAGTAGATTTAATCGCGGAACCTTTTTTACTAATTTTAAGTAGCTTTCTCTGCTATATTTACATACTTATTTCTATGAATGGAGTTTCTGTTTAAAGCCAGATTCACAATGCTGTAGTACTCCATATTTTTTGTATCATGCTATCTCTATTTTATATACTCCACTATGCAGCGAGGAGTACTCCAGCATTGTGAATCCGGCTTAATTTGTTTATTTCTTCATACTACAAAAAATAATGAGTAGATTTATAATGAATTATTTTAATTTGTAGGATTTATTTGAGCTATTAGGTTTTAAAATTAAAAATATGATGAAACAAGAAAATCCCGAAACCCCGAAAAATCCCGAAATCCCGAAAAATCCCGGGATCCCGATAAATCCCGGGATCCCGAAAAATCCCGAGATCCCGGGATTTCAATTTTCAAAATCCCGAATCCCGGGATTTGTAAAAACCAGTCCCGTTCGGCATCCCTAATAGCAACAAAACAAACATTTATTTTCCCTATATAATCTATGGTATAACTTGTTTTAAATGAACTATTAATATCTTAGTAAATTGAAATTCATTTTCATTTAAAATGTTATAAATTTACATCGAAACAACAGATTATTTTATTCTGAAATTGAATATTGGGCCATATTAATAAAAGTTAGCCAATTCTTCGAAGTTATTATTTTGGTTTAGGAATAACGTAGCACCAAATTTATTAATAGGCTTGAAGGATATCATGAAATACAAATGAAAATTAAAACAAAAAATTTTTAAACGATTATTTCAAGACATTTAGTTTTATTAAAAACTCATGTCAAATTTGTTATCACAATTTTAATGTATTTTTCTAATTTTAAAATGAGTAGCCCAAAAATTAAAGCTTCATTTGAACTTTTCTCACTTTCAAAATAAAAATCTCATCTTCAGTGAAAAATCCAGTAATGTTTTATGGAAAACTAGCGGGCGCAGCCCGCTACGTTGTTAGCGTGCCTTAAATTTTTTTTTTAATTCCAGCTTATGTAAAGGTAGACCTAGCAATTCAAGTAAATTCACCAATTCAGTTGGAAAATTTACTGCGTCGGTTTCTTCCACCGGTGCTTCGTTACCTGCAGTTTAAATATCGGAATATATAAGTTCCATTCCTTTTCTAAGGTTTTTTAAATGCTACATAAGTTTCGTATTCCGTGGATAGTGTTTGGACAGGTAATTAAAAAGGGTTCTTCACCCCTTTTTGTTCCTCCCAGTAAAAATCCCAAATATATATAATCTTGCCTCAAGCGCATGCGAAATTTCAAGTACCAAACTCCGGCAGTTTGAGTCATTCAAAATTCATTCCATTTTGTTTAACAATTTTAGTGTTCCAATGCAACTCCTTCCAAGATTCCATTTTGTTCACCATTCCATTGCATTTCGTTCCCATTATCTGTTATTCCAATTCCACTCGTTCCCCGTTTCATTCCATTTCGTTCCTACTGTCTTGTGTATCGATATTGATATCAGTCGCTTCTATTTCCATTTCTTTGCACTTGCTCCGTTCCATTCCTCTTTTAACTGCAGTGTTTCAATTCCACTCGTTACCCATTCTACGCCATCTCGCTTCTCATTCCTTTTCGTTCTATAGTCCATTCCATTTCGTTCCCTCTTCCAATCCATTTCCATTGTCTATAATTTCAATTCCACTCGTTCAACGTTTATATCCATTTCATTCCACTTATGTAGTGTTTCAATTCCACTCGTTTCCTATATAGTTTCTTAATTTTAGTGTTCCATATACACTTGTTCTTTAAGTTTTAGGTTTCTAGCTAAAGACGTAGACGTTAAGGGGGGGAGGCAATTTTCCCCTTTTGAACCACCATTTTTACCACGTTCCTGTCCAAAGTCCTAGAAATGCCTTGTCAATAAGTTATCCCATACTCCAAGGAAAACATATTATTATATATTACAGGTTTCTAGCCGAAGAGTTCGGTTAGGCCATCAATGGGGAGAATTATTCCGTTTTTACCCTTCCCGGTAGGAATTTCTTAGAGGACGTCTGCGTTGGAGGAGGAACCTACTACATACATAATTTTAGGTCTCTATATCCAGCAGTTTGGCCAGGCCGTCAAGGGGGAAGTTTTTTCCCTTTTTACCCGTCCCGGTATGAATTTCCAAAAATACCGTCTTAGGGGACGTCTACGTTGGAGAAGGAACCCAAATACCGAATTTAAGCTCCCTAGATCCAGCAGTTTGGCCAGGCCGTTAAGGGGAGACTTTTCCTGTTTTGTGGAAATTTCCAAAAATCTCATCTTAGCGGATGTCTACAATGGAGGAGGAACTTTAATACCAAATTTCAACTTCCTACCTCCAGCGGTTTGGGCAGGCCTTTAAGCGGCACTTTTCGCTTCATTAATCCCCATTTTTGCAATGTCCTTGTCCAAAAAGCACCTTCCCGGTAAGTGAGCCCATACTCCAAGTAACATAAGTTTTACATTTCAGGTTTCTAGCCAACTTTTACTATTTGTGCCCCTCTCGGTAGGAATTTCCAAAAATCCATCGACAGGGAATTTCAGCTTCCTAGTTCCAGCAGTTTGAGCAGGCTGTCAAGGGGGACACTTTTTCTTTTTTGGTCCCTCCCGGTTGGAATTAGGCTGGAAAAGGAACCTAAGTACTGAATTTCAGCTTCCTAGTTCCAGGTCGTGGACAGGTCGTGAAGGGGCCACTTCCCTTTTTGAGCCCCCATTTTATAACGACCCTGTCCAAGATTCAAAAAGTATCTTTCTAATAAGTTAGCCCTTACTCCAGGGACCCACATTTTAAGTTTCAGGTTTGTAGCCGAAGGCGTTTTTACAGGCCACCAAGGTGAGGCTTTTCTTCTTTTTGCCCCTCCCTTTACGAATTTACAAAACTTCCATCTTCGCGGCTATCTGCGATGGATGAGGAACATTCATACCAAATTTCAACTGCATTGCCTAAGCGGTTTGGGCAGGCCGTTAGTGGGGACATTTTTCCCTTTCAACCACCATTTTTACTATGTTCCAAAATAGAAAAACTACGTTACCGGTGAGTTAGTCCTACTCCAAGGAATACATATTTAAAATTTTAGGTTGACCAAAAGGGATTGGGCAGGCCGTCAATGAGGAGACTTTTCCCCTTATTTCCCCTCCCGATAGGAATTTCAAAAATTCCGTCTAAGCGGACGCCTACACAGAATGAAGAACTCACATTCCGAATTTGCTTTTGGGATATCCTGTAGGGAATTAGTCGATGTCTACTACAGTGGAGGAACCTTTATACCAAATTTCAACTTCTCACCTCCAGTGGTTTGGGCAGGCACTTTTCCAATTTGTGAGACTATTTATGGGGAGACTTTTCCCCTTTTTGCCCGTTCCGGTAGGAATTTTCAAAAATCCCGTCTTAGCGCACGTCTATGCCGAATATCAAGAAACCTTGTTTTAGTGGAGATATCCGTGGGGGGAGGAAAATAAGTAGTTTTTTTTTAATTATATATTATTTTAAATGGTACTTTTTGGAAAAACGAAATTTTTTGGAAAAAGATACTTTGTTTTTACAAAGTACTTTATTTGTACTTTTTTTGGAAAAGGTATTTTTTTTGAAAAAGGTATTTTTTTTTGGAAAAATGTATGTTTTTTGGAAAAAGGTACTTTTTTTGGAAAAGGTACTTCTTTTGGTAAAGGAAAATTTTTTTAGAAAAAGGTAATTTTTTTTAATTTTTTAATTAATTAATTTCTTTATTTATTACAATAACCTAGCCTATAGGCCATAATCGGTTACAAATTTCTACTAAAAGTAACAAAACAAGCAATAAAATTTGCTTAAAATAATAAAAAAAATTAAGGTATAAAATATAATATTAGATGTATAATTAAATAACAATGTAAAAATAAAATTAAAAAATGCAAAAAATTTAACGCAAAAGTTATAAAAAATTAAAAAAAAATTAGCGATAATAGTTTCTAAATTCCCTAAATTCTATAAAAAAAAAAATTAATAGTGTATGTAAGCTTTAATTTAAAAAAACAATGACTGCAAAATTAAGCATTAAGTGAAAATTCTTCAAAAAGTTTCTTCCTGAACGTATCAATAGACAAATTAAAAGTCTTTAAGTCAGGTGGCAATTTGTTGTATTTTCGAGCAACCCTTACAAAAAAAGATCGGCCTAACAACGGTGTAAGCTTTGGAATAACTAATTGTCTATTCCTATTAGATCTACCAAATTCAAATATATCAACCAAGAACAACGGCATTTGCAATTTAAACACTTTATAAAAGTGCATAATATTTCTAATTTGAACAAGGTTATCAAATGAACATCCTAAAAATTTTAAAACATAAGACGAAATGTGCTGAGACAATCTAAGAGAGTATAAATATCTCATAACACGATTGACAGCTAACTTTACCTTCTTCATTACATAACCCAAAGCCCCAGAATAGACTTCCAAGCCATATAAAAAAATTGGCATAATTAACGCATGGACAATCATAAGCTTAACATTAAATGGCAGCATAACGTCTAAGCTGTATAATTTCCTCAAAGTAAAATTTACCTTAGAAACAACATTATTAACATGGTGCTCAAAACTAAGCTTGGTATCCAGAACCACACCAAGACATTTAACTTTATCTACAAATTCAACAACATTACCATTTAAATTAATAGAAAAGTTATTAATACAACTATTACCAAACAACAATGCCTTAGATTTATCAGAATTAATATGTAGATAATTGGAAGACATCCAATTACCTAATAAACCTACAGTAAAATCTATCATACTCTGCATAACATCAGGAAATTCCTTATCCCCTTTAAATAAAATCTGAACATCATCTGCAAACGCAAATGGAAGACACATATTATTTGACAAAATATCAAAAAGATCATTTATAAACATAATAAAAAGTAAAGGCCCAAGTACAGACCCCTGGGGTACACCACTGAAAACAGGAAGAGTCCCAGAACAAGAGCCATTACTGAACACATATTGCTTTCTATCCGAAAGATAAGACGATATTAATTTGCAGGCAGAGCCAGAAAAACCAAAATATCTGTCTAACTTTTGAATCAAAAGCGGATGGCTAACCCTATCAAAAGCTTTTGCTAAGTCCAAAGACAACAAAACACAAAAACCTTTATCAGCAATTTTCCGCCTAATATTATCCGTTAGACCAATAAGCAACGATGTAGTACTACGGTTACATCTAAACCCGGATTGACAATCATGGAGCAAACGATTATTATTAACATGCAACATCAATTGATCCTTCATAAGGTATTCAACCATTTTCGATAAAATCGGTAAAATAGAAATCGGCCTCAAGTTATCAGTACTACTAACCCCATTATTCTTCCTTATAGGAACAATTTTAGCAACTTTCAAAAGCAGAGGTGGTTAATATAGTGTTAACCAGATGTAAAATGTAATTTCCAATTATGGGAATCAACAATTTAAGAAACTTAAGAGCAAAGCCATCATAACCAATAGCTTTTGACTTAATTAAGTTAAAAGCTAAGTTCATTTCATAACTATCTACTGCACGAAAAGAAAAACCATTATCATTCATTCGAGGCACAACGCTGTTATTATTTAAAATTTGATTAGAAGAAAATAAGTTGTTTAAATAATTAGGATCAATTACTTCAAGGTCATCAGCTTTACCAACAACACCTTTTCTATTTAAAATAGACCAAATCTCCTTGTTGGTCTTGTCCTGAAAAATCAATCCGTGAGCCTCTCTCTTCTTTTTCCTAATTATATTTTTTGTACGATTTCTGCACCTACAAAAAACTTTCCAGTTTTCATCACTTCTATCATTCAAATAAGTGCTGTACGCAAGATCCCTAAGTGACTGATGGAATTGTATTACAGGATCTTTGAACCAACCGTCATTCAAATTTCGAATCACGCGCCTCCTCAAAGGAACCATAGTATGCAAAAACTGCAAGTTGTTGTTTAAAATCAACAACTGTTCATCCACATTATTAGTTAAGAACATATCACTAAAATTACATTCCAGTACCGCAGTTTCTAAAGAGGAAATATTAACTGCATCATAATCATAAAACTCATAAACTTTTCTAAAAACCGGTTGTAAAATTTTAAGCGACATAAATATGAATGAATGACGAGTTATGCCTGGGCATTGAAATTGATTAGAATAATTTACTAATTCAGAGGATGAGACCAAAAAATAGTCCAACAAGGAGGTGGAATTACCAGCAATATGTGTGGGCATAGAATTGTGAACAGGCGATAGATTCAATCTACTACAACTGTTTCTTATCCTCAAGGCCTTCAACGGATCAAAAAGATTATTGTTAAAGTCACCCATAATTACAATATTAGAATACTGAACAAGTAAATCAGAAATCTCCAGCTCAAAGGAATCAAAATCACCATGAGGCAAATACGCAACTCCTACCAAAATTTTAATATCATTAAGAATCAATTCCACAAACAAGCATTCAGCTACTCTATAATTTACGCCAACATGTACAACCTTCTGTTTTATATTCTCAGAAATAAAAAGTGCTACACCACCACCATTGGCACACGGGCGATCATTCCTGTGACAAACATAGCCAGAAATATTAGTGGCATTAGCAGATATGGTATTCTTTAACCATGTTTCACTGAAACCAACTACTTGTAATAAACCACCTTCCAATAGGCTTTTAATTTCACAAAATTTAGTAGCATTTGGCCTCAAATTAAAGCTTGTACAGTTCAGGTGACCAAAATTAAGATTTTGTTTAAAATTTAGTAATTGGGATTGTAAAAAACTATTATCGCTAACAATGTTTCCAAGATTATGTCTTAAATTCATTTCAAACACAAATAAAAGTGGCGAAATATATATAATAATGTTATTAAGAAAAAAAATTAATAAATAATAAAACAAAAAAAAAAAAAAATATATTAAATTACCAAATGATTGAATAAAACAATCAAACTACCATTATAAAAATTTAAATAACACAGTAGTGCATAACTATAACCGAAATCAGCACATTATCATGCCAAACAAAAAAGCAAATTACTCCCAATAAGAAGAAGGGAATTTTCCCCAAAAAAATAAAAAAATGATAACGTGAGGATCAGGTACTAGCCATGAAAGCTACTTAATAGAAGAAAAAAATAAAAAGGTTAAAAAAACAATAAAAGAATAATATATATATATATATATATATATATATATATATATATACAAAAATAACTATATATATATATATATATATATATATAGGTATACAAATATAAATGTAAGAAATCTACTATACATCGTGTCCACCGTGAGGTCCCGAAGCTGCCCCAGATGAAAAGGAGCCGTTGTTCAAACCATCTGCATCAAGGAGCTCCATACATTGCTCATAGCCAAGCGTCTTTCCACTATTATCTAACATTTTTATTCGAACTTTAGGAATATCATAGTTCATAAAAGAATATTTCACTATTTTGTTCTTCTGCTTCAACTTCCGACAGACAGCAATTAGTTTCCTAGCAGAATCTGTTAGATGGTCATTTAAAAAAACGTCTGACTGTAATGTCCCTCCAATTATATCTTTCAACTTCAATTTGCGATTCTTGTGATAATTTATCATTATTTCATCACGAATTTGTACGGAATTAAACTTTACCAAAACCTTCCTTCCACTAGCAAAATAAGTGCAATGTTGAATGTCAGTATACAACACCTTAACCTTGCATAAAGAGCATATTTTTAAAATGTGCTGCCGCAAATCCTGAATTTTTTTGGGCAATCCTACAATTATAATATTGGAGCGATTTAACCTTCTCTGCAAAATGTTGTTGTGCTTTTCCAGAGAACCAATTCGACGATCAGCAGCTTTGTCCACAACATTGACAACATCAAAACAATGCTTTAGGTCAGATTTCACTTGATCTACATCAGAAATCCCCGAAGCACCGTGAAAAGAAAGTTCATTTATTTTTTGATCTAAAAGTTTAAGACCATTTTCCAGCTGTTCATCAAGTTTACGCTTACTTTCCATAAATTTTGCCTCCAACTTTTCTTCTAATGTTTTCAACACGGAAGAAAACCCATTTCTAAGTTCCTCCTGAACATTGCAGTATTTAGGCAACCTTGAACAATTTTCACAAATGTATTTTAAAATTTTATTCTTCACTAAAATTTCATGCTGCTCCTTTGAAATTTTGGCACATGCTATATGGAAATACTTTTCACAATAAGAGCAGTCAATACTTCTGTTGGTTTTAGTCACATTTTTACTGCAAACAGGACATTTACAAATGGATGATGACATGATGAAAACGGAAACAATTAATAAGTACCAGCTCTGGGCTAAACAAAAACAACTGCTACTGAAAAGCCGGGAGCACCGATAAGAAAAATAAGTAATTTTTCCAAAAAAATCCAGTTGGAAAAAACAATTTCGATACTTGGAGAGTACACCTTCTGTTAACGTATTTCGTTAGATAAAATAATGCCGCATACAAACTGCAATATGTGTTGCAACAACTGAATATTGGCACAGAAGACACTGTATAGTATCACCTTATTAAATACTATGCTTATGTATGATTAGTAAGCAAACAATAAAAACAATAACTTTTACTTATATTAGTAGAAACTTTTCTTCAATTATTAATTAATAAAAACCACTTTAATTTATTATTTAAAATTTTTCTAATTAATTTTCTCAATAGCAAAAAATTTGCGCGTTAATGCATAACGGAGTTGCCAGATTTCATCAAAATGGAAAAAGGTACCTTTTTTGGAAAAGGTACTTTTTTTTTGGAAAAGGTGCTTTTTTTGAAAAAGGTATTTTTTTGGAAAAATGTATGTTTTTTGGGAAAAGGTACTTTTTTTTTGGAAAAGTTACTTTTTTTTGGAAAAGGTACATTTTTTTAGAAAAAGGTACATTTTTTGGAAAAAGGTACTTTTTTTGGAAAAAGTTATTTTTTTTGGAAAAAGGTACTTTTTTTGGAAAAAGGTACTTTTTTTTTGGAAAAAAGGTAATTTTTGGAAAAACGTACTTTTTTGGAAAAAGGTTCTTTTTTTGAAAAAGGTACTTTTTTGGAAAAAGGTACTTTTTTTGGAAAAAAGTGCTTTTTTGAAAAAGGTACTTTTTTCTGGAAAAGGTCCTTTTTTTGGGAAAAGGTACTTTTTTGGAAAAAGGTACTTTTGTTGGAAAAAGGTACTTTTTTTGGAAAAAGGTACTTTTTTGGAAAAAGGTACTTTTTTTGGCAAAACGTACTTTTTTTGGAAAAAGGTATTTTTTTTTGGAAAAAAGTGCTTTTTTGAAAAAGGTACTTTTTTCTGGAAAAGGTCCTTTTTTTGGGAAAAGGTACTTTTTTTGGAAAAAGGTACTTTTTTTGGAAAAAGGTACTTTTTTTGGAAAAAGGTACTTATTTTGGAAAAAGGTACTTTTTTGGAAAAAGTTACTTTTTTTGGAAAAAGGTACTTTTTTGGAAAAAGGTACTTTTTTTTGGAAAAGGTACTTTTTTTGGAAAAAGGTACTTTTTTGGAAAAAGGTACTTTTTTGGAAAAAGGTACTTTTTTTGGAAAAAGCTACTTTTTTTGGAAAAAGGTACTTTTTTTGGAAAAAGGTACTTTTTTTGAAAGAGGCACTTTTTGTGTCCCCTTTTTGCCCCTCCCGATAAGAATTTCCAAAAATACCGTCTTAACTGACGTCTACACCGGTCGAGGAACCTACATACCAAATTTCAACTTCATAGCTCCAGCAGTTTGAGCAGGCCGTCAAGGTGGAGACTTTTTGCGCCTCCCTATAAAAATTTCCAAAAATACCGTCTTGGTGGATGTCTACGATAGTGGAGGAACCTTTATACCAAATTTCAACTTCCTACACCGAGAAAAGAAACACTTTAAACTCACTTTAAATCCAGTACAAGGGACTTTAAAATTAAAAATTTTCATGTATGAAAACCAGCCGTTTTGAAAAATATTTAATTTTAAAGTTTACACTTTAAAATGTAAATTATTAATGTTAACACTTTGAATATTAAAGTGAAAACTTTACATTTTAATATCCGCATTCTCGAATACAATTTAAACACTTTTGATTTTAAAGTTCACACTTTTAACCCAATTTAAAAATGTTTGTATTTAAATTAAAAGTTAACACATTCAATCCCAAATTAAAAGCGTTAGCTTTTATTTTAGGAGTGAACACTTTGAAATGCAATTTAGAAGTGTTCACTATAAACTTTAAAGGAAACAGATTATTTTAATTGTTTTTAATTCACATTTTTTTATTCAAACATATTTAAATTTAAATTTATTTTATATTTATGAAATAACTTATTTATAACTCATTAATAATTCATTAAATAAAATAATTTAATTTAAATTTAAAAAATAAATCATTATGTTATCATATCTTTTTTAATCTTGCATATATCTTTCCATTGTTAATTTGATGTAAATTCATAGGCAGGCTTGTGAAATGTGAAATGTTAATCAGTTTTAGGCAATTTTGTTTTATACCAGTCTCGTAAGATTGAAAATGTACATCAAATTTAATAATTTCAATAGGATAACATAGAACGTAAATAATTTCATTCTCGTAAATAAAAAGTTTGATTTTATAGATACAAAAATTTATTTCATTCAGTAATGCTAAAAAATTATTTTGTTTATACTCGATTCCTTTATAATGTATTATAGTCGAAACATAAACAGATTGATAGTTAATATTTTCAAAGTTCAATATTAGAGGAAAATATTCTTTTTTTGTTAAGTCTTTTGTAATAAATGTTTCAGTGTTAAAAGCATGCGGAAACCCATTTTTATACTTTTGTAAAAAATTTGAAAAACAAAAAGAACTTTTCATAGCCGCTGTATAAGCAGGATTTAATCGAGATGTTATATTATTAAAATATATTTTTGCATCTTTATGTTTTGCCTCGAAACGCATCGCCCAGACAAACTTAAGAGGACCACATTTCTCAATTGCGCGAGGGTAGAGTACCAAAAAATGATGCTTAGGTTTCAGATCACCGTAAAGTAGAATATATAATTGATGATGTGTTTTAATTAAATTTTTCAACTTATCTAGATCGAAAGTAGAAAAACTAGAATCAAATAATAAATCTACTATTTCTATTAGCAACATCAATAGTTTCCAATGCTTCACATCCGGTGAAATTAAATCTCCTATCATAAGTGGAAGAAAATTTGTAAAGCACAAAACCTCACTAGCTGTCATTTTTAAGTTGTACGATTGAAGTCGGTCCATAAGGAGAGGCTGCGAAACATTTCCTATTTCAATATTTCCAAACTGAAAAAATTTTTTTCTGCTGTTAATAATGTCTAATGAAATAATTTTTTCATTTACTAAACCCAAGATTATGTTGCAAATATCATATACACAAATCCCTTCTAAAACATCATGCATAATGTCAAAGCAAATGTTATTTGTTACGTGAAAGCTTCTTAACTCATGAAAAATACAAACTGTTTTGACACCTGTGTCTTGAAATTTATTGTTAAATAAGTCATCTTCGTATTGAATCCGAGTTCTTAGCAGTTGTTCGTTTTATGAAACATCAATTTTAATTTGATCTTTAGTAGTTGTACATGCTCGACAGTAACGCTTCGCATTAAAAGATTGCACAAACCCCAAAATACTATTTACACCTAAATTATCTCCCACTATAAGGCCTAAAACGAAATGTACTTTGAAAGTCTGATCAAATGATTGAATTAATATCCCTTCCTCCAATGATTTAAGCTCTTCAAGTAAATGGAAGAAGGACGTTCTGTTTCCACAACATTTCAAATCTTTTGTAGATATAAAAGCAGCATTAAAAATAAAATCAAGTTTTGAGAGTATATACTGTGGCATAGTAGGGAAATTGTAATAACAACCGCAAATTGAGAATGTGTGACTACCAAGAACGTTATTAATTTGAAAGTCATCAAAATATAAAACATAGAGTATTACCAGTTCAGAATCAAATTTTAATTTAATTAAATGAAAAATTTGGCCATTACAAAAATTTGAAAAATTAGTATCTGCTAAAAACTTTTCTGTATTTTCTAAAGTCATTTGTAAAACATTAGGTAACTCAAAAAGTGCTTTAAATTGAAATTTTAATGGCATTATTTGAATGCTAAGCATTTTACTATCGAGTGTAGGGTTTCCCCGAACAACTGTGTCAGCTATTTCATTACGAATTACAAAAGACTTTGTGTTTTCATATAAATTCATCGCCTTCAAAACTGTAATTATTCGATGTTCAGATTTTATTTCCATAAATGGATCATTACAAAAGTTAAGAATACAGTCAATATCGTTTTGTAGTCCGGTAAATAAGTTACTATTTGAATTTGAAATTATATTTCTGATTTTAGCAGAAACTGTTCCTAGTTCATCTAACTTAATTCCGGAGGATGTGGCGGGTAACTCTGCTGGTATTTGTAAAGTGTAATTAATATTCTTATGTGTTAATAAATGTCGCTTTAGAGAACTAAAGTTTGAAAAAATTTGCTTACATTTATTTTGTTCGCATTGAAGTATATCTCTATTTGACAATAAATGCATGTGTTTTAAATGTCTTATTAGCACATCAACATTATTAAATAACTGAAAACATCTGAAACATTTATACATTATGACAACCGATAAATTTACAAAATTTAATTTTTTTCATTCATGTGTGTTAACAATGAAGTAAGATTTGAACTTTTTAAATCAAATTTTGAATCTAATTCATAAAAATACTTTTGGATAAACATCCATGGCATTTCGCACATCTTAGGATATTTAAGATTAAACACGTGAAAGATTTTAAAGCATATGTCCAAACTTTCAATAAAAGAATTTAGTTTGTACAAAGTTTTGTCAAAGTAAATATAAAAGGTTTTAAGATCATCCACAGTCTCCTACCACAATTATAAACGGCTGTACAGTCAATTTATTATAATAGTATTTACCGATAAGTTCTTTTATTCGTCTCGAGTAATCGCTAATTGTTGTTAACTGCAATACGAAGCTTTCATTAGCATCTTTAATGGTGGTTTCTTTTTTGTATTTCCATCTGCACTAAATCTTGCTGAAGGCAGCAGAACTGAATTGAGAAGAATTGTAAAAATGTAGTCTTGACAATCTGAAAAAAAATTATTTAGTGTTATTTTATTAATTTAACAAAAAGCTCATAATTGTTACTCACCAATTTTTTTCGTCGTTTTTGCTTGGTTCAGAAGATCTATTGATTGCTGATTCCGTATGTTGACATCGTAGTAGTTCACTATCTTGGTTTTAAAATTATCCCACTTTGTTGTTAAAAGATTATCTTTTTGTGGACAAATCAAATTGAAATCTAGATTAATCTAAAAAAAATATAAAAATTTATATATCCTTGAATTTTGTCTTAAAGTTCTTTTTAAATACCAGAAATGGTGCTCTGGAGTCTTTTAAAATTGGCCACTCCTGCAAAAAATCAGAATGTGAGCGCTTTGCCAAATCCTTCTTCCGAAATGTAAATGTTTTTTGCCATTTGTCAATAACCTCATCCCAATTACTGGCATCTTTTTGAAGCGAAGTTTTTAAACATAACGACAGCGTTTCGTCAACTTCAAAATTTTCTTCCACTAATGGATCACGTAATTCACTCGAAAGAGATCTTTCCGCAGATGGACTACTCTTTCTAATCTTTGTCTTTAAGTTAAAATATTTGGAATAGAGCTTGCCTGATGGGTTTTTTTTTCTTTGACGAGGAATGTAGTAATAGTCCTGAAAGCAATCAGTTTATAATATGTTCTTTTTAATATATCGTTTTTAATAATACCTGGCACTCTTTTTCTTTGGGAAATAAACCAATTATTTCTTCCACAATACTAGCAAAGTGTTCCGGTCTAAGCTTTGCCTTTGTTAACATGACATCTTCTAAAATTATTTTAATGAGGTCATCGCGTTGCTTATTCGTAAAATATGCCCTTTCCTCATAATATTGAATAAGTTGTTTTCCGGCTGAGTTATTCTTTAAAAATGTTGAAAGGGGCTGCAATGCAGTGTATCATTAAATTTAATACAAAACTTTTTACTGTATATTCTTACCTGTGATCCAAATGCGTTTATTATTGAATTATTTGAAGAACAAGGTGAATCGTTGAGACGGTTTTTTTCTAGCCAACCAACAACCTTCGAAGTCTGGCTCAACGTTTCGTCTTCTATTCCAAACTGAAAAAATAAGCTTGCTAAATTATAAACGTAGTATTATGGAAATGGGAATCTATGTACGTGCGTAACATCGCAAATAAGCTTCAAAATTAATATTATATTTACCTTTGACTTGCGCCAGAAAAACAACTTTTCTCTAAACTCCGCTCGTAGACCAATATTTCTTACTGCTTCCGCAATGTCTTCTTTTGACAAAAATTTTAAGCTTCGAAAAGTTATTCCAGCATCTAAGGAACATTAATAATATTGCATAAGTGTTAATATTGCTTGTGAATTTTTACTTACTTTTTAGGTCAAGAAAAAGTGTTTCCAGATCAAACTCCTTTAGCAGATTAAGGAGATCCGTATCTTCCTCTACACACGTGTACGTTAAATCACCCTGCTCATTAATTTGGATATCGTTGCCAAGAATTCGCAGCAAGTCACTTTCTTGTATAATTTTACCCTGACTGGTCATTCTTGTATCTTGTTCACTTTAAAGTCGAATTTTTAAAATAAACTTAAACACTTTGAAAATTTTAAGTTTTTAAAATGTTTACTCTTAATTTAAAAGTAAAAGTTTTTGTTTTTAATGTTATTAAAAGTGTTGTACGTTGCGTTTTAAAGTGTTCACGTTTAGTTCCAACAAAGACACTTTGAGTTTAAAAGTTAACACTCTTAATACAAAATGTACACTTTAAATGTCAAAGTGAACACTTTTAATAACATTAAAAACAAAAATTTTAACTTTTAAATTAAGAGTAAACACTTTAAAAACTTAAAATTAGCACTTTTACAAAATATTTTTTTTTGCGCCCCCCATAAGAACATATAGACTGAGGCACTTTAAATAAAATTTGAAAGTGTTCACATTTAATTTTAAAGCGCACTTTTTTTCTCAGTGTACCTCCAGCGGTTTGGGCAGGCCGTCAAGGGCGGCTTTTTTCCCCTTTTTAACTCCCATTTTTACAACGTCCCTGTCCAAAATTCTAGAAAGTACTTTCCAGAAAAGTTAGCCCCTACTCCAAGGAACACATATCTTAAATTTCAGCTTTCTAGCCAAAGGGGTTTTGGCAGGCCGTCGAGTATATCTCCTATAAGTACTCATTACTAAGTAGATACTTTTTATGTAAGCAGTTTCACATAAAGACTCTAAAAGTTACTAGATTTGCTTAGTTAACACAATACACGAAACCTTACGCGAATCCCCCATTGTTTTTCAGTGCAATATTTAATAAAAACAAAAATTCCAAAATTTTGATCAAATTGGACCTAATTGCATCTAATTTTAACTATTAAGATATTATTTAATACAATAATGTCTGGTCAAAATTCGGATTAAATTACATATAATTTAAAGTAATTAAATCCAATTTGATCCACGTAGATACAATTGTATTCACCATTTTTCGGATTAAATTGTATCTGATTAGTTATTGTATTTCATCAAGTTAGATATGTCACCATATCATCTTTTTTAATCGGGTATACTATTTTTTTTTGTATAGAATTTGGGGAATTTAGAAACTATTATCGCTAATTTTTTATAACTTTTACTTTAAATTTTTTGCAGTTAATAATTTTATTTTTACATTGTTATTTAATTATACATCTAATATTATATTTTATACCTTAATTTTTTTATTTTAAACAAATTTTATTGCTTGTTTTGTTACTTTTAGTAGAAATTTGTAACCGATTATGGCCTATAGGCTAGGTTATTGTAATAAATATAGAAATTAAATTAAAAAAACAGGGTTGGCAGGCAATACCGCTAAAATACCGTTATCGATTCAAACCCCTTTCAACTGACTACCGTTACCCCTAAAATACCGTTTCCGAAATAACTGAAATACCGTTATCCTTAATATACCGTTACCGAAATAACTGAAATACCGTTATCCTTAAAATTCCGATACCGAAATAAATGAAATATCGATACCCTTAAAATACCGTTTACGAAATAAATGAAATACCGTTACCCCTAAAATACCGTTACTGTTATTTTTAATTTTCTGCTTTTGGTAATTGCACGTGGGTATTGAGTATTTTTCGTACTTTAAATTGGTAAATTGGTTTTGTTTTTAAACTGGTTTGTTTTTTGTAGTGTTTCCAATTCGGTTAATCGATTAACCGATTCCTCGATTAATCGCCTCTGTTTCGGTTAATGTCGAAACAAATAATTTAAAACTCAAATAATTATTCGACCAGAATAATCGGTTAAAATATGTCGACTAACCGGTTACATTTTTAATATGTAATTTTTTGCTTTATTTTTTCCCAAAACTTCATAATTTTCTTTACTTTGGCTAAAAAATTACAAGAAATGATTAGAAAAAAACAAATATTAATTAAAATACGATCAAGCAAGTCGACATTGAAAAACAATAAAATAACAAAGTTTCTATTTGTAAAAAAATTCTTTAACATTAGTAAAAATGATTTTTATATATTCATATATGATTTTTATACAATTATTTATGATTTTATACAATTATAACTTGTCGAGTATTGTGAAACATATATTTTTCTATGATTATATCAAAAGATTTTTAATTATATAAAATTATATTAACCAGATCCACCATTTTTCGGATCAGATAATATATTTTTTATATAATTATATTAACCCATACATGATTTGATCCGGAAAATGGTGGATCTGGTTAATATAATTTTATATAATTAAATATCTTTTGATATAATTATACAAAAATATAAGTTTCACTATACTCGATAAGTTATAATTGTATAAAATCATAAATGATTATATAAAAATCATATCTGATTATATAAAAATCATTTTTACTAGGGTAGAAAATTGTATTAATTTTATATATAATTATATATGAAATGATATCTAATTATACAAAGTTTAATTGCACTATAAAAATTAAGAAAAAAAACTTAGAAATTGTGGATCTGGTTTTGAATTTTGCACTTTGACGTATACATAAATTAATGTTTATAATTGAAATTAACATCTATATTTCAAATATTTGACAAAAGACTATTTATTAAAAAATTATTTCAAAGAAATAAATAAGAAAAAAAAAACTTTTTTCGTTCGTTCGTTCGTTCGAAAGAACTATTTTTATTTTTAAATTTAAAAAGAAAAATTAGACAAACTTATGTTGAAATAAATACGGTTTAAGCAGGCGGTTTTCATCGCCTCTTTCGAACATTAACAGTTTGTATCGAAAAATGTTAGCCTTTGCAGCCGTGTGTAATTGTTATGGCTGAATTTTTCGATACAAATTAAGAAGAGAGTGATTTAACAGAGGTAGGGAGAGTTGGGTAGTCTATTAATTATATACTGGCATGTGATGGAAAATGATCGTTTTTGATTTCGATCGATTTGGTTAAAAATCAAAAATTTAATGATGAATATAAAAGGCAAAGGGGGTTGAAATTATTTTTTAACTGCTATAGTTGTATCAGGTATATCGATTTACGACTTCTTATCGCTTTTAAATTAAAAATAATAAGAAATATTTAGGATTGAAATTCTAGAAACGATCGATTTGAAACCGATCGATTTTCATCACATGCCAGATAGTCGTTGGTTAAAATTCAGTTATTTTTTCCGTGAAAAAAATAAAAATTGTGAAAGTTAATTTTTATATTTTATAAGAAAGACACACATTTTATAAGAGAGACCAAAACTCTAAACTAGAAAAAGTTGTTCCGACAAATTTTTGTAATGTGGAGTTAATCTGAAAATTTATTTTGTCAGCTACATATTTCCAAGTTTATTAGCAAAAAATTTTTCTAAACAACTTTTTGTCGTTTTGAATTTTGGTCTTTATTGAAATAAAATAAACCACATTTTAAAATAAGGATTTCTGCTACAAACTGCGTTATTCTAAGTTTAAGGAAAATCTGCGTCCTAAAAACGGCCTAAATCGCTTTCAATCCTCATTTAAAACATCTTTCCATCAATAAAATTTTTCTGTATTGCGTCAACATACGAAAGATCGTCCAATACCCACTTTTTTAGCCAAACTGTTCTGTCGGGCATTAGTATTTAATATGAATGAAAATAAGTGAACTCAACAATATTTACTAAAATTTTTTTTGAAAATTTTCATAAAATTATCTGGCATGTGATGGAAAATGATCGTTTTTGAATTCGATCGATTAACCTATTTTTCGGATCAAATTGTATCAGGTTAGATAACATACTTATCTCGCTTGATATAATTATATATTCCAATATTCGGATCAAATTAGGTATGAACATGTATATGGGTTTATATATGGTTATATATGTTTATATAACTTCTTTTTTAGTCGGGTAGCGTTACCCTTACCGATAACCGCATAGTCAGAACCATGGATGTAACCAATACATGGTTCTGACTACGAAACTGGCCATAATTATTACAACTTTTGAATAAAAGAAATTATTTAACAAGAAGAATGACCTAAAATTTTAAAGGTTTTCAATACGAAAAATTTGGAAACAAAACCTTTAAATTAAAAAAAAAAAACTAACGATTAAACTATCCCGATGTATGTATTCCTTCCAATCTTAATGAAATTCGAGTATGTGATAGAGCTCTGAAGTTTCCAAATATCCAAATCTCAATAAAACCTTCTATTATTACCCGGTAATGAGTTTTGCAAGAAGTTAAGGTACGTAACCTCCTAATTTTCTATTATAAAACGTACTATTTTAGCAAGGATATATATATCCATACATCGTCACCTAAAATGCAAAAGGGCGTAACAACACTTTTTATTTTTTTACACGAGAACCAAGAAAAAACGTTGTAGAATTAAAGATTTTCTATATTTTCTTCTCTTGTTTAAAACACGACTATAGACTGATTTCTTCATATAAGTTTAAAGTTTTGTAGGGTAATGTAAATTAGTCTAGTGCATCATAATCAATCAGAAAATCGGCCTAACTTTTTTTGTTGTTACGCCCTTTTGCATTTTAGGTGACAACATATATATATGTATCTATTGAGGTAACTCCCTACAAAACACTCATTAACCCTACACAGAGAGAGTTTTGCTCGACGAGTTTTAATGAAATTTTTTATTAAACTAATGAAATTTGATGAAAAAGCTTCATATATTTTATGAAACTTTTTCATTGAGTGTATGATACTTTTAATTAATAAAAGGAAATTTTTCATAACATTTTATGAAAAATTACATTTATTCAATGAAAAGTTTCAATGGACTAGTTCCAGTGAAACTTCATGGGTTTTATGCAAAAACTCAATAATATCCTGCAGATAATTCTCGCAGTGTAGGTTAAAAGTAATGAGTTATTTTTTCAATTTAAATATTTATGTGTAAATACATAAATGCTTTATAAAGTTATAGGAGGCTTACAAATCATTTTTTTCATACAAAATTTGTTTCATTAGCCTCCTATAACTTTATAAAGTATTTATGAATTTACACATTTTTATATTGTGTATTAAATTAAAGTTAACAAATTTTTAATGCTACTTACCTCAATTAACACAATGTCCTGTTAGCTACTAAGTGGGACTTCAACTGGCATATTTGTTGTTGTTTACCACATAAATTTTAAGGGGGTTATTTTGTTTTACAAAATAACCCACTAAATATAACTTTAGGTTAAATATTAACTGGGCATTGTGTTATTCGGCCTTACCCCCATTAACAATAAACTAATAACCTAAAGTTAACACAAACTGAAAGTAAAAAAATTCAAATTTGTATGGAATTTGACATCTGTAACTCTAAGTTAGCTCAAACTTTAGGTTAATTTGTTAATGGGGGCTATGTATGTTAATTTGTTAATGGGGGCTGTGTAGCCCCCCCCCCCCCCTTGTATCCGCGGCTGCTTCCAAATGCTTATTGGAAGGCTCATGAAACCAATTTTGAATGAAAAATTGTTTTGTATTCCTCCTATAACTTTATAAATACAAAAATATACATTCTAAAAAATAATACACGTTCTAAATATGGGGTGAATCGGAACTACAACGATGAATAACATTTTTATGAATATCGTAGCGCCACGGGTTAATTTTTTGTGAAAAATTTTCATTCCACAGTACTAATATAAATTCTTAATATGGACCAAATCGGGCAATATATACAACCACAAAAAATAATTTTGTATATAAAGCGACCGCGGCACCACCTACCGCAATTTTTTTTTTCACATACATATCGAATCACTAAACGAACATAAGATGTGAGTATGGGTTCTGTACATCCGGTGGTATTTCACACATTACAAACATACCCACCAGAGATCAGCAATGAGTAGTAAAAAAGTGAGTAGAGTTGAATCATGATTCATGATTTATTGTACTTATACGCATTTATACGTATTGAAATGTTGTCGAAACTCATTCTTAAGGCTGAGTTACCTAACCGTAAACGTATCTGTAACGAATCAGCTGTTTCGATACCACAAGAAGGTTACTAACACGTAAATGTAAACGTACTTGCCGGATCATTCTGTTGAAAACAGAATTTTCTATCCAGCATCGAAATAGCTGAATGATTTTAGTCGGAAAAAATATGAAATGAATAAAGAAAATTGATTCAAGCAACAAATAAGGAATAAAAATTAACAAATAAATGGAAAAATTTAGAATAAAATATAAAACCACATGAAATAGATGCTAAATAGTAATATCGTTTACGGTAATCTATAAGTGTACTTTTTAGCTACGGCACGGTACAGCTACATTTCCGTTTACGGTCCCATAATCCGCCCTTTACTCTTAAGTTTAATGTATTCATCGTACTCATACCTAACAACATTTATGACGTTGCTGATTTAGACTCTGCTTCACTCAATGTGTATACACTAGGCGTGCTCCAAAAAAAAAAAATTGTGAGTTATTGACTGGGCCCCCCTCTTAAAATATGTGTTTGTAAAACCACGTCTCTCAAAAAATTAGGACAATCGGATAAGAGGAACACGTGCCTCAACGGGCCTGAAGTTTGAAATACGGTATACATGGGAAAAATATGACTTTTTTTTTAATTTGTTAAAATTTTTAATATTTTAAATTAATCTTGAATTAAAAGGATTAAAAAATCGTAATAAACAGTGAATTATCTTTCTAATAAGGCAATAAAAACTAAAATCGGTTAAAAAACAACCAAGTTATTACAATTGCCCCCGGCAACTAATGTGTCACAGAACGCTTAATCAAGAAGTTCGAGCCCAAATTTTGAAATTTGTAGAAATAATGTAATGCAAAAACATTTTCTTATTTCATTTACTCCAAGGTACTCAATTAAAAAGTATTTTTTATCATGTGCTTTGCAAACTCGTTTTAAATTAGTGCCAAAAAGGTCGGAATTCTTAAACACTGTTTTCAAATCTACAATTTTACATTTTAAAAATTTTTTTAAAGAAATTTTAAAAAATCAACGATTGGACTTAAAGGTTTTATTAAGAACATATTGTAGATTAAAAACTACAAAAGTTGTAGGAATTCCTTTTTTCATTTGGCTGGGGTACAGATTTAATTTTAGCGGATTTCGGGAAAACAGCGATTTTTGGCATTTTTTTTAGCTTTTAGGCAAGTTTTTCTTTTTTCTTCTTTTAATTCCAAATAATTTAGGCAGGAATATAACAACACAAGATTAAATACTTCAATCCTAAAAATTAGGCAAAATATAAATACACTAAATTGCCGCTGTGTAAGGTCAGAGGTCAAATTTTAAGAGATTTTAATTTTCTTAAACATATTAATATAACAGATATTCCAGCGAATATTGATGAAACTTTCTGATATTATTTTTCTAGGCCCAGAAATAATATTCTTAATTTAATTTCAGAAAATTTACCCTTAAGAGCTGTTGGGGCCTGTATGCCCCACTGAAAATATATTAGGCTTTTTTTACCATAGGGCCAAAAAAGCCCCAAGAGCACTTGAGGGTTAATTTTCTAAAACTAAATTAGGTATATTATTTTTAGATTTAGAAAAATAATACCAAGAAGTTTCATTAAAATCCGCTCAGGAATATATGTTATATAAATATGTTAAAAAAAAATTAAAAACGCCTAAAATTTGACCTCTGACTAGGGATGCCAATCGGGATTGATATTTGAAAATCCCGGGATTCGGGATTTTGTATGAAATCCCGTAGTCCTGAAATCCCAAGAGCGGGATTTCAGGACTACGGGATTTTTCGGGATCCCGGGATTTTATGGGATTATTCGGGATTTCGGGATTTAGATTTTCCTTTATTTGTAAAAATTTTTATGTTATGTAACTAATTTTTTTATAGAATAAAGCGTTTTATAATTACTTAATAGTTGTTAATTAATAATGTGGTACATTTTAGGAATATTGAAACATCTCAGTCAGAAATTGACAGTGGTACAAAAAATCAAGTACTTGCATACCACTGGGTAACCGCGATGTTAAAAATAAATGACTGGCAGAACACTCATTTGGGACGCTTTGCCAGCGTTTACAAAAATCGTTTTGCCAGTATTTGTTTTACAAAACATCACGGCAGGGCAAAAAAAGATACATATGAACTTTTTTTAAATTTTATTTTGGAAAATATAATTCCAAACCACCTATTTATTGCTTTTGGCAGCATTTTGCCAAAGTTAAACATTTTGTTTCTCCAGTACTTTTCCGGCGCTTTTTGAACTGCCGGTCCTTTTTTCTATTGATATTATCATATTGGAAATGGGAAAGCAATTTTTGTCAGTACTTTTACCACCTGTTAAAATACCTTGCCATCGCTTTCCCGTTTGTATTTTTCTGGCTGGGATAATATATGAAGGCCTGTCATTAAGTACACTTGCGCCCAGTATTTTGTAAGCAGATTTTAAAACAGATTCGTTGCGATAACCTTGCCCACTAAATCGTGTAATTACAGCAACAAAGTTATTTGGTTATCGTTATCAAATGTTTTCATGGAAGAATTCAAACTTACAGTCCCAGTTTTAGAAATCGAATTTCGCTTGGAGGAATAAATCGGTAAAATAACAAACAAACTTGATTGTTTGCATGTATTACTCAAAAACTTAATATTGTTTACCAAAATTTCAAATTTTTCTGCAAAGTCTTTGCATAGTTTACTCGAATAATCTACTTAATTTATAATTTTAACAATATCTTTGCATCAATTTCTTGTCAATATGAGAAAATTCAAGAAAAAACGTAGGTAGTCTAAAATTGCTCACTTTGTTTATTTGCGTTTATATTAATATTAAAAAATAAGTAAATTCCGGGATTTTTGAGAAATAATCCCGGGATTCGGGATTTTGCCAATCCCGAAAATCCCGGGATTTCGGGATACGGGATTTCGCGTTTGGCATCCCTACCTCTGACCTTACACAGGGACAATTTAATGTATTTATATTTTGCCCTAATTTTCAGGATTGAAGTATTTGATCTTGTGTTGTTATATTCCGGCCAAAATTATTTGAAATTAAAAGAAGAAAAAAGAAAAACTTGCCTAAAAGCTAAATAAATGCCAAGAATCGCCGTTTTCTCGAAATCCGTTAAAATAAAATCTCTGGCCCAGCCAAATGAAAAAAGGAATTCCTACAATTTTTGTAGTTTTTAATCTACAATATGTTCTTAATAAAACCTTAAAGTCCAATCGTTGATTTTTTAAAATTTCTTTAAAAAAATTTTTAAAAATGTAAAAATGTAGATTTGAAAACAGACCTAGTAAAAAAGGTTTTAATAAAATATTGTATAATTTGATAAATTTATATCTAATCAGGTGTGGTTAATGTGATATCATATATAATTGTATATAATTGAATCAACATAAATAAATTTAGACAACTTAGATATAATAACATTGGGTCAATTTCCCTATTAAATTGTATATAAGTATATATAAATTGTTAGACCATATATGACCATATAAACTTTTATATAATTTGATAGGGAAAATTACCCAATATTATTAGATCTAAGTGGTATAATTTTGTTTAAATTAATGAAATTATATACAATTTTATATGATATCACATTAACCACACTGGATTAGATTTGATTGTATCAAATTATATACCAGGTGTGGGCACGTAAATGGCTTGAAGGGCCAAATTTGGGATTTCACAAACATACGGTGGGCCGCACCAAATAACATGTTACCCAACAAAAATGAATTTTTGGTACAGCTCACTGCTAAAACCTTTTTTAGAGTATTTTGGTTTCCTAAGCCCGGAATGAATAGACTTCGAGCTGTGGGGTTCCTCTTTTTATCCCCTCACCTAAGCAAATACTCTATGAGTCAATATTGCGGAGAAGTACATCAAAATCTTTTATATTTTTATGAATTTTTATATTTTTGATGCAAATACATTTAAAAATATAGGCACAGCCTCAATAAATGTTTTTAAAATATTTTCCTCTCCTTAAAGCCAATCTGAAGTCAAACACCTTTGTCGAATTAATCTTCAAGAATATAGTGTGCGTTATTTCAAAAAATTTGGTTAAAGGTTTTCAGCAGTTTTTCAAATATTTGCAAATTTATTTAATTGATTTTGATCCCTTGTTTTATTTATTGAAATGTGTAACATTAAATTCGTGACAAACGGAATTTTGGTACAAAAGGTGGAAAATATAATTTTTATAGAAAATCTGAATGTAAATGAAATTTAAAACTCATAAGTCCACAACATTTTCGTACCGAAAATTTATTACAAATGTCAAACCTCTCAGGCTCTGATTGCATTAAATTAATTCTTAAATTTTAAAAATTCAATCACAAGACTGATAACCCAGCCAGAAAATTCGAATACTTTTAGGGGAGTTCTTTTTCAGAAAGTCAAAAATTATTCAAACAAGCACATATTTTTAAATGTTTAAACCTATTTGTCAAAAATTGCTCATTTTTTGGACGAAAGTAATAGTTTAAGTAAAATGAGTCATAAAAGGCACAAACATTTGAGAAAAATTTTTAAATCCAAAGATGATTCAGAAACATCTCGAAAAAGTAAATAAATTTTAATATTTTACGAACAATTCAAAAATAACTAAAAAAAAGTGGATGCTCAAAGTGGATTCACCACTTTCATACAAGTGAAAGTTTAATAATATATTTTGAGCATTTTTCTGATTCATGTTTGGGCTCGTTTGCTGGCTGGGAACTCTAGACAAAATAAATTATGAAAACTGTATTCAAGAGTGGAATATCATATTAAAAATTCGGGATAAGGCGGAATTGTTTGTTCTAAAAACGGGATAAAAATTCAAGGCGACACAAGCCTTTAAAAAGTGGTATAATACCGTCAAAAGCGAGATAATTGGTCAGGTTAAGTAGGTACACAGAAAAAAGCTAGAATCAGCAACAAATCTTGCTTAATATTAGTAGAATAAAAAAGTTTTTAAATTGTTTTAAGAGAATAAAGATCTATTTTTGTAAAATTAGCAGTCTAATAATTTTCATCACATATTTCTGTTGATTTTAGCAGGATGAATATTATTATATTTAACAGTTTATTTTTTATCTTCTAATCTTACCAATATTCAACAAAAATTTTTTTGAATTCAAACTCATACAAAATAAAAGACTCTTAAGGACTTCTACGTCATATTGAGACAAAGTATTTTTCCCAGGCTTAAGGTTTAAATAAAGAAGGAATTTTTAACTTAATATTCGTATGTAGGAGGCGAAAATACTTTAAAATATTTTAGAGGAAGTCTGTGGTAAAAAGTCGATATTTGTGGATCGTTGTAATTTTTTGAGGCTCCATTGGATGTTTATTTTGTTATCGCTGTTTTTTTATATTATTTTATGTATATTTTTAAATTTTGACTTTATTTTTTTGTTTTGAATTTAATTAAATTTTTTTTAAATTTAAAAAATTTTTTTGATTGTTTTAAAATTAATGAAGGGCCGCACGAAATTGGTTGACGGGCCGCATGCGGCCCGTGGGGCCGCATTTGCCCATGTATGTTATATACTATTGTATTATAACCATTTTTAATAGGGAGTGTTTAAAAATTCCGACCTTTTTGGCACTAATTTAAAACGACTTTGCAAAGCACATGATAAAAAATACTTTTTATTTGAGTACCTTGGAGTTTAAAAAATAAGAAAATGTTTTTGCATTACATTATTTCTACAAATTTTAAAATTTGGGCTCGAACTTCTTGATTAAGCATTCTGTGACACATTAGTTGCCAGGGGCAATTGTAATAACTTGGTTTTTTTAACCGATTTTAGTTTTTATTGCCTTATCAGAAAGATAATTTACTGTTTATTAGGATTTTTTAATCCTTTTAATTCAAGATTAATTTAAAATATTAAAAATTTTAACAAATTAAAAAAAGTCATATTTTTCCCATGTATACCGTATTTCAAACTTCAGGGCCGTTGAGGCACGTGCTCCTCTTATCCGATTGTCCTAATTTTTGGGAGACGTTGTTTTACAACTAAATACATATTTTACGGGGGGGGGGGGGGGCAGTCAATAACTGACATTTTCTTTTGCTCCATACAAAGTTGGAGAACCCTAGTATACACGATGCAAAATCAGTATGAATCGAATACGAACATTAAAATACTATGCATGTCAGGGATGATAAATAGAATTTTTAAAATAGTACTAAATGAGTCAGAGGTGTACCATAGTACTTTTGAGGTTCCAATAGTACCACAAAAAGTACTATAGTACTAACTTTATCATCCCTGATGTATGTGTTTACTATATAGATGTGTTTACTATATATAAATGTGTTTACTATACTATACATGTGTTTATACATGGATGAGTTAAATGAGCTAAATGATTTAAGTCAATAGTGAGTATTTTAAGTATTTTTCTAAAATTATTAAATATAATGAATAGATTGGATGAGTCAAACAGATTTGCGGTGGTATGAGTATAATGACGACGTTGGATTCATATTTATTGCAACTTAAGATTATAAATCAACTTCATTGTGAGTATGAATGCGTCAGAGTGGTTGAATGTCAATGATTTCTACTCACTTATACTTTAAATTTCATGAGTGAGTATGAATAGCAAAAAATTGATTCATTGCTGATCTCTGATACCCACCAAGCACTTTATATATGAACCCCTTTATTCATAAAGCTTTATAAAATTATAGTAGGTTTATGGAATAAATGTTTTATGAAAAATTCGTTTTATGTCTCCTTTAACTTTATGAAGTGTTTGTGAATTAAACTATATTAAAATACTAAATATGTAGTAATATATCGTCAGCTGAAACGCAAAACAATGAATCTAACAAAACAATTTATATGATATGGTTTTATTTCGCGATGAATTACATATAAAAATACCCACATTTTGACACATTAGAAAAAATATTAAGTACATTTCTATGTCATCAGCATTATTTTTCCTTGAAAGAATGTTCATTTATCTGAACAGTAGCATTTATTTCGTTTACCCAACAAACCAAACGATATCATTTCGATGATACGTTTGTCCGAGAATGATATCATTAACGATTCATAAAAAATAGGTACTGTGAAGAAAAATGCACATTCGTTAATGATGTCGTTTTTTCATGAAATAACGATATCGTTATGATATCAGGCAATACGATAATATTTTCGTCAATTGCTAATTTTTTGTCGTTATTTTATCACTATTCGATGAAAATACACTCACAATATATTTTCCATAACCGATTGAGGTTTATTTGAAAAGTAATAGGTAAAGTTTGTTTTCAATTGAAGAATCAATTAAAATACATTGAAACATATTGTTTAACTTTTTATATTCGTCAATAAAAAACAAACTACAAGAAATATGTATCGTCTGTAGGAGTTGATATTTTCAGTCAAATAATCTATTTTTAGATTTCTATTTTTGGAAAAAATAATTTAAATAATTTCGTTGTTTTCTGTTTTAAAACAAAAAATTCAAATATTTTCGGTTTTCAGTTAAATGTTGACGATTGTTTTAACAGACTTTTCGATTATCCTTTCCTTTTTTAATTGTGTTTTCAATTAATTTAATATGTATTTTAGGTTGTTTCTAAAGATGAAATATTGTGGGTGTAAACATAGGTACATACATAAAAAATAAAAAAAAAATTTTTTGGGATGAGATTTGAACCACCACCACCAAAAATTTAAATTTTGTCATTGCCTGACCTTCCAGACATCTACACCACAACCGAATTGAAAATTGTATGAATAAAATTTGAATTTAAAATATTTTGAAATATTTATTTATACAACAAAAAGAAATTTAAACAAACAAATGTACCCAGCACACAATTTGAATTTATAAAAATAATTTTAATCTATCGCACGACTAGAAAAACTGGACAACTGTTAACTTCGTTTTATATCTAAATGCTTTTATTTGTTTTAACTTAAAATAGTTGAATATTAAATGATATGAATTTAATCAGAGTTTACGATAACGAAATTGGTTGCCAAATTTATTTGAATTGTTAGCAAAAATTTTTAAATTGATTTGATAATCACGGCAACCGGGTTGTAAAAATGTGAAGAAATCTCGATGTCAGCTGCTAGCAATAGAGTCGGCATATACGACTAAAATATTTACCATACAAATCGTTTTAAATGTTCACCATACAAATCGCTATAAAAACTAAAAATATAAAATACAAAACTAAAATTTAATAACAAGCTTGTTTATAACGTCCTTTGAGGGGAATTTTTTTACAGAGTTTTTATTTTTAATTTTGTGTGGAAGTAAAAACGAAAGATTTTATATTTTATGATTTTTTTTATTCTCAAAAAGTTTTATGCATGTCAGAAAATAAAAATTTACAGTTATAAATTTTATTCAAATGAAAATTTAACTTAAAAAATCAAAAAAAGTAAATATAACGCAAGTTCTTCTTAACTAAAATTGAATTTTATAACTGCAGTTAAACACTAAATTCTAGCGACTTTAATTTATGTAAATTGGTATTTCTGACTGACATATTTTTGTACAATTTTGCTCCAAAGTTTAATATCGATGGCTTAATGAAGAAAGACGCTACACAGAGAGAATTTTTCTGGACGAGTTTTAGTGAAATTTTTCGGTAAACTGCTGAAGTTTTCTTCACAACATAAATGAAAAATTTGTTAAGTTCGATGAAAACGATACGAACCTTTATGAATCTAGTTTTAGTGAAATTTTTTCTTGGAGCGTATGAAATTTTTAGTAAATAAAATGAAATTTTTGATAATATTTTATGAAAAATTCCATTAATTCAATTAAATGTTTCAATCGACGAGTTCCCATGAAACTTTATCGATTTTATGCAAAAATACATTAATATCATGCAGATAATTCTCTCAGTGTAACTTTTTTTTAATTTCTATAGAGGGGAATGCAATAAAAATATAAAAACGTTGGATATATTGTTTCTCGGAATGAAATTTTATATTAATACAAAAACAATAAAATAAAAAGTATAATCTAAGTTTTTCAGATTTCCATTTCCTCTACACAGAACGAATTTACAAAATTCTAATTAAATTTTTAAACACCTTTCTCATACCAAATTTGTAAATACAAAAAAAAAAACTTTATAAAAAGGCACCAACAAAGAAATTTGTAAATCCAAAAAAAAATTTATTTTATTTTTTGTAACTTTGAATTTTTATTTTTAAACAATTTTTATATGAAAGATAACAATTTACAAACTAGTTACAAATATTTCAAACAAAAAAATTGTTGGGAATAAAATTTCAATTTAAAAGGAAATGTGATTGCTTTTACAAATTCCCATTGTTGGTGCCTACTGTTTTTTCTGTGTAATGGAATATTAATTCTAGTTAGGGCCTTTCTGTATTAAGCATTAAATTTATTTACCAAAAATTTGAAAAGAGCAGCATGTTCGTTGTTACATTTAGGGCATTTATTTTAACTATTATATTCATGTTTGATGGGTAATTTGAAATTTAAAAAGATAGATTCAAATAAAATAAAAACAATTTGAATTATAAAAAAATGTTTATGAAACTATATGTATCAATATAGTTTGGCTAAAGGGGTAAGGCGATGAACTTCTAAACCAAAGGTCGTTGGTTCGAATCGTGTCTGGTGTTGGAACAAAACAAAATTGCTTTGAATTTAAAACGAAAGAAAATTAAATTAAAGAGAAATGAAATAAACAAAGAACGTGTGTGTTAAGTGTGTAGTGTTTTGAAAATTTAAACAAAAAAAACTTTCGAATATGAAAAAACAAACCACAAAATCGTTTTTTTTTTTACGTTTTGTCAGTTAAAAATTGATGATTGTTTTAACAGACTTTTCAATTATTTTTATTTCTTTTATTGATTGTTTAAACAATGTTTGAAAATAAATAGCAAAGTGGTTTGAATATAATGAAAAATCAGTAGTCCTTTTTTTAATTGTGTTTTCAATTAATTTAATATGTATTTTAGGTTGTTTTTAACGATAAAATTTTGTGAGTGTATGATATCACTACCGATATCGAAAGAAAGAAGTATATATGATATCTTTAACGATTAAATTAGAACAAGCAAATGTGACTTTTTCAGAAAATTTATCGTTATTTTTAAAAATTATTATATCATTACGAGTTCATATTTTTGTATCATAAACGATGACAAATATGATACTTAATATGAATTCGTTAACGATACTGTATCGTTTTATGGTTTATTGGGTAATATCGTATAGGGAAAAATAATTTATTATTTTGCTTCTTAAAACGTATTCTTTCAATTCAATTTTCAATTTCCATTTATTTCTTATAATATTTATATTATTTACATTTGACTTAGAAGCAAAGAGTTTAGGAACTTCGTTCCTTTTCTACTTAGATATATAAATATATTTTTTTAATTTATGAAATTTATGTACATTATTATAAAACGGAAGGAAAAAAATTTACAAAAACCTTTATGAAGCAGAGGTATAAGATAAAAATGAGGAAAAAAAATAAAGTAGATAAAATTTTGATGAGATGAAGTTCATTGATATGTACATGTTGTGAGAGTTGGCATCTTCCATTAAAATTTAGAGTCAATCTTTCGATTTTATCCAGAACGAGTTCGAAGCCAGCGAGACTATGTAGGCGTCGGGTGGAATAGTGATATGGTAGTTTAAATATCATTTTAAGTAGCTTATTTTGTGCTACTTGGAGTTTTTTTATATGACAGTTTGCAGACGTGTACCAAACTGGAGCACAGTAAAACATTATGGGGTGGAATATAGATTTGATGATGAGTTTTTTATTGTCTATGTTCATTTCCGACTTTCTGTTTATAATTGGGTACATTATTCTAATAATTTTGTTAATTTTGTCCACTACATAGGGAATCTGATTATTAAAATTAAGCTTTGTATCTAGCATAACGCCCAAGTATTAGACGTTGTTTTCCCATGGAATATCATGGTTCATGAAACGAGGTAAACTCTGGGGTATAAAACAAGACTTACTTTTTCTTGTAAAATAAATAGCCTGCGTTTTTTCAGGGTTAACCAAAATCTTCCATTTATCAAAATAATTACTCAACCCAGTAAGAGCAGACTGCAAGTTTGTAATAATATCAGCTGAATAAACATCAGAACTAAGAATTGATGTATCATCTGCAAATATAGACGTAATGCAATTGGAAAATGTTGGAATGTCAGCAGTAAAGATGTTGTAAAGAACTGGCGACAGGCAAGAACCTTGTGGACATCCTGCAATGATATTAACTTGTTGTGAACAGGTTTTACCCAAGTAAACGCTGAACGATCTATTTTAAAGAAAGTTTTGAATAATTTTTATGAGTTCAATTGGAAAGTTGAATTTTTTCAATTTAAAAAGAAGTCCATTATGCCAAACGGAGTCAAACGCAGCTAGCGTTTGACTCCGCTAGCAATATCATTCCAGTTGATTTGCCGTTTTGAAAATTATTTTTAACTAATTTTCTGATTTTTAGTAGGGGTTGAGACGTATTATGTTCACTTCTGAACCCGAATTGTTGCGATGGAAGTATATTGTTTGCATCGATAAAATTAATAAGCTTTTCCTTAATAATTTTTTCCAAGATTTTACTTATAGAAGAGAGCAGACTTATTGGTCTATACGAAAGTGGAGAATCAGGAGTTTTATTTGGCTTGAGTATTGGTATGGTTTTTGAGATTTTCCAATCACTGGGAAAGTAGCATAATTTAAGGCAAGCATTAAAGATGTTCGTTAGATAGTTGATACCTTTATTAGGTAAATTTTTTAGACATTTATTATTAATACCGTCTAAACCTGGAGTTTTTTTGTTTTTCAATTTTTTTATAATTACACCAATTTTTTCAGTAGTAGTGAAGTAACAGTTTTGTGGGATTGGGTTAATATTACGAATAAGGTTTGCAACACCATTAACCTCAGTAATCGTAGTAGTATCACTTAAATTTGATGAAATACAGTGGTTCAAATTAAAGTTGTGAGCCAAAATTTCAGCCTTTTCTTGCCGGGTGAAACATACTACATTGTTGTGTTTTAAAATTGGAATATTGCTAGATTTCTTCTTTAACATTTTTGAAACTTTCCAAAAAGGGGAAGATGCTTTGTCCAAATTGGACAACATGTTATTCCAAGTTTGGTTTCTGAAGTGGTTTATTTCATTCGTAATATTTTTATTTAAACGTGTCATAGCTCGACGATCATTAACATCTCTGTAACGCTTCCAGTTCCTTTTAAATACATTCCTTAATTGTATCATGCTTTTTATGTTGTTTGGTAAGGGTTTAGAGGTTGGTGCAATTCTACGTTTGGGCACACTTTCATCTATTCCCATTTTTACTACATTATTGAAAACATTTATCATGTTGTCAATTTGAGAGCTGTTGTTTATTTCATTAACGCTATCCGCCACAGGAAGATTCCTGTTTATGAATTTCATAAAATGCGGCCAGTTTGCCTTGCTGAAAGCGTAGCATAAATTGTCTACCATTTCATAATTTAAATTAATTGTACTAATGATTGGTAGGTGATCAGAACTCAAGTCATTTATAACTTTTACTGCGGACATATTTTGAGATATGTTAGTTAGAAAAAAATCTAGAGTTGACGGTTGTTTACTTGGATCAGCCGGAATATAAGTATATTCGTGGGGAAATACTATTTGTGTTTGGTTTAGTTGGAGTTTCTCATATAATATGTTACCCCAGCCATTACTTCTTTGACATCCCCAATAACTATGTCTGCAGTTAAAATCTCCTCCTAATATGTATTTATTTGAGCTAGTTAGTTTACGAATATCTGACGCAAATGTTTGTTTTCTTCTAGGGTCCCTGTTTGTTGACCCACCAGGATAATAGCAAGAATAAATATTTATAAAGTCATTACCAGATTTTACCTTAATACCTATGTTTTCAATCAGTTCTGTGTTAATAGGAGGTATAAGTTGATGCTGAATGTGTTTTTTAATTAAAATAGCTACTCCACCTCCTCCACCACGTTGTCGATCGTATCTGTAGCAGTAGAAGTTCTGATGTTTTATTGTAATTTTTTTATTTAGCCAGGTTTCACAAAGTAAACAAATGTCAATATTGGTTTTTTCCAAGAAATGGAATAATTCGTCTTTTTTAGTGCGAATGCTACGAGCATTCCATTGTAATAACGTTATGTTGCTGTTCATTGGTACAAAAATTTGCATGCAAGGTTTGTAACAACCTCGAATTGCTCTTCACGAGACCTGCATTTTTTTAAATTTGAAATTAATTCAAAGGTAAGATTTTTTAATTCTTCTAAAGAGAACAAATTATTATTATCGTTATTTTGGGTGAATGGTTGGCTATAACCCGTTCTAGATGGATTTGGTGTTTCGCTCTGATTTAAAGCATTTGGAAAATTAACATTGTAATTTGATTGGTTGTTGAATTGTTGGCTTCTGTGTCTAGTACTCTTTGGTTGAGCACGTTGCCTTATTTGCTTATATGTTTCCCTATTAGGGCAGTCAGGGGACATAGCCTTATGGGGGCCTTTACAATTAGCACATTTTACAATGGTTGACTTGCATTCTTCAGTTTTGTGATTCCCGGCGCAATGGGCACAAAATGTTTTAACATTGCATCTGCTGGCACCGTGTCCATACATCTGACAATTATAACATTGGGTCAGTTTTGTTTTGTTGGGTTTCTGGTATTCCCACCTGACTTTTATGTAGTTGATGGCTGAGTAATTTTGCCTTAATTCTCTTAATGTGATTGACTTTTTTTCAAAGTAGACAATGAATATAATTTGTTCGTTGTTACTATCCCTAGCTCCAGCATAGGCTCTAGTAACAATTTTAACATCGATACATTTAAGGCCCATGTCTAAAAGTCTGGACTTAACAACTGATGGGTCTGTTTTATCTAGACCTAATAGTACAGCCTTATAAGGCTTTTCGTTTTTAGCAGCATATGTGAAATATTCGAGCTGAAACTTCTTAGTGAGAGAGTCACAAACGGTAGTAAAATCTACGTTATTTGTGCAAAACAATTTTAGACCGATGGAAATATAAATGAATTCAATAAAAAAAAAAAAAAATTTTACGTATAGAGTAATCTTTGATTTTTAATATTCTACATATTTCATGAACTTGTTCAATTTTACATTTTAATATTTTTATTGGTGGTATGTTAACTTTAACAGCTGGTTCGATAATTAATTCATCATTATCGTCATCATCGATAGTTTGCAGAGGTGCAAAATAATTTGAATTGCTAGCTCTCTGAGAGCTGTTTGTGACCATTTTTTTTCTATTCATGTTATACCCAGAGCAGGCATCAACTTCTTCTTCACGATTGCGTTTTATTTTGTTTTTGTTTTTTTTTTTTTTTTTTTAATATTTAGATATTGTCAACAAACAATAACAAGAAATAAAGAAAAAAATAAACCGTAAACTTTTATTACACTATTAAGGAAACAGAATAAACTATGACTGAACTACTATTTCCAATTATTCGACATAGGCGGTTAACCGGTTATTGCATTATTCGAAAAATCACTAAAACTGATTAACCGGTTATTCGGCTCGGTTATTCGAGAAAATTGGCGATTAATCGTTTAAAACAGATGTAATGTATTTCCTTAACTTTTTACCAACAAAAACACTAACAGTTTCCTGTTTTTGTTAAATATCAACATGAAACATGAACACGATGTATTTAAAAAAAAATTTCAAATTAAAAAAGCACATCTACACTAGATAGAAAATGCTAGAGATAAAACAAAAATCCCCTCTAATTAGCTCTATTTTGAATGAGTTTAGCTATTTTGGAGTGTTTTTGCTCCATCTCTAGCTGTTTTCTCTCGCGTGTTAATGTACCTTAAGGTTGAAAAGTTTCGGAATCTGAGATTATCTAAATTGAAACATTTCTTATACTAATAGAAAAATGTATGTAAAATATAGCTGAAGCTATTAAAAATTAGTTAAAAATGGCAAAAAAAAACTGCTGAAACTAGGAGATTTTTTCTAATATTAGTAAGTTAAAATAATACCCTGACCACATAGTGGTGTAGGGTATAAATAGCATAACTCAAGGTAGATTTTTTACTTACGAAATTTTTTTTAATCTGTAAAACTTTGGATACAAAATTTCTTTGAATGCAAATTTAATCAATACTACAATAAATATAATATTGCATTTAAAAAATTACTATCCAAAATTCTTCCTCCTCCCCTGAAGAAATAAAAAAAAAATTTAGTTCCATTTAAGTAAAATATTAGTTAAATCAAAATACCAATTTACTCTACAAAAATTTGCAAAAAAAATTTTCTGAATAGTAGACTTAGTAGACTAAAGAATATCATAAATACTCAGTATTTTTTCCGTTTTTAAGGGCCATTGACAATAAACAAAATTATCCAAAGTTTGAGCTAACATTCCCTTCTGTATTTATGTATTTAATAAAATTATAAATTTTTCCAAATGTATTTCAGAAATTTCTATTTTAATTTTAAAAGCAGTTTTTCAAACATACATGCTTTCTCTTTCTCTTAAGTCTTATAATTCCTATAAAATTTTCATTATGAAAGAGAAAACATGTATGTTTGTAAAAATGCTTTTAAAATAAAAGTAGAAATTTCTGAAATACATTTGGAAAAATTTGAAATGCAATTGGAATTTTATTAAATACATTTGGAAAATTTTGGAATAAAAATAGTCTTGGAAATTTCTGAAATACATTTGGAGAATTTTGAAATACAAATGGAATTATATTGAATGCAATTTTACAATTCTGAAATACAGATTTAAAATTTTTAAATGCAAGTGAATAATTTTGAAATGTATTTGAACAATTTTCAAATACAAATATAATTTTAAAATATAGTTGTAATTTTGAAATACATTTTGAAAATTTTAAAATACATTTTGGACAATTTTGAAATGCAATTGGACAAATATCAAAGTTTTTTAGACAATTTTAAACAATATTTGGACAATTTTGTAAGATTTTTTGATAATTCTAAAACATTTTTAAACAATTTTGAGTGATTTTTGGACAATTTTAAAACATTTTTGGAAGAATTTAAAAAATGTCTGTATAATTTTGAAACATTTTAGACAATTTTGAAACCTTTTTAGACAATTTTAAAATATATTTGGATAATTTTAAAACATTTTTAAACAATTTTGAAATAAAACTGAAAATGGCGTAGTTGGACATGTTGTAGAATTGTTGTGGTTTTGAATCGAGAAAAGGTAGAGTTTCTACAGAATTAAGATGTCAGTTGACATTTGTGGGACACATATTTGAAAAAATGCAACCTTGCCTTGAAGGACATGGAAATAGAATTTACATTAGTTTTAATTTTTAAAAGAACAGAATCAAAAATCGATTACTGTATTGATTAAAGCCTATATAGCACTTCGACGCTGATCCAGCCAGACACTTCGTGTATTTTGGGTAGTTTTAGAAACAACTTTATTTTGCTTAAAAAAGGTATCTAAAGGCTTAACGACCTCTTTCACTCAATTTTAAAAGAATTTGATGGTATTTTAGTAATTTTATGTTTATTCTAAGCTTTTCTTGTAATTTTTTAGCCAAAGTTAATAAAATTATGAAGTTTTGGGGAAAAAATAAGGGAAAATTCCATATTAAAATTGTAACCGGTTAATCGACCTGTTTTAACCGATTATTCGGATCGAATAATTATTTGAGTTTTAAATTATTTGTTTCGACATTAATCGAAATAGAGGCGATTAATCGAGGAATCGGTTAATCGATTAACCGAATTGGAAACACTACTGGCACGGGAACATTTTGTACTGTGCCTGTGGTATGGCCTGTGGATTCAAATTTTTCCACTAGACGCTCAATTGTTGATCTGCTAGGGCGATTATGACGACCATAAATTGGACGTAGCGACGACCATAAATTGGACGTAGTGTTAAGTCACTTAACACATCAAATGATAATGCAAGACTGAAACGTATTCTTTCAAAAAATATATTTCTAACATTGATTTTTTTCTAATTTAAAACTTTTTATATAGAATTTTGGAGATGGTATAAAATTTTACCCCAAAATGATATATCATACTTATACATTCACCATAATTTTATTCTTCATATCCTAAGATGAAAATTTTAAAATCCGAATTCACACCTGTGTACCGTTTACGTATGCTGGATGGTAGTGCATCGATTGGGGTTACCTATTTTATTATAAATCTTATATGACCTATCTCTAAAAGTAAATAAATTTTTTTTATTTATTGCAATATAAATACAATTTATGTTTTGCTTATTTCTTTTAGCTAAAAATTATTTTTGCAAATATTTATTTAAGCATTTGCAAATTCTCATTGCGGCATCTTGTAATTTTTCTTTGTTATGAAATGCTATGGACAACCTAAAAGAATTCGATGCCTCTCCTGCAGTAGCTGCAAATCTAGGTCCGGCGATAAAAAAGATTTTTTCTTCTTCCATGCAAGTTTTAAGAAAATCTAAAGCACTGCATTCTTTAGGCAAAGAAACCCATATAAAGTAACCACCACCTGGTACAAGGACAGAACAACCCTCAGGTAATTCATTTTCCAAAATCTTACAAGTAGCTAACATGCGCTCCCTATAAGCATCATACATACGTTGTATGTGTTGTTGGCCCAAACCCAATTCAAATAGACTGGCTACAACGCCGGAAGTATAATTATTTAAACAGCCACCACTATTAGCTAAACCACTAAAAAAATCAAAAATAAAATAGTTTAAATATTTTTTTAATTAATCTAACTTACCTGGAATCTAATAATTTCTTCATTCTTTTTGGCACTTCTAACCAACCCAGTCTGAGACCAGGCCCTAAAATTTTCGAAAAACTTCCATTTGAAATGATATTACCTTTGTAGTCCGTATCATTTACATTATCATATGCAAATAATCTTTTTGGTGACTTTTCACTTTTATAATATAAAGTATTATAAACATCATCACATGTAATAAGAATATCATATTTGCGAGCCAATTTAATCAAACCTTCACATACTTCTTTGGCAAATAATATTCCCGTTGGATTATGATAAGTTGGTATGGTATAGTACATGGCCCAAAATTCTTTGTTCGTGGTTTTGAATTGTTTTTCATTTAAAAATGTCTCTAGAGATGGCAAGTCAACACCATCACTGTTTAATTTTACTGGTATAATATTAAATGTATGAAATTGTTTAATAGTATCTAAGGCAATCATGTAGGTTACTTCATCAACAAATATAAAACCATTTAAGTCTACTAGGGTCGATAGAATGACATGCAAACCTTGTGTAGCCCCACTGGTTATAAAAATATCTTCACTGAAATATATATTGCTTAAAATTCTGTAGTTCATATTTTTTCTTTATAAAACTTACCATTTTACCTCACTATCGTACATTTTTGTAAAATATTTGGCAATTGCTGATCTTGCCTCAAATGTACCACATGTAGGACCATATTGAAATATCAATGAAGAATTTGATTCCTTTTCTATTTTCTAAATTAAAACAAAACAAAACATGATTAATGTATTACTCAAGAAAATAACTGTTGATAACTTACTAAACGATGTTCAGTGGCTTTTGTAAATATTTCACCACAATATTGCAATAAATCAGTGCCTGGTGCTCCAACACCCAAATTTAAAATCTTTGATTCATAAACATTCCAATCACTGCCATCAAAAAGATGTTTTAACATACGCTTCTCATTTGATAAAGACATTTTATATCCGTTTAAATTAGTTGGGAATAGTTTGAGCCTTTAAAACTGTATATGTATATCAGGTATTTTGTAACAAATTGGCTTTGTCGTTTACTATTTGCTTAGCTTCTATTAGAGGCTCTCTAATCAGTTATTTTGTAGGTGATAAGAATGTGATATAACTTAATAGTTGTTTCTAAAATACTTTATATTCGTAAGAATTTGTCTTTCCACTTCATTGGGGGATGTTTATTGTTTATATGATACATAAAGATAAAACTTATTAAGGAATTGTTAGCAAAATAACTAGTTAAGTTTAGAGAGTGCTCGTATATTTATTAAATTATACATATCGTCGGCTTGCCTGCAAGTAGTGCTATGTGTTTTTTAACAGGTTTTCAAGAGAGCGAAAAAATTTATTTATATTATCCTTTTAAGATATTTTATTGACATCATATGCCTTAAAGATTCACGTCCTCATTTACTAAAATCATCACTAAGGCTTATAATGCCAATAAAATATCTTAAAAGGATAATATAAATCAGTTTTTTTGCTCTCCTGAAAACTTGTTAAAAACACATAGCACTACTTGCAGGCAAGCCGACGATATACAATTGTAGTCAATTCATGTGGATGTTTTGATAGTCTCTTATATTAGGTCTGTCTACGAAACAATAACTTACACACAATTTTGACAATAGAAAAGCTTTTTGGTGAAAATGGTTACTCGTGCTAAGGTACGTGGAATAAATCTTTTATACTAAGGAGCTTTTATATTATTAATTTAATTTGAAATTGTCTTACAACTAAATTCAGGTTTATAAATTATGTTATTTAAAGAAATTTCAGACACCCTTTTTGTATTGGTTTAGAAAAATTTTAGCCCTGCTTATTTTCTTTAATTTGGAACAACCCAGTCGGAAATAGCCAGTGGTACAAAAATCAAAATCATACTACTGGGTATCTGCGGTGTTAAAAAGCGTTAAAAGAACACTTAAGCGGCCCATACATTAATAGCGTTTGCAAAAAGCGTTTTCCCAGTATTTGTTTTACAAAAATCTCGGTGGTTTATAAAAAACACTGGCAAAGATTTGGTTTAGAGTGCCGTGCCAACGTTTACCAAAAGTGGTTATCCAGTACTACCCGGAAATAAGACACGGTATAAATATTTTTATCTTTTTTTAAATTTACAAAAATGTTGTAAAATCGATTTTTTGTTTGTGTTCTTAAAGGACCAACTTTTTTTATTTTCCCAACTCTGGCATATTAGTTCCAACAAACTTTGCCAGTGCCCGCATTTTAGCTCAACCAGTCCAGCTGTTGTCAGTCTTTTATGTTTTTAGCCACCAAGTATTATACAGTGATGTAAAATAATATGGACATTCAAGTTTTTTCTAATTTTATTCTCGTTGCCTTTATTTTTAAAGATCCAAATAGTGGATAAATTCGACCCAAAATGCGAGGTGATAGTTCAGAAAATCGTGCACAATTTTAACGTAATGTCTGTTTTTTATTTTGTCACTTTTTTAAGTAGGCATGGCTTCTAATGAAAAATAAGCGATATCGACCTTCTATCAAATTACATAGTAAAATTTAGCGAGCACTGATCGGATCTATACACTCAAAATAATACGTCTGTTGGCTGGACAGAAAAATTTGTTACTTCAACAAAATTTATTCTTTCAAAGGAATTAAATATGCTAAAAATCCCAAACGTATTTAACAAATTGTGAAAAATAATCCGCTGCAGGCATGTCCCTATCCGGATTTCATTCTTGCCTAAGGAAATCGTCAGGGGACGACGTTTTTAGAATTTCTGGAAATATTTGTTAAGTTAAATTACAAACTCAATGAGAATTTTTTGTTCTCGTCTAGGAGCGTTATTAAACATTTAAAATATCAAAGAAAAAACAAAAACAACAACAGAAAATTTTCCACAATTTGCTTTGTCATCTTCCAATGTACTACTCTGTTGTTTTGACAGATCTAGCAATGTAGTGACATCCATTCATGTAGAAACAACAATAGAGAACAATGTTTTCTAAAGTGTCAGTAACATTTAAATTTGCACAAGCACTTGCATATTAGTTTTTTAATTTTATTTTATCGGGATATACATTAATTGCATCAAAGGAATTAAATATGCTAAAAATCCCAAACGTATTTAACAAATTGTGAAAAATAATCCGCTGTACATTGGAAGATGACAAAGCAAATTGTGGAAAATTTTCTGTTGTTGTTTTTGTTTTTTCTTTGATATTTTAAATGTTTAATAACGCTCCTAGACGAGAACAAAAAATTCTCATTGAGTTTGTAATTTAACTTAACAAATATTTCCAGAAATTCTAAAAACGTCGTCCCCTGACGATTTCCTTAGGCAAGAATGAAATCCGGATAGGGACATGCCTGCCTGCCCCAGCCCATAACATGTGAGGGCATATAAGGGCGCTCCAGTGGAGCAAACATTTTGTCCATTTTGCTCTATCACGCTTAGTTTTCGAGATATGGGCCATTTTATGAAGTAGAAAATTTTTATTAAAAATTTCCGAGGGTTCAAGGCCCCGCCAAGGTCCATTTTTGGATAAAGATAACCCCTTTCGCTAGGGTACGGTTAGGGGTAGTCGAAATTTTCATCAATTTTGCTATTAACGTCACTAACTGGGTCCCAATTAGGGTTTGGGGTTCGGGAATTCCCGGGAAATCCCGGGAAAAGTTTGCCGGGAATTCCCGGGAAAATAATATATTTTTCCCGGGAAAACGGGAAATTTTAAAAATATTAAATTTTTGAAATTGTTTTTGTTTCGAATAGGATTTTTTGATTTTAGTCATAAAAAACATTTTAAATACCAAAACAAAAATGTCATTGTTAAAATCTTTTAAAAGGGAATACATTTATTTGACACACAAATAAAATCTTTGCCAAGTAATTAGGAGCATTTCAACTAATAAAGATTTTTCGCATAACTTATTCAAAATTTAAGAAGTAAAACCTAAAAACTTGATAATATGTTTAAAAGAAATTTGAAAAAAGCTTTGTTTCTTACAAATAATCGCCCTTACTATCTAAATTTTTCAAATGTATAATTTAGGTAAAGCCGACTTTAGTTAAAATATTGGGTGGCAGTATACCTTGACTTGGTTTTTTTTGGAGCATTCTGATTGGTTAATTTATTTTCAGCCAATCAAAATATTTGAAAATATAAATATTTTTGTAAGGTTTTCATACACAAAATGAACAAAACCGTTTGATTAAAAATAAAGTCGACTTTAAATTTAAAATACTCCTTTATATTAAGGGTCAATAATTTTATAAGTAACGTTTTCATTAATAAATGTGAAAAGAAAAGACTAATGGTTATCGGTGGTATCTAAATTTGGTTATCCGACATCTAAATTTGGTTCACAAAAAAAAAAAAAAATTTATGGTCAGAAAACAACAAGAATAACGTTTCAGCTAAAATTAGCAAAGTACCCGAAGAAAAAAGTGTAAGCTGAATAGGCATTAAAGGTTTTATGGTAGGGCAAACATTTCCTGAATATCATATTAGAATTTGGACTTGAGGTAGAAGAATATTCTAACTAAATATAGGGAAATAATTAATTTTATAACCTGGGGTTGGTTTATATATCAGGAAAATGTAATGCTGATGAAATAAGAATTGTAGAAAAAACTAGAAGAGTTTTATTTGTCTTTGGAAAATAAAATTGTGGCCACCATATCTAATGGGCCAAATGTGATGAAACGGTTTATTTCCGACAATCCAGTAGTGGGTGCTTTCTGCTGGAATCATAAAAATCATAAAATTCATTTGGCAGTAATTTATGTGAAATCAAATGTTCAACATTCTGATATTTTTACTTTGAATTCTCACTACACAGACTGTATTTGTACTGAAATAGTGTTTTTTTTTTAACAAAAATTACTTATATAGGTGGTTTTCATTAATAATTTTGTTTAAAAATATTTCCCGGGATTCCCGGGAATCCCGGGAATCAAATTTTTTCATTCCCGTTTCCCGGGAAATAAAAAAGTCCGGGAAATCCCAAACCCTAGTCCCAATACATACCTAAAACCTTTTCGGTATCGCCCCATTGCTTGACATCTTGTAACGTCGTTGACTTAAGACGTAGGCGGAATTAGATGCCCAGCCGCGTATATGAAAACCGGCGGCAGCATGGATTTTTGCCACTTGTTTTGCTAAGTTGGCTGCACCATCTTCAGTGTCTTCGCTATCAATAAGGTCGTCGACATAGTGATGATTCTGGATTGAGTCCACAGCGCGAGGGAATTGTGACTTGAAGTCTTCGGCATTTGTATCGCGTACGTAGTGGGCAATACAGGGTGCGCAGCTTACGTCAAATGTTAATGCTCGCATTACGTATGTGCTTGGCTGATTCAAAATGTCATTTTTGTCCCACCATAGGAACCGTTGAGCGTGCATATCGCTTTCTCGTACATTGATTCTATGGAACATTTCTGCGATATCACCGCAAATCGCATATTTTCCTACGCGAAAAGCTAAGAGGATGTCTACGAGTGGGTTTAGTAAGTCGGGCCCGCTAAACATGAAATCATTCAAGGCAGTTCCATTTGATTTTGCGGCGGCTTCCCACACTAACCGAACTTTGTTGGGTTTGTTTGGATTTAGTGCTATAAAAATCGATAGATACACTACTTTTGCAACAGAGGTTGCTAATTCGGCCGGACTTAGCTTTTTGGCATACCCTTTTTCGATTAAATTGTCTATTTGAGCTTGCATGCTCTGTCGTAGCGATGGGTCTTTAGCGAATTTTTTGTTAAGGCACATTAGCCGTCGAAAGGCATTAGCGTAACTTTCAGGCAGTTGTGCATCGTTGTTTCTCTACAGTAAGCCGACTTCATAGCGTCCGTCTACTTTTTTGCATGTTGCTTTAAGCGTTTCCATCGCACTGCTGTCTGCTGTAGATAGTAAGGCGGAAGGCTTAGCTGCTTCTATGTTAAAATAACTTTTCACAAACTCGTGAAGCTCATCTTAACGTTTTTGACAGACGCAAGTGTGTTTGTATAATCTATGCTCGGCTAAGCACTTCGTGTTGCCCCCTTGTAGGGTCCACCCAAGGCGTGTTTTTGTTGCTATTGGTTGTTGCCAACTACCTTCTCGGATTTTTGTTGGAACAGCCAGTTTCCAATTGTTGGCACCAATTAAAATCATAGATCTTGCGTTACGATAAGATTGTATTGGCAGATTGTTCAGATACGGGAATTTTTTGATGAGTTCAGAAATATTAATTGTTTGAGACGGTATATCTAAATGTTCGACTGTGTGAACGTCTGAAAGTACAAACTTTGTGTCATTGTGGACACTGGATACTTGATGTTCGAACGGATCCACTTTCTTCGCGTGTCGTTCTGCCAGTCCATTTCAGACAAAGGGGATCAGTAACACCATTTAAATTCAAACTGTAAAATAAACTGCGCTCTACTAAAGTGACGGATGACCCTTCGTCTAGAAAAGCAAAAGTATTAAGAATGGTATTTTTTGAATGCAAACGGATTGGCAAAATACGAAATAATGGTCCCTCTTCGTCGCCGTTATTGTGTGTATTAATTTGTGCACTCCGCTGCGTATTTTCAATTTCATTTGTACTTACAGTTTGTAATGTTGACTGATTAGCAGCATTGGTGGCCTTGTGAAGCAGGGGATGGTGCCTATACTTACAACCCGATACGCCGCATTCTCTGGTCATATTACACTTTCGTTTGTGCTGCTTAAGACACTGGCGGCACAAATGGTTTGATTTTACGATGTCCCATTTTTCATTCAGCTGTAATTGTTTAAATTTATGACACAGATGAACTTCGTGTGATTCGATTTTACATACGACGCACATTTTTGGCAAATTGCAATTGGCCTGAATATCACGGAGGAACCTCCTTTACCCAATGTAGGTGTTACCACTTTACTAGCCGCTTCAGCTATACTGTAAAGCCATACACTAAATGCTTTTATTATTGGAACACTTTCGTCAGCTGGTTGCATTGCCCAATTCAATTTGTGTTGATTTGGTAATTTATCCACAAGCTCCTTCACTAACATGGGGTTGTTGAGATGTGACCCTAAATCGCACGACTCCATAGTTGCACAAATGTTTTGTACGTTAATCGCGTACTCAATAAGCCCCTCAAGCTTATCACGAGGACATGACATAGACTTTGCTTTATGTATAGCACGTTCTAAAATATGTTCTGGTCGGCCGTAGCATAGACGAAGTGTTTTAATAATATCTGGCACTAACGAAGGCATAAGCAATTTACTTTTCACTAATTCTCTTGCTTTACCTTTTAGGCAACCTTGGAGGCGCAACAAATGTTCAGCATCTGAAAATCCTGCAAGTAATGTGCTGTTTTGGAAGCTGGCAATAAAAATAGCCCAATCGTCTGGGTCACCACCGAATGGTGGCAGCTCACGTGGTATAGAACGCCTAGGTACTAGTTGTGCAGGTGTAGGGCCATGCTGATGAGTATTAAATACTGGTGCTGCATTTTGCATACTGTTCACTGAAGGCATATGTGTAAATGTAGAATTTACTTGATGATTATAATTATAGTTGTTACTGTTTAATTGTTCCGCAGGCTGTTGGCAGCCGCTTTGCGACAAAATTTCATATTTGCGTTCTAAAAATTCTTTTTGAATTTTCATTTCCTCCTCCAATCGCGCTAGCTGTAACATTTGCTGCCTTTGCAAACTATCAAAATTACTTTGAACAACTGTTGTTGTAATTTGTTTGTTTGCATTCATTTGCGTTTGTTGCTGTTGAAAATAAATAGGCATTGCTGTTGGTTGTGTTGCGTATGCGTATGAAGGAACAGTGTTGGTGTTCATACCAAGTAAAGTTGTTATTGGTTTTGTGGCTAGCGTTGTGGCTAGCGTTGGCATACCCGCTGTTGCTGTTACCATAGTGCTTGGGACTGCCGTAGCGCTGAACAATGGCATACCTGTAGCAGTTTCTTCTGGCGGTGCTGCGGCGGTTACTACAATTGGTAGAAGAAGGAAGAGATTCAAAGCCAGTTGCTTGGTTTGGAGCAGTAGCGGCGGATGGTGTTTGCCCATATAAATTGCAGCTCCAGCTGTAGTCTGCCACATTGCTGTTAACTCCTGCGCATCCATAATGATACCACGTATCACATTTATGGCACAACACCATTCGGTCGTCGTCCAACTCGTTGCAATTTTTGCAATTGTGTTGAGTTGCATTAATGTCCGACATTTTGCAGTAATTTTCACAATAAAATTTTATAAATTCTTTTATTTATAAATATAATTAAATTTTAAAGAACTGTTGCTTTAGCAACGTGAAAATAAAACACTTTTTAAAAGCACTCTTTTGAAGTTCAACGAATTATAAATTTATTTTAAATTCAAGTAATAAATTTAATGCTAGTTTTAACTAATATAAAAGAAAGGGCTTTAAAATTTAATGTTTTCAACCGCGTCGTTTGATGCTACAAGATCAACTCAACTAATATTAATATTAAGTTTGTTCCACGTAATTCTGGGTAAAGTCTGGTAAAATAAGAGTAAACTAATAATAATATCAAAAAACGGTAAAATTGCTCACAATACCTGGAACGCACAAAACCACATTTCAAGCCCAAAAATTAACGTCAAAGTTATTCATATAAACAAAAGCTATTTTTAAGAATAAAATATCGAAGGGTTTATTCCTTTAGGAAAAATGTTAGAACGTGGTATTTGTTAACGATATTAATTATTTTTTACAAGTTTTGTTAATATTTAAATTATTTTTACAAATTTAAAACAGCTGATTTACAAACACCTAGGGATTTGACAGTTTTACCATTTTACCCGCAAAAAAAATACGGGTAACTTCTGGTAAAAAGAGAAACAAATTATTCTCTCATCAACGCTCTCATTTACCCAATTTTAAACAATAGCTCTGTTCCACGTACGTTACCGCGGGTACCCGCGGGAACCCAATCTTACCAAAAAGCGTTTCTATTGTTAAAAATTGGGTAAATGAGAGCGTTGATGAGAGAATAATTTGTTTCTCTTTTTACCAGAAGTTACCCGTACTTTTTTTGCGGGTAAAATGGTAAAACTGTCAAATCACTAGTTGTTTGTAAATCAGCTGTTTTAAATTTGTAAAAATAATTTAAATATTAACAAAACTTGTAAACAATAATTAATATCGTTAACAAATACCACGTTCTTACATTTTTTCTTTATTCCCTTCGATATTTTATTTTTAAAAATAGCTTTTGTTTATATGAATAACTTTGACGTTAATTTTTGGGCTTGAAATGTGGTTTTGTGCGTTCCAGGTATGTGAGCAATTTTACCATTTTTTGAGATTATTATTTGTTTACTCTCATTTTACCAGACTTTACCCAGAATTACGTGGAACAAACCTAATAGAAACGCTTTTTGGTAAGATTGGGTTCCCGCGGGTACCCGCGGTAACGTACGTGGAACAGAGCTTTGTTTGTTACCATGTAGGTATAAAGATTCATAAATGTAAAAAAGTATTTGGTTGGTATACGTGACCATATAACAACGACCGTTACTTTATAAATATATAAATAAAGCAAAATAAAGAAGAATGCAAATTTTTAAAAAAAGAGAGTATTTGAATAACGGAAAATATAATACAGGGTACAATATTTTTATTAATTTATTAATCCGTTTTGGACGGCGGTAACAGTAAGATTTATGAAATTTAGTGCATGTTTCACAATGGTTTTCGTAAGATGGTTTGTTTTTATAACAAAAGCTCTGTTCCACGTACATTATCGCGTCTACCCAATTTTTCCAAAAAGCGTTTCCATCGTCAAAATTATGCGTAAATTGTTGTTGTTTCGAGTAGATTGGGAACCCGCGGTAACGACGTGGAACAAGCCTAAAGTGTGCGAATTTGAATCGTATGCAAAATACCATTGTAAATACAATCAGTTAAACCATAGCTAATTTATTTTTCCCTTTGCATGTAGATGATCGATTTTATTATGGGTCCCTATCGCGTATTGATTCGCTGGATAGAGCTAAACTGAGCGGGATGTACTAATATATATTGTAAATAATTAATATCGTTATCAATAAATTTATAAAAAAGCATAAAAATTACTACTCAACATTAGTAAACATATGGCCAAATTAGGTAGATATATAAGTCCGGAGTCACTCCGTTTATACATGACATAACGGTCCGTAAATGGTCCGTCATTGACGGACTTTCAACGGACCTGTCCGTTTTTTACACGACGTAACGGTCCGTAAACGCTCCGTCATTGACGGACTTTCAACGGACTTATCCGTGTTTCACACGACACTACGGTCCGTAAACGGTCCGTCATTGACGGATTTTCAACGGATTCGAATCAGTTTCGATGTTCCTTAAGTTCCGTTTTCTGGTCCGTATACGGATCGGAGTTGGATTCCGTTAATGACGGACCGAAAACGGTGCGTAAACGGAACGAATTGTTTGTTGGGAACCTACATGATTAAAAAATAAAGCCTTTTACTATTAAAAATAAAAACTTTACAGATATATGTAGATGAATTTGGAAAAAATATAACTATTAATTTTGAAAACTTATGCTTCCCAGTAAAATGTAGATGCTTGACTATGATGTATTTTATTTATACGTTTTTACAATACATTTTTTTCTTCTACTGAACGGCAGAAAACAGGCTTTGAATTCAGCGAACGTAATTTTTGTTTTTCGATTAAATGAACGTAATTTTTTTTTTCAATTCAGTGAACGTATTTTTTTCTTTTTTAATTCACTGAACGTAATTTAATTTTTTTTTAATTCACTGAACGTAATTTTATTTTTTTTTAATTCACTGAACGTAATTTTATTTTTTTTAATTCACTGAACGAAAATGAAATTGAACGAATTCTTTGGTGAATTAATTCAGTAAGGAATTAATTTATTTTTTTTCCGTTCGATTTATAAAATTGAATGCGTTCACCAGTGAATTAATTCATTTGATTTAATAAAGAGAACTATTGCAATGGAATTAATACTTTGTATTTATTGTTTGATCAACGCGTTCAGTTGAACGAATTCAGTGAATTACTTAAGAAAAGGAATTCATTCAATTCTAGAGAAAATTGAATTCGATTGGTAGTGAATTCATTCAAAAAAGAATTAATTCTTCAAAGCTCTGGATACAAGAGTAGAGTTTTCAAAATCGGTTTCCGAAGTATTCGATAAACCGGTTTTTTTTCTATATTTCCGGGTTTTTTAAATCGGTTTTTGAAAAAAGGGCGGTTTTCGAATTATTCGAGAAACCGTTTTTTTCGAGTCGAATAATTCGACATTTTCGAATATTTATAAGGTGAAAATTACTAATAAATTTTCTTCATTTGTTCAATAATTATGCAAAATATTTAAGTGCATATGCATAATAATTTGAAAACCTTCCCAGCAAAAAAAGTCATTACAAAAAAGTTATTTTAAAAGCACTCCGAATAGCATCAACTGGTTGTGAAGTAGTTACAATTTAGCTCTAACACTGATTTATTTTACACGTGATGTCCCATGTTGTCAGTAGTTCAATTTAAGCATTTTGTTAGTAATTTAAAAGTGATTACATGATGTTAATAAAAGTATGATTTTTAGATACACATTTTCATCACATCAATACGAGTACATTTTGTTTGCATTTTTAGAGTGATTTAGAAGTACTCTTTATAATATATAATATAATACATTTTTCAAAGTGATTTAAATGTGCTTTTTATAATGTCTGAAATAGCATATTTTAGAGGCAATTTTATTTGAAAACTACCCAGCAAACAATTCGTTCCGTTTGTGTACCGTTTTCGGACCGTCATAAACGGAATCCAACTCCGTTTACATACCGTTTTCTGGATCCGTATACGGACCAGAAAACGGATCTTAAGGAACATCAAAACTGATTCGAATCCATTGAAAGTCCGTCAGCATCGGACCGTTTACGGACCGTTATGTCGTGTAAAATACGGACATGTGTCCGCTGAAAGTCCGTCAATGACGGACCGTTTACGGTCCGTTATGTCGTGTAAAAAACGGAGTGACTCCGTTTTTAGAATGCAGTTTCTGGTCCGTATCCGTGCCGTTATTTAAAAAAAAACGGACTTGTATATCTAGCCCTACCCTACTTTTATTAATTATTTATAAATAAGTAGTCTTTTTTGTTTTTTTTTAAGATTTATTTAAAAAAAAAATATTATACATATTTATCATATGTACAACCTAATTATTAATTAATTTATATTCTGAAAAAAAATTAAAACTTACAATACTTAATTTGTGTAAGGAAGCAATTTTCTTCTGCCTGATTTCAACATCTTTCCGTTTTTGCAAGCGGTGTTCCAAATAACAGACAACCCCTCGCCTTTTAAGACAACTCCTCGCCTTTGAAGCCAGTCATATGTCCAATAATTAATAAATTTTGTTGTCTTTAGCTACAGAGAAAAAATAAATTTACCTACTAGGTTAGATTTCATGGAATTATTTTAATATTTAGGTTCTTCATCGCGGGAAAGTTACACCAGCAAGTTACATACAGTTTTGTGGCAATACTTTTGGAGTGTTTTGTTTTCCGCTATGAAGTACTAAAATATATACAATATTTACCATTATATATTCGGGATAGCTCTCCATAATTACAGTCTATTAAAAGCAACAATTTTTGCTGATTATCATATTTTTTTAACAAATTTAAAAATAAATTTATATATTGTTTATGTATTTGTAATTTGACAAATAACAATATCCGGCTGAAACTTATGAAAACCGGATCCGAATCTGATGGAGTTCTACCGGCACCGAAACGGATACGGAAAAACGGAGTGCAAACGGATTGCTTTCGAATATCCGATGAATCGGTACGTTAATTGTCCGTTTTCGTATCGGCTTTTACGGATACCTATTTTACGGACCGAAAACGGTCTGTTAACAACGGATTCATCATTCCGTAAGTAACGGAGAGTCCGTAAAATTGTTTCTTGGGTAGGTTGAAAGGAAAAGTAAAGTATGCCTCTATATTATTTGTTATTCGTTTAGGTAAATATATCTGGATCAAATTTAATATACACATACAGTGACATCTCCTAAAGCAGTAAATTTTTACAAACCGCGAAACTCAAACGCTTGATTTTCTTGATTCTATTTTTAAGATATCTTCCAACAATTTTGTATACAAATTAATTGATTAAATTAGAATTTTCGAATTTTATGGAAAATAAAAGATATGAATCCAAAAATATTCCTAGGAGGAAAAAATATATGGCGTACTTAAAAATTTTACTGCAGGAAATATTTAAGTATGTCTCTAACTGGTCTAAACAACTACCATAGAATCTTAGCAGTATGCATAAATCTTAACCTCTGTTAACTGACTCTGTCCGACATTTCAATAGAATGTGGTAGATTAAGTTTTATGGTTAAATTTTATTAAATAGTAAAAATTGGTTCAATAAATAAGCAAAGTAAGAAAACATTTAATAAAAAACTATACTCATTAACTGCAATTTAAGATCTTGCAGGAGCACGTGAAGTATGTCTTATATCTTTATATATCTCATATTTTTCCAGAAAATTCGAAAATTTAAATTATTTGTAATTAAAAATGGCAGAATTCAAAAAATTATTGTGAGACACCTTAAACACATTTTTTGGTCAAATTTTCCTTCCACGAATCATGGTTTATTTGTGCTAAATAAAGATCAAAATTATGACCGATTCTAACAAACTATTAGTACAGAATCCAATATTATGTCATATTATTAAAATTTTCCCCAAATATTTTCTTAATTCCAATTGGTATTTTTAGAGAAGATATATGTGCAACCCAGCAAAATATTGGTAATGACAGCTCATTGCTGTCTGCATTACCAATAATGATATATCATTACCTTTTGCATTATTCTGTAATATAAAATAATGACTTCCTAATAACGGCCTATTGTAGTCATTGCTTTTAAATATAAAATAATGACTTACTCGCAATAGTTTAAATAAGTATTTTTTACAAAGTTAAATTTTATACATTAATATTATTACATGTAAATATTTTTTGTGTTAAAATTTTTATAACGACTTCTAAAATTACACTCTAGCAAAAACTTTAATTTCTCTGAATGTATTTCCTGAAGCTAATACCCAGTCAGAAATCGCCAGTGGTACAAAAAATCAAGCACTGGCATACCACTGGGTAACCACGGTATTAAAAATAAATGACTGGCAGAACACTCATTTGGGACGCTTTGCCAGCGTTTGCAAAAAGCGTTTTAGCAGTATTTTTTTTTACAAAAATTTCGGTGGTTTATAAAAAAACCACTGGCAAAGAATTGGCTTAGAGTGATATGCCAAGGTTTGCAACCAGTGGTTATCCAGTGCTACCTAGCCAATGCTACCATGCGTACAAAAATCAATTCACTGGAAAACCAATGATTTTATAAAAATGCTGACGCTTCGTTAAAAAATGTTTGTAGTCGGAAGGTTCCGAGTTCAAATCCGGTTGCAGGCAAAAAAATTTTTTTGGATTTTTTTTAATTTAAAATTTTTTTTGTTTTATAAAATCAATTTTTTGTTTGTGGGAAAGCTCCTTCAAGACCAACTTTTTTTGCCCTCCCAACACTGGCATACTAGTTACTAAAAATTGTTTGCCAGTACTAGCATTTTGGCACAGCCAGTAGTTGTCCAGTTATTATCACTCATTTATGTGTTTAGCCATTAAATATTATATGTCTCGTTAGCTCAGTGGGTAGAGCAATCGTCTGCCAATCTGACGGCCTGGGTTCAAATCACGGCAGGACCAAAAAAAATACATATGAACTTTTTTTAAATTTTATTTTGGAAAATATATTTCTAGACCACCTATTTATTGGTTTTGCCAGCGTTTTGCCAACGTTTAAAAATTTTGTTCCTCCAGTGCTTTTCCGGGGTTTTTGAACAGCCGGTCCTTTTGTCTAATGATGTTATCATTTTGGGAATGGGAAAGCACTTTTTGCCAGTACTTGTACCACCTGTTAAAGTGCTTTGCCACCGCTTTCCCGTTTGTATTTTTCTGACTGGGTAGTATTTGTGTAACTCCTTATTTTTAAGAATCAAGTAAGCAGTCGGATAACCACTTATAATTCAACTTTTTGTAAGCATATTTGTAACCACTGATTATTCAGAATCTCATAACTACTTACTTCTCATTTTTTCGTAAGCGAGCGGGTAAGCGTGCCTACTTATAAAAACGACCAGGCCAAACAAAAATAATGAGTTTAGACGCCAAAAAATAAGTTGTGCGGAGCTATGAATTTCTATTATATAACCACTTATTTGGTAATGAAAGATTTTGCTGGGAAGTTACTAAGATGTTTATTATTTAGATGGCACATAAAGATGTTGTACGGTGTTTATTTACAAACTAATTAGTCGACGTAAAACTTTTTAAAAAATTACCAACATTAGAAAAAAATGTTTACCTGGGGGCAAATTACCGCAGTCGTGATCGAGTTTTATTCGATAGCAATTATTGTTAATTAAAACATTAAAAAGATTAAAATTAGGTTAGAGGTGAAGCATTTTATCCCTTTATTACAAATATAAGTTAAAGTTGTAACATTATTTATTCGTGTTCTCTTATTTTCACTTTAAAAACGTGATTTTTGTACAATTTCGAACGCTTCCGACTGCGGGAATCTGGCCCCTGATTTGTAGGGTGGAAAACCTATGTTTAAGGTCTTAATCACAGAAATTTCTGTAATTAAATTTAAGCAATGTTTAGAGTAAAATCAGAGATTAAAATTTGATGAGTTACTGTAATTAAGTGCTAAACAATGATTTTCTTCTTAATCATTGTTTAATATCACATAAGATACCAGGCCTAAGACCGAGTTTTTGGGATGTCAGTTAAACTTGGTTTAGTTAAACCGAAAAAAAAAAAATAAAATAGATTTTAGAAGCAGTATTCCAGTTATAAACTGCGTTAAACTAATTTTAAATATAATCTAGATCCTAAAAGCTGGGCCTAAAAGTTATATGTAACCCTCTGATTGATTATTTTTTTTAAAACATTACTCAAGGAATTTTCAGAATATTAAAGCGTACTAGGAAACTATTTTTTTCATTTTACAACTCTACAGTTATAAGGCCATCATTATAAATTTTCTGAATCCGCAGATCTATGATTGAAATTTTAGCTTTAAATTCATTAAAGAATCCGAGAACAGTTGGATGACAATTTTTCCCCAGACATATTTCGAAGGCGAATACCATGTCATTTGAATTTTGCAAGTCAACCATCGTTAGCTTAAAATCAACTTTTTCATTCAACGGTGCATTAAGTTCCAACGCTATAATTTGCAATCGTGATTAGTTAAATTCTTATGTTGAAGAATTGCATTTAGCAAAATTTTAACTTTAATTAAAATTTGGAACTTTAATGTACATTTTAAAGTTGACGGTAGTTATTTTTTTAAATCTATTTTTAAGTTGAGGAAATAATATATTTTTTTTCACTATAGAATTATTTATTTAGCTTGATTTTACGACTTTTAAGGTGTAATAGCAATTAAAGCATATTGACATTTATAGAACTTTTAATGTATAAGCAAAGGTAAGGGACCTCTGTTAATGAACCTCTTGATTGGTAAACGATAAAATATGTTAACATTGCAGCAAATTTTATTAACATATTTCTTTGGTGCACGGTGCAAAAGCACGCGAGCGACTTCATAGAGCCTTAACAATACATTTTAATTATTAACTTTTATATATTTGGATTTAGTGAAAAGAAGAATTCATATTTGGGTCATAGTCCAGGAGGTTCAATGGTATCTAATTCTTTATTTCTTTCCCTTTTTCAATGGGAACTGTAATTGAAGTATTTTTAAAATATGTACGAATAATTAAAAAAATATGTAAATAATCGTAAATTAATAAAGTACGTTAATAAAATTAACTATTTTGTTTTTTTAGAGATAAAAAATCGAATCTCTAACAAATTCGTAATTTACAAACAAATGCATTTACAAAGAAAAAAACAACATATATACATTTTTGAAAGTTGTTTTAAAGCACATACATTCGAAGCAGAAAAAGAGCACTTATCGCTCCATTGTAACCGATTTAAAAGTAGTTTGTTTTGAATGACTTACACATATTTTTGCTGGGTTATAACACATTTATAAAATTAATTTTGTATGGAAAATTTGTTTTATAAGTCACTTAAAAAATTTCCAAGTGATTATGCATATGACCCTTTTTTTGAGTTTTAAAGTACAGTTAAATGTACCGTTAAATGGCGCTGTTACCAAACACACATATTGCCAGGTTATAAACACGATGCGTATTGATACGCAATATAAAAAAACACTGTGATAAACAATACAGACGAACAGGAACAGCAACAACACATACACAACCATTGCCTTCACAATGGAGGTTACGCGCAATTAAGTCCTAATACGTCAGAATAAAACAGACGCACAGGAACCACAGCAACACATATACGACCATTGCCTTCACAATGGAAGCTAAGCGCGACGAAGCCCCAATACGCCCGAAAAGGTTTGCATGTGATTAGACTGCACAGTCTAACGGCATGCTGAGACACGCTTTAGCACACAAAAAAAACTAAAGGTAATATTACCTAAAATTGTAAGGTGATATCACCTATTGTCATAGGCAACATAGAGTTTGCTATGTTTTACGGCAATATTACCATAAAAAGTAGGTAATTTCAATGTTCGAAAAATCAACTTTATTTATAGGTAAATTACCTATAGCAGTTTGGTGATTTACCAATTATAAAAAAAGGTAATTCATACACAATTTTTGGAAATATTTCGCCGATATTAGTTAGAAATTCTACATCTAAAAAAATTAAAAAATCTGAATAATAAAAGATTAAAATACATTTTTTTTTATTATTTATCGTAAATATGTTACAAGTGCAATATTTATCGAGCCAAAATACACTTAACACGATTTTCAAACCTAGATTCTTCTTTCACGGAAAACAATTTGTATGAAATGCACTTATATGTATTTAAAAATTGTTGTTCGTCTAAGACAAATGATCTGGAGATCTGATATTTATATGTGTCTATGTGATGCAGTCTAATAAGAAAGAGGGTGTACAAATAAAAAATTCTATTTTTTTATATGATAATGCTATTTTTTTTGCAAACTCTTCCTTTCTAAACTGAAATGCGTAACCGTTAAAATAAAAAATTCAATTGTTCAAGACTGCTTGATTTGGTAGAACCATTTGCTTGAATTTCAGCATTTTAAATAGTGGAGTTCCACCTAATCCACATAAGCTGTTGAGGGTGGCCGAAAATAGGAGGTGGGAGATCACTTAAGGGAAAAGTTTTTCTGAAGAAGCTACTGAAAATAACAGTCGGAGCAAAGGTATATAGAGTCAAAGGGAGAGGAATAACTAAATTCAAAATAACTAGGAATTCAGTTGTTTGGATGAAAGCTAACATTGGTAGCATTCGGCAGAGAATCCTTAAACTGATACCGGTGACTTGTAACGCTTTGTGGTTACTTACTCCGCCGAACGTTGTTTTCTTTGTTTTGTTTTTAAAAACACTTTTTCTATAGTTTCCTTTTATTTTTTAAAATTTTTGTTTTCGGATTATAATTGTATGTTTTTATTTGTCATTCTTACAAAACAGTTTTTATTGTAAATGAACGACAGCAAATGTATCAATATTTGATCAAAAGTAGCATACATTTTATACGCTACCAAAATGTGACAGCGCTACCCGAGCTCTCAGACTGAGCGAATAATGATCAGGCCGTTCAGCAGATAGTTGTACAACTGTAGTAGAACTGTTGACTATTATGTTGTATCTGCCGAGCGGACAAATTGTAGCTACGAAAATTTGAAACAACTGAGATGAACGTTCATGAGTGCTGAGTTAACATTTAACGAATTATTGAATTCTGCCGGTAGTGGCGAATATTACGGAGATTATATAGTTTGTTATAGCAGTTAATTTGGATTTTTGCTAGAAATAGAAATGTGAATTGTCCATTTCGGATTCGATTTCATTGCTCTCATGTTGAATTGCAAATGTGTGAATACCATAAATGATATTTTTTAAACTGGTATAAGTTTACGAAAAGAGCAAAAGATGTGTTGCCTAAAACTGTTATACATATTTGCAGTAGCTAATTCTAAGTAGAGTTAGTTGTGGAACGTATTATACATAAATTTATGCATATTACTTCTACCACAAGTGGAATTTCCGAGTTTTTATGGCCAAATGCGGGTAGGAAGAATGCTATTCGATGATGACCTCGCTGATTAGTTAATAGTGGAAATTTCGCTGGTTGAATAATTTAGATACCCAAATTCCTATAATAAAGGAGAGAATAATTAGAAAGACACTTTTGTTTTAGATTATTCTTTTGTTTTCATGATTGCGGTAATTTATTTCGAATGAATATAGTTACATGTTTTGTAATTTTATTATATTTTATAATGGGTGTGATTGCGTAGATTTTAATAATTGGCTTAATTTTATTTCAATACATTTGCTTTTCCTTGTTTGCCGTCTGTCCGTATAAAAAAATGTGCCTGTCAAAATATACATGACAGGGTTGTCATGTTGTATTAGTGTGTCCAGATCCCAGGGTTGTATTTTTAAGTAACCGTAAAGGGATAACAAATTGTCATTCCAAGAGATTTTCGAAAATGAAAATCTCTCATATTAGAAATACATACAATAGGGGAAAACTGCGACAATAATGTACAAGTTTTTATACGGAGCGCCATAAAAGTTTGAACTAGTGTTTATTAGAATAATATTATGTAGTTAGATTTTTTTTTAAAGTAGATTTTGTTGGTAGCAATAGCTGTTTAAAAATTCTTATTTAAATGTTAGTTGCGCGTTTTTTTTTGACAACCATTTTTGATCATTAGTGAAGTGGCCAAGGAAGGAAAAACATTAGTGATTGTCTGGGAAAATAAGAAGTTTGAAAATTAAAATATAGTAAGTTTGAGTAAAGAAAAAAGATTGTACAAAAGTTGCATCAAACTAAGGGAAATTCAGATTATTGCCACGTATTGCACTGGATAAGGGAAATAGTGGAGATCCGTAAGCCTTTGGTAGTCCAGGATTAAGCCGAGAGGGACATTTCCGGGAACATTAGTGTATTGAGGAAATCTTTTTATGATAAAACCGTAAGTTTTCACAAAATTTAAAATAATTTTCAAATTTCTAAAGTCCCGATCGGTTTAAATTTGAATTAGTGTGGTCAAGTGCGGTCACAGAAGAAGGATTCCCTCTTTACCTGGAGAATAGTCATTAATCCTTGAAGGACACTGACCACAGGATATTGATTTTCATAAAATAAAAAAAAAAAAGGTAAAACTGATTTTTTTAAATTATTGTACCCGGTATAAGTGGCAATTAGGAATTCGTCATAAGATTCCCTTTGAGTGGTAGCATTAGTTTCGACAAATTTTGGCCAAAGCGAGACACCTAGAGTATACCAATATTGGTCACTATCCCTTTTTAGTGGATTGCGGAGAATTGAGAATCCACAAATAATAAATCCCGATTTAGAATCCACAAATATCAATCTACATTTGAAAACCCAGAGAATGAAGTGGTATACAGGCTGAAGGCTGTTATTCATAAGTTACATATTTATGTAAAGTAAAAGATACAAAAGAAAAAAAAACAAATACCTTGAAGGAGTGATTTCTTTGAAATTTAGTTAAAATTGATCATATATACATATTTGAAAAGTGAACGAATTGATTAAAATTTTAGTGGCAAAATAGGCGTATCGCAAATATTTCTTAGAATTAATTTAGTGTTTAATTTTAAATCTTTTGTGTTTTTTTTTTTGTGAATTTTGTGAAAAGGATCTATCTAAATTTTTAGTACAAATTGAATTACTCGGGAAAAAAAGGCGAGAAAAGGATAAAACTGATTAAGCCCAAACAGAAAAAGAAGAAACCTTTAAAGAGCTCTTTCAGGGTATTTATAAAGGGAAAAGAGGAAAAGTAGCGTTTTTAGGGAGAGTAGAAATTATAAAGCCAAACTTGCGTGGCAATGTATGGAGTTTTAGTTCGGTCCTTGTTAGGTTTGTCTTTTATGTATTGTATTTTTGTATTTTTTTTTATGTGTAATAATTAATTAATTAATTAATTTTTGTGGTAACAGTAAATTTGATAATTTTTACATATTCTGATTGATATATTTTTTTTAGGATAGAAGGTTACTTCAAGTTATTATGCTAAATTGTAATTAAATTCATTTCATGTTCAGTGTTTCTAAGTCAATATTGTCTTTATTAGATTAAAAACAATAATTGCAAAAATTTCGATCAGGAAACTGATTATTTTTGCGGAAGTAAATTTTGATCTTTAAAGAGAATTGGAAAAGTAAGAATTACAGAAGATTTTTTAGAGAATACTGATATCGTCAGATTCATTTGGTTGAATAAACCGCTCGTTTGGAACACAGTTTTTTTGTATTATTATTAGGTGGAAAATTGTCCTGATTAAAAGATATTAATTTTAACTACAATTTTTCTTAACCGCTATTTGAAATTATTTTTTTTATATATATGTTTTTTTTTGTAAAAACCGCATAAGTTGTTAAAAGCCGCTACTAGATTTAAGAATTAATTTTTGTTAGGTTTAGGGTTCTTTTATTAATAAAATTTATGTTATGATTTTAAATTAGAAATGAATATGTGTTGCTAAATTTGTCAGAAAGGATTTTCAGAGATAATGGTTCCAGATGGGTGAAATATTGTGGAAATAAATGGTAAGTTGTTGGTAGAAAAATTTATGGGGTCATTATGGAATTTTTGGAATGGCATAGGTTGGGTAAGGGCGACGGTACTGGGAAAGGCCATCAGTCCCAGGATAGGTCATCAGCTTTGGTAGTGTTCCTGGAATTAAGTTTTTTTGTTGTACTGTAGAATATAGGAGAATACGGTTTATAATTTTTTTTGTTGTTAAGGCTTTCGTATTAGTGTATGCGGGTTGGGTTCCCACGTCGATGAGCTAGAGCTGGCCGAGGTGGCATCACTAATGCTGACGAGGATAAGGTCACGTAACAATAAATGGCGCCCAAAGTAAAGCAGAACCACCCAAGATTAAATAGCCCAAATTTGTTTGGAAGTATGTCTGATGTACAAGCGGTATAGGGAGTCTTGGATGGAAATGGATGATTCCAATTGCGAACTTTACAGCTTTACAAAAGGTGTACGATGGACAAATATTTACTGTATCTTTAGTTGTCTTGATCAATTGATCGATCAATTGCACTTGAAGTATAGTGAGTACCGTAAATCAGTAAGTTTCAAAATTTCTTTTAGGTCAAATTAGGAAAGGTATAAGGTAGTGGCCTAACAATTAGATTAGTTAGTTTGCACTACCAAGGGTACCTGGTGATAGGAAAGTTTAAATATGTCCTAACTTAATGTAATTAGTCAGTTTGCATATTCAGAATCTTTAAATTTTGGAGCCTATATATTATTTAATAGTGGTCCGGAAAATTTTTTTTACTAGTATGACACTACGAAGGCAATGACGGGAGGAATACGTCGATAAAATAATACCAACAACTACCAGATTAAAACCCCAGTTAAGGAGAACACCAATATCTCTGAAATCCTTAGTAAATGTTATTGTGTGTCTAAGTTATTGTAATTTTTTTTATGTGAATTAGTTTATATATGTTTTATGTTGTTTTTAGTCTTATTATTAGATCTTATATGAAAAATATTTTTTTTGTAATTTTTTTGAAAATTTATAGATAAAATTTTTGGAAATATTACTTTTGTTTTTTTTAAGTTTTTTTGTTTGAAACAATTTTTTTTTATATAATCAGGAATTTGGAAAAGTGTGGTACATTTTTATTGAAATTCCCAAATTTCGTATAATTGCAGCATATTTGAGGATTTTGTTTCAATTGAAAAAAAAAACCGGGTAAATTTAATTCGATTAGGAGTTTTTTTTAATTTTGAAATTTTTATACTAAATTCGTTTCTTTATTCTAATAGACAGCTGTCAGGACAGTTAGAATTGCAGATTTGTTGTCATTCCGAAGTTTTTAAATTGTAAAAATGGGCGTGGGCAGAACTCCTGAAAAGGAAACGGATAGAAATCCAAGTAATTTTATAGATTTGGCAAATACGATTAATACACCGAATACTAACCTCCAAATTAATCAAACTTCGGGGGCAATTAGCACTGCTACTGGTCTGCCAACGGGTACAATTCCAAGGGGATCTCGACCACCACCAAATCCACCAAAGTACGACTTTCCACCACCTCCAATTCAACAGCGTGATCAGGGGAATATGCCCAAAAGTCCAAAGGCTTATCCAGGTTTAATACGTGATTTAATAGCTGAAACAAATGAAGATTTTAGATCTGAATTAGAAAGTAGATTAGATGATAAAATTCAGAATAGCTTGCGTGTAGGATTTGCGGAAATGTTGAGGGAAATGCGTAAAATGAATATCAACGCAAAATCGTCAGAGGGAGTAGAACCTATTGAGGCAGATGATAGCCAAGATAGTGAAAAAGCACAGGAATATTCCCATAAAGCTCCGAATAAGGGAGGATCACAAATTCCGGTGAATACACAAAGAAGATTGGACTTCTTGGAAAGCCGTTCGAATACCTTTTCCAATAGCTGTCTTAATAGTCCAGCTCAAAATGGATATGGTAGGGAGGACGAAAATCAAAATGCTGCAGCAAATTTCGGTGCGCGTCAGATTCTACCAAGAGGTTACAGTAGAGTGGACAAATGGGATATAAGTTTTGATGGAAACCCGGATAATTTATATATCGATGATTTTATTTTCCGTATAGAATATTTACAAAGGTATCATGCCATTCCTTGGACAGAACTACAGGGAGAATTCCACAAATTACTTAAAGGCGAGGCCAAGGACTGGTATTGGCTTATGTTACGAAATAGGAAGATCAACTCTTGGGAGGATTTAAAAAAAGCTTTGATGCTGCAATATGGTTCCAACAGAAGCGAGTATGAATTTATGCGAGACTTTGAGGAGCGTCGGCAGCGTCCGGGTGAATCTATTGACGCATATTTCCAGGTAATGAAAAAACTTCGCTCTAGATTACGATCACCGCTTCCTGAATATGAAGTTATTCGCATAATAAAACGTAATTTGCGTCAAAACATCTCCCAAATATTATATCCCATGACACTCTTTACGGTCGAACAATTAAGGGACGAGTGTAAAGAGGTTGAGAAAACGTACCTCAGAAGAGAGACAATAACACCAACAAATCAAAATCGTTATGCTAATTCTAGAAGACACCTGGACGAAGTTTTTGAAGAATGTCCTGAAGAAGAGGAAGAGAAATTAGTTGAAGAAATTAGATATCCAAAAAAGAATATTTAAACCAACGTATCTCAAGAAAATCCAAAAGGATTAATTTGCTGGAATTGTAGAACCCCCGGTCATATTTTCACTGATTGCCCTTCAACACAATGGAACGTTTTCTGCTATCGATGTGGTCTTCTGGGGGCAATAACGCCTACGTGTCCCAAATGTGCGGGAAACAGACCGAGGGGCGTGTCGAAAGAGGCGGAGTCACGTTCCACTCAAAGTCCCGCCGATGCTCAACCGAAATAGAAACCAATATTGAAAATAATATTGAAAATGATGTTGAAAATTTTAATAAAGAAACTACGGATGGGAAAAAGTTAAGATTATTTATAGGGGTGGCAAATAGGGTACTAAAGAAGAAAAATTTGGAGGATAATAATTTTGAGGAAAATAATAAATTGCAGGAAAATATTGGGAAAATGAATAGTTCATATGGGCAAAGATTAGAAAATTACAATAAGGTTAAAAATAGAATATTTGGTGCAGAATTTGATCAAATAAAATTAGGAAAGATTAGGGAAACAAGAAAAAGGTTTAAAGATAAAAAGTTAGAGTTTGATGAGATAAAAACGGCTGTTAAAAGATGCTGTGCCATGGATATTAGTACAGGGAATGATCCTTGGGCTTATGGTGAAATTTATGTGGGTGAAAATAAAATAAGGGGCTTACTGGATACGGGAGCATCGATAAGTTTGCTCGGAAACAATTGTGAGGATCTACTGGAGCAAATTGACACTGAAATTATTCCAAAGTTTTCAAATGTCGAAACCGCGGGAGGGAAAAGGTGTACTATTTTAGGAAAAATTAAAGTTCCGGTAGAATTAAAGGGAAAGACTGAAAATATTACATTTTATATTTGCCCTGAGTTGAAGCAAACAGCCTACCTAGGTGTAGATTTTTGGCGTGTATTTAATTTGGCTCCCCAGGTCTTTTCTGTAAATGAGATACAACCGCAAAAATTAGCAGAAGATTTTCCATTACAGCTAAATGAAGTAGAGCAGCATATATTAACAGACAAAGAAAAACAGGAGCTTAAAAGAGTGCGATCATTATTCAGATCATTTGAGGAACATGGCTTAGGTAGAACTGATATGGAAACCCATAAAATTGAATTGGTAGAGGGCGTTACCCCTGTTAAAGACCGTTATTATCCCGTATCACCTGCCGTACAGGAATTAATTTATGCAGAGGTAGACCAAATGCTCGAATTAGGAGTAATAGAGGAAAGTCAAAGTCCGTGGAGTAGTAGGTGCACTTTGGTACGAAAACCAGGTAAGAATAGACTGTGCCTAGACGCCCGCAAATTGAATGAGAGGACAATAAAGGATGCTTACCCAATACAAAGTATTGAGGGCATATTGAGCAGGTTGGATGAATCACATTTCATCAGTAGTGTAGACTTAAAATTTGCCTTCTGGCAAATCCAGCTAGATGAAAAGTCCAGGTCTTACACAGCCTTTACAGTGCCAGGCAGGCCATTATATCAATATGTCGTTATGCCTTTCGGCTTATGCAATGCTGCACAAAGGCTGTGTAGACTAATGGACAAAGTTATTCCTGAAGAGCTGAAGGCAAATGTTTTTGTCTATCTAGATGATTTGCTCGTTATATCCGCTGATTTTGAGAGCCATATCAAGCTGCTAGAGAAGGTAGCTAAATGTCTTACCAACGCTAATTTGACAATTGGGTTAAGCAAATCCAAATTTTGTTTTAAGGAATTGCGTTACCTTGGTTTCATTGTAGGAGGGGGAAGTATGAGGACTGATCCTGAAAAAGTAGATGCCATCAAACGAATACCAATACCAAGATCTGTTAGAGAAGTTAGAAGCTTCCTAGGAACCGCAGGGTGGTATCGTCGGTTTATCCGAAATTTTTCTACCATGACCACACCTTTAACAGATTTAATTAAAAAAGGAGTTAAATTCAAAATAACTGAAGAAGCGATCAAAAGTTTTAACGAATTAAAACAAGCTCTTACGACAGCCCCAGTTTTGTCTCATCCAGACTTCAAAAGAAGATTTTATGTACAGTGTGATGCATCGGACTATGGTGTGGGAGCAGTGCTGTTCCAAAAAGATAACGAAAATAACGAAAAACCAATAGCTTTTTTTTCAATGAAGTTGAATGCAGCCCAAGGGAATTAAAGTGTCACCGAAAAGGAGTGTTTGGCAGCTGTACTGGCAATCAAACGTTTTAGGCCATATATTGAACTTATGCCCTTCTCGGTGATTACAGATCATGCCAGTCTTAAATGGTTAATGTCCCTTAAGGATCTAAATGGCAGACTAGCCAGGTGGGCATTACAACTCCAAACGTTTGATTTTAATATAGAACATCGTAAAGGATCAGAGAATGTGGTAGCGGACACATTGTCCAGAGCCGTAGAAGAATTAAGTGCTTCACCCGAAAATATTTTGGGATTTGACACACTAGAATTTGTTTCTGAAGAATATCTTCAATTAATAGAAACGTTGTATGAGAATATTGAAAAATTCCCGGATATTAAAATAGAAAACGGAATGGTATTTAAAAGGGGCAATCTAACAACGGATTATGAAAATATTGAAGAATTTCGATGGAAGCTCTGGGTACCAAGTTCTCTAACGCACACCCTAATAAAAGAGGCACATGAACCAGTACAAAAATCACATGGCGGCATAAATAAAACATTAAACACCTTGAGAATAAAATATTATTGGCCCAACATGGTGCTCCAAGTACGAAATTTTGTTAATAATTGTACATTATGTAAAGAATGCAAGTCATCAAATCAAAATTTGAAACCGGGAATCGGAAATGAAGTAATAACCGAACGACCTTTTCAGAAATTGTATATCGATTTCCTGGGGAAGTATCCTCGTTCCAAAAAAGGAAATGCGTATATATTTATTGTAGTAGACCATTTCACGAAGTTTGTGTTTCTTAAGGCTATGAGAGAGGCAACTGCAACCAACGTTATTAAATTTTTAGTGGGCCAAGTATTTCATAATTTTGGAGTACCAGAGGTAATTCATTCCGATAATGGTCAACAATTTGTGTCCAAAGAATTTTTAAAAATGGTTAAAGAATACCAAATAACCCATATGAGAACAGCTGTATATTCTCCGCAGTCAAATGCTGCAGAACGAGTGAACCAGAGCGTACTGGCTGCTATCAGAACGTATTTGGATAAGGATCACCGCGAATGGGATCTTCACCTTTCCTCAATTGAAATTGCTTTGCGAACGTCAGTTCAATCTGCAATTGGAATAAATCAATTCATGGCTTTGTTCGGGCATAACATGTTCACGTCGGGGTCAGATTATAAATTGGCTAGAAAGCTGAAGGCTCTTGATGATAGCGAATTAATGATTTTAGATAATGCGGACAGGATTAGATTGATTAGGGAAAATATGAGGAATAATAGGCATAAGGCTTTTGAAAAAAGTGCTCTCAGGTATAATCAGGGAGCAAGATTGGTCCGATTTGTCCCAGGTCAGGAAGTTTTTAAAAGAAATTTCGTATTGAGCGATTTTAAAAATAACATTAATTCCAAATTCTGTAAAAAATTTATCAAGTGTAGGGTGCTCAAAGTTATAGGCAACAATATGTACGAGTTAGGTACGTTAGCGGGAAAACCTCTAGGAGTGTTCCACGCCAAAGATATAAAGCAATAAATATTTACAATAGGAGTACGTACACTCAGATAGAAAAGTTCGCGGGAAAATTTGTAAACTGTGTCCCATCGCACTTTACTATTTTGATATTGAGTTTTAGCACAAATTTGTTTTTGGCAATCATTTTTGCTATTCTCTTATTCCAATTTTTTTTTAATTTTCTCTGCTGATTTTGGCGAAACATTCACTCACAAAAGTTTGTCGGTAGAAACTACTGAAGTTGACAGTTAAAACAAAGGTAGATGTATTTAAAAAGGCGACAAGGGTGTTTGCCTTTAAAATAACTGAAACTTTTGTGGGTTTTGCCTGTTGGGGGATAACTGACAAATGCAAGGAAAAAAGAAAGGAAAACTACTGTTTTTTTTTACAGTCAATTCTTTTTGTTTATAAAAGTATATGAAAAAAAAGGGGGAAAAAGGAAAGGGAAGGAAGAAAAAGAAAAAAAAAAAGAAAAATAATTTTTTTTCTTTCGATTGCAAAATATGTGTTGCTGCTTCGGCCTATTTGGAATTTGAAGTAGGGGTTCCAAACCGTTCTCCGGTTATTATGCTTTTGTGCATTGGGGATGCAGTACGGGTTTCTGATTTTTATTTGCAAGCTGGAAATGTATCGATGATAACAGGTATAAACTAGGCAAGAATTTATGAAAAAAAAGGAGAGAAAAAAAAAATGCAACGAAATTTTTTGTTTTTTAGTGAAAATAACTGTTTACTGTAAAAAGGCTGTTTTGGTAGTTGGTTATTATGATATTAAAAATAACTGCTTTAAGCAACTGTTACTAAATTGCAGTACTTTTCGTTAGTCGTTTTCTTAAACAAACGCCATAAAAGTTGTTTTGCATTTTTCTATAGAAAAACAACTGTAACTTCTGTTAAGAACAACAACTACTGATTACTACACAAATAACGGTCATGTAGTAACTGTCAAACTTTTTTGAGTGTTCTACTGATTTTTCAAAACCGTTTGCTAAACTTAGCAGAGGAATGTACCAATTCAACGAAATTTTATTTACAAAAATTTTGTGCTTTTTACAATTCTTGTGTAGTGTATAAATTACTACTACTATTGATGAATTCTTAGTTGGGAAGTGGCACTTGGAGAATTTTATTGTATCTCAGATGCATAGAAGGGTTATACCTGGGGAACCGTTTGCAATTCGATTCCAAGTTTCGGGTAGGATGAAGTAATTTTACGTTTTTGCGATCGAAAAAAAAAAAGATGTTTTTTTATTTTATTAATTTTTTTTGGATTTTTCAGTTTTTTTTTTTGAACATTTTCTGCTGATTTCAGCAGACTGATTTTTAAATTGCAGTTTGCAACAGTGTTGCAAAAATTTAGTAAAGCAGCTACTAAGGTTTTCTACTAATTTCTCAAGCCATGACAGATTTTTTTTGTTGAGTGTATAGGGCAATACTTAAAATTTTTATACTTACCAGTGCAGTAACATCTGTACAATAGTAAGTACATGTATCCATCCAAAATTTTAGGTTCTGTGTGTGGTCCGAGTTTTGGTGAAATTAATTTCAATAGTTATACACCACTATTTTGCAATTCTGTCCTTGAGGCACCTGAAATAGAAAATAAGGAAAATTTTCACAAAGTAAAATCTTAAAATTTTAGATATTAAATATACATCCCTAATCTGTCAATCTGGAATATTATCCAATTTCGGGGCTGATCCTGATTTAATGCCCGGCTAACTCGGGTGAATGTATGCTTCTGAGTGGGGGTGGCCTACGTTGGGCGCTCAGAAACCTAGGACTTAAGATTTAAGTTATTCGCTGGTATGTAGCACCCATCACACTATCGTTCCTGCACCATGCTTTGTAGCGACAGAGTTTTGTTGAGGGTGGCCGAAAATAGGAGGTGGGAGATCACTTAAGGGAAAAGTTTTTCTGAAGAAGCTACTGAAAATAACAGTCGGAGCAAAGGTATATAGAGTCAAAGGGAGAGGAATAACTAAATTCAAAATAACTAGGAATTCAGTTGTTTGGATGGAAGCTAACATTGGTAGCATTCGGCAGAGAATCCTTAAACTGATACCGGTGACTTGTAACGCTTTGTGGTTACTTACTCCGCCGAACGTTGTTTTCTTTGTTTTGTTTTTAAAAACACTTTTTCTATAGTTTCCTTTTATTTTTTAAAATTTTTGTTTTCGGATTATAATTGTATGTTTTTATTTGTCATTCTTACAAAACAGTTTTTATTGTAAATGAACGACAGCAAATGTATCAATATTTGATCAAAAGTAGCATACATTTTATACGCTACCAAAATGTGACAGCGCTACCCGAGCTCTCAGACTGAGCGAATAATGATCAGGCCGTTCAGCAGATAGTTGTACAACTGTAGTAGAACTGTTGACTATTATGTTCTATCTGCCGAGCGGACAAATTGTAGCTACGAAAATTTGAAACAACTGAGATGAACGTTCATGAGTGCTGAGTTAACATTTAACGAATTATTGAATTCTGCCGGTAGTGGCGAATATTACGGAGATTATATAGTTTGTTATAGCAGTTAATTTGTGGATTTTTGCTAGAAATAGAAATGTGAATTGTCCATTTCGGATTCGATTTCATTGCTCTCATGTTGAATTGCAAATGTGTGAATACCATAAATGATATTTTTTTAAACTGGTATAAGTTTACGAAAAGAGCAAAAGATGTGTTGCCTAAAACTGTTATACATATTTGCAGTAGCTAATTCTAAGTAGAGTTAGTTGTGGAACGTATTATACATAAATTTATGCATATTACTTCTACCACAAGTGGAATTTCCGAGTTTTTATGGCCAAATGCGGGTAGGAAGAATGCTATTCGATGATGACCTCGCTGATTAGTTAATAGTGGAAATTTCGCTGGTTGAATAATTTAGATACCCAAATTCCTATAATAAAGGAGAGAATAATTAGAAAGACACTTTTGTTTTAGATTATTCTTTTGTTTTCATGATTGCGGTAATTTATTTCGAATGAATATAGTTACATGTTTTGTAATTTTATTATATTTTATAATGGGTGTGATTGCGTAGATTTTAATAATTGGCTTAATTTTATTTCAATACATTTGCTTTTCCTTGTTTGCCGTCTGTCCGTATAAAAAAATGTGCCTGTCAAAATATACATGACAGGGTTGTCATGTTGTATTAGTGTGTCCAGATCCCAGGGTTGTATTTTTAAGTAACCGTAAAGGGATAACAAATTGTCATTCAAAGAGATTTTCGAAAATGAAAATCTCTCATATTAGAAATACATACAATAGGGGAAAACTGCGACAATAATGTACAAGTTTTTATACGGAGCGCCATAAAAGTTTGAACTAGTGTTTATTAGAATAATATTATGTAGTTAGATTTTTTTTTAAAGTAGATTTTGTTGGTAGCAATAGCTGTTTAAAAATTCTTATTTAAATGTTAGTTGCGCGTTTTTTTTGACAACCATTTTTGATCATTAGTGAAGTGGCCAAGGAAGGAAAAACATTAGTGATTGTCTGGGAAAATACGAAGTTTGAAAATTAAAATATAGTAAGTTTGAGTAAAGAAAAAAGATTGTACAAAAGTTGCATCAAACTAAGGGAATTCAGATTATTGCCACGTATTGCACTGGATAAGGGAAATAGTGGAGATCCGTAAGCCTTTGGTAGTCCAGGATTAAGCCGAGAGGGACATTTCCGGGAACATTAGTGTATTGAGGAAATCTTTTTATGATAAAACCGTAAGTTTTCACAAAATTTAAAATAATTTTCAAATTTCTAAAGTCCCGATCGGTTTAAATTTGAATTAGTGTGGTCAAGTGCGGTCACAGAAGAAGGATTCCCTCTTTACCTGGAGAATAGTCATTAATCCTTGAAGGACACTGACCACAGGATATTGATTTTCATAAAATAAAAAAAAAAAAGGTAAAACTGATTTTTTTAAATTATTGTACCCGGTATAAGTGGCAATTAGGAATTCGTCATAAGATTCCCTTTGAGTGGTAGCATTAGTTTCGACAAATTTTGGCCAAAGCGAGATACCTAGAGTATACCAATATTGGTCACTATCCCTTTTTAGTGGATTGCGGAGAATTGAGAATCCACAAATAATAAATCCCGATTTAGAATCCACAAATATCAATCTACATTTGAAAACCCAGAGAATGAAATGGTATACAGGCTGAAGGCTGTTATTCATAAGTTACATATTTATGTAAAGTAAAAGATACAAAAGAAAAAAAAACAAATACCTTGAAGGAGTGATTTCTTTGAAATTTAGTTAAAATTGATCATATATACATATTTGAAAAGTAAACGAATTGATTAAAATTTTAGTGGCAAAATAGGCGTATCGCAAATATTTCTTAGAATTAATTTAGTGTTTAATTTTAAATCTTTTGTGTTTTTTTTTGTGAATTTTGTGAAAAGGCTCTATCTAAATTTTTAGTACAAATTGAATTACTCGGGAAAAAAAGGCGAGAAAAGGATAAAACTGATTAAGCCCAAACAGAAAAAGAAGAAACCTTTAAAGAGCTCTTTCAGGGTATTTATAAAGGGAAAAGAGGAAAAGTAGCGTTTTTAGGGAGAGTAGAAATTATAAAGCCAAACTTGCGTGGCAATGTATGGAGTTTTAGTTCGGTCCTTGTTAGGTTTGTCTTTTATGTATTGTATTTTTGTATTTTTTTTTATGTGTAATAATTAATTAATTAATTTTTGTGGTAACAGTAAATTTGATAATTTTTACATATTCTGATTGATATATTTTTTTTAGGATAGAAGGTTACTTCAAGTTATTATGCTAAATTGTAATTAAATTCATTTCATGTTCAGTGTTTCTAAGTCAATATTGTCTTTATTAGATTAAAAACAATAATTGCAAAAATTTCGATCAGGAAACTGATTATTTTTGCGGAAGTAAATTTTGATCTTTAAAGAGAATTGGAAAAGTAAGAATTACAGAAGATTTTATAGAGAATACTGATATCGTCAGATTCATTTGGTTGAATAAACCGCTCGTTTGGAACACAGTTTTTTTGTATTATTATTAAGTGGAAAATTGTCCTGATTAAAAGATATTAATTTTAACTACAATTTTTCTTAACCGCTATTTGAAATTATTTTTTTTATATATATGTTTTTTTTTTGTAAAAACCGCATAAGTTGTTAAAAGCCGCTACTAGATTTAAGAATTAATTTTTGTTAGGTTTAGGGTTCTTTTATTAATAAAATTTATGTTATGATTTTAAATTAGAAATGAATATGTGTTGCTAAATTTGTCAGAAAGGATTTTCAGAGATAATGGTTCCAGATGGGTGAAATATTGTGGAAATAAATGGTAAGTTGTTGGTAGAAAAATTTATGGGGTCATTATGGAATTTTTGGAATGGCATAGGTTGGGTAAGGGCGACGGTACTGGGAAAGGCCATCAGTCCCAGGATAGGTCATCAGCTTTGGTAGTGTTCCTGGAATTAAGTTTTTTTTGTTGTACTGTAGAATATAGGAGAATACGGTTTATAATTATTTTTGTTGTTAAGGCTTTCGTATTAGTGTATGCGGGTTGGGTTCCCACGCCGATGAGCTAGAGCTGGCCGAGGTGGCATCACTAATGCTGACGAGGATAAGGTCACGTAACAAAGCATCGCATTTACTTTTTGTGTTTGTTGATGCACTAGCATCTGATAATAATTTTGCCATCTAAAAAAACTTTGAAGGATTAAAGATTGCAAATAATAGGCCAACATCAATATATTTACCTCGATGAAGAATGTTTTTCGTTATTTTCTTTTAATTTAAAATTTGCTTTATAAAAAAAATAATTTATTGCTGTCTGTTTAAAATTTGTTTGGAGAATAAAATTAAATTTATTATGGTTTGACTTTATAAATTTCAAAATAATTTTTCGAAGTGGTACCAACTTCTGATAGTAAAATTTACATTATGGATAGGTAAAATAATTTCCTAGTGGCAATGGCAATAAAACAATTTTTTTAAATTGTGTATAAAAAGGCACTACCTATGCCAGCCAAGGCAATATACAATCTTGTATTTTTTTGTGTGAGAGTATCTTATTACTTATTTTTAAAGCATTTTAAATAAGTTAATCTAGAAAAAAATGTGTGGCACTAATTTGAAATTTTTCATTTTTAAAACTGAAATCGACCTGTTCCGTAGATTTTCCCATATCCCTCTTTTAACTTAACAGTGACGGCGTTTTAAATTTGAAAATTTTAGAGGAAAGTGTGATTTTTGCCAATAATTTTCATAATAGTAGGTAATAATTTTTGTGTTTTTAGCCAGCTGGAACAAAATCACTTCCGATTTCCTTTAATCCTGATACAAGCAGATCTTTGAAGAATTAATTCCTTAATTCAATTTTTCAATTCTGAATTAAAAATTCGATGAATTAATTCACAAAGCACCATATATTGAATGGAATTAATTCATATTTGTTTTCGTTCGATTTATTTTGTTACGAATTAATTCAATTGCTATAGTTCTTTTTATTAAATCAAATGAATTAATTCACTGGTGAACGCGTCCAATTTTATAAATCGAACGGAAAAAAAGTGAATTAATTCCTTACTGAATTAATTCACCACTGAATTCGTTCAATTTCATTTTCGTTCAGTGAATTAAAAAAAATAAAATTACGTTCAGTGAATTAAAAAAAATAAAATTACGTTCAGTGAATTAAAAAAAAAATAAAATTACGTTCAATGAATTAAAGCCTGTTTTTGCCGTTCATTAGAAGAAAACATTTAGTTACAAATAAAATTTGCAACTAAGCAATTTTACAGCGTTCGCTAGTAAAAATAAACAAATTACACATAAATATTAAGTGTTAGAGAAATCCGATGCACTTTATTAAACCAAGAAACATTTTTACGGACTCTCCGGCACTTACGGAATCATGAATCCGGCTTTTACGGCACATTAACGGTCCGTAATACACGTATCCGTCAAAGCTTGTACGTATACAGAACATTAAAGGACCGTGTAATCGGATTTTCGAACACAATACGTTTTAACTCCGTTTCCGTACCGTAAAATACGGACTGAGTTGATTTTAATTTGTGTTCAAAATAAAAACAATTCAATTTACTAATTTCTCGCCTTTGTGGAGAGAAATTAGTCGCGATGGCGGGAATATATGCAACACATCATCAATCAAATAATTTCAAGTCGCATAGATACATTAGATGGTAAGATTTATGAAATTTAGTGCATGTTTCACAATTGTTTTCGTAAGATGGTTTGTTTTTGTAACAAAAGCTCTGTTCCACGTACATTAACGCGTCTACCCAATTTTTCCAAAAAGCGTTTCCATCGTCAAAATTATGCGTAAATTGTTGTTGTTTCGAGTAAATTGGGAACCCGCGGTAACGACGTGGAACAAGCCTAAATTGTGCGAATTTGAATCGTATGCAAAATACCATTGTAAATACAATCAGTTAAACCATAGCTAATTTATTTTTCCCTTTGCATGTATATGATCGATTTTATTATGGGTCCCTATCGCGTATTGGTTCGCTGGATAGAGCTAAACTGAGCGGGATGTATATTGTAAATAATTAATATCGTTATCAATAAATTTATAAAAAAAGCATAAAAATGACTACTCAACATTAGTAAACATATGCTCAATTTAGGTAGATATATAAGTCCGGAGTCACTCCGTTTATACATAACATAAAGGTCCGTAAATGGTCCGTCATTGACGGACTTTCAACGGACCTGTCCGTTTTTTACACGACGTAACGGTCCGTCACTGAGGGACTTTCAAGGGACTTGTCCGTTTTTCACACAACACTACGGTCCGTAAACGGTCCGTCATTGACGGATTTTCAACGGATTCGAATCAGTTTCGATGTTCCTTAAGTTCCGTTTTCTGACCCGTATACGAATCCAGAAAACGGTACGTAAACGGAGTTGGATTCCGTTTATGACGGACCGAAAACGGTGATTAAAAAATAAAGCCTTTACATGATTAAAAAATAAAGCCTTTTACTATTAAAAATAAAAACTTTACAGATATATGTAGATGAATTTGGAAAAAATATAGCTATTAATTTTGAAAACTTATGCTTCCCAGTAAAATGTAGATGCTTGACTATGACGTATTTTAATTATACGTTTTTACAATACAATGTTTTCTTCTACTGAACGGCAGAAAACAGGCTTTGAATTCAGCGAACGTAATTTTTGTTTTTCGATTAAATGAACGTAATTTTTTTTTCAATTCAGTGAACGTATTTTATTCTTTTTTAACTCACAGAACGTAATTTAATTTTTTTAAATTCACTAAATGTAATTTTATTTTTTTTAATTCTCTGAATGTAATTTTATTTTTTTTAATTCACTGAATGAAAATGAAATTGAATGAATTCAATGGTGAATTAATTAAGTAAGGAATTAATTCACTTTTTTTTCCGTTCGATTTATAAAATTGAACGCGTTCACCAGTGAATTAATTCATTTGATTTAATAAAGAGAACTATTGCAATAGAATTAATTCTTTGAATTTATTGTTGGATGAACGCGTTCAGTTGAACGAATTCAGTGAATTACTTAAGAAAAGGAATTCATTCAGATCTAAAGAAAATTGAATTCGATTGGTAGTGAATTCATTCAAAAAAGAATTAATTTTTCAAAGCTCTGATTGAGACCAGTCAAGACTTCCTAATAAGCACATAGGTTTTAAAAATTCAAATGCTTTAAATTTTGCTTGAAGTAAAGTAGATTTCAAATTCTAGCTTTTAAATATTTAAAAAAATATTTGAAACTTGAATTTTTGTTTCCCTTTTGCTGGAGTATGCTATTGAAATAAAATGTAATAAAAGTTGTATTCAAGCCTTGAAACTGGAAAACAGGGCTTGAATTGAACTTGATTTCAAGTTGAATTCCAGTGAAATTGTTTATAGGGTTCATTCGATGTGCAGAATTGCGATTTAAGAATTCAATCATTCCATAGTCAATCAGAATTGAAACTGGAATGAGGGATTGAAGCCTTTAGAAGCTCTGCTTTTATGTAAACAAAACCATACGGTTTGAGAATACTTTTTTGACACCTTTCATTGGTAACCAGTGTTGCCACCAGTAAAACACAAAATTACACATCTGTTTGTCAAAAATTATCCAAAACCATATTAAATTACACAAAAAGTTTAGAGCATTTTTTTTTATATAGAATTTCCAAATAAAATATGCGGTCATTAGACCAACTCTCCTGCACACAATGCGGCAGAATCAAAATATTTTGTGAACAATTTACCATTTCTTATCGGCTGGTTGGATTACTGTCAAATTTTACACGGTCACAACCAAACTTATTGTGGGCTTAAGTTTTGCCGGCCGAATCCCACAGACTTACCGAGAGCTGTGCCACTTGAAACCATCAGAAATATAACTAATTAAAATTTTACTCTTTCGCAACATTTTTAAATAGTCTTGCCACTCAAGAAAAAAATATTTTTTCACATGAAGTTTGAAAAAATTTTCCCAAAAGTTAACAACATACGGATCCTTAAACACATATTAAAAATAAAATAATGTTTTTAATTTCTTCTTAATTGGGTTTAGTGTTGAACAAATTTATGAAAATAATTAATCACAAACTAGAAATTTGTGGTAAATTTTACATAAAATCATTCAACCCAAATATCGATGTATTTTCATTTCATTCTCAACTCATTAAGGACACGGCATAGATCAACTGGACATTTTTGGCAGATATGTAGGCCAATGGTTCATTAAGAAATATTTGTAATTGCTTTTGGCTAATAGCACCCTCTCGTAGAAATTTTTGCAACCAAAGTTGATATTATTTTAAGATATTAATCCTTAAAAGTTAAAGATATTTCAAAAATTTTAATTTTGTGTATTTTTATGGACAAATCTTTATTAAAATTTTTTTAATTTTGAATAAAGTTGCATCAAAAAAGGTCAAAAATTTATTTTTTAATAAATATTTATTTGGCAACTCTAGACAGAAGTGTTTTCCAAACTATTTTATGGTTGTCAAATCACTGAATGATGTTTATCCAGTAAAATATACTACACTCATAGAAATAGAACTGTAAAAATAGCAGAAAAAGTTACTAAAAATCAGTTGCTGCAGAAAAAACTGCTAAAATTAACAGATTTTTTACTAAATACTAGTAAAATGAGAACAGCGAAATTAAAACCGTTAAATTTACAGAAATTTAGTTATATTTTGGCTTACTTTTAGTTAATTGAAAATAGCAAATTGTACTGTAAAATCTGCAGAAAATTTTGCTAAATATTTGTAAACTACAAATAGCAAAAATAAACTGTTAAATCTACAAAATTTTTGCTATTTTTAAGCTAAATTTAGTTGAATGCAAATAGCAGTCTATTCTGCTAAAATCAGCAGAAATATTTGCTAAAAAATTGTAAACTGCTGTTTTCAAAATCCTTGATTTTTATTTGCATTTAAAACAAATCGAAAAAAAAACTTCGAAAATTTTAAATTTTTTGGTGCTTTTTTAGGCTACTAATTATTTAGCAAATTTTTTTTGCTGATTTTAGCAGGTTAATTTGCTTTCTCCATTTACAAAAATTTAGGTCAAATATAACTAAAATTCTGTATATTTAACAGTTCTATTTTTGCTGTTCCTATATTACTAATATATAGCAAAAATAATAATAATAATAATTTAGCAATTTTTTTCTGCAGCATAATTTTTAACTAATTTTTAGTAGTTTCAACTACATTTTTTCTATTAGTGTAGGTTGAAAACAGGACAGTGTGTTTAAAATGAGTTAAGAAGCTCTAGGAAGGAATGTACAGGCACATCTACACGAGATAGAAAATTGCTAGAGATAGAGCAAAAAACACCTCTAAATAGCTTAAATCATTCACAATAAAGCTAATTAGAGGTGTTTTTTGCTCTATCTCTAGAAGTTTTCTTTCTCGTGTAGATGTGCCTTACGGAAATTTCTGTAAAAAGTGAAATTACACAAAAATGTCATTATTCAAAAATTATCCAGCAAATGTGCAATCAGTCCCGTTTTTGAATAATTATTCAAAAAGTGGCAACACTGTGTATTAATCTGTGGTTTTCACGATCGTGATTTGCACATGATGCAAAAAAGCTCAGACTGGTAACTGCATTTTCTAAAGCGGAGAATACACGAGGGAACATTCGTGAAAAATGCCCATTTTTTTGTGAATGTATGTGTGTTTGTGGGTGTGTGCGTGTTGACATCGTGCAATTCGTGTTTACAAAATTTTTTGATTTTTTTTGTTCCCTACTCTAAAGCCGGAATACGTTGAAAAACTGTCAAAATCGTTCTAGATAACTTTGATAGGCAGTCACACAAACATAGCTAGTATCAAATGCGACCCGGCACACACTGGTTTAAGAACGGCATTAATTAATTTTTTTCATGTCTTCTGATCTACCACAGTTTGTAATAAACATTCTAATTATCATGTACCAAAAATATTAGGCTTATATCTTTAGTACATTTTTGTCCAGAGACATTCAAAGTTGACCTAAGTGAATGCGTTTGAATGACCGTATTATATATGCTACCTTCTATCACTTCATGCTTTTAAAATTCTTTTGTAATTGTCAAACTTACTGTGACGGTCGTTTGCGAGGAGCGAATTTAACAACACCAAACAAAAATACGTTTCCAAAAAAGAACCACAATGTTGTCTAATTTGTGTGTATTAATATATATACGAGTGCGTTTATTTCTATAAATAATAAATGTTACAAAAAGTACAATAAAAATATTTTATGTTGAACTTACCGCAGTGTTTTTCCCTCACAAACTGACTTTACTAACAATATTAAAAAAGCAAAGAACGAAATTCTTATTTGTATAACACATAAGAAGTAACTGTCCTTTAATATAAAAAACTTGACGAATATAAAAACCACTGCAGTAAGCAGTGTTGCCATTTCAGTGCTTTTCGGGTATTTTTTGGTGCTTTTTTCCTTCCTGTACCCGATGATTTTTTACAAATACCCGTTTAAAAAAAGCGGGTATTTACGGTGCTTTTTCAGATTTTTGGCAGTGCTTTTAGTGCTTTTTTACAGTTTATATTTTTGGTATTTGCTCTCGTTTTTTCTACATTTTTCTTGAATTTTCTGTCAAAATTTAAAAAATACGAACTATACAAGAACTACATTTTTGCACAATATTTGTAGTACAATTTTAAATAGCAACTTCGTTACATTTAAACTTCAAAATATTGAAATATTAGTTTGGTGCTTTTTTACCCCTTTTTAGGTAATTTTCTGAACCTTTTTTGCACGATTTTTCAAAGTTAAATGTGTTTTTGAATTCTTGATTTAAATTTTTCAAAAAATTAATATCGTGCTTTTTTACCCCCTTTTTGGTAAATTTTTACCCCTTTTACCCGTTTTCATAATGCTCACGGTGCTTTCCTGCCTTCAGGAGTTGGCAACACTGGCAGTAAGATCAACATAAAAAGGGAATATGCAATTATAAACAACAACAGTATGCACAGAACAAAACGTTACTTTAAATTGGACATTAGGGATCTTCACAGATCATTATAAAACAAATTGAAACATAAATCAAAAAATATTTAAATGGACAAATTTATTATGAGCCATTGCGCGACATCCCCACCCCCGTGGATCGGTCACGATTCACTACATCAAATCAAGGACAGCAAGCTTGGAAACTGGACGCTTAAGAACACCTGTACTCGTTCTAACATCGGCCCGACGGATAACACCATCACTGCCTTGGTACACCTGCTCAACCAGACCTCGCCTCCAATCTCTACGAGAAACCGCCGGGTCACAGATGAGAACTAAATCACCGATGGCAATTGGCTTTGTGAATTGACACCATTTGGAACGCCTGGTCAAAGTGGGCAAGTATTCGTTTATCCATCGATTCCAAAAATGGTCACGCAATTGACGGGATATGCGCCATTGTTTTCTCAATACAGCCGGTTTATCCGATATGACGCCGGCAGGAGTTTGAGAAGTGTTTGCTGCTCCCAGCAAAAAATGATTAGGAGTTAGTGGCTCTTCATCTTCGTGGCTTAAAGGTAAATGTGTCAATGGGCGTGAATTTACAATATTTTCTGCTTCAATTAAGAAGCTTTGTAGAGTATGCTCACGTGGGCTGGATTCCTTTAAAGTAGATCGCAGCACCCGCTTCACACATTGGACCATGCACTCCTATGCACCACCTTCAGCCGGATTATGCGGGCAATTAAACTGCCAATCAATACCTTTAGTAGACAGCTCATCTTGTATTCGAGCCATATCAAAAACTTCATGAAACTGTTTGGAAACCTGGTCAGCACCAACAAAATTTTTCCCGTTGTCACTCCTAAGTTTAGTTGGCGTACCACGTCGATTAATAAAATTTCGTATGGCAAGGATGCATGCATCTGTAGATAAATCAAACGCCACCTCTAAGTGAATGGCTCTAATGGTGAGACAAGTGAATAGTGCCACCCAGCGTTTTTCATGGCGACGGCCAATTGTTATTGTGACGGGCCCAAAATAATCCAAACCAGTGTAGGAAAAAGGACAAATATATGGTGTTAATCGGTCTTCTGGCAATGAACCCATAAGTGGTGGCACCGGCATTGAACGGCGAAATTTACAAATATAACAATTAGAAATACACTTACGTAAAATTCTTCTAAGGCGCGGAATCCAAAATGATCTTCTAATTTCACAAATTATGGCTTCAAAATTTTGATGCTTCATTTTTTCATGAATATGCGTCACAAATAACTGGGTGACTGGATGAAGAGAGGGCAAAATTATCGGGCGTCTGACGTCCAAAGGTAATCAACTAGCTGCATCAACACGTCCATAAACTCGAAGTAATGAATCTTCATCAATGTAGGGCGACAATGTATACAATTCACTTCCCTTTTGTAAATTACCGGCATTTCTTTTTATTTCTATTTCAGATGAAAAATTATCCTTTTGTGCTTGGCGGCAAAGGAATACTTCAGAAGTTTTTAGTTCGGCGATAGTTAAACCATTTTCTTCTCCAAGTGGTGATTTCTTTTGACAGCGATTTATAAACCGAAACACCCAAGCAACAGTACGTTTTAATTTTAGAAATGACGAAAATCTTCCGTATTCAAAAATTGTAGGCGTGTTTATGAATAGAGTAAACTTTGGACGAAGTTCTTCATCATTTGGATCGCAATTGCTTGCAGAAACTGACTGTGGCCATTCATGTTCATCAGCATATAGAAAACTGGGACCCTTAAACCAACGAAAATCATTTAAAAATTGTACCTGGCTTTTCATTCTTGTAGTTTCATCGGCAACATTAAGACTCGTTGGCAGCCACCTCCAATCGGCTGGACTGGTAGAATCCAAAATTTCTGTAATTCTGTGAGCAACAAATGGTTTGTATCTGCGGCTTTCAGAACCAATCCAACTTATGACAGTTGTAGAATCACTCCAGCAAATAAAACGTGATATTTTTAGCGAATGTTCTTTCAAAATTGTAGACATTAAACGAGTTCCCAAAACGGCTGCCTGTAGTTCAAGTCGTGGAATTGTCATCGATTTTAAAGGTGCACATTTTGTCTTGGCAGCAACAAAGGACAGTTCTATTTTCCCATCAGCGTTTATTGACCTCCAATATGCCACGGCCCCAAAGGCGTCTTCACTGGCGTCGACAAACACATGTAGCTCCAGGTGACTGGGAGCACCATTTTTAAAATAATACCGTGGTACATTAACATTTACAACATTTTTTAGCTCCTGACGCCAATTATTCCATACGTCGCAAATTTCATCAGGCAGCACTTCATCCCAACGTATATTGTGTCTCCATACTTCACGCATCAATAATTTAGCCGTAACCATATAATTGCTCAATAAGCCAAGAGGATCAAAAACTGACATAACCACACTTAGTAACTCACGTTTTGTAGGATACCTTCTCCCTTCTATAACGTCAGCTTTTACATTATGGAACTTTAAATTGAACCTGAATGTATCATCTTTAGGTTGCCAATACATACCGAGCACCTTTTCTGATTGTAACTCACTGACATCACTTGAAAAATTAACCGGCTGGTCCACATTACCCTTAAGAGCAACAACCACTTCAGGAGAATTCGATGAAAAATTACGCAACTCAAACCCAGCAGATTTATGGATGTCCCGCACAGAGAAACAAGCCGATCAAAATAATCGGCGGCGGCGGCGCAAGCAAAAAATCGGCGGCGGCGGCGGCGATTAAGGTTGAGCCGGAAAAAATCGGCGGCGGCGGCGCAACCAAATAATCGGCGGCGGCGGCGGCTTGATCGGCTTGATAGAACATTATACATGTAATTTAAAGATGTTTAAGGTTTTTTCCAAAATATAGCAGTAGAAAATTGTACAAAAAATTTGGAATTATCAAATAAAAAATAATTTTAAGTTAAATTCATCGATAAAAATTACAAATTTAAGTTTTTGAACGGACCTAGAAGGTGAGATAGTTGGGCTTTCCAAATATATACATATGTTTATATATTCAACAAAATTGTGTGGAAATATTTTCAAATAAAACTGATTTTCTTAATTTTTTTTCTTATTTTGTTTAATTTTGACGGCTTTTAATTACAATATTTTGTTAAAAAATTTGTTATTCTTAATTCAGAGTAAAATGAAGTTCTACTTTAATCGCTTTAAAATTGTCAAAGTTATACATTTATTTATAAACATGGAATCTCTGCATTTATAAGAAAATTGAAAAAGTTAACCTTAATGAGTGTGCAAACAAGAACATCGAGATGTCTTATAATAGCTGAAATTAAATGTTTAGAAAAATTACGTTAACTTTTTCAATTTTCAATTAATTTAAACAAAAGAATCTGATTTTACTAAAAACTAAACCCACTTTCAGAATAAATTACAATAGTAAAGAATTTTTTAATACTGTAAAAAAGCCGTCAATATTTTTTAAAAAATATTTCAACATATTTCAGTTACAAATAAATAATTCTATATACATTAGGGTTATGACTCATTTTTAACAAAAATTTTACCTATCATCACGTGATAGGCAATACCAAATTAATAATAAAAATCGTGTTTGCGGATCACTTCGGCAAAAAAACCTTCCGCACCAAATGAAATTTCCAAAAATAATTTTTGCTCGGGGATTTTGTTTAATTTGCATAACGAATTATTACAAAAATTATTGTAAATGACAAAAAATGTATCCAAAAGTCCCTCCAAAAAGGTTTCCTAATTTTTGCCGTAAATAGCTTCGTTTGAGTCTCATTTGTTTAAAACTTCGAAGAAATATTTTAATTAAACTACAACCATATAGACCAAATTTCAACCCTTTTGGTGCGGGAACTTTTTTGACAGCAGCGAAAAAGTAAGATTGAGTTTCTTAATATTTTTTAAGGCCTTTTTGGCTAGGTCATGTAAAATTTGATATTTGCAAAAAAAGTCAAAAAATCATAACCCTAATATACATATATTTGGAAAGCAAATTTTTTTGTCTTTCTAAAAACGTCGGTTGAAAAATTGCTGAATTTAAAATTGTTAAGTGCTTGAAGTCGCTCAAAAACAGAGTTTTGACACTATAACCCCTGTTCTGAATTCCGAAACTTTTTAATTAGAGTAGTTTTGTAAAATCACACAAAATTCAAAATGTCGGAAATTGACTGTTTCGAACAAATTTTAGCATACTGAAAAATTTTAAAATAAATTTTAACATATCAATTTTTGCAACAAAATATTCCTTTTACTTTCACCAAGCTTTTTCAACACGAAATAAAACGAAGAAAATAATTCGGATGTGGATCACAGACGAGCAAAAAAATTCGGAATGTTTCACTTTAGAATTTTTTTATGTGGATTCGGAACTTAGAAATAAACAACTCTATTTTCACTCAAAATTAAATGTGTTTTTAGAATAAACTACAAAAAAATATGGTTCGAAAAAAATTATGCTCGAAAAGAAAGTTGAAAAACTTAAAAGAAAAGTAAAAACATTCAGATATTCATCCCTCTTCTGAGTCCCGAAACTTTTTAATTAGAGTTGATTTGTAAAATCACACGGAATTAAAAATTTCGAAAATTTGCTGTTCCTACCAAATTTTAATATTCATAGACTAATTTTAAAATAAATTATTATATAATAATTGTTTTTAAAAAATATATATTTGTTTCACTATCATCAAGCTTTTTCTACACAAAATAAAACGAAAAAAATAACTCGGATGTGGATCACGGAACAGCAAAAAAATCCGGAATGTTTCACTTTAGAATTTTTTTGTGAATTCGGAACTCAGAATAGCGTCGATAAATATCTCCCCAATTTTATAAGTCGGCCGAGAAATAACTTACTTAACATTTTTTTCGTCCGCAATGTCTTAAAAATGTGTCTTTTGATAATAGTTTTAGGTGTACTGAAATTTCTGAAAAATGTGATGTGATCTACTTAACCAAACCTACGACCATAGATTCGAATGAATTAATTATTTAATTCACTTTTGGATTTTTAATTAAAATTTACTAATATATCATTCGTTTATACCATTCCTTATGAATTCATTCACTGGCATCATTCTTTTAATTTTTATGCATAGTGAATGAATTCTTTAATGAATTCATTATTTTTATAATTATCTTTCACGTTTTATTCGGTTTTTAAAATATTAAAACAAATGTTTGCGTCTTTAAATTTTGGTTAATTACCTTCATTATTTTTATTATTTGATATCAATATTAAATCCCTAAAATAAGCCACATTTTTATTTAATTTGTAATTATAAACTAAATTGTTATCAGAATCATTGGTATATTCATACCTTAGTCTTTTACGGATTGAATAAAATTACTTGATTGATAAGCCATTTTGTAAAAGATTAGAATTAATGAAAAAAAAAATAGGAAAATTCTGTGATATTAGTCGTTAGGTGAAACTGTGATTTATTTAGGTTGTAATTATTTATTTAAAGTTTTTATTAAATTGCGTGTTGTGATGTCCAATTTTTATTCAATTTTAAATTAAATACTTGACAATGTAAATAAGTAAAATCAAATTAATAAAATTCGCACTCCAGAAGAAGTTGAAATACCGTCAACGAAACGTCGAGTGAAAAGGATTTGATTTTTATTTCATTTTAACATTTAATTGACCATAATTAGCCCGTGGATAGAAAATTCTATAAATAAAGTATTGGTCACAAAATAAACTCGAAGAAATTAATTATTTAAATTGATTGTAATTTTATAAGGAATGTATTCAACATAAGAATGCATTCTATTTAATATTAAACTTTGGAAATGAAACATATGAATTAATTATAAAGGAATAGTTTGATGGAATGATATATATTCAATTTCTAAAGCTGAATTCGGTTTTGTGCGAATTAAGCTAAAATTGCATATCCTAATTTCAGCGAAATATGTCAGAAGTTTTTAAGCAAAACTTCCAACTTAAGAAATATTTATGACAAAAATCCTTCTTAGCTCTGACTATAAAACTGGTTCTTTTATTTCTTTTGAACTAAAAAAAATACTCTTGATGGTTCAGGAAACGATGAAGTAGAAAATTTGTTTTAAAAATGACATTTGTTTTTAATTTTTTTATTTTGGAAAATTGATACTTCCAGCCGAAATGAGCCGAAAAAAATCGGCGGCGGCGGCTGAGGCAAAAATGACCGGCGGCGGCGGCTTAAACGGCTCACGGCGGCTGGCTTGTTTCTCTGGTCCCGCACTTGTTTAGCAATTTGTATGGCACTTGATGGCGTTGGAAAACTATCTACAAAGTCATCAACATAATGGTGATCCACAATAGATTTGACGGCACGAGGATATTCACTTCGAAACTGTAAAGCGTTGTTTTCTTTGACGTATTGGGCCACACAAGGCGAACAAGCAGCTCCAAAGGTCATCACAAGCATTTCATAAACATCTGGGGCATGGGTTTCATCATCGCGCCAAAGAAATCTTTGGGAACATCTGTCTTCAGGAGCCACAAGTATTTGGTGAAACATTTCTTTGATGTCCCCGCAAACTGCCACAGCACCAACACGAAAATTAAATAACACAGATGGCAAAGGCTTATATTGTTGAGGGCCTTTTAGTAAATTTGAATTTAAAGAGACTCCTTCAACGGATGCGGCAGCATCAAATACCAAACGAATTTTCCCCGGCTTATTGGGGTTGACCACTCCGAAATGGGGAAGATACCAGGTTCTAGGACGGACAACAGATGCTTCATCAGCTGACAATTTACGTACATACCTTTTAGAAACATAATTGTTGATAATATTTTTATAAGCAGCACCAAATTCGGGGTTCCTTTTCATTTTACGCTCGATTCCTCGAAGTCTATTGAGGGCCATGGAATAGCTATCTGGCAACACAATGTCATCATAGCGCCACAAAAGCCGAGTTTGGAACCTCCCATCAAGCATTTTGGTATTTTTCAAAATTTCACGAGCACGCAAATCATCTTGGGACTCTATGACTGGCAAAACTTTTACACCAAAATTTTCAGTCTCGAAATAATTTGCCACCAAGTCATAAAGATTGTGGTCTGGGTGAACCGTGAACAAACACGAATCTGTTGATGAGCTACCTTTCATTGGGCCAAACACAACCCAGCCTAAAGGGGTGCTGGCCGCATAAGGACCATTTTCTTCCAGCGGCACTATTTCATCTGGAAGACCAAGATGGCAATGGTCTAACCCAATAAGGATCTTGGGAACCACATTGTTGTATAATCTTACGGGCAGACCGCGATGCTCACTTAAATCCATATTAAAACTTTGAGCCGGCAGCTTCAAATTTGCAACACCATATACATTTCGCAGCGCATATTTTCTTTGCCTGCCGATACCACTTACGTGCAGATTAACAACTGATGCCGTTTCTTTAGTTGCGTTGCCAGCGTACCAATGAAGTTTTAATTTACTTTGATGACCTTGAAGACCCAGCTGTCGCACCAGCGAACTGTCCACCATAGTCACCGAAGAACCATCATCCAATATAGCATAAGTTTCAATTTGACTATTGGGCCCATATAAAACGATTGGAACCACACGAAATAGCACAACACCTTTGTCAGCATTACTAGATACACTGTTAAGAACCGACTCGTTGCTATTTACAGAACCACTCAGAGCAGTTGCCTCAGTATTTTTCTTTGTATCGTGCAATAATTTGTTATGTTTAAATTGGCAATCGTCGACTGGGCATTGCTTTCGGCGATGGCACATTCTACTTGAATGCCCCACACGAAGACAAGCAAAAAATGACCTTAATTTTTTCACTTCATTCCATCTACTTGGCACACTCAATGAAAGAAATTTTTTGCACTCAAAAATTGTATGCCCTGCTTGGCACACAGGGCATTCTGATTGTTTACGTTGCCCATCATCGGCATGAAGGACAACCTTTCGTTTTGGTTCACTATTTTGAGGTACAGTGGTATTTAGCACAATTCTTACCAAATCTGCGACACCTTTGAGCCAAATGTTAAAATCCAATAGGGTTGCATACGGCTTTATTGTTGATGCACAGCGGGCCCATTCCATTCGTTTGCTCATTGGAAGCTTTCCAACTAACTTTTCTAATAAAGTAGGATTTGCCAAATGTTGTTGCCCATTGGCAGTTTCTAAAAAGGCGGTAAGATTCTGCACCATAATAGCAAATGGTATAATTTTATCTATAGAGTTTTCTCCGATGGCTGAAATTTCCTTCACTTTTTGTAGCTGGCAACGAATAAGAATTTCTGGGCGACCATATTGGAAATTTAATTGCTCCATAACCATATTCACATTGTCTGGGTGGATGAGCAATGATTTCACGCTGTCACGGGCCGCACCCTTTAATGCCTTTTGGAGCCTTAAACAATTTTCAAAATTATTGTATTTATACACAGCAGTCGAATGATTAAACGCTGTTGAAAACATGGGCCAATCTTCGGGAGCGCCATTAAAATCCGGCAAATCATAAATTTTCCTATGCATTGGCATTGAACCGCCATTTTGAAACAAATTCTGGGCATTTGGCGGCATCATGTTTGATAATGGCGGTTGCCTAGCATAAATATCGTAAACATGATTTGCATCAGAATAACTCGTGCCAGAAAATGGCGTCTGAATATGGCGTTCACCGAAATCAACGTTCGCAGCGGCAGAATTGGCGTTGGCAGAATTGGCGTTGCCAGTGGGGGCATTGGCGTTGACAGCGGCAGCATTGGCGTTGACTGTGGGTAAATTGTTTTCAATTTCACTTACCCCTGATGCTGGCGGCGTGATATTTGATGGCTGTGGCAGGGCAGCAGAATAATTCGAAGCAGCGGACGAATTGTTGCTTAAAGCAGCTTTCAAGGCTCTTTGGGCACTTACCAGTTGGGCCTGAAGAATATTAATTTGGTTTTGAAGGCCTTCCAACTCTGTACCAGTAGCTGCACTCGATGATGCCAACGGCTGCAACAAAGCATTAATTTCATTTATGCTCTGTAGATTTGCAGTTGTTGTGGTTGTAGCAGTAGTGGCGGTGGCTATGGCAGAGGTACTTCCGGCAGAAGTGAAACTCATTGGCACTCCGGCGGCAGAGGCAGCAACATTTTTTTTCAAAGTTGTTCCAACGGCAGTGGAACCAGCAGGCAATGAAGGCACTCCGGCAGCAGAGGGAGCAGTGTGTTGTAAGACACTTTTTGTTCCGGCAGACGTGGAACCATTTGGTTGTTGCATCATCGATTGTTGTACGGTTGGTTGGTTACGTGGACTTCTTCTTACAGGCGATCGTTCCATTTGTAACACACAAATTTTCGCACGAAAATTGCGAAATAAAATTTGTCAAACTTACTGTGACGGTCGTTTGCGAGGAGCGAATTTAACAACACCAAACAAAAATACGTTTCCAAAAAAGAACCACAATGTTGTCTAATTTGTGTGTATTAATATATATACGAGTGCGTTTATTTCTATAAATAATAAATGTTACAAAAAGTACAATAAAAATATTTTATGTTGAACTTACCGTAGTGTTTTTCCCTCACAAACTGACTTTACTAACAATATTAAAAAAGCAAAGAACGAAATTCTTATTTGTATAACACATAAGAAGTAACTGTCCTTTAATATAAAAAACTTGACGAATATAAAAACCACTGCAGTAAGATCAACATAAAAAGGGAATATGCAATTATAAACAACAACAGTATGCACAGAACAAAACGTTACTTTAAATTAGACATTAGGAACTTCACAGATCATTATAAAACAAATTGAAACATAAATCAAAAAATATTTAAATGGACAAATTTATTATGAGCCATTGCGCGACAGTAATAACACTATTATGATTTTTTTTTATACAATTGGATGTTATAAATATATTTGCAAAAAAAAAATTTTTTCAAACTTAAAAAAAAAAAATTTTTTACTACTATAAATTGTCCAAAAATATTTATTTTCTACAATTTCTATGGCTTGTATCTATTGATCTCCAATGACCTCTAAGCCGAGTCTTATATCAAATTAAACATTGAAGTCTCAGCTAACGATCTATTAAAAATTTAGCTGCCCATTTGTCCCCCTAAGCAACTCCGGTATAAAAAACGAAAAATAGTGAGGAGAATTTTCCTTCACAAGGATGTTATTGCGCATGCTAATAATTTGGGTAATATCATTAATTTTTGTTTTTTTAGCTAGCTCTAACATAATCTCTTTAAATTTTTTACTAATTCAGTTAAAGGATATTGTTTTCTGAAAATTTTGTGAAACTTCGACAACGTTAACCCTTTCTATATCAAGGTCAAAAGTGAAATTTTCAAATTTTTGAAAATTGAACTTGGTTTAGAAAGGGTTAACGTTGCCTAGGTTTCACAAAATTTTCAATTCAATTCAATTTCAATTTATTTCTTATAATATTTATATTATTTACATTTGACTTAGAAGCAAAGAGTTTAGGAACTTCGTTCCTTTTCTACTTAGATATATAAATATATTTTTTTAATTTATGAAATTTATGTACATTATTATTAAACGGAAGGAAAAAAATTTACAAAAACCTTTATGAAGCAGAGGTATAAGATAAAAATGAGAAAAAAAAAAATAAAGTAGATAAAATTATGATGAGATGAGTTCATTGATATGTACATGTTGTGAGAGTTGGCATCTTCCATTAAAATTTAGAGTCAATCTTTCGATTTTATCCAGAACGAGTTCGAAGCCTGCGAGACTATGTAGGCGTCGGGTGGAATAGTGCCATGGTAGTTTAAATATCATTTTAAGTAGCTTATTTTGCGCTACTTGGAGTTTTTTTATATGACATTTTGCAGACGTGTACCAAACTGGAGCACAGTAAAACATAATGGGGTGGAATATAGATTTGATGATGAGTTTTTTATTGTCTATGTTCATTTCCGACTTTCTGTTTATAATTGGGTACATTATTCTAATAATTTTGTTAATTTTGTCCACTACATAGGGAATATGATTATTAAAATTAAGCTTTGTATCTAGCATAACGCCCAAGTACTTGACGTTGTTTTCCCATGGAATATCATGGTTCATGAAACGAGGTAAACTCTGGGGTATAAAACAAGACTTACGTTTTCTTGTAAAATAAATAGCCTGCGTTTTTTCAGGGTTAACCAAAATCTTCCATTTATCAAAATAATTACTCAACCCAGTAAGAGCAGACTGCAAGTTTGTAATAATATCAGCTGAATAAACATCAGAACTAAGAATTGATGTATCATCTGCAAATATAGACGTAATGCAATTGGAAAATGTTGGAATGTCAGCAGTAAAGATGTTGTAAAGAACTGGCGACAGGCAAGAACCTTGTGGACATCCTGCAATGATATTAACTTGTTGTGAACAGGTTTTACCCAAGTAAACGCTGAACGATCTATTTTGAAGAAAGTTTTGAATAATTTTTATGAGTTCAATTGGAAAGTTGAATTTTTTCAATTTAAAAAGAAGTCCATTTTGCCAAACGGAGTCAAACGCAGCTTTTATGTCTAGCAATATCATTCCAGTTGATTTGCCGTTTTGAAAATTTTTTTTAACTAATTTTCTGATTTTTAGTAGGGGTTGAGACGTATTATGTTCACTTCTGAACCCGAATTGTTGCGATGGAAGTATATTGTTTGCATCGATAAAATTAATAAGCTTTTCCTTAATAATTTTTTCCAAGATTTTACTTATAGAAGAGAGCAGACTTATTGGTCTATACGAAAGTGGAGAATCAGGAGGTTTATTTGGCTTGAGTATTGGTATGGTTTTTGAGATTTTCCAATCACTGGGAAAGTAGCATAATTTAAGGCAAGCATTAAAGATGTTCGTTAGATAGTTGATACCTTTATTAGGTAAATTTTTTAGACATTTATTATTAATACCGTCTAAACCTGGAGTTTTTTTGTTTTTCAATTTTTTTATAATCACACCAATTTTTTCAGTAGTAGTGAAGTAACAGTTTTGTGGGATTTGGTTAATATTACGAATAAGGTTTGCAACACCATTAACCTCAGTAATCGTAGTAGTATCACTTAAATTTGATGAAATACAGTGGTTCAAATTAAAGTTGTGAGCCAAAATTTCAGCCTTTTCTTGCCGGGTACATTGTTGTGTTTTAAAATTGGAATATTGCTAGATTTCTTCTTTAACATTTTTGAAACTTTCCAAAAAGGGGAAGATGCTTTGTCCAAATTGGACAACATGTTATTCCAAGTTTGGTTTCTGAAGTGGTTTATTTCATTCGTAATATTTTTATTTAAACGTGTCATAGCTCGACGATCATTAACATCTCTGTAAGGCTTCCAGTTCCTTTTAAATACGTTCCTTAATTGTATCATAATTTTTATGTTGTTTGGTAAGGGTTTAGAGGTTGGTGCAATTCTACTTTTGGGCACACTTTCATCTATTCCCATTTTTACTACATTATTGAAAACATTTATCATGTTGTCAATTTGAGAGCTGTTGTTTATTTCATAACGCTATCCGCCACAGGAAGATTCCTGTTTATGAATTTCATAAAATGCGGCCAGTTTGCCTTACTGAAAGCGTAGCATAAATTGTCTACCATATCATAATTTAAATTAATTGTACTAATGAGTGGTAGGTGGTCAGAACTCAAGTCATTTATAACTTTTACTGCGGACATATTTTGAGATATGTTAGTTAGAAAAAAATCTAGAGTTGACGGTTGTTTACTTGGATCAGCCGGAATATAAGTATATTCGTGGGGAAATACTATTTGTGTTTGGTTTAGTTGGAGTTTCTCATATAATACGTTACCCCAGCCATTACTTCTTTGACATCCCCAATAACTATGTCTGCAGTTAAAATCTCCTCCTAATATGTACATATTTATTTGAGCTCGTTAGTTTACGAATATCTGACGCAAATGTTTGTTTTCTTCTAGGGTCCCTGTTTGTTGACCCACCAGGATAATAGCAAGAATAAATATTTATAAAGTCATTACCAAATTTTACCTTAACACCTATGTTTTCAATCAGTTCTGTGTTAATAGGAGGTATAAGTTGATGCTGAATGTGTTTTTTAATTAAAATAGCTACTCCACCTCCTCCACCACGTTGTCGATCGTATCTGTAGCAGTAGAAGTTCTGATGTTTTATTGTAATTTTTTTATTTAGCCAGGTTTCACAAAGTAAACAAATGTCAATATTGGTTTTTTCCAAGAAATGGAATAATTCGTCTTTTTTAGTGCGAATGCTACGAGCATTCCATTGTAATAACGTTATGTTGCTGTTCATTGGTACAAAAATTTGCATGCAAGGTTTGTAACAACCTCGAATTGCTCTTCACGAGACCTGCATTTTTTTAAATTTGAAATTAATTCAAAGGTAAGATTTTTTAATTCTTCTAAAGGCACATCTACACGAGAGAGAAAAATTCTAGAGATAGAGCAAAAAACACCCCTAAATAGCTTAAATCATTCACAATAGAGCTAATTAGAGGTGTTTTTTGCTCTATCTCTAGCAATTTTCTCTCTCGTGTAGATGTGCCTTAAAGAGAACAAATTATTATTATCGTTATTTTGGGTGAATGGTTGGCTATAACCCGTTCTAGATGGATTTGATGTTTCGCTCTGATTTAAAGCATTTGGAAAATTAACATTGTAATTTGATTGGTTGTTGAATTGTTGGCTTCTGTGTCTGGTACTCTTTGGTTGAGCACGTTGCCTTATTTGCTTATATGTTTTCGAGCTGAAACTTCTTAGTGAGAGAGTCACAAACGGTAGTAAAATCTACGTTATTTATGCAAAACAATTTTAGACCGATGGAAATTTTACGTATAGAGTAATCTTTGATTTTTAATATTCTACATATTTCATGAACTTGTTCAATTTTACATTTTGTAGCGGATGTTCTGTAAGTTTGCAGCTATTCTGGTTGTCAACTTCACGGATGACTGTGAACAGCTGGTTTGAATCGGTTAAGAAAGAGAGTATGAAGGAATTATAGTAAATATGGATATAATGACAGATGTGACGATAAAATTTCTTTTTAAACAGCTGCTGCTATTTATATTTTTTTTTCTGGCATCTAATACCTTGGCCAAAATAATGTTAATTTGGCCTAAAATTGTGGGCAAAAATGGCGGGAGAATTTCCAGACCAAGATGGTGGAGTTAGAAGACCAGGAAGCCATTGTTCATGGAAATTTCACAATTTTAGGCTGAATTTAGTTAGCGAAAATGGCAAGGATATATTGAGATTAAATGGTATGTAAGAGATAGAGAAAGAAGGATAGGAAAATGTCGTTCAGTGGAAATAGTGGGCGGAGTTTGTGTTTGGGAAAGTTGAATTGGTTTGGCGGTTTTTGAAATAATTTTGGCAGATTATTGCTGATTCACATCTTGCCAACGTCAGGTGCTGTAAAACGAGAACTGCGGCTGGGAAATTGATTTTTTTTATACCATTGAGGAAGAGGGAAAAGCTAAGCCACCAAACCAACAACTTTGCCCAAGGATCAGGGATAGAATATTTTATTTCGGTGAGTAAAAGTAGAGAAAATTAAATCTCAGTAAATAAGAGGGTTTTTTTTTTAATTTTTTGTTAAGGACTCACCAGGTTTTGCACAAACCATAGCGGCCATTTTGTGTTCAAGGAACACAGAGGACTACAGCCTTTTTGGAATTAACGAAAATACCAGGAGTGCTGCAAAGTCTCCTGTGATTCGTTTGGGCTGTAGTCCACAGAGTAATTTTTGGAAACTTTTGCAAATTTTGGAGTAAAACGAGCGGTTGTGGGATAAATCCAGCGTTTTTGGAATTTTTCGATTATATTTGGATAGAGCCAGCAGACATTTTTTTTTACATACCAGCTGGATATTTTGGTTATAACGGAGGTGAACCAGGACAACATCATTTTGTTTCTTACTGTACCTGTGGTGAGTCCTGTAGAATATTAAGCAATAAAAGAGTGCTAGTGAAAATTTGGTAAAGTGATCCGGGAAAAAAGAATGAAATATAAGCCGCCATTTTAAATAATTTTATTTTAAAAAAAAAAAAGGTTAAGAAAAAATTGATAATTTTAAAAAATTTTATTTGATAGATAATAATTTTATATTAAGTGTAGTGTTTAATTTTTATTTTTTTGTTGTGAGCCCGAAACTTGCAAATTGTAAGTTCCCGTTAGACCCGCGTATACGGAAGTGATTTTGTTACCCGTAATTATTACCCTAGTTTAGAGAGCTCTCTCACTTAGGCCTGCGGAAATTTGATTAATTTGACCAACGATTTGGTCAGGGAATTTGGTTGTGTAATTTTGGGAGTTAGTTTCTGTTCGTGTTGTATGTAAGATATAGGCGTGTAAGCTTAATATTAATTAATTTTTATAAAATTTATATATCTTTTTTTTAAATTATTTTTTTTTAATAGTTTTTCTTTCGTTTTTTTTTTGTAAATTTTCATCATCATTAATTTGAGGACAATAGTCCAAAATAAAATTTTATAAAGTTTTAAATTTTCGATGGATTCTTTCGGCTGAACATTAAGTAAGATAATGTCAGGCTAATTCCTATGAGTGTGTGTTAATGTAAGTATATGTAAAGTGACCAGTGTTGTTTGTGGGGTAATCCTTTAAAAGTTTGGATGGATTACCAAGGTAGGGTGGGCAGCTAGGGGGATAATATGAGACCTTTTTATCCCCATAGAAATCTTTGTCACTGTTGTTAGGTTCTTTTGTTTTTTTTTGTCTGTCCGGGTATATAATAAAAATGCCAAAATATTTAGTATTGTATTAGAAGTTTTTTATTAGGAGTTTTTTTATAATTGTTAGTGTAGATTGTTAGGTTGATAGTTTCAAGTAATAGTATTTTTGTTAGTGATAATGTGAATTTAATTTTGTAAATTTGTGTTTGCAAAATTTATTGTTCGGCCCTCTGCCGGCAGTGACGGGTCTTCCCCCCCTGACATCGACGAGCTAGATGGGTTTCGGTGGTCACTTCCGGTATGCTACGCCTAGGGTTTTGCAACAATATGGCGCCCAAGTAGGAAAAGAAGAAGAAGAAATCTGAAAATTTTCTGATAATTTGTTGTACATTTTTCATGATATAGTGGCTTGACCATTACCATGGGTAATAGGGCAAATGCATGAACATCATGAAAATTATACAGCAGATTTTAAAATTATTTTTATTTTTATGCACTAAAAAATTTTTAAATTAATTATCATATACAGTTTATTGTTATTAAATATGTTTTATTTTGTTTTTTTTTTTGTAAGATTTTATATACTTACCGTTAAAACTACTAGTGTCAATAGTTAAAGTGAAGGCCTTTGATATGTGATTAAAGTCAATGTAGCTTCATTTTAAGTTTTTCTTATAATACAATGGCCTTATGCCATACAGGATGAGCATCTGTTTGCATTGTATTATTTCGGGTTTAGGCAATATAGGTTTAGAAAAATAGGGATTGAAACTATGATAGAGATTTTAAGGAAACTAGCGTTAGGACGAAAGAGAATTTTTTTTGTCCAATTTTGTTAAGGTCACAAACTACATGTATATTTATATTAACACACCAAATGGTTTATGAAAACGTAATTTTGCAATAGGAAAGAAAAAGAGAAAAAATAAAATTACTTTTATAATAAAATAGCTGTTTTGATTACAAAATCGTCATTATTTGTCATTTAAAAACATATGTCTGTTTAAATCATTATTCATTTAACCTTTTGAAAATCAAAATGTCATCCGGGAAAGAGAATAGTGAACAATTTATAGTAGGTCAACAAGCTTTGGTGCAACATACGCCGAGGGAGAGCGAGTCTGAAAAGAAACGAAGGGCGCAAAGAACATTACAATTTGACAGTCAACGGCCTGCAAATGTACAGGAGTCACCTCCTAGCAGGGCGTCGATTTATGAAGACCCCAATGTTAGAGATTTGACGGCCACTATAAACAAGAAAAAGCAGCCCTCAAATGTTTCCAAGGATGATGAATCGGGAGCTATTGGTGGCAGTTCAAACGTTGTCTTAAATACTCTTCGACTCGGTTCGGAAATGAATTTAGTAGATTTTTCTAATAATACGGATACAAGATCCAATAGATTAGCCCCGCGTGAACTTAAGTTAGCGGTTGATAGTGCAGTGAAAGAAGCAAATGAAAGTTTAAAAACTGAACTTTCTGACTGGGTTTTAAGTACTATGAGAAAAGGGTTTGAAAATTTTATGAAAGATATTCAAGCGGTGGTTAAGCCTTTAGCGGAGGCTGGGAACCGATCAAAAGAGAATTCCGAAAAGGATTCTGAGAAAAATACTAGTTCGGTTCAGGGAAACGAAGAAGCTAGGGTACCGGTAAATTTCGGTCCAATGTTTCACCAACCGTCACCAGATCTTTTTAGACAGCCAATTTTATCCAATAATCAACAACAACCTCAATCCAGTGCTTACCAACGAAATCAAACCCCTTTCACTAATCAAGATTATGTGCAACAAAATGCATACCAACCACAGCCATTACCTTATAATAATCACCAGCAATTTTATTCGGGACAAACCTATAGAGATAATGAGAATCAGCGTTTTTCTAATATTTTGACCACTGGTCCAGTTTTTTCGAATGAAGTTACTAGGAAAAATGTAGAACCGGTTGAAGGGAGAATTAGGATCGATAGGTGGAATGTAGTTTTTGATGGCGGTCGATCTCCTTCGATAGAAGATTTTATATTTAGGATTGAATATTTACAAGCGCATTATGCAATACCTTGGCAAGAGGTTTTACGAGACTTTCATGTTTTATTAAAAGGGCATCCAAAGGATTGGTACTGGTTATATCTTCAGAATTTTAATAATTCTGTAAATGTTAATAATAGATACACATCAGAAGTACAAAACAATACCACTTTGGATTGGCCAACATTACGTTTCAGTCTTTTAAAACAATACCAGTCCACTCGTACCGATTTTGAAGTCATGAGGGAATTAGTAGAGAAGAAGCAGCAGGTAGGTGAGTCTATTGACTCATACTTTCATACTATGATGACATTAAGAGCTAGGCTTCGGACTCCAATCCCAGATTACGAGATGATAAAAATTTTAAAAGGAAATCTTAGGGAAAATCTTGCCAGAATGGTATACCCCATGGCAATTTATAGCATTGAGCAATTGAGGGAGGAGTGTAAAGAAATAGATCTTCGATTTCCTAAGCGCGATAATAGATCAATACCGCCACCACAAAATACAAGATTTACGAATCGTCATCACGTAAATGAAATATACGAGGAAGATGTACACGACGTCGAATATAACCCTGAAACATTGACCGTGGAGGCAATTGCCCAACGAGGAACAAAAGAACTTAGATGTTGGAATTGTAAACTTACAGGACACACCTATATGGAGTGTAAATCCGATATTGTCAATGTTTTCTGCTATAAGTGTGGCTTAGAGCGAACAATTTACCCCAAATGCCCGAACTGCAAACCGGAAAACAATCGCAGGAGCATGATGAAAGCGGGCGAGTCACGCTCCACTCAGACGTCCGCAACACCCGAAGTATAGGAACCAATACAGAGAACTTGAAGGAAAATTACAACGTTAGAATAATTCGCAATAATAATAATAATATATCATATACATTACCCAACACTGTTAATAAACCATCACATAAATCATACGAGGAACGGCTGAGAAATTACATCAAGGTTAGAAAACGTATATTTGGCCAGGATAAAATAAACTCAGTAGGTGAAATTTCGGAAAAAGTTCATAAAGCCAGAAAACGTTATGAGAGTAGAAGATCCATTAGAAAGTTAGTAGTATCGTCCGTAGAATCAATGGTTAACACACGAGACCCTCGAGTTTTTGCTGATATAGTTCTAAAAGATAAAAACATAAAAGGATTATTGGACACTGGTGCTTCAGTTAGTGTTTTAGGAAACGGTAGTGATAAGCTATTAATGGATATAGGTGTAAAAGCGAGTAGATATTTTTCGAATGTTACAACAGCTGCTGGTCGACCACACAGGGTTATTGGAAAAATTAAACTTCCAGTAAAATTTCGCGATGAGGAAAAAGAAGTACAATTTTATATTTGTCCTTCATTGGAGCATGTCGCTTATTTAGGTGTGGATTTTTGGAGGTTGTTTAATTTAGCGCCGGATATTTTAGGTGTTAGTGAAATAGATTTTGAAAAGATAGCTCTTTCCATGAAACCTTCAAATAAGCAAAATATAGAACAGCATAGTTTGACACAACAGCAGGCAGAACAACTACAAGAGGTTAAAAATATGTTTAAAACTTTCGAAAAAGATGGTCTGGGAAACACTCATTTGGAAAAACACCAAATTCAACTGGTTCCAAATGCCGTACCTTTCAAGGATAGGCATTATCCTGTGTCACCAAGGGTGCAAGAACTTTTGTACGAAGAAATCGACAATATGTTAAAACTGGGCGTAATCGAGGAAAGTGAAAGCCCCTGGAATAACCGCATAACCTTAGTCTGTAAACCAGGGAAAAATAGGCTTTGCCTTGATGCCAGAAAACTTAATGATTTAACCATTAAGGACGCGTATCCAATACAAAATATTGAGGGCATTTTGAGTAGGATCGATGAAACTATTTTCATAAGTAGTGTTGACCTCAAATATGCCTTCTGGCAGATTGATTTAGAGCCAAAATACAGGGAACTCACAGCATTTACTATTCCGGGTAGGCCACATTATCAGTTTAAGGTCATGCCGTTTGGTCTTTGTAATGCGGCGCAAAGACTTTGTCGTCTCATAGACAGGGTAATACCGCAAAGATTGAGAAATAACGTTTTCACATATTTAGATGATCTACTGATAATTTCTAAAGATTTCGACTCGCATATGGCTTTATTGAAGGATGTAGCTACTTGTTTAAGTAGAGCAAATTTGACCATTGGCATGAAGAAGAGCGTTTTTTGTTTCAAGGAACTTCGATACCTTGGGTTTGTGATTGGAGGAGGCACTCTTCGAACTGATTCGGGTAAAATCGAGGCCATTGAGAAAATTTCAGTACCCAAAACTCCCCGTCAAGTCAGAAGTTTCTTAGGTACCGCTGGATGGTACCGGCGATTCATAAAAGATTTTGCCATGATTTCTGCTCCTCTTAGCGACACATTAAAAAAAGGTATCAAATTTACAATGACCAAAGAAGCACTTGCAGCGTTTAATGAGTTAAAAAGGGCTCTTACAACGGCTCCCGTTCTGGTACATCCAGATTTTAAACGCCCTTTCTTTGTCCAATGTGATGCTTCACATATAGGTATTGGGGCTGTATTATTTCAGAAGGACGATGATAATTTTGATAGGCCGATAGCATTCTTTTCGCAGAAATTGCATGATGCTCAATTAAACTACACAGTAACGGAAAAGGAATGTTTGGCCGCAGTCCTGGCAGTAAAAAGATTCAGGCCTTATATAGAATTAATGGAGTTTACTATAATTACAGACCATGCCAGTTTGAAATGGCTCATGAGCCTCAAAGACTTAAGTGGCCGTCTGGCGCGTTGGTCTTTGCAGCTTCAGGCGTATAATTTCAACATCGAACACCGTAAAGGCTCAGAAAACATCGTAGCTGACATGCTGTCTAGAGAAGTCAATGGTGAAGAACGACAAGTAGATGAAATTGATTTATTAGGTTTTGAAACCACTGAGTTTGATTCTACTGAATATAAAGATTTAGTGCATACCATAGAGGAGAATAAGGATCGGTTACCTGATTTGAAAATCGTTGATGGTATTATTTATAAGAAAACTTCATTTTCAAAAGATGACAGCGGGCTAGAGTGGAAACTTTGGGTACCGGAAAATTTGATAACCACCATTATTTCTAAATACCATGATGATGAAACGTCTTCTCATGGTGGAATTTGTAAAACTCTACACCGAATAAGACAGTTTTACTACTGGCCTAAAATGGTACTTCATGTGAAAAATTACATAAGCAATTGTACCATCTGCAAGGAAATTAAACCATCAAATTTTGAAATGCGACCGAGAATGGGAAATGAAGTCATCACTTACCGTCCTTTTCAGAAACTTTACATCGATTTCTTAGGCAAATATCCACGCTCTAAACGGGGCAATGCTTACGTGTTTGTAGTTTTGGACCATTTTTCCAAATTTATATTTTTAAAGCCAATGAGGGAGGCCACTTCAAAGCAGGTTATAGAATTTTTGGTTAGATATGTTTTCCATACATTTGGTACTCCCGAAATCATACATTCAGATAATGGGAAACAGTTCATTTCCCAAGAATTTCAACAGATGATTAAAGCCCATAAAATTAACCATTTGAGAACCCCTGCTTATAGCCCACAGTCCAACGCCTCGGAGAGGGTAAACCAGTCTGTATTGGCGGGTATAAGAGCTTATCTTGAGGGCGATCATCGTGACTGGGATGAACATCTATCCGAAATTGAGTGTGCAATACGTAGTTCAATACACGAAGCTACTGGAACTAGCCCTTACTTTGCCGTATTTGGTCAACAAATGTTTAATTCAGGCAACGATTACGAACTGGCCAAGAACTTGAAAGCGTTAGGTGACACGGAAATCGAAATTCTTGAAAGAAAAGATGAATTACAATTGAAAAGGCAGACTATAAAAGAAAATTTGCACAAGGCATACGAAAGAGGTAAAAAGCAGTATGATAAACGTTGTAGAGAAGTAAATTTCTTACCAAACCAGGAAGTATTTCTGAGAAATTTCGTGCAGAGTGACTTCAAGAGAAATTTTAATGCTAAATTTGCTCCAAAATTCCGAAAATGCAGGATAAGTAAAGTCGTAGGAAATAGCATGTATGAAGTGGAGACATTACAAGGAAAAAGTCTTGGTATTTTTCACGCAAAGGACTTGAAACAGTAATCTGAGATATGAGGTTTAAAAAAAAAAGCAATAACAATTTAGTGCAATATTATTTTTATTTATACAACTTATTTGTTGCTTGTTAGTGCAGTTCCTTTTGATTATTTTTCAGATTATTTGTTTCTTATTATGTCCAGTGGAAAGTAATTTATATTCAAACCACTTCTGTGATATAGTTTTACGACTCTCCTTTTAACTGCTAGCATATAGTGAAATTCCTGAAACGAAAAAAAAAGGAAAATATCTTAACAAAGTACCAATTCCATTATTGAAAATAAAGCAGAATACTTCCCGTAAGATAATTGGTGACATGGTACGTTTAAAAAGCCTGGTGAAAATCTTCAGGAATACCTAAAATATAAGATAACATAATTATTACATTTTGATTAAATACCAGCCCTCGTATATTGCCAACTGTTATTTTCTGTATCAGTGGGAGAGGAGTATATGCGTTTAATTCCTAGCTACGTAAAAGATGAAGATTTCTGACGATAATAAGCAGTTTGTGGTGCCTATGAAATCTTAAGAAATTTTTTTTTACGTTCTTTCTCCTTTTGCTCATTCTTTGCATATTTTTGTCAGGAAAGTAATCTGGCGAAGTAATTTTTATAGTACCGCAATTATTTCAGTTTGTAATATCCATTATTTGAGTATGGAGGCAATTTCTAGAATGTAATGTAATAGAGCTAAAGTCAGGTAATAAGTAGAATGCATTTTTATGTGCATGCCTGCTTTACTATTTTTGTGTTCCGTCTGTTTATTTGAAATTGCGAACAGAGAATAAGTTTTTACATTCCTATTTATACGAAGTAGAATATTTTGACCTCTTTTATTTTGCTGTTGCAATCATCAGGTGTGTAGTTGCCACATTTAGTTGTTAATATCAACAACCCACACGTTTTAATATTATACGTGTACATGATTTTTATAGAAAATGCAAATTAAAATTTTGCGATCGATTAATTTTTTTTATATACCATTTTATATCAAACTCGATTTATATTTGATTCAAACAAGACTCGCCATTTTTTTTGATAAATGGCACGAAAATCTTTAAAACAATGGAACTTTTATATCCGCGATAGATCCAAATGGAATAATCTTTCCAAAGGATTGAATTTGAAATATTTTAATGGATTTTTATGAGTGATTCAAGACAGTGCCGTTTGAGTAAGTATATTAATAGTCGATATATATTGACACATTATTTTAGTTGGATGTAATTTTCCAGTTTATACCCATAAGGGTAGTTAAAAGGATAATGCATCGTTTATGTTGTAAACAGTGTTGTTGTCTTTGCGTTTAGCAAGGGCGTTTTTTTTTTATTTTTACCGGGCACATATCAATTCTTTTGTACAAAGTTACAAAATATGATATGTACTGTCAGCGTAAATAAGGGAACATGATATTAGAATTAATGGAAAATGGATGTGTGGTACTTTGCCACCTGAAAGGAAAGAGGTCACTCAATGGATAGATTGTCTATTTTATTTGAGTAAGGAAATAAACTCAGAATTTTCAAAAGAATAGTTCATAGGGTGTAAATTTCTTTTGTAAATTAATTTAATAGTCAGATGTTTTTTTTTTGGTACAATTACATTTTAGAATTGCCTACATGTTTCACGATGGTTGTACTGCGAAAGCGTAGAAAGATTTCTTTGTGCCAAGGAAAAAGATAGGAAAATATTTTTCAAAAGTTTTAATTTAAATCCGAAAAAAAAATTAAATTTTTTATTTTTTTTGGGAAACCAGTCCTTTAATTCAATTTTTTTTTAGTCCGATGTAATTTTGAACGAAATAATCCACAAAATTCAGTTTTTTATTCATTTATTCGATCAATATTTTATTCGGAACATTAATTTGATTTTTGTTTTTTTTGAGTATTTGATTTTTCTTTGTAAATACTAAGGTTTTCTTTTTGATATCAGGGACCAGAAAGCGATCCAATGTTTTTTCTTTTGTACTACCAGCCCGTGAATTCTTTGGTCCTGGTAATGAAAAATTCGAAGCTTTGCTCAACTAATGATCCAACGTTTCTAAGCTGGGTACATGTGTAACCGTCATTGTACCAAAAGTGCACCTCCTTACAAATCTGCGTTGCAGACTAACACCCTGGAGAACTATGCCAATAAGGGCTGAGAGTTGTTAGTCACCTAGTACAATAACACAATTCTGAGTCCGTAATTACGGCGAGTTGAAACAAAAGTTTGAGAATTTTACAACCAGTGTTTTATATTAAAACAAATGGTTGGCTCATTACCGAGATCAGAATTTCGCGGACGGGTGTACAAATGAAATCACGTTTGGATAAGCGATCGAGGCCGGGATATCATATTGTACCTTTTTCAATTCGAAGAAAGGTAAATTATTTTTATTGGGTCTGATGCAAACATTTTTTTTTGTTTTCACTGTATCATTACCCAGGCAGAAAATTAGAAGGTGCCAGTGTTTCTTTTTATTACCATACATAAGTTCTACCTGGGTATCTATCGTCGTTGTGAAAAGAATAATTTAATTATCAGTAATAATTCAATTGATTATTTCTGAAATACAATTGATAAATTTGAAATAAAACAGTTAATGATTTCTGATGATGCACCTGAAAACAAGTGAAAATTGCTTGAAGGGAGGAGAAAAGTGTGAGTGTGAAGTGAATCAATATTTTCCTCCTATAAGAAAATGGCAAAGTTTAGCATACTTTGAGATAAAGCCACGTTTACAGTGATTAAATTTTTTATTTTCCAATAAATCATACGTTTTTTTTTAATTTTATTTGTATGTCAACAACTAAGACAAACTTAAGAAAGAATGAAACTATTATTTCATATTAGCCACACATTTTTCAACGGTATGAAATTGAAAAACAGAAATCCAAAACATTTTCAAGTTGTAAAAGTAATTAATTGCGTTTAATACTCACTTGTTTTATTTTAATCTTTGGTGAGGATAATTCCCTGTTGAGCCAATTCTGCCAGGAACTCCAATAAAGGCAGATATCAGCCGGTCAACGGCCGCCGCCAGTCCATAAAATGGATCAGCTTACGTCTCTGGTGCCACCACTTCAAGTTTCTGTAAATTTTTTTTAATGTGTTTTCACACAACTATATTTGTGTTTTATTTAAAATTTATTCACATTTTGTTGTTTTGGTTTAACAATATATTTCGTTTTATTTAAAGCGGCCAATACACTATCAAGCATGCTATTCAGCTTGTTTGACAAAAAAATTGGTCGTTAGAATACACGGTCAAGCATGCGGTAAAATTTACCTCCAAAAACACCAACTAATTAAAAATGGAAAATTTGGTTTTTTTATTTAAATCCAAAGATTTTGGGTTTCGCCAACATGCTTGACAAGCCATCAAGCCCTTATGCTTGGCACGGTCAAGTGTATTCAGCCATACAGCATGCTTGAAAGTGTATAGGCCGCATAACACAGGTTTCATTGAATGATTTTGTTATACACGGTTTGTTTTTTTTACACGTTTTGTTTTTATCACACATTTTGTTTAAAATTTCCGTTTCTACACATTTTCCATATTTTTCATCTTTCGGAATTTTTTTTTATTCACATATTTTTTTTTACTTTCTATTTTGTTTTACACGCGTCATCTTATTTCCGGGTTACACTTTTTGTTTGCTTCTTTACACATTTTATTTCGTTTTTCAATTTTTTTTAGCTTTCCGATTAAACTATTTTTTTTATGCCTTTCCATATTCTTTTAACACATTTTTTTTATATACTTTTTCAATTTTATTTTCACACATTTTTCTTATTTCTTTCCGTTTTATTTCATCACAAATTTTTTTTTGTTTTCTTTAATTTTGTTTTACGCATTTTTTTGTTTGATTTCTTTTAAATTTTTTTTTGCACATTTGTCTTTCTTGTTTTCCATTCATTCTTCAGTTTTATTTTCATATTTTTTTATTTTACACGAATGTTCCTTCCCAATAAGCACATAGGTTTTAAAAAATTCAAGTGCTTTAAATTTTGCTTGAAGTAAAGTACATTTCAAATTCTAGCATTTGTATATTTAACAAAAATATTTGAAACTAGAATTTTTGTTTCCCTTTTGCTGGAGTATGCTGTTGAAATAAAATGTATTTAAAGTTGTATTCAAGCCTTGAAACTGGAAAACAGGGCTGGAATTGAACTTGTTTTCAACTTGAATTCCAGTGAAATTGTTTATAGGGTTGGTATCGCAAATTATACCAGATATGAATCAGCTGATTTGGGCAATATGGCCGACAGAAAATAAGCAAAACAAAACGCAAAAAATTAAGAAAAACACAAAAGATAAAGCACAATAATCTAAAAAGAGACAAATATAGACAAGAAATGCGTAATACAAAATGTATGGAGTGTTTATATTGTTATCTCCCTCTTGATTTGACTTCCAAGTAAACAAAACCATACGGTTCGAGAAACTTTTTTGACACCTGTCATTGGTTTCACATCTGGTATTAATCTGTGGTTGGTATATTCCCCGAATTGCATAATTTTTCGGAGCCGCCAACGAACGTTTTTAAAAACCGCCGCCACTGATTATTTTCCGTCAACTTGTATCTCTACGAAAAGAATTTTTTTTTTACACGAGTTATTGCGATTTTTTTTTACACATCTTGTTTTTTTTACACATTTTATATTTCCATTTCAGTTTTTATTGATGTGTTGCACATTTTTATTAAAATTTTTTTAATTTTACTTTTAAATTCTTCACATTTTTTTTATTTTCATATTTTTTTTGTTAATTTCGTTTAAATTTTTTTTTGTTTCACTTAGATTTTTTTTTTTTGCAATTATTTCTTTTTATATACACTTTTTGATTTTAATTAAATTTCTTTTCACACATTGTTTTAATTTTATCACACACGACAGTTTCATTGGGTAGACGGAAATGGTTTTTACCAGCGTGTTCATGAATGATGCTGGGGTTGTAAAGGTGGTGATTATTCGGGTACCGAGTACTACATACCGAGTTCATTTATAGTGTTGCCAGGTTTTAACTTGGGATATGTGAGCGATTTGTGGATGCCACATCGTAAGATAGAGTGGGAATGTATTGCCCGGCTAAAAAAGTCGGTGAGCACGGTACTTTTTATCTCAGGGGTGGGCGTTTGCCTACGTTGGGCTTTTCTGGAAAATTGAATACCGCTCTTTCACTTTTCGACCGACAGGCATTGAAAATCGAAAGATTTGTAGCGGATGTTCTGTAAGTTTGCAGCTATTCTGGTTGTCAACTTCACGGATGACTGTGAACAGCTGGTTTGAATCGGTTAAGAAAGAGAGTATGAAGGAATTATAGTAAATATGGATATAATGACAGATGTGACGATAAAATTTCTTTTTAAACAGCTGCTGCTATTTATATTTTTTTTTCTGGCATCTAATACCTTGGCCAAAATAATGTTAATTTGGCCTAAAATTGTGGGCAAAATGGCGGGAGAATTTCCAGACCAAGATGGTGGAGTTAGAAGACCAGGAAGCCATTGTTCATGGAAATTTCACAATTTTAGGCTGAATTTAGTTAGCGAAAATGGCAAGGATATATTGAGATTAAATGGTATGTAAGAGATAGAGAAAGAAGGATAGGAAAATGTCGTTCAGTGGAAATAGTGGGCGGAGTTTGTGTTTGGGAAAGTTGAATTGGTTTGGCGGTTTTTGAAATAATTTTGGCAGATTATTGCTGATTCACATCTTGCCAACGTCAGGTGCTGTAAGACGAGAACTGCGGCTGGGAAATTGATTTTTTTTATACCATTGAGGAAGAGGGAAAAGCTAAGCCACCAAACCAACAACTTTGCCCAAGGATCAGGGATAGAATATTTTATTTCGGTGAGTAAAAGTAGAGAAAATTAAATCTCAGTAAATAAGAGGGTTTTTTTTTTAATTTTTTGTTAAGGACTCACCAGGTTTTGCACAAACCATAGCGGCCATTTTGTGTTCAAGGAACACAGAGGACTACAGCCTTTTTGGAATTAACGAAAATACCAGGAGTGCTGCAAAGTCTCCTGTGATTCGTTTGGGCTGTAGTCCACAGAGTAATTTTTGGAAACTTTTGCAAATTTTGGAGTAAAACGAGCGGTTGTGGGATAAATCCAGCGTTTTTGGAATTTTTCGATTATATTTGGATAGAGCCAGCAGACATTTTTTTTTACATACCAGCTGGATATTTTGGTTATAACGGAGGTGAACCAGGACAACATCATTTTGTTTCTTACTGTACCTGTGGTGAGTCCTGTAGAATATTAAGCAATAAAAGAGTGCTAGTGAAAATTTGGTAAAGTGATCCGGGAAAAAAGAATGAAATATAAGCCGCCATTTTAAATAATTTTATTTTAAAAAAAAAAAAGGTTAAGAAAAAATTGATAATTTTAAAAAATTTTATTTGATAGATAATAATTTTATATTAAGTGTAGTGTTTAATTTTTATTTTTTTGTTGTGAGCCCGAAACTTGCAAATTGTAAGTTCCCGTTAGACCCGCGTATACGGAAGTGATTTTGTTACCCGTAATTATTACCCTAGTTTAGAGAGCTCTCTCACTTAGGCCTGCGGAAATTTGATTAATTTGACCAACGATTTGGTCAGGGAATTTGGTTGTGTAATTTTGGGAGTTAGTTTCTGTTCGTGTTGTATGTAAGATATAGGCGTGTAAGCTTAATATTAATTAATTTTTATAAAATTTATATATCTTTTTTTAAATTATTTTTTTTTAATAGTTTTTCTTTCGTTTTTTTATTGTAAATTTTCATCATCATTAATTTGAGGACAATAGTCCAAAATAAAATTTTATAAAGTTTTAAATTTTCGATGGATTCTTTCGGCTGAACATTAAGTAAGATAATGTCAGGCTAATTCCTATGAGTGTGTGTTAATGTAAGTATATGTAAAGTGACCAGTGTTGTTTGTGGGGTAATCCTTTAAAGGTTTGGATGGATTACCAAGGTAGGGTGGGCAGCTAGGGGGATAATATGAGACCTTTTTATCCCCATAGAAATCTTTGTCACTGTTGTTAGGTTCTTTTGTTTTTTTTTGTCTGTCCGGGTATATAATAAAAATGCCAAAATATTTAGTATTGTATTAGAAGTTTTTTATTAGGAGTTTTTTTATAATTGTTAGTGTAGATTGTTAGGTTGATAGTTTCAAGTAATAGTATTTTTGTTAGTGATAATGTGAATTTAATTTTGTAAATTTGTGTTTGCAAAATTTATTGTTCGGCCCTCTGCCGGCAGTGACGGGTCTTCCCCCCCTGACATCGACGAGCTAGATGGGTTTCGGTGGTCACTTCCGGTATGCTACGCCTAGGGTTTTGCAACAATTTTAATATTGTTATTGGTGGTATGTTAACTTTAACAGCTGGTTCGATAATTAATTCATCATTATCGTCATCATCGATAGTTTGCAGAGGTGCAAAATAATTTGAATTGCTAGCTCTCTGAGAGCTGTTTGTGACCATTTTTTTTCTATTCATGTTATACCCAGAGCAGGCATCAACATGTTCTTCACGATTGCGTTTTATTTTGTTTTTGTTTTTTTTAATACTTAGATAATGTTAACAAACAATAACAACAAAAAATAAAGAAAAAAATAAACCGTAAACTTTTATTACACTTTAAGGAAACAGAATAAACTATGACTTAACACATCAAATAATAATGCAAGACTGACAAAATTTTCAGAAAATAATATCCTTTAACTGAATTAGTAAAAAATTTAAAGAGATTATGTTAGAGCTAGCTAAAAAACAAAAATTAATGATATTACCCAAATTATTAAAATTATATGCAATTTTAACCCTACAATGGTCTGGGCGAATTAAAATTACTTCAATATTTTCCAACCAATTTTGGATTTTTATGCCTTTTAAGAAAAATAAATCAGTCTAGATTACGATTCTAGTAACATTTTCCAGAAATACAGTTATTTAAGAGCCAGTATTTTCAAAATAAGCCAAAGAAGCTATTTTCCCCCTTGTAAATCGCATTCAAAACTTTGAAGGGCCAGGGATATCTTAAAAATTCTTCGATTAAGCTGAAATTTTTTCTGGAATAGTTTTTCTAGTAACCTCACAAAATAAGCCTCGGGGAGCGGAATTCGGAACAACGTTACAAATAAAGGCCAGTCTACTAAGCATGAAAAAAATTATCGAATAATAAATTTTGACCTGAGATGTCTCTTTTAAGTGCATTACTTTGACTCGATGGAATAAATTATATAAACATTTTATATATCGTTGAATAGGTAAATAAGTCTTATTTGTTAATATATAAAAAAATATTTCAAATATTAAACACCCCGGTAAAAAACAAAAAAAAAAATTACAATCCATTTTATTTCAAAATATTACATAGAAACTTGCTCCCCTATCGATGGTCTTTCTTGAGCGGGCGGCGGGAAATTTAGGGGCAAATCCTTTGGAACATGTTTTCTTATGGTTCGAAATTAAAAAAATTTATCTAAGTGGCATGACTTTTTTTTGCCACATTCAGAAACATTAAATTTTGTTCAAAAATTCATCATTTTCGACTAATGCTGGGCGTAGGGTATATATTTTATATATTTAATCCTTTAATTCCCAGTGGAACATAGGGCCGCTAGGTTTCAGTAATCATTTCAATTTCGGGGAGAATAAGTGATTGGCCTATAGCTCTCCTAGGCTGGTGCTGGGGCTGCCAGCTGAGCCACCAGACTGGCTTGGTGAAAGTCAGTAGCAAACTTAGCAAAAATGCTTACTTCCCGAGACGTCACTTTATTTTCCCTAAGTGACCATTCGGACATGCTACAGACCGTCGCTCGAATTCGCTTCCATCTCAACAGAGGTGGTCCCCAGGGAGTACCACGAGGAGGCCACTGCCGTAGCAATGGGATCAGCACGCTGACCTACGAGTCGACTTGGAGTGACTTACTAAGGATAGTGGGAACACTTTACCTTATACTTGTCAATTTTAAGGATGACAAGTCTTACTAAGGAACGCTTTAACCAGTTTGCCTTACACACTCCCATACTCCCCGCGTAGGGTGCATACTCAAAAATGTTCTGAATTGGACTATTAAGCATTTCTGAAGCTCATTCTTTTACAAAATGTCCAAAAATATTAAAAAGCTTTCAAAAACTTGGTTATAAAAGTGAATGAAGTAACCCCCCTTTTTGCAAAAAAAATGCCATTTTCAGGACACGCTTAAAAGTTTTGATTTTAAAAAACTATTACTGCTAAACGGCTCGAGATAATTGAAAATAGTTTTCATTCTGAAATTTAGAAAGGTCATAACAATGACACAACAAAATTTCGAATATATTGCTTCGATAATAAAAAACTTATTGGGAAAAACCAAAAAAAGAAGCTAAAAATGAAAATTTTGGAATTCAAAGATAAATATTTTTTAAACATTTGTAAAAGTTGCACGGCAATAAAGTTTTTTATACCCGCGATGGTCAACTTTGGCAACCTGTGATAAATAGGGTGGCTACGATACTAATTTTCTAAAAGCCTGGATCTTTCTCTTCAGTTCTTCTGAACATATTTTTTCGATTGGATCAGTAGTTTAGAAAATCCATAATTATTACCATTTTTTCTTGGTTTGGAACCACTGTGCTACAGTACTTTTTCGAATCAAATAGTATCAAGAAAAGGTACGATCGTATCAACTTTCCCATCCCTGCTTCAAGAATAATGTCAATTTATTCATATGGCCTCCACAATATTAGTACTATTGTGAATGTAAACGAATAAAAGAAAAAATTATTTTTTGTAGCCACAGGAATTAAAAAATATATCTACAAAAATGTCTGATGTTGATAATTCTAATATTGCTACACCATCTACAGTAACTCAATCGACTAGAGAATCTTCTCCTAAACAGTATACACAATCAGCCCACAATGCATTACTGGACTCGCCCATAAGAGGACCAACGTTATCGACTAGTACCTCTAGTTTTGAAGCCCTAGATCCGCATGATCCAAATTTAAGTAAACTAGGCACAAAAATGTTTCGTAAAACAGAAGAATACATTACGAATGAATTGCAAGCACCATTGGAAGATTATCAACTATTAGAAAATATGAATCGAGCTACCATAGCGAAATATTCTGATATGAGACAAATTTCGGAAAATTTAAGTGTTTCAACAGCTGACCTAAGTAAAAAGTTTCAAGCATTGGTAAAATCTATAAAATTTAGAGAGCAATGTAAACAGTTATTTGTAATCTCCATCTTTTTTTTAGAAACCTTTAATGCAACAAATTGACGAAATTTCTGATACAGTTGATAAATTAGAAGCGGCTGCATACAAACTGGATGCTTATTCCATAGCATTAGAAAATCGTGTCAAAACAGTGTTACAAAGAAAAACAAATATGTAAAATTAAATGAAGTTGTTAAACACAGGTATTTATTGAAATTATTTATTATTAGCCCAATATTAGCTTAAATATTATGGCTATTATATTGAGAAATATTAAAGGAACTGTAAAGAAAAATGGAAAGAAAAATGTTTGCAAGGATAATTAAATATTTTATATAAATACTTACTTTTGGCCACAGTACGTATAGATCTAATTAAATTTAAGACTTGAGCTTTAGCTGTGGGTTGACCGAATTCCTGATTTTGTTGGCCGCTCCAACCAACTGTAAAAAATGATTGTCAATAAGAATGAGTACATATCGCACATACTAACTTTTAGCCAAGAAACGTTCTTCGTGCAATACACATACTGCATTTAAACACAGAAGTGAAGCCTCTACTAATGACCACAAAGTAAACATTGTATTAAATTTAAAAAGAGTTAAAGAACAAATATTTCACTGATGACGTTTCTTTCTGATGTAGAGTTTTAAAAGTATTGAGTATTCGATACTTATTTAATTTTTAGTACTCAATACTAAAACGGTACTAAATACTTTTAAAGCTGCCTACACACAGAAAAAAACAGGGGGAATATTACCTAAGAGCTTTGTAATTATACAACTACATAATTTTCAAGTTAGTTTTACAAAGTTTTTGTAAAATATACACATTGTTTTGTAAAATATATACAATCCTTGCAAAATATATACATGTGTAGCGGAAAATATCCGAAAAAATACATACATTTTGCTAGAAAATTGTAAAATTTACTTAGAACTTATGTAGTTGTATAACTACATAGCACTTAGATAAAGTTCCCCCTGTTTTTTTTCTGCGTGTACACACTAGGGAACATGGTTGAGGGAACAAAAAATATCAAAAAATTTTGTAAACACGAAATGCACGCTCTCAACACTTACACACACACAAACGCACTCACACATTCACAAAAAATGCTCTCTTTTTTTAAGTATGTTCCCTAGTGTGTAGGCAGCTTAAAGATGTAATTTAGAGTTGTAAAAGTATTGAGTATTCCGGTACTGAGTACTCAATACTGTCTGTTTTTTTGAGTACTCACTACTAAAACGGTACTACTCAATACTTTTAAAGATGCAATTTTCCGTAGAAATGTGTATTTTTCGTATGAAAATACAACTCTAAAAATAGTACTCTAAAAATACAGCTCTGAAAATACAACTATTTGTGAAGCAAAGAAATTTGTAACGAATTTTTGGGAAAAATTATTTAATTTATTTATTTAAAATGTTTTAAATTAATTAAAATATAAGTAACAATAGTTATTTAACACGTGTATGTGAATTGTTATTGTTTTTCCTTATAAATGCCAATTCATAACATTTTTATTTTTAAATTAAAAAAACCGTTAAAAGTATTGAGTAGTATCGAGTACTCAATTGAAAAGTATTGAGTAGTATTGAGTACTCAAAAAGTATCGAAATTTCACAACTCTAATACTGCATTTAGATCGAGCAAAAACTACCTAGTTTTTGGCCGTTACTAGTTTTTACTTGTCAATACGCATACATAAAAAACAAACAAAAACCAGTTTTTTACAAAAACTAGGTAGTTTTTGCTTGGTCTAAATGCAGTATAATGCAATTTTCCGTAGAAATGTGTTTTTCCATATGAAAAACAACTCTTAAAATAGTACTCTAAAAATACAACTCTATGAAGAAAAAAATTGTAGCGAATTTTTGGGAAAAATGATTTAGATAGGGTTTCTAGAAGACGTTCGTTGTCACACGATTGAGTGACTACATGTATTTTGTTTGTGTATTGCATGTATTTTTTTATTGTATTTTCGTTCGTGTGAAGCAAAACGTCCTCTAGAAACAACACCATAATTACTTAATCGGGCATGTTCTGTATTTCACTTTTGAGTGAAAGTGAAAATTTTTTTCTCAATTTCGTTTATAGCGAATTTACATTATGATCGAAATCGGGTTAAAAGTAGATTTCGATAGATTTCGACTGAAATCCAATAACAATTTGCGATTTCAAACAGATTTCCCATACGAAATGAAATCCCAATTTAATTTGGATTTCAGCGAAATCTCATCGAAATCCAAATTGAAATCCAATTTTTCTCCCATATTTGCAGAAAAGTAGGGAAGTTTGCAGAAAAGTGGCAACATTTAGCAGCTGTTTATGTCATAAAAAATTAATAAATAATAAATTTTAATAACTTTAAAAAATTAAGGAATAACATAATAAAGTCTGTTATTTTTAATTGAAAGAAATATTTAAAGTTGAAAACGGCTATTTTATTGTATCCGACGAAGAGAAACTATGAAAAATCATTTGATGGCGCCGGCAAGACCATTGAATATTTTAGCTTTCTACTAATCATCCCAATACTTAAACACATTTCTTAGCAAATATAACATTGTATCTTTCATAATATAAATAATTTTTGTGTTCCGCCATTAAATAAAATGGTTTTTAGAAAATCTTTTAATTTTGGTTATTTTTTAAGGTTAATTTGTTTACAAAAAATTTGTTGTTAGCTGATCGAAATCTAATTCATCTGTCAAATATTCTAATGTAAACGATATAGATTTCGAATTGGATTTCAAAACGAAATCTAGTGAACATTTTAACAATGTAAATTCGCTATTAGATTCATTTAAAATTTAAGTAAATTACGATTGTACATATGTAGCTCATTTTATGGAAAAAAGTCAAAATCGAAGCAAATAAAATTTTAGAACATAGTGGAATAAGGTCTTAAATTTCAATTTCACTGCGATTTGAAATCAAAACACAGCCGTATGTGAAATATTTTTAATTCATTAAAATTTTATTAATAATAGTTTATTCAAAATGTATATGTGAATTATTACTTTTTTTCGTAATATGAAATTATAAAATTTGTATTTTTAAATTAAAAAAACCGTTAAAATTATTGAGTAGTATCGATTACTCAATTGAAAAGTATTGAGTACTCAAAAAGTATCGAAATCCCACAACACTAAAGCGGCCTATATACGATCAAGAATATGTGAAGAATATGATCAAGAATGCTCTTCAGCTTAGGTGAAAAACAAAAAATGATTTTTGGAATACTCGATGTACACGCAAAGAAATACTAGTATTTTTATCTAAAATAAGAGTATAAGTTGCCTTAGTTGATTGTATACTATACAACTACAAAAGTTAAGAATACAACTTATAAAATCACTTAGGCAAATTTCCAAAAACAAATGCTCGTTGAAATGTCTATATTCGTTGACAAAATTTACATATTTTTTCAGGTTCAATAAAGTACATTTTATCTGAAAAAAACAACAAATTTAAAATTAACGCTTTGAATATTTTATTTGGATGTATTACTTACATTTCTCACAATTTTTTATGTTTACATGGGGTTTCTAGAAGACGTTCGTTGTCACACGAATGAGTATATGTATTTAATGTATTTTGTTATTGTATTTTCGTTCGTGTGAAACAAAACGTCATCTAGAAACACCACCAAAAGAGCGAAAAATTTTCGCTCTATGTTTGGAGCTTAAAAACTATAATAAAAACATTAAAATATACAAATTGTTTATGGTCTATAGAAAGTTACAATCATAATTAACCCAAATGTAACTTTTTCGCTTCATTCTCAAATGGTCCTGTCTATTAAATTGATGCGAAAAAATTCCACCGCAATTTCGCAACAATTCCACGCAAGTGAAAAATCATTTTTTTATATGGAGTTTGACAGCTTTTTCGCAAAAGTACGAACAAAATACCGGGTTTTAACCCTTAAATGCATGATGTAGCCATTTGGCAACATACCGGTTTTTTAATAAAAAACTCCACTTGATGCACAAAACTGCATTTTTGGGAATTAGGGGCCGCTTCTGTACATAGTGTTCCTATAGTTCAGCGCAGAATTTTTAAACAGTTAGAGTAAAAATCTTGGTTTTGCTCTGTATATTTAGGAAAAATCTAAAACACACGTTTTTTTACCAAAAGTGTAATGAATGAGGGAAATGTTTAATTGATCTCATATTTTGGTAAATGAATGTTCTTAAGTTTGACTCTAGATCATAAATTAATATCACTTTCTATTTAAATTATTTTAAAATTTTTACAAGTTAATTACAAAGCATAAAATTTTTTTGAAAGAATTCGATAAGACCAGCAAGACAGAATACGTATTTTCGGCTTTCGCTACAAACAGCCATCATCAGTGTCATTCGTCTTTGAATGGGTTAATAATTAATAATTGTCTACTTATGTGACAGTTGAATGCAAATCGAATTTGTTATCAACAACTCAGCTTTTAGACTAATATCAACGAAATCTAACAATGCTATTTTTATCTCTTGTTATTATTACTCTTTTTTGCTTTGAACCTTAATTCTTAAGATATCTCAGCTGATTCTATTCAACTCTGTGTATGATAACCACAGATTCCCAGTGTAGAAAATCATTACCAGATATGTGGTTATGTAACTACATATTTGGTAATGGTAACTAGTTACTTTTGTTATCACATTTCTTATTACCTTTATATGGCGATGTCGCGAAAAATAATGAGTTATGCTTACACACCAGCATACGAAAAATCTAAAAATATGTCATTACCTATATGCTTACCAGTACTGACAAAAATAATGAGTCTAAAAATAGATTTTAATAAAAACAAATTATCCCGAGTAAAAAAGTTTTGATATAATCATATATTATTTTATGTAATTGCATATAGTAACTTATAGTTACATATGGCCACATATGCTTTTAAATTCAAGCAGATATACTTTTATATAGTCATATGTTAGATATTTTTTCCTCAAAGGTTTTAATATGGAGACATATGTGATTTTATATTATTACATATTGGCCTACATATATATGTATGTGCTATATATAAGTACATAAAGTAACATATAAAAGACATAATTACATGTACGTTTATATATAATTTAGTATGACACTATACATAATAATATAAAACTATGTGGATCCATATAAGAAATCTTTTATAATTTGTGTTAGTTATGATTATATATTGACGAATATGAACCCATATATAACTTATAACATTCTTTATAAAATCATCTATAATGATATATCATCCCACATAGGCAATTTTAATTTAATTTAATTTCTTTATTTATTACAATAACCTAGCCTATAGGCCATAATCGGTTACAAATTTCTACTAAAAGTAACAAAACAAGCAATAAAATTTGCTTAAAATAAAAAAAGTTAAGGTATAAAATATAATATTAGATGTATAATTAAATAACAATGTAAAAATAAAATTATTAAATGCAAAAAATTTAAAGTAAAAGTAATAAAAAATTAAAAAAAAATTAAAAAAAAAAAAAAAAAAAAAAAATATATAAAAATATATAAGGTCCATATAAAACCGTATTGTATTATATTTGGTTCCATGTTATCAATGATTTTGAACTAGTTTTAGATTTAGTAATTACTAGGGATTGGCGCGTGACACGAAATGTTCGTGAGTCACGTTATTCACACGTGATCGTGAGTAATAATTACTATACTTAAGTGATTCGTGCGTGAGCGTGAGTAAGAAAAACCCGTGATTGATTCGTGTGTGAGTTTATTTTTTGCATCATATGTTTTTAGTAATTTTTACTGTTTTGCGTGAGAATTTTGTGATTGTAAGTTTAATAAATAAGTTAATATAATCATGTGTGCTGAGTAAAAAACAAAATGCTCGTGCGTGAGTAATTTGTTTTTTTTTTTTTTTTGGTTTTTTTTTTGAGCATGAGTAAAAATTGCCTTTAATACGAAATTCTCTATACTATAACGTACACTTGACTGATTTCTTATATCTTGGTTGTATATCATAATCCTATTAACTTTAAAATTTCAGTGTTGTTAACTTTATTTTAAAATTACTAAATTAAAAGAAATTTTTTTTCATGTTTATTGCACTGTCATGATAAATCTGGATAAAAGTAATGGAAGATTTATCGAAATTATAAGATCTCCAGCAGGCCTGAGGTTAATCATTACATTTTGTAATTAATTACACATGCAATTACACAATTACATGTAATTGTAATTGAAAAAAAAACTCATCTATAATTACATATTCGGCCTTATTACGAGGTTCGTAGTCGTAGTCGAAACTAAGTCGAATTTGCTGAAAATTCACTAAAAACGCAACTTTTGAACAATTTTTCAATTGGATTTACCATAGCACTCAGATTTAAAAAAATCCAGCATCAGAGTTTCATTTCTTTATAATTTCCATTATATACAAAATCATTTTATATGGAGTCGAAAATTTCGACTACAAATTCGACACTTGTAATCAGGCCGATTATTTGTAATTGCAATTCAAAAAAGAACAATTACAATTACAAGCAATTAAAATTTTTTTTTTTATTTAAAAAAATTATTTTTGTATGTATATTGTTAGATATGGTCCTATGTAAAGTATAAGGTTAATATTTAGATATAATTGTATCAAACTATGTCCACTTTTATAACATTTTATATAATTTTATACAAAAAGATATAATTTGATGTAATTGGATGAGGACAAAATTCGGATACAATTGTATCGAATTGCATTAAATTGTATCAAATTGTACCAAATTGTATACAATTGTATACAATTCGATACAATATGATACAATAAGACGTTCTCATTTTTCGGATATAATTATATCTAATTACATAAAAGATTATATATAATTAAATATAATTTCATATGGCTCCATATCAATTTTTTTTACTTGGGATATTAAAAAAAATATTTTTTATTGTATTTTTTTTTTTTTTTTAATAAAATTTGCTGGGTGCGGGAATCGAACCTGGGTCTACAGATTGCCAGTCAATAGCTCTACCATCTGAGCTATATCGACATGTAATATTTAATAGATAAAAACATAATTGACCTGCTGCACACAAGTAAGCTTACTCGCCAACATACAAAAAATCAAAAAATATGTGGTTACATATATCCTTACCAGTGTTTAAAAAATATTGAGTCTAAAAATAGATTTCAAAAAATTTAAAAAAAATCTAGAAAATTATTTTCTATTTGAAATAATGATAAAAATAAGTCATTATCAGTAACTCATTATTATATGTTTTCAAATAATGCAGAAGGTAATTGGGTGTCATTACTTGTAGTCCAAAAAATAATGACATGTCATTACCGTTTCTACACAGGGGTTAAAGTGGTATTCTCGCAATAAAATTCATTTTGGCGTCAATAAATGTATATATTATAGTATATAGATTTTTTTCATACACGTTAAAATAATCACAATTTAACTATTCGGCAAAAAACCATATTTTTCAAAAAAATCACTTTTTTTTAAATAAATTTTGTTTGAGGGAATTTTTAGTTGATCTTTTATTCTGGTAAATGAATGTTTTTTAGTTTGATTCTAGATCATAAATTAACACGGTAAATGACGCCATCAATTCTTACCGGATGAATATCGTTCTTGGAGGACCTCCCCCACCTATTGCTGAGAAGGAAGAGAGGACTCTCTCACGATCTACGAGAGTCCTCCTCGCGCAATTGCGTTCGGGATGGTGTTCACGCCTTAATTCATATTGGTCTCGGATCGAGCCCACCATACCGAACACATGTCCCGCATACCAGGGAGGTCCTCACGACGTAAACCACCTCTTTGGCTGCACGGCAAACCCGACTCACCCAGATCCCACGTCACTATGGACCCACCCGGTTGAGGCGGCCCGGGCCGAACATAATCGGCTTTTCACACGTACACAACACGAATAGCAACAAAACTCCCAACTAAGAGCATAACAAATAAAAATATTTCCTTCAGTAGCATGGTAGCTTTCAACAAAGCAAGAAAAATTTTACACTCTTAAAATTTTACAAGAACAGGAAATTTATTATGAAGTATTTTTATTTCTTTAATTCATTTAAATTTACTAACTAATGGAATACTTTTTTAAGAATAATAATTTATATACAAAAAAACAAATATTTTTTTAAATAATATGTATAATAAAATTTATTATGAATTATTTTAAAAAATTAAATTACTCTGAATTATTTTTATTTCTTTAATTCATTCATGCATTCATTCATTTCTTCCTTAATTCATGTTCTTAATATACAAATATAAATTTAAAAATGATAATCTAATTTCTCACAGTGTAAAAACACCAATACATTCACATTCTCACTTTCTGCCGACCACTGGTTTAGGCGATTTATTAGTCAAGCCCGGTATTTTGTTCGTACTTCTGAAGGGAATGAGATTTTTTTCTAGAAAATTAAAACAGGGGATTTTTGGGGATGGTAAATTACAAATTGGGGTTAAGGTCTGTAAAAACTGGCAACACTAAATATAGATTGCTAAAAACCTCCAAATTGGTAACACTGACTAGGCATACAAACTATGATACATACGTAGTTTGTTATTAAGAAGTAAATTATAAATAAACACTGTTCTATAAACTTTCGTTTTAAAATAAAAATGTCTTCTGCTAAACAATACATAGTGCTGTTACTGGCAATAGTATCTTTTGTCTACACGTTATATGTTGTAACACATTTAATACAATTTCTATCGGCCCCACGGAAAACCTCCAGGATCTATACATGGGTCTTCAATTTATTAGACAGTAAATCACGAATGGAAACTGCCTATGGACCAACGGTTTTCAACACATTATATTTGATATTGTTTATATTGCAACATAGTTTTATGAAGTCGTCCTTGGTGAAGAAACTTATGCAAAATTTAGGTTTGGCCTCTGCCGAACGAGCTATTTATAGTCTGACATCATCGTTATGTTTACATGTGCGTAAGAATAAAAACCATTAAAATACAGTGGGATGAAAGGTAAACCAAATGGTTAAATACTGGAACAGTTTGTCTAAAAATATGGAGTTGTATGTTTTGCTTTTCGTCCAATTGTATTACAGAAAAAGAGAAACAATTTGAATAACATTTAAAATGATCTTGAAATTTTTCTAGTATTTGATGAAAAACTGGTTAACAGCTTCATCGATAATAGTATGGCAAGTTGATGTCGAATCTAATAAATGGCTATGGTGGTCATTTGTATTATTACATGCCCTAGCCTGGATGGTTATATGTGGTGGTAGTATGATTATGGATTTACCTGAAATTTTAGGTATCAAACAGGTAAGTAAAGTTTTCGGCTTAAATAAAGTATAACGAAATGTCTCAGAATTTGATAAATATTTGTCCATCGACTAAAATATTCACGCTTAGTTGAATGGTGCGAACACATTTTCGGCCACGCCACCTCTAAATTGGGATGTCAGGTCACATGGAGACTTTTTGTAGTCAATTCTTTTTAAGACACCTTCAGTAGAAAGCGGTGTGACCGACAAAAAAGTAATTGCACCATTTAACTCAGCGTGGCCGCTTATTATACAGTTACAAGCAAATAAATATGGCCACTTACTAATCATTTATAAATTTATTGCCAGAATAAATAAAACAGAATCAAAAAGGCAACAACGTTTATTACTAGGGGGTATACTAGAGCGTACTACCTTACAGGCAAAAAAGTGCGCCGTACACCCTCCAATATGAAGTATTTTTGCAAGGTTTAAAAAATTTTTTTTTGTTTTTTTTGCCGAACGTAGGGGTCCCCATTTTACATTTTTCGTTATCTTTGGCATTTACAGTCTGATCTTAAAGTATGATACATCGATGTTTTTCTCTCGAGGCGACCAGTGGTTTGCTCTAAGGGCCATTGAGCTCAAGTATTCCGTTCTAGTGTTACCCACCAGATCTCAGTTGCTACCACCCTAATGTCAGAAAATTAAAGCTCGCAAAATATTATTAAACTTTAGCTAAGGAAGTTTTTCGATAAACCCAGTAGAAATTTTTTTTTTATATATTTATTGGTTGCCGAAAAAAAATTAAAAAGGCGACCCCTAGCCTTTTTAAATTTTTTTTCATTGGATTTTTCCTTTATAGCAACCCACTTCTCGATACAAAAAAATCGATATATCACAATTTAAAATCCGACTTTAAATGCCGAAGGTATAAGGAAAAATTGAAAAAAGCGACCCCTACGTTCGGGGAAAAAAAATTTTTTTTTTTGAAATTGCCTTGCAAAAATACTTTATATTGAAGGGTGTACGGCGAACTTTTTTTTGAGGTACGGTCTAGTGCATGGGTGGCAAGACTTTTTCTTTCCTCTGCGTGCCAGAAACGGACAAATTTTTTTTTGTAAAAATTTCTCGCGTGCAACCTTAATTTTAGTTGCCTTTTAAGTACTTTTTTAAAAATTTTTAAAATTTCCAAAATTTCTCTTAAAAATATCGCAGATAACCCCCATGAAATAACCCCCAAAGGGAAAAATTAATTAACATCCAAGAAATGACGTAAAAATGCTTGGCGGTTATTTAATTTTTGGAGGTTTATTTAATCTTTACTGCATTTTTGTTGGTTATTTAAATTATTGGGCGCCAAAAATGACTGAAGTACGTAAGAAACTAGTTAAAAATGTGTTCAGGCAAAAATTTGATTTTGTTAAAATAAATCGCGCGGTTTTTATCATCATAATAATGAATAAAAAGCGAATATTATGGATTCGAACAGAGACATTTCTATTTCAGATGAAATGGTCCTGCGAAACACGATCAAAACACAATTTCAAATACCAACAAAGGGGGTTATTTCATTATGAAACTTATTTTCAGCCTTAATTTCATTGAGGGTTATTTCGTAGCACCTATTTTCCCTTTAAAAAAAACTTAATTTTTTAGAGCCAATTTTATTACAAGTTGTTTTCCATTTTTGTGCAATTCTCTGGTACTTTTTATTGCTCCTATTATGAGACATTTTCTAGAATTTTAGAAATTTTGCAAGAACTTTCTGATAATCGAATTTGCGAGTTCTGTATTAACCATATCGTATTTCTTTGAACAAAAAATGGTGGCAATACAGAGTTTTATTCATTTTAAAAGACGATTTACAAGCTCTATGAAAAATTTCACCATTATGGAGTTAAATCACAAAATTTTTTGAAAATATCCAACAAAACGTCGCGTGCCACTACTGACACGCGTGTCATAGTTTTGCCAGCCCTGGTCTAGTGTATACTAAGCTTTAGTAATTCATAACAATATGTCTGTTCCCGTACTGTACTGCGGTTACCCATCAAAATTGCGTGTAAATTGCTGTTGTTTGGGCTGTTTTGGGTTCCCTCGGGTACTCGCGGTAACGCACATAATAATTGTATATGTAAATAGAAAAAAAAATAAAAACTTCAAACCATATATAGCCCTTTGGGCTTGGTTATGTATTGAAGAATAAATAATAAAAAAGATACCAATATATATTTATCGAGCAAAAAAAAAAATTTGTCAAAATTGCTTATATAATATTCTAATATAAAGCAAAAATAGTAAACTTTTCATTGGTTATACAAATCTAAATAAAAATACCATAAAACGTATTTAAAAATGGGTCGAAGCATTGCAGGCGGATTAAACGAACCACAGCCAAGAAAAAAATAAGCGGACCTGATGGAAGAACAAAGCATATCAATAAAATAATGACGCTTAGCATACGCCTATGATCGTAAAAAAGGGGGTTAGAAAGGAAAATGTTTGCTTGATGGAATGGCCTTCTCAGGATCTACACCAAATTGGGAACCTTTGCAAATTGTTAAGGACAAAATCGCACCTCTCAAAATTAAAAATAAAGCCACATTCACAATGATAGAGTACTCCACACTGCAGAGTGGAGTATACTAAAACAAAGATGGTATGATACAAAAAATATGTAAGTGCGAAAAAAAGGAACAAAGTACACTCTCCAAAGTGGACTATTGTAGATAATAGTACAAGAATGCTTGGTACTCGATTCCATCAGAAACATGTAAAGAAATTGTTGATTCTACGACTCGTAGATGTTTGGAAGGGGTTTTCAACGAAATATTAATATATGTGACGCGCAAAATAGAAAGGGACCTAAGGTCAGGAGAGCATGGGATCGGTCTCATTCGATGCTCAGATGTTGTCCACAAAAAGAAAAGAAAATTGATTTTTTTTCTCTTAGGTCCCTTTCTCTATGCGCTGTCACATATACATACGTAAGTTTTTTTAGTAAAACTAATTTTTTTTTCTTTTTCAAAACAGCCTATATATGTTACTCGACACATATTACTGAAATTTTTATGTTAATCATATGTTCACATTTATGATGTCTTATAAAAGCTTAGCATATAGCATAGTAATAAACGTTATCTTTTTTCTTGTCTTTGCTTTATTTTTTGTTGGAATGAATTTATGAGTGTTTACTAAGTGAACCTAATTATTTGCTCGTAACTGTACTTTCCTCAATTTTGAAACTATTTCGGTAAACCTTATTTTTTCCAAGTTTTTCAAGACAAAATGTTAAATCTATTCATTTAATTAATATTTCTTAATTTTTAGGCTTATTATGACATCAAGTCATATGCCCAACCTTTAGCATATAAATCATTCGAATTGAGACATTTATTTAACCATGTCAGACATCCTTCCTTTTTGGGTCTAACAGTAATTTTTTGGGCCATAAATCTTATGACTTTGGATCGTCTTTTGTTGGCCGTTATGTTAACTGCCTATATGTATTTTGCTTGGTCCACAGATCATAGTGATTTAATTTATCAAAAATGTCAATTACAACGTAAGAGAGAAGAATTAAAGTCTCAATAACTGCATTTTTATGCAGTCTTATGTTTAATTTTTAACTACAATATCCTCATTTAATTTACTTAATTTAATAATTAAAAGTTTTCTTAGTTTATAAATAATTTAAAAAAAAAACAAAAAATATATTGAATAAGTTTTTTTTTGTAAAATAGCATCTTGTTGTTTTTATTTCAGGGATGTAAAAAGCTCTCTTCGTTCGAGCCAGAAATACGTATATATCCATTTTTCAAGAAAGTTCGTCAGCCAACATAAAAAGAGTTGCTCGAATCAAAAAAGCTTGAATGAGCTAATGTTTAAAAGGCTCGTAGACAAAATTCAATCGAGCTTTTTGAAATCGAGTTGCTAAAACAGCTCACTCCCACCTTAAATAAAGTTATAAAAAAATTAAAAATTGAAACTTAATTTCCCAATACCCCATAGTATTTTTTTTTTTTTTTTGACTGATTCAAAATAAATTGGCGGAGTCCGTAAAGGAACACGCAGCTTGCCAGGATGTCCCACCTCCAAAAAGTTGATAAGATGATAACTTCTCAAAAACCAAAAAATTCTCCCTTAGAATTCAATTTTACATGTATCAATAAAATTTACCCCATAGTATTTCGAACACAAATTAAATTGAATTATGTTACATTATTTTAAATTGTGGTTCTAACTAGAGATGGGCGCGTGACACGAAAAAATGATAGCACTCACGTGAGTCGTGCGTGAGCGTGAGTTAAAAAAATCTTCGTGAGTGAGTCGTGCGTTGGTAAATTTTTGTGCGTGAGTTTGCGTGATTATATTAAACCAGATTGCGATACTTTACAATTTTGGAAAAATTCCAGAGATCTTCCCCTGTTTAAAATAATGTGTATTCCAGTCAGTTCAGGTACTAGCGAACGGGTGTTTTCTACTTCTGCCAGAATTCCTATATAAAGGAAAAATCGACTTCTTAAAAATTTTATAAAATTAAATTAAAGGAATTAAATGTGCTAAAATCCCAAATAACAAATAATGAAAAATAATCTGTTAAAAGCATGTCCCTATCCAAACTTTATTCTTGAATAAGGCAATCGTCAGGGGGCGACGTTTTTAGTATTTCTAGAAATATTTGTTAAGTTAAAGTGCAAACTCAATGAGAATTTCTTGTCCTAGTCTAGGAGCGTTTCTAAACATTTAAATATCAAAGAAAAAAAAATACCACAATTTGCTTTGTCATCTTCCAATATACGTACTAATCTGTTTTGACATCCATTCAAGTATAATCAACAATAGAAAATAATATGTTTTCTATTTGCACAAGCACTTGCATATTAGTTAAATTTTTAACATACCCCCCAGATATGTGGTTATGTAACTATATACCTGGTAATGGTAACTAGTTACTTTTCTTATTATATTTCTTATTACTTTTGTATGGCGATGTGTCGAAAAATGAGTTTTGCTTACACACCAGCATACGAAAAATCTAAAAATATGTCATTACCTATATGCTTACCAGTACTGACAAAAAGAATGAGTCTAAAAATAGATTTTCAAAAAAGTTTTATAAAAAAAATATTTTTTTATTGTAAATTTTTTTTTAATAAAATTTTCTAGTGCGGGAATCGAACCTGGGACTCCAGGTTGCCAGTAAATACCCTACGGGAAATTTTAACAAACTGTCACCGAACTGGCCCCTTTATATGAAATAGACTGGTCACTTTTACATGGCGTTGTCATAGGAGGTGGAAATTGACCCCTTGTGACATGTCACAAGACAAATCCCAGGACAGGTCCCTGAAATTGAGACTTCAGTAACCTGTCCTAGGATTTGTCTTGTGACATGTCACAAGGGGTCAATTTCCACCTCCTATGACAACGCCATGTAAAAGTGACCAGTCTATTTCATATAAAGGGGCCAGTTCGGTGACACTTTGTTAAAATTTCCCGTAGGGTAGCTCTACCATCTGAGCTATATCGACATGTAATATTTGATAGATAAAACCATAATTGACCTGCTGCACACCAGTCAGCTTACTCGCCAACATACAAAAAAATCAAAAAATATGTGGTTACATATATCCTTACCAGTGTTGACAAAATATTGAGTCTAAAAATAGATTTAAAAAAATTTTCAAAAAAGTCTAGAAAATTACTTTCTATTTGAAATAATATAATGATAAAAATAAGCCATTATCAGTAAAAATTATATGTTTTGAAATAAAGCAGAAGGTAAGTGGGTGTCATTAATGGTAGTCCAAAAAATTATGATATGTCATTACCGTTTCTACACTGGATAGTTAGGCTAATTTCAATTCTAAATAAAAAAAACTTATATTCAATAAAGAAAGTTTCCTTAAATAATTAAGATAAAAAACAAATTTCATATTTTTCGTATTTCGTGAGCGTGAGTACTTCGTGAGGGTGATTAAAATTGAAATTAATCACGTGAGCGTGAATGAGTGTCAATAAATTTGTGCATTATAGTTCGGTTTGGTGAGCGCTCTTTCTAGTTCTTGTTCAATTTGTTGTAAAAATCTAGATATCTTTTCTAGTTAAACCCCTTTTTAAATCAAAAATTTTAATAAAAATTTCCTTTTTAGGCATTTCTATTCACAAAAAGGAATACGTACTTTATTAAATTTGGTAAAGATTTCATTATTAAACAAAAGCTTCGATTTATTTACATATTTATCTCTTTAACACATTTAAACAAGCGTCTTCAAAAAATTGTCGGTAATTTTATGGAGTAACATAACCGATAAACTTTTGCAACTTTTATACTAATTTTTGTAAATGATAAACATATTTACTGAATGAATGAAATGAGCGATTGAACTAAAAGAGCTATTAGTTGTGAACTAGGTGTTTGGTTCAAATTAGTGAATAGTTCAATTGAACTAGTTGAACCCAACTGATGATATAACAGCTGATAGAAACAATTTACCCAAATTTACACGAAAAAAAAGTCTGGGCTTTTTCGTGCAAGAAGAACAAGAATATTACTCTCTCATGACTGCTCTCATTTACCCAATTACATACTCATTCCATGCTACTCTTACGTACTCAACTGGTACTCTTTTTTTTTGTTCACAAGCTGTCCCCAACTCGATTTACAAGCAAAAAGTAAATATTCCCTTATTTAACGGAATTTTTGGTATTAAATTGCAGAAATTTCGTTTGAAGGTACAGAAATTGGTTTAAATCGGGTAAAAATCTTAATATGGTGTCATATAAAATTACAGCCTATTTGATAAGTCCCCATATACAACCACATACAGCTTGATCCGAAAAATAGGTCATCTACATGTGTCTAATTATATAAATTTAGATATAATTTGATACAGTTTGATCCAAGATTTGTCCATATCCAGGACATCATATTATATCTAATTCGATATAAAAATATCTGATTTTATATAATTTTGTCTAATAGTAGGTATACTTTTTATGCATACCAGCTATTAAATTGACATAGAAATTTGTATAGTTTGAACAATTTCAAAGACCCAAATTTTATAACATAAAATAAAAATTTAGTTGAATGCTTTTGTCTTCTAAATCGTACGCATCATTTTTTAACATGATTTTACATACATGCAAAAAAATCACGTGAAAATTATTTGGCTACCCATATACATTTATTAAATATATGCGAATACATGCGAACGTTGCTGTCCTTTATTATAAGGTTGTACGATAGATATAAATTTATGTATGACATTCAAATTAGGCTCTACATATGTTCCTTTTTTTATTCATGGCATTAAATATAATTCCATATTTATCCAAATATGAGTTCCTTTTACATATATGGAAAAATGTATTCTTCGAAATATGTTCATATACAAGTCCCTTTTGCATACATTGAATAACATATACTTTCATATTTGTCCATATATGAGTGCCATTTCCATATATGAAATAACAGATGCTTCCATATATGTATGTCTGTATATGAAATTTTTTCCATATATGGAATCACATATACTTCCATATATGTTCATATAAAATTCATATATGTTAATAAAAAATCCATATTTGTTCATATGTGTCCATACATAAACCATATATGAACATGTTTGAGCGTATATGAACATTTTTCACCGGGTATGGAGTAATTAACTCTTTAATTTTCAGACTACTAAATTTGATGTTGAACTATATATTAATTTCTACGGGATTATATAGAAAGTTATATAAAATTACAAGAATATATTTTTAGTATGACGATACATACAGTGTTATATAACTTAGTATCGAACCATATATAATCATATCGGTCACTACATATATTTTGATTAGTTTTATATGACTTATGTAGTTATATATGGAGTCAGATTTGGGGATATGTAATAACATCATTTACCATACAAAAAAATTCGTTGAAAAAATAATATCAGATGTAGTTGTATATAATGATATGTGTCTTAATGTGACTCCATTCATTGTCAGATATGACCCAATCACATTATATATGACAATATATAACTATTTTTACTCGGGTGTGCAGAAATCTCAGAAATATGTGCTGCCATATAAATTTTACCCATTTTTTGTGTTAAAAATGCCAGGTTCAGATGGAAATGAAAAAAATCTCCAAAAATAAATAAAGAAAAAAAAAATGGTCCGATCGGGTTAAAAATTTGACCACAGGTAAAACTTTTAATTGGGCTTGCAAAATAACTTTGTTTTTTTTTTGTCGGTTGGGCCTATCTCGGGAGTTATTTCGGTTCAAAGTTTGAAGTTGGAATTGCTTATAACTGCGCGATTTTTGGATAGTACGCATATTATTGGAAAGGTATTTAAAATATCTTTCATTTGACATTAAGGATTTTTATGTTAATTAACCCATTACGGCTCAATTTAAAAATTTTAACTTTTAGAAGTTGTTTTTAGAAAAAAAGGTTTTAGTTCAGAAGATTGTGTATTAAAAAATAATTTGTAATTAGGCCCTGTGCGAGATGGTTAAATAAATTCTAAACTAAATACAATTTGACAAAAGGGTTTAAATTTCTTTAAAAAATTTTTTTAAATTTTTTAAAAATTTCATAGAAATTTGGAAACCTGAATTTAGTTTAGATTTTATTTAGCCAGTTCGCACCCATCCTTATTAATATATTAGCTGTGATTACGCGGCAAACTATCAACGTTGGCTTATGTTGTGTGCATTTTGTCGTGATCGGAAAAGTATCTTCAGACTTATTCCAATTTCAATTTTGAACTTTAAAGCCCCGCCCACTCGAAAGTAGGCGTTTCCGACAAAAAATATTTATATTTTTGAACTCTCAATAAAAATATCTACCTACGATAAAAATTTTGAACTCATAAGAGATATGCCCGTAAACTGCACACGCAAAAAATAAAACATGTATAAATGCCGAAGTACTTCGGTAAAATACAACTTCAAAAGTTTTCTGTTAAGTTACACAATTCTTTAATTAAAATATAATATTTTTTAAGATAAGTTGCAAAAGAAAAAACTTAGGTAATTTAACATATTTTGAAGTGCATGAAAATAGAATGAGCCAAAAACTAAGGCAAGTTGACAAAAACTAAGAATTGATTAATCTATATGTATTTTTATATTAACTTACAAAAAATACTTTTGAAGTTGTATTTTACCTAAGTACTTCGATAATAATACACTTTTTATTTTTTCCGTGCACTTTAGCAAAAATTTACTTTTCTTTAACTGTTAACTTATTTTAAAATAAACTAAGATTAATTCTTACCCATAGTTATCCATGTCAAATTTATATGGAAATATCTGTGGTTAACGTTTTACCTTGATTATGTTGGAAATAAAGATATTCGTCCTATACCTTATTGGCCTTATAACACTTATAATAAAAATAAAAACTCGGCATAATTAAACCCAAAACAGGTAAATTTTACCAAAAACCGGCAAATTTATACTTTTTACTTTTTTTGTAAATATGGCATTCTTCCACCATAACTAAATACCAAGGTTGGTTACCGAAACGAATAACGGTAAGGGTAACGGTAACGGTATCGGATTTCGTTTGTTTAGGTAACGGTAAAGGTAACGGTATTTAAGAGGGTTTCGGTAACGGTATACCGTTATCGAAACAGCAATACCGGTACGTACCGGTATTAAAAATTGTGTTAAAAACATATAAAAACAAGTAAAAATATGGCATATTTTTAATTTTAAGTACTGAAAATACAGATTTTAAGCCATAAATTCAATGCTGATAGTTTTAATAAGTAAAATTATTATCTATAAATTTTTTTTATAAAAAAACAACACTCATGATTATAAAGTAAAAAATAAAAAAATTGTCATTTTTATATAAAATAACAAATACCGGTAAAATACCGGTAAATATCCATAAAAATAACGGTATCGGTAACGATAACGGTATTTGGAAATTTTTTTAGAGGTATCGATAACGGTAACGGTATTCAATTTGAAACGGTATTTTAGCGATAACAGTATTATAACGATAACGGTAACCAACCTTGCTAAATACACAAAATGTTGCAACTCAACTTAAAAATGTTGCAACTCAACTTAATTTTATGAGAAAAATATTGCATATCGAGTTGGCCCGAGTTCGATTTTTTCGAGAGAGTTTAGAGTAGCATAATTTCTCTCTATAATATATTCTCTTTGCCAATTGTGCAGTAAGAAAACGCTTTTTGGTAAAATTGGGATCCCGCGGGATCCCAATGTTGAGTACCCGAACAGACCTATTAGTGTTGAAATATAACATAATTTCAGCCAGGTAACTGTTTCATCAGCTAACAAAAAACAAGACTGCACATTTAACGATTTCTTTAACTTGAAAGTTTTTTTTTTGAAAAATAAAATCTGAGCTAAAAATGTATTTGTTAAAACTTTGAATTAGAGATGGGCACGTGAGCAGAATTTTGCGTGATTCACGTGAATCACGCGTGAGTGTGAGTAAAACATTAATTTCTCACGTGAACGTGAGTGAGTGTTAATAGATCAAAAATGTTCATGAGTGAGTGTGCGTGAGTAAAATTTTTGCGTGAGTGAGTGTGCGTGAGTCGAATTTTCACGACTCACGTTTTTTTGGGATTTTTATTCATATTTTTCGTAATTGTTTTAGGCGACTATATTTGTGGGTATTTTTAATACAAGATAAATGGCAGAATTTCATAGTCGTAGGGTTTCCCGGAAAACGGGAATGAAAATCGAAATTAGGTTTTTGGTCACATTTTTTTTATTTTGATTTGTTTTATTGCGTCAATTTTAAGGATGAAAGAATGGAAATATTTTAATTAATGAATTTTGGTTTAAATGCCTATTTTTTGTAAGACATTTAATTCTCTTGTCAAGTCATAAAAATCTATGTTTTACCTTCTGCCAAGTTACTTTAGGTCTTTGTCAAGTTTCAAGCTAATATATAATTTGCCAAGTTAAAAATACTTTTATGAATTTTAAGAAATCGCTTTCTGCCAAAATCCAAAAGTTTTAACAGATTTATTGGACCCATATTTGCATGTTGGTGCGGGATCATCGGCATTATAGAGTTTCAAAAAGCTCTAACATTCGTAATTTTTTAAAGTTATACTGAAGTTTATTAGGTTATAAAAAGTGTTTTGAAAACCAAAATAAATAATTTAATTTTTCCAGAATTTATAGATTCACAAGTTATTTTTTTAAAATCAAGTTTTTTCTTCTCCAATGTCACGGTTTTTTGACTTTAATAATGTTGTAATTATAGTCACAACTTTGAATAGGCACGTATATATTAATAGGCTTATCTAAAACATACCCAATTTATCGCTTACCAATGTCATGTGATCCATTGATACTTCTACATTAACCTTCTACTGTCCAAGGCCCCTAAAAAGCGATCTTCAGATCAAATTAGTGATCATTACTAATATATAAATAACACTGTGAGACAAATGGTAGGGGTTCAAACTACCGGGGAAAGTTATATCGGTAAAAAAGAAGTTATACGTGTCCCGGCGTTTCGCTGGGTCACCCCTAGGAATCGAGATATATCGATTTGACCTTTGGTGGTCTTTTTTTTAACATAACTCGAGAACCACTAGTACGATTTTGCCAAACAATTTTAAAAAAATTAAAAATTACAATTCCTTTAATCTGTTCATATAACGTTTTTCTATATACTCAACAGTTTTGCCGGTAAAAATAAATGTATGAAGAAAAAAATATTTTTTGCCTAAAATATTAAAAAAAAGTAATAAACAAAAGGTTATTGATTTTTATGGTAGCGGTAACAAACATTTATTTTTACCGGCAAAACTGTTGAGTATATAGAAAAACGTTATTTGAACAGATTAAAGGAATTGTAATTTTTAATTTTTTAAAAATTGTTTGAGAAAAATCGGACTAGTGGTTCTCGAGTTATGTCAAAAAAAAGATATATCTCGATTCCTAGGGGTGACCTAGCGAAACGCCGGGACACGTATAACATATTTTTGACCGATATAACATTTCCCGTTGGTTTCATCCCATCCCGATTTTGACTGTCGCATAGTGTAATAAGCATTAGGATTAGGGCCTAATGCATATAATTCAGTGTCAGAACTCATTATTTTTATTAGACAAGGTCGTTTTTGTTAGTAGTTGTCTATATATCTTTATTTAAATAATAAAATGTACATTTTTAAATTAATTCTGGGCCTGCGAAGCCATATATATGGCTTATCTGCAGGAAAAAAAAATTATTCAAAATTAATTTTAATTTATAATAATTCATTGCGAGTTTATAAAGAATTGTTTTATAAGTTTTTTTCTTCTATACTTGTTGTGTATGTTCATTAAATTAGCTGGAAGTATATTCATGATTGTGGGTAAAGTAATTGCCAATGTGTTTTTCCCGTATTTGTTGCGATATTTCCCAATTTTAAATCTACCTTCAGATCTAAGTCTGGTATTGTGTACATCGTCGATGATATTTAAAAATCTCGAGTCATTGTAGAATTCATTAAGCACTGTTGTGTAATAAATGTTTTCTACGTTGAGTATATTTAGTTTTCTTGAGACGCTGTCTCCCGCACGGCTGCTGTTGTTTCTACATCTGTTGGTGTTATTGTTATTGATGGTATTGTTACTTGTTGGGTTGTTATTGTTGATGATACTCGGTGTTTCTACGTTGTTTTTAGGGTTGTTGTAATTACACTGTGAGACAAATGGTAGGGGTCAGTGATCGGGAAGGGTTAAAACTACCGGGGAAAGTTATATCGGTAAAAAAGAAGTTATACGTGTCCCGGCGTTTCGCTGGGTCACCCCTAGGAATCAAGATATATCGATTTGACCTTTGGTGGTCTTTTTTTGACATAACTCGAGAACCACTAGTCCGATTTTGCTTAAACAATTAAAAAAAAATTAAAAATTACAATTCCTTTAATCTGTTTATATAACGTTTTTCTATATACTCAACAGTTTTGCCGGTAAAAATAAATGTATGAAGAAAAAAAATATTTTTTGCCTAAAATATTAAAAAAAAGTAATAAACAAAAGGTTATTGATTTTTATGGTAGCGGTAACAAACATTTATTTTTACCGGCAAAACTGTTGAGTATATAGAAAAACGTTATATGAACAGATTAAAGGAATTGTAATTTTTAATTTTTTTAAAATTGTTTGAGCAAAATCGGACTAGTGGTTCTGGAGTTATGTCAAAAAAAAGATATATCTCGATTCCTAGGGTTGACCCAGCGAAACGCCCGGACACGTATAACTTGTTTTTGACCGATATAACATTTCCCGTTGGTTTCATCCCATCCCGATTTTGACTGTCGCATAGTGTTATTTGTATCGATGTTGTTGTTGATGTTAATTTGGTTGGTATTATTGTTGTAAAATGTTGTACTGTTGCTGTTTGTTGCGTATCTAGAGGTTGTGTTGTTTCTTTGGTAATTCGTGTTGTTCGTTGCCAAATATCGTTGTTTTTTTCTAAAATTTTCAGTATTCTGTTCTGAGTTTGTTGTAGAGATTTACAATATGTTGCATTTCCCCATGCTGTTATCCCGTGTCTGATATACGACTCTGCCAGCGAGAAATATGCCTGTTTCAGAACACTAGGTGTAGAACAAATTTTGGTCCTTGTGGTACTCCTTGCTTGAGGCACGTTTCATCACTTATATTGTTTTTGATTTTGATACGGTATGATCTGCATTCTAGATAGTCCTTAAACCAGTTCAAACAGTTACCTCTTATACCATTTCCTTCTAAAGTTTCGATTAAATTCTTGTGTGACAAGGTATCAAATGCCTTACTAAAATCAATGAATAATGCTAGACAATGGTGTTTTTTGGTTAAACAACTGTTGATGAAGTTAGAGAAATTACCCATCAATTTGTTAATGTTTTTACCCTTTTGGAATCCGTATTGATTTTGATTATGTTGAATATTTCTAAAAACGGTGTGAGTCTACGCACGATAATTTCCTCAATAACCTTTTCAATGACTGAAAGTATGGAAATTGGTCTGTAGTTGTTGTAGTCCGATTTGTTACCTGATTTATATATAGGTCTTATTAAAGATGTCTTTAAAAGATTTGGTATTGTTGCGTTATCCAAACTAGAGTTGATTAGGGCAGTTATTATGTTATATATTTTGCATTGTTTCTCACATCTTTTGGTCTTATACCATCCACTCCTGCACCTTTTCTGATATTACGATTCGATAAAATATTGAAAATTTCCTCCTCGCATGTGTGATTCAGGTAAAAAAAGAAAAATAGTTTTTTGTTTTTTTAAAAAATGATTTGGTTAAAATAAAAAAATTATATCCCGGGTAAAAATAGTTATATATTGTTATATATAATGTGATTGGGTTATATCTGACGGTGAATGGATTCACATTAAGACACATATCATTATATACAAAAACATCTGATATTATTTTTTCAATGAATTTGTTGTAAGGTAATTGATGTTATTACATATCCCCAAATCTGACTCCATATATAACGATATAAGCCATATAAAACTAATCAAAATATATGTAGTGACCGATATGATTATATGGTTCGATACTAAGTTATATAACACTGTATGTATCGTCATACTAAAAATATATTTCTTGTAATTTTATATAACTTTCTATATGATCTCGTACAAATTAATATAAATTAAGAGTTAATTTATCCACAGCCAAATAATTTTCACGTGATTTTTTTGCATATTAAATTAAATTAAAAATGATGCAAACGATTTAGATTAGATTTTTATTTTATGTTATAAAATTTGGGCCTTTGAAATTGTTTAAGCTATAGAAATTTCAATATCAATTTAAAGCCGGTATGCATAAAAAGTGTACCTACTATTAGACAAAATTATATAAAATCAGATATTTTTATATCGAATTAGATGTAATTTGATGTCCTGGATATGGGCTAAGCCCACCCTAGACTTATTTTTGCCCACCCCAGAATTTTAAAAAATCTACCTACAATTCTTTTATCTATAATTTTGATGGCAAAAAGTATCACAATATTACTTTTTTTATATCAATTAATCCTGTGTTTTTGTGTTTGGGAAAATCTCTACTAGATTCTTAGGCAGCTAAGTTGTTGCAATCTAAGGGTCAGTTCTATAGTCAGAACTAAGATCGATTTTTGTTTTAAATATTTTTTAAATAAGAAAGTTGTTTGAAAAATTCTTACCTAAGAAATATTTAAGACACGATCGGTGAGGTAGTATCATTCCGGGCAAAGACCAAGGCTCAAATTTGGCTTAGTTCCTCCCGGCTCTTTTTTACAGCGTTTTGTGCACGGAAAAGTCCGAAATATTCCAAATATTTTGTTTCTTTTCATGGTTTTTTAGTTTCGTTGGAAGGTTAAAATTATTTTAAAGGGATTTAATCAATTCAGCTTATTTGATTTATTCAACAATTAAATTAAGTACCACCTCAATTAACATCACCCTCGATGAACGCAACTTCTTGGTTATCACAACAATTTGAAGTTACGATTATTAAAGATCTTTTTTAATTAAAAATACTAAATTTTCGAAAAATTTTAATTCACCTTATTTTTTAATATTTTTGTGTACATATTTTAATAATTTGTTTCATTCAATTACGTATTTTAAACTCCGATAGTTAATTTGTTAATTTTAAATACAATATTTGGTATGAAAATTAAAATAAAATAAAATGTGAAAATTTGCAAATAGTACTAAATGAGTCATAGGAGTACCATAGTACTTTTGAGCAGAGTTTCGAACGACTGCTAATAGCAGTCGTAATTTAGTTAAATTTTCATATTTTGTAAGCAACGTGCTTAAAAAAAAGAACTGCTTTCATTTTATATTATGAACTTGCTTATTTCAGTCTAACTGTGTAAGTAAATTTCAAAACACACAGTCATCATTTACATTTTTTAAGTTTTCAAACTAAGCGCAGCGTAACTGTGTGAGTTCAGCAACAAAACAAGTTGTGTTTCTTCTGCTTGCTGCGTTTTGAGTTACTGGTTAATGTGTTTTTACTTGACTGAGTAACGAAAAAAAAACTGCATAGTAGACTTAGAATAGCAGACTGGATAGTAGACTGGGGTCAGCAAACTATGTAGTTGGAACTTAAAGAGTTTTGTATATGCAAACAAAAGAAAAAAGAAACACTAGCAGCTTTAAAAAGAAAATACAATTAAACTTATCATATTTCCTATTTTATTTATTATTTTGTTAATTATATAATTTATATATTAATTAATTTCACACTTTATCGTAAATATGTATGTACGTATAATACTTTATTCTGATCAATTGTGGTACATAGTACATATGATTTGATTTTTTTAAATTGTCATTAATATGACACTAACTTACAACAATTGATTTTTTGGACAAATTACTACACCCAACAAATACATGGTAGTTGATCATTATTTTTTCAATTGTGTCATATGTTGGCTGAACAGAAAAATTTGTTATTTTAACAAAATTTATTCCTGTTTTTCAGCTTAAAATAAAATCTGTTAATTTTAAAACATTTTTTGTTAAATTTAAAAAATCTAAATTTAGGTAAACTTTATTTTTTTATTACTATTCTTTTGTTTTTGTTAATTAATTCATATATTAATTAATTTAACACTTTATCCTAAATATATACATTTCTGCATTGATTCAATTGGTACATATAATTTGCAGGTTTTTTTTAATTAATCCACTCTGATATATGTATGTAGGTATATGTGACGCGCAAAATAGAAAGGGACCTAAGGGTAAAAACCGGTTTTGTTGAGGAGAGCATGGGATCGGTCTCATTCGATGCTCAGATGTTGTCCACAAAAAAAAAAATTGATTTTTATACCCTTAGGTCCCTTTCTCTATGCGCTGTCACATATGTAAAAAATATGTCGTTTAGGTAACACTACCTTACAACAATTAATTTTTTGGAGAAATTACTACACCTAAAAAAATACATAGTTGTTGATCACTATTCAGTTATGTCATATGTACTACATATTTTTTTTTTTCAAGGTCGGTTACCGTTATCGTTATAACACCTTTATCGATAAAATACCGTTTTAAATTGAATACCGTTATCAATACCTCTAAAAAAATTGGAAATACCGTTATCGTTACCGATATCGTTATTTTTATAGGTAGTTCCCGGTATTTATTAATTTATGTAAAAAATGCCAGTTTTTGAAATTTTTTATTTTATAATCTTGAGTTTTTTATAAAAAAATTTATAGTTAACAATTTTACTTATTAAAAGTACCAGCATTGAATTCATAGCTCATAATCTGTATTTTTAACAACTAAAATTAAAAATATGCTATATTGAATGAGGGGTATGTATTGTTGATCTTTTATTTGGTAAAGCACCGTAAGTTGTTTGAGTTTCACGTGAAAAAACTGTTATACTCCATATAAAAAAAATGATTTTTCACGACAATTAGTTTACGTGAAAATTGTGTAGAGTTTGTTTTCACGCAAATTTAATGTACAAGATTATTATTTATCTTGGGAAAATGTGACATTTTATGTTTATTTTGATTGTGTCTTTGTTATAAAATTAAAAAATTGTTCATTTGTTTAAATTAAATTGCAATTTGAGGCATTTAAATTTCGAGTGAAATTTTTCCACGTGAAAAACAACTTACGTTGCTTAAATGAATGTTTTTTTTTTTTAGTTTGACTCTAGATCATAAATTAATAACACTTTCTGTTTAAATTCTTTTTCAAATCAAAGAAAGATGATACAATTTTCACAAGTAAATTACAAAGAATAAATTTTTTTAATACCGGTACGTTACCGAAACAGTCTTAAATGCCATTACCTTTACCGTTGCCGAAACAAACAAAATTTGATACCGTTACACTTAACGTTATTCGATTCGGTAAGCAAACTTGCTTTTTTGTTTGTCATCATGCTAACTCATGCATTTTCCCGATAAAATTTTATGGAATTTAATACCAGAGATGGGCCAAAATAAATTTTCATTTGCATTGCGACAAGAAATGATCATATGTGGGCTTTTTTAATTTGCATTGTATTTTAAGTTGCATTCTCCATTTATTACAATTATTAGAAATACACAATTTTGAATTAATAAATAAATTGGCAACATAATTAATTTTTTTAAATGGTTGTTGAATTTGTGGCAATTGCAATAAATTCAATTTTGATTCTGAGTTTAAAATATAATTTGTAACTTTTTATATTAAGGGTTTTTATATAAACTCGTAAATTCATTGTAAACCTTGTATAAATTAATAAAAACCATATTTTTTATGTATGGAGTTTGACATTAAACTCATAAACATACCAGTTTTAAAATGTTTACGAGTAGAATACGAGTTTATATGAAAACCCCTATTTTGTTTGATTTTGGCAATTTTTTAAATCTATTTTCACAATAGTTTTTTTGTTTATATTTACATCAGCTGTTTTACCAAAGTTTACCCGAAGAAAAAGTCTGGTTAAATTTTGGTAAAAAGAGACACACTAATACACTCTCATTAGCGCTCTCATTTACCCAATTTTCGAGTACGGGAACGCTTTTGGGTAAATTTCGATAACATTGGGAACGTACGGGAACGCACTTATTGTCATATGCTTTATGTGTCATCATTCTATAAGTGCCACCCTCCAAAAACGCCGGAAAATTGAATCCAAAATTTTAATTATTTTTTTGTTAATCTTTACAAAAATCTAAGGTCAAATACAGCTACTCCGAAATTTTAGAAGTACCCATATATTTAATGTGTTTTTTTTTTTAAATTGCCTGTAGGTGATATTTATAGAATATTCGGTGTATATATTGTATAGGTTCTTCAACCAATATATCGATAAGCGTGTTCGTTTACTTACTACAAATTGCTACTTTTACTACAACAGGAAAAGTTCAATTCAAAAAATAAACAAAACTTTCCAATTGTAGTAAAATTAGTAAGAATTTCGAGTAAACGAACACACTGGATATCAAATGAAATGTCAACGTAAAATAAAAAATTGCCAAAATCAAACAAAATATAAAAAGTTACAAATTAAGTGGGTTATTTTGTAAAACGCAACGCCTTGTGTTGCGTTGATTTGTGTATAAATTGTTATTGTTACAAAAACAACTTGTATGGAAAACAGCGCAACTCAAGGCTTTGCGTTTTACAAAATTACACCCTAAATTTTAAACACAAAATCAAAATTGAATTTATTGCAATTGCCAGAAATTCAACAACCATTTAAAAAAAAATAATTATGTTGCCAATCTATTTATTAATTAAAAATTTTGCATTTCTAATACTTAATTGGAATAAATGGGGAATGCAAATTAAAATAAAATGCAAATTAAAAAAGCCCACGTACATATGATCACTTCTTGTCGCAATGCAAATGAAAATTTATTTTGGCCCATCTCTGGTACTAAATTTCATAAAATTTTATCGAGAAAATGCATTAATTCAAATTATATATGTATATACTCTACGGGTTAGTATTATGCCAAACAAAAAAAGATATGTAGTACATATGACATAATTGAATGTGATCAACAACTATGTATTTTTTTAGGTGTAGTAATTTCTCCAAAAAATTAAATGTTGTAAGGTAGTGTTATCTAATCGACATATTTTTAACATATGTGACAGCGCATAGAGAAAGGGACCTAAGGGTATAAAAATCAATTTTTTTTTTTGTGGACAACATCTGAGCATCGAATGAGACCGATCCCATGCTCTCCTCAACAAAACCGGTTTTTACCCTTAGGTCCCTTTCTATTTTGCGCGTCACATATACCTACATACATATATCAGAGTGGATTAATTAAAAAAAACCTGCAAATTATATGTACCAATTGAATCAATGCAGAAATGTATATATTTACGATAAAGTGTTAAATTAATTAATATATGAATTAATTAACAAAAACAAAAGAATAGTAATAAAAAAATAAAGTTTACTTAAATTTAGATTTTTTAAATTTAACAAAAAATGTTTTAAAATTAACAGATTTTATTTTAAGCTGAAAAACAGGAATAAATTTTGTTAAAATAACAAATTTTTCTGTTCAGCCAACATATGACACAATTGAAAAAATAATGATCAACTACCATGTATTTGTTGGGTGTAGTAATTTGTCCAAAAAATCAATTGTTGTAAGTTAGTGTCATATTAATGACAATTTAAAAAAATCAAATCATATGTACTATGTACCACAATTGATCAGAATAAAGTATTATACGTACATACATATTTACGATAAAGTGTGAAATTAATTAATATATAAATTATATAATTAACAAAATAATAAATAAAATAGGAAATATGATAAGTTTAATTGTATTTTCTTTTTAAAGCTGCTAGTGTTTCTTTTTTCTTTTGTTTGCATATACAAAACTCTTTAAGTTCCAACTACATAGTTTGCTGACCCCAGTCTACTATCCAGTCTGCTATTCTAAGTCTACTATGCAGTTTTTTTTTCGTTACTCAGTCAAGTAAAAACACATTAACCAGTAACTCAAAACGCAGCAAGCAGAAGAAACACAACTTGTTTTGTTGCTGAACTCACACAGTTACGCTGCGCTTAGTTTGAAAACTTAAAAAATGTAAATGATGACTGTGTGTGTTTTGAAATTTACTTACACAGTTAGACTGAAATAAGCAAGTTAATGGTTGAATATGAAAGTGTGAACTATTTTAAGCACAGTCACCAGTTGAGGCAAATTTTTTTTAAACTTGTTATTAAACACTGCTTTTGAGGTTCTAATAGTACCATAAAAAGTACTATAGTACTAACGTTATCATCCCTTATATAGAGAGAGACGATCCTTCCTATGACTCTCTTATATTTTTAGCGAACTCAATGGCCTTGCAACTCTCTCAATATTTTTTATTTGAAAAAATAGGAACATTTATTTTATTTGAAAAACGGGAACGAACTGGTTAATCAGGGATGGAAAAGACTCACTTAATCGGGCTCTTATACCAAAAAATGTTAGATCGCTCTTACACATTTAAAAATGTAAGTAACTAAAAAATAGCTTCCTCTTTGGCTCGTTAAAAAACATAAAAATTAAATATTTAGATATTTAGCGTTTTTTTAATCACCTGGATTAAGAATTTTTCATACAAAAAGTGGATTTATTAAATCCAAAAAAAGCAGCCTATTAATTTAATGACAGAAAAAATACGAACGAAAATTAAAAGAGAAACAAAAAAATTGAAAAACTAACAAATAAAAGGTTTTTATTAATTTTTTTTTATGAAATATGTTTAGAAAAAAAAAAACTACAACGCACTAAATACATATTTTCGATCTTGGACATGGAGAAATAGCTCAAATAGAAATGGCAATTTTTCACTCTATAGTAAGTAATTTAATTAAATCCAATTAGTGAATATTAAATATTGCAATGGAATTTTTCAATTGTGTAAAAATATAAATTGAAGTGATAAAACTGAAAAGGCAGACTGTTTATCGCTGTTTTATATAAAATATAATTAAAAATTAAAAGTTAAAGTAAAATCCTTCATCATCGAATTCGTTATTAAAAATTAGGGTGAAAGAAGTGTCGGACAGAAAATTTTTTTAAAATAGGGAGAATCTAACCCCATCTGTTGAGCACTTTTAGAAATACTTTTTGGATTTATTAAATCCAAGTGATTAGAAAAAACGGCTATTAGCAAATATTAGCACAAATTGCAAAAAAAAAAAAAAACATTTGCAAAAAGCGAAATTTTTGCAACAATTTATTCGCTTGCAGAATGTCGATCGCTTATTACCTCTTTTAATTTATTTTCTGTACCATAGCCTTTTTCGAATTCCGCCGTTATTTTGCAATTTTTAAGACCGGTATTTTAAATATAAAACCTAGGGATTAAATTTTTGTACCATAAAGTCTTTTTTCAAATTCAGCTATTATTTTGCAATTCTTTACGTGCGTTTTTTTTTTAATTTATAATCTAGGGGCTATAATACACATTTCAGACAACAAAGTTTGGTGGCTAGTTGCAAAAAAATCGCGAAAAATAAAATTTGCAAAATGGAAAATTTTTGCATCAATATATTTGTTTGCAGAATTTAAATCGCTGATTACGTTTCCTAATTAATTTTTTGTACCACAAAGTCTTTTTTCGCGTTCCGCTTTTATTTTGCAATTTTTTAAGTACGTTTCTTTTTAATTTATAATCTAGGGATAATCTAGGGACTATAATACACATTTCATACAACAAAGTTCGGTGGCTAGTAGAGGCCATTATGAATGTTTTGCAAGACATTCACAAAACATTTTCTTATACAACACCAAAATATTTTTTTTTGTTTTCTGTTTTATTTTTTTTTGTAATGATCTGAATTTTAACATCTTGTAAATAACTACAAATAAGTAAAATGGTCAATTTTTGTTATATTTAGTATTAAAAATTGTCAAATCTCTCATCAGCGCATGCAAGAGAATGTCTTGTAAGACATTCATTCAGCCCTCTAGTGGCTAGTTGCAAAAAAAAATCGCGAAAAATAAAATTTGCAAAAGGGATAAATTTTTTCATCAATATATTTGTTGGCAGAATGTAAATCGCTGATTAAGTTTTTTAATTAATTTTTTGTACTAAAGCCTTTTTTCGCTTTCCGCGATTAATATTTGCAAAAAGGAAAATTTTTGCGTCATTGTATTCATTTGCAGATTGTTAATCGCTGATTGAGTTTTTTAATTATTTTTTTTCTACCACAAAGTCTTTTTTCGCGTTCCTCTATTATTTTGCAATTTTTTTAATTCGGTTTTTTAAATTTATAATCTGCGGAGTATAATGCCCATTTCATAAAACAAAGTTTGGTGTTTAGTTGCAAAAAAAGAAAATTTTGGCATCGTTTGCAGAATGTAAATCTTTTAATTAATTTTTTGAACTCCAAAGACTTTTTTTGCATTCCGATATTATTTTGCAATTTTTTACATATGGTTTTTTAAAATTCATAATCTAGGGCTATAATACTGTTGGAATAGTATAATTGCATAGTATAGTTCCATTCTTGATTTTTATAACTAAATTATTATTTTCCATCCCTGGTTACAATCGATGTTTTAAGTCATACAAAGAGCGCACATAATGACCCTGCAAACATTTAAAAGATACCTTCCAAGAAGATATTAAAGCAATATCTTCTATTTGTCATTTGAATGAAAATAATCAAGTAGTATATACTTTGAAATTGTCTTCCTTTTATCACTTGGAAGATAATTCGGCGATATTTGGAAAAAAATAATTCAAAACTTTTATCTTTTATCAACTTTTATGACAATATTGCGGCAATATCACCTTTGTATCATTTGGAAGATAAAGCAAATTTGTTTAAAATCTTTTATCAATTTGGAAAAAATTAAAACTAAATTTGTACAAAAACAATCAAAAGATATATAGGAAATAAACTCGTGAAAAGTTAAAATTAATTGCGCGGGAAAAATCGGCTAAGATGAAATCAAGATAATTTATAAGTTGGTCAATGGATTATGTATGCAGATATTGTTTTTCAGGCTTAAATTTAATAATGAAAAAATTAAATCGTTTTTTTATTGTACCGGGAGTTTATTTAGCGATATCCCTTTTATCTTCCATATGAGTTATTGCTTTCATATTGCCTGGAAGTATTGTTTTAGTGTAACAGTTGTTTCCGACGGAGGAAACTTCCGGAATACGAAATTGATATTGCCGGCAATAAATGTTTTCTTCCCGGCGATATGTTTGGAGAATCTTTTTCGTATTGCCATGTTTGCTGGGTGATATTGGTTTGAGTATGTTCCTGTTACAAGGCACATAATAGAACAAATGCTTTCTCAGTGATAGAGAGTCCCCCAATCTCTTTATTATGTATACTCTTTGGCGAACTCGGGCGAGCAAATAAAAACCGGGTGAAAATAGTTTGCGCACACAAAAGATGCTGTGAGTACTGTGAGGGGAAAAATGTGATGACGTAAAATTTCCTTTTTCATTATTCTTCTTTGAAATGAGTGTTGTCAACTTCTAACACAACATCATTAACACAATGAAGTACACAATTTATACAAAACTTGATAAAATCCACGAATTTTAATGAACAAATTTTTAATAAGTATGCTTTCATCATTTTCCCTAGAGGAATTTTTTGTGTATGAATTATATAATCTCCACGTAAAATAATTTTCTCTGCGATTGATTTTGAAGTTAATTGATAAAAAAAATATTAAACCTAATGTGTGATGGAGACACCAAATTATTTTAAAATTTTATTGCGTATTTTATTTCATTTGTAGACACTACATTACGTTTTTTTCGATTCCTAGCACTTTTCATGTTAAATTTTGTGTTTTTCGGCAAAAAATGCTAACAGAGAACACATTAAATTAAATTATGACGCATTAGGAAATTATCTCGTTCCCCTTAAGAGCATCTAATTTCCCCCCAATTCCCCTGTATTATAGTTGGAATTTCTCCTTATTTTACGCTCTTTGATTTTACACAAGCAAAATGTGTTATTTTGCTTGTGCCCGAGTTCGCAAACAAATAAAGAGACGATTGAGCGAGACAATGGGGGATCGAACCTTCGTAATCTGCACATACAAAACCCAAGAGAACGATTTTTGCAGCGTGAGCGGGAATGTCAGCCTGTGGTGGAAGTGCCTTCAGTATGCCCCTATGGACGGGTCACGGGATACGTACTTTAATGTCAGTTGACTCGTTTTTTGCGTTGGCCATAATTAAATTAAAAAATCAATTAAAAATTAGAAAATTACCTCAAAAACTCTGATAACCCGTGAAAAAACGATTAGATTTGATCAAGTTAGGTTTGATCCAATTGTATCTATTCATATTAAAGAGTGAATAACAGCGTATAAAATTAAATATGAATTTATCTGCGATTCCGATTTTATAAATTTTCTTATCCGTTGCCTTATATAATTATATCCTAAAAAATCTTTTCTCTTATATCATTTTATATGCCATATACAAATACATATACTTGATCAAATTATATCTCGTTGAAGATACATTTTTATATTGATTCGAACAACACTTTATAAAACTAAATGTGACCCAAGAATATTTTAGATAAAATTATTTTACTATCTCGAATCGAACAAAATGTATGTTGATTTAAATACAATTATATACTTAATAATTCAATACAAAATTAAAAAGCTGAGCTTCTATCCCAACAAACAATTCGTTCCGGTTACGCACCGTTTTCGGTCCGTCATAAACGGAATCCAACTCCGTTTCCGTACCGTTATCTGGATCCGTATACTGACCAGAAAACGGAACTTAAGGAACATCGAAACTGATTCGAATCCGTTGAAAGTCCGTCAATGACGGACCGTAATGTCGTGTTAAAAACTGACAAGTCCGTTTAAAGTCCGTCAATGACGGACCATTTACGGACCGTTATGTCATGTAAAAAACGGACTAGTCCGTTGAAAGTCCGTCAATGCCGGACCTTTTCCGGACCGTTATGTCGTGTGAATAACGGAGTGACCCCATTTTTAGAATGCCGTTTTCGGTCCGTATTCGTACCGTTTTTTTAAACAAAAACGGATTGCATGTCTACCTATATTGACCTTATTTTTATTAATTATAAGTAGTACTTTTTAAGTTTTTTATATATTTATTAAAAATGGAATTTATTTTTTTATATTTACACTATATTTATATTTGCTGCAGCTTACGTCTCTGTCCAATATCCATGTCCAATATCCAAATTCAATACCTGCATGCAAAAGAAAAATTAAATTAGATGAGTTTTAACTAACTGTAATCACGATGGTGTTTTGCATACGATGCAAATTCGCACATTGCTATCAAAACAATTAAATGTTGTGTCATCAAATATTTCTTATTTGCACTCGCATACAAAAAAACAATCTTTAAAACACATAATAAGTTAAATTAATCTTACCATTTGATATATGTGACTTCAAATTCTTTGGTTGATGGGGTGTTAGGAGGGATTCACGCTACTGCGACTTATTTTTCCTCCAAATAATATTTTTTAGCAGCTAAAGGGGGTTTTAAAATAATTTGTGTACTTTTTTCAAAAAACAAACTGATACCGACAAAGTCCGTATTTAACTGTACTGAAACGGATACACAAAACGGAGTTAAAACATGCTGTATTCGAATCTGATGAAAATTGGTGAAGTCCGTATTTAACGGTGAGGAAACGGATACACCAAAACGGATTCAAAACGTATTGTATTCGAAAATCCGAAAGTACCGTCCGTTATTGTTCCGTATACGTACAAGCTTTGACGGATACGTGTTTTACGGACAGTTAACGTGCCGTAAAAGCCGGATTGATTATTCCGTAAATGCCGGAGAGTCCGTAAAAATGTTTCTTGGGATGTTATGTTGCATCTAGGGTTTTTAATGACCAGAATTTTTTCATTTCTGGGATAAATGAGACATACCAATGTTGCACTTTTTAATTACAATATCTAATCTTAAATCTAATGAAAGAAATAATATGAAAAGTAACTACACAGAGAAAAAATTATAGTTAAATCAATTACTATATCAGATTTTTATTAACATTTGATTTTAATCGATTAACCGATTCCTCGATTAATCGCCTCTGTTTTGGTTAATGTCGAAACAAATAATTTAAAACTCAAATAATTATTCGACCCGAATAATCGGTTAAAATAGGTCGATTAACCGGTTACATTTTTAATATGTAATTTTCTTTACTTTGGCTAAAATTCATAATTTTCGTTACTTTGGCTAAAAAATTACAAGAAATGCTTAGAAAAAAACAAATATTAACTAAAATTGTTTTAAAATCGATTTAAAGAGAAGCCTTTAGATACAATTTTTTCAGCAACTCCAAGCAAGTCGACATTGAAAATAAATAAAATAACAAAGTTTCTATTTGTAAAAAAATGCTTTAACACTATGTGACTGGCTGAAGCAGGCTTTAGGAAATACAATAGACAATTTTTCATTTCTATCTTAATTCTTTTAAAATGTAAAATTAATTTTCAAAAGCGAGAGCAGTTTTTCAGCCTCTAGTCTATGATTTTATTTATATTTATTTTAACAAAAACAGTGCGTATTAATTTTTAAAATTTTATTATTGCAAACATAGAATTTTGAAAGGCTGAAAACTGCTCTCACTTTTGAAATTCTATGATAAATCATTTTCATGACACTTTTTTATATAATCCCAGTAGCAAAAAATACTAGTTCAGAACCAGTTATGTACTAGTTTATTTGAACTAGGCAACTAGTACGAGTTCTACCGCCTCTCCATACAAACAACTGTAGAATTTAACATCGAGATGTCATAGGGATGGGGACAATTGTCCCCAAACTCCCACTTTGGTACTAGTTGTAGAACTAGTTTGAAAATTACAATTTAAGGACGAAAAATAGGGAGCAAAACTGGTACTAATGTGACACTCGCGGAACCAGTTCCGAAGTGACTCTTTGGAAATAGTACTGTACCAGTTGGTAAAGATCTAAATTATATACGTAGATAAAAAACAAACACTTTTTCTTTGATGAAACGTAGATTACACCGATAGTTTCCTTACGGAGATAATTAGGTCCATTTACCAAACGAAATCTAAAATATTTTGTGTTTATGATTTCTAATCACAATAAAAAATTTGAGTGTTTATTCGCAATTTCATACTATATTACTAACAACAAATGTAAACAAAACTAGAATTTCAAAACTCCTATTTAAATTTAATCTTTCGAAATAGTCTCGTATTGTTTCTATCAAACTAATAGGTACACAAATGGTTAAAAATTGTTTTAAGAACAAAAACTGGGAGCTGTACTGGTACTTATAAGAAATTTAGCAAACTAGTTCCGGAGTGAATCTTCGGTACCAGTACTGTACCATTTGATTTGCACCTCAAGGCAATTTACAGTAAAAAAATTTGGGCGTTTATTTGCATACTCTGATGTTCTATGAAATACAAACATAAACGAAATGAGAATTTTCCCTACATAGATCGTATTTAACTAGTACACAATAGAGTTGTAAAAGTATTGAGCATTCCGGTACTGAGTACTCAATACTGGCTGTTTTTTTGAGTACTCAATACTAAAACGGTACTACTCAATACTTTTAAAGATGCAATTTTCCGTAGAAATGTGTATTTTTCGTATGAAAATACAACTCTAAAAATAGTACTCTAAAAATACAACTCTGAAAATACAACTCTATTTGTGAAACAAAGAAATTTGTGACGAATTTTTGGAAATAATTTTTTATTTAATTTATTTAAAATGTTTTAAATTAATTAAAATGTAAGTAACAATAGTTATTTAACACGTGTATTTGAATTGTTATTATTTTTCCTAATAAATACGAATTCATAACATTTTTATTTTTAAATTCAAAAAAACCGTTAAAAGTATTGAGTAGTATCGAGTACTCAATTGAAAAGTATTGAGTAGTATTGAGTACTCAAAAAGTATCGAAATTTCACAACTCTAGTACACAACTGGTTCAAATGGCTTATTTTGAGAACTAGTTTTGTAGTTTCTAGTCAAAAAACTAGTACTTTTTAGAACTAGTTCGACCATTTGCTACTGGGATGTTTTATACCACTTTTAATGTTAAAATAAATTTTCTCTGACTTGTTAACAATTTTACTCTTTTTATATATTTTGTTATTTTTAATTTTCTTTTTTCGAATTTTGTATTTAATATGAACGGTATTCATTATAACTACTTTGTAATTTGGTGCTTTCATATAAGATTAAATCTTTGCACTGAATATTAAGAAATAAATAAATAAAATAAAAATAAATAAGTTTAGTGAAAACTTTCATTAAAACTCGTCCTATTAAATTCTCTCTGAATAAATTAACTCAAAATTGTTTTATTGTTAATGGCCCTTAAAAACCGAAAAGACTGAGAATTTAACAATTATTTATGATATTCCCAGACTACTAATATTCAGCAAAATTTTTTTCTGATTTTTGCAGAGTAAATTGGTATTTTCAAGTAGAAAAGTTAAGAAAATACATTAATTTTGCATTAAACGATTAACCGATTAATCGCCAATTTTCTCGATTACCCGACCCGAATAACCGATTAATCAATTTTAGTGATTTTTCGATTAATTGGTCGTTTTCCTACACTATTAGGGATTGGGGTTCGGGAATTCCTGGGCGGGAATTCCCGGGAAAAGTTTGCCGGGAATTCCCGGGAAAATAATATATTTTTCCCGGGAAAACGGGAAATTTTAAAAATATTAAATTTTTTAAATTGTTTTTGTTCGGAATAGGATTTTTTAATTTTAGTCATAACTTAGCGTCTTGACGAGACATCGATTTGTTCAAACAACGAACAATTTCTTGTTCGCCCAGGAATTTGTCTCGTGTGGACCACTCTTGTTCATGTTTTGTTCTTGTTCAGACAACGTTGTCAGCACAATTGTTCTCACAACTATGTGCAACAACAACCACGAGCCAGATCTAATTTTTACTTAGTGGCATTACTAAAAAATAAAGAAAATAAAAGAAAATGAATAAAATGTTAAGAAAAAGTAAATAATTTGTATTATTATTGAATTTAATGCAACTTACTTTTTATTATTGGAAAAAAATTAGTGAAAAACACATTGAAAACATGAAAATAAATAGTTTCGTTTGTGACCTTCTCCAAAAAAAAAAAAAATAATGAATTGTCTGCCATTACGTACCCAAAACAAATGGAAAAATTTTTTCCCGTTATTCTGCTGACGATTAGTTTTTGGGCAAACAAATCAATGTCTCGTCAAGACGCTAAGTTAAAAACATTTTAAATACCAAAACAAAAATGTCATTGTTAAAATCTTTTAAAAGGGAATCAATTTATTTGACACACAAAAAAAATCTTTTCCAAGTATTAGGAGCATTTCAACTAATAAAGATTTTTCGCATAACTTATTCAAAATTTAAGTAGTAAAACCTAAAAACTTGGTAAAATGTTTAAAAGAAATATGAACAAAAAGTTTTGTTTCTTACAAATAATCGCCCTTATAAATTTTTCAAATGTATATTTTAGTTAAAGTCGACCTTAGTTAAAATATTGGGTGGCAGTATACCTTGACTTGGTTTATTTTTGGAGCATTCTGATTGGTTAATTTATTTTCAACCAATCAAAATATTAAAAAAATATAAATATTTTTGTAAGGTTTTTAAACACAAAATGAACAAAACCGTATGAATAAAAATAAAGTCGACTTTAAATTTAAAATACTCCTTTACATTAAGGGCCAATAATTTTATAAGTAACGTTTTCATTAATAAATGTGATATTTTCAAGTAAGTTTACTTTATTTTAATACACCTGCTTTCAAACTAATATATTTGTTTATATTAAAGAATGAAATGTCAGGAGTATGGAAATACTTCACAAAAAAGACAATGCAGCGCAGTGCAATATTTGCCCTAAAATTAAATAAACTAATGGTTAGCGGAGGTATCTAAATTTGGTTATCAGACATCTAAATTTGGTTCACAAAAAAAAAAAAAAAATTGATGGTCATGCAACTTCTCTTGAAGAAAACAACAACAAGAATAACGTTCCAGCTAAAATTAAATTTAAAAAACATTTTAAATTTAGTCGACTTTATTTTTAAACATCGGTTTTGTTCATTTTGTGTATGAAAACCCTACTAAAATTTTAAATTTTCAAACATTTTGATTGGTTGAAAATATATTAACCAATCAGAATGCTCTAAAAATAAACCAAGTCAAAGCATATTGCCAGCCACAATTTTAAATAAAGTTGACTATAGCTGTGTTTTCGACTTAACTATATCCTTTAACTCATAAAAAAATTCAAGGTGCATAAAAAAGCGTTGAAGACGAAAACTAACACATTACTTTTCGTATGCACGTTAACTTTCAACACGGATAATTATCAACGTTGAAAACTCAACGTTTATACAGTTTCACATCTAACGTAATTTATTCGCGTTACATCCTAAAAACTTTTGGTGACGAACGTTCCATTATAACGGAACAATTTTAAAATTTTTTTGTACTATAAACGGTTTAACGTAGATTTGCTTTAAATACTTAACGTTGATAGGCATGAGACAAAATACAGCTAATAACAAAAATATACATTTGGAAAATTGTGAAAGTAAGGGTGATAAAATTTGAGTTTCAGATTGAATTTTCAGAAAATGTTGATGCAAAAGTTGTGATTTTTTTGATAAAATGAATTTAGTGGAATATGAATTAACATCATGTGTTAAGATTTTGCAAATCCGATTAATTAGATTTGCAAAATAATAAAATAAGTGAAGTTTTCACTTTAATTGCAATTATATCCTAGATCCTTTAACTAATCATATTAAGTTGGTATGGTTCTAAAAGCCTAAAGTCTCTACTTTTAAACTATATTAAAAATCCGTGGCTTAGTCAGATATATGAATAAATAAAAAATTTTAACGAAAAAAACTGACTTTTTGCTAAAAGTTAAATTTGCGAATATTTCCAAAACTAGAGCTAATTTTAAAATTTGTTGTTCACATTCGTGATATTCATCCTAAAATCTATCGGAATTGATATGTCGCATGCCCGATGCATTTTTAATGTTGTACTGTCTTATTTTTTTGAAATCAAAAAAACCGGTTAACCAATTTACGGTTACGATTTTGGACTCTCTAATTACATAATAAATCTCCCTGTTCTAAATTAATATCCCAGCAAAAAAAAATTGGAAGTAATGCTTTACAAACTACTTCTCTCACTGCTTCACAAGTATCCGTTAGTGTATTTTTACTGCTTTTTTAGAAGTCATTCTGAACATCTTAAAAAAATTGCTTCTTTCATCGCTTCCGAACTATCCGTTAGTATGGTTTTACAGCTTTTTTAGAATTACTTCTAAACAACATCCATAAGTATTGCTTCTTAAGAGTAATTGATCTAAAAGTGATCGTAAAAAGTTATTTTGGTATCATTTGGCATTTCCAAGGAGAGGGTCCCGGGTTCGATTTTCGGCGGGAGCAATATTTTATTTATTGCATTAATTTTTTTTGTAATATTTATAATAAATTTGTTTATATTCAATATTTTTTTAATTTTAAAATTTTTAAAAATATGTATATATAAAAAATGGCGAGAAATTGCTTTTTATGCATCTGTAAAAATAGTACTGAAAACAATATTGAATTGGAGTGCAACTTTTACACATGTTTAATAAGTTCTTTTATTGAAGAGAATAAGGAACAATGTCTCGTAGTAACAAAGTGGAGTTTTTATGCCAATCAACTTTCATATCAAAGAATAGCTCAGCGGTAGAGCGCTAGACTAGCAATCGTGGGGTCGCAAGTTCGATACCCGGTGGCGGCAATAAAAAACTTTTGTAAAATAAAAAAAATATAATTTTTTTTGCGAACAATTTTTTTTTTAACTTTTAATTGGTGAAAAAGAGCTTCCTTTTCTTTCACTCGTTCAAAAAGCACTGCAAAGATGTTGAAGTGGGAGTTCTCCTCTCCTATGACAACTCAATGTTAAAATCACTAGTGTTTATGTTAAAAGAGATTTACATCGAGATCATCAATTGTTGTGCTTTTTCTACTACTTCGGCATCTCTTTTTTTGCTGGGATGCTTAAAAAAATGCTGTTTTTTGTTGTAGATATATATAAATTGTATTTTTATTTACTTCAAAATTTAATTTTTTTTTGTTTGTTTTTTATTAAATTATTTTAAGTTGTATTTATAAGTTTTTAATTGTTCTTTTTCATTATAAATGTATACTTTTATAAATGTTTTATGAATTTTGGGGGGTGTATAGTGTGGCTTAGTAATTAAAATTTTTACTGATTTTTTTCATTTGCATTTATATTTTTTATTTTTTTGTTGCTTAAATGATTTATTTATTATTTTTGTTTTTATTATAATAAAGTTTTTTTTAATGAACAAAAAAATGTGATTTATTTTTTTTTAAATATTATCACTTACTTAAATTTTTACAAATGGCTTTTAATATTTTTTATTTTAAAAAAATGGTTAATAGAAAAAATTACAATTATTAAGAATATAATAGATTAAACAAAAAACAAGTAATAATTGTTAAAAAAAAGGAAACAAAATACAATACAATGAATTTAACAAAAATATAACTTTACATAAAAGCAGAAAAAAATATTTTTGTTTTTAATTTCATACATAAAACTCACTAAAGATAGATTTTAAAATTGATTAGAATTTATATTGGTATTCCAATAAATTCGTTAAAAATTTCAAGTGCTAGTATATATAGTATTATTTCAAATTTTGTTAAAATTTAAACTTCAGAAAATTGTAACCCCTAATTTATTAAATCATTTGGTTGAATTGAACTTTCTATGGAAATTGTTTTTAAATAAATAAAATAAAAAATAATAAAATAAAGCTACACTTCACCAACGTGTTTTAGAAAATAACCCCCTGTATTTTTATAAAATTATTTGAGTCGATTTGAATTTTTTCTAATTTTAAAACAAATTTCTAAATCTTGTAGTTTTATTTTAAATAAACGAAAAAATAACTTATAGTTGAATTTTTTTTACCTAAATATTTATGATATATATATTTTTTTAACAATAATTTATAAAAAAAAGTTAAATGCTTTATTTAAAAGACATAAGAAAAAGATATATATTTTTTATATAATTTATAATAATTATAAAATACGTAAGAAAAAAAAAACATACTACAATTTTAAACTAAAGTTAAACTTTATTTTTTTAGCACTATAGAAAAAATGATAAATATATATTTTTGAATATGTATATAATATAAAATCAATACACAAATTAACGCACACAACATAAATATGTAGAAAGAGAAGAATAAAATACATTTTATACGAGTGATTTGTTTTTGTTATGTCTAAAATTAAGCAGTGAGCGCGTTGTTTTTATATAAATAATATGTATATGAAAAAGTGATTTTAAGCTTTTTTACATCTCATTTTAAAGGAATTTTTAAAATGTTTGTTTTGTTTAGGATTTTTTGCATGTTTTTCATGTGTTGCTTCGTTTACGGAGACTTTTTGATTTTTCTTATGGGAAAATCTTTTTATAATACATCAACTTGTAGAAAAAATAAGAAAACTAAAAAGAAAAATGTTACATTATACGATTTAAACTTCCTAATTAAAAAACAGTTTTCGGCTTTTATTTCAATTCTGTAATATATTATATATAATATAATATAATTAATGTTTTAAACACCTGTTCTAGAACTGTAAGAAAAGTTCTCACATCAAAATATGCAACTCTACCATATATTTTAGTCAGGGAAAGTCACATAATATCTAATTTAACTAGAGGTATTTCCCTATTTGTTTATGAATTTAATATTCACCCTGTGCTAAATATGGTATAGTTGCATATTGCGAAGTGGCAACTTTTCGCATCGTTACAGAACAGACGCATTTAACTTTCCAGAAGCAAATGTTCCAACTAGTTCTTAAAAGTACTAGTTTTTGGACTAGTTATTACAAAACTAGTTCTCAAAATAATTATTTTGAACCAGTTGTGTACTTGCTTAATAGGATATATCTAGGGACTGTTTAAAAAATTTACCTAAATCAAAATACGAGATTTGAAATTCTTATTTTGTAAAATTTTTTTTGTGAATACAAAATCCAAGTGTGGAAATAAACACTTACATTTTTTTATTGCGTATTGAATTGAGGTGCAAATCAACTTGTACATTATATGTGTCATAGAGTCACTTAAGAATTAGCTTGGTAAATTTCTTCCTGAATCATACAAGTAGGTTGTGTGGGTTTCACGTGAAACGACTGAAATACTCCATATATTCAGTTTGTTTTAACGCAAATTTAATGTACAAGACCATTATTATTCTATAGAAAATTTGATATTTAATGTTTGTTGGGATTGTTTCTTTCTTATGAAATAAAAAAATCACGATTTGAGGTCTTTAACTTTCGAATGAAATTTTTCCACGTGAAAAACTAGTTACTATGATTTAAACAATAACCTTGAACTATGTTTTACCTACAGTAAAGGAATAAAGTCTACACTCATTAAAATAAATCTGTAAAAATATCAGAAAAAGCAACTAAAAATTAGTTAAAAATTATGTTGCAGAAAAAATTGTTAAATTAGCAGATCTTTTTTTGCTAAATACTAGTAAGATAAGAACAGCAAAAATAAAATTGTTAAATTTACAGAATTTTAGCTATATTTAAGTTAACTTTTAGTTAATTGAAAATGACAAATTGTACTGTAAAATCTCCAGAAAATTTTGCTAAATATTAGTACACTGAAAATAGCGAAAACAATCTGTTATATCTACAAAATTTTTGTTATTTTTAAGCTTAATATAGTTGAATGCAAATAGCAGTCTATCCTGTTAAATTAACAAAAATATTTGCTAAAAAAATTAACTGCTATTTTCAAAAAGCTAGATTTTTATTTGCATTTAAAAAAAATCGAAAAAAAACTTCGAAAATTTTATTAAAGGAATTAAATGTGCTAAAATCCACCTGTTGTTGTTGTCCAGCTGTTATCATTCATTTATATTTTTACCCGACAAGTAGTATGTATATGTCTCGTTAGCTCAGTTTGTAGTGCTGTCATCTGCCAATCTGACGGCCTAAGCAACAAGCATATAATTAAAAGAGCTCACACAACTTCTGTTAAATCACTCTCTTATTATTTTGTATCGAAAAATGTTACCATATGAATTACACATGTCTGTAAAGGCTAAAATTTTTCGGCAAAAATTTTTGAAGGTTGGGATGAAAGTGAAGTTGAGTTTTTTTTTCAGGAGAAATATCTATTGCTGCAGAGGAGCCAAATGCTAATCAGAGGAGCAATGATGATTTACGGTCTCTGAAAAAAAAATATGAAAGAACTATTTGGAAACAAAAAGATTTCACAATGGATTTAAACACTGATTTTAAGGGCAGCGAAGAACTTCCAGAACATTTTTTGAATTAGAGTGGACCTTGCAGTTACTCCACATATATTTCGGAAGAACTTATGAATTCTTTTGTTTACCAGTCGAATTTATATACTTTCCAGAAAAATCCAGATTCTTGAGATCATATTGACCGATTGGACTTGCAAAAATTTTTGGATATACATATGTGGTTCAAATTGTTGGAAATACCAAGATATGCTTCTTGGTAACTAGAAATACAATCGCTACCGGATCGCAGACCGGACCGGACAGAAAATTATGGCGTTGTCTGACAAGGTCATAATTTTCTGTTCCAAGGCCGATGTGCTATGCTATAGCGATTGTATCTCTTACATAGATATGCTTCTTGGAAATACACCAATACAGGAGACTATTGGTTGAAAAATGTATGTCGGTCCCATTTGAAAGCTGCCTTTCTCTCGATGAGCAATTATGATCTACAAAATGTAAATCATATTTGAAGCAGTATTTTCCAATGAAACCAAATAAATGGGGATTCAAACTGTATATTCGTTCAGAAATATCGGGTTACAAAGTGATTTGGGCGTGTGTGCCAACATGGTTATTAGACTTTTGCAGCCCGTTCCATCAGAAATCATACCAGACTATAACAAGTTTAAAAATTTTGAAATTTTGATTTTGAGCGACTTTATTTACAAAAGTTATTAGGATATTGATACACACTTAAGTTTGAAAAATAGGGCATGGAATTAAAATTAAACTATGTTAAGGAGTTTCTTTTTGGAGCTATAGTTACTAAACTTTAAATTTTTTATTGAAATAATCGATTGAAAAATGGAAAAACATAAAATCGCGAATCGCAATTTGAGTAAACTGGTTGCATATTCTAAATCAGCACCCCCAATTATTCTAAATCCACTGCAAAGTTGTGCGACTTATAAGTAGTGTCTTATTTTACAGAGATGTGTTTTATCTAACTAAAAATAAAAACATGAATTTAATCAAAGTTGTTTTCTTAAAATTTGAATTACCATAAAATGTCTTTACTTACAATTTTTGATCATTGAAACCGATAAAATGTGAAGGTATGAAAAAGAAATGCAAATTAATACATATCCATGGATTTGGTGCATGATATTGCATATATAAAATGTTACATAACTCCTATAATAAATAAAGGAAGTCAACCAAATTTAATTTCTGTAATCCTAACTAAACATGCAACAAGAATAAAACTCCAAAAAATTTTTCCTCTAAGGAAATTAAATCATACAACGAAGGGTTAACTAAAAACTGAAAAAATCTTGTTTCCGACTGTAGCGGCAAATATATAAAACTTTTCATATACAATAGTAACGTAGGATAACGCCAAAAATTAATTATTTTTGCAACCGACCGAAGAAAAAGCTACTTTCTGGAAAAATTTTCGTTTTTTATTTACAATTGCTAAAGCACAGCTTTGCGAAACGTGTAATTTAACACTTCCCTTTTATGTGTGAATAGATACCCAGTAGCAAATGGTCGAACTAGTTCTAAAAAGTACTAGTTTTTTGACTAGAAACTACAAAACTAGTTCTCAAAATAAGCATTTTGAACCAGTTGTGTACTAGTTAAATACGATCTATGTAGGGAAAATTCTAATTTCGTTTACGTTTGTATTTCATAGAACATCAGAGTTTGCAAATAAACGCCCAAATTTTTTTACTGTAAATTGCCTTGAGGTGCAAATCAAATGGTATAGTACTGGTACCGAAGAGACACTCCGGAACTAGTTTGCTAAATTTCTTATAAGTACCAGTACAGCTCCCTGTTTTTATTCTTAAAACAATTTTTAACCATTTGTGTACCTATTAGTTTGATTGAAACAATGCGAGACTATTTCGAAAGATTAAATTTAAATAGGAGTTTTGAAATTCTAATTTTGTTTACATTTGTTGTTAGTAATATAGTCTGAAATTGCGAATAAACACTCAAATTTTTTATTGTGATTAGAAATCATAAACACAAAATATTTTAGATTTCGTTTGGTAAATGGACCTAATTATCTCCGTAAGGAAACTATCGGTCTAATCTACGTTTCATCAAAGAAAAAGTGTTTGTTTTTTATCTACGCCCGGTGAAAAATGTATTTATTTATTTTTAGTTTATGTATGGACACATATGAACAAATATGGATTTTTTATAAACATATATGGATTTTATATGAACATATATGGAAGTATATGTGATTCCATATATGGAAAAAATTTCATATACAGACATATATGGAAGCATCTGTTATTTCATATATGGAAATGGCACTCATATATGGACAAATATGAAAGTATATGTTATTCAATTTATGCAAAAGGGACTTGTATATGAACATATTTCGAAGAATACATTTTTCCATATATGTAAAAGGAACTCATATTTGGATAAATATGGAATTATATTTAATGCCATGAATAAAAAAAGAAACATATGTAGCGCCTAATTTGAATGTCATACATAAATTTATATCTATCGTACAACCTTATAATAAAGGACAGCAACGTTCGCATGTATTCGCATATATTGAATAAATGTATATGTTCGTATATGTCCATATATGAACATATACTTAGGTGTTACCTCATTTTTCGGATCCATACATATATGGTTGAACCATAAATGTTCATATATGGACATTTTTCACCGGGCGTATATAATTTAGATCTTTACCAACTGGTACAGTACTATTTCCAAAGAGTCACTTCGGAACTGGTTCCGCGAGTGTCACATTAGTACCAGTTTTGCTCCCTATTATTCGTCTTTAAATTTTAATTTTCAAACTAGTTCTACAACTAGTACCAAAGTGGGAGTTTGGGGACAATTGTCCCCATCCCTATGACATCTCCATGTTAAATTCTACAGTTGTTTGTATGGAGAGGCGGTAGAACTCGTACTAGTTGCCTAGTTCAAATAAACTGGTACATAACTGGTTCTGAACTAGTATTTTTTGCTACTGGGTAATTTAGCTTTTACATTAACGTGTTTAATAATCGTACTGTGAACAGCTTATTAGTCTGTTGTGAAAATAGAATATATAGAAAGAATTGATAGAATAGACTATATTACGACTTACTGCTTCCCATACAAAATGTATGAAAAAGCAAATTAATTTTTTACAAACGGGTCTTTAAAGACAATTCTACTTTTAAGAGCCTATAACTTATGATAGGATGGCGAAATAACAACGCAGTAAAAATAATGTGATACTTTGAGGCCTTGACTATAAATGCAATTTAAAAAGTTGTGGAACTTGTAATTCCACGGTTGCGATATAATAATGACTTGATAAATACTATTTTTAACTTTTTTCCACAGCACTCATTTCAAAAAATATTTAAAAGTATAAGGAAGATCGGCGTAATAAAGGTGATATGCTGATTTTGATTAAGACATGTGAAAAAATATTTAAGAGAATAAAAATTCATTGTTCAGAATGTACTTTAAAAAATAAATTGACTGATCGCATGAAGGGGTGCAGTACACTCAAAAAAGTTTGACAGTTACTACATGACAGTTGTTTGTATAGTAATCAGTAATTGTTGTTTTTAACAGTAATTACTAGGGCAAGGAATTTCATGCAAATGCATGTTTTTTCTCGATAGTCCAAAACTAATATGGACTAAATATTTTTCCGAATCATCGAGTTTAGAACAAAATGGCATCGATTTGTAGTTGCATGTTTTTGCATATTTGACTTTAAATGCATATTTGGTGCCGTTTTAATGCATATTTTGTGCTTTTTAATGCATATTTGTGGATATTTATCATGTTTAGGAACATTTTTTATTTTGTAGAAAAATATAAAAAACTGATACTTTTTCATATTTTGATTCAATCAAAATAAACATTCTTAAAAACCTTATTGACCTGTGGAAAATCGTCGAGTTCATTGTCTGTTTGCAAAATAACTAACTTAAATATATTTTTAAGTTTTAAAGTGCATTATTTTTGAAAAAATATTAGTTTTTAGTTTAGTGCATGTTTCTTATATTTTTAATGCATATTTTTCTTTTTTAGCTGCATATTTTCCATTTTTAAGTGCATGAAATTCCTTGCCCTAGTAATTTAAGTTGTTTTTCTATAGAAAAAGGCAAAATAACTTTTATGACGGTTATTTAAGAAAACAACTAACGAAAAGTACTGTAATTTCGTAACATTTGTTTAAATCAGTTATTTTTAATATCATAATAAACAATTACCAAAACAGTATTTTTACAGTAAACAGTAGTTGTTGTTAAAAATTCTTGTTTAGTTTATATTTGTTTTTATTGATATATTTCTAGTTTGCAAATAAAAATCAGAAACTTGTATTGTATCTCCAATGCATAAATCATAATAACTGGAGAACGGTTTGGAATTTTTACTTCGAATTTTAAATAGGCTGAAGTAATAACACATATGTTTGTAATCGAAAGAAAAAAAATTATTTTATTTTATTAAAAAAAGAATTGACTGTAAAAAACAATAGTTTTTTACCGATTTTGTCAGTTGTTTTGAAATTTTTGTAGTAAGATTTATCAGTAAATTTTACGACATTGCTCGTTATTTTTAATGCATTTGTTAGTTATTTTTCAACAGTTAAAAATAAAAAAGTTTTAGTTATTTAAGTTTTAGTTAATAAGTTTGTCGCCTTTTTAACTGCATATACCTTTGCTTTAACTGTCATTTTCAGTAGATTCTACCGACAAACTTTTGTGAGTGTAAAGCTTAATTAGCTTTTATTTTTCGGGTCGGTGCGAATTTGGTAAATAAAATCTAAACTAAATTCAGGTTTCCAAATTTCTATGGAATTTGAAAGTTTTAAAAAAATTTTCAAAGAAATTTTAAACCCTTTTGTCAATTAACCCTCTAATGCCCAAGGCCACCTTTTGGCGGTCTTCAGATTTTAAATAGTTTTTGGCTAAATAACAATATTTTATTAAACAAGTTGTATTATATCCATAGAAAACTTAATTACCTACTTTTCTGTCTTCAAACTTTTTTTGTATATGGAACAGTTTTCAAGCGAGAAGCATGTAAAGTGGAAATTTAGTAAATAAACTTTTTAAAAAAGAAAAAAACATTTGAAAAATCGCCAAAAATACATTTTCGATCTGGCGTATATTATCGATAATAATAAAACTAGCTTAGAATCTCTAATTGTAAAATCAGTTGAAAATTATTCTCCAGGACTTACAGGATAACCGCAGGATACGTCTTACGAATATCTCTCTAACTCAAAAACAAGCTAACAGATTTTTTTAAGCAGAACTAAATTAGTCAAAATCTATTGATGTTTAGTGCCAAATTCGCCAAATTTCGTAAATTTCCAATAGCGAAAATCGCCATAACTTCTGAAATAACAACAATTGATCAACAATTTTTGGTACGTAATTTTATTTTACTGATAGTACTATTTATAGCAAAAACCGAAATTATTTGACTACTGGGTTTCTAGATACGTCTTCAATCTTTGTTGTGCTATATCGCCTAAATAAAGCGATAAATTAAAATTTTAATATTTGTTCCACAGTAGATTTTAAACGCCAAATATATAGTTTAAATTCTATCGTAATCAGAAGAAAGAGCATTAGAGGGTTAATATTTAGTTTAAAATTTATTTATCCACCTCGCACAGGGCCTTAATAACAACAATATTTTTTGTTTTTTCTCAACTAGCAAAGAAGCATACAAATCTAAAGAATCAGAGTTGCCAAATAACAATTTTAATATTCTTAAAAATAATGCAAAAGAAATAATTCATGTGTTTTGCAATTTTATACAGAAATTTGTATTATCAAATTTATAATTTTTAAGAAAATATTAAGCCTTTAAGTGCGTACAAAGCGTCAAAGTTTCAATTCGAATGTCATATACAACCACTAGAGGGCGCGACTAAGCCATAAAATTTGTATAAAATGCTTACTGCGAAACCGACCTATCCTTCTACCATCCTTCGTCAAAAAATAAAATGGAGCTAGTAACGAGCTATTAAACAAACTTGACCTATATTAATATGATCTTCGCTTAAGAAAGACGAAGATCTTCGCTTTAACCGAGTTTTACTGTATTATTTTACTGATAGTATTATTTTTACTAAAACTTACTTCATTATTGGATTTATTGATTTGTCTTCAAACTTTTTTGTGGTATATCGACTAAATAAAGCAATAAATTAGAAATTTAATATATTTGCCAAAGGTGTTTAATGTCAAATCTATACAGTATAAATATTATCGCTGTCAGAAGAAAAAACATAAAAATGACTATCAACTACACGCTGATTCATAGAATGATTAAATTTTTTTTTGATTTGAAAACTCTTAATTATTGCAAATTCGTTGTGCTATAACCGAAGAGTTTCGATCATCGATGTTGCCTTATCCGATATTTTCTTAAAATTGGCATGGCAAAGACTTGTATACAAGTGTAGGCCCAGAATAAGATCGCAGAGTTTTACATCTTGCCTAGAGTTGTCAAGTATTCGACATATTTGAAAAACCGGGTTTCAAATACTTCTAAAAACCGCCTTTTTAAAAACCCGGTTTTCGTTTTTTTAATTCAAAACCGTTCGAATAACCGGTTTTTCCTGTTTTTGTAAGTAATTACTTTGTATTGTTATATATGGGAATTTTCTTTATAAAACCTACAAAAAATTTCTAAAAATCTTAAAACTTACTATTTTGTTCCTTTCTTGAAATGCAGCGTAAATTATTCCATTAGTGCGAATCCACCTTTAAAACTATTGTAGTTTTTCATTCTAAAGGCGTTGTTTTTTTTAAGTTTTGGAAAGATCTAAAAGCCCAGTATTTTGTTCGTAATTTTTGCGAAAAAAAGCTATTAACTTCCATAAAAAACAAAACAGATTTTTCACTTGCTCTGGAATTGTTGAAAAATTGCGGTGTAAGTTTTTTCGCATCAATTTAATAGACATGACCGTTTAAAAATGTCGCAAAAAATAGATTTTGCAAATTGTAGCTATCCAAAAAAATGTGAAAAATTTGTGACTTTAAAAATTTTTTTTTTTAATTTTAGGATTCTAAATCGCAAAATATTTTATCACAGAAAAGCTAAAAATATGAAAGAACTCCTATTATTTATTTAGGAAAATGGAAAAATGGAGATTATGTATATCGAGACCCTATATTCAATAATCTATATCTGCATTTTTGGCCAAAATGAGTTTTTGACGGCAAAATCATTGTTGATATTATATCCATCTATGATATCAATTTGGAAGCAAAATATCCATTTTTTAAACATTTTACATTTTCCCATATCTACAAACAAATTTATTTTCAAATACAGAAGTCTATATCTGCATATAAATTTAAATTATTTGAATTATATAAGGTATATAAAAGTTTTTTGAGAATATCTTTTTCCGCAAAGTTTTTTTGCAACTAACCACCAAACTTTCTTTTAGGAGATGTGCATTATAGTCCCTAGATTATAAATTAAAAAAAACCGCACTAAAAAAGGCTTTATGGTAGAAAAAAATAATTTTAAAACTCAATCGGCTTTTTGCAAATTTTATTTTTCGCGATTTTTTTTTTGCAATTAACTACCAAACTTTGTTTTATGAAATGTGTATTATAGACCCTAGATTATAAATTTAAAAAACGCACTTAAAAATTTGCAAAATAATAGCGGAAAGCGAAAAAAAGACTTTATGGTACAAAAATTTAATTAAAAAACTTAGTCAGCGATTTAGATTGGGTGAGTTCCAAAACGTCAAAACACATTGCAGTGATGCGGTTTTACTACTGTTTCGATACAAAGCAAACAAGTGTGTTGTTTACTTTGCAATAAAAACACTGCATATTTTTTACGTTAAGAAACACTTTTTTGCAATCAGTTCCTTTGAAAATGGTAAAAAATATTATTTTGGAAAATTTGATGGCATTGTGGGGGAAACGCCTCAAAATAATTTAATAACAAAAATATTTCCTTACTTTTCATCCGCCATTGTTATATTTGCACTTTATTTTTTATAAATGTCAACAAAGCATCAACAAAATTAGTGATGCACAGTTTGCGTTTTGTATGCACATCGATAACTTTTATTATACATTTTGGGATGTATGACATCGTCAACGTTTACACGGTTGCGTTTAGGAATGCATGACTTTGTTCAGTTGCATTGCAAATGACGTTTTGGAACTCATCCATTCTGTAAACAAATATATTTATACAAAAATTTCCTTTTTGCAATTTTGTTCGCGATTTTTTATGCAATCAACCACCAAACTTTATTGTATGAAATTGGCATTATAGTCCCTAGATTATAAATTTAAAGAAATCGCACTTAAGAAATTGCTAAATAACGGCGGAATGCGAAAGAGGGCAGAAAATGACTTAGAAGAGCTAATTAGCGATTGACATTCTGCAAACGAATATTTTGGTGTAAAATTTTCCTTTTTGCAAAATTTTTTTTGCAAGTTAACCACCAAATTTTGGGCAAGATATGAGTGTATAGTTTTTGATTATGGATTAAAATACACCGCAATGAATAACTTCCAAATAATGGCGGAGTGGGAAAAAAGGATTTGTGCCGTAAAAAATGAATAAGAACTTAATCTGCAATTAACATTCTGCAAACGAATATAATGATGCAAATTTTTCGTTTTTGTAAAAATTTTTTTTATGTATTATAATAAAATTATATTAATATTTTATTTCAGAACTCTGTATCTACATTAGCGACTTAAATAACGCAAATAATTTCAAAATACGTATACATAGGAAAAAGTTGCCATTTTTAAATAATATTCTAGAAATCAGATTAATTCAAAAAAAATCTTATAAGCAAGTTGATCAGTTTTATTGCTCTCCTGAACAATTGTATTTTTGCAGATATAGAGTTTCGAATCTAGGGTATCGAACACTTTAAGGATAACACTTTTAAATTTTTCCAATAAACTTAGTACCTAATTTCGTAAAACACTTGGGTGAAGTGAAGGGAACTTTCAATGTAAATTGTTTTTGTAACAAAAACAATTTCTAGAAATTTAAAAAATTACCCCCTTATTTTCACAAAACAACAGTCTTTTGAAAAATTCTTTCAAGAGACTGTTTTTTTGTTTCCAAAAAATAAATTATTGAAGGTGTTCTGAAAAACGAAACCACATAAAATTATTCGTTTTTATACAACAACATAACAGGCATGTCACAGACTTCAATTTTGCTTGAAAATGAAATTGAAAACGCAAATTGCTTCGCTAGAAGTAAATGGTATTTTTTGCATATTTAGACCAAATATAACAGATAAACATGATTAATTATAAGTTAAGAATGCTGTTTTTAGTAATTTCACTTAAAAAAGTTTTTGTTAGAGAGCATATTTAAAGTTTTAACGAATATTTCGCATACAATTAATATGATTTCGATGCACAATTTCGTAACGTTTTCTTTTGCTTCTTCAGGTTTTTTGCGTTTTCGTAAATTCTAAAATGTTAAAACAATAGTTTTTGTGGTAAATTCGTGTTCCAACTGGTAAATTTTGATATAAGTTGCCATTTGTAGTTAAAAAAGGTAAGATCGCCGATCAAAATTTAAAATTTTAATTATTCAGAAAAAATTACGTTTTGCTAACCAATTAGAAAATTGTTGAATTTACCAACAAAAAGCGTTTTAAATGTAAATTTTTTCAAGTGAAATAGTTAACGACACTTTAGGGAATACATACCAAGCACTATTGAAAAGCTTTTATGAGTTTAAGCTGCTCTAAATACGAATTCCACTTTGGTTTTTGAAAGTGAAATGAAAACGATTTGTTTTTTCGTTTTACGTTTTATGGAGAAACTTTTAATGTTTTAAGTACTACTATAAAGCCTGTAGCACACTCGATACTTACCAGAACGTTTTATTTTCAATACCAAATTATCTCTAGTACCCTAAACTACAAATTCAGAAGGAAAAAAATTGTTTTCGATCACTTTAGGAAAAAAATTACGGAAGTGAATTTGCGAAATCAAATAAATTCCGTAAAAAACTTGTGACATGCCTGATAATTTTATGTGAAAACGAATAATTTTATGTGAAAACAAATAATTTTATGTGGTTTCATTTTTCAGAACACCTTCAATAATTTATTTTTTCGAAACAAAAAAACAGTCTCTTGAAAGAATTTTTCAGAACACACCCGTATTTTGCCAATAGTGTACTAATGTACATCATAGCAATGACACCTACAGAAGGGAACAAACACTTAAAATTTTGTACAATTATTAAATAAATGAAACTTTATTAGAAATTTTAACCTTATAAATATTCGAAAATGTCGAATTATTCGATACGAAAAAAATCGGTTTCTCAAATAATTCGAAAACCGTCCTTTTTCAAAAACCCCGAAATATAGAAAAAAACCGGTTTATCTACTAATGTCGTGAAATATAATCTATTTTAATGGCGGTTTTTGTTATTCTCTCATTTTTCCTTTCTCTTAGTCTCACCAATGTTGTCATCAACTTTTGGGTTTTTTTTCGAATTTTATATAAATATTCCATACACATTTAAGCATTTATAAAAATTTTAAGTAGGTATAAATTTAGCTTCTTAAAAATTAACGCCTCAATTCATAAATTCTTTGTAAAGTTATAGCAGGTTTACAAAACGTCATTTTCATACAAAATTTGTTCAATAAACCTCCTATAATTTTACAAAGCGTTTATGAATTTAGGGGTAAGTAGTTATAAAAATGGTGCCAAGTCTTGAAAAATCTTGGCTTTTCTCTTTTAAATGTAAACAAAAATATTTGTCATATAATTTTTTAATTTTTTAAAATTTTATTATTTTTCCATTTCATAAAATATTAAAAACAACAATAGCTAACAAATGAATAAGGTGGTTGTTAGTAAAGGCAGAGCATGCCACTCAAGGTAATTGCTCTATTTCGCATTCCGGGCAAGCCCATATACGAAAACAGATTACGTCCAAAGGCGGCCCCAAATGTTTAAATTTTATTTGTTTACAAAATATAAAAACAAGTCACGTAAGTACGGATAGTCGTTTTTTATAAGTAGTTATATTTATGGATATAAAATTCAAAAAAACAAACCTTTTATTATTTTTGGTGGTGTTCACTACATTTTGTAATATTAAAGACTACAGTTACCTAACATAGGGGTTACACGATCAATTTTTTCCTTTCAAGTTTTAATACACTCACACTTTTTTACTAACACACTCACATTTTAAAAATTGAACAGCAACTTGATATCAATTTTTGCTTTCAAGTTTTGAGAAAACTTGACGGTCAAGTTTTAAACAGCTGATCAAATTTCTTGTAAATTTGTTTTTCTTTTTACAAATATTGTGCCGCAATAAAACACGATTGATAAAATACGTAATGTGAATATTTCGGTATATCGACGAAATGATTCAAAAATAAATAAAAAACCAATTTCTGCTGACATGAAAATGTCTGTGGAAGATGTGAAGAAAAAAATAAAGTCTTTTCGAACAGCCTACAGAGCGGAAACAGCCCACAGAGGCGAGCAATTTTAGTTCTTTCCTTGACGACGGCATCTTGAAAGCAAAATTGACTATCAAGTTGCATGCAGCCTACGTCACAGCTTCAAGTTCAACTGAATTTGACAAGCAGTATGTGTTATCAACTTGAAAGCAAAATCTTGATCATGTAACCTCACTGTAAGACAATCTATGGCTCTTCTGACTCTTTCTTCATTGCTCGTTAGTTCATCGTTTAATAATGTATGTAATATAAAAATGTAAGGTTTGACGTAAAAAGCGAGGTTTTTGAGAGGCATATTTCCCGGCTTGTAAAACATGCCTAAGCATATATATTTGGTTATGGCATAATAAAAAACATCAAAGTTTTATCTGGTTTTGTATGGGGGGTTTTTGTATGTACACAGGGTTAAGGCCAACTTCACATATATTAATCCCTATAATATTTAAGTCGGGGGGTGTTTCGGCTTTTTCAAACTTTTTCTTTTTGAGAGTAAATTTCCCTTGTGTAAAAATATTTTTAAATTTCATAAATTTTAGATATGTTGTCATGCAAAAAATATGAAAAATAGAGTTTTTCCGAATATCTTTTTTGGTTGTTTACAACATGCTATGTATTTCTGTATCAACTAATACAGTTTTTTTATAAGCTTTCCAGAAATATGTAAATACTATACACATATAACGAACATAAACAGGCATATTCGTAAAAATATATTTTCGAAGTTCTTTCTTCCAAAAATGGACAAAATCGAAACCAAATAATATCGGTTACCCCGATTTTGATGATTAATACCTCATTTTAAAGATAACCCTTTAGAAAAACGTGTAAGTCCACACAATGTAATCGATTTCGTGCACTTCACGATTTGGGATACTTGTGTATAACAATTGTATATGAAATTTAAAATATTTGAAATTTTCCAAAAAATTTGTCTAACTTACAAGCCACTGTACTTGTGTATACTAACGAAGTATATTGGCTTGTAGGCCATTACAATGCCGCATTGGTTGAAATCGGTCCATGTTTCGACCTAGTGCCCATATAAGGGTACCCCCCAAAATTGTCTTTTTTACACGCTGCAGGTCGCAAATACGAAGATATTTCAATGAAATTTGGTACACGGACCTATGTCGGCCCAAGGACGAAGCTTATTGATTTTGGTTAAAATCGGTCCATGTTTAGACCTAGTGCCCATATAAGGGTCCCCCCAAAATTGGCTTGGTTACACGCTGCATGTCGCAAATACGAAGATATTTCAATGAAATTTGGTTCGCTGACTCACATAGTCCCAACAAAAAAGCCTATTGATTATAGATAGGATCGGTCCATATCTGGACCTATCGCCCATATGGGCTATCGATTTTCTCTTCTTTTATGATTTTATAGAAAATTTTGACACAATCCGTTTTAAGCCATTCAAATTTCGGATCCAAACATTAGTTGGCTTTAAGTCAGACTGGTGTAGGGTATTATATAGTCGGCATGCCCGACTTTAACCTTTTTATTCGTTTAAACGTATAATTGATTTTTAATGCAGAGCATTGATGCAGTTCCAAACAGGCCCGTTTTACAAAATTTTTTATTGCCACGCCACCTAACGCAGACATTTGCAGCCAAAGTCAAAATGTTGACCGGCTGACATTTTTAAGTGGATCCATATTTTTCGAAAATCATATTTTTAATTTCTCTTAATTATAATCTAGATTTAGTGTTTTTTATTTTATTTTAATTTTTGTGATTTTTTAAGCTTTTTAAAAAATTCCGTCATTGAGATTTTTGGAATGATAATTAATTTTTTTTGTGGTTGTAGCCAAACTTTAACACCATCTTATTTTTTACTGCGCTGTTATATCGTCAGCTTATTACTGGTTATTAAAAAAAAAATGTTATCGAGTACGCCGAATAAAGTGCTCCTAGTATAAGTTAGAACTTTAAAAAGTTGTTTGCATTTGAAAATTATAGTTCCAAGAACCACAAAAAACGAGCTTTTCGAACATTTATTTTTACTAAGGTTATTTCCTATTCTCCCAAGTATCCTTGAGTTGAAAATTATCGGTCTAGCAGTTCAAAAGTCATGATTGCAACATGAGGAAACCTTTAAAATATCCAAACAAAATTTTTCATATCAATACAAGCTTTAATATATTTGAATAAAATAACACAACAAAATGTATCATTTCGAGATGTCTTCACATTTTCACTCACAAATTTTGAGCAACTGTACTGATATTAGCCGCTTTTTCTAATCACTTGGATTTAATAAATCCAAAAAGTAGTTCTAAAAGTGCTCAACAGATAGGGTTAGATTCTCCCTATTTTAAAAATAATTTTCTGTCCGAAACTTCTTTCACCCTAATTTTTAATACCGAATTCGATGATGAAGGATTTCACTTTAACTTTTAAGTTTTAATTATATTTTATATAAAACAGCAATAGACAGTCTGCCTTTTCAGTTTCATCACTTCAATTTATATTTTTACACAATTGAAAAATTCCATTGCAATATATAATATTCACTAATTGGATTTAATTAAATTACTTACAGTAGAGTGAAAAATTGCCATTTCTATTTCAGCTATTTCTCCATGTCCAAGATGGAAAATATGTATTTGGTGAGGTGTAGTTTTCTTTCTAAACATATTTCATAAAAAAAAATTTAATAAAAACCTTTTATTTGTTAGTTTTTCAATTTTTTTTGTTTCTCTTTGAATTTTCATTCGTATTTTTTTCTGACATTAAATTAATAGGCTGTTTCATATATTTGTGCTTTTATTGTGGATTTATTAAAACCAGCTTTTTTTTGGATTTAATAAATCCCCTTTTTGTATGAAAAATTCTAAGTCCAGGTGATTAAAAAAAACGCTAATTGATAACTTTTAACCCAAAGCTGCTTTTGAGAATAACCTAAGTAAAAATGAATGGTCGAAAAATTGGTAAAATCGCATTTTTGTTGGGGTCATCAAATTCAAATTAGAATATCTTTAAGAGTTAACATAGAAAAACGGCAGATTTGTCGAATTTTTTAATTTTATTTTCAATGAACAGTTTCATATAACCGGTTAAGATTTATAAGAAACCTTGTCAATAACTCTAATGAAATAAATGAATTTTTAATAGCATTTTATGCAAAATTTCATTGTATTTATGAAAAATTTTAATGAAAAATTATAAATACTATGAAACTTTCCATTTACATTCAGATATTAGTTTTCAAATTAAAATTCCTTTAAAGTTTTTTCAATACTACCAGAAAATATTAAATTAAGGTTGTTCACAAGGGGTGCGCTATTTGTTGTATCGTTATAACAAAAAACAAGGTCGTTCAAATTTAAATTGGAAAAATACAACATTTGAGAATAGCACGATACAACATTTTTACATATGTTTAGATTCATATGTTTGAGTATGCTAACAGATAGAAAACCCAATAGAAAAACGTTTTTAAAGTCAAATAAAAATTTTAACAATTCTGTTTTTTGTTAGAACGATACAACGATACACCAGATAGCACACCCCTTGTAAACAACCTAATTGTAATCTTTTAAAACGAAAATTATGGGAAATAAATTATCTTATTTTATTTTGAAAATTCGTCTACATTGATATGCCGAAATTTGTCATGATAGGCATGGCAATTGGTTTAAATTGCGCTATTCTACTCTACAGGAAACTTTTTACTATGCTCAGAAATTACTCAATAGTTTAAAATTATTACAAAATTTGCTCCAAACTAATTTTGTAAGACAATATTTCTATGTGTAAGTGCTTATCTAACTTTTATTTCCGTTAATCCCCCTGATTATGTAAGGCGTTGGTGATTTTTTTCAAATCAAAATTAACATAAACTAAAACTTTCTTGGCGAATCTATTAAAGTTTAATAAAGTATAAATCTAACCTGAATGTTAAATATTGTAAAAAATAGTCGTTATAACGATTTTACTGTAAAAACTATTAAAACGTCTACGCCTACTCTTTACATAATCAGGGGCCATTATATATTAAATTTTGTATTTTCGCTAAAAAAAAAAAAAACATGCATAATTCATTTGTAATACCTCTTTTTCTACAATTTCTTATTCAACTCCGTAAACAATTTGGAAATATTGTTGTGTGATTCTTTCTTCTTTTTTGTTTGTAATTATAATTTAATTTTATTTTGTGTGTTAAAACAAGTTTTATTGCATTCTATTTTTTTTATAAACTAATTAATACACCATTGTTTTTTTTTTCTAGTTTTATAAACCTGGTTTTAATTCTGGGGTATAATAGATGCGTTTTGATTTGTTCAAAACTTTCATTTTTGTTTTTAACGAAATGAGCTGTTATTTTTTTTTTTTTTTTTTTTTTTTATATATTGCAAATTCTAATAATTTTTTTTAATAGATTATTTTTATGCTTTCATTTCATACGATTTCTTTTTCATTTCATTTAGTTTTATATTAATATAAAATGATTTTGTTTTAATATTTTCTTTCAATCTTAAACTAAGCGATTTTTTTAATTTCTAAAAAAAATTATAATAATTGATATATAAAAGTAATTAAATGATTTGAAAAATTTCAAAAATCATTATCATCAATTGTTTTCTCATGCGATGGGGATGGGGATAGAGAGAGAGGGAGAGAAATAAAAAAGTTTAAGCTAAAATGTACTCTCATCATTCCACATTTGGCCTAGAATTTTTTGCAGTAATTTTTATATTATCTTTCAAATTTTTTGGGTGAGATTTTCTCGTGTTTGCGTTTGTTTTTCTGGTTATCCATATTTCAATCAATTTACTGCTTTATGAAAATTTACTGTTATTGTTGTTGTTTTTTCATAGTTTGATCTATGGACCATATTTGTTACCAGTTCGCCATACCCGGTTTATTGAGAGTCATGAAATAGATTTGACACGATGAAGCACCTTTGGCACTGCTGAAGAATACCTTGTCATTACGTTCACATAAAAATTTCAAACGTTGTGCTTTTTTATGCATAAATACACCATCCAAATGGCCAGTTTCAACAGAACGTATCTAGGAGAATTGATAACAGGAATAATTTAAAACAAAATTTTAATTTTTAATATAAAATTTATGAATTAACCTCTATTGCTTTATTGCCCCAGCCCATAATTTGTCCAGTTCCTATGTAAGCTACCGATGTTGGCATTTCACCCCACTATATTAAACAAATTTTTGTTTTTAAGTTTTTAAAGATATTTCAAAGTTTTGCTTTTATTTTGTTTGAAAACTTACTTGTAGCACTATGTTTTTAGATACGCGTCCCACTGTATTCACATAAACACCTTCGTTGTCATAGCATAATAATAATTGCATACCATTTGAGTTTGGAAGAGCCACAATACAATGAGGAATGATTGCACCCTGAGTCTGGAAATTTAAGACAAAGAAATATTAAGCAACATTAAATAAAATAAACATAATTTTAACATGAAAATTGTTTATCCAAAATAGAGAGCGTTTTATACACTCAGATAAAAAATTTAGCAAAAACAATTGTAAACAGTTTTCAATCGCACTTTAATATTTTTGTACTGATGTTTAGTAAATTTTTTTAGTAATAATTTTTGCTATTCTCTTCTTACAACTTACTGATTTTTTTTTTTTTACTAATTTTCTTTGCTGATTTCAGAAAAACTTTTTACTAATTTTTCAAAACCGAGTGCTAAACTTATCAAAAAATATACTAATTTAACGAAATTTTGATATTAAAATCCTAATCGACCTTTTTTCAATATAATCAATGTTTGTTTTCAGAAATTTCTTCTAACGGGCTATTAAGGTCATTTTAAAAAAATATAAATAAAAGATTATTTATTTCATTCTTGATCCAACGTTTCGGTGGCAATTTTTTCCACCTTCATCAGGGATTCAGTTTATTAAATCTGGCAACGATACAACATAAATAAATATAGTTAACAGCGACAAAATTAAATAACCATTATAAGAACAATCAAACTTACAATATAATCTTCTTGTCAATTGTTACATTTAGTTTTTAATAATAAATATATTTGATATTTTTACGACAAAACGCACGACAAAAAAACAAACAATTTAAATAAAAACAAATGTAAAATGAAATAATTAAAAATATCACAGATTAACTTTCTTACAACGCCTAGTATCACAGTCGGAAATTAACTAAATTAAACTATTGCTATGGTGTAACTTGCATGGGTTTGATCCTTATCTTCTTTACGGTTAACAGCTAAATTCATTTTTTGTTGGATTCTTAAGCTCTCTAAAGTAAATCTCTTATTCGCTCGTCTCTCTTTATCTAATATTTTTACATTTTTTAAGTCTGCAGTGTGCCCAGTTTCAATACAGTGTTGCGCTAAAGCTGTGGTTTGTTTACTTTTTTTAATATCTGTATCATGTTCATTTATCCTTGTGCCTAAATTTCTTTTTGTTGTTCCTACATAAACTTTGCCGCACGTCTCGTTTCCCTTTCCCACACACTTAACTTCATACACGACGTTGCTTTGTTCAGTTTTTTCTATTTTGGTTTTTGTTTGTGTAAATTTTGAGCTTATAGTCTTATTTGGTCTGTTGCAGCCAGTGTTGCCAACTCCTGAAGGCAGGAAAGCACCGTGAGCATTATGAAAACGGGTAAAAAGGGTAAAAATTTACCAAAAATGGGGTAAAAAAGCACGATATTAATTTTTTGAAAAATTTAAATCAAGAATTTAAAAACACATTTTAACTTTGAAAAATCGTGTAAAAAAGGTTCAGAAAATTACCTAAAAAGGGGTAAAAAAGCACCGAATTAATATTTCAATATTTTTAAGTTTATATGTAACGAAGTTGCTATTTAAAATTGTACTACAAATATTGTGCGAAAATGTAGTTCTTGTATAGTTCGTATTATTTTTTAAATTTTGACAGAAAATTCAAAAAAAATGTAAAAAAACGAGAACAAATACCAAAAATAGAAACTGTAAAAAAGCACTAAAAGCACTGCCAGCACAAATGCCCGCTTTTTTAAAACGGGTATTTGTAAAAAATCACCGGGTACGGGAAGGAAAAAAGCACCAAAAAATACCCGAAAAGCACTGAAATGGCAACACTGGTTGCAGCTGCGTCTTCCATTAATTCCCTCATTACATTACTCCCTGTAAGTTTTGGTATGTATGGGAGACTATATTTGGTGTTGCCAGATGTGTCGTTCGTATTATTTTTCCGATAATTCCCACTTTCTGCTTTGTGTAATAAATTATTTATAATATATTTAGGATAATTGTTTTTCGCGAGTATATCCTTAACTTTCCTAATATTTTTGTCGATGAATTTGATATTACTTAGTTTGGTTACTTTTTTAATTAAATTAATTGTAGTATTCGTCTTCTGATTCATTGGCTGTGTTGAGTGGTAATTTATTATACGCCCAGAGGCTATGGTCTTCGTGTGCCAATCAGTAATTATTTTATCCTCTTCTCGGATAATTTTCATATCTAAATATGGTATTGAATTATTCTGTTCCCTTTCAATGGTAAATTTTAACTTATTGTGGTAACTGTTAAAAGTTTTAAGAATTATTTCCTCGTCTTTTCTCTTTACAATGGCAAATAAGTCATCAACATATTTTGTCATCAATTTTATGTTTATGTTCCTTTCCATTAGTTCATTCGTTGTCTTTTCCAATAACGTGTCTAGGACAATGTCAGCTATCGTTGGGGATAGTGGATTTCCCATTGGCATTCCATACGTTTGGCTATAGAATGTTTCACCGTATACAAAATAATTATTATCGTTAAGACAAAATTTTAATAGTTTTAAGAATTGCGTCCTGGGTATTTTTGTGTGTTCCTGTAGGGTGTTCCACTGAGTCATAATATTACTTATTGCTAAATGTGTAGGTATGTTTGTGAATAACGATACCACGTCTAAAGAAATTAAAATTTCGTCGTCATCCAGTGTTATATTATCTAATCTTTCTTTAAGTTCCAGCGAATTTTTAATGTTGTATTTCTCCAGTATTATGTTCTTCAGAATAGTACCCATGTGTTTATTTACAAGAATTCGTTGATTTTTTAGAATTCTTGTTAATTTATATTTATTATTATTGATATATTCTTAGTTTGGAAATAAAACTCAGAAAATTGTATTCCCAGCTAAAAATCGACATATATGGATCCATTCAGGTCCCAGCAAAAAAATACCTGACCAAGATCCGTAAAATCACCTATATTGTTCGACACGAATGCGTTCAAATTGAGGTGAAAAAGGCATTTTTTAACATTGGCTTGTCATAGGAGAGAAGGTGTTTATGCTACTTTAAGTCTGCTTTGCACGTCATAAAAATGAGTGCTTAGATGTTCTTTTTTATACAGGAAAGCAATTCATTTTTTTACTTTCTAAGGAGAGATGAAAAGTAACTTCTTGTGAATGCATTCAAATGTATATTTAAGAAGTGATTTTTATGACATACTTTAAAACCTATTAAAAAATAATTTTTTATACAGGAAATAATTCATTTTTCCTGTGTTTAAGGAGAGATGAAAGTAACTTATTGTGAATGCATTCAAATATATATTTAAGAAGTGATGTTTATGACATGCTTTGAAACCAATTATCATAAAAACATATGTTTGTTTGGTTCCGAAACAAAAAAATCACAGAAAATAGTCAAAAGATGTAAAATTGGTTTTATTAGCAAAAGAAGCATATAAACTAATTGTAAGTAAAAAATATATTTTAAAAATATATCCTGGTTCATATTCAATTATAATTATAGGAACGAAGTTGTGTTATCAATTATCAAATGTTGCGTTATCTAAAAGTGCTGTAATTTCAAACAAATTAATGGATATATCAATCACGCAATCCTACATATTTGGCCAAATGGCAGATACTATGAAGTTTTAAAGAATGCATCCCCTCCAAATATAAAAAGGTATCTACATATTCTGAATATAAAAAGATGGGATCTAATATTTATTCTTCGTATAGGGAAGACGTATTGAATCAACAAGTAAGCTGTAAATATATGATTTATTCACCAATCGAACACATAATTCCAACCCACTGATCAATAAGCTTCGTTTCACTGAAAGTACTTTTTAAAAGAAAAAAGAAAACAATGTTTTCTTTACTAAATAATAATAATAAAAAATTATAACTAGCTTTAAACTTTTCTAAAATAAATTTTAGCAAACAAGTAATACAAAAAAGTATGTTTATTTTTATAAAATTAAATATTATATTTTTAATCGTATGAAAAGAAATATCGAATCCGTATGAAAAGAAATAACGAAATTTTGATATTAAAATCCTAATCGACCTTTTTTCAATATAATCAATGTTTGTTTTCAGAAATTTCTTCTAACGGGCTATTAAGGTCATTTTAAAAAAATATAAATAAAAGATTATTTATTTCATTCTTGATCCAACGTTTCGGTGGCAATTTTTTCCACCTTCATCAGGGATTCAGTTTATTAAATCTGGCAACGATACAACATAAATAAATATAGTTAACAGCGACAAAATTAAATAACCATTATAAGAACAATCAAACTTACAATATAATCTTCTTGTCAATTGTTACATTTAGTTTTTAATAATAAATATATTTGATATTTTTACGACAAAACGCACGACAAAAAAACAAACAATTTAAATAAAAACAAATGTAAAATGAAATAATTAAAAATATCACAGATTAACTTTCTTACAACGCCTAGTATCACAGTCGGAAATTAACTAAATTAAACTATTGCTATGGTGTAACTTGCATGGGTTTGATCCTTATCTTCTTTACGGTTAACAGCTAAATTCATTTTTTGTTGGATTCTTAAGCTCTCTAAAGTAAATCTCTTATTCGCTCGTCTCTCTTTATCTAATATTTTTACATTTTTTAAGTCTGCAGTGTGCCCAGTTTCAATACATTGTTGCGCTAAAGCTGTGGTTTGTTTACTTTTTTTAATATCTGTATCATGTTCATTTATCCTTGTGCCTAAATTTCTTTTTGTTGTTCCTACATAAACTTTGCCGCACGTCTCGTTTCCCTTTCCCACACACTTAACTTCATACACGACGTTGCTTTGTTCAGTTTTTTCTATTTTGGTTTTTGTTTGTGTAAATATTGAGCTTATAGTCTTATTTGGTCTGTGTGCCAGTGTTGCAGCTTCGTCTTCCATTAATTCCCTCATTACATTACTCCCTGTAAGTTTTGGGATGTATGGGAGACTATAATATTTGGTGTTGCCAGATGTGTCGTTCGTATTATTTTTCCGATAATTCCCACTTTCTGCTTTGTGTAATAAATTATTTATAATATATTTAGGATAATTGTTTTTCGCGAGTATATCCTTAACTTTCCTAATATTTTTGTCGATGAATTTGATATTACTTAGTTTGGTTACTTTTTTAATTAAATTAATTGTAGTATTCGTCTTCTGATTCATTGGCTGTGTTGAGTGGTAATTTATTATACGCCCAGAGGCTATGGTCTTCGTGTGCCAATCAGTAATTATTTTATCCTCTTCTCGGATAATTTTCATATCTAAATATGGTATTGAATTATTCTGTTCCCTTTCAATGGTAAATTTTAACTTATTGTGGTAACTGTTAAAAGTTTTAAGAATTATTTCCTCGTCTTTTCTCTTTACAATGGCAAATAAGTCATCAACATATTTTGTCATCAATTTTATGTTTATGTTCCTTTCCATTAGTTCATTCGTTGTCTTTTCCAATAACGTGTCTAGGACAATGTCAGCTATCGTTGGGGATAGTGGATTTCCCATTGGCATTCCATACGTTTGGCTATAGAATGTTTCACCGTATACAAAATAATTATTATCGTTAAGACAAAATTTTAATAGTTTTAAGAATTGCGTCCTGGGTATTTTTGTGTGTTCCTGTAGGGTGTTCCACTGAGTCATAATATTACTTATTGCTAAATGTGTAGGTATGTTTGTGAATAACGATACCACGTCTAAAGAAATTAAAATTTCGTCGTCATCCAGTGTTATATTATCTAATCTTTCTTTAAGTTCCAGCGAATTTTTAATGTTGTATTTCTCCAGTATTATGTTCTTCAGAATAGTACCCATGTGTTTATTTACAAGAATTCGTTGATTTTTTAGAATTCTTGTTAATTTATATTTATTATTATTGATATATTCTTAGTTTGGAAATAAAACTCAGAAAATTGTATTCCCAGCTAAAAATCGACATATATGGATCCATTCAGGTCCCAGCAAAAAAATACCTGACCAAGATCCGTAAAATCACCTATATTGTTCGACACGAATGCGTTCAAATTGAGGTGAAAAAGGCATTTTTTAACATTGGCTTGTCATAGGAGAGAAGGTGTTTATGCTACTTTAAGTCTGCTTTGCACGTCATAAAAATGAGTGCTTAGATGTTCTTTTTTATACAGGAAAGCAATTCATTTTTTTACTTTCTAAGGAGAGATGAAAAGTAACTTCTTGTGAATGCATTCAAATGTATATTTAAGAAGTGATTTTTATGACATACTTTAAAACCTATTAAAAAATAATTTTTTATACAGGAAATAATTCATTTTTCCTGTGTTTAAGGAGAGATGAAAGTAACTTATTGTGAATGCATTCAAATATATATTTAAGAAGTGATGTTTATGACATGCTTTGAAACCAATTATCATAAAAACATATGTTTGTTTGGTTCCGAAACAAAAAAATCACAGAAAATAGTCAAAAGATGTAAAATTGGTTTTATTAGCAAAAGAAGCATATAAACTAATTGTAAGTAAAAAATATATTTTAAAAATATATCCTGGTTCATATTCAATTATAATTATAGGAACGAAGTTGTGTTATCAATTATCAAATGTTGCGTTATCTAAAAGTGCTGTAATTTCAAACAAATTAATGGATATATCAATCACGCAATCCTACATATTTGGCCAAATGGCAGATACTATGAAGTTTTAAAGAATGCATCCCCTCCAAATATAAAAAGGTATCTACATATTCTGAATATAAAAAGATGGGATCTAATATTTATTCTTCGTATAGGGAAGACGTATTGAATCAACAAGTAAGCTGTAAATATATGATTTATTCACCAATCGAACACATAATTCCAACCCACTGATCAATAAGCTTCGTTTCACTGAAAGTACTTTTTAAAAGAAAAAAGAAAACAATGTTTTCTTTACTAAATAATAATAATAAAAAATTATAACTAGCTTTAAACTTTTCTAAAATAAATTTTAGCAAACAAGTAATACAAAAAAGTATGTTTATTTTTATAAAATTAAATATTATATTTTTAATCGTATGAAAAGAAATATCGAATCCTTTTTCAACTTTATATGCAGTGAAAAATGCATTCTTGTAGAATGCATTCGTTTTTTTTTTTGCTGGGGTTAAATGTATGTGCGTGCATGCTCATAAACATGCATTCATGACCATACATGGAACCATAAATCTCCATACATGAATCATATAAAGGTTGGTTGAAAAGTTCCTGCGCTCACCAAGAGATGGCACTGCTAGCTCAAAACTTTTTTTTTCTCAAGTTGGTATAACTGTCCTGAGAACACATGCAAAGTTGCAAGTCATTCTGTCAATTCATTCTTTGTTTACAAGCCATTTGAAGTTGACGTGTCATTGATTTTTTTAATATGAAAAAAATTGAATATCGTGCAGTCATTAGATTCTTTGTTTTGAAGGGTTTAAAAGCAAAGGAAATTTATGAACAATTGTTAGAAGTGTATAAGGAGTCCTTACCATCAAAACGCACCGTTGAATTTTGGGCTGGTTAATTTAAACGTGGTCGTACTAGCCTTGAAGACGATCCACGCCAAGGCCGACCAAAAACTGCAACCACAGCAGAAATCATTGAGCAAGTACATAATATGGTTAGTGAAGATTCAAGTTTGACTAAGCGTGAAATTTCTAATGCCATAGGCATCTCAGACGAACGAGTACTCCATATTTTACATGAAGAATTACGTATGAAAAAACTGTTTAGAAAGTTAGTGCCGCACACATTAACAATTCAACAAAAACTGGATCGAAAACAAATTTCTCAGCGTAATTTGGAGCGTTTTAAGCAGAATAAAACCGACTTCTTGCGTCGTTTTATAACTATGGATGAGACTTGGATCTACCACCATGATCCTAAATTGAAACAAGAACGTTTACACTGGACTGAAGGTGGTTGTTCAGCTTCAAAGCAGGTGAAGTCACAACGATCAGCAAAGAAGGTTATGGCATCAGTTTTTTGGGATGCAAAAGGAATTTTGTTGATTGATTATCTTCAGAAAGGTAAAACAATCAACTCTGAATATTATTGCAGCCTTTTGGATCAGCTGAATAAAAAAATTCGTGAGAAAAGACCTGGTTTAAAGAAGAAAAAAATCATTTTTCATCAAGACAATGCACCTGTTCACAAAAGTGTTTTGACGATGGCTAAATTCAAAGAATTAAAGTACGAATTGCTTGAACATCCACCGTATTCAACAGATTTGGCTCCCAGTGACTACTATCTCTTCAGAAATCTCAAACAATTCCTTCGTGGAAAGCATTTTTCGTCGAATGAAGAGGCCATAGCAGACGTAGATGGTTATTTTGCAGAGCTTCCGGAAAACCATTATAAGGATGGGATAAAATTATTGGAAGATAATTGGAACAAGTGCATTGAGCTTCTAGGAGATTATATTGAATAAAAAAATATATTTCGTAACAAAAACATTATTCTTTCATTTCGAGCGCAGAAACTTTTCAACCAACCTGTATGACCCTATGTGTGCATTAACGAAATTTGAGGTAATATCTACATGTGTGTACATTACACCGTACCTCAAAATAAAAGTTCGCCGTACACCCTCCAATATGATGTATTTTTGGAAGGCGATGTTGGATGTTCTTTTTCATATAGGAAAGCAATTCATTGGGAATGCATTCAAAAGTCATAAATATCACTTCTTGAATATATATTTGAATGCATTCACAAGAAGTTACTTTTCATCTCTCCTTAGATAGTAAAAAAAATGAATTGCTTTCCTATATGAAAAAGAACATCCATGCACTCATTTTTATTGTTTTAGTTTCATATTTCGTCACATTTTTTCTGAAGCCGAATAATGATGAACTAATTGGCCTGTCCTTGTGCGCTAAAATCCCACTTTGACCCATTTAGAGTGCCCCAATCGAATCCAAATGTATGACCGACCCCCGCTAACTTTGGAGGGCCGACCCACCCATGCCAGTGGCACACCCCCTTAAAACATGCAAACATTTAAAAAAATCACCATTTTTGGCACCTTACATGAAAAAATTTTTGTATGGGGAACCCCCAGGGGGGGTTGTATCCACCTGCAAATTTGCAAGTGGATACATTTGCACCCGGGTGTGTGTTCTAGGGTTAAAGGAGTTTTTTATTCAAAAATTTCCTTAGTATGTTCATAAGGAGTGTTATAAACTTTTAAATAATGAAAAATTTTACGATTAAGCTTCAAATAATGAATCCCGATTTTCATCGAATTAACATTAGTAGTGAAAATACTCAATAGAGGGCGTTGTACGGTGAAAAACTACATACCCATATTGTATTTTTTAGAAAGTTTTTTCTTTACTAAAATCGTTTAAAAAGTTGGTTTTTATAATAAAAGAATATCAATATTCGAATATTATAACCAGGGCAGTGACTTTCATGCAAATGCATGTTTGTAGTCATTAATCCAAAAATGGTTTTAAGCAAATACTTTTCCGAATCAAAGAATTTGCAACAAAATGGCATTAATTTGTTGTTGTATAATTTTGCATATTTTGTTATAAATGCATATTTTTCTATATTTTGCTTTTAACCCATATTCTCCTGAATTAAGAAATAATTGTGCCACGTGTTTGAAACTTACATGATTTGCTACTGAGGGCCCTAGGAACACGAAACCGAGGTTGAAATTATTTTATCTTATATAGATCCGTAGTTATTGCCTGTCGTCATATGACGACGCTAGGAGAATATGTGTACAATTGTTACAAAAAATAATTAAAAAAATTGTTAAGAATAACAGGAATTCATTATTCATTAAAAACTTCATTTTTCCATTAATGGTATAGAAAATTAGCATTATTTTCCAAAATAAATTCAAATATAATTTAATTTCTTAAATAAACTAAGATTATTTCATTGAATAGCGATAGAAAATAAAAATTGTAACTCTCGTAAGTGGCATATATAAAAAGAAGGTCCAGCATCGCATTTGGAACACTCTGTCCGGCCTGTTGATTTGATATCGGGGCCTCGACATTGTCTTTGCTTATCGTTGTGGCTTCTTTTTAGGAAGTGTTATATTCGACCATAACGTAAAGTATCTACTGCGGGAAGTTTTAGGCTATTTTCCTGTCGAGCTTGGTAGATTGCATACTGAGGTGAGGTACGAAGCTCCAAACCCTGTCAAAGACAGCCCAAAAAGACTATATTAAAGATAAATGCAAATAAAAATGTTGTACATTTTGTACACATATTCTCCTAGCGTCGTCATATGACGACACCCAAGTGCATTAAATTATATAATTTTTCCAAATTATAATGAACATTATTCATAACCACTAGTAAGTATATAAGTCGTATTATTTAACAACTTGTAACCACTTATTTTTTAACTGCGTATAAGCACACGAATAACTACTTATTTTGGTAACTACCCAGTCAGAAAAATACAAACGGGAAAGTGATGGCAAAGCACTTTAACAGGTGGTACAAGTACTGGCAAAAAGTGCTTTCCCATTCCCAAAATGATAACATCATTAGACAAAAGGACCGGCTGTTCAAAAAGCGACGGAAAAGCACTGGAGAAACAAAATTATTGAACGGTGGCAAAACGCTGGCAAAACCAATAAATAGGTGGTCTGGAAATATATTTTCCAAAATAAAATTTAAAAAACGTTCATATGTATTTTTTTGGTCCTGTCGTGATTTGAACCCAGGCCGTCAGATTGGCAGACGAGCTAACGAGACATATGATATTTGATAGCTAAACACATAAATGAGTAATAATCGCTGGACAACTACTGGCTGTGCGAAAAAGCTAGCACTGGCAAACAGTTTTTTGGAACTAATATGCCAGCGTTGGGAGAGCAAAAAAAAAGTTGGTCTTAAAGGAGCTTTTCCACAAACAAAAAAATTGATTTTATAGAACAAAAAAAATTTTAAATTAAAAAAAATCTAAAAAAAAATTTTTGCTTGCAACCGGATTTGAACTCAGAACCTCCTGACTACAAACCATTTTTAACGATTCGTCAGCATTTTTATAAAATCATTGCTCTACCAGTGAATTGGTTTTTGTACCACTGGTAGCATTGGCTAGGTAGCACTGGATAACCACTGGTTGCAAACCTTGGCATATCACTCTTAGACCATACTTTGCCAATGGTTTTTTTTTATAAACCACCGAAATTTTTGTAAAACAAATGCTGGAAAAACGCTTTTTGCAAGCGCTGGCAAAGCGTCCCAATAAGTGTTCTCCCAGTCATTTATTTTCAACACCATGGTTACCCAGTGGTATGCCAGTGCTTGATTTTTTGTACCACTGGCGATTTCTGATTGGGTACTTATTTTATATACTTTTGTAATGCAGCGAGTAAGCGGGTGCACAAATTTTGTGCGTTTTTTCATGCAGCGAATATGGACAACTACTTACAAAAACGACCTTGTCGAACAAAAATAATGAGTTTTCACACCGAATTATAAGCAGTAGACCCTAATTCTACTGCTTATTATTTAGATATTAGTAATGAGCACTAATTACTGAGATTTTGCTGGGAATTTAGCAATAAAAAAACATAAATTTTTGTAAACAAGAACGGGGAAAAGTTTAATTATTTATTATTTCTAGAAACAAATTAATATTTGATAAAATTAGCGTTTTGTGAAGAAAAATCTATAATATTTCTTAGCCATGAAATGGTCAAGTGTTTTCTTTCCACTACATAGCAATTGATATCATTTTGACGTTTCGCTGAAATTGTTTTGACATTCCATATTATATAATTTATTGCATTTGAAGTAATAAAAATAAATAAAATGTTAACAGTATGTATAGTTGACCTTTAATGTTGTTGTTATTTATTTATTTAGTCCGGATTGAGGTAGGAGGATCTCGATTTGTTCTTTTAATTTGCAATTTTCAAACTAGTTCTACAACTGGTTCCAAAGTGAGAGTTTGGTAAAAATAAAAAGGTCGACTAATAATAATGAAAAGTTTTATTTGAATTTCACTTACATGCTTAGGAAGATAAATATCGTATACTTCAGCTGAATCTAAATCAACAGCATGAAAACCCTCAGCAGAACCATAAATAACCTTCAGTCTAGATTGATCCTCAATTGTAAGGTCAACTAACAGAGGACGATGTTCTAATTCACCGAAATTCTAAAAAAAATTATATTTATATAAACATTAGGAAAAAACGATAATTAGAAGTCAATTTTACCTTAAATGCCATAAATTTATGATATGGTTTGGGAGCCCAAGCATAAATTTCTATAGAGTCTTTTAATGCAATCACTAGGAACTTAATCCTTTCATATTTTACAATTTTAAAATGTACAGCACCTTGTAAATCTCCAACATTTATCCAGCCATTGCGACGTTCAACTTGCTGAAAATAATAAGGAGGCATATAAAAAATGAGAGTTTTTAAATTAATGTGTTTGGTAAAAATAACTTACATCTGATAAGCCATCAGTTCTTAAGATTTTCGATTTTAACCATGATAAATAATACACACGTACACGATTCTTTTTACCGGATATGGTAACCAAAATATTTTGTCCTTCTAAAACTTCCATTTGTTGGAAACGGCGACGCGATATCAATTGATAGACCTTTAAGAAAAATATTTAATGGAAAATATTAAATTTGGAAAATTACAAATAGATTTGAAAAACAATAATCAATATTACAAGAAAACAACTTGTGGCTATTTGTTGTTACCTTTCCTTGACCGGAACGATCCAATAACATTAAACCATTTTCGGTACCAATCAATAGATTAACACCCCATAGAGCAGCACACAATATTTCCGAATTGAAACGTTTTTTATATTTACGTATTTCTGGTGTATCACTGGAGGCCTCATGCGATGTGGGTGTAACATTGACATTAACATGCGATTCTCGTCTTGATGGCCCAGAACCACCTGCACCAAAACCAAATGTAAGAAAACTACGTTGTTTCTGTTGTAGAGCATATGGGGGAACGGGAAGGGCAGCCGATGATGTATTGGAAGAGGAAGAAGCAGATTTATGTAAAAGATTAGTTATACTACTTGAAGAACGTGTTTTACTAATTGAATTCTTAGGACTATTTTGTCTAGACGATGAAGAATTCAACGAAATTGTCGATTGGGGCGAATTGTTAGAAACACCGCCAATAAACGATTTTGAAGGTGTGGAATGCACTGATGAGTTAATGGCCGCCTGATACTAGAGTAAAAGAGAAAAAGAAATATGTCATATAAATTTAGATTAGAATTTTTGAGAATTTATTTTTTCAATAATTAAAAACCAGAAGTATTTTACATAAGGTGGTTTTCTTGCAACCTTGTTAATATTGACAAAAAAAATTATAGGTGTAACTTCTCACAACTTTTCTATTTAAGTTTGGAAAATCCAATTTATGGTTCAGAATGTCTAATGCTATTTTACAAACTTTATTGTGGAAATTATCGATTATCGAAAATTTATTTTCAATTTAAAAAATTTGAAATTTAACTTTTGAAAGAAGTTCTTAAGCTTCTTCTTCGTCGACCGCAGTGCGAAGTTTTGTCGATAAAGCAGTTTTTTGTATCGTCTCTATTTGTCACTGCCGAGAAATTAGAAAAGTTTCTAAATAAACAAGGGCTGTTTTTAAACAAAACGCAAGAAGAATTTTTTAAAAATATTAAATTGTTTTCGCAAAATCTAATGCTGCGTTCACATCTGTTTTTAAATCCCGAGATTTCAATGGAAATCTCGACCGTTTACAACCGCATTTTTTTTTTTTGTAAACAAAGTACCATAAAAAATAACCTAAACTTTAAAATATTTCTAAAAACCATTGCCCGAGTACAATTTAAATTATTTTATGTAAAGATCTAACGCTAATTATTTTAATAAATATCCATATCCACTCAGGAATATTAAAAAAAAAAATATAAAATTTTACCATTTTGCCCTAATTTAGAGGATTGAAGTATTTAATCTTATGCTGTAATATTTCGGCCAAAAATATATGGAATTAAAAAAACGGAAATAAACTTTGCTTAAAAGCTAAATAAGTGACAAAAATCGAAGTTTTCTCGAAATCCGACGAAATAAAATCGCTGCACTAACAAAATTAAACAAAGGAGTCTAAAAATTTTATATTTATTTAAATTCCTTTAAATTTTTTTTTGAAAATTCAAAATTTGGAGATTGGAAAATATATATACGTCTTGTATATAAAGTGTACTAGTTTTTAGCATTTTTTTGCTGAAATTCCGTTTTCAGCAAAAATTTTAGTTATATTTTTTTAGCACTAAACTAATTTTGAACTAATGTTTTACTAATTTATTTAGCTACAAAAATTGTGCTGATAACCGCATTCATAGCGTGGACAACAACCAGATATACAAGATGTAGATGTCGCAGCTTGTCTGGAAACGGAAATGACAAAAAAAAAAGAAAAACAACTCTACACATATTCTATATTTAAATTTTCAGCAAATAAATTAACTAAAGTAAAATTTCGCTACATTTTTTCAGCAAGCATTTTTTTCATTGGCAGTCGACTAAGTGTTAGCAAAATTTTTGCTGAAATTACCAACTTTTTTGCAAGCACGCTCCTGACTAAAAATTTGCTGACACAGCAACATTTTTTGCTGACTTTACTGACTTTTTTTTTGAGTGTACCAAACTCTTTTTGTATTAGATTATTTCAATAAATTTCAAAATTTGGTCTCGAATTTCGACACATCAGTTGCCGGGGGAAATTATAATAACTTGTCTCTTTTTTAACCGAGTTTTGTTTTTGTTGTCTTTTAGAAAGATAATTTACTGCTAATCATGATTTTTTGAATTTTTTGATTCAAATGCGATTTAAAATATTAACATTTTTGATAAAATTAACGAAAACTCATATTTTTCACTTCGTGTTTTTCGAGCTTTTTAAGAGCTTAAATCACTGTTTTTATAGCTTTTTTGATTGGCCTAGGTATTACACTGCAAAAATAATAACCAATGCCAAAGTGGAAAGAATTGTCAAAATGGTTTCATCTCAATTGAAGACACTTACCCCCTTATTCTAAACTTTATAACAATAACAAAATTTGACAACACAGACCACAGACCTCAGTGTTGTCACAATTTTGTTATTGTTATAAAGTTTGGGATAACCTAGTGTCTTGACATGCAATAAAATGATAGCAAGCAATTGTCAAAATGATTTCATCTCAAGTGAAGACACTCAATTTCAATTTTATTGCAATATTATGATATCGCTGATATCCAAGCGGCTCTTGTAATGATGTCTGCCATGAAATGTCACTTTTCGTTTTAATTTTAACTTTGTACAATAATAAAAAACAGCAGAAAATTTGTTAAAAAAGAAAGGGAAAGTGTTTAATTTTTTTTATTATTTGTAGATAAAAATTAATGTTTGATAAAATTTTGTGTTTTTCAAAGAAAAATCTATGATATTTCTTATCTATGAAATGGTCAAGTATTCTCCACCACTTTGCAATTGATATCATTTTGACGTTTCACTGAAATGGTTTTGACATTTCATATCATATAATTTATTGAATTTGAAGACACCGGGTGAGGGTGTCAATTTCAATATTATTAAAATATCATGAGATCAGTGCAAGCGGCTCTTGGCGTGATGTCTGCCATCAAATGTCACTTTTAGTTTTCATTTCAATTCAGCAATCAAAAAACAACGTAATTTTTTTTTTGTTATTTGTAGAAAAAAATTAATTGTTGTATCATTCCATATTAAATGTATACAAAAATAGAAGTTTTTGGACATGACCCCTTTCGATTTTTACAAAACTTGGTACATACATTCTACTATTGTCACGATGTTAAATGTAAAAACTTTTTTTCCAAATTCATTTTGGTACGCGTTCTATCACTGTTTTTAGTTGATTTTTTTTTTCAGTAAATTTATTAAAAATACATGATGTTCAAATGATTACAACTTTTGAACGCGTTATCGGATTATTATAAAATTTTCAATTAGTAATTCTGATATAATCTACTTTCAAAATAAATTGCAAAAATAAATTGTTGAAAATAATAATAATAACTTAATATTTCAGCTACAGACTGGGAAAATTTCAAATTGGAACGCCAATGGGTTCAAAAGAAAAACGTTATTTTTTAACAAAGTTTTTTGAATTTTGCATGACAAAATCTCGCCTTTTAAAAATTAATAGAGCTCTGACCATCAATTCTATATATTTTGGACATGCTGATTACAATGGCGTACTTTATTTTTCGATCTAAGGTACATATTTTCAACGAAATGCCTTTAAATGTGGTTTTACATTTAGTTTTTTATATATAAAAATTTTCATATGCAATCAATATAAATTTTTTGTGGTGAAATGTAGGCACAGGACCTGTATTCATATTTAGGCTTAAAATCTGATGCATAAAACTTGATACTAAAACCACTGTTCGCGTTTTATATGGATTTTTACGGGTTTTTAAGGTTTTAGCCAATTGAATCGCTGAAAGCAAAATCGGCCTTAATAAATGATATGGCTTAGTAAAGAACCCTACGGGAAATTTTAACAAACTGTCACCGAACTGGCCCCTTTATATGAAATAGACTGGTCACTTTTACATGGCGTTGTCATAGAAGGGGGAAATTGACCCCTTGTGACATGTCACAAGACAAATCCTAGGACAGGTTACTGAACTCTCATAAAAAACAAAGTTCGGGGACCTGTCCTGGGATTTGTCTTGTGACATGTCACAAGGGGTCAATTTCCCCCTCCTATGACAACGCCATGTAAAAGTGACCAGTCTATTTCATATAAAGGGGCCAGTTCGGTGACAGTTTGTTTAAATTTCCCGTATGGAAGCAATTAAAAGGAAATATTTCAACAAAAAAAAAAAATGGATTCATCTATAGCGGTCTATACGTTAAAATCTCGACTTTTCAAAAATTTTATATGGCAGCATAGCTTTCCAAGTTGTCCCCAAAGTCCAACTTTTAGTATAATATGGGGTGACCTCTAAAAACTGTTCTTGCAAAATTTCAAGCAAAACAGTTTCCATTTGCAAAAGTTATCGCAATAAATACATTTTTTACTAAGGTTAGTATCGTAAGACACTTTTGCTGGAATCTACAAACCGAATTTTGTACAAATCCAGAGACCTTCTTCCGATGACTGTACCGGTTTCCTTTGGAATGATTCTGTTGATAAAATTTTGTGTTTTTTTAAGGAAAAACTAGGATATTTCTTTGCAATGAAATGGCGAAGTGTTTGTTCTCTACTACAGTGCAATTGATATCAGTTTGACGTTTCCTTGCAATCGTTTTGACATTTCACTTCGCTTAGTTCACAAAAATTAATAAAAAATTCTGACAGCTGATAATTTGTTATTTTTTTAAATAATCAGTTTGTCAAAACTCTTCGTTTGAGTACATATTCGTTGTGAAATTCACAAGTGAAAAAAGATCGGCACACCCTAATTTATATATTTTTAAACAACTTGAATGCAACACTGTTTTTGGGCTTGCTACTGTCTTGTTTTATATGCGGCCAATAGACTAGGGAAATGGCTTGCACAATAAGGAGTTGGTACAGGTCCATTTCAGCGTTAAAAAATTTATATTAAAATTTTTTACTTTACGTTTATTCATACTTTTAACTTTTTTTATCCGTGTTTTATGATTTTCACTCTTCACAAACGACTTGCAAGTTATAAAATATTGCGTAAAAAGTAAAACTGTGGGTGAGTTCCTAAACGTCAATATACATTGCAGTGATGCGGTTTTACTACTGTTTCCATACAAAGCAAACAAATGTGTTGTTTACTTTGTAATAAAAACATGTCAACAAAGCATCAACAACATTTGTGATGCACAGTTTGCTTTTTCTATGCGCATCAATTGCGTTCAGGAAAGCATGACTTTGTTCTGTTGCAATGCAAATGACGTTTTGGAACTCACCCTGTTTTGATTTTATTCAAGTTTAAAAAATGACTTCTCCAAGTAGGCAAACCAAGCCATACACTGTTCAACTGACTTCACAAACTCGTTACTGTGCAAGTGACTTGAGTAGTCTATTGGCCGCATTTGTTGTTGCTTTTCTATACATTATTGCCAACTGAAAAAAAAACGCCAAGTTGGTTTGAATTAGCAGTTTTTCATCACTTTTATCATTAACATCTTGTTTCGTTAGTGAGTAAAAATTTTTATATGTATTACACCAACTTGAATTATAATAAAAGTTACTTGTGTATTAAATTATTCTTTATATTATTAATTTTTGCAATTAAAAATTAAACATTCTGAAACATAAATAGGTTTTTCATACATATTGACATATGATATTAAAAGTAATATAGAAATATTATATTTTTTTTTATTAACAAGACTGCTTTTATTTCAAAGAGAGTATTATTATTTTATTTTATACATAAACCTTTATTAATACCATAATTAAATATATCTTAAATAACATGCCCATATCCAATTCTAAAAACTACAACTCTGAGGGATTCTTTCATTTTGTTTGAATTAATTGTAATAAAAGGATGAAAATTGTTAGTTAAAAAAGCCACATTTAAAAAAGTTAACAATACGTTTACTTTACTTTTAAATGCAGTTTTTAAGATTTTTTTTGTTTATAAATCAACATAAAAAAATAATGTGATTAGTCTTTCCCAGACGCCATGAAACATAAAATAGAAGCTGCAAAAAACTGAAAATAAAAAAAGTGCATAAAATTTATGCAATTTTTTAAAGAAAAAAAAACGTATTTTTTAATACATACTTGTGTATAAGATAACTTTTTTTTTTTAATATTTGGTGTATTCGATCTATACGGAAAATCAAGTGTTTCCCTTTGTCCGGGAAACATGGATTTCCGCGGCATAGTATGGAAACTGACAATGGACTACTAATATAAAGTTGGTATTTTATGTTAGCATTAAGTGTGTGTTTGATTGGATATGAATGTACTGTGGTATCAAAGCAAAAGGGTGTGAACTAGGGATGCCAAACGGGAAATCCCGAATCCCGAAATCCCGGGATTTTCGGGATTAGCAAAATCCCGAATCCCGGGATTATTTCTCAAAAATCCCGGGATTTTCTTATTTTTTAATATTAATATAAACGCAAATAAACAAAATGAGCAATTTTAGATTACCTAAATTTTTTCTTGAATTTTCTCATATTGACAAGAAATTGATGCCAAGATATTGGTAAAATTATAAATTAAGTAGAGTAAGAGTAAACTATGCAAAGACTTTGCAGAAAAATTTTACATTTTGGTAAACAATATTAAGTTTTTGAGTAATACATGCGAAAAATCAAGTTATTTGTTATTTTACCGATTTATTCTTCCAAGCGAAATTCGATTTCTGAAACTGGGACTGTAAGTTTTGGCTGGGACTGTAAATTTGAATTCTTCCATGAAAACATTTCATAACGATAACCAAATAACTTTGTTGCAGTAATTACACGATTTAGTGGGCAAGGTTATCGCAACGAATCTGTTTTAAAATCTGCTTACAATATACTGGGCGCAAGTTAATGACAGGCCTTCATATATTATCCCAGCCAGAAAAATACAAACGGGAAAGCTATGGCAAGGTATTTTAACAGGTGGTACAAGTACTGACAAAAATTGCTTTCCCATTTCCAATATGATAACGTCAATAGACGAAAGGACCGGCAGTTCAAAAAGCGCCGGAAAAGTACTGGAGAAACAAAATTTTTAACTTTGGCAAAACGCTGCCGAAACCAATAAATAGGTGGTTTGGAATTATATTTTCCAAAATAAAATTAAAAAAAAGTTCATATGTATCTTTTTTTTGCCCTGCCGTGATGTTTTGTAAAACAAATACTGGCAAAACGATTTTTGCAAACGCTGGCAAAGCGTCCCAAATGAGTGTTCTGCCAGTCATTTATTTTTAACATCGCGGTTACCCAGTGGTATGCAAGTACTTGATTTTTTGTACCACTGTCAATTTCTGACTGAGATGTTTCAATATTCATAAAATGTACCACATTATTAATTAACAACTATTAAATAATTATAAAACGCTTTATTCTATAAAAAAATTAGTTACATAACATAAAAATTTTTACAAATAAAGGAAAATTTAAATCCCGAAATCCCGTAAAATCCCGGGATCCCGAAAAATTCCGTAGTCTCGAAAATCCCGGGATCCCGAGATCGGGATCCCGGGATTTCATACAAAATCCCGAATCCCGGGATTTTCAAATATCAATCCCGATTGGCATCCCTAGTGTGAACTAATATCTTAAAAATATTTAAGAAAGCTTTATTACAAAAGCGTCTATTGATCTCTAAACGATTTTCTTGTGATATTCAATTATTCTGAAATGAAATTAAAGAATAATATGCCAATGCTATGGTAATGACAGGTCACTACCATGCGGATTACCAAGTAATTATAGATCATTACAAAACGATGACTTACTGATACTAAATTATACAACAGAAGTACTTATATATTCTTGCAAAGTAATCACTTACCGGTAATTGAAAAAATAAGTACCGATTTAGTCTTTTTATAATAATATTAATTTTTTATATTAAAAAACAACACTGTACTAAAGAACATTATAAAAATGCCCTGTTAGCAGTCCGTCTCCAATATACGCAAATTTGCCTGATCTTGAACGTAAAAACGATACGTTCGTGTGGCAACGTTTGCGAAAAAGGGGACACGGAGGAGACTAGAAGATAAACAAAAAATCTAAAGTAGAATATTTGTATGTGTCTGTTTGATCACTTCTGAAAGTAAAAAACAATAACAGAAAGCTGAATAGGAAAGAAAAAACTATGAATTAGCTGCTCTACATGCAAGGCCTTACGTGGGTTAGATGGCTAAGCTGTCGAACTGTAGTATAGTTACGTTTGTAATGTAGGAGTGCATGGGTTCGATTCCTACAGCCGACGGGTTGTTGAAAAAATTATCATATAGAGACAATAAAATATACACAATAATACAATTTAATTGGAAAATCACTGATGGAGCCTGTCCATGGAAAAAAGGGAGAAACTAGATCTAGTCTGAATTGCAAATTAATATGTTTATAACTTTTAGAAAAAAGCTTAATTCTTCTTCTTAACCTCAAACTTACTAAATTAAAATAGATAAAAATGCATATTAATTGCAGTTGGTCTATATGACGCTTATTTCCTAACTTCTGGGTAACCACTTGTTCTATATTTGTAACTACTTATTCTTACACTATGAGTAACAATGCTGGTAACTCATTATTTTCACTTTTTTGTAAGCGAGATGCCCGTGTAAAAAAGATCAGATCTGGCCAGATCTCAGTAGATCTTTCCAGATCTAATTAGATCTCAAAATTGGGGACAAATTTGAGATCCAATTAGATCTGATCAGATCTAGGCATATCTGGCCAGATCTTAGTAGATCTTACCAGATCTAATTCGATCTCAAAATTGGGGACAAATTTAAGATCTAATTAGATCTGATCAGATCTAGGCATACCTGGCGCAATTGTCCAGATCACTTTAAATATGAACAGATTTGGCACTAGATCTGATCAGATCTTGCCATAAGGTATTATCACATATGCCATATCTGATTATATTTGATGAGATCTGGTACAGGATCTAATTAGATCCAATCATATCTATTTAGATCCAAAAATATCTGATCAGATCTAAACTTTTTTACACGGGTGGTAATGACCACCCACGAACTTTGGGATATCACGAACAAAATTAATATAGCGAGTAAATAGCCTAGTAACTAGTGAAACCCTTTGTGTGCTACTTACTCGCTTAATTACTTGCTAATATCGGTTTTTGCTGGGTACAAATCAGTAACTTGCTTCTTATTGCTTTACAGAAGGAAAAAATCTTTATAAAATCTAAGGAACTTTGAGTATATACACAGAAAGAATTTACAAAATTCTAATTCAATTTTTAAACACCTTTCTCATACCAAATTTGTAAATACAAAAAAAAAACTTTTAAAAAGGCACCAACAAAGAAATTTGTAATCCAAAAAAAAATTCTTTTTATTTTTGTAACTTTGAATTTTTATTTTTAAACAATTTTTATATGAAAGATAACAATTTACAAACGAGTAACAAATATTTCAAACAAAAAAATTGTTGGGAATAAAATTTCAATTTAAAAGAAAATGTGATTGATTTTACAAATTCCCATTGTTGGTGCCTACTAGAGTTCTGAATGAATGTCTTACAAGCAAGGTTGGTTACCGTTATCGTTATAATACCGTTATCGCTAAAATACCGTTTCAAATTGAATACCGTTACCGTTATCGATACCTCTAAAAAAAATTCTAAATACCGTTATCGTTACCGATACCGTTATTTTTATGGGTAGTTACCGGTATTTTACCGGTATTTATTATTTTATAGAAAAATTACAATTTTTTTATTTTTTATTTTATAATCTAGTGTTTTTTTTTCCAAAAATTTATAGATAATAATTTTACTTATTAAAACTACCAGTATTGAATTTATAGCTTAAAATCTGTATTTTCAGTACATTAAACGCTCTGAAATTCGAATTTAAAATTCTAATTTCTGAGGGTTTTTTTTTTTTTTTTTGGTTATTTGAATACACAGGAAATCTCCAATTTATTTTTATTCTGTTTGAATAAAGTAAAACTAAAAAGGGGAATCACCAAATTATATATGTTTTTCCCTATTTGTTTTTTTTTGTCGCATTTATGTACATTTTTGGCTAGTTTATTTGTGAAATTTGATACGCGTGTACATATTATTTGGCAGTCTCTATTAAATAGTGAAAGTGTATCATTTAAAATGTTAAATAAACGTAAAAAAAACACTTTATCATTGGAAACGAAACGAAAAAAACGTCCAGAAATTAGAATAATTCAAAAATTAGAATTGCCTCAAAAACAAAGCGGTTCTAATTTGCGAGCGTCTACTGTACTTAAAATTAAAAATATGCCATGTTTTTACTTGTTTTTATATGTTTTTAACATAATTTTTAATACCGGTACGTACCGGTATTGCTGTTTCGATAACGGTATACCGTTACCGAAATAGTCTTAAATATCGTTACCTTTACCGTTACCTAAACAAACGAAATCTGATACCGTTACCGTTACCCTTCGGTAACGTTATTCGTTTCGGTAACCAACCTTGCTTACAAGACATTCTCTTGCATGCGCTGAGAGATTTGACGATTTTTAATACTAAATATAACAAAAATTGACCATTTTACTTATTTGTAGTTATTTACAAGATGTTAAAATTCAGATCATTACAAAAAAAAAAATAAATCAGAAAAAAAAAAAAAAATATTTTGGTGTTGTATAAGAAAATGTTTTGTGAATGTCTTGCAAAACATTCATACTGGCCTCTAGTGCCTACTGTTTTTTCTGTGTACACTCAACCAAAAAAGTCTGTAATGGGTACTGAAAATTTTGCTGTTATTACGGGAAATTTAACTGTTTTGAGCCCAGCGGTATTTTTTGCTAATTTTAGCAACACATGTCTGCTGATCTGTAGTACAACAAAACTAGTAGTCGCTGCTACATTTTAACAAAATTGTTGTAAACTGCAATTCAAAATCGATTTGTTAAAATCAGTTAAAAAACTTACTAAATATCAATAATTTTAGTTCAATGAAATTAGTATAAATAATTAGTTGCAGCTAACAAATTTCAGTAAATTGTTGTAAACTGTAATTTAAAATCAATCTGCTGAAATTAGCAAAAAAGTGCACTAAAAAAACAAACTGTAAAATCTAAAAAAAAATTAGTAAAAAAAAACATTTTTTTTTTGGATTGTAACTTAAGTTTGGGATTTCCCGTACTTTTTTATTTCCCGGGAAACGGGAATGAAAAAATTTGATTCCCGGGATTCCCGGGAATCCCGGGAAATATTTTTGAACAAAATTGTTAATGAAAACCACCTATATAAGTAATTTTTGTTAAAAAAAAAAACACTATTTCAGTACAAATGTAGTCTGTGTAGTGAGAATTCAAAGTAAAAATATCAGAATGTTGAATATTTGATTTCACATAAATTACTCGCAGCACTGCCAAATGAATTGCATGATTCTAGCAGAAAGCACCTACTACTGGACTGTCGGAAACAAACCGTTTCATTACACTTGGCCCATTAGATATGGTGGCCACAATGTTATTTTCCAAAGACAAATAAAACTCTTCTAGTCTTATTTCTACAATTCTTCTTATTTCATCAGCATTACATCTTCCTGATATATAAACCAACCCCAGGTTATAAAATGAATTATTTCCGTTTATACATATGTTCAAATATCTCGTTTGTGATATTCTTGTCCATTCATCTAAGATTATAGTAAATCTCCTATTGTTAGAAATATTGCTCAATATTTCTTTTATCATGATATCTTTTACATGATTGTAGTAATTTAATATAATGTTCTTTACATCGGTTTCATTTTTTTGCAATGCCAGGTTTTTATTATAAAAACTTTCCCAAATAAACGAAGATCTAGTTACGGTGCGGATTGACTGCAGCTATATTGGATACCATTTCAGGAAATATTTGCCCTACCATAAAACTTTTAATGCCTATTCAGCTTACACTTTTTTCTTCAGGTACTTTGCTAATTTTAGCTGAAACGTTATTCTTGTTGTTTTCTTCAGGAGAAGTTGCATGACCATCAATTTTTTTTTTTTTTTTGTGAACCAAATTTAGATGTCGGGTAACCAAATTTAGATACCACCGTTAACCATTAGTCTTTTCTTTTCACATTTATTAATGAAAACGTTACTTGTAAAATTATTGACACTTAATATAAAGGCGTATTTCAAATTTAAAGTCGATTTTACTTTTAATCAAACGGTTTTGTTCATTTTGTGTATGAAAACCTTACAAAAATATTTATATTTTCAAATATTTTGATTGGTTGAAAATAAATTAACCAATCAGAATGTTCCAAAAGTAAACCAAGTCAAGGTATACTGCCACCCAATATTTTAACTAAAGTCGACTTTACCTAAATTATACATTTTTAAAAATTTAGATAGTAAGGGCGATTATTTGTAAGAAACAAAGCTTTTTTTTCATATTTCTTTTAAACATTTTACCAAGTTTTTAGGTTTTACTACTTAAATTTTGAATAAGTTATGCGAAAAATCTCTATTAGTTGAAATGCTCCGTATTACTTGGCAAAGATTTTATTTGTGTGTCAAATAAATGTATTCCCTTTTAAAAGATTTTAACAATGACATTTTTGTTTTGGTATTTAAAATGTTTTTTATGACTAAAATTGAAAAATCCTATTCGAAACAAAAACAATTTAAAAAATTTAATATTTTTAAAATTTCCCGTTTTCCCGGGAAAAATATATAATTTTCCCGGGAATTCCCGGCAAACTTTTCCCGGGATTTCCCGGGAATTCCCGAACCCCAAACCCTAATTGTAACAAGCATATAATTACTTCATCGTACTTGAAATTTGGAATCAAAATTGCAAACGATTCTCCAGTTGTTAGCTTTTTATGCATTGGAGATACAATAAAATTTTCTGAGTGTTATTTCCAAACTAAGATTATACATATATGTGACCTTCTCCGAGAAAAGGGACCAAGTGTGTGAAAATGAAAAAAAGTCTAACTCATTTCATCTTATTCTAAACCATTTTAGGTACCAGAATCCACTCTTAAGTCCAAACCCGTTTTTTGACACACTTGGTCCGTTTTCTCCGAGAAGGTCACATATGATCAATATAATAGATACATACATTCTAATTTTATTCTCGTTGCCTTTATTTTTAAAGATCAAAATAGTGGATAAATTCACCCCAAAATGCGAGGAGATTGTTCAAAAAATGGTGCAGAATTTTAACGTAATGTCCGTTTTTATACCCTACACCACTACGTGGTCAGGGTATAATAAGTTTGTGCTGATGTTTGTAACACCAAAAAATATTTGACCTAGACCCACCTTATAGTATACCGATCGACTAAGAATCACATTTTATTTCAATTTAACGATGTCCGTCTGTCCATGCATGCTTGTGAGCACTCTACAGGTCGCAAATATTAAGATATTTTGATGAAATTTGGTACACCGACCTATGTCGGCCCAAGGACGAAGCCTATTGATTTTGGTTAAAATCGGTCCATGTTTAGACCTAGTGCCCATATAAGAGTCCCCCCAAAATTATATTTTTTATACGCTGCAGGTCGCAAATATTAAGATATTTTGATGAAATTTGGTTTGCTGACTTACATGGTCCCGAAAACAAAGCCGATAGATTCTAGATAGAATCGGTCCATATTTGGACCTATCGCCCATATGGGCTTTTTTTACGATTTTCTCTTCTTTTATTATTTTATAGAAAATTTTGACACAAGTCCCATTTTAACCCATTCGAATTTCGGATCCAAACATTAGTTGGATTTTAACCAAACTGGTGTAGGGTATTGTATAGTCGGCATGCCCGACTTTAGCCTTTTTACTCGTTTTATTTTGTAACTTGTTTTAAGTAGGCGTGGCTTTTAATGAAAAATAAGCAATATCGACCTTCTATCAATTTACGTAGTAAAATTTAGCGAGTACTGATCAGTTCTGTAAAAACTGTGTATTTTTGAAATTCCTTTAATATTTCCTTAAGTTTTGCATTATTTTTTTCTACAAATGGTCTCCAGACTTAAAATGACAGTGCCTTAAACATGACTAAATTTTTCTTTGTTTGTAGCGATTTTAAAATAAAGTTAACAACACTGAAATTTAAACACGGAATGCTTTATACTATAACGTAAAAAAAGTTTGACTGATTTGTTATATCGCGGTAAGTATAGAATAAGACCATTCATTTTAAAGTTTCAGTGTTGTTAACTCAATTTTAAAATCGCTAAAAACAAAGAAAAATCTGGTAATGTTTAAGGTGCTGTCATTTCAAGTCTGGAGACCATTTGTGGATAACGATAATGCAAGATTTAAGGAAATTTTATAGAATTTTCAAAAATATACAGTTTGTGTAGATCCGACCAGTGCTCGCTAAATTTTACTATGTAATTTGATAAAAAGGTCGATATAGCTTATTTATCATTAAAAGCCAAGTTACAAAAGAAAAAAACGGATATAAAATTCTGCACCATTTTCTGAACAATCTCCTCGTATTTTGGTGTGAATTTATCCACTATTTTGATGTTTAAAAATAAAGGCAACGAGAATAAAATTAGAAAAAATTTGAATGTATCTATTATATTGATCATATGTGTATCAATACGTCGACCGGCCTGAAAAATGTCACATGTGTTTTTTAAAAGATTTTCAGGAGAGCGAAAAAACTGTTGTAAAATCTACTTGGCATCATATGCCTTAATGATGAATTTAATAAATGAGGTCGTGAATAGTAACAAATATGTATACCTAAACTAAACAAGAATTGTAAAAAATGATTGTAAATAAAATGTCTTAAATTAGTATATTTTTCTGATAAATTTAGCACTCAGTTTTGAAAAATTAGTAAAATGTTTTGCTGAAATCAGCAGCGAAAATTAGTATAAAAATCCGTAATTTGTAATAGGAGAATAAGTGATTACAAAAAAAAAAATTGAACTAAAAATCAGTATAAAAATAGTAAAGTGCGATTGGAAACTGTTTACAAATATTTTTACTAATATTGTAAATAGGCTAAATTGGAACTAAACTAAACAATTTTTGATAAAAGAGTTGCTTGCGAACGCAATGCAGGGTACAGTTTTTTGAACTAAATAATTTGAAAAACTAAGCTATTTGTGTTGCTTCTTTTCAAAAACTTGAAGTTTTTATTAAAAAATAAAAAAAAAAAAAACGTTTTATTTGTTGCGTTCAAAGAGTTTTTTCATTTTCATTTAATTGCCTGATCATTCGTGTCAGTTCTATCCAAAATATCTTAGTGAACGGCGGATTACTCACAACAAATGTGTCGGTTAAAATCCCAGTTAGTAGCTAACAGTAATCGGGCCTTAAAGTTGCATACGAATAACAGTTAAAAATGCGAGGGCGTATCAATAAGTCCGTGACTTTTCGAACTTTCCTCGTAGTTACATGAAATGCAACACTGCTCCGGGCAAGTACCATCTATTAATAGACTACAGGTATTCAAATTATACTAGAGGTGTTCAAATTATAATTATACAACAGGTGTTCAAATTATACAACATAGTGGATTTTTGTAGAAATAGGAAAAAGTGAATTTCGATAGCTTATTAAACATTATTTTTTTGAAAAAAACCGTCACTCAAACCAAGGAGCTAAATAAGTACTATTTGGACTCTGCACCATCAACTTCAATTGGTAAAAAATGGTAAAAAGTGCTTTATTGTGTTTCGCTGTGGTCGCACGAGCACTAGTGACGCTGAACGTTCTGGACGGCAAATTGAAGTCAATACACCTGAAAATGTCGGAAAAATTCACGATTTGGTGTTGGCCGATCGGAGCGTGAAAGTGCGTGAAAGTGATTTTTGATACCACAGGCATTTCATATGGTACTGTGGTTTTCGATTTTAAATAATTAGTTGGGTTTCAAAAAGCGCAATCGTGTGACAACTTCAAAGAAGTATTTGGCGTTGTTCATATGCAATGCGGATAAGCGAATTTAACCCCCAGATATACTACTATTTTCTTTTTCCAAAACTAAAGAAATGGCTCGGCGGAGAGAGATTTAGCTCCAAGGATAAAACAAACAAATGTCTATTTTGAGGGACTCGAGAAATCCTTTTGTTTTTTGGAAGAAATAAAAAAATTGAAGAAACGTTGGACTAAGTGTATTGAGCTAAAATAAAAACTTTTTTTGCTAAAAAAAACTGTGTTTCATTCAAAAAGTCATGAACTTATTGATCCACCCTCGTATTTATATTCATATAATTGACGAGTTTAGATTTTTTAAATTAATGTCCAACGTGTTAGTCCATTTACACAAAAGCATTTACACAATCCAACGATGCCCCAAGGGGACAAACTTCTCAGTATAAAAAGTCCAAAAGGATAAAAAAAAACAATTTTTGCCGGTCAATGTCGATCTAAATATACCGATAACTTAACGCAGCATTTTTAGCTTACCGATTCAACTTGTTCTTTCCCAGCGAGATGTAATAGCGGACAAAAGTTGGGGAGTCAAATAGCCATTTTAGATCTATTTTTTTTTTAAATCGGTTGAGATTTTTTTTGTAAGAATGTAACAAAAGATACAACACATCTTCCATTCTTATTCAACAATACATCTTTCATTCTAATTCAGCTATTCTTAATTTGTATGTATTTTTTTCAATATTTTTTTTAATTTTACCGTATATTTTTAGTTGATCTGAAGATTGTTACAATGAGTGTTATTTTCATGGATGGTAACCGAAACGATGCGGTTATCGGTAGGTGTAACGCTATTTTAGATTATTTTGGTAACGGTATTTTAAGGGTAACGCTATTTAATTTATTTCGGTATCGTTATTTTAAGGTTAGTGGTATTTTAGTTATTTCGGTAACATTATTTTAAGGTTAAGGGTTTTTCAGTTATTTTGGTAACGGTATTTTAAGGTTAACGGTAATCAGTTCTTTCGGTATATACCGCAAAACTTAAAAAAAGCAAACGAGAATAAAAACAAAACCAATTTATCAACTTCGAAAAATACTCAATAACCACGTGCAATTACCAAAAGCAGAAAATTAAAAATAACGGTAACGGTATTTTAAGAGTATCGATAATTCATTTATTTCGATATCGATATTTTAGAGATAACGGTATTTCAGTTATTTCGGTAACGGAATTTTAAGGGTAACGGTTTTTCGGTAACGGGTTTTTAGGGGTAACGGTATTCACTTGAAAGTGTTTTCAATCGATAACGGTATTTTAGAGGTTTTGCCTGCCAACGCTGGTTATTTTTGTTCGGTTTTAAGATCAAATATAACAAATTCGAAATAGAATTCACAGTTTATTTTTTTTATTTATTTTTTTTAATTTAATCAAGAGTATTAAAAGCTTGAAGGCAAATTTTTTAATTTTTTAACACTACACTGAAAATATTGGCTCATATGAATAAAAAATAGATATTACTAATAGGGGGAAATACAGGGTTTTTTAAGCAATTACTTCACAAATCTAGTCTGCTTGGGAGTAGACTAGAAATTTAATTTTTTAATTTTCGTTTATATTTCATGCTATTCTACCAGCCAATAGGTAAATTTGTAGTTAAAAGCCATTGCTAAGCCCAAAGTAATTACTTCGAAGTAATTGCTAAGTTTTATTCATATGACCCATTATTACAGTAACTGACTGTAGTTTATTTAAAAAGTTATCCGTACATTTATTTTTAAATGATTATTCAGTTAAAATACAAAGAAATATATTTTTTAACTGTTTTTGTCGTTTATTTAAAAAATAAACTACCTACAAATACGGATTTTCTGTTACAGTTAATATTTTCATATAAAATGTTTTGTTAAAAAAATAATTCCTTTTCGATTTCTAGGTCAGTTAAAAAAACGAAATAAACTAAATATCATTTATTCTAGCATATTCGGATTCAGCGTAGCATATTCCAAACTTTGCATTGCAAGAAGAGGTTCTGCAAGAACTAAAAATTTGCTGAATAGTGTTAAAGGATGTGGCAAAACCGATATCCAACGTCGAAAACAATACTTAGTTGTGTTCATTGACTGAATATCGAATTTCGAATTTAAAAATCTTGGCCATTGTGTTTTTTAGCTGCAAATTGAGAGGGTTGATTTTACATTTTCCTAATTTTGTCTCATCTATCACATATTCAATTTTCATCCAAATCAATGAATGCTCTGGTTGGGAACTTTCCTTGCTAGTTTGACACTGGTAAGTTTTTACCAAATTACCGCTATTCTTACTATTTTTGCGTATTTTATTGTATTTTATTAAAAACCCCGATAAAAGTAAATATTGCATGCAAAAAAGGTTTTGTTTTATTTAACATTTCATACAAAAAAAAAAGCTGATCTAAGAGTTCATCTTTAACAATAATATTTGAAAATCTTTAATTTTGGAATTTCATGTATTGTATTTACTACACAGAGAGAATTTTCCTGGACGAGTTTTAATGAAAATTTTCAGTAAACTAATGAAGTTTTGTTCACAAAGTAAATGAAAAATTTCATAAATATGATGAAAAAGCTTCATATATTTTATGAAACTAGATTTAATGAAACTTTTTCATTGAGTGTATGAAAGTTTTAATAAATAAAATGAAATTTTTTACATTTTATGAAAAATTCCATTAATTCAATGAAAAGTTTCAATGGACGAGTTCCAGTGCAACTTTGTTATTTTTATGCAAAAATTCATTAATATTATGCAGATAATTCTCTCAGTGTATATTTCAAAACATTTTTTTAAGAAAAAGTGGTTAATAACGTAAAATTGTTAATTGTTTTTGTTAAAAAAAAGTTTTTCTGTTTATTGCTAAGTTTTATTTCGTGGTACATAATCCAAAAATGTTGGAGACCCCTCCTTATGATTAACTGACTTCACTAACCGGGCTCGGTTTAACTTAAATTAAAAACAAAATAAACCACATCTGAAAAGCAGAGGGGTTACCGCGAAACTCGATTGGAAAAAATCTAATTTCTACATTTTATAAAAAGAAAATCTGTAGTAAAGATCTTACCTTTATAATATTAGTAAATAGTGTACAAGAACACTGTTGCGCGTTCTTGTACACTATTTACTAATACAAAAAGTAGAATTTTTATAAAGAAATACTTTTTTTACGATATGTGGAAGATTTATGAATTTGGATTTTTTCTTTTCAAATAAGTTAGTATTGCTTAACTAATAGACAAAGCTAATCTGTATCCCAAAAACTAGGTATTAATGAGACTGCGGGCAATCTAAAAAAGATCAACCAGAATCAAAGGGATGTAGGGGCTGGCATTGGTGGGTTAACATGAGACAATAATACAATAACCTAAACAAACAAACACACACTAAACAAATTTAATATTATACACAAATTATTTTTAAATAGTACATACATTTAAACCCGATTTCATAATGTCCGATTTACAATTACTGGAATTTTAATGGTGGACTAAACAGAAATAACCTTACGGAATAAATATTGTCTTGAAGTTTCCTTAGCATATTTCCCATACAAATATAACAAATTTGTTACATAATACACAACAAAATGTAAAAAGAAATTCAAAATAAAAAATGATCGTTAATTTTGTTGTATGATAAAACAATGGAAATTTTTAAGGATTTGTGCCGGAATTGATTTTAGCTGCATAAATGGAAACTAAAATATTAGAATATATATATTTTTTTAAGGAAAATTAGCTCTATATGGGTGTATATTTTAAAAAATACGGGATTCACAACATCTTTTACACATGGTTTGTGTCTTTAATAACTTATACGGCAACATCTGTCATATATTCTCACTTAGTTATTGAACGAAATAGTGTAAACAACAAAGTTTTTTTTTCTTCGAAAATGTCGAATTTTGTGCCAACAAAGCATCATTTGCGGGAAGTTTTGCTTTTCTTCTTCAATTTAAAAAAAAGTGCAGCTGAAGCACAATGTGTGAGAGATGGTTTGCGCGGTTCAGAAGATTTTGACACGGAAGACAAAGACCGCCCAGGTCAGCCAAAAAAGTTCAAAGATGATGAATTGGAGGCATTACTCGATGAAGATTGTTGTCAAACTCAAGAAGAAATTGCTAAATCATTGGCAGTCACTCAAGCAGCAATTTCAAAACTTTTGCAAGCAGCAGGATTCTTCCAAAAACAAGGAAATTGGGTACCACACGAGTTGAAGGCCAGAGACTTTGAAAGACGATTTTGCATGTCCGAAATGCTGCTTGAACGCCATAAAAAGAATACATGTTTGCATCGAATCATTACTGGTGCTGAAAATTGATCCATTACGACAACACGAAGCGCAAGAAATCGTGTGTGAAGCCCGGCCGACCAGCCAAATCAATGCCAAAGCCGAATATCCATGGAGTCAAGGTAATGCTCTGTATTTGGTGGGACCAGAAGGGTCCCATATATTACCATCTGCTGAAATCAGGCCAGACGATCACAGGGGACGATCACCAAAAACAATTGATTCGTTTGAGGCGAGCATTGACCGAATAACGTCCGCAATATGGGACCAGACATGAAGCCGTAATATTCCATCATGATAACGCTCGGCCACATGTTGCAAAACCGGTTAAAAACTATTTAGGAAATAGTGGTTGGGAAGTTTTATAGTCCAGACCTTGCTCGATCCGACTACCATTTGTTTCGATCGATGCAGAACGCTCTCACTGAAATCCGCTTCACTTCAAAACAGGGTATCCGAAATTGGCTTGATTCGTTCTTGGCTTCAACAAATTAGCAGTTCTTTTGGCGCGTAATCCATATGTTGCCAGAAAGATGGGGAAGGTCATACCTAACGATTTCCAATACTTTGAATAAATTTTTGTTGCACCAGTGTTTTATAATGAACTCTCAAAATTTGCTTAGAATCCCGCACATTTAAGTTATACACCTAATAACTGCAACACAACATCTGAGAAGTTGTTTATAAGGTGTTGCATACAATGTATCCCAGCAAGCATGATAATACGAAGAAGATTCCCCGAAAGAAAGCATCTGTTGCCGGCAATAACAATTTCGTATTACGGAAGTTTCCTCCGCCGGGAACAATTGTTACCCGAAAATACTTCCAGGCAATATGAAAGCAATTCCCTAGGAAGAAAAATCTGCGATATTCTAAGACATTTTTTTAGAGCTAAACTGTCGGCGGGAGGAAAAGTCCGCGATATTTTAAGACATATTCTATTGACAAATTATCGCCGGAAAGATAATTCTGCGACACTTTAAAATATTTTTTATGACTATGTATAAGAAAGAAGATATTGCCGCATTATCTTCTTGGCAACATATCTTCCAAATGTTTACAAGGATTATAATACGAGTATTATAATTCCTTCCTTTGAAAGTTGTGTGTTCTTGTATCAATTTAAAAGGTATCCATTTAGAAGTCCTTACCTTCTTTTGATACAATTCTAGAAAAGTTTAAACAGGACATTACGAAAAACAGTACAAAAAGAAATGAAAACATATAACCAAAGAGACTAAATTTCAAGTGCTGTAGAAAACAAAAAATAAAACAAAAAAAAATATAGTTATACGAAATAAAAAATGAAAGTCATTTATACACACAAAAAAATAAAATTAATAGACACATACAGAAGGAGAAGATACACTATACACAATAGAAGATATAGTTTTAAATTTTAAACATTTATAGACTTTTTATAATGTGATTGAGAGAAATAATGAATTTACAAAATATGATTGTTTTTAAACAGCAAATATTAAAATTGATTTTATATATAATTTTTTTTTTTATTGGTTTTAATCAATGATTTTGGTTTTGATGAATTGATTGATAATACTTACTATTTCATTAGGAAATTTTGCCTAATTCAATATTGAAATATTCGTAGTGGCCATCAGCTCACAGAGAAAACAAAACGTCGCGGAAAGACAAAGCACAATGATATGAAGAAAAATATTTGTATATGTTGGTTATCAAAAAACAAAAAAAAAATATAAATAAAAATGTATATATTTTTTAATTTAATTATTAAAAAATCAAGCCAAAATACAAATAACAAAAAATATTATGGCTAACTAAAAGGAAACTAACTACGACTTTAAAAATATTTCACAAAAAAAAAAAAAAAAAAATTAAAACTACACAAAAAATCTAAAATTTTAAAATAAATGTTAAAATAATTTAAAGAATTATAAAGAATAATCGAAAGCTTATTGTGCCTTATTCATAAATTCAAAGTACACTTTTTCAAATAGGAATTTAGAAAATATAGACTAAAATTAAGAACACATCCATTGAAACTTTCATATGATATTCAGAAAGTCAATTAAAATTCAGAAAAATCATTTAATATTAGAAAAAAAAATATTTTTCAATTACGAAGATAGTTAATATGTATTAGGAATATTTATAATCTGAAATTCTGAAAATATACATAGCAATTGACAGAAATGTCAGAAAACATCAATTAATTTTATAAACACATAAACTGAAGTTTTTTTTAAATTCATTTGAAATTCGAAAAACATCAATTATAATTCAGAACACGCAAAAATTAATTATTTAAGAAAGAATATCGATTGAAATATTGAACTTATATTAAGTAAAATTAAATATTCTGAACTTGAATTGAAGTAATCCGATTTACAATTGGTATTTTTCGATTTTAAACCGTCTGCCTTTTTCGAAATTTCAATGTATGTCTTCTCAATTTCACAGACGCCATGATCTGACGGCTAAATAATTCCAACGCTTATCGAAACTAAGCAATATAAGTAAAAACTCCAAAGCTTTTGGCGTTGATAGGTAAACCTTTATGTTATCGCTAAATGAATCCTGCTATTTTATAGGGAGAGATTTGGATGAAATTCATCATAACTAACGTACACTACAAGAGTTTCCGAAATATGGCTTCGTAGAAATTAGAAATATGTTAAAAGTTACAAAATTGTCAGTAACTTTTCAGATATAAAAAGATACAAAATTAGTTTTAATCTTAATTTTTTTTTTTGCAGGAATGTACCCTCTAAATCCATATGCATAACTAATTTTTCCATGAAAGGGTGAATGGCCCTTTTTGATGCTCTTCAGTTGAAATACATGTCTCAAAATACGCATTTTTTAAAATTCTAAAAAAATGTATCGTCGGCTTATTATTCCTTTTGATTCAACAAGTCGTTATCGAGAAAAACCATAAAGAAGGATTACATTGTGTCTTTTTTGTTTGCAAAATTGGCAGGTAGATCAAATTCGATACTGCATATCTCAGATATAGAGAAACGGGGTTCGGAATGAGGAATATGATATTTACATTACCGTGGTCCTAATGAATTTATGAAAATTAACGGAAATTGCATTACAATGACGTCAAAAATTTTTAAATTTTAATAAATATGTGTAACAAATAAATAACTCTAAACGGTGGCTGTCAAAATTTGTTTTAAGAAAAAAATTTTAGTCTGATCGGAATTTTCCTCATCAAATCCATAGAGTGGATCTGTAGAATCTTAAAATCGGAAAATGTATAAAATTTCCTCATTCTTTTTCTACGGAAATTTACGATATAGGATTCTATAAATTCTACGGATTTTATGAGGAAATTTCCAATCCGATGAAAATTCTTTTCATTAAATTAATTATTTTAATAAAAAAAATTAAGTTTTAGATGTTTATTATATGGTTTTATTTAATATTGTATTTTAAAACTTAAATTTATTAAAAGTTTTATGACGTCATTGTAGTATGTACCATTTCCGGTAATTTTTGTAAGCTCGCTTACAATATCCAATTCCGTTTCCAATCCAATTGCGGTGGGGATTTCATAGACTACGTATATGTAATATATTCCTAACTCAATTTCTTCAAAAATGATCAGTACACGGAGAAAATTTTGCGGGACGAGTTTTAATGAAATTTTTCAGTAAACTAATGGAATTTTCTTCACAATGTAAATGAACATTTTCTTAAATTTTATGAAAAAGATTAATATATTTTATGAGTTTAGTTTTAATGAAACTTTTTCGCTGAGTGAATGAAATTTTTAATAAATAAAATGAAATTTTTCACAACATTTCACGAAAAATTCAATGAAAAGTTTCAATGGACGAGTTCCAGTGAAACTTTATTGGTTTTATGCAGAAATTCATTAATATCATCTAGATAAATTTCTCAGTGTAGGTTAAACCAATAATAAGCCGACGATGTTTTTACTAAATCCCCTTCTACAATACATTTGTGGAAAAGGTTGTATCTACATCCGTGTCCGAATTCCAGCTAAAAACGTGGTCAAAAGTATGTTTTATACCGGTGCATGCAGTTATTTGCTGAAATGTCGAATTTCGGTAAGTGCAACCCTATTTTTTATTTTTTTTTTAATTTGTTCTCACAAGTACTTAAGTACAATTTAAGCCAAATCGGGCCGTACAATTTAAACCAATCGGCACACCACGATCGAAATTTCTGACTTTCCGAACAAATCGAAAAAAAGAAAAAAATTTGCGACCACAGCCCAGTCTTGAAACAGAGTTTTCAATGTATTAGTGCCATTCCATTTCTATGTATTAGTGCCATTCCACATGAGATTCAGCCATTGTGGTAACCATATTATAAAATACTAGAAAATCAACTCTGTTTCCCGACTAGGGTGGATTGTGGTTGCGACACATCATTTTCATTTGACTTCAGCGTGCTTAATACAAAAATATGAAATAATTTTTTAAAACGCGTCGGGTTAGAAAAGTAGTTAAAAATGGAATACAATTAAAAACGAACTCAAAATCGGATATAATTAAAAAAAATATGTATCTCAACAACCCTTAATGCGCTTCAAAAAATAATTCAATACCGTATACATCTTTCTTTACCTTGCTGAAATCAATCGAAAATGATGTGTCACAACTTTCAATTCGATTTTTTTTATAACGAATCGAGATATAACATCGGTAGTTTCTACAACTGAAGAAGGGCATTGAATAATAAATATACATACATATATACATGTTTTTGTTTAAGAATATTAAAAACTGAGGATTTTGAGATATGATAATTTCAACTCAAGATCCCAAAAAATTACCTTTACCCGTTCATGGAAAAAATCAATATGCATGTCTATTTAAAGGATACATTTTTATCCACGTTATGTTATGTCTTTCGTTTTCTACAATTTTCATGACGTCATATTTCTAAAACCTTGTATTGTACTTCAATTGTGAGGAATTTTATTTTAATCGGTGATGGTAAATCCGAATCCTTTATAACTTGTCAACCCTATAAAATGTTTGCTTGGGTTAATTTCGTCATTTTTTTTTTAAACGAGTGGAGTAAATATGTGAAGCACTAAAAGAAGGCAGTGTTTTTAATGTGGTTCTATTTTTTTAATTTATTGTTTCTAAGTGGGACATTTGAGGACCTATGTTCCTTATAGGAACGAAAGGAATCAATATATATGTATATATATACAGTAGGGCGGGTCGATTTAAAAATCACCCAAGTGACAAGGAAATACGTATTCTAAGGATCAAAATAAGAAACTTTGCCCGAGGAATCATACTTCTCAAACGAATTCTGAATCTCCGACTTTTGATGTCCCAAATTTTGAAAAATCCCACTTTGACCCATTTAGAGTGCCCCAATCGAGTCCAAATGTATGACCGACCCCCACTAACTTTGGAGGGCCGACCCACCCATGCCAGTGGCACACCCCCTGGAACCCTCCTGGGGGGGTTCCCCATACAAACATTTTTTTCATGTAAAGTGCCAAAAATGGTGATTTTTTAAAATGTTTGTATAAGTGGGATTTTTCAAAATTTGACCCTACAGTGGTGGCCAAGAAATTAGAAACGATTCAAATTTTTCCAATTTTATTCTCGTTGCCTTTATTTTTAAAGACCACAATAGTGGCTAAATTCGCCCCGAAAGGCAAGGAGATTGTTCAGAAAATTGTACAGGGTTTTAACGTAATGTTTGTTTTTTCATTTTGTCACTTTTTTAAGTGGGCGTGGCTTATTGATATATAGCGATATCGACCTTTTATCAAATTACATAGTAAAATTTAGGCAGTACTGATCGGTTCTGTACAAACTGTATATTTTTGGAAATCCTATAAAATTTCCTTAAGTTTTGCATTATTTTTATCTACAAATGGTCGCCAGACTTAAAATTGCAGCACTTTAAACATGACCAAATTTTTCTTTGTTTTTAGTGATTTTAAAAAAAAGTTAATAATACTGAAATTTTAACATGAAATGCTTTTTAATATAACGTAAAGAAAAGCTTGACTGAGCATAAAACTATTCACTTTAAAATTTCAGTGCTGTTAACTTTCTTTTAAAATCGGTAAAAACAACGAAAAATTTGCTCATGTTTAAGTGTCTGCACTTTTAAGTCTGGCGACTATTTGTAGATAAAAATAATGCAAGACTTAAGGAAATTTTATAGGATTTCCAAAAATATACAGTTTGTACAGAACCGATAAGTACTGCCTAAATTTTACTATGTAATTTGATAAAAGGTCGATATCGCTAATTTTTCATTAAAAGCCACGCCCACTTAAAACAAGTGACAAAATGAAAAACAAACGTTACCTTAAAATTCTGTACAATTTTCTGAACCATCTCCTTGCCCTTCGTGGCGAATTTAGCCACTATTTTGATCTTTAAAAATAAAGGCAACGAGAATAAAATTAGAAAAAACTTGAATCGTTTCTAATTTATTGGCCACCACTGTATATAAGTCGGACATCGCGAACAAAAAATCATGTCATTTACCCGAAATAAATAAAGTGCTACTTGTTACTGCATTTTTGGGAGCTGGTTCTTTTATTGCGGGTATATGACATGATTTTTGTTCGCAATGTCCCACTTAGAAGCAATTAATTACAACAAAAATACAACATCAAAAAATCTACCTTCTTTTAGTGCTTTTTGGAAGGGAGAGAAGAGAGATGCGCTATACAACGTGCTTCTAGTACTGCAGTGCTTCTAAAATCATGTATATTTTTTGCTGGGTATTATATTTTAATTATAGGGTTTAAAAGGGTCTCGACTATGAGTTCAAAGTCATAATTGAAAAATTTTAGCTGGAGTATCCAATATTTGGGGTCACTAATATCGAAATATAGATTAGATTTAAAAAAAATTCAAGATAATTCCATATATTTAGTTAGAATATTCTTCTACCTCAAGTCCAAATTCTAATATGATATTGTCATATTAGATTGTTGTAATTGTTACTTTCAAAAAGGAGTTGATTTATAGCTGGTTTTACCAAATCAGACAGTTCATATACGAAAGTACAAAATTCTCGTCCCGTTGATTTTTTGTACCTTATGTAATGTCTCGGTTTGAGTAAGAAAGTTATCATTTTCTTATTGCGGACAACTGAAGAGTAGAGTGATGTCTACGAAACAATTGTATTGTCTATCATGAAATGATCAACCCTTTTGGAAACAACAAATAAAATCTAATATGACAATATCATCTTAGAATTTGGACTTGAGGTAGAAAAATATTCTAACTAAATATATGAAAATATAGAAAGTCCGAAAAAACAATTTTTGTATTTTTAATGCAAAAATTAAGATAATTGTTGATTCAAGATAATTTATACAATATGGCCAATATTTCTTTTAAAATATTTTTGAGAGAAATTTTGGCCATATCGAAATCTCTATTTTTTATATATTTTTTTTTTAATCTTTATTATATTTGATATCAGATGCTTTAACAATGTATGTTCGCCATTTAATTTTTTCAATTATGACTTCAGTTTTGAAATCATAAAAATTTTAAATTATATATTTGATATATTATAAGTCAAATTTTTCATTCTGAAAAAAGGACTCAAATTTAACATGAAAAGGGTTAACAAAGATTCAAAAGTTATATGAAAATATTCCTTATAAAATAAATTAAAAGTACCCAAACGCATCTTCGACTTATTTCATACATTTGAAGACAAAAAACTGCAAGAGTCATTTACCGGTAACATAAAAGCTTTATCTACCAGCGCAAAATGCTTTGATGGTTTTATTACACTAACCGAGAACTTTCATTTGGCGTTGAAATTATCTACCCTCAAAATTACACTCATAGAAATAAATCTGCAGAAATAGCAGACTGCTAAAATTAGCAGATTTTTGTTTGCTAAGTTGTAGTAAAATAACAATAACAACAAATTGTAGTAAAAGAACAACAAAAATAAAACTGTTAGATTTACAGAATTTTAGTAATATTTGAATTATCATTTAATAAATTGGAAATGACAAATAATACTGTAAAATCTGCAGAAAATTTTGCTGAATATTAGTAGAATAAAATAAATAAATAAATAAATAAATAAAACAAACTGTTTAGTTGAATTCAAATAGCAGTCTATACTGATAGAATCAACAGAAATATTTGCTAAAAAAAAATAGTAAACTAGAGGGCTAGACTTTTATTAAATCTGATTTGAAAATTTTTTACTGATTTCAGCAGTTTATTTTTTATTATCTTTTTATTATCTAAATAGAATTAAAATTCTGTATATTTAACGGTTTTATTTTTGCTGTTCCTATATCTTGCTAATATTTAGCAAAAATAATCTGCAAATTTCAGCAAGGTCAATTTTAACTTATTTTTAGTAGTTGTAACAAAAAAATGTACGGACTTTATTCTATTACTGTGGGGTTGCATGGTATTTTTCTGCACTTTAAAATGAAATTCTAAGAATTTCAATGGACATTTTTCCACTAATAGATAAAAATCTGTAAAAATTTTAGTTAAAAATGACTTTGCAGAAAAAACTGCTGAAATTAGCAGATTATTTTTGTTAAATATTAGTAAGATATTAGTTATATTCGAGTTAAATTTTAGTTAATATAAAATAACAATTTAACCTGCTGAAATCAGTTAAACATTTTGCTAAATAATTAGTAGACTAAAAAATCACAAAAAAATGTAAAATTTTCAGTTGTTCCGATTTTTTAAATGCGACTAAAAATCCAGCCTTTTGAAATCAGTAGTTTACTATTTTTTTAGTAAATATTTCTGCTGATTTTAGCAGAATAGACTGCTATTTGCATTCAACTAAATTTAATTTAAATATAACAAAAATTTTGTACATATAACAGTTTGTTTTTGTTATTTTTAGCTAAATTTTCTGCAGGTTTTACATTATAATTTGTAAAAGTTAACCGAATATGACCAACGTTTAGTAAATTTAACAGCTTTATTTTTACAATTCGTATTTCATTAGTATTTGTTTCAGCAGTTTTTTTCTGGAAAGTAATTTTTACAGGTTTATTTCCGAGTCCAGAATTTTCATGGACGTTTTCTGTACTTAAATTTTTTTTTCTAAATTTCAATTGATGTTTTTTTTAATTTTTGAATTGTATTTTAGTTTTTTGTAAGTTTTCTAAATAACAATTCCAAAAGATGTTAAAGTTTTTTTACTTGACCAGTTCTCAATTGACCTTTATCCATATAAAATATTTAAGACTGTGATTTAAGTGGCATATTTTTATGTACAAATATATATTTTCTAGAGTCCGACCGAAATATTCAGACAAAAAACTGTATTTGCTCGTTATTTGGCATTTTTATCTTATTATTATTTTTATTATAACAATGTTATTATTTTTTGATGACGAGATCCTCGCAGGAGTCGCCGAAAGCGATTTTGAATAAAAAATTTAAAACTGAAGCCAGTTAAGCAATTGTTTTTAAATGAGTGAAGATGAAAAATTCCCCGTCATTCATTTAACCCTTTCATGCCCGAATTTTAATGGCTGGGAATTTTCCAACCAAACTTCGTTGAAATATAGATCTATGCCAAAGAAATATTTTTTTTATTATTTTTATAGCTTCGCAGCACCGCCTGGCGGAGATATTTGGAATTAAAGTTCAAACGTTAACATACTGCCGGTTCCGAGCGGGTTAAGACTTTTTAAAAATTTTATTTTTATATTATTTCTATAACTAAACTTTACATAAAATTTTTAGAGTTTTTGAATTTTATTCAAAACATAATTTTTGAGACTAATTGAAACAAAAATTTTATTTTGCTTTAAACTTTAATCTGAGAAAATATGTGTGAGGACTGTATGAAAAACAGCTCGTAAATGAACACTTGTAATGCTTTTAAAAAAGTAACTTCGTAAACGAATGCTTACACATATTAATTTCAGTTGAAAAAAAGCAAAATTAACGAAAACTATAGGAACTATGACCGAAAATATACAATGTTGGCTATAAGCAACATTTGACATTAAAGGGTTAAAAACAATGATAACAAACTACTTGCTCGTCTTTTGAACTTTTCGCAAATTGGCCGAAAGTATGGCGGCCGACCTGTTTAAACGCGCAGTAATGCCCTTAAAAACGCGCTAAAAAGTGATAGATGACAAATTTGATAAAAAATGTGTACTTTTTCATCTGAATTAAATGACGGAACAGTCAAAAAGCGCTAAAAAGCACTACTTTGGGAAAATATAACATACTTTCACACTTTTATTGCCTTGAATATGATCAATATTAAAAAAATTCGTTTATTTTTTTAAATTCAAATTTAAAGCAAAAATCACTTTAAGGGCCAATTTAGTTAAATTTGAAAAAAACAATTATGAAAAAGTAGTATGTATATTTTTGCTTAAAACCATTCAAATTAGTTAAAATTTTATCAAAATAAAAGTGAAAAGCACCATTCTAGCGCCTTATTTATAAAAAGCGCTAACAGAAAATAATGCGAGTTTTGGGTATTGAAAACGCGCTAAATCTAGCGCGAAAAGCGCTAAGTTGCCATAACTGGTTTCAACTACTTAGCAGCTTATTTACTCAATTGCTTTTGTTCGCCATGTCCGAAAAATAATGGATAGTCATTATTTACTCAATTACTTTTCTTCGATATGTCCCAAAAGTAATGGATAGTCATTAACTTCTTTCTCACTTACAAAAAACACAAAGTAATTAGTACTTATTGCCCTCTCACTTACAAGGAGACATAAAGTAATGAGTACCCATTAATTTTTGGGACATCGCTAACAAAAGTAATTAAGCGAGTAAGTAGGCTGGTAAGTAGGTGAGACCACGTTTTCGTTGGGTTATTTAACTAGTTTTACTGATTACAGCAGTTTTTTCTGCAAGGTAATTTTTAACAAATTTTTAGTAGCTTTTTCTGCTATTTTTACAAGTTTATTTCTATGAGTGTTGTTCTGTAGGAAAAAGTCCTCAACTTTCTGAATTTTGTAGAAATCAAATACGTTTCCAAACTGTACACAATCTTCACGTGGAATTCATTATATATTTTAAAATCACTATACTTACTATGCTTTAAAACTAATTATTAAATTTAAATTTAATTTATAAATTTAAAATCGAATTCATGTGTTTGGTATAAAAGGAGCCACTTAAATCGCATTATAAATAAATATTTATACAATAAAGTGCTTATGCATAATAATTTGAAAACCTTTTAACACGCTTATAAAATTAATTTTGTATGAAAATTTTGTTTTATAAGTCACTTATAAATTTTTAAAGTGATTATGCATATGACCCTAAAACTAAAAATTTTAAGTTGTCATCTCTAAAGAATTGAAACGTTACCCAGCCAGCAAATGAACCCAAAAATGAATAAAAAAAAGCTTGAAATATATTATTAAAAGTTCAAATTTTTGTTGAAAGTGGTTTATCCAAAAGAGCCTTCTTTTTTTGTTAAAAATTTCTAAACCTTCTTTTGGATTTAATAATATGTTTAAAATTTTTGTGCCTTTCATATTTTCGACCAAAAAAGGAGCAATTTGTGACTAATAAAGTAAGAACAGTTTGCCGGCTGGGTTCTTATTAAAAAAAAAAATACTATCACCCAGTATACAATTTTCCAAATTCTCTTACAATATATTAATAAAACGTAATTTGTAAGTTTGAAAGTAAATGTAAGTGTGAAAATTGTTGAACCCAGAAAAATTGTTAGCTGGGTAGTGTCAAAGAAATTAGTGACAAATGCATTAAATTGATTGCATAGTATAATATAGTAGCTTTACTCATTTTCTGTCATTTGAAAAAATGAAGTAGTGTTTGTAATTTTACTTATACATATGGTTCTCAAGCAAGCTCTCAATTTTTTAATGATTGGGGCTACTATAGTATACTATGATTGATTGTATTAAGAAAAATCCTTTTGTCCGAAGGCCATTTAAGAATTAATTGATTTGAGTTGTTTGTTGCATTTTTAAAGTTAATTAAAAAAAAAATATATATGTAAATTGTTGTATTTTTGAGTATAAAAATTGTGTTTTTTCATAAATATTAGTACAAACAAATATAACAAAAACAACTACATAAAAAAGCAAAAAAAAAAAATAATAATTATGATAAATTATGACGATCAACATAAAAGAAAATTTGAAAAACAAATGATACGTCAACACAAAACACGGCAGTTATATTTAAATATAATAAACAAATAGAAGCAACAAATCTGAACTGAATTGTTTATTTTTTATTTTGGATTTTAAAGGCGAAAAATAAATCAAATAGATTTGATTTGACAAGTTATATGAAATAAATGAGAACTATTATGAAAAGCTTAAGGCGGTAGTAAAAAGTTTTGAATTTTTTTTAAATGTATTTATGACCATAAACATTTGGACAGTATTTGATCCTTTTCTTATCGCAAAGACAACATATTATTGTTCATATTAAATTAAATTAAAAAAGAAAAAATTAACATTAAAAAACAAACAAAGAAACAAAAAGTAAGTAAATAATACTTTTTTGAAATTTCTCAAATTTAATTTACCAAAACTAAATAAATTATAAAAATATATACTTGAGAACAAAATTAAAGAGAAATAATATAAAATTTTAAATAAACGCTGTTACTTACCTCCTCACTGGATGATTTGTCATGACGTGGTGGTGTAGCCGGTGAAGCTTGACTAAGCAAATCGGGTAAAACACTGCTAGTACGTGTACCAGGAGTACCAAGATTTTCAGTATTACGATTCTATAGCAAAATAAAATAAATATACGAAAATAAATATAAAACATTGAAAAAATAAGAGCTATTATTAAAAGAAATAATTGTGGTAATAAAAATGACAATTAAAAATTTTCTGTTTATTTTAACACTATTCAAGATTGATCGCAATAAACAATAGCTGTGTTTTCGCGTGTACTCAGAAATGCGTTTTTGGCAAAAACGTGCACATTACTTTTCGTATGCACGTTAACTTTCAACGTGAATAATTATCAACGGATTAGAAACGCTATGTCGCAGAATATATATAAATTGTTTAAATGTTTTACCTCAAGTACAAATTTTAATATGATATTGCCATATTAGATTTTATATGTTGTTTCAAAAAGGTTGCCATTTTCTTGATAGACAATACAATTGTTTCGTGGGCATCACCCCAACTCATCAGTTGTCCGCAATAAGAAAATGATGATTGGAACATACAAACCGAGACATTACATAACGTACAAAAATTCAGCAGGAATAAATAAACAATTATTTAAAATTTTTCTTCAAATTCGTATATTTTAGATGAAATGAAAAAAGCTGGTAGATGTTACTATGGAAATTCGACAACTCGAAATTTAAGGGTCACCTTAATCTATATGTATGTACCAAAGCTTTGAAGAATTAATTTCTTAATTCAATTTTTCAATTCTGAATTAAAAATTCGATGAGTTAATTCACTACGCACCATATGTTGAATGGAATTAATTCATATTTGTTTTCGTTCGATTTATTTTGTTACGAATTAATTCAATTGCTATAGTTCTTTTTATTAAATCAAATGAATTAATTCACTGGTGAAAGCGTTCAATTTCATAAATTGAACTGAAAAAAGTGAATTAATTCCTTACTGAATTAATTCACCACTAAATTCGTTCAATTTCATTTTCGTTCAGTGAATTAAAAAAAAATACGTTCACTAAATTAAAAAAAAAAATACGTTCACTGAATTAAAAAAAAAAATACGCTCACTGAATTGAAAAAAAAAATACGTTATACGACATAGTATAGGGGAAAGTCGTGTAACTTGGAACTTTGCATTTTTCTCTTATTTGTCAATGTTTTATTGTAAAATCTTCTTCTATGAAGTTTTTTATTTTACCCAATGATTATTTTAAACTACTCAAAGTTTGAGATTAGTCTATAGAAGATCCTAAAATTGGGTGCGTTTACCTTGGATCGACAAAAGTAAATTTTTGAAAAAAATTTAAACTAATTTTTTAAAAATAATCAAGATATTTCAAGTTACGGGCTTAAATCAATATAAAGTTTGTCGTTTTCTAAATGCAGTAACCAGTAAATTTCTAAAATATATTGTACAAATAAGAAAAAATTACCTTTTTTGCAAAAATTAAAATGCGTGTACCTCGGAACTTTTTGAATATTTCCTCTTCTGTGTATCCAAAAAATTTCAATACATGATTAATTGAAGCTCCACAGGCTAACTGTACTTTTTGAATTTAATTCGCTTCAAAATAACCTTTGATTTATGATTTTCGCCATTTTTAAAAATGATGTTTTCATGCAAATATTAAATTGCATTGTCTCATTTCAAGTAGATATTAAGTCTACTGCAAATGATGCAATAAATTTAATTATGGGGCAGTATTTTTTTTTAAGAAATTCCCTTCATTTTTTACGAGTTCCAAGGTACACGCCAATTTGTAATTTGGAATAGTTTTTCGCTTTTCTAAAAAAATTTAAATTTCTTAAAATGCATAAGAATTACACTATGCGACAGTCAAAATCGGGATGGGATGAAACCAACGGGAAATGTTATATCGGTCAAAAACAAGTTATACGTGTCCCGGCGTTTCGCTGGGTCACCCCTAGGAATCGAGATATATCTTTTTTTGACATAACTCGAGAACCACTAGTCCGATTTTGCTCAAACAATTTTAAAAAATTACAATTCCTTTAATCTGTTCATATAATGTTTTTCTATATACTCAACAGTTTTGCCGGTAAAAATAAATGTTTGTTACCGCTACCATAAAAATCAATTACCTTTTGTTTATTACTTTTTTTTAATATTTTAGGCAAAAAATATTTTTTTCTTCCTACATTTATTTTTACCGGCAAAATTGTTGAGTATATAGAAAAACGTTATATGAACAGATTAAAGGAATTGTAATTTTTAATTTTTTTAAAATTGTTTGAGCAAAATCGGGCTAGTGGTTCTCGAGTTATGTCAAAAAAAAGACCACCAAAGGTCAAATCGATATATCTCGATTCCTAGTGGTGACCCAGCGAAACGCCGGAACTTCTTTTTTACCGATATAAACTTTCCCCGGTAGTTTGAACCCTTCCCGATCACTGACCCCTACCATTTGTCTCACAGTGTTATTAAAGTTTTTATTATTTGCAATCTATACCAACACCAACACTAATATTTCTGCATTAAAAGATTTTTCGCATCTATCTTAATCTTAGAGATATTGACGCAGGATTTTCAAAAGCACCAAGGTACACAACTCTCCCCTAGTATATATCGACCTTTTATCAAATTACATAGTAAAATTTAGGCAGTACTGATCGGTTCTGTACAAACTGTATATTTTTGGAAATCCTATAAAATTTCCTTAAGTCTTGCATTATTTTTATCTACAAACAGTCGCCAGACTTAAAATTTCAGCACTTGAAACATGACCAAATTTTTCTTTGTTTTTAGCGATTTTAAAAGAAAATTAATAATACTGAAATTTTAACATGTAATGCTTTTTAATATAACGTAAAGAAAAGCTTGACTGATTTTTTATATAGTGGTAAGAAAAGCATAATAATATTCACTTTAAAATTTCAGTGTTGCTAACTTTAATTTAAAATAGCTAAAAACAAAGAAAAATTGATCATGTTTAAGGTGCTGCACTTTTAAGTTTGGTGACTATTTGTAGATAAAAATAATGCAAGACTTAAGGAAATTTTATAGGATTTCCAAAAATATACAGTTTGTACAAAACCGATCAGTACCGCCTAAATTTTACTATGTAATTTGATAAAGGTCGATATCGCTAATTTTTCGTTAAAAGCCACGCCCACTTTAAACAAATAACAAAATGAAAAAACAAACGTTACCTTAAAATTCTGTACAATTTTCTGAAACATCTCCTTGCCTTTCGTGGCGAATTTAGCCACTATTGTGGTCTTTAAAAATAAAGGCAACGAGAATAAAATTGGAAAAAACTTGAATCGTTTCTATTATATTGGCCATCACTGTATGTAACGCAACTCTAATTAAAACATAACTGAAGTAGCGTTGAGAATTTTTACTTTAAATTTTAAGTAGGAAGAAAAAAAAAACAATTGTTATTTATTGAAATATATTTTTGTAATGCAAAAAGAAAAAAATAAACTGTAAACAAGAGTATAATTTGTAGTAAAAAAATTTCAAATTTTTTTTCGACATTGTTATTTTACTGCATTTGTTATTGTGTTTTGACATTAAAAATAACTACATTGTCAGGTAAATATCTCTGTCGCTGTTTTTAACCAATATACCCAACTAATATATATTTGTGTTAACTGCCATTATCAATAAATACAACCTACAGACTTTTTTAAGTGTAAATATTTCGAATGTTATCAAAATGTAGTAATTTTTTGTTAACAGCCGTCATTAGACCTTTAAAAATATAACTCCTTTATTTAATTTGTAAATCTGATTCAATTTTCAACGAATCGATTCTCAAATTTGTTTTTTATAGATTGAACAATTTTATAAATATATCAAATTCAAATAATCAATTTAATTTTTGTTGATTCTTTCAAGAGAATCAAAAAGTACTGTTAAAATTTTAACAATTATCTTAAATAAAAATGGTTCATTCGATTTATACTTCATGTACTAAATCTTAAAACAAGTTATTCAATCGAATCAAAATTGAATCAATATAAAATAGACTAAATCATTATCTCACTTTATTCATTATTTAAGAGTTAAAAAGATTATACTGATTCATGAAAGGAATACATTTTTATGTGAATCGATTAAAAACGAATTATATTTTTCAAGCTCTGACCGTCATAGTAAATGACTTGGAGTTTTTTTTTATTGAAAAGCAACTGCAATTTTAGTTAAAAATTACTACCACTGGGTATGTTTGTTTACATTTCTAGTAAAAAAAAAAGTAAACTTAGAAAGTACGAAACAATTACGAAAAATTAATTGCTTTTCATGTGGAATGCAAGATTCAAGAGAAAAAAAACTAGTAAGAATAGTAAAAACTAGCATGTAAACAAACAGACATACTATACTGAATTAAAGCTTTCAAAAATATTCAAACCAACGCCAATATACAATCACAGAAATGGTTAAATTTAATTAAAAACTTGGTTGATAAGCTCATTATAGTATTGTTGTAAGAAATTACATTGCTCGGCACAGTTTGGGCACTTTATAGCATAACTGATAACCGAAACGGTGCGTTTAAGCTGGGCATTAATTTCTTCATTTTGAAAATAGTGATCGTCGAAACGATTCGATTGATCGATATCGTTTTACGACAACTTTCCTTACGTTCACCACTATCGTATCGTTTCGAAGGCGATAGTAAAATAGCTGATGTGCACTGTTGCCAACTTTTTTTCCTAAAAATATTATTAAATCAACCCAAAAAGTCACTAGAAAATAATCGCTAATAGCTAAATCATTTCCCGCTAAATGCGTTGAAATATCGCTGGATTTGAAGAGTAAATATATAAGTTGGCAACAGTGCTGTTGGGATTTGACGTTTTGTTTTCGTTTTGTGAGGAATATATTAGTTTTATTGAAAATCCCGGGATTTTCTTTTCCATTTTAGTTAGCTGTATTGAAAAGCTAACTAAAATGTGTGTAATTATATTGTACTTTCGGTGGGTCTCATACTGAAGGTTTAAGTTTAACTTAACTATTAAAAATAAATACTAGTTATATACAAAGCAAATTTTTTTTGGATTACTAGTTAACGCCTAAACCGTCAGTATGAGACCCAGCGTGAATGTTTTGAAGGCTAAATAACTTCGCTTGTCATCAGTTTTGCAAAAATATAAACAAATTTTTTTAGTACCACGTTTAAATATTTTTTAAAAGATATTTTAACTTTAATGATTTATTTTCGAAATAAAGAAAAATAAAAGGATTTTTTTTTGTCTTTAAAAAAAATAAAATATCCAAACGATTGATGTCAAACGATTACAAGAATTTCCGCTACGTGAAGCAATACAATCGACCAGACGATAATCGTCCTGCGAAATTCGGGCCCTGCCAACTCTGCTTTGTAGCATATCATTTTAAAGCTTCATGCGGAATATTTTTTATTTTGTTGATCACTAAAAGTTCCATTGATCTATTAAGTTACTTTCTAAAGATTTAAAACAAGCAGCGGTTATAAACTCATAAATCTTGAAAAGTGTTAAATACAGAAAAAATATCATATATATAAATATAAATATTACAATGAATGCCAATGAGTTTTATGTATTTTTTATGGCTTAATATTACCGCTTGAACAAAAATTAATGTAAACAAACTTATAATCTAAAGGCATTTTTTTCTTCTTAAAAATTCTGAAAGTACTATTCAAACTATCCAAAATACATACAAATAATATTAAAAATATAACTTTATTAAATATAAAACAAAACTGTTTTAAAGCTTACTATTATTATTATTATTATTTTTACCTAAAATGAAATATAAAAAGTTGTTTCTAAGCAGCAGGCAAATCATTGGGTCAAGTTCAATTTACAGCTTTTTTTAATTTCAATTTAAAAAGTTTTATTTTCACAATTTTGAACCAAACCACACTATTTTATATAAAATGTGTAAATTACTTACAATTATTTTTATTAAAGTATTGAAAAAAAGAAAGCTTTAAAACAATTTTGTACATTTAATAGAAGCTAATATAATATTTGTTAGAAAAAGCTTGTAATAATGAAAGGCACATACATACATAGAAAATGTTTAAGATAGCTTAGCCTTCACCAATGATAAAAATTATGTTAAGAATTACAAATATATTGCGTCAACCAAAATTTATTATGATTTTTTTTAAATTAAATATTGTAAACATTAAAAAAAATCCGTTAAAATCCGATTAACACACACTCAAATAGAATCTTCGTCACAGTTACAAAAACGTTTATAAATTTTTATTCAATTACATTTCATCATATTTATGAAAATATTCATCATACTTAAGAAATGTTTTATCATATTTATGAAACATTTTATGATATTTATGAAACATTTCATCATATTTATGTGGCATTTCTTTTAACTATAGTGAAATTTAGAATATTTGAAATTTTTCAAAAATTTTGTCTAACTTACATTCTAGTAAGTACACACAAGTATCTCCGAGTACAAACCCTAAAGCCATTACCCTACGGCCATACCCGTATTGTATGACCGTATTGTAATGGCGCACAAACCAATATACTTCGTAAGTTTACACAAGTATAGCGGCATGTAAGTTAGAAAAAATTTTTCAAAAATTTAAAATAAATTTAAAACTTAACTAAAAAAATAAAAATGGCCTGCTGGTTGTCCGTCTCCAATATACACAAATTGCCTGCACTTGTACGTAAAAACCATACGTCAGTGTGGCAACATTTGCGAAAAGGTGACACGGAGGAAATAAGAAGATAAACAGGAAATCTAAAGTAGAATGTTTGTATATGTCTGTTTGATCACTTCTGAAAGTATTCATATAGAGACAATCTGACAATGAAAATATAAACGATAATACAATTTAATGGAAAATCACTGATGAAGCCTGTCCATAAAAAAGGCAGAAACTGGATCTAGTCTGATTTGCAAATTTAATGTGTTTATAACTTTTGAAGAAAATGTTTATTCTTCTTCTTAACCTCAAACCTACTAAATTAAAATATTTTAAGTTTCATATACAATTGTTATACACAAGTATCCCATATCGTAAGTACACACAATGTGAAGTACACGAAATCGATTACATTGTGTAGACATACACGTTTTTCTAAAGTGATATTTGTTTTAAGGGGTTGTAAATACTGTAACAGCATTTTAAAGGGCATATTTGAACGGTTGTCAAAAATTCAATTAATAATATTTTTAATATTTTTTTATTTAAAAACCATGTTATTTTATTATTTTTAAAAACTATCAGTTTTATATTTCCCCACCCCAAATCGCCAGAGTTGCCACTTCATTACTGGCCTTTTTTTAAAAAAGGCAAAATCGGCTGCCCCTGTGCAGCTTTCATTAATTATCGGAAAATAAAAATGTAGTGATTCTTAATCCCAGATAAATTCTCTAGTCCTTATCGTGCCCCGATTTTTATTAAAAAAAAATTTTATTTTAACAAAGTTGCCACACAAACTTAAAAGTTCCAAAAAAGACAAGAAAAAACATATTTGCTCGGGGATATAAAATTTATTTGACAAATTCATAAAAAAGGTCACGATAGGGACCAGCATTTTTTGCTGCCTACGACAGAAAAAAAACCCGGATCGAAATCGGTTAACCCGCCTTGGCTGTACAGTAGCAGCCGATTTTGAACTCAGGGTTGTGGGAAAACGCTTTTAAAGTTTAAAATTAATTTTACGCTAAGAAAACAGCAAAATTTCAAAAAACCGTGCATGAAAAAAATTTTCATCTCGCAGTTTTCTATACGTATACCAAATTTGGGAAGAATCTGATAAAGAGTATTTTATATATTAACCCAAATATTCTTAAAAACGATGGTAGAGAATTTATTAGACATTTCATTTCGGTCAAAATCTTTTATTTTGTACATTTATTAATCAGTTTTGTATTTGTTATAAAAAGCCATCAGTACATGCCTCAAATAACGTGCCTTCGCCCACCATCGAGGAATCGTCATTGGCTTTTCTTCAAAGACTGCGTGCAATTCTTGCATCTTTGGACGTAGTTTTTTACTTTTTGTTCTGCTGTTTTATGCGAAATAAGAATTCTAATAAAGATAATGTTAAAAAACCTTCGCAAAAAATTTTGTGTACATATTTAATGCATAGAATATTAGTTTGTAACTAAAATATATTTTACAAAAAACCATGTGGAAATTTTATTTTTTCGAATTTTTTATTGATATTTTCTGAGCATATACTGAAGAGTATGCTCAGAAATAATTTGAAAACAAAATTTTTCCTAGAGTCGATACCCCCCTTAAGACTAGACATTTCTACTAGACATTCTAAGTGGATGATGACACAAAGGTGGCGCCACTAATGAAAAATCCATATGATTTTTGATTCAGATGATACTTCGTCAGCTTATTATTGGTTTAACCCTTACGCCAAAAACTTGTTGTGGAGAAAAACGATAAAGAAAGTTTACATTTTTTCATTTTTGTATGTAAAATGGGTAAGTACACGAAAGTCGATACTGGATATCTCAGATATGAAACGAGATATCGAGAAATGGTTTGCGGAATCAGAAAGAGTAGGTCAAACCAATAATAACGACCTATCAAAATTTAATGACAATTTGTTCATTGGTGAACAACTTACAGCTGTTTTAGTGACGCTACTTTTGCGATTTTGGAAACAATGGATTCAAAGCAATTTCGTGTGTTGATTTATCATTGCTTTTTAATGGGGAAAACACCGTTCAAGCCAAATCTTTGCTTGATAAGTGTTATTCGGACTCTGCTCCATGGAGACAAATGGTAGAAAAGTGGTTTGCTGACTTTAAGCGTGGTCGTACAAATACCGATGACGCTGAACGCTCTGGTCGCCCAAAAGAGGTTGTGATACCGAAACACATTCACAAAATCGTTTTGGCAGACCGTTAAGTGAAGGTGCAGGAGATATCTGATACCTTGAAGATATCGAAGGAACGTGTCCGGCTTCATTTTGCATTAACATTTGTCCACGAGAAAGTTGTTTTCGAAATGGGTGCCGGGTTTGCTCACAATGCACAGTCGATGATTCTTAGAGCTGTTTGGAGCTGTTTCAGCGAGATAAAAAGGACTTTTTGCGTCGGTATGTTACAAGTACGAAACTTAGATCTGCCACTTCACTCCAGAGTCGAGTCGGCACACAGTGGTTCCAAACCAAAAAAAAAAAAATGGTAATAATTATGGATCTTCTAAACTACTGATCCAAACAGAAAAAAATGTTCACAAGAGCTGAAGAGAAGGACCTAGGCTTTTAGAAAATTAGTATTGTAGCCAGGGTGTCAAAGTTTACCATCTCAGGTATACAAAAGCTTTATTGTCGTACAACGTTTACAAATGTGAACCGATTTTGCTGATTTTAGACTTTTTGTAATCTCTGTTATAAGATAAATAAAACACATGCTTCAAGTAGTTTAAGAAATATTTAACTTTGAATTTGAAAATTTTCATTTTTTACCTTGACTTTTTTTGGTTTTTCCCAAAAAGTTTTTCATTATGAGAACAACATGTTTGAAATTTTGTTGTTTCATTACCATGACCTTTGTTAATTTTGGAATGGAAACTATTTTCAATTATCTCGAGCCGTTTAGCAGGGAAAGTTTTTTAAAGTCAAAAATTTTAAGCGTGTCCTGAAAATGACATTTTTTGCAAAAAGGGTGGTTATTTCATTCATTTTTATATCTAAGTTTTCGAAATCTTTTTAGCAATTTTGGACATTTTCTAAAAGAATGAGCTCCAGAAATGCTAATTAGTCCAATTCAGAACATTTTTGAGCATGCACCCTACGCTCAGCATTGGTCGAAAATGATGAATTTTTAAACAAAATTTAATGTTTTTGAATGTTGCAAAAAAAAGTCACGCCACTTCGATAAATTTTTTTAATTTTGAACCATAAGCAAACATGTTCCAAAGGATTTGCCCCTAAATTTCCCGCCGCTCGCGCAAGAACATCGACAGGGGAGTAAATTTTGTGAAAAGGGTCATATATTCAAAAGCATTTTTTGTTTATTTGTAAAAAAATATATGAAAATTACTTATTTTTGTAAAATTTGATTTTTTTAATTAAATGATAAACAATTGTTATACACTAAAAAAATCGTTTCGTTACTGTTAATAGTTATTTTTACATGAAAAGTTAAATTTCTTGTAATATTTTGAAATAAAATGGATTGTAATTTTTTTTTTTTGTTTTTCACCGGGGTGTTTAATATTTGAAATAGTTTTTAATATTTTTTTATATATTAACAAATAAGACTTATTTATCTATTCAACGATACATAAAATGTTTATATAATTTATTCCATCGAGTCAAACTAATGCACTCAAAACAGACATATCAGGTCAATATTTAATATTCGATAATTTTTTTCATGCTTAGTAGACTGGCCCTTATTTGTAATGATGTTCCGAATCCCGCTCCCCGAGGCTTATTTTGTGAGGTTACTAGAAAAACTATTCCAGAAAAAAGCTCAATCGAAGAATTTTTAAGCTATCCCTGGCCCTTCAAAGTTTTGAATGCGATTTACAAGTGGGAAAAATAGCTTTTTTGGCTTATTTTGAAAATACTAGCTCTTGAATAACTGCCCATGTGAAAATCGAAATATATATGAGCGTACATGATCATACATTGGCTCGTATGTGATCATGCATGGGCATACATAGTCATATACGTACATGCATAGTGCAATGTATGACCATACATGATCTCATATATTTCCATATATCTTTGGATCCGAAATTTGAGGGTATATGGAGGTATATGGCCATATATGATCATATATGAGCATACATGAATCATATGTGAGCATATATGGTCATATATGAACATGTACGGTCATATACCCTCAAATTTCGGATCCAAAGATATATGGAAATATATGAGATCATGTATGGTCATACATTGAACTATGCATGTACGTATTTGACAATGTATGCCCATGCATGATCACATACGAGCCAATGTATGATCATGTATGCTCATATATATTTCGATTTTCACATGGGTGTCTTTCTAGAAAATGTTAATAGAATCGTAATCTAGACTGAATTATTTTTCTTAAAAGGCATAAAAATCCAAAATCGGTTGGAAAATATTAAAGTAGTTGTAATTCGCCCAGAACATTGTAGGGTTAAAATGGCATATATTATGAAAATCGCAACAAATAAAATATTTTTTTATCTTATAACATAGATTACAAAAAGTCTAAAATCAGCAAAATCGGTTCACATTTGTAAAAGTTGTACGACAATAAAGCTTTTGTATACCCGAGATGGTAAATTTTGACACCCTGTGATAAAACAGGGTGGCTAAAATACTAATTTTCTAAAAGCCTCGGTCTTTCTCTTCAGCTCTTGTGAACATTTTTTCCCGATTGGATCAGTAGTTTAGAAGATCCATAATTATTACCATTTTTTTTTGGTTTGGAACCACTGTGCGGCAGTCAGCTGAGTGGACAGCAACTGGCGAAAGACGCAACATTCAGCTGGTAAAGTTATGGCATCAGTATTTTGGAATGCGGCTGGAATTTGTACATCACCTTGAAAAAGGCCAGACCATCAATAACGATCGCTACAATGCCCAACTGGTGTGTTTGAAGAATGAAATCGCAAAAAAAAACGCCCACATATGAAAAAAAAAATGCTCTTTCACCAAGACAATGCGCCGTGTCACAAGTCTTTGGCTAACATGGCCAAATTGCACGAATTACACTTTCAATTGCTTCCGCACCCACCGTATTCGCCAAATTTGGCTCCCAGCGATTTTTACCTGTTTTCAAACTTCAAATAAAATACTCGCTGGAAAGAGATTTGGTTCGAATGAAGAGGTGATTGCCGAAACAGAGGCCTATTTTGAGGCCAAACATAAATCATTTTATAAAGAAGGTACCGAAATGTTACAAAGGCGTTGGAGTGATTGTATCGCTCTTGAAGGAGACTATGGAGGAAGACATGGAAAATTTCCCGGTAATCCTGGGAAATTAATTTTTTCATTTCTGTTTCCCAGAAAATAAAAAAGTTTGGAAAATCTCAAATCCTAATAAAAATAAAATAAAAAAATAACTAAGATAAAGCTATTTTTAAATTTTATTATTCTGTAATTTGTTCTGTTGATCTAAAAAATCTATTACAATTCTAGCATACACAAAAAAATCGTTGCGAGTAATTAATTGGTAATTAACAGGGCAAGGACTTTCATGCTAATGCATGTATGTAGTCAGTGGCCCAAAAATGATTTCGACCAAATACTTTTCCAAATCAAAGAATTTGCAAAAAAAAAATGGCATCGATTTGTTGTCGCATATTTTTGCATATTTTGTTATAAATGCATATTTTTGCTTTTAATTGCATATTTTATTGCATATTTTATGATTTTTATTGCATATTTTTGCATATTTTGCACATTATTGCATATTTTTTAATATTTTTAAATATGAAATTCGATTTAAGAATTCATACTTTAAAACTAAAAAAAATTGTAAAGAATTAATTATTTGGAAGCTCTGTTGGTAACATAACACTACACTAGAAAGAGAAACACATAGTATACAATATGTTGTCATCCACTTACACATTTTTTATAGATGTAATTTTAAATTAACGTTTTCGGGTGTTATTGTTCACAAATAGAAAGTTGAAAAGTTTTATAAAAATTATTTTAAGGAAACTTGTCCCCGAGCATTAATTTCTGCCACTTTTTTCTCTGAGTTACGAAAGTGAGTACGATTTTATAGTACACATATTTAATTTCTATTTTATAATAAAGTTTTTTTCAGGTAAAATACCACACACAAATATATATTTAACTATGTGTATTTGAAGACATATTCAGTGTATTCGTTTACTCGAATAACTTACTACTTTTACTTTTACTTGCAAAGGTTTTTTTTACTTTTTGCATTGAATTTTTCCAGCTGTAGTAAAAATAGTAACTTGTAGTAAGTAAACGAACAAGCTTATTGTAACCGATACCTGAATTTTTACGTTTATGTTAGTTTTTAATAAATATAATTAAAAAAACATTTATTTTTAATTGCATATTTTTTGGTTTTTAGTGCATATTTCGTTATAAATGCATATTTAAGTGCATATTTTCCATTTTATAGTGCATATTTTAAGCGCATATTTTCGATTTTTTAGTGCATGAAAGTCCTTTCCCTGGTAATTAACTAATAAAGATTTATTTCAAAAACTACTAGCATTTTACCAAGTTTTTACTCGTTTCTGCTTAATGGTTTGTATAATTTATGCGAAAAAAACACCAATAATTTGGCAACGATTATTTCGTGTGTAGCTTATTTTTAAATATAAAAAAATGTAATTTAAATATTTAATCAACTAAAATTCTCATTAGCATCCATTTCTAGTTAGTGTTACTAAAATTCTTAAAATTATTTCTTTTTAAATCTTGATTACAACTTAATAGTAACCTCGCTTGAATTAAGAAAAATATTATATTTAGTTGTGTTAATGGAACTTAGCTATAGTTAAGGAAGTTTTTTTTTCAATTAATTTATTAGCAATAATAGTGCATTATGTTATTTTTTTTTATAAAAAATTGTTGTTATAATAAAGGATTTATATAAAATGGTAGAGGTTCTTTTTTTATTCGAATTGAATTTATCAAAAACACAGAAAAAGGAAAAAAGGGGAAATAAAATGTAGAATAATGCATGCTTTTAAAAATTACAATAAATATAAACTTAAAACTAAAACACATAAATAAATAATATTATAAATACAAAAACATTTTAAATGCATCTAAAAATTATTGACAAAACAAAATGCAACGTGATTTTTTTTAAACGAATAAAAACAAATATTTTATATAATTGGTGATTTTTTGGATTGTATGTGTTATTAACAAAATGTTGTTAAAAAAATAATAAAACAAACGATGAGAATGATGATAAGTTGATATAATTTATTCATAAAATTAACATGCAATGAATTTATATTATTTACAGCCAGAAAAGCTTATTAAGTGTTATCAATACTAAAAGCAGTTAAGCTAGCATTTATCTCAAATTATGAAAAAAAAAATATTGTAATATATCAGTGATAGTGTATAAAACGTCTCGAAATATTAAAATTTCTTGCATCAAATTTAATAAAAATTAAATGGCAACGCTGTGACGAGTCAAAGAGGGCTGGACGTAAACGTTTTTACAGATTTAGGCTGGTAAAATCAACTGCAATGTTATTTATTAAGCGGGCAACCTCATTTAGAGCCTTCAAAATATTGAGAATTTGTTTTTTAATTTTATACGGCATTTAGTTCGAGGAAAAACTACCTAGTTTTTGGCTCTTGTTAGTTTTTAATTGTCAAAACGCATATATAAAAAACAAGCAAAAACTAGGTAGTTTTTGCTCAGTCTAAATTCACTATTAGATTTATATTGTGTGTCATTTTACATAATATTTTAATCTCATGATATACATTTTTTCGATTTATACAATATGCCCATCGTAAGCAATTTTACGGTTACCTTTCTGGTACCAGCAGTCGATTTGTATATGAAATTAGTAATATTTTTAGGCACTGATGTGGTCTCCTTTAGTTTTCTTTTGACCTGATCCCAGTATCTTACAATTGACCGCAGTTATGGGCAGTTTGGTGGGTTGGCCTCTTTTGCTACAAAAATAACATGGGTTTGATTGCACCATTTTATTGTGTTTTTACTGTAATGACAGGATATCAAATCTGGCCAGAAGAATGTAGGTGTGCATTGTGCTGTAATTTCTTTTGAAGACTATTTAATATAAATATCCGAATTTATTGAGCCCAATGTAACAAAAGGTTGACTCCTTTTTCCGCAGCTACAAATGGCTTGCCGTACAATGGAATTTTTAGAAAATTTCGATTGTTTTTTCGTTGGATACTCTTCATGAAAACTATTCTCCACATAAAATTCCTGGCCATGAAGCTGGGAAAAGTAAAACGTAAATTTCGTCGTCCATTACACAACATTCAAAGTACAGAATTTTTTTTGTACAAGAGTAACTCGTTTTTTGGCATTAACCTAGTATCTTGACATGCAATAAAATGAAAGCAAGCAATTGTCAAAATGATTTAATCTCAAGTGAAGACACTCAATTTTAATTTTATTGCAATATTATGATATCGCTGACATGAAAGCGGCTTTTGCAATGATGCTGCCATCAAATGTCACTTTTCGTTTTAATTTTGTAATAAAAAAACAGACAATTTTGTTAAAAAAAATGCGAAAAAGTTTAATTATTTATTATTTGTAGATAAAAATTAATGTTTGAAGAAAAATCTTTGATATTTCTTAGATATGAAATGGTCAAGTATTCTCCACTACTTTGCAATTGATATCATTTTGACGTTTCTCTGCAATGGTTTTGACATTTCATATCATATAATTTATTTCATTTGAATACACCGGGTAAAGTTCTTTTTAGCATTGCTGTCCGGAACTTGAAATGTTTTAAGCCCACTGTTAGCATTAACTTTGCGCACAAAAGTTTCCGAATACTGCACGTGCTGTGCCACTTCAAAGCCAGTAATGTTTGGAATCGCCCTCATTAGCTTCTCCAACTTTTTGGCTTTAGCTTCGTTCCTTGATCTTTTTGATTTACCCGTTCCAGGCTATCTTTCAATTATTAGGTCCTTGTTGAACTTTTTGACCACTCGTACTTCTGTTGCAATTTTTTTTATAAGTGCATAATGGACAATTTTGAATATTTTCAATAATTTGTTTGTGCACTTGTCTTTGAATCTCAAACCGATACATTTTAAAATCTGACATCTCTCAAATAATAATCGAACGAAAAACATTAATTTTTTAATAATTTTTTTTTTCGCTTATGCTTTGTTTTCAAAAACCGGATAAATCACTACTCAAGGAAAAAATTATTTGTGGTACAAATTATTAGTCCAAGGGTCACTTTGGTGACCTTAAAAGTAAAAATCCAAGGACACATAGGAGTCTACCAGAATACCTTTAAAGGATTTCGTCTTAACTTTAAAACGAATGGATTGATTTTTATGAAATCTGGCAGGAAGAATAAACTTAATATTGATAGCAAAGCGTTTACTTAAGTTTGAGAAATATATGTATATTGAAGTTAAGGTGCTTTTTCGCTCAATTTCGTAATTTCAAAAAAAAAACAAACGAAAATCGCTACATCTCCTTAATAGCACACAAATTTAATTTTTAGATTATAGACATACATAAAAAAAACCAGTACAAAAAAAAAACTTTTATAACTTCACCTCTCTCAATTTTCCTAAAATTCGATACATATAACATATTCTGCTAGTTAATACGAGGGGTACTATTTATATTTCGGTATAAAATCTGGCAACACCATAATAAAATTTGACATTTTTTAGCATAAACGTACTCACAAGGTTTTGATGTACAAGTGCTATTTGTTTTGTTTAAAGTGAGTAAAGAAAATCAATTTGGCCAAAACATGGAAATTTCAAGAGAAGGTTTTTGTTGGATTATTTTTCACAACTTTCGACGTGGATTATCTCAACAAGAATGTGTCGATCAACTCAGTTATTAGTATGGCGATAAAGCAGCATCAAAAACCACAGTATATCGCTGGTACAGTGAATTCAATCGTGGTCGTAGTTCGGTCGCCGACGAATTCCGTGAAAGTCGTCCAAAATTGGTTGTTGTGCCACAAAACATCGATGCAGTGCTTGAACTGATAATGCAAAATCGTCATGTGACATATCGTGAGATAGAGGTATCCTTGCACATTAGTTCCACTTCATTACATTCGATTTGCATGAACACTTAGTTGTAAAAAAAATTTGCTCTCGTTGGATACCCCATAATTTATCAATGGCTCAAAAAAAAAGGCTCGCGTCGATTGGTGTAAAGGAAAATGTTTGTTATTATTTGCTATTCCGAAATATAAATAGTAACCCTCGTATGGTGTTTTCGTATTTTTTCTTTTTCCAAAATTCGTTACGGTTCGCGATTAATCGCCGCGCAAAGTTGGAGGTTTTCAGTAAATGTGTATGAAATACATATATGGTGTTAAACAGAAAATTACAAATTAGATCCCATATTAAAATCCTATTCTTTAAACAGTTTTGAATAAAACATAATTTTTTCGCGAAAAGGATAATAAAATTTGAAAAATTTCCTTAATTTACCTATATTTTAAAAAACCTACAATTAATTTTTCTAAAATTGATTTTGCAAATAGGTCAAAGTATCACCTACAAAGGGCTAAAAAAATAAACTCAATTTTCTCAAAAGTATCTATGATTTTTATTGATATTTTGAGTACTTTGAATCACTCTGTTCGCAGTTAAATAATTGATGCAGAGATTTGAATTTCTGGCTCCTGAGGTTCTAAGTATCATCTTTAATATGAGCTGTTTAGTTTCTAAACCTGAGCTACTGCAAAACTTGACTTTTGGCCGCCTTCTCTCCCAGAGTCTACTGCATTTTTTGCATTTAAGAACGAAAGATTAAATTCTTGAACAAGGGAATGTGTGATTAATGCCATTCTTTTTTAAAAAAGTGGAAATAGGTTTTTAACAGTTTGAAAACATAATTTATAAATCAAGTCAATTATCTCTGAAATTTCGAAATTCACGCACATTTGTGGAATTTGGTGTGCAAACAAGTAAGTGTGTGCATTTATGTTTGCACTCCGCACATTAAGAACACTAACAGAAAAAAGTATGTTTAGTTAAACTACTAAAAATAGTTAAAAATGATGCTGCTGAAAAAACTGCTAAAATTAGCAGATAATTTTTGGTATAAATTAGTAAGATAGAAACAGCAAAGATAAAACTGTTAAATGTACAGAATTTTAGTTATATTTGAGTTAAATTTTTGTTAATGGAAAATAGCAAATTAACCTGCTAAAATCAGCAAAAAATTCTGCAAAATAATTAGTAGCCTTAAAAATCAGAAAAAATTTAAAATTTTCGCAGTTTTTTCGATCGAGCCTTTTGAAAACAGGAGTTTACAAATTTTTCTGCTGATTTTAGCAGAATAGACTTCTATTTGCATTCAACTAAATTTAGCTTAAAAATGGCAAAAATTTTGTAGAAATAACAATTTATTTTTCCTATTTTTAGTCTACTAATATTAAGCAAAATTTCCTGCAGATTTTACAGTACAATTTGCTATTATCAATTAACTAAAACTTAGCTTAAATATAACTAAAATTCTGTAAATTTTGCTGTTCTTATTTTACTAGTATTTAGCAAAGAAAATGTGTTAATTTTAGCAGTTTTTTCAGCAGCATCATTTTTAATTAATGTTTAGTATTTTTTTCTGCTATTTTTACAGATTTATTTCTATGAGTGAAGTGCATGTGCGGAAACTATTCGCACATGAGGATGAGAAAGTTACTATTCGCACATGTGCGAGTGCAAGTTCGAATGCAAGCAAAAAATCACCAACATTTAAAAAATCCAAAATTTAAAAAAATCGCCAATATTGAAAAGAAAAATCCAAAATTGAAAAAAAAATCATCAAAATTGTAAAAGAAAATCGAAAAATTAAAAAAAAAACCGCCAAATTAAAAAAATCGCCAAATTAAAAAAAAATCGCCAAAGTTAAAAAAATCGTCAAAATTAAAAAAAAAAAAAAATTTCAATTAAAAAAAAAAATTGGAGCATGGACGATTAAAATTTAATTTAGGCGATTTTTTGTATTATTTTGTTACAGGCGGTTCATTACAGCTTCTTTGGGCCAAAGCCTTTCGTTGTTTTTGTTCATCTTATTTAGTTGCCGAAATACGGGCGAAGTTATAAGGAAGTCATATCAAAAATCGTTTAAATAACATTTTATTCGTCCATATCTCGAAAACTAAAACTCTAGAGAAAAAAATGTTTGCACCAGATATGCACACCTTGATATCCCAACATCGAATTTCGACATCAAAATTTTTTAGATTTTAAGATCGCGTTTTCTCGAAAACTAAGCCTTGCAGGTCTTTAATTTACAATATTGACAGTATCTAAGAAACCAAGGCCTCTATTTCTACTTGTGATTCGATGTGACTGTCATAAGACTATTTTTAAAACTGAAAGTCACAACTTTCCATACAAAAACAACAATAATATTTAAAAAATTATAATTTTATTTGTCAATGTTATGATTGTAGCGATACTAGGGGTGTTATTCTAAACTTTATAACAATGACCACTTTGCAACAATAAACACAAGGGGAATACGAGTACAATTATAACTAGGCCAACCAAAAAGAAGCCAGAGCATGTTTTTTAATTGAAAAGATAAAACAATTTAGATTAAATACAAGTTCTGATCTTAAAAATATAAGAATTTGAAGCTATATTTGTCAGAGCCTTTTGTTTTTTTTTTTGCTTATTTTATTTAATTTTTGCTTGTTTTTTTCTTATTTTGTAAATATTCTGGCATGTGATGGAAAACGATCGATTTTGATTTCGATCGATTTGGTTAAAAATCAAAAATTAAATAATGGATAGAAAAGACAAAGAAGTTTGAAATTCTTTTAAACCACTTTAGTTGTATCAGATATATCGATTTACGTCTTCTTATCTCTTTTAAATTAAAAATAATACGAAATATTCAGGATTGAAATTTCAAAACCGATCGATTTGAAACCGTTAGATTTTCATCAAATGCCAAATTGGCTTGTTTTGGCTACTTTCTTTAAAAATCAAGTTTATTTTAACTTTTTATGCGAAAATAGAGCATATTTTTGCTTTTTTTTCATAAAATCAGTAATTTTAAATATTATTTTAAGTCGACAAAATTTTTTTATTAAAAAAAATTTTTTTTCCCAACCTGAATTGTAATAGTACAAATATGACAATGACCATTTTCTTAGGCAAGAATGAAATCCTAATAAGGCAAATGCCTTCAACAGATTATTTTTCACAATTTGTTAAATAAGTTTTGGGATTTTAGCACATTTAATACCTTGAATGCAATTAAATGTACTTTCCGATGAAAATAAATTTAAGAATGTCACAACTTTGTCTGATTCCTGAAGTTCCAAGGAATTTATTAAATACAAAATTGTATTAAATAAAAAATTTAATTTTTATGAGGATTTTAATGAAGAAAGAACGAAGTTTAAGAGCTTATTTTTGCATTTTAATTGCCTATTTGACTGTTTTTTCGAGCTTTTTTTAAGAGCTTAAAACATTGCGTTTAGTGCTTGTTTTCGTTTGCCGTAGTTACAACTATTGCATGAGTCACACTGGCATGTGATGAAAATCGATCGGTTTCAAATCGATCGTTTCTGAAATTTCAATCCTGAATATTTATTATTTTTAATTTAAAAGCGTTAAGAACGGTTAAAAACAATTTCAACCCTCTTTGCCTTTTATATTCATCATTTAATTTTTGAGTTTTAATCAAATCGATCGAAATCAAAAACGATCGTTTTCCATCACATGCCAGACAGACTTTTCGTAGAAATAGACACGTAAATGAGTTAAATAAAAACAGACAACGGTTTTGGCACCAGAAATTCATAAGGAGCCATCTGTGAACACAGCAAATACAAAAGTGGCATGAATAAAATTTTAATCGTCCATACCTTAATAAATAGGTGGGCTAGCTATTTTTCTAACTTAAGTGATTTTTTTCAAATCTGACGATTTTTTTTAATTTTAAGCGATTTTTTAAATTTTGACGTTTTTTTCCCAATTTTAAAGATTTTTTTTTAATTTTTGGCCCTTATTTTTTTAATTTTAACGATTTTAGTTTTGCTGATTTTTTTTTTCCAAATTTTGCGAATTTTTACAATTTGATGATTTTCAATTTCGGCAATTTTTTGATTTTTGAAGATTTTTTTTTTTAATTTTGTCAATTTATTTTTCGATTTTTTTTGTGCAAATTTGTAGATTTTTTCCAATTTTGTCTATTTTTAAATTTTGACAACTTTTCTATTTTTGTCGATTTTTTTTTTAAATTTTGGCTATATTTTTTTTAATTTTTGGCGATTACGAACCATGCTGAAAAGTCGGTGTTTGAAACAGTTTTTTGTTAAGTTCAGTGATTTTTTAATAAATTGGCTAGCAAAATATTGTACGTACTTAGTAATAAAATAAACTAATGACTAAATTACTTACAAAACCTGATTGTGAACGGGGTATTAGACTTAATTCAAGAATCAATTATGGTTACAATTCCCTAAAAAAGAGGTACAATATCGCAACTGAATATTATGGATGAGAGTCAATTAAATAGAATTCGATTTTGCAAGACTTTTTTTACACTGTCACTGATAATTGGTTAATTCTACTTTAGTTTAGCGTTCTATTTCTAAAGAGTTAAAGTTTAATTAAACAAATACTGTTGTTTTGAGGTACAATAGGATTATGCATGAATATAGATAATTTGAATATACAATAATAGAAGTGGTTTGGTGGTGTTGTAGTCAGGACAATAAATTTTTTTTTAAGATACAACAAATTATGATTTTAATGGGATTTTCTGGATTTGAAAATTTTAAGAGAAAGACAAAAGTTATATTCAACAGGCCATAGGAAGTAATCTATGTTGCATGGAAATGATTAAGAAAAAATTTGAATTTTTTAGTTGCAAAATTGTAGAACTAGAAGAAGAAGAAGCAATGTTTACCTGCTGCTGTAGTTGTTGCTGCTGTTGGACCAATTGTTGAGCAAATAATTGTTGCCGGGCGGCAGAATTATGTAAAATTATAACCGATTCAGTCTTTTCACGACGAGGACGCAAGAAATCCAATTTGTTACTAGTCCAGCTAGTTTTATTTGGTGTGCCACTATTACTTGTAGTAGTCGTAGTTGTCGCAGTAGTAGTAGTAGTAGTAGTAGTAGTAGTAGAAGAAGTTGTGGAACTGGCATTGGTAGTTTTTGGCATAGATAGTTTATTGGTATCTTTCGATTTATTTAAATCATTTTTATTAAAAATACTATTACGTTGTATCATGGCACTAGCTCTTTGTGAGGCGGAACCAAATGGTTGTTGCTTTTGTGCTGCTGCTGTTGCAGATGCTGTGGAAGACTGTAGTTGTTGCTGCTGTTGTTGGTGCTGTTGCAAAAGACTTGTATTGACCAGCACAGCTGAATGTCTCTTGGTAAGAGGAAAGAAATCCGAGTTTTCGCGTCGGAAACCGCGTATAAAATTTTGTGGCAATTTAGAGTCAGACTCTTGCCGTTTGTGGGTTGCGTTGGCACTTCTAGTTAAGGCACTACTTGTAGTATTTGCAGGCGATGAGGAAGACGACGATGAGGAGGAGGAAGACTTATTATTATTGTTACTACTACTACTTATATTATTGTTACTACTGCTGCTGCTACTATTGTTGGCAGTTCCATTTGTAGACTTGTTTAGATTAGATCCAATCACTGTTGCACGATGCTGTTGCTGCTGATCTTTGGTTTGTGGTTGATTAGTTTTCAATGGTTGAAAACCTTTTGGTGTCTGTTGTTGTGGTTGTAAACGGCTGTTTGGCACTTCGGCCAAGCTACATCTTTGTAATTTTGAATCGGCTTTTAAGGTACTACTATTAGAGTTACTTAAACCTCTTGATAGACTAGCCACACCAGTCGGTAGTTCCGCACCACCACCATTACCTTGTTTTGGAAAGAACTTCTCTATATCCCACTCCCTTAGTAATGCCTCATCGCGTATTTTATCTTTTGGTCGATTGGCGCATGAAGTTGATGCTGACTTTTGTAATCTATTTTGATTTTCGAGTTTCTATAACGTTTTGGAAGGATTTTTAATACATAATTTTTAAATATTTTTAGGGAGGGAAGAATATTAATCTTATGAATACAAAGATATTAAGAGCAACAAAATGGTAGGAGAAAATGCGAGAAATGAAGAAAAATCGATGTTTTTGTGTGTACACGAAAAATGTAGAAATTATTAAAATTATTTAAAGTTATTTAATAATTAAGTAGAGCAATTCTTTTAAAGTATTTTAAAACTTAAATAAGTTTTATTGTCTAACAGAATATACAGCATCAATGCACTATATTCAGATGGATGAAATTTATATGAACAAATTCGAAAAACCCCGTTGAAAAAGATCTAAAAACTCCATTCGCCGTATTATGAGAATTCAGTAATATATTTTCTGTGACGAATAAGAACACACTAAAACCTTTGAATTAAATAGAAAGTTCTTTAATTCACTTACAAGGAATGGTTCATTCCAGCGCAAACGAAATTTGAATATCTAATAGAGGGTTACTTTTGAAAAAAAAAAAAAAAACAACGATACACCAAAGCAGTTTTTTTTTGATTCGGGAAGCGGTTCAAATTCCACGAAGGGAATTTCAAATAACGATACAAAAATCAAAAGTGGGTATGTAGCAAATATGCAACAAACAAATCTACACCGCATAGTGGGGGGTATAATTCTATAAAAACACGTTTAAAATGTTCAAATCCCGATTTCTTCGTTACAGTCATGGATCGGGGTTACGGACTATAAAGCTATCTATTAGGTCAGACAGATAATCTAGTTTCCGAATTGATACATTGTGTTTATATTATTATTATTGTTAATAAAGACATTTGCCAAAATAAATCCAAATAGTGATCGTAAATTTTACTTTTATTTTAGGGGTCTTGAAACTATAAACGTCAAACTTCTGACTTTCTAGCGCCCAAAAGTTGATACATTAGTAAGGACACGAGTTCTACTTTCTCAATTGGTATGATTCATTAAACAATTTTATACTGAAGAATCAAAAAAAAAAAAAAACACGAAAGAGTAATAAAATTTTTAATTTTTCAAACTTTTTGGTTTGCAAAACGTTGTAGAAACATCGTGGAACTGAGCCAAAGTTGGACCCAGGTTCTTTTGCCCGGAGTGAATGCGCACTATCCGATTCTAGAAAAAAAATATATAGGTTGCTGCCGAGAAATCGCTTAAAAAATTATACCTGAAGATGCTGGAATATCCCCAGCGATACACGATGGATAAAAACAATGAAGTAAACTAATATTTTATTTGCATTCCCTACTAAAAAAAAATTATACGTCTTTTGATATTATATATAATAATATCCGAAAAATGAGAACATCTAATTGTATCAAATTAGATAGTATTATGAACATATTAGATCTAATTTGACACAATTAGATATAATTTAATGGAATAAGATATGGTTTGATACGATTTTATCCGGATTTTGTCCTCATCCAAATGTATCAAATATAATATAATCATATTCAACTAGATATAATGGTATATAATTCGATACAATTATACATAATTATATGAGGCATATGTAACTATATATCGGTCTATATATAATTGGATATTTTAATATGTTGCACTATATATGGTGCAATATATAACAAGATATAGTTATATATTTAGGATATAATTTCGTAAAATTTTATATAAATATATCTTGGTAGATATGTTCCAAAATTTTATCTGATAATATATGACTATATCAAAACTTTTTTACTTGGGTTGAGAAAAAAGAAAACCATTTATGATTTTATAGTATTATATATCATTGAGTATAATATCCATTTTTCGCATCTAATAATATATTTTTATATATAATTACATTAACCCATATATGATTTTATTCGGAAAATGGTGAATCTGGTTAATATAATTTTATATAATTAAATATATTTTGAAATAATTATATAAAAATATACATTTCACAATACTCGACGAGGCATAAATGTATAAAATCATAAATGATTATATAAAAATCATATTTACTAGGAATCTTAAAAGCCTCCATCAGATTATTTTTCACAATTTATAAAATACGTTTGGGATTTTAGCACATTTAATTCCTTTAATCAGTTTCATTTTTGATTTTTTTTTTTTTGGAAATTATAATAATTGAAAAACAATTAATTTTTTAATTAAGTATTTATTTTTATGCATTTTATATTTTATAATTTTTTTTTTTGCAACAAATAACAAACTTCAAAAAAGTAATATTTTCAATATTACTAGGGTTTGGGGTTCGGGAATTCCCGGGCGGGAATTCCCGGGAAAAGTTTGCCGGGAATTCCCGGGAAAATAATATATTTTTCCCGGGAAAACGGGAAATTTTAAAAATATTAAATTTTTTAAATTGTTTTTGTTTCGAATAGGATTTTTTAATTTTAGTCATAAAAAACATTTTAAATAACAAAACAAAAATGTCATTGTTAAAATCTTTTAAAAGGGAATACATTTATTTGACACGCAAATAAAATCTTTGCCAAGTAATTAGGAGCATTTCAACTAATAAAGATTTTTCCCATAATTTATTCAAAATTTAAGTAGTAAAACCTAAAAACTTGGTAAAATGTTTAACAGAAATATGAAAAAAAGCTTTGTTTCTTACAAATAATCGCCCTTACTATCTAAATTTTTCAAATGTATAATTTAGGTAAAGTCGACTTTAGTTAAAATATTGGGTGGCAGTATACCTTGACTTCGTTTATTTTTGAAGCGTTCTGATTGGTTAATTTATTTTCAACCAATCAAAATATTTGAAAATATAAATATTTTTTTAAGGTTTTCATACACAAAATGAACAAAACCGTTTGATTAAAAATAAAGTCGACTTTAAATTTAAAATACTCTTTTATATTAAGGGCCAATAATTTTATAAGTAACGTTTTCATTAATAAATGTGAAAAGAAAAGACTAATGGTTAACGGTGGTATCTAAATTTGGTTATCCGACATCTAAATTTGGTGCACAAAAAAAAAAAAAATTATGGTCATGCAACTTCTCTTGACGAAAAGAACAACAAGAATAACGTTTCAGCTAAAATTAGTAAAATACCCGAAGGTTTTATGGTAGGGCAAACATTTCCTGAAATGGTATCCAAATTAGCCGCAGTCAATCCGCAACATAACTAGATCTTCCTTTATTCGAGAAAGTTTTTATAATAAAAAACCGGCATTGCCAAAAAATGTAAAGAACATTATACGATATTAAATTACTACAATAATGTAAAAGATATCATGATGAAAGAAATATCGAGCAATATTTCTAACAATAGGAGATTTACTATAATCTTAGATGAATGGACAAGAATATCACAACAATGTATAAATGGAAATAATTCATGTTATAACCTGGGGTTGGTTTATATATCAGGAAGATTTATTGCTGATGAAATAAGAATTGTAGAAATAAGACTAGAAGAGTTTTATTTGTCTTTGGAAAGTAACATTGTGGCCACCATATCTAATGGGCCAAGTGTGATGAAACGGTTTGTTTCCGACAGTCCAGTAGTAGGTGCTTTCTGCTGGAATCATGCAATTCATTTGGCAGTGATGCGAGTAATTTATGTGAAATCAAATGTTCAACATTCTGATAGTTTTTACTTTGAATTCTCACTACGCAGACTGCATTTGTACTGAAATAGTTTTTTTTTTTTAACAAAAATTACTTATATATGTGGTTTTCATTAACAATTTTGTTCAAAAATATTTCCCGGGATTCCCGGGAATCCCGGGAATTAAATTTTTTCATTCCCGTTTCCCGGGAAATAAAAAAGTCCGGGAAATCCCAAACCCTAAATATTATCCACAGACCAGGGTACCCGGGTAAAATAAATACGACGTAAATAGGCATATGAACAATATTGTTGTCAGTTGCGATGAATAATGCGTTTTAGGTTTTTAAAATTACCAATTAAAATCAAATTTTGGCTTTCAAATTGAAATTCCTATTATGTTTTTGCAATTCTACGAAAAGAATATTTATTTAAAAAATTGTAAAAATTACCAACCAGAAACAATGTAGTGTGAATTTAAGTCCTAAATGCCGAACAAAACTAATTAATGGAAAAATCACTGATAAAGTCTGTCCATAGAAAAAGGCAGAAACTAGATCTAGTCTGACTTGCAAATTAATGTGTTTATAATTTTTAGAGAAAAAGGTTTATTCTTCTTCTTCTTAACCCCAAACACACTAAAACTAACTTATTTTCTTTTAAATATTCCTATACATTTCAGAGCCCAAATCTCTCAAAAGTGTGCCAGGGATGCCTTAGGAAATTTATTAAAACTACCCATTACCCTGCCACAGACTACCTAATATTATGAAATTGAAAAACAAAACCAAATAGTTTTGAAGTATTCAAAATTATTTGGATATTTAATTAATTTTCAGTATAGGATACAATGGGAAATTTTCGTATAATGGACAACTAATGGTCCGAGTGCCATGGACTTGCTTCTGTGCCTGTCCAACCCAACCCACCCCAACTCAACATACATACTTTCAATTAATTTGTAAACAAGCAAAAATTGGTTAATAACATAAAGACTGCGTTTGAAAAAATTGTCCATCACATTTTTTGCAATAAATTTTTTAAAAATCACTCAAATTGAAATTTTTTTGTAGTACACTCATAAAAAAAAGTTAGTACAAAAGTCTGTTAAACGCGTTCTAATTCAGTTGAACTAATTTTTACTGTTGTTTTCGTTTAAATCCGTTGTTTAGCTAAATTAGTTATCCAATTTCACCACAAAAACATTTTTCTGCTCTACTTGAACTAATTTTTCCTCCTGATATTTAGCTATTTTTTTATAAATGATTTTGACAATGTATCAGTTAATATAGATAAATTTATCGGCAACTTTTCTAATATTTGTGTTTTCAAAAGAAAACGGTAGGGGCGCTAGTGTATAGTGATTGATGGTGAAATGTGTATTAGTGAGTTTGCCGACCAATACAAATTAGAAAATTTCTAGTAAGTATATTTTAATGTGTGTGATGAGTCATCACTGCTGACGCTTACCAATACAAATAAAAATAATATGGCGCTTGTTAAGAAAGTTCTAGTAAATAAAATAATATGATAAGAGCATGTTTTCTCTTGTTTCTGTTAGTCAGCAAAGGAACGCAAAAAAAAAAACGGAGGTATACTGGACATTAACATTTCGCAGTTAAAATTGTATTAAAAAAATAAAATAATAGAGGTTTGTTTTATAATATAAACTATATTTATTTACGGGAATACTATTAAATATGTTATTGTTTTTCTTTTATTTCAGCCCTTTAACATTTTCATCTAAATTCTACCCGCAGGTAGACCAAAAAAAGGAACCAAATAACACAACTTCCGCTGGCACACATATTGGCAAGAAAATAAAAGTGATATTTAATGCAAATAGTGTTTTTGGATTGTGTAATTTATTCCAAAATAAAATTAACAATATTTACATTAATTTGTTTTTATTCAATTAATAACAAAAAGTGATTGCAATTTTAGCAGCATGTTTTGCTGCTGACCCACTTTCATTTCTATTAAACGAACATTCTTCTAAATTTTTGAATGTTAACTGAATTTTTTACCTGTTTATAACCAACTAAACTTTAGCAGAAAACTTTTGCTGATTTCAAATGAGTAATTTTCGTTTCCATTAAACAACAACATTTTTACATAAAATTTAGGTCACCTAAATTTAGCAGACCATGATTCTCAATATCATTGAAATTTCTGCTGGCGCAAATTCAGGTACTATTTCCTGTTATTTTAGCAGTATTTTTAACTATTTGTACGGGCTTTTTTTTATGAGTGTAGGCTTTGAAATGAATGTAAGAAAATTTCATACTTTAAATTTTTTCGCTAGAAGCTTCTATTCGATTCAAAATGGGAAGCGAATTGGAAGGGCGCAATAACATTGTGAAAACTTTTCAAAACCACTATCAGTGCACATATAAAAAATAGCTTGAGAATTAAAAGTTGGGCCGAAAACGGTTTCTCCAGTTCTAAAGAAGTTTAAGGACGATTTGGAGTTCACTCGAAAGGCAGGTTTCTCGAAGAAAAAAGGGCATCTGTGACCAGAATAAGGCAAATAAAGTCAGTGCCATGTTGAAGAAGAATCCCAACATTTCAGGGAGAAAAGTCGCTGAAAAAGTGGATTGTTCGGAGTTTTTTGTACGCAAGGTCAAAAAGGTCTCTGGCCTGAAAACTTTTAAAGCACGAAAAGTTCCAGACAGGTATGATGTAAAGAAAGCAAAACGGCGTTTCAAAGAATTAAAAACAGGTTTTTTTAAATTCAATTTCTGTATCATGGACGACGAGACGTATGTTTTAGCCGACTTCTCACAGCTTTTAGGCGAGGAATTCCAAATTGCAGACTCACTGAGGGATGTGGACGACAAATTTAAGAAAATAAAAGGCAATGGAAATTTCCTCGAAAATTCCTGGTATGGCACTTGTGGTAAGAGAAGCAAGTCTTTCGAGACTACAGGTAGAATAAACACAGAAATTTATATCCAAGAGTGCTTGGAGAAGCGACTAAAGCCTTTTGTTAGACAGCATTAAGTGTCTACTTTCTTTTGGCCCGACCTAGCCTCTTGCATTACAGCAAAGCGGCACTTAAATACCCAGCAAAAAAAGAGATGCCGAAGCAGTAGAAAAAGCACTACAATTGATGATCTAGATGTACTTCTTTTTTAACATAAACACTAATGATTTTAACATTGAGTTGTCATAGGAGAGGAGTACTCCCACTTCAACTTTTTCGAGTACTTTTTAAACGAGTGCAAAGGAAGCTCTTTTTCATCAATTAAAAGTTAAAAAAAATAAATTATTTACAAAAAAATTATTAATAATTTTTTATTGCCCCCACCGGGTATCGAATTTGCAACCTCACGATTGTTAGTCTAGAGCTCTACCGCTGAGCTATTCTTTAATATGAAAGTTGACTGGCACAAAAACACCACTTTTTTAATGCGTATTGTTCCTTATTCTCTTCAATAAAAGTACTTATTAACAGGGTTACCGCTGAAAATTTTGAAAAAGTAGCACAAAAAGTAGTTTTTTTTTTCAAAATAAAGTCGCACAAAAAGTAGTTTTTCAAAAAAAAAAAAAATTAACAATTTAAACAAAAAAAAAAAGATAAGAAATCCATCGAAAAATTTATTGTTTTGAAAATTTGTTTCTGTGTTTATGTACAAGTTCAGTAATGGGAACTCAGTCTTCTATTTCAGTATCTAGCAAATTAGGAGTTGATACACTAAAAATATTATTACAGTAACTGACTGTAGTTTATTTAAAAAGTTATCCGTACATTTATTTTTAAATGATTATTTAGTTAAAATACAAAGAAATATATTTTTTAACTGTTTTTGTCGTTTATTTAAAAAATAAACTACCTAAAAATACGGATTTTCTGTTACAGTTAATATTTTCATTTAAAATATTTTGTTAAAAAAATAATTCCTTTTCGATTTCTAGGTCAGTTAAAAAAACGAAATAAACTAAATATCATTTATTCTTACGGATTTTGTAGTTAATTTTTTGAAATTTAAAAAAACGAAATAAATGAAAAATCATTATTTTTTTAAGGATTTTGTAGTTTATTTATTAACATTTAAAAATAAATGAAAAGTTCTTTTGATTTAAATGAAAAGTCAGTAGACCGGTTTTCAAGTGATTTTTCATTTATTTTAAATTACATTTTCAGTTAATTTAAACTACAAACTATTTTGAGTGTAGCATCGAGTCACAGGTTTTGACTTTTAACTTATTGGTTAATTTAATTTTCATTAACCCCAATTTAGAAAAAATTCTTTCCGCACATGCACTGCTGTGAGGTTACCTACACTTAAAACAAATTAGTACAAGTCTGTTTAAATGCGTTCTTATTCCATTGAACTAATTTTTATGTTATATTGTCTTAAAATTTAGGATTAAAATAATATTTTTTATAATTCCAATTTTGCATAACTATTAATTTCATTCGTATTTGAACTAATTTTGAAAGCTGATTTTTGTGTTTGTGATTTTGTAATTTGTGTTTCTTAATTTTAAAATTTTGCCAGTTAATTTAAATCACATTTGTTTTTAAATCATTGATGGAACTCACAGTCCGTGCTATATTAAATTTTAAATTAGAATTTGTCGTAAATTTGACAATTTTCTATGGATTAAACTTCAAAAATCTTGCTATTTTACAACGATAGCACATTAGCACTTAAACTGTGAATTTCTTCATTATATTTTTATGTCTCTGCTTTCAGGTTCACATATGGGTGCCGCTATTTCCCATATTTTTAATTTCATAATCAGAAAATACCTTATTTCTCAGAAGCCAAGCAAAATACAGCACAGTGGCCAAAAATTCGTCCCTCCGTACATATAAATTTCTCCTTAACCTACATTTACACACGAGAGAAAACTGCTAGAGATAGAGCAAAATACACACATAATTTTCTTAAATCATTCAGAATAGAGATATTTCGAAGTGTATTTTGCTCCAGTATTTTTTTCTCGCGTGCAAATGTGTCTTTATAATCTACATACATACATATCTATACTCTCAATAATAAATACGGTGATATCTTGGGTCGGATCCGGAGTGTCCAAAAATCCAAATTTTAAGCGATATTTTACTATAAATTTTTTATTTTACACAAAGTAAAATTTTTGATACCAAAGTCACTTTTTACGATCACTTTTAGAGCAATTACTCTTTAGAAGCAATACTTAAGTGATTTTTTGGATGTGATTTTTTGAAGTTGTTCAGAATAACTTCTAAAAAAGCAGTAAAAATACACTAACGGATACTTGTGAAGCATTGAAAGAAGTAGTTTGTAAAGCATTACTTGCATTTTTTTTTTGCTGGGTAATAATATGCTGTTGATGCCTCGAGAAGCAAATCCACCAAACTGTCCAGAACTCAGGCCAATTGAAAGGTACTGGGCTTTGGTCAAAAGACATATTATATTAAGGCAACAAAAAAGTCGATAAAGATGCCAAAGATTTCCGCGGAAAGTGGTATTTAGTAGAACTAAAGGTATCTAATACCATAAAATGGGATACTTTAGATGTGAGGTTGGGTACCCAAAAAGTGCACATTTTCCTTATTCAAAATTAGCTCAAATATTCCAATTAAAAGAAATTATTTTAAAAAATTTTCATTTTTTTTAATAAATATAGAAAATTTGTTTCGATTTCTCGTGAAAAAACTGTTATACTGTATGATTTTGCTGTGTTGTATTTGTTTTCACGCAAATTTAATATACAAGATATTATTATTTTTTTGGTGAAAAATTTACAATTCGGATTCTTCGTGATTTTTCTTATATCTTAGATCTTCGTGTCTTTCTTATAAAACAAAAAATAGGTCAGTTTAAAAGTTTGAATTACGAATCGAGTAATATTTTTCCACGACATGAAAAGTTATTAAGAGTATAAGCACAATGCAAAAAACAAAAAAAAAAAAAAAACGGGGCCTTTTCCATACAATTTGCCAATTAATTTCGCTCATCGGTTTCCGTGAAAGATAAAGCTACAATTAGTCATATGTAAACGTAACGTGACGAATCAGCTGATTCAACCTATCTTATACAAAATACAAAGAAGCACTTATCCTACGTAAACGAAATAAGTCGGGACGGACGAACCTGTTGAAATTTGATTTTCTTTGCGTATTTACGTGACAGCTGATATTGCATGATATGTTTACTAAACAAAATTTGAAAAAACTAATCAAAAGGGATAATACAAACAATATTAAGTGATAAAATTTAAAAATTGTTGAAAACTAATATAAATAACAATGAAAATTAAAAGTTTTTGTTAAAAACACATGATACGTTTTGGTTTATCTATAACTGCAGATTTTCTGCCCCGCCCCGTTACGTTAGGGTACATTAAGTCTACGTATGGCTAACGAGCCCTTAAAGCTTATTTCATCTTCTCAACGCATTTTCTAATTCTCTTGTTTCCACACTAAAGGGCGGATTATGGGACCGTAAACGTAAATGTGATGTAACTGTACCGTGCCATAGCTAAAAAGTACACTTATCTATTTCATGTGGTTTTATATTTTACTCTAAAATTTTCCATTTATTTGTTAATTTTTATTCCTTATTTGCTGTTTGAATCAATTTTCTTTATTCATTTCATATTTTTTCCGACTAAAATCATTCAGCTGTTTCGATGCCGGATAGAAAATTCTGATTTCAACAGAATGATCCGGCAAGTTTGTTTACATTTACGTGTTAGTAACCATTCGTATACATTTCTTCTTGTGGTATCGGAACAGCTGATTCGTTACAGATACGTTTACGGTTGGGTAACTCAGCCTTAAGGTTATTTTACTAATGTTGCCACATTTTTCACACAAAATTACATAAATTTTGTAAACAAAAAACACCATATGGTTCATTTCATCATACACATGTATTATAGTGGCAGCAAAGCACAGCAATAGCAAATAACTAGGGCAAGGAATTCCATGCAAATGCATGTTTTTTCTCGATAGTCCAAAACTAATATGGACTAAATATTTATCCGAATTATCAAATTTAGAACAAAATGGCATCGATTTGTACACTCAAAAAAATAAGTTAGTAGACAAATTAGTAAACGTCTTGTATATCAAGTGTACTAGTTTTTAGCAATTTAAAAATTTTAGTTATATTTTTTTAACACTAAACTAATTTTGAACTAATGTTTTACTAATTTATTTTGCTACAAAAATTGTGCTGATAACCGCATGCATAGCGTGGACGACAACCAGATAGACAAGATGTATATGTCGCAGCTTGTCTGGAAACGGAAATGACAAAAAAAGAAAAACAACTCTACACATATTCTATATTTAAATTTTCAGCAAATAAATTTTCGCTACAAGTTTTTTGAGTTCTTTTCAGTCTACTAATATTCAGCAAAAAGTTTAGTGATTTTAGCAAGGATTTTTTTCATTTGCAGCCGACTAAGTGTTAGCAAAATTTTTGCTGAAGATTACCTTTTGCTGAAACTACCAAATTTTTTGCAAGCACGCTCCTGACTAAAAATTTGCTGACACAGCAACATTTTTTGCTGACTTTACTGACTTTTTTTTTGAGTGTAGTCGCATATTTTTGAATATTTTATCAAAAATGCATGTTTTTACATATTTTGACTTTAAATGCATATTTGGTGCCTTTTTAATGCATATTTCGTGCGTTTTAATGCATATTTGTGCATGTTCTTCATTTTTCGGACGTTTTTTTTTTTTTTTTTTGTAAAAAAATACAAAAAATTGATTCGTTTTTATATTTTGATTCAATCAAAATAAACATTCCTAAAAACCTTATTGACCTATGGGAAATCTTCGAGTTCAGTGTCTGTTTGCAAAATAACTAACTTAAATATATTTTTAAGTTTTAAAGTGCATTAGTTTTGCAAAAGTAATAGTTTTTAGTGCATATTTCTTATATTTTTAATGCATATTTTTCTTTTTTAGCCGCATATTTTAGGCGCTTATTTTTCATTTTTAAGTGCATGAAATTCTTTGCCCTACAAATAACACTTTCGCTTATTGTTGCCAGGTCGTCGAAAATTTTGAAGAATATCGTCAAAATCGTCATAGCGTTTTGAAAAATCGCTATTACGTTTAAATCGTCAATATAAAAAAAATATTTGTGTTATAAGAACCCTGAAAACTAATAAATAATGTAAAAATTATCCTTTTTTAATCATTTCGCGCTTGCTCGATTAAACATATTTAATATAACATTTATAAACATCGAAATTTGCCCTATTTTAAAATAGTTGCTCTAAAAAATAAAAAATACCACCAAATTTCAGGCTTCAAAATATTTAATCCATATGTATTTTACAGGCATTCTTCCCCACATTAAAAATTGAGATTCGTTACAGTATTAGGACAGAAGTTTTATACAAAAACGATCAGATTTTTTGTTGTTTTTATTAAAAGCTTTGTACATTTTGAAATGGGTATCTATCTGAAAGCAAAATTGACATTTTTGCAATAAATAAAAAATTATGATGCACTTGAACGGATTTTTGTAAATATAATTTTAATTAGGTACACTTTCAATATCATTACTTTTTATCTCAACTACTGAAATATTTTTAAAAAATCGTATAGAAGAATAAAACATTTCTGGTTTTGCAGCAGTTTGTGTTAAGTTTTTTGCATTTCTGCGTAATTTTAAAAACTAAAAACTTGAATTAGAGATTGAAACCATATCGTACTTTTTTTTTTGCTGTATTTCGGACTAAAAATCGTCACTTTGAAGGAAAAAATCGTCAAATCGTCATTTGGCTATTTTTGATAGTAAGAGATTAATCAGTACCATATTTTTAACTAATTAAAGATTGCCATTAGAACAGAGTTTTTAGAAATTCGTATTAGAGCTGCAAAAATTAGTACCTACTTTGTATACAAAAACTTTATTTTTTTTGACAGAAGAAATATAATTGAAATTTAAAATACATAATTTACCGTAAAAAAGCAAAATTAAATACAATAAATTATAAAACAACAAGAATTAGTGAAAGACCAATTGAATTGGTGAAGAATTGAGGTGAAACAAATGTCGACTGTCGCTGAATTTAAATTAATCGTGACGACTTTTGCTGTCGTCGGTCGACAATCGACCCAGTTGTGATTAACCTCTAAAACTCGCCAAAATGACGATAACCCGTCAAACCAGGCAACATAGTGGACTTTCTATGTGTTCCATTTTATTCGTTTTGTTTCCGTCACGATTTAAGATTCCATTTCCGTTTGTATTATGCTTATTCTCTAGTAGAGTATTATGGTAATACAAAAGAAATTTAATAATCTAGCATGTTATCGGATAATCTTCAAAGTTGTCAATGTTGCCAACTATAAAAAATTAAAAAAAGCTAACTGGATGTTTTTGTAAAAAGAGTCAGACGAATTCGTTAAAAAATTTGTATGAAAAAACACTAATTTGAAAACGCTTTTGTTTAAAAAGTTTGTTAGGACATCTATACAGAACAGATGCGGCTAAAATTTTTTAAAGAAAAATGTTTTTAAGTTTGTGTTTTTTACACAAATTCGTTAACGAATTCGTCTGATTCTTTTTATAAATACAGGCAGTAAATCTGCCGTGACAAATATAATCTGGCATGTGATGGAAAACGATCGTTTTTGATTTCGATCGATTTGGTTAAAAATCAAAAATTAAATGATGAATATAAAAGGCAAAGAGGGTTGAAATTGTTTGTTACCACTGTAGTTGTATCAGGTATATCGATTTACGACTTCTTATCGCTTTTAAATTAAAAATAATAAGAAATATTCAGGATTGAAATTTCAGAAACGATCGATTTGAAACCGATCGGTTTTCATCACATGCCAGAATATTTTCAAACAATCATGATCATCATTACTGACAGAGTAAACGATTAAGATTATAAAAATGTTTAGAATTATAATAAATGAAATTATAAACTCCATGTAAATACCCTATATAAGACAAAAACTTTTCGAACAACCTGGAAAGACAATTTTAAAATATTTCCTTTTAAAATTCGTGTTCACACAAACATCATGTATTTTCTGTCTGAATATTTCAAAAAGGGACTACAAAGAAGAATGAAAGATGGTCAGAGATTATTGATCTAAGAAAATTCATAACTATATATTTTGCAAATTTTTCATGAATTTCATTCGGTGAATATGAAAACTTGATGAAATCGGATGATTAAAAGAAATTGACTATTTTTTTTTTCTTTTTTCGAATATATATAAAATATCTATATGTACAAATTTATCATAAATAGATTATGATAAGAGTGCAAATTTAAATAATGATTAAATATTATGTGCATTAAATTAAAAAGAATGCATTCTTTTTTTTTAAAAAAAATGGTGCAAAATAAAATATGCATAGAGTATTGATTAATACTTAAATACTCATGAAACAAAATCAAAAATAAAAATTATTTAAACAAATAAACTCAAAAAAATTCACGAAAAATATTTGCAAAACTTAAATAAAGGATAATTTTTAAGGAAATCAGAAATAGAAATTTTAAAAAATTGGTTTTAAAATGTATAAAATTTTAAAAATTATAAAAAATTTTCTTTTAATTTATTAAAAGAACCGCAACCACTTATTAATATTTTTTTTTATTGTTTTATAGTAAATTTGATTTTTGTAATACATACAATACATTTTTTATACCCTAAACCTTGGTTGGTTTTTATTCATTCAAATTTTACATTAAATTTTTACAATAAATTACAAGATTTCTTTCAATATTAAACAAATGTTTATAATTTTGTTAAAATTTTGAAAGTCTAAGGTTGTTAAAAAAAATATTACAATTTTCTTCTTTGTTTAAAAACCACACCTTTCTCTACATTTAGAAAAAAAAAATCTAACTAAAAAATCACCAATTTCTTTTAAATTTCTAAAAATTTCGAAAGTTTTTTGTTTTTCAAACAAAATATAAAATTTTTTTCTAACCTAAAACTCAAAAATACCTAATAAAGAATTCTATTCGATACTTCATGTCAATATCATAATTTTCTCAAATTTGCTAGAATTAAATTTCTATTTTTGGACTTACCCTTTTCATTATTAATGTACGATCACCAGCTTGATCATCATCATCAGGCGTGGGTGGCAGTGGACGATTGGGTGGCCCACCGCTACCATGTGTCATGGGTGTTGTAGAATCTTCTGATACTGGCACCAGGCCAGGCCTATATGAAAATTCAGGACTAAATGTTAACAAAACAAAATCAAATTTACAAAACAAAAAAAATCGCAAATGAAGTTAAAAATGTACGAAAATATATAGAAAACGAAATAACAAATTTTGAGAAAAAAAAAATTAACGAAAATATTATTAAAAGGGATAAAAAAAGGAGAAGAAGACAAAATTTATGTTAATTTTTGCTAAAAAAAATATTTTTACAAAATTTTGATTCTTTTCTAATTATGTATTTTTAAAATGCGCACCCCTCTATTTTCTGTTACATTTGATCTCAAAGGTATACATGTGTTGACAATTTCACAGAAATAGGCAATTTTAAAAACGGCGCAAACAGGGAACAACGTTGAGGATTTTCGGAAAGTTACTAAAATAAAATCTAACTTACTTTTGTAATTATTTTAGGATGTTAATCACATTTTTTTCATATACTCAAAAAAGTTTGACCGTTACTACATGACAGTTGTTTGTGAATTAATCAGCAGTATTTGTTGTTTTTAACTGTAGTTACAGTCGTTTTTCTATGGAAAAATACAAAAAAAAAAACTGTTGTGGCAGTTATTTAAGAAAGCAACTAACGCAAAGAACTGTAATTTCATAACGATTGTTTAAAGCAGTTACTTTCAACATCATGATAAACAACTACCAAAACAGTATTTTTACAGTAAACGGTTATTTTTGTTAGTTATTTAAAAATAAAAAAATTTCGTTGATTTTTTTAAATTCTACACCATTTTGAGTTTTATTTCAAAAAATTCCAAATATATTTCAAAATTGTCTAAAAATGTTTTAAAATTATCCAAAATGTTTCAAATTTGTCTAAAAATGTTTTAAAATTATCCAAAATGTTTCAAAATTATCAAAAAATGTTTCAAAATTTTCCAAAAATGTTTTAAAATTGTCCAAAAATCATTAAAAATTGTCCAAATATTATTTAAAATTGTCCAAAAAACCTTTGTTACTTTTCCAATTGCATTTCAAAATTGTCCAAAATGTATTTTAAAATATTCAAATTGTATTTAAAAATTATACAATTTTCAAAATGTATTTAAAAATTATACAAATATATTTTAAAATATTTTCTTTGTATTTAAGAAAATTCTATTTGTATTTTAAAATTGTCCAAATACATTTCAAAACTATTCATTTGTATTTAAAAATTTTAAATCTGTATTTCAAAATTGTACAATAGGGTGCTCCAGAAAAAAAAATTATGAGTTATTGTCTTGAAAATCGTAAAAAATAAAATATTTTTTTTTTCAAAAATTTACAATGTTATACTCTAGTTTCATTTCAAAGATCCACAAATATTCATATAAAATTTTTTGTCTCTCTTGGCTTATGATAACCTAGTCCCAGGTATGGCCAAAGATGGGATTTGTTTTTTTATAAATTTGCAAAACTCTATTTTTGAGTTTTTTAAAATTTTGTTCAACAAAATAGTGTAAAAAGTGGTCAACGTATAGGGGTTTATTAAATACACCTTAGAGAATAATTCTACTGAAAATTACACATATCCCTCTTTTAACTTAACAGTGACGGCGTTTTAAATTTGAAAATTTTAGAGAAAAGTGTGATTTTGGCCAATAATTTAGATAATTGTATTAATTTTTGTGTTTTTAGCCAGCTGGAACAAAATCACTTCGGATTATCTTTAAGCCTGATACAAGAGCTTGTTTTCCGAAAATTTTGTAAAACTCCGACAACGTTAACCCTTTCTTTACCAAGGTCAAAGGTGAAATTTTTGAAATTTTTCGATTTTTCCTGGAAGTATATCAAAACAATGTGTTGTTTCTTGCGGAATTTGGTAAAAGTTGTCCAAATAACTCTGTTAACACCAAATTTTATACATAGTAATAAAAAATTAGAAATTAACCCTTATAGGCACATGGGGTCAAAATGACCCCAAATTTTTGAAATGTAAAAAAGTGTCATTTGACATGAAAATCGATATAAAAACTTTTAATTAAGCATTTTCTAAAAAAAAAACTCAAAATTAACCTGTTTGAGAGCATGGCGTCAAAATGACCCATTTTGTATGTTAAATAACGCTGGTTGGCTGAAAAATATATTTAGAAAGTTGTAAAAAAATTACTTGGCTTTATTAAACTTTTACCTTGACAATCAGCTGTTCTTGTTTACATTGTGAAAACTAGTGTTGGCCTATACAAAGGGCTAGAAAAATGTACCTACATCAATGAGGATAAGAAACAAGTACTTTGATATTACATATTTACGTTTTAATGAAAACAAATAAAATAATTAATGAATACATTTTGTAATATTATTTTTAAAGTATTGAAGTTTCTAAACTTGCGATAAATTAAAAAAAAAAGAAAAAAATTCATAAAACCTTAATAAGTGATAAAAATCGCTGTTTTCCCGAAATCCGCTGAAGTTAAATCGCTGCACTGTCCAAATGAAAAGAGGAATACCTTCAATTTTTGGAAGTTTTAGTCCTTAATATGTGCTTAATTAAACCTTAAAGTCGAATCGTAATTTCTTTAAAAAAATTTTTGAAACTATAAAATTGGAGATTTGGCCTATATGCCCCAATCAAAAAATATTAGTATATTTTCATCATAGGGTCAAAAAAGCCCCAAGAGCACTTAAGGGTTAATTTTCTAAAAATAAATTAAGAATATTATTTTTAGATCTAGAAAAATAATATCAAGAAGTTTCATCAATATCCGCTCAGGAATATCTGTTATATTAATGTTTGAAAAAAAAAATAAAATCTCCTCAAATTTGACCTCTGATTATTACGATTTTTTAATCCTTTTAATTCAAGATTAATTTAAAATATTAAAAATTTTAACAAATTAAAAAAAAGTCATATTTTTCCCATGTATACCGTTTTTCAAATTTCAGGGCCGTTGAGGCACGTGTTCCTCTTATCCGATTGTCCTAATTTTTTGGGAGAAATTGTTTTACACCCAAATACATATTTTAAGAGGGGGTTTCTAAATATATTTTTCAGCCAACCAGCGTTATTTAACATACAAAATGGGTCATTTTGACGCCATGCTCTCAAACAGGTTAATTTTGATTTTTTTTTTCTAGAAAATGCTTAATTAAAAGTTTTTATATCGATTTTCATGTCAAATGACACTTTTTTACATTTCAAAAATTTGGGGTCATTTTGACCCCATGTGCCTATAAGGGTTAATTTCTAATTTTTTATAACTATGTATAAAATTTGGTGTTAACAGAGTTATTTGGACAACTTTTACCAAATTCCGCAAGAAACAACACATTGTTTTGATATACTTCCAGGAAAAATCGAAAAATTTTAAAAATTTCACCTTTGACCTTCCCAGCAAAACCTTGGTAATGGGTTTGACCTTTTTCACGCATTGCCTGGCAATGGGTACCCCTTTACCCTTTGTTTTACTTAGAAACCTAAAGTAATACGTTACTAATATTGTGATACATAAATACTTATGCAGAAGGTATGAAATAATGAGTTACCGATATGGAGATATATCACTACTTATTTGGAGCCTTTAAAATAATATATTACCGATATTGTGTTTAATAATAACTTATTAATAAGGGTAAAAATAATAAGTTATTCGTATTATATTATAACTTCTTATTATGCGAAAGTACGATCTAATAAAAATTTAGAATCTAATTACATTGCTCGGATCGGTGTACTTTTAAACAAAGTCATTACTGGTAACGTCTTATTTTATTCCTTATTTGTAACCAATGAAATTTGTACTAATGTGTAACGACTTATTTCACTCCAAACAAGTATGTACTAGCTAACTAGGGAATTTAATATTACAAGTAACAACTTATTTCAGTACTTCCTTCGTAATCACTTATTTTAGTCTATACCTGTACGATTTAAGCAACCATTTACCCTCAATGACACCCCCATGTTAAAATAATGTGTTATGCGACCAAAGTGTAAGTAGTTACAATTTTTGGTTTCTTATTACATTTCCCTTTACCTGGTAATAGAAGGTTTTGCTGGGTTGGTAAAGAAAGTCGGAGTTTTACAAAATTTTCGGAAAACAAGCTCTTGTATCAGGCTTAAAGGTAATCGGAAGTGCTTTTTCTGGCTAAAAACACAAAAATTAATACAATTATCTAAATTATTGGCCAAAATCACACTTTTCTCTAAAATTTTCAAATTTAAAACGCCGTCACTGTTAAGTTAAAAGAGGGATATGTGTAATTTTCAGAATAATTATTCTCTAAGGTGTATTTAATAAACCCCTATACGTTGAACTATTTTGTTGAACAAAATTTTAAAAAACTCAAAAATAGAGTTTTGCAAATTTATAAAAAAACAAATCCCATCTTTGGCCATACTTGGGACTAGGTTATCATAAGCCAAGAGAGACAAAAAATTTTATATGAATATTTGTGGATCTTAGAAATGAAACTAGAGTATAACATTGTAAATTTTTGAAAAAAAAATATTTTATTTTTTACGATTTTCATAATTTATCTCATTTTAACCCTACAATGGTCTGAGGAAATTGCAATTACTAAAATATTTTCCAACCGATTTTGGATTTTTATACATTACCAGAAAGATAATTCAGTCTAGATTATGTTTCTATTTACATTTTCCAAAAATACTGTTACTAAAGGGCCAGTATTTTGAAAGAAGGCCAAAAAATCGCCTTGTAAATCGTATTTCAAACTTCAGGGCCGTTTTTTTTTTTTTGCTCCATACAAGGTTGGAGCACCCTATTGTCCAAATGCATTTCGATGAATTGCATTTGTATTTAAAAATTCTCTAAATGTATTTCAGAAATTTCCAAATGATGAGAGCAAGTGTAACTTGCACTGTGCCGACAATCTTCCGTACGTGCGACGTTTTCCAGAAGAAAGATTTAAGGACACGTGTGTAATTAGAACGGTCAAGCATCCTCGGAGTCAAATGATCTTGGGATGTTTTTCTTATTATGTACGGAGTTCTTTGTTGTTTGTGGATGGAATTATGAACGCAGAAAAATATGGCGAAGTCATAACGGGACTTGTCATGCCTATTGTGGAGGAGCAATACGGGCATTCTAGTGAGGCTATCTTTCAGGATGACTCCGCACCACGTCACCGTGCAAAATCGGTAAGTTTTGACTATAAATACCCTACGGGGAATGAGGAGTCAATTGCCCTCCAAGGACCTATCCCGTGACCGGTCAACCGAAGGCATATTACTAAATTAGTACAAATATGAACAAAAGAAAATGAATTCATTTTCTAAGTATTTTCTGATCCGTTATTTTCACTGTTGCTTTAAAAAAAAACTTGACCGATACCGAAATAAAAAACAAAATTCGCGGCTTATTTTTAAAAATATTTTTTATTTATTTTACTCTTTTATTTATTTTTAAGTTTATTTTTCACGATTTGCTTATTTTAGCTCTTATTTTAAATTTCTATAATGTTTTGCTAAGAAATTTTAAGTTTTGTATTTTCAACGTTTTTTTAATGTTAAAGCTGTTTTAGTTTTAACAATTGGTATTTCATTTAACTTAAGGGGAATTTTTTTAAATTATTATTTATATTATCAGAGTTTTTGAGGTAATTTTCTAATTTTTAATTGATTTTTTAATTTAATTATGGCCAACGCAAAAAACAAGTCAACTGCCATTAAGGGACATATCCCATGACCGGTCAATCGGGGGCATATTCAAGGCACTTCCACCATATTTGTGTGTGTGTTAATGTTGTTTTCTTTTCTATTTTTTTCTTTTCCATGTTTTTTTATTTGCTGTGTGTGTGTTTGTTTTTTCTTTCTCTTTTTTATTTGAACAGAAACGAAAAATATATAACTTAACCAGCAGCCAGCCATCACGCATAAGCAACATTAGCTCAGACGGTAGAGCGTTTGCCTTACAAGCGGAAGGTTGTGTTATCGAGCCCTACTTCGACGCCAAGTAGATTATTTTTAATTCTTAATTTTTTATTAGTTTATTTGAAAAGCTATTTTTAGACACACCACCTTACTGCCACAATGTGTCTAAACTGTGGCAATTGGTCATTTCCAATGACAACGCCATGTTAAAGTGATATGTCTCTTTCAAACAAAAAGACCGATCAACGACCAGTCTCCGCCCCCTTGGGACCTATCGTGCGTGTCATCTGGGACCGGTCCCTTTCCCCGTAGGGTATATAGTATCATTATATTCGAATGTTTGTAGCTAAAAATTATGAAATAATCTTTTAAATCTTTTTACAGGTGCAAAAAACATTCAAGTACCACGGATTTAAATCCTATCGAACATTTATGGCACGTGATGAAACGTAAAGTGGCTCAGCATAAGCCACAGAGTAAACTTGAGCTAAAAACAATTTTGGAAAATGTCTGGGAAAATGAGATTTCAAACAGTGAATTGCAAAAACTTGTCAAGTCAATGCTTTCCCAAATCGAAGCTGTTATAGTTTCCAGAGGGGGATCGACATCTTAGTAGACTTAAGATTATAATAATATTTTATCTAATATTCAAGTAAACAACCAGAAATTTTTTTTTATATTGTTTAATATTAGCTGTATTTTCGTTCATACCTATCAACGTTAAGTAGTTATAGAAAATCTACGTTAAACTGATTGGAGAATCAAATTTTTTTTAATAGTGAGTGTTTATGATAGTTCCGGTATAATCGAACGTACGTCAGTAAAACTTTTTAGGTAGTAACGCGAAGAAGTTACGCTAGGTGTGAAAATGTATAAAAGTTGACTTTTCAACGTTGATAATTATCCACGTTGTAAGTTAACGTGCATACGAAAAGTAATATGTCAGTTTTCGTCTAAAAAACGTTTTAATGCACTTTGTGCTTTTTTAAAAGTTAACGGATATAGTTAAGTCGAAAATACAGCTATTGAAAATATTTTGAAAACCGGGATAAATATGTATATGAAATTAAAAATTATACTTTTATGTATTTCATATGGAAAAAAAGAAAAATACACTTTCAAAATCAATGAAATTTTGTTAAAAACAGTATTTTTATTTATAAAATACATGTTTAAAAATTTTGCATATGGTCCAAACATAAGCTGAGAAATTAAAAAAAAATACTGCGAAAAATTAAGTGGTAAGATGTGTGTGACCGCAGGTGTATACCCTACACCACTACGTGGATAGGTATAATAAGGTTGTGCTGATGTTTGTGCACTCATAGAAATAAACCTGTAGAAATAGCAAAAAAAAAAAAAAATTCAAAAAATTTGTTAAAAATTACCTTGCAGGAAAAAACTGCTGAAATTAGCAGGTTTTTTGCTAAATACTAGGAAGGTGAGCACAACAAAAAAAAACTGTTAAATTTACAGAATTTTAGTTATATTTGAGTTATCTTCAATTTAAAATGACAAATAACAGTGTAAAATCTGCAGAAAATCTTTCTAAATATTAGTAGAATATAAACAACAAAAACAAACTGTTATGTCAACAAAATTTTTGTTATATTTAATTTAAATTTAGTTGAATGAAAATAAGCAGTCTATCCTGCTAAAAATGGTAAACTGCTGATTTCAGAAGGCTCGATTTTTATTTGCATTAAACAAAATCGAAAAAAACTTTAAAAATTATTTTTTAGTTTACTCAATTGTTTGTTACTTTAGCAGGTTAAGTTGTTATTTTCTATTAACTATGTAAAATTTAATTCAAATATAACCAAAATTCTGTATATCGAGAGCCTATATTCAAAATATGTCAACTTAACTTTGGTCAAAATGAGTTTCCGATTGGTTACTCCGTGCCTATAAAGAAGTCCTGTTGATTTTAGCTTGAATTTTTTAGCTAATTTTACTAAAATTGTCTATGTGTTTAGCAGCTTGCTAAAATTTAGCATACCTGAATTTAGCAGACCATGACTTCAACTACACTGAAAATTCTGCAGGCGAAAATACAGCTACTAAGTATTTTTCATTATCTTTGCAGAATTTTCAACTATTTGTAAGGGCTTTTTGATGAGTGTAATTACAGCCACACACAACTGATTACTACACAAACAACTGTCAAACTATTTTGAGTGTGCTCTCTTATGAGATTTTCTCATTTTTAAAGGCTATTTTTTGGTTAATTTTGAGCCTATAAGAATATAATATAAGAATTCCCAACCCTTAAATAAAAGAAATTCGTCTCCCGAACATTATCCTAAACTGTTTGCACAAAATTCTAGCACATTTTTAATTAAATACGTTTTGAGTTAAGAAAACTAAGGTGCCTATTCCTACGAAAAGTCTGCAACTCTTAGTTATGACTGTATTCCCCATGTATTTGTTGTTGCAAAGTCATAATAAATTATATTTATTAAAATTTTTGTTTGAAAACTTCAAAAAAAAAAAATAAGACCTGGTATCGATTCAATCATAACATTGACAAATAAAATTTTAATTTTTTGTTTTGTATGAAAAGTTATGACTCTCAGTCTTAAAAATAGTCTTAAGACAGTCACAATGAGTCACAAGTAGGAATAGGCACCTAAATGTAATTAATCGTATACTTACAGTGGTTTTGGTGGATCACTTGCCAGTAAAGTACCATCATTACGTCTATGATCATTAGGTTCATCAGGTTCACTATCTGAATCACTGCTATCCAATGGATCCAAAGGATTAGAAACTGCAACATGATGATTATTGCCGGCTGATGGTAAAGGTGCTGCTGGTTTGCCAGAACCTGACGAGGAAGATGAAGGTGGTCCAGATTGGCGATTACTGCGTGGTGGAGCCTCAGGCTGTGCTTGTTGTTGACCAAATCCAACCGATGATGAGGAGGAAGCAGATGCTGTCTGTGGTTGTGGCTGTTGAGAGACGCCCAATTCATTTAATTGTGCTGCTATCATATCCAAATCCTAATGTTTTTTTACATATTTTTTTTTTATTTTTGATGGAGGTGATTGAGGTTTTATTGATTTGGATGTGAGGTGTGATGGAGTGGGTAGGTGGTGGTGGTGGTAATGATATATAATATGTGTGGGTGTGTGTTTGTGTGTATGGGGTTTATGAAATTCAAAATGATAAAACAATATATTGAAGGATTTGATATGAATTGTTGTTGTGATTGGTTGATTGTTGTTTTGGAGTTGATTTTAAATTGGAGGAAGTTTTTCAAGTTGTGATCACAATTTGTAGTTTGAATTGCATTTTGATTGATCGCCAATTTTTGTTTGTTATTGTAATTGCAATTGTTGTTTAAAAAAATTTACATTAAATGTAAAAAAATAGTAAAAGTAGCATTAGAGTGTTGTAAGAATTATATTTTTCAATTTTTATTTTTGTTAAACTTTTTATTAACAACATTAAATATTTTAGTATTTTTTTATTTTTTTGCAAGCAGCAACAATAATTTGTTTATTTTAAAGGTTAGTATTCAATTCAAAATTTTGTATTCTTTAAATATCATGATAAAGCAACAAGTATGTATAAAGTTGTTAATTTTGTAATGTGGAATTGAATTTAAATTTTGTTAAAATAATGGAAAATTATGTTTTTTATGTTAAAATGGCATAATATTTCGTTAAAAAATTAAAGAATTTTAAACTAAGAAACTTTGCTTAGAAAACAGTGCCAGATTTGTATGGAAAACTTAATAATAATAATAATAGAAAACGAGTAAAAAGGTTAAAGTCGGGCATGCCGACTATACAATACCCTACACCAGTCTGGTTAAAAGCCAACTAATGTTTGGATCCGAAATTCGAAAATGGGGCTTGTGTCAAAATTTTCTATAATGTGAGTCAGCGCACCAAATTTCATTAAAATATCTTAATATTTGCGACCTGCAGTTTGTAACCAAGCCAATTTTGGGGGGACCCTTATATGGGCACTAAGTCTAAACATGGACCGATGTTCACCAAAATCAATAGGCTTCGTCCTTGGGCCAACATAGGTCTATGTACCAAATTTCATCAAAATATCTTAATATTTGCGACCTGCAGCGTATAAACAATATAATTTTGGGGGGACCCTTATATGGGCACTAGGTCTAAACATGGACCGGTGTTAACCAAAATCAATAGGCTTCGTCCTTGGGCTGACATAGGTCGGTGTACAAAATTTGATCAAAATATCTTAATATTTGCGACCTGCAGCGTATAAACAGTATAATTTTGGTAGGACCCTTATATGGGCACTAGGTCTAAACATGGACCGATGTTCACCAAAATCAATAGGCTGCGTTATTGGGCCAACATAGGTCTGTGTACCAAATTTCATCAAAATATCTTAATATTTGCGACCTGCAGCGTATAAACAGTATAATTTTGGTAGGACCCTTATATGGGCACTAGGTCTAAACATGGACCGATGTTCACCAAAATCAATAGGCTGCGTTATTGGGCCAATACAGGTCTGTGTACCAAATTTCATCAAAATATCTTAATATTAGCGACCTGCAGCGTATAAACCATATAATTTTAGTAGGGCCTTATATGGGCACTAGGTCTAAACAAGGACCGATGTTTACCAAAATCAATAGGCGTCGTCCTCGGGCCGACATAAGTCGGTGTACCAAGTTTCATCAAAATATCTTAATATTTGCGACCTGTAGAGTGCGCACAATAATGCATGGACAGACAGACAGAGGGACGGACGGACAGACGGACATCGTTAAATCGAAATAAAAAAAAATTCTGAGCCGATCGGTATACTATAAAGTGGGTCTAGGACCAATATTTTTTGGTGTTACAAACATCAGCACAAACTTATAATACCCTGACCACATAGTGGTGTAGGGTATAAATATGCTCAAATCGGTTGATAAATTTATTAATAAACTCATTCTTTAATTCACTTTTGAAATTTGAATTCAATTTTATCAATATGTCATTCTTTAAAACCATTTACTGCAAATTAATTTACTAGCTTCATTCATGTGTTTTTTAAACCCAATTCATCGAATCAGAAACGTCATTCACATCTACATACATATGAGATTAATCACAACTGGGTGGACAACGACAACGAGAATTGCTTTTCCATATATTTTGTATGAGAAGCAAAATGTCGCCATGTCGTCCGGTGATTTGTTGTCGTAATAGAATCTATTTTATTTTCATGACGACACACTAACACACACTCAAAATATTTGTCAAATTGTTGCCACATTTTTAACTAATTAATGGTTGCCATTAGAACAGAGTTGTAGAAATTCGCATTAGAGTTGCAAAAATTCATATTAGAATTGCAAAAATTCGTAATTTGTTTATAAAAAATTTATTTTTTTTTGACAGAAGAAGTATAATTGAAAATAAAAATACATAATTTAACGCAAAAAAGCAAAATTAAATACAATAAAATGTAAAACAACAAGAATTAATGGAAAACCAATTGAATTGATGAAGAATTGTGGCGAAAGAAATACAAACATGTTCTTGTTTTGATTTCCTTTTTTTTTTCTAAACGTCAACAAATGTCGACGGTCGACTATCGCTGAATTTAAATTAATCGCTACGACTTTTGCTGTCGTCGGTCGACAATCGACCCAGTTGTGATTAATCACGAGTTTATTCAGAACGCGTATATAGTTCTTTATTCTATTCCAAAAATTATTTATTCTTTTACACTCGTTTTGGTTAAACACGTTTTTAGAATTTATTTTGTAATAGATTAAAAGAAATGTTGCACCAAAAAATTATGTCTTGTTTAAACAAGGTTATGGCTGCAATGGTTTTTGAAATTTCCAAGATTATCCATACGAAATAAATTCAATAATCTGGAAGATTACACAAGTTTACAATACGGTCAATTTTTGGGCTCGAGAAGATGAGAACGATTCTTGATGCGCTGAATTCGAATGTTCGATTCGTTAGTAAAGATTGGTTGAAGTTTTCGCATGTTGGCAACACTGCGATACGATTTGTTTTTGTAGTTTGCGGAATTTAACCCAAATCCACTCAGTTCAACCGCTCTTTTTTTTTTTTTATTTATAACTTTTATTGAAAATCTCGAAAACTAGCATCACTCTTAAAAAACGAATTGAAGATTCAAATTCAGCGCACAACAGTTTTTGGTTGCCTATGTCCAAAACCGTATCCACTAGACCGTACCTCAAAAAAAATTCGCCGTACACCGTCCAATCTAAATTATTTTTGCAAGGAGGTTTCAAAAAAATTTTGTTTTGCCGAACGTAGGTGTCGCCATTTTACATTTTTCCTTATATCTTTGGCATTTACAACCGGATCTTAAAGTATGATACATCGATGTTTCGAGGGGACCAATTTTTTGCGCTAAGGACCATTGTGACCTTAAGTATCCCGTTCTAGTATAGCTCAGTTTCTACCAGTTGCTCGTAAGAAATCATTAAACTTTTGCTAAGGAAGTTTTTCGTTAAACCCAGCAGAATTTTTTTTGCTGCCGAACGTAGGGGTCGCCTTTTTAAATTTTTTTTCATTAGATTTTTCCTTTATAGCAAAACACTGGTCTCCTCGAGGCAAAAAATCGATATATCACACTTTAAAATCTGACTTTAAATGCCGAAGCCATAATGAAAAATTAAAAAAGGCGACCCCTACGTCCGGCAAAACATTTTTTTTTTTTTGGAATTGCCTTGCAAAAATACTTTATATTTGAAGGTGTACCGCGCACTTTTATTTTTGCCTGTAAGGTGGTACGGTCTAGTATAAACTGTATATTCGTACTTGATTAAGTGTGTTTGGGTACCCAAAAATTTGTACAAATTCGTACACATTTGTACAAGTTTTTACTGGAAGGTGTTTGTTTACACAATTACTCAGTAAGGAGAGAGGAAAAATAGAGAGTAAAGTGACAGTTCAATACCAGAGAACTTACAAGTTTTTACTGGATGAATTTTTGCTAGTAAGAATTTGTAAGAAAAAAAAACATATGGTTGAAAACATATGATTGAAGAAACAAAATATTTGTCTAAAAAATGTTTAAATAATTTTTGGCAAAAACAAAAAATATTTAAATATAAGCTTATTTACGATGGAAGAAGTAAGTAACTGATCATTTTATTAGGTTTTATTTATTAATCCAATAATTTGAATAGGTTTATTTCGCAATCAGCTATTTTAATAACTGTTGTCAATTTAGCTATTTTTTCGACAAATCTAGCGATATTTCAACTCGTTTAGCGGGTAAAATATAATTTAGCTATTAGCGAGAAAACTAGCGATTTTCTTTTTAACCGTCTTGACATTTTCTTAGCATTTTTTTACATTTATTTCCTTGACAGAATTTTTTAATCATTATTGTTCAGCGATTTATCGCTAAATTTTTATGAAAAACTTAAAAGTTCGAAAAGTTTGGCGATGTATCGATAATTTTTTAAGAAGATTTTAAGAAGTTTAAAAATATATGCAGCAATTTTTGTAAAATTTTTCAACAGAACCTGAAAAGTTCGTGAAATTTAGCGATTTATCGCTTTTTTAAGTTTTTTATAATTTAGATATTTTCTAGTGATTTTTTAGTTTGATTTAGCGATATTTTTAGGAAAGAAGTTGGCAGCAGTATTTTACTAATTCTTACAATTTTTCTGTTTGCCTACATTTTTAGATACATATTTTTCTTTTTGAGAATAAATTTTGCCTTACTCTCTGTAAATTTGTTACTGAGTAATTTGTACTGGACTTTGCTGGAAAAGTAAGCAAACACACCTATTATCGGATAATCTGCAATGTTGGCAACAACTTGTTCAATGTTGCCAAATATCAAAAATTAAAACAGCTAAATCACGCATTTCAAAACAAACCCGTTAAATTGTTTTCATTAGTGTCAAATATAAGTTTTTCAAACAATAATAATCTTCATAAACGTCAAAATAAATAGTTTAAACGATCAAGATTATAAAAACGATCAAAATCATAATCTGTGAGATTATAAACTAAATGGAAATATCCTACAATTAAGTTGAAAAAGTATTGAGTATTTGGTTACTGAGTACTCAATGCCGATAATTTTTTTCAAGTAGATACTCAATATTTAAGGATGTGGTTAAACTCCTTTTATAAGAAAATTTAACATAGTAAGCATTGTTATTAAGTGCTTTGCTTTACTTTTTGGGTAAAGTTCGGTAAAATGAGAGTAAGCAAAAAATCCTCTCACAAAATAGCAAAATTTTCCAAAAGTAAGGGAACGCACAAAACCGCTTTTCGAATCCAAAAATGAATTTCATATAAAAATGTGAAAATGCCTAGTTTTTGATGAATGGTTGAATATTTAGTTGATCTCTTATTTTTAAGTAAATGAATGTTCTTTTTAGTTTGACTCTAGATCATAAATTAATATCACTTTCTGTTTTCAATTATTTTCAAATCAAAGAAAGATGATACAATTTTTTACAAGTAAATTACAAAGAATAAAAATTTTTGAAAGAATTCGATAAGACCAGCAATGCAGAATGCGCATTTTCGGCTTTCGCTACAAAGCCATCATCAGTGCCTTTCGCCTTTGAGTGGGTTAATATTTTGATAATCGTCTACCTATGTGACGTTTCAGTTTCAGAATTTGAATAAATACATATATTTATTTGCCTTTAAAAGTTCTTATTGGTTTTGTTCAAGTAATTATTATAAATAAGACATTTCTTTTGTGTATTTGTTTAATTCAAATTTTCAATTTATTTTTTTTTACAATTCTTTTTGTTTATCATTGCAGCAGCTGTTTTACAATTTACCAAAGTTACCCGAAGAAAAAGTCTGGGTAATTTTGGTAGAAACAGAAACACAGAAAGAAAAATTTTATTCAGCCATTTTGTAATATAATTAAATGATTTAAGTTGAATTAATTCTAAATACAGAGAAAAAATTTACCAACTTCTAATTAAATTATTAAACATCTTTCTCAAATCGTCCCAGGAAAATTTTCTGTTCCAAAGAATCGGTTGTAGAATAACTACTTTTCCTTAACAACTCCTTCTATTCACAATTGTAACACCGATTATTTTTGTTTGAAATTGTCCCAAATGCAACCACTTCTGTAGCTCCAACAAATTGGAACCGGTTGTCCTAGAATCAGTTCTGGAACTAGTTCTAAAACTGATTCTACGTCAGTCATACCAGTTGCAGAATTGGTGTAGTTGGCTACCGATTGTAAAAAATTTTCCTGGGGTGTTTTTCAATATTAAGAAACACTTTTTTAAAGAGGCACGAACAGTGGAATTTGTAAATCCAAAAAAAAAAACATTTTGTCATTTTTTTGTAACTTTAAATTTTTCTTTTTAAACAATTTTAATTTAATAATTTATAAACATTTCAAAAAAAAAATTGTTGGAAATAAAATGTGTTTGTTTTTACAAGTTTCTTTGTTGGTGTCTACTTTTTTTTCTGTGTACAGCAAATTGAATTCTATTTATAAATAATTCGCTTTGGTAATGAATTAATTCTTACGGAATGATTTAATGTATTAAAATGTGATAATTTTTCAAAGACGAGTTCGTTTTTGGATGAATAAAAATAATTCTTTAACATTATTAAGCTTTTCAATAAATTTTTAAATAAATACCATGCCATTGACATAATAATTTTGAAAAAATGGTGTAATTTTTGGCAAATGTTTTGGGGGTTAAATATCGTATGTTATTTTCAATTTTGAAAAAATATCGAATAGAAGGAGTTAAGAAGGCCACTCTTAAAACGAAACTACTATTACATATTATATACATAGATAAGAAAAGCAATAAAGACTTTGGAAAAATCAAGAAGACCAAAACTGAAAAACTTATGTATGCTATAGAGATGGGCACGTGAGAGGATTTTGATCACGCACAACAATCACTCATGAACATTTTTTTCTACTCACACTCACTAAAATTCACGTGAGTAAATTCAGATTTTACTCACAATCAAGCGTGATCACGCGAGATTCACCTGAATCAAGCATACAGACGAAATTAAATCTTACCGGAAAAAATAAAATGCCAAAATTAAGGTAAAAAATTATGAATGGTAAACTAAAAATTGATATCCAAATTTGCCATTTATTTTTTCGTTTTCAAAATCCACAAATAAAATCAGCAAAATAGATAGGAAATATTTACTAAAAGCAAAAACAAAAATTTGCTAAAATTCGACTCAGGCACACTCACTCATGAAAAAATTTGACTTACGCACACTCACGAGTAAATTTTTCTACTCACACTCACTCACGTTGAGGTGAGTAAACTAAGATTTCACTTACGCGTGATTCACGTGAATCACGCAAAATTCTGTTCACTTGCCCATCTCTCGTATGTGATAATATTTTATTGAACGTGCATAAACACAATGTTCCGAGTAAATAATAAATAACAATATGTATGTATGGGTATGTACAAAATTTGGAAAGTATTATTTTTTTTTATTCTTATTTTTTGGCAACTTTTCATGTATAGTGTTAGGTGTAGTATGTTTAACCTCCAGTTGAGTTGCAAATATTGTAAATAATGTAAGGAAAAAGTTATATAATGAAATTTTGTTAAGGAAAAACTTTGAAAGAATTCAGTTTTTAATTCGATTTTTAATACAGTTATAAATTTTCGTTTAAAAGACCCACAAAATATAATAGTTTTCCTTTGATTTTCCGTTTCCTTTGATGAAACATAAATTAGATCAATAGTTTCCCCTTACTGAGATAATTAGGTCCATTTACCATATGAAATATAAAATATTTTTTGTTTATGATTTCTGATCACAAAAATGATTGTGTGTAAATATAAACAAAATGAGAATTTCAAATACTGTATTTTGATTTGAGTAATTTTTTTACATATGGTATTAAACTACCCTGGATATTTTTTATAATCTGTTGCCAACCACACCAGTTCTACAGTAATTCTAGCAAATCCAAAATTAGTTCTCAAAAAAATCATTTTGAACCAATTGTGAAGACTGCGTTCGAAAAAATTTTCCATCATATTTTTTGCAATAACTCAAATTGAAAAATTTTTTAGTAGGCTTTGAAATGAATGTAAGAAAATTTCATATTTTAAATATTTTTGCTAGAAGCTTTTATTCGATTCAAAATGGCAAGCAAATTGGAAGTGCGCAAAAACATTATGGAAACTTTTCAAACCCACCCTCAGTGGACATATAAAAAAATTACTTGGGAACTAAAAGTTGGCCCAAAAACAGTTTCTAGAACGATGAAATAAAAATTAATTTATTTGGAAACGACTGTGCCCGGAATGTTCGACGCCCTAAGGGTAAGGAATTCCATTTCCACTTTACAAAGAAGACGGTCAAGCACGAGGGCGGCAATATTATGGTCTGGGGTTGTTTCTCGTGGCATGGTGTCGGTCCGATACATCGAATTACCGACACTATGACCAGATTCCACTACAAAGATATCTTGGAAAATACGATGTTGACCTATGCTGAGGAAAGTATGCCTCTTAGATGTACATTCCAGCAGGAAACGATCCAAAACATACTTCTAAGTTGGTAAAGGATTGGTTCCAAGACAATCATGTGGCCCTTCTTGACTGGCCAAGACAATCTCCTTAAGTCCCATCGAAAATCTTTGGGGACAGTTAAAACAAAGAATTGGAAAGGAGGTTTTTTTAAAAATAAGGTATGAAATACCAGTAGAGACCTGCAGGAAGCTTATTGCCAGCATGCCAAAAAGAGTCAACAAAATAATTCAAAATAATGGTGGATATACCGGCTTTTAAAGAATTTTTTACTGGTTTGCAACTAAATGTACTTATTTTATAACTCCACAATTTTCTTGAGCGTAAGATTTGTTTTTTTATATATAATTATTTTTTTCAATATTGCGCTACTCCATTGTGTAGCATCTTCAGGAAATAACAATTAAATTAACAAATTATAAACAAGTACTTATTATTTTGTCCAATGTTTGCTGATTAAGACTGAATTTAATTTTTGTTTTTTGTTATTGTTTTAGTACTTATTTTATTTCTAATGTTATAACAAACCAAAATAGTATTTGTTTTTCTTTTAATTATAAAAAAAATATTTCAGACTGTACTTATTATTTTGACCATATGTGTATTAGAGCACCCATATGTGCAAGTGTTATTTTTGCAGTTCCCCGCCCATTTTCGGATAGGATGAGAGTAAAAAATAAGATATTTACAAAAATTGGGTTTCTGAGACGTAAACCGGCCAGGCCGTTTACATTTATGTCCTCAAAATTACCCTAAAAAAGGTTCATGGATTTATCCATCTATAATTGTTAAACTAGAAGTTTCTGGTGATTAAGTTATATAGCTGTTGTTTACACAATGAAAAGGCAAACATTTTCTTTATACAAACTTTTAACCCTCCCATGACCGTTAGTGGTGTTTTAAGCGGTAAACATAAAATTTTTTGTCAAAACGAAACTTTGAATGTCTCTCATTTAATTTTGGAGACTTGGAAATACTCTTCATCTCATAATAGGAAATTTAGCGTATATTAAAAGCAAAATAAGTTTTTTTTTAAATATTTCGTCCATTCCATGACAGAAAGCCTAAAAACTGATGAGTTATAGATTTTTTACATATGTGCACTAGGAAGCCATGGGAATCTTCCATTTTGGGTATAGGATGTGTTCAGCGAACTTATGTAAAACACTACGAGGTACAGTTTTGTGGAACTAATTAACCCTCTAAATCTTCAATTAAAGGGACTTTTTTGGCCCCGTTTTTAAAATGGACAAAAATACCTGTAAGCTGAAGAGTTAGAGGATTAAAATGTTCCACAGAAATGTTCAACATAGTGCATTACATGAAATAGAAGTCACATGGTTTCCTCCTAAAATTTAGGTGTGTGGGCATTTGAGCGGCAATTGTGTATAAGTACGAAATTAACCCTTAAACACATTTTAAGTTTTGACTTATTTCTGGCATTGAACTTAAATTTTCAACCTTGATGTCTACAGAGACTTACAGTAGAATTTCATGACAAATATTTTTGTGGAATATTTTAACCCTCTAACTCCTCAATTAAAGGTACTTTTTGACCCTTTTCAAAAGGGCCACAAACGACCCGTAAGTTGAAGAATTAGAGGGTTAAAATGTTCCGCAAAAATATTTGTCATAAAATTCTACTATGAGTCTCTGAAGACATGAAATTTTAAAATTGAGGTTCGTTCAATGCCAGAAATAAGTCAGAACTTAAAATATGTTTAAGAGTTAATTTCGTGCCAATCTGAAGGCGCTCAAAAGAGCACCCATATGTGCAAAAGTGATATTTTCTCACCTCCCCAAGCAATTTATGGTAGATTGGGTGTGAAAAATAATATATCCGCGAAAATTGATCCTCTCGGATTAAAACAGGCCAGTCACCGCGGCTTTTAGCCCTAAAAATGGACTAAAATTACTTCAAAGTTTATTTGCGCATAACTCTTAAAGTAAAGGTTTTGTGGAAAAATACAATATAAACATATATACAGGCAATAATGTGGTTAGTATTTTTCTCATACACATTTTTGACGTATCGATGACCCATCATGGTGATTTATGAGGTTAAAATCAAAGTGATTTTTATGGTTAAACACAAATTTGGCTTTAGCCACCTAAATCACCATGATGGGTCATCGATACATCAAAAATGTGTATGAAAAAAATGATAGGCATATTATTTCCTGTAGATATGCTTATTCAGTATTTTTCAGGAAAACCTTTACTTTAAGAGTTATAGCGCAAAGAAGCTATGATTTAATTTTAGTCTATTTTTAAGGCTAAAAGCCGCGGGTGACTGGCCTGTTTTAATACGAGAGGACCAATTTTTGCAGGGATATTATTTTTTACGCCCAATGCGGAAAATACGTGGGGAGGTGAAAAATAACACTTTTGCAAATTCCATATATTTCATGGGCGCTCTAATGTGTATGTAACCACATATTTTTTGATTTTTTGTATGTTGGCGAGTAATCTGACTTGTGCGCAAATATAAAATGTCGAGATAGCTCAGATGGTAGAGCTATAGATTGACAATCTGGAGCACCAGGTTCGATTCCTGCACGAGCAAATTTTATTAAAATAAAATTTTACAATAAAAACATATTTTTTTTATAAAAATTATTTTTTTGAAAATCTATTTTTAGCACATAAGTAACGACATATTTTTTGATCATGGTAATGATTTTCTACACTGGGTTATTTTGATTTCAACATATCCAAGTTTTCCGCACATTAAATCTTGATTGTTTCCTGTATATCTTATGATTGTTTTTGTACAAATTTCGTTTTAATTTTTTCCAAAGTAACAGAAAATATCAGACAACTTTTCTTTATCTTCCAGATGATACAAAGGCGATATTGCCGCAATATTATCATAAAAAATGATGCCAAAAAATGACAATTTTTGAATAATTTTTTTTACAAATATCGCCGAATTATTTTCCAAATGATGAAAGGAAGACAATTTCAAAATACTACTTGATTATATCGCTTTAATAATATTTTCTTGGAAGATATCTTCCAAATGTTTGCAAGGTTGTTATGCATTAGAGATGGGCATGTGAGCAGAATTTTGCCTGATTTACGTGAATCACGCGTGAGTGTGAGCAAAGCTTAATTTACTCACGTGAACGTGAGTGAGTGTGAGTGAGCGGAAAAATTTCTTCGTGAGTGTGCGTGACTCAGATTTTGCGTGAGTGTGCGTGAGTCGAATTTTATTGAAATTTTTTTGCGGCTGTAAATAAGTATTTCCCTTAACATTTTTACCGAGTGTGAGTCAAAATTAACTCACGTGCCCATCTCTATTATACTCAGAAGGTTTGGTGCACTCACAGAAATAAACCTGTAGAAATAGCAGAAAAAGCTACTAAAAATTTGTTAAAATTGACCTTGCAGAAAAAACTGCTGAAATTATCAGATTTTTTTTTTTTTTTTTTTGTTAAATAATATTATTTTTGGTTAAATAATAAGATAAGAACAGCAAAAATAAAACTGTTAAATTTACAAAATTTCAGTTAACTGAAAATAACAAATTATAGTGTAAAATCAGCAGAAATTTTTGCCAAATATTAGTAGACCAAACGCAGCAAAAAGAAACTTTTATATCTACAAAATTTTTTTCTATCCTGCTAAAATCAACACAAATATTTGCTAAAAAAAATAGTAAATTGCTGATTTCAGAATAAAGTTTAAAAAAAATCAAAAAAAAAACTTAGAAAAATTTAAATTGTTTTCTGATTTTTAAGTCTACTAATTATTCAGCAAAGTTTTTTTTTTGCTAATTTTAGCAGTTTAACTTGTTATTTTCTGTTTAACTCGAATATAACCAAAATTTTATATATTAAGTTGTAACAGTTTTATTTTTGTTATTCCTATCTTGCTAATATTTAGCAAAAATAATCTGCTAATTTCAGCAGTTTTTTTTTGCTAACTTTTAGTAGTTTTAACTAAAATATTGAGAGACTTTCTTCCATTAGTGTAAATATTTATTTGAAACTCCAAATAAAATTAAAAATCGAATTAAAAAATTGATTATTTCCAAGCTCTGTGTAAATGTGTTATAAGTATTGATGCAGCAGTGAATTGTGTTGTGTTATGACAGAGGAGCGGGAGGATAACAAGTGATTTTAGAAGCAACTATAGATGAATATATGTATGGGAACAAATACTTAGTAGGATAAACTCAAGGCAAATGGAAAATATATTTTAAAAATAATAGAGTGTAACGAAAGAAAAGTTTCCAAACAAAAAACTAAACTAAACTCAATAAAAAAAATAGAAACATAAAAACATACCTCAGGTCTCCTTGGTGGTAACTGTTGTTGTTGTTGTTCATGATGTGTATGTGTGTAGGTGAATGATGTTTGTAATTGTTTTACAGGAAGAATTATACAAAGGTGTGTGTGTGTGTGTGTGTGTGTGTGTGTGGATGTGTTTAAGAGTAGACGAGTGTGTAGGTGTTGTAGACGAGTGTTTGTGTGTAGGTGGTTGCGAAAGTGTATTTTTCATTAATTTATAAAATATTTAACAATTTTTATGCAATTTGTAGTTGGATGTTGAACATGATGATGATAATATAATATTGGAGATATATATATTGTTTTATATTAATGAAGGGGGCAGGGCCACAACACATCAAATATAATTGATTTTAACATGAAAATAAAATTAATAGAAAAATAAAAGTAATTAAAAATTAAAGTTTAAATAAAAATTTGGTAAAATCTATAAATATTAATACAGGTAGGTGGGTCGAGGGTTCTAAAGCTTTTTTTTAAATTATTTTTTTTTAAATATATACAATAACTTTTAATAATAATAATAATAATATGATTAGTTTGGTACTAAAGGAATTTTAAATATTTTATAACAAAAATGTTGATAAATTGGTGGCGAGGGGAGTAGGGGCCATACAACAAATAGCGTTTTAACTTTATGAACTGAACTGAGATTTGAGTGACATTTTTCAATTTATGTACATACCGATGGCTTGAAATTATTTTGAGAATTTCGTTGCTGTTGTTGCGGGGTTTGGGCAGTTGGTTCTGATGCTTTGGGTGTTGGTGGCAATGGTCGATTGGCATGTGGAGGATCGGGTACTACAATTAAACGTTGTGGTAATGCTGGACGTGATGGTGGTCCTGGTTCTTCAATTTGTTGACGTTGATCACGCTAGAAGAAAAATAGGCAATGTTATTAAGGGAAACACATTTAAAATGTAATTTAAAAACGAATTAACACTAATCGACAAATGAAAAATTAACTTCCAAGCTAAACCTCGGCAATATGTGGGCGTCACCATGGACATCACCTGGTAAAATACATCAAACCCCCTTACTCTTGTATTGTGGGTTTGTGTGGGCAAACCCGACTCACCTAGATCCCACGTCACTATGGACTCACCCGGTTGAGGCGGCCCGGTTCCTGGGTCTGGATCTAGCTGAGTCAGCAGAACAAGAAGAAGATAAATATGCTTACATATTTTATTGCAGGAGTCGTTGCTACAACAACAACAACAACTCTTGTATTACTTCGGAACCTTACACCTCACTCTTGCATTGTTTCGCTTTTTTTTTTAGCTAACCCTCTAATGTTCTTTCCCCAGATTGCGATAATACTTAAACCATACAGTGATGTGAAATATAATAGGGACATTCAAGTTTTCCCTAATTTTATTCTCGTTTCCTTTATTTTTAAAGATCAAAATATTGGATAAATTCGCCCCAAAATGCGAGGAGATAGTTCAGAAAATTGTGCAGAATTTTAACGTAATGTTTGTTTTTATTTTGTCACTTGTTTTAAGTAGGCGTGGCTTTAATAAAAATAAGCGATATCGACCTTCGGTCAAACTACATAGCTAAATTTAGCGACTGCTGATCAGTTCTGTAAAAACTGTATATTTTTGGAACTCCTATAAAATTCCCTTAAGTCTTGCATTATTTTTTTCTACAAATGGTCGCCAGACTTAAAATGACAGTGCTTTAAACATGATCAAATTTTTCTTTATGTTTAGCGATTCTAAAATAAACTTAAAACACTTCGGTCGGACACTACTATTCAATTAAGGTACTTCCCCTTAAAAGACCTATAGGATTCAGTAGAATCCTATCCGTTTATATAAACCCGATTTAGCTTGATTATTACTCCGTGTAATCGTTCAATTCTGACAGCCAAACTTACCGATGGTGGTTTCTGATTACGATTTGCCTGTGGTTGTTGAGCCTGTGCCGCCGCTTGCTGCTGTTGCTGCTGTTGTTGTTGCTGTGCCTGAGCAGCGGCAGCTTGAGCAGCCGCAACAGCAGCCATTTGTTGTTGCTGCTGTTGTTGTTCAGCCGCAATACGGCCCTCTTGTATTTGTTGGAAATTACGACGCAATGTATCACCCGGTGCTTGTATAATTGAACTAGGTTCACCAGCAATCTGTGGCTCATCGTCATCATTATCCGAACCGGAATAACGATAATCTTCACGTTCCTTTTCCTGTTTACGTTTTTTACAACGATCAATGTGATCTTTCAACTGGATACGAACTTGACGATCTGTAGGTTGATCCTTAATAAAAGCATGCTTTAACAATTGTTCTGTATAAGGCCTCTGATGATAATCTTTTACTAAGTGGCGGCAAAGAGAGATAGTGGGTAAATAGAAATCATTTTATATTTTTATAAGAATTTTAGGAAAACTTACCAAGTACTGTATCTATAAAACTTTGGAATTTCTTTGTCCATTTTCGATTCGATTTCAAACGGGGCGGTGAATTACGTGGTATCAAAAATAGAGCTCTCATTGGATGTAAATCACATAATGGTGGTTGTGATTCAGCCATTTCTAATGCTGTTATACCCAGCGACCATAAATCTGAACGGTTATCATAGGTGGCTTCGGGATTTTCATCGCATGCTATTACTTCGGGTGCCATCCAATAGGGTGTACCGATAAAAGTATTTCTTCGGCCAATTGTACGATCCAATTGTGCGGATACACCAAAATCGACGAGTTTAACTTCGGCATTGTCGGTGAGTAAAACATTTTGTCCTTTAATATCACGATGTATAACTTTGTTCGAATGCAAATAGGCGAGACCGCGCAAAATTTCACGGCAGATATATGCAATCCATTCTTCTTTGAGACTTTGTCCTTTTGTTGACTTAACTAAATCGGTTACTGAACCAGCACCACAATATTCCATCACCAACCAAAGTTGATCATCTTTGCCGGGTGTTGATTTTTTAATGAATGCACCATAATATGTGGCAATATTGCGATGATTTGAGTATTTTTTAAGAACATTAATTTCTAATTTGATTTCTTCTTCTTCATCTTCGGTGACATCCATCACCTTTATGGCAGCCAATTGACCAGTTTTTGTGTGGCGACCCTTAAAAGGAAAGGTAACAAAAATAAAATTTATTATTTATGTAACAGAGCTAAAGTTGTTTTTAAGTTTAATTATTAAGGGCCAATTCCTTAATGATTGTTTGTTAAAATTTAACAAATTAAACAAATTAAAATTTTATATGGGGAACAACAACAATTGTGTCAATTACAATTACAATAAAAAATCTGATAAATAAGAATACAGAATATTCATAAAGTTAAATCGAAAACTTGATTAAATATCGAAAATTCTATTAATCAAATAATAAAAAAGTATTTAACCAATTAATTGACTTGGGCCGAGTTTTTAGGATGTCATTTGAACTGCGTTTAGTTAAACCGAAAACGAATTTTGTCAGCCATTTGCAAATTCATTAACAAAAATTAGTTGGAAAAACTTTTTCTCGTTTATAATTAATTTCTTTATTGAAATAAAACAAAATAAAGTACAATTTATAATTAGTCTTCCATGGGCAAACTGATTCAAACTAAGTTTAAAGATAATCTACATCCTAAAAACTGGGCCTTAATTAAATAATAAAGATTTTGATTAACCAATTTATCAGGATTTCGAATAATCAAAATTTAAATACTAAATTTTAAGTGCAGTTAAGCAAGTAATCATCACAATTAATTAAATAATCATCATTTTAATCAAATAACCACCACTTTTATTAAATAATTTATCATGATTTTGATTAAGAAAGTGAGCACCATTTCAATAAATTAGAATTTGCATATCATCATTTAGGCAATATTTTCTTTTTATGTTATCATTCAATTAATAAAGGATTAATCAGAATTTTGATTAATCCGAATACTTCAATGATATGTTAATTAATTAATATTTCTTTAACTCAATAAGTCAATTAATAGTAGAACCCTAAAAAAATAGTTATTTCCATTGAAAACTTCTGTTATAAACACCAATGTCCCAGAGATCCAGATTTAGTATTTTAAATGGCTTTAAATTCATTAAAAAGTAATTTGTAAGAACAAAAATATTTTCACTATCGCCATGGTCTCCTTTTACATGTAACTTGTAATTATTTTTACTATCTCTTTAGTTTACTAAACATCCCATAAATCTTGTTAAACAGCTAAATCAATAGTGAATATTTTAAAAAATATTAAAGAGGTTTTCTTGCCGATACTTTCAATTTAAATTGCATTAATATCAACAACTCATCACATTATTATAAGTGTAAAGCTTGTTTTAATCAATCTATAGAGAAATATGTTTCTAATATGCTGTTGCATTATACCATTCCATGCCATTTAACTGAAGTAAAAAAGACAAATCAATTTATGACAGTAGAGAAATATATAGAACGATTTTAAATCAGTTATTTGAAACATTTTCGTGTTGTTTTTTTCGATTTTGTTCAAGTTTATATACTCTACACCATTACGTGGAAAGGCTATAAAAAATTTTGATTCGATTTAGTGATATCCGACTGTTGGTCTGTCCGTTCGTTCGTGTGTCCATGTATTCTTGTGCGCACGTTACAAGTCTGAAATATTAAGATATTTTAATGAAATTTGTTATATGTGACGCGCAGGAGGGCATGGGATCGGTTTCATTCGATGCTCAGATGTTGTCCACATCAAAAAAAAATTGATTTTTTTACCCTTAGGTCCCTTTCTCTATGCGCTGTCATATATTGACTTCTATCAGTACAAGGACGACGTCTATTGCTTTTGGTTAAATCGGTACATGTTTAAACCTAGCGATCATATAAAGGCCCCCAGAAACTTATATGCTTGTTTGTCCGCTACAGGTCACAAATATATTTTATTGAAATTTGTTACGCTAACTCACATGGAACCAAGGATAAAGTACATATATTGGTTTTAGACAGAATTGTTCCGTATTTTTTCTCTTAAATACACCTAACATTAAAAATTAAATTAATTAAAAATTGTTTACTGATTTTCCTAATTTATACCATTTTATTTGACACTATTTCAACCCATTTAAATATCGGCTCCAAACATTAGTTGCCTTTCAACCAAACTTGTGTAGGGTATCATGTGGTCATGCATGCCCGACTTTTAACTTTTTTACACGTTTTAAAGTAAATTGCTATATAGATTTACCCCTAAATTCATAAACGATTTGTAAAATTATAGGAGGTTTATTGAATAAATTTTGTATGAAAATGACGTTTTGTAAACCTGCTATAACTTTACAAAGCATTTATGAATTGAGGGGTTTGTGTTGATGTTGATAATAAATATGAGTAAATTAGGGTGGCAGCTTTGGCAAATGACGAACTTCAACAAGATGTATACTAGGGTGAGTTGAAATCTAAAGGCATCGTCTAAAACAATTTTGTAAGTTTCCGATATAAGTAAATTTTTTTTTATAAATTTTCAACATATCTAAAAGTTCAAAAAAAAAATGATGAAGTAGTATATTTTTGCTTAAAAACGTTCAAATTTGTTAAAATTCTAACAAAATAAACGATTTACAAAAAGTGCCATCCTATCGCCTTTTTATAAAAAGCGCTAACAAAAAATAACGAGAGGGTAGTGAAAATGCGCTAAATTTAGCGCGAAAAGAGCTAAGTTGGCATCGCTGCAAATAAGAATTCCATTCGTTAAAATATTTATATGAATGTGAAAGAAAATATTTACAACAAATTAAAAAGTTTAATATACTGGCCCAGAGATGGGCTAAAAGCATTACCATTACATTTTCATTACCATTACTTGATGTAATGGTAATGGAAGTTTTGATTTTAAAAACATGAGGTTTAGAAATACCTAACAGCACTTTTTAGTTCATAATCCGAGGTTTAGCCATCCATATAATATACCAACGCTGGGCAAATGCGGCCCTTTACTGATTTTTGTGCGGCCCTTGTTGAAATTTAAGTTTAGTTTTTTTTTAGTAAAAACTTTAATATTTAATATTTTATTTAGCAATTTTTTAAAGTTTTTTTTATTTCGAAAATTTTTAGATAAAAATTAGGGCCAATTTCATAGTCGGAACTAAGATCGATTTGAAAATTAATTACTTAAAAGATATTTAAAGGAGCAATATATCTTACCCTTATGGCTATTTTAGTTAGAAAATGGTTACTTAAGTAACAAAACATGATATTTTGCATTTTAAAAAAACTTTGTCACGTTTGTCAAGTTTGATTTTTGTTTTTCATCACATTTATGAAGATTTTTATAAATATAAGCGTGTTCGTTTACTTACTACAAGTTACTACATTTACTACAGCTGGAAAATTTCAATACAAAAAGTCCAATTGTAGTAAAAGTAGTAAGAAATTCGAGTAGTATTCAGTAAAATTTGTTGCTAATTTTAGCAAATAATTTTTAAATTACAGTTTACAACAATTTTATAAAATTTAGGAGCGGTTAATAATTTTTTCTATTAATTTCATTATACTGCAGATCAGTAGGCTTGAGTTGCTAAAATTAGCAAAACATACCGGAGGGCGCAAAATAGTTAAATTTCCAGTAATAACTGAAAATGTTGACAGTAGCCATAACAGACTTTTTGTTGAGTGGGCGAGATTTATAGTCAGAACAGAGCACGAATTTAAACTTAAATTTTACTTTAGTGAGAAATTTCGTTTAAAAATTTTATTACTCAAGAAAAGGTTTATTAAAATTCGTGCTTAGTGCTGACTATAATACTGCGCCGCATTGGTCTGTGTGAAAAAGTAGGCGTTTTAATTTATCAAAAGCACTTAAATTACTGACTAAATCAGTTATCGTCTAAATTAACCCTTTAGTGCATAGCGTCCCTTTAAAGGGCCGATTTTTTTTTTTGTTCTGCGCATCGAAATTGTTAAATAGAAATTCGAATCCAGGAGGCTATGAATTTTTATACCCTACACCACTATGTGGTCAGGGTATTATAGGTTTGTGCTGATGTTTGTAACACCAAAAAATATTGGTCGTAGACGCACCTTATAGTATACCGATCGGTTCAGAATTTTTTTTTATTTCGATTTAACGATGTCCGTCTGTCTGTCCGTCCGTCTGTCTGTCTGTCCATGCAATCTTGTGCGCACTCTACAGGTCGCAAATATTAAGATATTTTGATGAAATTTGGTACGCAGACCTATGTTGGCCCAAGGACGAACAAGTTTGATTTTGGTGAACATCGGTCCATGTTTAGACCTAGTGCCCATATAAGGGTCCTACCAAAATTATACTGTTTATACGCTGCAGGTCGCAAATATTAAGATATTTTGATGAAATTTGGTACACAGACCTATATTGGCCCACTAACGCAGCCTATTGATTTTGGTGAACATCGGTCCATGTTTAGACCTAGTGCCCATATAAGGGTCCTACCAAAATTATACTGTTTATACGCTGTAGGTCGCAAATATAAAGATATTTTGATGAAATTTGGTACACTATATTGGCCCACTAACGCAGCCTATTGATTTTGGTGAACATCGGTCCATGTTTAGACCTAGTGCCCATATAAGGGTCCTACCAAAATTATACTGTTTATACGCTGCAGGTCGCAAATATTAAGATATTTTGATGAAATTTGGTACATAGACCTATGTTGGCCCAAGGACGAAGCCCATTGATTTTGGTGAACATCGGTCCATGTTTAGAACTAGTGCCCATATAAGGGTCCCCCCAAAATTGGCTTGGTTACAAACTGCAGGTCGCAAATATTAAGATATTTTAATGAAATTTGGTGCGCTGACTCACATTATAGAAAATTTTGACACAAGCCCCATTTTAACCCATTCGAATTTCGGATCCAAACAATACACCAGACTGGTGTAGGGTATTGTATAGTCGGCATGCCCGACTTTAACCTTTTTACTCGTTTAGACATGTTTTTGTTTGCGGAATAATATTCAATCTCTTATAACTAGTTAAGTTTTCAAATTTTCGTTGACCGATTCAGCGATACGACGGATCAATGCAGAATTTGAAAAAAGTTGAGTTTGTAATGAGTTCTTGTGGAACCAGTTTTGGAATAGATAGATTTGAAAACCGTTTTTGCATTACCGCCCTCACTTTACGTAAAAATTTGTAGTTTTCTTTTTTTTTAATGTTTGGTGCGGCCCTTTGTTATCTATGAAAAACCACAATATGGCCCTCGCGGAAAAATCCGTGCCCACCCTTGTATTATACCAACGTTTGGTAGCTAGTTGCAAAGTAAAAAATCGCGAAAAAAAAAAAAAAACATTGCAAAAATAAAATTTTTTGCATGAATATATTCGTTTGGAGAATGTAAATAGCTGATTAACTGCCTGTTTTTATAAAAAGAATGAGACGAATTCGTTAAAACATTTGTGTGAAAAACACAAACTTGAAAAGATTTATCTTTATCTTTAGACTAACGAATTCGTCTGATTCTTTTTATAAAAACACCCAGTAAGTTTTTTAATTCAATTCTTGTACCATATTCTTTTTCGCGTTCCGTCATTATTTTGCAATTTTTTAAGTGCGAATTTTTTAAATTCGAAATCTAGGGACTATAAAACCCATTTCATACAACAAAGTTCGGTGCCTAGTGGCAAAAAAAAAAAAAAAAATCGCGAAAAAAGGAAAATTCTTGCATGAATATATTTGTTTGCAGAATGTAAATCGCTGATTAATTTTTTTTATTAAATTTTTGTACCACAACGTCTTTTTCGCGTTCCGCCATTATTTTGCAATTTTTTAAGTGAGATTTTTTAAAATTTATGATCTGGGGATTATAATTGGTGGCTAGTGGCAAAAAAAATCAATCGCGAAAAAAAAATTCCTAAGATGAAAATTCTTACATCAGTATAACACATCGGCTGAAAAGTCCGTACACTCAAACACGTTTGACAGTTACCTACATGACAGTTGTTTGTGTACTAATCAGTAGTTGTTGTTTTTAACAGTAATTACAGTTGTTTTTCTGAAGAAAAAAGCAAAACAACTTTTATGACGGTTATTTAAGAAAACAACTAACGAAAAGTACTGTAATTTCGTAACAGTTGTTTAAATCAGTTATTTTTAATATCATAATAAACAACTACTAAAACAGTATTTTTAAAGTAAACAGTAGTTTTTGTTAGTTATTTAAAAACTAAAAAATTTAGTTGAATTTTTTTGAATTTTAATGGAAGATCTCTGATGAGCCTGCCCATAAAAAGACAGAAACTAGATCTAGTCTGATTTGCAAATTTAATGTGTTTATAACTTTTGAGGAAGGTTTATTCTTCTTCTTAACCTCAAACCTACTAAACCTCAAATATACTGATTTAAAAATTCTTGTTTAGATTATATTTGTTACTATTGATATATTTCTAGTTTGCAAATAAAAATCAGAAACTTGTATTGTATCTCCAATGCATAAAAGCATAATAACTGGAGAAGGGTTTGGAATTTTTACTTCAAATTTAAAATAGGCTGAAGTAATACCACATATTTTTTTTTGCAATCGAAAGAAAAAAAATTATTTTTTTTTATTAAAATATAAAGGGTTGTTCAACAGGGACGCTACAAAAATAGAAAGACAGGGACAGCAAACGACGCCATATTTGTTGCCGCTCTTTTGACATTTCTCTTCAGTAAGGTTTGCCATTTCATGATGGAAAGATATACGAGCCAACAACGAGTCGAAATTATTAAAATTTACTACCGAAATTCGGAGTCAGTGGCCTCAACGTTAAGAGCGCTACGTCCAATTTATGGTCGTCATAATCGTCCTAGCAGATCAACAATTGAGCGTGGGGCTACGTCAAATCTATGGTCTATGCCAACAAGCCAGCGACGATTGTTGAACTTCGTACGAATATCGAACGTGAAATTGCAGCAGTATCGGCCGATTTATGCTTGAAAACGGTCGAAAATTGGGTTCAGCGTCTGGACTTCTGCAAGCGTGCCCGTGGTGTAGAGATCGATCGAAAGAGATCGATTTCCATACATAATGGCATCGAACGTACTTTCACAGGAATAAAGAATTTCATTGATATCCAAAACCGTTTTTCTTTTATTTAAACTTTTTTACTTTTGTAGCGCTCTTATTGAAAATACCCTATACTTTTGTAAACAAAAAGAATTGAATGTAAAAAACAGTAGTTTTTATCGATTTTGTCAGTTGTTTTGAAATTTTTGTAGTAAAAATTTATCAGTTAATTTCACGACATTGTTAGTTATTTTTAATACATTTGTTAGTTATTTTTCAACAGTTAAAAATAACAATTATTTTTTTAGTTATTTTAAAGGTAAATAAATACCTTTGTCGCCTTTTTAACTGCAAATACCTTTGTTTTAACTATCATTTTCAGTAGATTTTACCGACAAACTTTTGTAGGATAACCAATCAAACAATTTTTTGGCAAAATTCGACTTTATTTCGATACCTTTTTTATACAATCATTTATCTTTGGCCTCAAAGTAGGCCTCTGTTTCGGCAATCACCTCTTCATTCGAACCAAATCTCTTTCCACCGAGCATTTGTTTGAAGTCTGAAAACAGGTAAAAATCGCTGGGAGCCAAATATCCTGCAACTTCACTTTACGGTCTGACAAAACGATTTTGTAAACTTTTTTGATGTTTTCCGGTATCACCACCTCTTTTGGGAGACCAGAGCGTTCGGCGTCATCGGTGTTTGTACGACCACGTTTGAAGTCAGCAAACCACTTTTCTACCTTTTGTCTCCATGGAGCAGAGTCCGAATAACACCTATCAAGCCAAGTTTTGGCTTGAACGGTGTTTTATACCCCATCAAAAAGCAATGTTAAATCAACACACGAAATTGCTTTGAATCAATTGTTTTCAAAATCGCAAAAGTAGCGTCACTAAAACAGCTGTAACTTGTTCACTAATAAATGAATTGTCATTAAATTTTGACAGGAATCATCTGAAGGTTGGTAGTTCTAAAAAATCATATGGATTTTTCATTAGTGGCGCCACCTATGTGTCATCCTACGGATTTTTCAGCCGATGTGTTAATTTTTAGTAAGATTAGCAAACATTTTACAGGCTTTTCCTATTAGTGTAACTATTGAATCTTTACTGCAAATATATTGTAAGTGTACAAATGGGTAAAAGTCTTAGTAGAACCTCTTGTTTTAATTACAAACCACCACTCTGTTTTCTTCACACACATCAACATTGTTTATGCACCTCATCAAGTTAACATAGAATGAAATAAACGGAACGATTGAATGTTTTAGTCATAGAAGACAATTTTTTAATACTCAGCTTGTAGGTAAATTTATTTATGGTTGAATATGTTTAAGTTGAACAGAAGATAAAAACTATTAAGTTTAACATTGTTGGTGCAAAAATAAATAAAAATCTATAAATTATATAGTGCACTGTCTTATTTTATATTGTTTAGATGGGAAAGTTAAAGTGCTCTAGAAAATCTCATCTTCTTTATGCATAGTTGAACACAGTAAGACTTCCAATGAGAGACTGCTCATTTAAATGAAAAATGTTGTGATAACGAACAATTTCTCGATGACCGGTTTAAGGAGATTTCACTGTACTTCATTACTTATTTGTCACACATTTTTCAAATCAATTAACATATTTGGTAAAGATTTTAATTTGTTTACTTACTTATGAATGCAATCCTATCCAATGTAAGAGAAATTTTGCTAAAGGCAAGATAATTTGAAATCAGTTTTATTCATTGAGAATAAAAAATCATGAGATAAACAATCAATATTACATGAAATTACGAAATGTACTTTAATTCAATATTCTGTAGGAAAAACAAAAATTAAAAACTCCATTGCGGCAGAAAAAGAAGCAATGAATTTTTATTTTTCATATTTTTTTGTTCGATTTTTTTTACAAATAATACAGCTGTAATCGATGCACTTGAAACCCGAAAATATGCGCATACATGGAAAATGCAGCTTGAAAAAGAAAAAATATGCATTAAACAATAACTTTATAACTTCCCGTGTAAAAAATATTGGACCTATTCTGTTCTGTTTAGACCTAATTAGATAGACTGAGTCTAATTGGATAGATTGAATCTAATTAGATCTGGTGCCATAAATATAAAGAAACAAGTCATTTTGCATTAAAAAAAATGTATTATATTTGTCAAGTTTTGGATTTGTTTTTTATCACATTTATGTAGCATTTTTTCGAGTGACACTAATATCACTGTGAGACAAATGGTAGGGGTCAGTGATCGGGAAGGGTTCAAACTACCGGAGAAAGTTATATCGGTAAAAAAGAAGTTATACGTGTGCCGGCGTTTCGCTGGGTCACCCCTAGGAATCGAGATATATCGATTTGACCTTTGGTGGTCTTTTTTTGACATAACTCGAGAACCACTAGTCCGATTTTGCTCAAACATTTAAAAAAAAATTAAAAATTACAATTCCTTTAATCTGTTCATATAACGTTTTTCTATATACTCAACAGTTTTGCCGGTAAAAATAAATGTATGAAGAAAAAAATATTTTTTGCCTAAAATATTAAAAAAAAGTAATAAACAAAGGTTATTAATTTTTATGGTAGCGGTAACAAACATTTATTTTTACCGACAAAACTGTTGAGTATATAGAAAAACGTTATATGAACAGATTAAAGGAATTGTAATTTTTAATTTTTTTAAAATTGTTTGAGCAAAATCAGACTAGTGGTTCTCGAGTTATGTCAAAAAAAAGATATATCTCGATTCCTAGGGGTGACCCAGCGAAACGCCGGGTCACGTATAACTTGTTTTTGACCGATATAACATTTCCCGTTGGTTTCATCCCATCCCGATTTTGACTGTCGCATAGTGTAATTATTATTTCCCTTTTGACAATAACATCATTATTTTATATTTTTAATCCTGATGTAAAGTTCAAGCAAGTTAAAAATAACTTAAATAATAAAATGCATTTGTAAATAATGAACAAATGAATGAATTGAAAATTGTTTAAAAATAAGCCCCTTATTATTTTTAAAAAACAGTAAGAAATATTTGCAAAAAAAAAAAAAAAAACAAACAATATTTTATTTCAATGATACTATCTTTATTTTATAACAGCTATAAATAATACGTCAACTGCATTAAAATAATCATTTACAAAATTTACTTTCTAACTTATCAATGCATACTACGAAATACAAATCTAAATTGTGTTTGCAAGTCTGTTGTGTTAAGTACTTGAACATTGTGTTTCCGGGAATGAATCACAAGATTTTAAACTTAATTTGAAATCAAAATATCCTGAAGAAGAAATTTATTCAATCAATGGCAAATTTTAAATTTTTCTTAGGATAAAATGATTTAGAATGTAAAAGTTTTTGTTTGTGTTGTACAAAAATATACCAAGTTATAGACAATATTCTAAAACTCAGACTAGAGATACAACCCTGCGGCTGCGGATTCATCTGCGGTGACATTTGGTTTTATTTATTTTTTTTCGCTTGTATGTGTGTAGATTAGGGTGGGTCGATTTAGCAATCGATATTGTGCCATCGATTTTTCGTTAGCTTTTGGCATGAGGAAAAAAAAGTTCCACTACGACATATCAAAAAAATCATTTTCCATAAAACGTAGCCCTAACTAGAGCCATTTTAGTCCCTTAAGAGGGGCACTGAAAATGATGAAATTTTTTTGTATGGTAAAAATTTTTTTGTATGGTAAAAAGGTACTCAAATGATAGAAAATGTCCCCCCACGACTTCAAAAACCATGTTTTTTTCAATAATCGATAAACGCATTGAAAATTTTGACATTTACATAAAAAAAAATTTTTCCCTGCGGCGCAATAACAGAATATCACTTCTGAAATTGCATTTTCCATCAAAAAGTTAAATTTTTATATCATCTAAAAAGTTTGGGTATACCAGTGGGTATCGATCCCCCCTTGTCTCGCTCAATCGGCTCTCTTTTTATTTGTTCGCGAACTCGGGCACAAGCAAAATAACACATTTTGCTTGTGTAAAATCAAAGAGCGTAAAATAAGGAGAATTCCAACTTTAAACAGGGGAATTGCGGGGAAATTATATGCTTTTAAGGGGAACGAGATTATTTCATAATGCGTCATAATTTAATTTACTGTGTTCACTGTTAATGTAGTGTCTACAAATAAAATACGTAATAAAATTTTAAAATAATTTGGTGTCTCCACCACACATTAGGTTTAATATTTTTTTTTATCAATTAACTTCAAAATCAATCGCAGAGAAAATTATTTTACATGGAGAGTATATAATTCATACACAAAAAATTCCTGTAGGGAAAATAATGAAAGCATAGGTACTTATTGCGGCCCTATGCTCCTTGCAGGAGTAAAAGGGACAAATATATATATAGGTACTTATTAAAAATTTGTTCATTAAAATTCGTGGATTTTATCAAGTTTTGTATAAATTGTGTAGGTACTTCATTGTGTAAATGATGTTGTGTTAGAAGTTGACAACACTCATTTCAAAGAAGAATAATGAAAAAGGAAATTTTACGTCATCACATTTTTCCCTTCACAGTAAGTACTCACAGCATCTTTTGTGTGCGCAAACTGTTTTCACCCGGTTTTTATTTGCTCGCCCGAGTTCGCTAAAAATTTAAGAGAGTCATTGGAAGGATCGTCTCTCTCTATATGTATACTCTTTGGGTATACCTAACATTAAAAAAAGTAAATAAAATTTTTTTTTGGAAAATCGGGCGACTTTTAAAAAAAAAATTTTAACTGCGGCGCAATTCAACTATAGAGCAATTCCATATGAAAGCGATCACCTTTTGGACGACCCCTCTCCGATTCTAAAATAAATAGTCTCAATCGATTGCCCAGCAAAAAATAATGTACCTACATATTTTTTTTTTTTTTTTATAGTGACTGGTTTAGTGGTGGTGTACACCACTGTCATGTGACAAAATTGAAGAATTCTTCATAAGGGACCTCATTGAAAGTTGTTTAAAAAAAACTACTAAAGCGATCGCAACGAGTGATAGCTCGTTGGAAAGGTATTGAATCAGGCTTTAATTGAAAAATAAAATTTTCTTAATTTTTCTCAGAAATTTACCTTTTTTCCCATGAAAATTAAATTTTCCCATGAAAATTAAATTTTCCGATTTTCCACAGAAGCTCCTAAATTTTCCGGCTAATTTTTTATTTTTGGATTCCTCATAATTTTTGCTTTAAGAATCAGCAATAAAAAAATGGGCCCCGACTCCTTGTTTGGACAGGAGAGGAGCATTTAGGAGACCACCTTGTTCTCATTGTTTTTATATTTTTTATAATTGAATTATTTGTAATTATTTAACATTGTTTTATTTTATTATTAAAAATACATTTTAAAAATTATTTTACAGTTAAAAGAAAAAATCTTTCTTATTTTGCTGCTTATACTTAATTACAATATTTATTAAAAATTTCAATTGTCTTGGCATCATTATAAAATTAAAGTAACTTTAAATTTAGCACGTCGGCAGACGAAGAGTACCGCTTTACATTAATTGACATATCAGAAATATTTGATGAAGCAATGAAACTTTTGCGTTCCAGTTATAGTTTTGACATTATTATATCTGTTTTGAATTCGTCGCTCCATGGCATCGTGTTCTTTTTGAGTGCATAAAACTGTGTTAATGGCAATTTCCTTGCTTTGAATCCAAGAAAACAAATGTTGTACATTTAAGATCTGGTCAGTATATGGCCTTTGCAAACTTGCCTTAGTCGCCATGCGTTTTAGGGTTCCCCCTAACGTCGCAAAAAAGTGACACTCGACCTTGCAGTTTTGTTCTTCTTCAATTATGCAAAGATTGTAAAAAAATTTTTTATTCTTGTACTGAGAAGCCGCGCCCTCTGAGAAACGTTACCGACGTTACTTTGTCGATTGCATCGAATTTTGATCTTAAGAATTCAAACAGTTTCATTTGAAATAAATAAACGGACACATAATTATGAGCTAAACTCTCCGCGACAACAACAAGGCTTACGGTCTGTAGTTCGTTATCTTCGTTTTTGAAATAAATGCAAAAAGGATGCACCGTGCACTGGTCGTTTGCCCAGTGATAAGCCTGAATTTCATCCTGAACGAGAAAAGTGAAATTCTCGGCAAAGTCGCTTATCACAATGAATTCATTTTGGGCTAATTTCTCCTTACTTTCCTTTAGAAATTTCGATTGCATCTCGGATATGAAATGGTGCGCCTTCAGTTCATTCAACTTGAATCCGAATTCCTCGATGACTTCCGGAATCTGCTTTACCACGGTCTCAAGGGAACATCTGCCGCTGCTAATTATCCACTGTTTGAAATGCACCTCCTGAATTAACAGCTGTTCAAACTTTTCCGCCAAATATTGCTCTAGCTCGTCAATCTTCGGACAATTGTCGCATTTGGACAGATGACAATTTTCCGTGGGGTATGCGCACAACGACTTCGACAGGAGGTCCCTATATGTTTCAATTTCACCGTGAAATACTTTCAATTTCTTGCATGGAAAGAACATTAATTTGATGTTTTGATGAAACATGCAAACGCAGACTGAATGCGTTCCGTGCCTGTCTAATGCCAGCACGCATTCTTTTGGTCGTAGGATGGCAAACTTAGAAAATCCCACTTTTTCTGCTGGGTATTTCTCTTTGAACTGATGGTATGCTTCGGATAGATTACATAATAATAATCTGCGCTGCTTGTGTACTTTTTCTCCATCTTCACGTGTGATAACATAGTCACGTGTACCTGGGCAGGCGCGGCTGTTGTCATCATTGCAGTAAAAATCTTGAATCAATTTCACCGTTGCTTCGCTGAGGGTCCTTGAGCCAAATTTCTTGGTGGGAGTCGCCAATATGCCCTAATGTCGAACTAATTCTTTGCTTCTTCTCGCGATGTAAAAATATGTTTGAAACTGTTCAGAAATCTTGCGTATAGACCATGATTGAGGCAGCACAGATAAAATGAGATATTTCTCCGGAAAAGTGGTCGCTAAATTGAATTTTCTTTTCAACTGCTCAATCATTTGTTTGCCGTCATCAACGTCATCTGCTTGACTGCATTCGTTATCAGAGCCTTCATCAAATATTGTCACGCTTGCACTCATAACTTGCCTTTTTTCTCTTTCCTGTATTTTTCACTTCGCAACTTTCTTTTTGTAATAGGCGATTCACCTAAAGTGGTAATAGCCTAATTCAAAGGACTCAAAGACATATTGACCATCGGAATGTCTGACTCACTATCAGATGAAACATTTTGTTCAATTGTCATTTCACTCTCGGATTGTGGTTGCATTTGTTTCAATGCATTTGCTTGTTGAGACAAATCGATTTTACACTTAAAATAATGTTAAATAATTACAAATAATTCAATTATAAAAAATTATAAAAACAATGAGAACAAGGTGGTCTCCTAAATGCTCCTCTCCTGTCCAAACAAGGAGTCGGGGCCCATTTTTTTATTGCTGATTCTTAAAGCAAAAATTATGAGGAATCCAAAAATAAAAAATTAGCCGGAAAATTTAGGAGCTTCTGTGGAAAATCGGAAAATTTAATTTTCATGGGAAAATTTAATTTTTATGGGAAAAAAGGTAAATTTCTGAGAAAAATTAGGAAAATTTTATTTTTCAATTAAAGCCTGATTCAATACCTTTCCAACGAGCTATCACTCGTTGCGATCGCTTTAGTAGTTTTTTTTAAAACAACTTTCAATGAGGTCCCTTATGAAGAATTCTTCAATTTTGTCACATGACAGTGGTGTGCACTACCACTAAACCAGTCACTATAAAAAAAAAAAAAAATATGTAGGTACATTATTTTTTGCTGGGCAATCGATTGAGACTATTTATTTTAAAATCGGAGAGAGGTCGTCCAAAAATTTGCCAATTTTGATCGTTTTCATATGGAATTGCTCTATATCAGTTTTGAAATTGCATTTCTCATCAATAAAAAGTTGACTTCTTTTGTCATTTCCACTTCCAACTGCCTTTTGTGTTCCAAATTTTCAAAATAAACAACAAAAAAATGGACATTTACAGGGTTTTACCAAAACTAAAATAATGTGATTTTACACTTTTTAATTTTTTGAAGGTCTAAAATTTAACAAAATGCCACTAATTCGTTGGACGTGCAACGGATTAATAAAAAAACCTCATTTTTGAAATCGTGAGAAAATTTCCTTTCATTTGAGTACAATTTTCGTTCATATTAATATTTTACTTTTTTCGATCACCGCTATTGGTCGAAAAATGGCTCCATTTAGGGCCACGTTTTATGGAATATAAAAAAAATAGCATTTTTGGAATCGTGAGACAATTTCCTTTAGTTTGAGTACCCACAATTACATGTTAGTATGTCCCCCCGTTTTTTGTCCCCCACGGGCCTCCCGGGGCCGAGCCCTCCCAAAATTAATTTCGGTTTTTTTCTTTTTTAATTCCAGAGCGGGTCATATTTTTTCTTATTTTTTTTTTGTTTTGCCGAAACCCCATAAACAAAATTTCAAACACAATCCAATTTTTGTAAACATTCATCATGTAGTTTTAGAAATTTATTAAAACAGTCTAATTTTTTCCTTAGAAAATATCAATATATTAAAGTATTGAATATTTCTTAAAATCCCGCTAACGGATTGTTACAGTTTAAAATATGTAAAATTTAAACATTTTTAGTAGTTTACATGTTTTTCGCCAAAGAAATGTTTTAAATTCAAAAATTTTTAGACAAGAAAAGTTTGTAATTGTAATAAAAAAAAAAAAAATCCATTATGTCTGGATATTCAATGCATAATTTTTTTTTCTCGTCTTATATTTTATACATACATTTTTTTCTCGTCTTATATTTGATTCATCATTTAAGGGGGGTATCGACTTTAGGAAAATTTTTGTTTTGGAAATTTTTTTATATTTCATTTGGATGGAGCATATTTCTCTATATGCTCCGAAAATTTCAATAAAAAATTCGAAGAAATTAAATTTTCACATGTTTTTTTGTAAAATATGTTTTAGTCCCAAAGTAATACCAGTCAGAAATCGCCAGTGGTACAAAAAATCAAGCACTGGCATACCACTGGGTAACCACGGTGTTAAAAATAAATGACTGGCAGAACACTCATTTGCGACGCTTTGCCAGCGTTTGCAAAAAGCGTTTTGCCAGTATTTGTTTTACAAAAATTTCGGTGGTTTCCCGAGTAAAAATAGTTATATATTGTCATATATAATGTGATTGGGTCATATCTGACAATGAATGGAGTCACTTTAAGACACATATCATTATATACAACTACATCTGATATTATTTTCTCAACGAATTTTTTGTATGGTAAATGATGTTATTACATATCCCCAAATCTGACTCCATATATAACTACATAAGCCTTTTAAAACTAATCAAAATATATGTAGTGACCGATATGATTATATATGGTTCGATACTAAGTTATATAATACTGTATGTGTCGTCATACTAAAAATATATTCTTGTAATTTTATATAAATTTCTATATAATCCCGTAGAAATTAATATATAGTTCAACATCAGCCAAATAATTTTCACGTGATTTTTTTACATGTAAAATCATGTTAAAAAATGATACGTACGATTTAGAAGACAAAAGCATTCAACTAATCTTTTAATATATGTTATAAAATTTGGGCCTCTAAAATTGTTCAAACCAAGCAAATTTCAATGTCAATTTAATAGCTGGTATCCATAAAAAGTATACCTACTATCAGACAAAATTATATAAAATCAGATATTTTTATATCGAATTAGATATAATATGATGTCCTGGATATGGACAAATCTCGGATCAAACTGTATCAAATAATATCTAATTTTATACAATTAGAAACATGTAGATGACCCATTTTTCGGATCAAGCTGTATGTGGTTGTATATGGGGACTTATCAAATAAGATATAATTATATATGACACCATATTAAGATTTTTACCCGGGTTATAAAAAAAAAACCACTGGCAAAGAATTGGCTTAGAGTGGTATGCCAAGGTTTGCAACCAGTGGTTATCCAGTGCTACCTAGCCAATGTTACCAGTGGTACAAAAATCAATTCACTGGTAGACCAATGATTTTATAAAAAAGCTGACGCTTCGTTAAAAAAGGTTTGTAGTCAAAAAGTTCCGAGTTCAAATCCGGTTGCAAGCAAAAAAAAATTTTTTTGATTTTTTTTTTAATTTAAATTTTTTTGGTTTTATAAAATAAATTTTTTTGTTTGTGTGTTGGCCTTCAAGACCAACTTATTTTTGCTCTCCCAACGCTGGCATATTATTTACAAAAAATTGTTTGCCAGTACTAGCATTTTGGCACAGCCAGTGTTGTCCAGCTGTTATCAATCATTTATGTGTTTAGCCACCAAGTATTATATGTGTCGTTAGCTCAGTGAGTAGAGCAATCGTCTGCCAATCTGACGGCCTGGACCAAAAAAAAACACATATGAACCTTTTTTGGAAAATATATTTCCAGACCACCTACCCAGCAGGTCATTACCATACGGATTACCAAGTAATGATAGGTCATTACCTTTTGCATTACTTTAAAATACAAAATAATGACTTACCGATAATAAGCTATAGAAGTACTTACATATTCGTGCAAAGTAATCACTTACTGGTAATTGATTAAATAAGTACTGATTAAGTCTTTTTTATATTAATATTTTATTTATAAATTTGTTTTGAACTAAATAGGAAATTTTCCAAGGTAAAAAGTTGTTTTTTTCTAATATGACCAACTATTTTACAATGTAGGGTAACCACTTATTTCTTAACTTCTGAGTAACCACTTATTCTATCTTTGTGAGTAACAACTTATTCTTTCACTATGGGTAACTCGTTATTCGCACTTTTTTTGTAAGCGAGAGGGTAATGACCACCCATGAATTTTTGGACATCGCGAACAAAGTAATGTTGCGAGTAAATAGCCTGGTAAGTAGTGAAACCCTTTTTTTGCTACTTACTCGCTTAATTACTCGGTAATGTCTGTTTTTGCTGGGTATTTATTGGTTTTGCCAGCGTTCAAAAATTTTGTTCCTCCAGTGCTTTTCCGGCGCTTTTTGAACAGCCATTTTGGGAATGGGAAAGCACTTTTTGCCAGTACTTGTACCACCTGTTAAAGTGCCACCGCTTTCCCGTTTGTATTTTTCTGACTGGGACTCTATGTGGTAAATTTCTGTGTAACACTTTTTGATTGCATTTTTATTAATCTGTTTTTATTAGAAATCGTATATCTTATATAGGGTATTCAGTCGATTAATCGTTAGTCGATTAATCGAACAATTTTGATCAAAAATTGTTCGAATAATTTTAAATGGCCATATTTCGAATAACGAATAATTCGAATAATTTAATACGATTAATCGAAATTGGTAAAAAATTAATAAAATGTTTCAAAAATAGATATTTTTTATTAAAGTAAATATGGGATTTTATTAAAACTTATTTAACAAATTGTAAAATACATCTTAAATATCAAAGAAAAAACAAAAGCATCAACAGTTTGCTTTGTCATCTTCCAAAGTAGTGAGAACTCTGCATTCGTAATATCCTTTAGCAAAGGATATTATCCCAAGCCATAGGATTCGAATTAATAAATGGCAAATTAAAACACAAATAAACATATCCAGGTGTTTTTTATTTGAAAAGTAAAACAAAGATATTTACAAATAAGTTTTTAACAAGATTGCGAACTTAGGTAGATAGACCCGTAAGTAGTTTTGTTCATTTGTGTTTTGAATGAAAATAAATAACGTAAAGCAGGGTTGGAAAGCATTTTATAATATTAAAGATAGCGGGCAAAGTCAAAATTAGTATTTATGAGTTCTAAATAATGTTTAATGGGAACTAAATAACCTTTTATACATATGAGCTTTTCAGAGCCCAATTCAGCTAACTCTGCAAGAAACAAATTTGTCAAAATTAATCACAAGGTCTTTTTAAATTCCCTGTGAAATAGTTGCTAAAATCAAATAAAGGGATAAAGGGACGTAAATGTGGAGGGAAAATCAATTTTCAACAGAATGTCTCTCTACATTTATGTATTTTATGAGTTGAATGCATACGAAATAGATACAAATTAATCTACGAGTTGTTCTTTTCTTCTTCTCATTGATGATATTATAGAGCGCTATGTATAGTATATGAACGTCTGGCTAATTTTTATAAAATGCCTTGTCTGCGGTGTGGTTCTTGTCTGCGGTGTGGTTCTCTCCGATTTGGATAAAGTTTGAATATATTACAGAGAGGACAGAAGTAATAAAAATTTTGATAAAATATTTTTATGCATTTTAGAAGAGTTTCCGAAACTCTTTTTGTTCTTTTTTTCAAATAAAATTATTAAAAATACAACAAATGTATATATATTATTTTACATAACATTTCTTCGATTAATCGATTAATTTTAAAATTTTATTCGATTAATCGGTTAAGAAAAAAACCCGAATAATTATTTGAACGATTAATCGATTAAATTAAAATGTCGATTAATTGAATACCCTAATCTTATAACAGGGCAGAATAAAAAGATAAAAACTACATCGAAGAATGTTAAAATTGCACGCATAGGGGCAGGTACTGATTGATGGCTTAATATAAGTTATACACGCAGAAAAAAGGGATTGTTGGATATATTTACAGGCAATTATATATGTTTATAAACTACTATACTTATGTTTGAGGTGTGTTTCCAATTATTTTATTTTTATCGTTATAATATGTATGTCTTCATGCAAACACTGTAATGTTTAAATGTTAGTCATATTTTGCCACTTAAACAAAAATATATTTGCATTTTTATGTTATCATTATTATGTTTGTGGAGTGCAAATATAATAATGATAAATATATATATGTTTGCCTGCAAACATTTATATATTTGCGAGTAGATGTATTTCATATGATTCAAACATACATATGTTTACAGGCAAAAATATTATATTGCTGGCACACATATTATATTAAAAACACGGCAAATATATTTTGACAGTTCTTCCAAACATATATATATCACCAGCAAATATGTTTCCTGCAGGCCGATGTTTTTCAGCGTGTAAAAGTAATCAATATATATATAAATGGGGGAAAAAATGCGAAACAAATTAAAAAATATACAAAATTATAGCATTTTTACAAAATAATATGAGTAGCATTATGTATAATAATACATCTACACTCAAAAAAAGTCAGTAAAGTCAGCAAAAAATGTTGCTGTGTCAGCAAATTTTTAGTCAGGAGCGTGCTTGCAAAAAAGTTGGTAATTTCAGCAAAAGGTTTGCTGAAAATCAGCGAGCTGATTTTTACCAAAAAATAGTAATCTTCAACAAAAGTTTTGCTAACACTTAGTTGATTGCAAATGAAAAAAATCCTTGCTAAAATCACTAAACTTTTTGCTGAATATTAGTAGACTGAAAAAAACTCAAAAAACTTGTAGCGAAATTTTACTTTAGTTAATTTATTTGCTGAAAATTTTAATATAGAAATTGTGTTTTTCTGTTTTATCATTTCCGTTGTCTGTACTACATCCAGACAAGCTGCGACATTTGTACATTTGTCTATCTGGTTGTCGTCCACGCTATAATTGCGGTTATCAGCACAATTTTTGTAGCAAAATAAATTAGTAAAACATTAGTTCAAAATTAGTTTAGTGCTAAAAAAATATAACTAAAACTTTTGCTGAAAACGGAATTTCAACAAAAAAATTGCTGAAAACTAGTAAACTTGATATACAAGACGTTTTACTAACTTATTTTTTTGAGTGTACCATCGTTTTTAAGAATATTAGGTTTAATATATCAAATACCCAAATTTGGTGGACATGTAGTAAGCTAGGAGACAAAACTTTTCTTCATTCACAATTTTTTGAAATTTTGCTGTTTTCTTAGCTTAAATTTAACTTTAGACTTCAAACGAGTTTTTCTCACAAGGTCGCTTAACCGATTTCAATCCGGTTTTTGGCCCTTTTTTGAATTTCAGTCAAATAAATTTTATATTCCCAAGTGAAATTGTTTTTGCTTGCCTTTTTTGGAATTTTCAAGTTTGTGTGGCAACTTTGTTAAAAAAAATTTTTAAAATAAAAATCGGGCCACGATAATGACAAGAGAATTTATCTGGTATTAAGAATCACTTTAAATTTTTATTTTCCAATAATTAATGAAGGCTGTACAGTGGCAGCCGATTTTGCCTTTTTTAAAAAAGGCTAATAATGAAGTGGCAACCCTGGCGATTTTGGTTGGAGAAATTTAAAACTAATATTTTTTTGAAAATACTACAATGACATTTATTTTAAATAAAAAAAAAAATAATATAGTAAAAATAGTGTTATTTGAATTTTTGACAACCGTTTAAATATGCCCCTTAAAATTCTGTTGTTACAGTATTTACCCCCCTTAATAAGTATGACCTACACAACACAACACACCCATGACAATGAACATTAAAAAAATAATTCACAATACAATAGATTCTTTACTTTCCATGAAAACAATAAATAAGAAAAAAACTTAAACTTAATCAAACTTCTACTTTTTTGTTAAGTTCTGGAGTGCATCAGTGGTAAAATGTCACAAAAGGGTCAATGGATCATAAAAAATGTACAAATACGAAAAAAGGAAATAACAAATCGCCTACATGACGATGGCGGTGATGAGACATAAGAATGAGAAAAAATATATACTCGTATATATGAACCATTCCACGAGAAAACGTTCGGAAATGTGCAAACGCACATTTACAGAACAAACTAGGTGACATTTTTTTGGTAGAGTTACTAAAAATTAGTTCAAAAGGGCCCTGCAGAACAAAACAACTGAAATCAGCAGAATCTGTTTGCTAAACATTAGTAAGTTAAAAACAGTAGAAAAAATTTTGTTGAATTTACGAAATTTTCGCTTTATTTTAGTTAATTCTAAATAAAAATTTACGCCGCTAATAGCAGCAAAAATTTATGCTGAATATTAGTAGCCTAAAAACATCACAAAAAACACATGTCTACTAATTTGTAGTACAATAAAATTAGTATAAAAAATTAGTAGCTGCTACTAAATTTTAGCAAAATTGTTGTAAACTGCAATTCAAAAAAAATTTACTAAATATTAATAAGTTTAGTACAATAAAGTTTGTATAAATAATTAGTAGACGCTATTAAATTTCAGTAAATTGTTGTAAACTGCAATTAAAAATCAATCTGCTGAAATTAGCAAAAAAGTGTACTAAAAAATAAACAAACTGTAAAATCTAAAAAAAAAAATTAAAATCAATTTTACCAAATTGTAAAAAATGTATAATTACTTTATCATACTTGAAATTTGGAGTAAAAATTGCAAACGGTTCTGTAGTTATTACCATTTTATGCATTGGAGATACATATCTGGGTGTTATTTGCAAATTAAGAATATATCAATAATAACAAATATAAACTAATAAACAAGAATTCTAAAAATCACTGAATTCTTGTAAATAAATTTCCTTAAGTATTTACTTGTTAAATTAGTATATTTTTTTGCTAAGTTTAGCACTCGGTTTTGAAAAATTAGTAACATGTTTTACTGAAATCAGCAGCGAAAATTAGTAAAAAAAAAAATATGTAATTTGTAATAAGAGAACAGTAGATATTATTACCAAAAAATTTACTAAAAATCAGTACAAAAATAGTACAGTGTGATTAAAAACTGTTTACAAATTTTTTTTTACTAAATTTTTTATCTGATTGTAGTCCCACTTCAACATTTTTACAGTACTTTTGAACGATTGCAAATGTTAAAAAAATTCGAATTCAAAGGTTTAAAAAAAATTTTGCAAAAAAAAAATATTTTTCCGACAACAATCGAACCCACGATCATCTGTCTGCAAATAAACTGTATCAGAATTACTTTTAGAATCACAGCAATTATGCTTTAGAAGCAATACTGAAGTTATTTTTTGGATTTTGCTCAGAATTACTTCTAAAAAAAGCTGTAAAAAATATGCTAATGGATACTTTGGAAGCAATAAAAGAAGTGAAAATTTTGAATTTGTTCGGAATTACTTCCAAAAAAGCTGTAAAAATACACTAACGCATACTGTTGAAGCAGTGAAGGAAGTAGTTTTTAAAGCGTGACTTTCAATCTTTTTTTACTTGGATGGTAATTCAAATATGATGTTTTTTTACTGTGCAAAAATCTGAAGGACCCATCTTAAGATATAGTCCGATTTCTCATGGAATGTTGCCGAATAAAAATGAATGTAATAATATTATTGCATGCATTTAAAATAGCATTAAATTAATCGGACAATAGAATCAACCAACCAACCAACCACCACCACAATTGCCATCACTCCTCCAAAACATTCAATTTAGCCAGCATCTCGATGCATTGTGTGCATATAAAAAGAATTGTTTAAATTTTGTATAATGGTGAAGGGTACTTAAGGAAACCACAAGAGCAACAAAACAAAAAATAATGTATTTTATTAATTTCATCATCATCATCATCAACGTAATCTCGTCTGCAGTCGTTAATATTATAAATGAAACTTTCGATATAAATTTAATTTAAATTTGAATTTTTGTTTGCCTCATTGCTGCTCTTATAAAATCAACAAAATTATATTAAATACTTTCACTATTGTTATTATGATCGTGTTTAAATATTCATTATTTATAAATATTCAAAATACAATTTTTAGATGGAAAACAGGAGAAACAAACAAAAACAACAAAAATTTCAATGTTTTTAATTTTTTAAATTTCAATTCTGTGAAATTTAAAAACACGTTTTGTGTTTTTGCAAGGGGTTCATTCTAAAAAAAATTTAACTGAAAAAAAAACAGAACAATTTTTATTTTAAATACGAGGGTTGTCCGTTCATTTTTCACAAGAGTTTCTGACAGAGAACGAAGCTGATCGGCTTATAGCCGCGGCTAAGCCGCCGCGGGCAATTTTTCAGGTACTCTAGCCGCCGCCGAATTTTGCGACTAATTTCGGCTATAAAATATTAGCCGACTGTATCAGCTAAGCCGGTAGAAATGAGATTTTTTAATCTTTCTTATACAATTAATTAATTTTGATTACAAAAAATTACTTGAATTAATTTTCTAAGAATCCGTCGGCTGTAGTCCCCATAGAACTCGCAGCATAAGATTTTCAATATAACTTTTTTTAACTGTGGTATCGTAAAAAATTAAAAATATACGAGTTTTCTTCATAAATCGTCGGCTTTAGTCGACTTTTAGTCGCCGCCGAGTTTTTTACCGTTTAGCCGCCGCCGCCGAAGATTTTTCGGCTTTAGTCGACTTTAAGCCGCCGCCGGCTTTATTTTTGTTCAGCCGCCGCCGGCGGCAATTTAATATCGGCTTCGTTCTCTGGTTTCTGATCAAAATAAAAGTTTGCGTGATAGAGGAAGCAAAATAAACAAACATGTCACATTAAATCAGTGTTGCCACCAGTTAAAGAAAAAATTACACAGCTGTAGGTCAAAAATTATCCAAAACCGTATGAAATTATACAAAAAATTATAATTTCTTATATAATTTCAAAATAAACTCTCCTGAGCACAGTGGGGAAGAATAAAATTAATTTGGAAAAAATTTAGCCATTTCTTACCAAAGTTTTGAATTTTTTCTATTTATAAACCGATTTTTAAAGGGGGTTTATTGAACAAATTTTGTATGAAAATTACGTTTTGTAAACCTGCTATAACTTTACAAAGCATTTATGAATTGAGGGGTTAGCATTTTGTCGTCTGCAATGTGCAAAAGTTATTTGCATTTTAAAACTAAAATTTTGCATTTTCGCAATAACCTGGTCTGAGTTTTTGCCTTCTTCAAAAGCAAATCCAGGCCAATTTCCCTGAAAAATATAACAAATTAGTCTATTAAATAAAGGGAATTTCAATTCAATATCTTTTTCAGGCTTAAAACGGCGTTCTGTTAAATTTGAATATTAATAAAATGATATTTTATCCACATTAAAAGCTTCTTTCAGAAAAAAGTATTTATGTTTTTTTTTTTCAGAAAGGGTACTTCATTCAGATGCGTTGCATGCAAAAATATTACCTACTTGCTAATTGTTCTCTCCCATACCCCTCAAATTTTAACCATAAATAAAAATATAACAATTTCACAAAAAATTACCGATATTTTTTCTTAAAAATTTGATACGATTCTGTTGAAATCTGCTACATGTTGGATTTACCGAAGTCTGAAATATTTTGATTCTGCTCCAACTTGCTGCGTTCACAAAATTTTCGTCTGGTCAAGGCCAGTGTCATGTTAACTACATCCAAAAAAATTTTCATAGATTAGAAAGCAACAATCATAACAAACCCAAATTTTCCCACTCTTTCGCTGCATTTTTATATGGTCTTGCAAACCAAGAGAATTTTTAAAAGAAGCTTGCAAAAAATAAACAAAAGACGGAGCTTTAAACACAACAAAAAAAAAAAATACATAGCACCATTTTTGCTTTCTTCTAAACTCGGTTTAGTGTTGAATAAATTTACAAAATCATTCACCAGAAACTGGAGATTTGTGGTAAATGGTTCACAGACAATCTCGTTTCGTCTATATATCTACTAATTTTTATAACTTTCAAAAATTTACAGAACTTTTAAAAATTTTCGGAAATTTCTGCAAAAAGTGAAATTACACAAAAACTACACAAAAAAGTCATTATTCAAAAATTATCCAAAGAATGTGTAAACAGTCCCGTTTTTGAATAATTATTCAAAAAGTGGCAACACTGCATTAAATATTTTGATACACATAAAATATTTTCTATGTAAAGACATTACACCGTACCACAAAAAAAAAAAGTTCGCCGTACACTGCCCAATTTAAATTTCAAGGTTTCAAAAAAAATAAAAAAAAATTTCCCGGTGGAGTCGCCATTTTTTAGGGGTCGCCATTTTACATTTTTCGTTATATCTTTACAGTCTTTGAAGTCGGATCTTAAAGTATGATACATCGATATTTTTCTCTCGGGATACCAATGTTTTGCTCTAAGGACCATTGACCTCAAGAATCCCGTTCTAATATTTACCCACCAGATCTCAGTTGTTATTACCAATTAAAGCTCGCAAAAAATCATTAATTTTTTGCAAAGGAAGTTTTTTGATAATTCCAGCAGAATTTTTTTTAATATTATTTTTTGACGCCTTTTAAATTTTTTTTTTTCATTGGATTTTACTTCGAGGCAAAAAAATCGATATCACACTTTAAAATACGACTGTAAATGCCGAAGATATAACGAAAAATTAAAAAAGGTGACCTCTACGTTCGGCAAAAAAAAAAATCGAAATTGCCTTGCAAAAATACTTTATATATTTGTTTTTTGCCTGTAAAGTGGCACGGTCTACTGTACATTAGACCGTACCACCTTACAGTTCGCCGTACACCTTAGAATATAAAGTACACCAATAGAAAAAAGTCTGTTAGTTAAAACTACTAAAAATTTGTTAAAAATTATGTTGCAGAAAAAACTGCTAAATTAGCAGATTATTTTTGCTATATATTAGTAAGATAGGAACAGCAAAAATAGAACTGTTAAATATACTAAATTGTGGTTATATTTAAGTTAAATTTTTGTTAATAGAAAATAAACAAATTAACCTGCTAAAATCAGCAAAAATTTTTGCTAAATAATTAGCATCCTAAACAATCACAAAAAAATTTAAAATTTTCGAAGTTTTATTTTTTTAAATGCAAATAAAAATCGAGCCTTTTGAAAGCAGCAGTTTACAATTTTTTTTAACAAATATTTCTGCTGATTTTATTAGGATAGACTGCTATTTGCATTCAACTAAATTTAGCTTAAAAATAACACAAATTTTGTAGATGTAACAGTTTGTTTTTGCTATTTTTAGTCTACTAATATTTAGCTAAATTTTCTGCAGATTTTAAAGAGCAATTTGCCATTTTCAATTAATTAAACCCGATCAAAAAATTCATATATAGTCATATATAGTAATATCTTGTTTTATCTTATAATATGTGAATATATATGTTGTCATGAATAGCCATATATAATTATATGTTTCTTATGTTGTACCTTATATAACCATATATTTTTGTATATTGTCTTTTATAAAATTAGATACCAACCATATATGCTATACATAATGAGATATGACAGATCTATTGTTATATATAATAATAAATGATCATATATAACATAATATATGATCACATATGGTGGCATATAAGCCATACATTTTGAGATATAATGATATATGTCCTCCTATAAAAATTTTGTGGTTGTATGATGTAAGATATTTTTATATATGATTATATATTATATTAAATGCTCTAAGATATAGTTATATATTATTCCATATATGGTTCAAGATTAACAATATAATTTGAGATATGATTATATATGGTCCCACATCAATAATATTTTCGAATCTGCCGACGGAGTTTTATTTATAAAATAAATATTTTTTAAAAAAAAAATATTTTTTTTTTTAATTTTTTGTGTTATTTATAAAATTTTATTAAAATTTAAATAATTCCAAATATATCATAAGATAAATTTTGATCTCAAATTATCCAATTCGATCTGCCAAAATATTCAATTCAATTCAATCCTATGAAATATTTTGGGATCTATCAGGATCTCAATTTTATATTATTGGATATTATTGGATCTCCCAATTTTGAGATCTATTTGGATCTTATTTAATCCTGTAATATATTTGAGGGATCTAATTGGATATTACGGGATACCCCAATTTTGAGATAAACTTGGATTAGATTAAATGTCGACCTATATCAAATGGGATATGTATATATATTCTAGATATAATGTTTTTTTTATCGGGAATTTAACATAAATATAACTAAAATTCTGTAAATTTAACAGCCCAGCTAAAAGTCGACATGTATGCACGGGCTACCCCCTGAAAATATTTATTTGTGTGTAAAACTACGTCCCCCAAAAAATTAGGGTAATCGAATATCGCAAAGACGTGCCGCATCGGCCCTGAAATTTGGAACACGGATTACAAGGGTAAAATATGACTTTTTGTGCATTTTATCGAAAACATTGACATTTTAAAACTAATTCGAAATAAAAGCATACAAGAATCGTGATTTGGAGTGAATTCTTCTTGTAATAAAGCATTAAAAACTTAAATCGGTTAGAGAACAGCCAAGTTACTACAATTTCCCCAGGCAACTGATGTGTCGCAGGCCACTTTAATCAAGAATTTCGGGTCCAAATTTTAAACCTTATTGAAATAATCTGCTACAGAAACATTTTTTTATTCTATTGGTTCCAAGAAACTCAGATAAGATGTAGTTTTTCTATTGTGTTTTGCTAATTCGTTTTAAATTAGTGCCAAAAAGGTCAAAATTCTTAAACACTGTTTTCAAATCTGCAATTTAAATTTTTTTAAAATTTTTTTAAAGGAAATTTTAAAAAATCAACGATTCGACTTTAAGGTTTTATTAAGAACATATTGGAGATTAAAATCTACAAAACTTGTAGGAGTTAATTCTTTCATTTGGCTTGGGCAGAGATTTTATTTTAGCGGATTTCGAGAAAACAGCAATTTTTGGCATTTATTTAGCTTTTAGGCAAGTTTTTCTTGTTTCTTCTTTTAATTCCAAATAATTTTGTAAAATTACTCAGCACTTGTGAATTTCTGTAAAAATACTTAAAAATTATATATAGGGAACACTTATCAGACAATCCTCGTATTATGTATGTTTACTAATAACATAGTAATTTTTGTTGAAAACCAGTCAGGATTTCGATTAAGTTTAAGCCATTTGGAATATTAGTGTGAGTCACTAACAGCATTCCTGGTATAACTGTTGAAATATTTTTATAGTACCAACAAAAAAGTTCATTTATCAATAAGTTTAGTTTCTAAATAGCAACTGACAAAAAGCAAAAATATACAAATAGAAGTGACTAATTTCTTGTATTTTATTGTTTTTAAATATCTATAAAAACTGTTTATTAACTGTTAAGTTGTTAAATAGTATTGATTCTATTTTTTTTTTTTTAATTGAAAATTATAATTCAACAAATATTTACTCCTGTTATATTTTACATGTGATCATTTCTATAATTTTTTATTAGTGAAACCTTGAATTTGAAACTACATAAATACTTTTGTTTGATAAACTTATAATATGAAACTTTAAAATATTCACGTTTTTTGGTTTTATACCCTAAGCCAGTCCGTAACACCAAAAAGTATTGGACTTAGACCCAGCTTTTTGTATACCGATCGAATCAGAATCACTTTTTGATTTAATGATACCGTGTGTCCGTCTGTCTGTCCATGTTTTCGTGTGCGTACGCTACAGGTCGCAAATATTCAGATATTTTGATAAAATTTTTATATCGGCCCAGTGCCCATATAAGGGTCCCCCCAAAATTGGCTTGTTCGCACGCTAGAAGTCGCAAATATGAATATATTTTAATCAAATTTGGTACGCTTAATCACAAGGGCCAAGGACATGATCGCTCCATATTAAAACATATCGCCCATATGGAATATACTTCCGATTTTCTCGTAAATATATCTGGCATTATGAAAACAAAATTTCTTAACGTTTTTCTTATTTTTTTTTTAAATTTTTTTCGACAAATTTTGACGCAAGTCTATTTCAATCCATTCGAATTTCGGATCCAAACATTAGTTTCCCCTTAAATCATGAACGATTTATAAAGTTATAGGAGATTTATGGAACAAATTTTATGTGAAGAATTTGTTTTGTAAACCTCCATTAAGTTTATAGTGCGTTTATAAATTAACACCTTTATGTTTAATCCAGTTTTATATTAAACAACCTTGTTCTTATTATAAAACAATATACGAATTTTGAATTTAATACTCTCAGAGATGAAATACAATCGGAAAATCTTGAGCTTGTTGAAGTTTTAACTTAATATAATATAACTCTGACGTTGGGCGTCAAATTATTGACCTTTTTCGTCTCTGGGCTATTTTCTTCGGGTTATATGCGAAGTAAAACGGAATTTTAAACGAAGAAAAAAGGTTGCGTTGTCTTTAACCGTTCTTTAAAAACTTTTATATTAAATTAAAATTTCAAATATATCTTAAGAGAAAATGTGATTGAACTTTTTAAATTACAAAAAAAAAAAAAAAATTTAAATAGTTCCAAAATATGACGTGCAAATGTATAAATTATCATATTTACATAATTTAATATTATTTGTACTGATTTTTGTTTGCAGAATGCCAGGTTGAACATATGGCTGAGTCTTGGTAATGAAAGAGATATTACCGCTGCTGCTGGATGGATGCCGGGCTGTCTTGACTGCCTCAATGGTTTAGTTGCCAGACACAAAATGTAAAGACAAAAAAAATATATATAAAAACATTTACAAAAGATTTGTTTGTACTATTATCATCATATGTTCCAATACAAACGAATGGATGGCGGCGGGGATTAATAACGATAAATGATTATTTACAATGAGTGTAAAGAGAAAAAGCAGAGATTTTTTTGTTTTTTTTTCATACTACAGCAGAGTTACACAAATGGCAATCTTCTAAGGGTTAACTATTCCTGAAAAATGTTTGACCCCAAATTAAAAACAAACTTAAGGGGAACTATTTAAGTAATCCTTTCAAAATAAAACAACAAGTGAAAGCATTAAATTCTATTTTACCGATTTTTTGTATATCACTCAAAATAATACGTCTGTTGGCTGGACAGAAACAAAATTTATTCCTGTTTTTTGGCTTAAAATAAATTTTTTTGATTTTAACAAATTCTTTTGTTAAATTTAACAAATCTAAATTTAAGTAAGAAATTAGTAAAACTACATTTTTATCTGTAATTATACTGAGTCGTAGAATTTATTAAAATTTAGGGTCTCGGGGGCCTAGCCCATATCATGCGAAGGCATATAAGGACACTCCAATGGAGCAAATATTTTGTCCGTTTTGTTTTATCTCGCTTAGTTTTCGAGATATGGACCATTTTATGAAGTGGAAAATTTTTATTAAAAATTTCCGAGGGTCCAAGGACCGTCAAGGTCCATTTTAGCATGGAGATAACCCCTTTCGCTGGGATATTGCACGCTTAGGGTAGTCGAAATTTTAATCAATTTGGCTCTACCTCTCTTAGTTTTCGAGATATGGGCCATTTTAAAAAATCGGGAGGGAAAGAAATAGCGCCATCTTTAAAACTTCGGATACATTGGTGGCGCCATCTACCGGGTAATAACAGTAACATGAAAATATTATATTTTAACAATAAATTTTGTAAAATTTAACGTATGGGGTCTTAAAAATTAGTTTTAAATAATTTTGAAAATCAACACTCAAACTTAGTTAAATGACTGAGGATTTTTAGTATTGTGTTAAATGAAGATAACTAAAATCTTTGCTTAAATCTAAATCTTTGCTTAAATCTAAATCTTTGCTTAAATCTAAATCTTTGCTTAAATCTAAATCTTTGCTTAAATCTAAACTAAAAATTTGTTAAAAATAAATCAAATCGATTTGAAACCGGTTTGACAGATTTTTCTACTGCCGTATTATTTTAAGTGTACCCTACACAGAGGGAATATTTGCTGGAAGAGTTTTGATGAAAATTTTCAATAAACTAATAAAGTTTTCTTCACAAAGTAAATGAAAAATTTCTTAAATTTGATGAAAAAACCTTCATATTTTTTATGAATCCAGTTTTAATGAAACCTTTTTATTGCGTGTATGAAACTATTAATAAATAAAAAAAAAAAAATGTTCACATTTTATGAAACATTAATTCAATGAAAAGTTGCAATGGACGAATTGCAGTGTAACTTAATCATGGGCAGATAATTCTCTCAGTATAGGGCAAATTAGAGATCCTTCGCCACTTTTTTTGTCATTTCTTAAACATTAATTATTATTTTCCAAAAATTACTTTTAAATTGAAGATCTACATATCTTAGCTTTAATTTTTATGATTCTTAGTCTAATTATTTGCACATCTTCTATTATTTTTTTAATGATTTTCAAAGTAACCCAAATTGTCGAAACTGCCCCAAACTTGCTGGACATTGTCCAAAAGAGCTAGATATAATTTCAACAAAAAAAATTGTTAATACAGCAAAGTCAATATTTTAATGATTGAAATAAACAATTTAGAATAAGTTCTTTAAAGTGATTCTTTTTAATCAATAAATCTCCACTATATTAAAAAAAAATAATTTAAAGCTTATTATATGACTCTTCAAAATTACAAAATATTAATATAAATTTTAAAATGAATACGCTTGTCCTACTTTACTGTTAGACATATTTTATGTATATTAGGGTGACCGCAAAAAATCGAATCGAATTTTGTTCGTTTGGACCCCACAAAAAGATTCCCTTTCCAGATATTGAGATAGCCGATATTTGAGCTCGATTGGAGTATGTTAACCCGTGCCGCTGAGGGCTCAAAGTTTGAAATACGATTTACAAGGCGAAAAAATCACTTTTTTGGCTTTTTTTGAAAATACAGGCTCTTAAATAACTGTAAAAATAAAATGTAAATAGAATCATAATCTAAACTGAATTCCCTTTCTGGGAATGTATAAAAATCCAAAATCGTTTGGAAAATATTTCGGGAATTGCAATTTCCTCAGACCATTGTAGGGTTAAAATGAGATAAATTATGAAAATCGAAAAAAATAAAATATTTCTTTCAAAAATTTACAAGATCCACAATTTTAAGATCCACAAATATTCAGATAAAATTTTTTGTCTCTCTTGGGTTATGATAACCTAGTCCCAGGTATGGCCAAAGATGGGATTTGTTTTTTTATAAACTTGCAAAACTCTATTTTTGAGTTTTTTAAAATTTTGTTCAATAAAATATAAAAAAAAGTGGTCAACGCATAGGGGTTTATTATATACACCTTAGAGAATAATTCTGCTTACACAAATCCCTTTTTTAACTTAACTGTGACGGAGTTCTAAATTTGAAAATTTTAGAGAAAAATGTGATTTTGGCCAATAATTAAGATGATAGTATTAATTTTAGTGTTTTTAGCTAGATGGAACAAAATCACTTCCGATTTCATTTAATTCTGGTACGAGCGTTAACCCTTTCTTTACCAAGGTCAAAAGTGAAATTTTTCAAATTTTTCGATTTTTCCTGGAAGTATACCAAAACAATGTGTTGTTTTTAGCGGAATTTGGTGAAAGTTGTCCAAATAACTCCGTTAACACCAAATTTTATACACAGTAATAAAAAATTAGAAATTAACCCTTATAGGCACATGGGGTCAAAATGACCCCAAATTTTTGATATGTAAAAAAGTGTCATTTTTCTAGAAAAAAAAATATAAATTAACCTGTTTGTGAAAATGGTGTGAAACTGACCCATCTTTTATGTTAAATAACGATGGTTGGCTGAAAAAATTATGTAGAATTATTTTTCCCCTCTCTATGAGATCCGGTCACCCTAATGTATATAGAAGAGTCTTATACAACATTTTTGGCAGTGATGCACCATCACTTTGTAACCCCAGCGGGCATCTGGTGATTGTGCCCCAGAGCCAACCACTAACATAAAATTAAGGTGGTGTTTCTAGATGACGTTTTGCTTCACACGAACGAAAATGCAATAACAAAATACATGCAATACAAAAACAAAATACAAGTAGTCACTCATTCGTGTGACAACGAACGTCTTCTAGAAACCCCATATAAGATTTTTCACACCTTTTAAGCATTTATAAAAATCAAATTATTTGTTAACAAATTTTTCTGTTCAGATAACAGACATATTATTTTGAATGTAGCTAACTTTGATTCCAAATAGAATTCACAATTTATCTTACAACAAATAGAATAAAAAAACTTATGTAAAAAACTTTCCTAGAACCAACGGTTGACAATTAATGCATTTTCAAGTGCTACCAAGCACTATCATCAGATTGTCTTTATGGGGTTCTCTCTAGATTATAGTGGAAAGTTTAATTTTTGTATTTACGTTTCCAAAGTGAAAAACGTTTCGAGAAGTAAACTCAAACATTTTTACTTAGAGATTAATCAGAACTGGGTCGACAACGACATGTGCTTTTTCATATATTTTGTATGGGAAGCAAAATGTCGCCATGTCGTCCGGCGATTTGTCGTCGTAATAGAATCTATTCTTTTTTCGTGACGACACACTAATACACACTCAAAATATTTGTCAAATAGTTGCCATATTTTTAACTAATTAAGGGAAGAGAGTTGCAGAAATTCGTATTAGAGTTGCAAAAATTCGTACTTTGTTTACAAAAAAATTATTTTTTTGACAGAAGAAATATAATTGAAAATAAAAATGCATAATTTACCGCAAAAAAGCAAAATTAAATACACAAAAATGTAAAACAACAAGAATTAATGGAAAACCAATTGTGGTGAAACAAATACAACCATATCAGCGTTGCCACCAGTAAAACAAAAAATTACACAGCTGTAGGTCAAAAATTATCCAAAACCGTATGAAATTACACAAAAAATATATTTTTCATATTATTTCAAAATAAACTCTCCTGGGCACAATGGAGAAGAATACAAATATTTTGGGAAGAATTTCGCCATTTCTTACCGACTGATATGAAGTTTCACACTGTAAGTTTCCAGGCCAATTACTCAGAAAATATTATTACAAATTATTCTATTAACTAAAGGGAACTTCAATGCAATATCTTTTTCAGGATTAAAATAGCGTGTTTTTAAATTTGAATATTAAAAAAATGGTATTTTATCCATATTAAAGGCTACACTCAGAAAAGTTCTGCAGTTACTACATGACAGTTATTTGTGTAGTAATGTAGTTAATTTACTTAGAGCAAAATTTTTCAATGTTTTTGACAGTTATTTTTTTAAACTAACTACAAAAACTACCACATTGTAGTAACATTTATTTTATGCAGTCATTTTGAATTTTTTTTACAAATACTTATATTTTCAAGTGTGTGTGCACGCACACGAAGCAAACATGAGCATGTGTCTGAAGCGCTTGTTTAGAAATTTCTAGTGAAAGAATATGAGAAGAACATGTTTTCTCTTGTCTTAGTCATAAAACAACGCCAAAGAGTGAGGACGCGTAATACGGAAAATGTTATATATTTTTTATTAAATTATTAAAATAATAAGGTAAGTTCTATAATATAAAATATAAATTTATTTACGGGAATGTTAAAAAAAAATTTCTTTCAGTTCTTTTATATTCTCATCCCTTTCTACCTAGAGAAAAAAGGAAGCCAAACAACACCATATATCATCCCTCACAGACGGACATCTACAACAATATCTTAATAGTGAAAAATAAAAGTGACAGTAATTGTAAATTTTGTTTCCTCAACTTTAAATTTATTTTAGAATAAAATTAAGTTAGGAGTGTTTACATAAATTTGTTTTTTTATTAAATTAATAATTTTTAAAATAATTTTTATTTATGTTTTTTAACTACATTTGCAGTTGTTTGTACAGTTTTACAATAATTTGCATGTATGTTGTTTCAATTGCATTTGTAGTTGTTTTTACTACATTTTTCAGTTGATTTTTAACAGTTTAAAATAACTTCATATTGCAGTTAATTTAACTGCAAATGTAGTCTACACCTTTTTAAGTGCAAATGCAGTTATTTTAACCGTCATTTGCAGTTGATTTTACCTACATAATTCCCTGAGTGTACTTCATTCAGATGCATTGCATGCAAAAATATTATTCTCTCCGATACTCCTCAAAATTTAACCGTTTATATTTAAATTAAACCAATTTTTCTCTGAGTACAAAGCTGGAATTTAAAAAAAAAAGCTTGAGTGATCCTCCAAGGCATCCGTATTGTGATGGCATAAGCCCTGTTCAACCCTAGCTTTAAATGTCGGCAAGACAGGAAAAATTTCAAAAACACCGTATTTATTAAATTTTGCCTGTTTTCTTTAATTTTTATGTTAATGGTAGCAAGTCAGACCTTAGTATGTGTATCAACAAATTTTCTTTTAAAAAATAAAAATAGCATAATCCCATAGCATATTTAATTCCTTTAATATAACATTTTTTAAAAAAAAATTTCATATTATTCTGTTGAAATCTGAAATATGTTGGATTTACAGAATTCTAAAATATTCTGATTCTGCTCCACCTTGCTGCGTTAACAAAATTTTTGGCTGGTCAACAAAGCCCAGTATTATGATAAGTACAGGAACAAAATTTTCAGACATTAGAAAGTCACAATCATAACAAACTCAAACTTTACCACTCTTTCGCTGAATTTTTAAATGTTCTTGCAAACCAAGAGAAATAAACAAAAGGCGATGCTTTTAACAAAACAAAAAAATACATAGCACCATTTTTGATTTCTTCTAAATTGGGTTTAGTGTTGAAAAAATCTACAAAAGAAATTCACCAGAAAATGGAGATTTGTGGTAAATGTTTCACTGACAAACTCGTTTCGTCTAAATATCGACTAAATTTTATTAATTTATTAAAAAGCTCCGGGACTTGTGAAAAATTCGCGGAAATTTCTATAAAAAGTGAAATTACACAAAAACTACACAAAAATGTCATTATTCAAAAATTATCCAACGAATGTTTAAACAGTCCCGTTTTTGAATAATTATTCAAAAAGTGGCAACACTGAACCATATTCTTTTTTTGCTTTAATTTTTTTCTAAATGTCAAAAAAATGTCGACAATCGATTGTCGCTGAATTTAAATTATTCGCGACGACTTTTGCTGTCGTCGGTCGACAATCGACACAGTTGCGATTAAACTCTTACTGTTAGTTATTTTTATGTATTACAACGAAAATCACATTTCTTTCTTTACAAATCTATTATTTTTCTCTATGTTATAGTTGTAGATATAACTAAAGTTCCTTTAGTAGTAAAACAAGTGTTTGTATGTTGTGTTTTAACCAGGGACGTAACAGTTACAACTTTTATTCAAAAAATTTAATGTTTTAAAATTATTTCTTGCTTGAATATTTTTAATTTTCTCTTTATTTGCTCTGTTTGATTTTTATTTTCAATTCAAACAAAAACAATCCAAACACGATTTTCATTTTTTCAAAAATATGAAAAATTATTTTGTGATTTTTTTTTTCTTTATCAAAAAATAACAGTTAAGAATATAAATCAAAATCCATGGAACCAATGACTTTAACAATTATAATATCCTGATGATGTCAGCTAGTGCTAAAAAAAGATTGAACTGTGATTAAAATTGATATGCCAGCAACTTCCGGCATTCAATTTACGTCAATTTTTAATTTTTATTTTATTATCAAATAAAAACTTTAGTGCTTAATTTTTTCAAAAAAATCATTCTGTAACTTTTATAAAAAGTTTTAAAATAAAAATCAAAAAAGAACAGAAATTTATAGAGTAAAATATAAAAATTGAAAAAATTAAAATGTTTGCCAAACTTGGTGATTTTTTGTGCAATATGATTTATAAAATATAGTGCATTATTGAAATATTATAATTAAACAAAGTTGGGTTGTGACTTTTAAATAAATATAACAGTTATTTTGGGTCTCTGGTTTTAACATTAAAGCTTTTAATTATATTTATAGTGATTAAAACAAAAGCAAAGAAATTTTTTTACAACGATTATTTGTTATTCTGTTTTTGTATTTACACCCCAACCCAACCCTGAATGACTAACTTATGTTGCAATTAAGGAATATTATTAACAATTTGGACTGTACTGTGTTTAGTTGATCTGAAGCTTTTTAAAGATTGTTATTTTTGTTCGGTTTTACGATCAAATATGACAGTTTTTTTTTTTAATTTTCCGTTCTATTTCTCTCCCTATGTTTCGTATTTCAATTGTAGTCGTTGTCAGTTCCATTCTATTTCGTTTCCATTGTTAGTGTTTCAATTCCACTCGTTTCCTGTTCCATTCCATTTCGTTTCACTTATTCAACTTCACTCAATTTTACTTGTTCTTTATTCAGGTTTGTAGCCAAAGAGGTTTGGGCAGACCAGTAAGGGAGCCGTTTCACCCTTTCACCACGTTCTTGGCGAAAATTTCATAAGGTGTGAGGACGACTTTTACTGGAATCATTTTGTTCAGTGTATTAGTATTTTTTTTTGTAATCGATAATAGGTTTTTAGAAGAAAAAAAAATCTTTGAAATGAAGGAGCATTTGAAATTTGTTCTGGATTAGCATAAACCCCAGAGAACAAAGTTTCAGTAATGGGAAAACTTTTCCCTTTTGCCCCTCCCCATATGAATTCCCAAAAATCCAGTCTACGCTGGAGGAGGAACCTACATACCAACCAAACTTCAACTTCCTATCCCCAGTGGTTTGTCAGTGAGATGGTCAGTCACGTTATTTTTCATTATTTTTTATAGAGAGATAAAATTTAAGGCATTTGTGGTTAAATTTATGAGCCTGGCCTGGATTCGATCTTTCTGGTTAGAGGGTTAATGGAGAAACACTGACATATAAAGTACCAATGTCTACTAGAGTATTTTTTTCTCGTATGGTTTTTGTGTGTTCTTACAAGGAAGATATCCCAATGGGTTCTATTTCTCATGCCAAAAGCTATCGAAAAATCGATGGCACAATATCGATTGCTAAATCGATCCACCCATATTGCGCGTGTTGTGGACCCATGGTTGATACTTAATTGAAATATTGGTTAAAAATGGCGCTGTGGGAAAAATAGTATTGAAGCTGAACAAGAACGATTATCGAAAAAAGCTCAGATACACCTCGATAACATTAAATAGGCATGATTATGTGTAAACAGAGCTGTGAAGAATTAATTCCTGAATTCAATTTTTCAATTCTGAATTAAAAATTCTATGAATTAATTCACAAAGCACCATATATTGAATGGAATTAATTCATATTTGTTTTCGTTCGATTTATTTTGTTACGAATTAATTCAATTGCTATAGTTCTTTTTATTAAATCAAATGAATTAATTCACTGGTGAACGCGTTCAATTTTATAAATCGAACGGAAAAAAGTTAATTAATTCCTTACTGAATTAATTCACCACTGAATTCGTTCAATTTCAATTGCGTTCAGTGAATTCAAAAAAATAAAATTACGTTCAGTGAATTAAACAAATAAAATTACGTTCACTGAATTAAAAAAAACAAAAAATACGCTCATTGAACTCAAAGCCTGTTCTCTGCCGTTCAGTAGAAGAAAACATTTATTTACAAATAAAATTTTCAACTAAGCAATTTTACAGCGTTTGCTAGTAAAAATAAACAAATCACATATATATTAAATGTTAGAGAAACCCGATGCACTTTATCAACCTTTATGATTAAAAAATAAAGCCTTTGAATTTGGAAAAAATGTAAATATTAATTTTTCAGCATTTCCCAGTAAAATGTAGATGCTTGACTATGACGTATTTCATTTATACGTTTTTACAATACAATTGTTTACGCCGCGCCGCCGGCCCTTCAATTATCTTGTTCCCTTTGGAATAAACGCGGGAGTTAAGGGCCAAACCACATAACGCGCGAAGATCACGTGGCGGTAAAATGCCGCCGCCACTGCTTATGTGGTTTGGCCCTAATGTCCGTTGTGATCGTGCACCACTGTTGGTAAAAGTGGCACAAAAGTGCCATTTGTGGCACTATTGAATGTTCAATGGCACCATGGCACTCTTTATAGAATTTTGGCACTTTTTAAGAAAATTTCTATATAATTTGATAAAAGGTGGATATCGCTGGTTTTTCACTAAAAGCCGTGCCTACTTAGAACGGGTAGCAAAATTAAAAAACAATCGCTACACTAAAAATTTCTACAATTTTCTGGACCAGCTTCCAGTTCTTCGGGGACAATTTAATCATTATTTTGATCTTTAAAAATAAAAGCAATGGGGATAAAATTAGAAAAACTTTAATTGATTCTATTGTATTGTCCGTCACTGGAATTTTTCAAAAATTTGTTATGGTATTCTAGTTTTTTTATGACAAGCAAAATTTTTAAAAATTTCACCATACAATGGTGAAAGATTTTTCTGCCAAAAATAAAATAAAACGATCAAAAAATTGCAATTTGTAAAAAATTACGATTTTTTCGATAATTTTATGAAATCTTAAATGAAATGAAAACTTAAAAAAATGTCCAGGAACCGCAGAACACAAGAGAACTAGTTCTAAGCACTTGGAGTTTCCTTTAAATTTTAGCATCAAGCATCCTGAGCTTATTCCTAACAACTTTAGCCCCAAAAATCCCATGTTAATACGTAATATTTTGGAGGAATTTGCAGGAATTTTAGAATTGGTAAAAGGTTTGATGCATCTTAAAATAATATCTCAAAATATGAATTAGGTATTTCATATTTTATTTCTGTGAAGAAACATTATAAAATTCTTCAAAAGAAAATAAAATTTTTATATTTTAAATTGTTGACAAATGAAAATATTTGTTTGTTATGTGCTTTTTGTTACATGATAATTTTGTCAAGGTTTTGCTGTGACAATTTTTCTCAGAATACCAAAATTATAATAATTTCCATTCACACCAGTTTTGTGACACTTTTGTTATTGTTATAAAGTTTAGAATAAGGGTGTAAAACGTATAAAAAATTTTAAATAAAAGCTGAACATAATTTTTGAAACATTTGCATGTTGCTTAATTATTTTTGGCACTTTTAAAGCTTTTTTGGCACTTTTTTGGCATCATTTAGGCACCAAACGAAAATTCTCAAATACCATCACTGTCGTGCACTGAGGGTGTGGGTACTGGGTATTCGCATGAAAAACCCTGTACTCCACATCTTCAGGGCACTATCCTTGTTTTGTTTTTATGTTTATTATTGTATTCGTGATCTTGATCGGCAGCAACAGCAGTAAAAACTTAAAAACTAAAATTGTGAAGAAAAGAAATATTTACAAAAAGAAAGGAGAAAACCCTAAAATTTATAAACTAGAAAGTAAAGTAAAAACGATAGCCAAAGAGTGAAAAAGGGAAAGTAGAAGTTTAAGAATATTGTGATTTATAAAATTTATGAAAAAAGAATAATTGAAAAGAAGGAAAAGGAATAGAAAAACAAACAAAACCTTATAACTAATAAAAGAAATTGTAAAATCATATAAAATTTTGAAAGAAAATTAAAAGAACAAAAACTAAAAACTGAATAAACCCAACTATAAACCAAAAAAGAAAAGAAGTGTTTTAAATAAAAGAGATAAAAGAAAAAAAGGTAAAAGAGCTCCGACTGACGTAACCTGACATTCAACAGCCACACCGTAGCCCGAGGATACGGCCACCCCCACGTACTGACCCCAACAACAATGTTTCCTTCTACTGAACGGCAGAAAACAGGCTTTGAATTCAGCAAACGAAATTTTTGTTTTTCAATTAAGTGAACGTAATTTTTTTTTTTCAATTCAGTGAACGTATTTTTTTCTTTTTTAATTCACTGAACGTAATTTAATTTTTTTTAATTCACAGAATGTAATTTTATTTTTTTTTAATTCACTGAATGCAATTTTGTTTTTTTTTTTTAATTCACTGAGTGAAAATGAAATTGAATGAATTCAGTGGTGAATTAATTCAGTAAGGAATTAATTCACTTTTTTGCCGTTCGATTTATAAAATTGAACGCATTCACCAGTGAATTAATTCATTTGATTTAAGAAAGAGAACTATTGCAATAGAATTAATTCTTTGAATTTATTGTTTGATGAACGCGTTCAGTTGAACGAGTTCAGTGAATTACTTAAGAAAAGGAATTCATTTAATTCTAAAGAAAATTGAATTCGATTGGTAGTGAATTCATTCAAAAAAGAATTAATTCTTCAAAGCTCTGTGTGTAAATGTGAACTAAAAAAAATTACTGAATAAGAAAAAAAAAGTGGGAAGAAATAAATTAAAGTTATAAGGAATAACTTAATAAAACCAAACATTGGGTAATTTTTGACCCCAGTAATTTTTGACCCCTAAACATTACATTGGGCCGCTACAAAAAAAATAATAATACGTGCATATTATTTGTTCCCCTTCTAGCACATATCCGAATCTCATTAAGATGAGAACACGTTGGGAGGCCTTCCTTGTTAGTTTATTATCGTATCATGTCAATGACTTCAATACAAGTTTTATTTTTTGTTTTGTGATATAATATTTTTCTGTAACTTTAATGATTTCTTTTTTTTTTTGTGTTAAATAATTTGCGTAATAATTGTTTTTTTTTCAAAGGTTATTTCTTTACAAAGTTAATGCAAAAATTATTTTGACATTGACAAATAAAAAAAAACAAATGAAATAAACTAAAGCAACAAATGTTTTTTAATGTATCTTTTTTATTATCATTTTTTGTTTAAACTTTTTGTTAAAAAATATTTAACTTTGTAATGTTTACACAAATATGACCATGTTTTTTATGTATCACATTTTGTTTGATATTTTTTGTTTTAATTTATAATATTAAATACCCGTATGTGTTCGAAAATATTATTTTCTCACATTTTTAAATATTTTTTTTTATTTAATTCGCATGTAGGAGGAACAAGTTCTTGTGTTGGATGAATTTCAATATTTATTTAATGATTTATATTTTTCTTTACACTTTTTTCAAAATGTGTAAAAACCATTGAAAACTTGGTTTTGTAACTGATTTAAATATGTCAAAATGTCTGAAAATTTATCGATTGAACATAAATATATAATAATTATAGACCATTTAATAAATTAATCTATATCATTATTAAATACCGGTTTCTTGATTTCTTTAAATTTATTTATGTCTTCTACACTAACAGAAAAAATGTTGGTAAAAATTTTAGTTAAAACTATAAAAAAATTAGTTAAAAATTACCTTGCAGAAACAATGCTAAAATTAGCAGATAATTTTTGCTAAATTTTAGTAAAATCAAAGAACAGCAAAAATAAAACTGTTAACTACACCGGATTTTAGTTTTATTTGAGTTAACTTTAAGTTGATATAAAATGACAAACCGCTAAAGTAAACAAGAAATTTTACTTAAGCCTTATGACACTTGCTAGTTTCTACACTCAAAATAATAAGTGTGTTGGCTGAACAGAAAAATTTGTTACTTTAAAAAAATTTATTCGTGTTTTTTGGCTTAAAATAAAGTTTGTTGATTTTAAAACTTTTTTTGTTAAATTCAACAAATCTAAATTAAAGTAAAAAATTTGTAGAACTACAGTTTTATCTGTAATTATAATGAGTCGTAGAATTTATTAAAATTTAGGGTCGCGGGACCCTCCCCGGGCCTAGCCCATATCATGCGAAGGCATATAAGGACACTCACATGGAGCAAACATTTTGTCCGTTTTGTTTTACCTCGTTTAGTTTTCGAGATATAGGCCATTTTATGAAGTGGAAAATTTTTATTAAAAATTTCCGAGGGTTCAAGACCCCGCCAAGGTCCATTTTTGGATAGAGATAACACCTTTCGCTGGGGTTATCGAAATTTTTTAGGGCTAGTCGAAATTTTTATCAATTTTGCTCTATCTCTCTTAGTTTTCGAGATATGGGCCATTTTAAACAATCGGGAGGGAAAGAAATAGCGCCATCTTTACTACTTCGGATACATTGGTGGCGCCATCTACCGGTAATAACAGTAACATGAAAATATTATATTTTAACAATAAAGTTTGTAAAATTTAACGAATGGGTTCTTGAAAATTAGTTTCAAATAACTTTGAAAATTAACACTTAAAATTAGTTAAATTATTGAGGATTTTTAGTATTGTTTTAAATGAACATAACTAAAATCTTTGCTTAAAACAATGTTTCAACTAAAAATTTGTTAAAAATTAGTCAAATCGATTTGAAACCGGTTTGACACGATTTTTCTATGACGTGTATCATCTAAAATCTAACAAAAAACATTAATTTATTTATATTGTTTTTCATTCGAAACCCTTAAGGAACATTGCCTCGACTATTCGCCACATAAAATTCCTGACCAGGAAGCTACGAAAAGTCTGTTAAACCGTAAGTTTCGTCTCAAAGTTTTAGAAAAAATCTTTTTTTGGAGAAGTTTTACTCGTTTTTTTGACATCCACGTTCTTCTTAGAATTTCTGTCCCAAACTTTCTGAACTTTAACTGTTTTAAGCCCAACATTAACTTTAATATGAGCACAAAAGTTTCAGAACATTGAAGGCGGCGCTCGCGGTGCTACATCACGGACAGAAATGTTTGAAAACGCCCTCAATAGCAAAGCTGCACCTTTTTGGCTTTGGTTACAGGTTTTCTCTCAATTATTAGGTTCTTGAAGAACGCTTTAACCACTCTGGAAACACATTGCCTGGTCACGCTTACTTCTGTTGCAATTTTTTTGCAAGTCCACAATGGATTATTTTGAACAGTTTCAATAATATCTTTTGTGCACTTGCTTTCGATTTTTTACTGCAAACCAATAACCCACTCGAATTTGACAAACCGATGCATTTTAAAATCTTACATATTTCTCAAAGATATTTTGATCAAGAAAAATTATTTGAATTAAAGGTGGAAAAAGTTATTAAGTAAAATGTGTGTTACAATTTTTAATGGCGCACTTCTTAATTAATTTCTACAATTATTTTAAAAACCAAAAATCGCTTACAAATTTTATGTAAAAAAAAAAATTATTTAGCTAGCTTTGAAAGCAATTAACATTAACAAGAATTTTCAACATTTTGTTTGTATTGCAAAATTAACACTTTTTGGTTTTAATGAATGTTATTGCTGTGTGCTGCTGTCTGCCTGCCTGCTATTGCTGCTCTTTTGTGCAATCAGCACATTCATTATGTTGCATTATGATGTAATCGAAAAATAAATTTAATTATTTATCTAAAACAAACATTAAAATTCTAAAAAAATAAAATGAACTAAACTGAAGAAAAAATAAATCCTAAATGCGATTTACTAACCTAACAAACCCAAAACAACCATTAGCCCATTTAATACAATTTAAAACTATTTATTTACACGTACTTTTTATGATGACGTTTATTTGTTTGTTGTTGATGTTGCTGTAGTTGTTGTTGTTGCCTGCACAATGACCTAGTTTAGCTTTCATTTTCATTACTTTAAATTTAAAAAGCTTAAAGGCATTTTTTTTTACATCTTTCTCTATAAAAGTTTGTTTAGGTATGGCCCGAAATTTTAAAATCTCAAAAGCTAAGAATAAGTGTGGAAAACCAAAACTGTTGTAACCCTTAAACGAAGTCCCCTCTTCCAAGAATACTTTCTTGCCAGGTATTGCACTACTAGTTTTAACGAAAATGCACTGAAAATATTGTTACGAATTTGGATTGGTCTAGTATAGAAAACTCTAGAATTGTCTGAAAGAAAATATCCCGAAAAACGGTATTTACTAAAATCGTCAATCTGGCAGCACTATATTTAAATACAATGTTAGTACTCTAGGTGTTTCCGGAATTCTCTACCACAACGGAAGTAAAACTATATAAGGCTGCCATATGTGATCTAGTTAGTGACTTGATTATTAGCGGTTGTGTAATTCAGTCGGGATTTAATAAATCATTGTGTTAAAATCACTAGAGTTTGTGTGAGTGTTTATTATTGTATTTAAAATAATAAAGCGTTAAATAAACAAGTGTAAAGCTAAATCAAACTGAAGAGTGTAAATAAAGAAGAGTATAAGCTCAATTAAACAGTGTGTAAGTTATTTTATTTGCTAACAGCACCAGCCCGGTTTATCTAAAGGAGATAAACGAATGTTTTTATAAGATAAAACGTAACAATTGGTGTCAGCGCCAGGGAAACAAGCCGATCAAAATAATCGGCGGCGGCGCCGCAAGCAAAAAATCGGCGGCGGCGGCGGCGATTAAGGTTGAGCCGGATAAAAATCGGCGGCGGCGGCGCAACCAAATAATCGGCGGCGGCGGCGGCTTGCTCGGCTTGATAGAACATTATACACGTAGTTTAAAGATGTTTAAGGTTTTTTCCAAAATATAGCAGTAGAAAATTGTGCAAAAAATTTGGAATTATCAAATAAAAAATAATTTTAAGTTAAAGTCATCGATAAAAATTACAAATTTAGGATTTTTAGTTTTTGAACGGAGCTAGAAGGAGAGATAGTTGGGATTACCAAATATATACATATGTTTATATATTCAACAAAATTTCTACTTTAATCGCTTTAAAATTGTCAAAGTTATACATTTTTTTATAAACATGGAATCTCTGCATTTATAAGAAAATTGAAAATATTAACCTTAATGATTGTGCAAACAAGAACATCGAGTTGCTGAAATTAAATGTTTAGAAAAATTACGATAACTTTTTCAATTTTCAATTAATTTCAACAAAAGAATCTGATTTTACTAAGAACTAAACCCACTTTCAGAATAAATTACAATAGTAAAGAATTGTTTAATACTGTAAAAAAGCCGTCAAAGTATACAAATTAAAAAAAAATTATTTTAATATTTAAAAAAAAAAACTGTCAACATATTTCAGTTACAAATAAATAATTCTATATATATTTGGAAAGCTAAAATTTTTGTCTTTCCAAAAACTTTACAATATTCAAAATCGGTTGAAAAATTGCTGAATTTCAAATTGTTAAGTGCTTGAAGTCGCTCAACAACAGAGTTTTGACACTATCACCCCTGTTCTGAATTTCGAAACTTTTTAATTAGAGTGGTTTTGTAAAATCACACAAAATTCAAAATATCGGAAATTTACTGTTTCAACAAAATTTAGCATACTGACAAATTTTAAAATAAATTTTAACATATTAATTTTTGCAACAAAATATTCGTTTTACTTTCACCAAGCTTTTCCAACACGAAATAAAACGAAGAAAATAATTCGGATGTGGATCACAGAACAGCAAAAAAATTCGGAATGTTTCAATTTAGAATTTTTTATGTGGATTCGGAACTTAAGGTTCAATTAGACGTGCCATATCGCCATAGCCGTAACCATAACGCCAAAGCAGAAAACCAAAATTCAATTGGTTTCTACGGTTACGGTTATGGCGTTATGGCATGTCACTAATAATCGTATACATTGTAACCCATAAGATTGGTTTGAACAGCTGTTTTATATGGTTATGGTTATGGCACGTCTAATTGAACCTTTAGAAATAAACAAACTCTATTTTCACTCAAAATGAAATGTGTTTTTAGAATAAACTAGAAAAAAATATGGTTCCAAAAAAATTATGCTCGAAAAGATGTCAAAGTTGAAAAACTTAGAAGAATTCATTCTTTTTATAATGATCTTTCACGTTTCATTCGGTTTGTAAAAGATTAAAACAAATGTTGCGTTTTTAATTATTTTTATGGGTTTTGTATATGATATCAATATTAAATCCCTCAAATAAGCCACATTTTTATTTAATTTGTAATTATAAACTAAAGTGTTGTCAGAATCATTAGTATATTCATATCTTAGATCTTTTACTGAATGAATAAAATGTCAATTTTGATAAGCCATTTTGTAAAAGATTAGAATTAATGAAAAAATTAATTATTTAAATTGATTGTAATTTCATAAGGAATGTATTCAACATAAGAATACATTCTATTTAATATTAAACTTTGGGAATGAAACCTATGAATTAATTATAAAGGAATGGTTTGATGGAATGATATATATTTAATTTCTAAAGCTGAATTCGGTTTTGTGCGAATTAAGCTAAAATTTAATTAATTCTTTCGAAGCTCTGCCTACAATCTACACTTGGTCATTGAAAAGTATATATGCATATTTTTTATTTTGTAACACTGTGTAATTTGTATCCAAAACTATGGGTGCTAAAGACGTGTTCATTTGAATTCTCTCCTCTATTGCATATGTAAATTTCAGCGAAATCTGTCAGAAGTTTTCAAGCAAAACTTCCATCTTAAGAAATATTTATGAGAAAAATCCTTCTTAGCTCTGACTATAAAACTGGTTCTTTTATTTTTTTTGAACTAAAAAATATACTCTTGATGGTTCAGGAAATGATGAAGTAGAAAATTTGTTTTAAAAATGACATTTGCTTTTAATTTTTTTATTTTGGAAAATTGATACTTCCAGCCGAAATGAGCCGAAAAAAATCGGCGGCGGCGGCTGAGGCAAAAATGACCGGCGGCGGCGGCTTAAACGGCTTACGGCGGCTGGCTTGTTTCTCTGGTCAGCGCGTTGGGATTGGTTATTTTGCTTGCAATAGAAAAGAACCCGGTTTATTTAAGGGAAATAAACCAACGTTTTTAAAAGGTAAAAACGAAACAATATCTTGTTATATTCAAATTCAGACAATGAAACACATTAAACTAATGAGCATACAGGAAAAATTTCGCCCGAAGGCTGCTATGCAGAAAACTCTTCCTCCTGTGACAGAGTAGAAAACCCCTAAGCCCAACTACACAAACACACTTTAGGGAGAATCTACGTCAAACTATCATACCATCATCCGGATTCACCCACTCCGATTTCAACGAAATTCACAACAAATGTGTAATATTACCAGACATCAACAAAACATAAACTTTCGGATCCCAGATATTTTCGGTTTCCGATATATGACGGAAAGCGGTTACAACTATTGAACTTTGGAAGATTAAATTTATTTTTTAGTTTCCTTTTAAAGGTGGAAGTATACAAAGGGAAACAGATTCATTGGGGCAAGCGAATTTTTTTTGCCAATCGAATTGTATGTCTGTGAAGATAAATGTAAATTTAACTAGCAAAGACACAAACCGATTTCGTTAACAGAGCTATGTTATGAGTCAACAGAGCTCTGTTAACTACTTAACAGTAACATGTTAAAATTTTTGGAATGAAGGGTTATGAATTTCAAGCATTATGGGCGATAGGGGCGTGGTCCGACTGACGGAATGAACACAATCTGTGAAGCAGGGTGTATATAACTTTCATCATTTTTTTTTTTGAAAACGCACGTAAGGAATACGTGTAAATAAAGTTTTAAATTCAGTAATTTTAGGCCAAACTGCGGGAAATGTTTGGAGCCACAACGGACAACTGGGAACAGGTTCCTCAATGGTGTATATACTGAAGGTAATACAAGTGATGTATGTTTCAGCCTTGCTATTGAAATCTTCCCCGTCAATTTAGAAAGTTCTAAAAAATGATGCTAAAATTTTCATATTCTATGTTAAATATTTGGATGAAACTGGTGGCCAGTATGGAAAATTGGACAGAGGTTCCTGGATGAAAATCATTTTACAGACTATATTATGGCTGAACTTTCCAATTCTAGTCCTGAAATTTTCCAGGTCAATTTAGAATTGGGAGCAATCTAACATTAAAATAATGTCCTTTTAAGTGAAATTTCATGGGTGAACCTGGTGGTCACTATGGAAAATTGGACAGAGGTTCCTGGACGAAAACAATATCGTAGGCTATTTAAGAGGTCTAGTTTCCAGCCAATGTTTTGGAATTGTGCTGCTCAATTTAGAAACTTGTTAAAAAGGACCCTAAAATTTTTAGAACCTATGTTAAGTATTTGGATGAAACTGGTGGCCAGTATGGAAAATTGGACAGAGGTTCCTGGATGAAAATCATTTTACAGACTATATTATGGCTGAACTTTCCAATTCTAGTCCTGAAATTTTCCAGGTCAATTTAGAATTGGGAGCAATCTAACATTAAAATAATGTCCTTTTAAGTGAAATTTCATGGATGAACCTGGTGGTCACTATGGAAAATTGGACAGAGGTTCCTGGACGAAAACAATATCGTAGGCTATTTAAGAGGTCTAGTTTCCAGCCAATGTTTTGGAATTGTGCTGCTCAATTCAGAAACTTGTTAAAAAGGACCCTAAAATTTTTAGAACCTATGTTAAGTATTTGGATGAAACTGGTGGCCAGTATGGAAAATTGGACAGAGGTTCCTGGATGAAAATCATTTTACAGACTATATTATGGCTGAACTTTCCAATTCTAGTCCTGAAATTTTCCAGGTCAATTTAGAATTGGGAGCAATCTAACATTAAAATAATGTCCTTTTAAGTGAAATTTCATGGGTGAACCTGGTGGTCACTATGGAAAATTGGACAGAGGTTCCTGGACGAAAACAATATCGTAGGCTATTTAAGAGGTCTAGTTTCCAGCCAATGTTTTGGAATTGTGCTGCTCAATTTAGAAACTTGTTTAAAAGGACCCTAAAATTTTTAGAACCTATGTTAAGTATTTGGATGAAACTGGTGGCCAGTATGGAAAATTGGACAGAGGTTCCTGGATGAAAATAATTTTACAGACTATATTATGGCTGAACTTTCCAATTCTAGTCCTGAAATTTTCCAGGTCAATTTAGAATTGGGAGCAATCTAACCTTAAAATAATGTCCTTTTAAGTGAAATTTCATTGGTGAACATGGTGGTCACTATGAAAAATCGGACAGAGGTTCCTAGACGAAAATTGTGTCATAGCTAGCATAAAGGATATATACTCCGGTCGTGGTGGTAAAATCTTCATGGTCCACTTAGAAATGCATCAATTTACAACTTTAAAAAGTTTAAATTTATGTTAAGCAATATAATTAAAATGGCCATCCAAAACTGTTAACTGAGCTATGTTAAGCATTTAACAGCGCAATATAAATAAAAATAATGCCAACCAATACTGTTAACTCAGTTATGCTAAGTAGTGGGAAATATCTGAAGCTACATCGGGCAACTGGAAACAGGTTCCTCAATGATGTATATACTGATGGTAATATAAGTGATGTACGTTCCAGCCTTGCTATTGAAATCTTCCCCGTCAATTTAGAAAGTTCTAAAAAATTACGCTAAAATTTTCATATTCTATGTTAAATATTTGGATGAAACTGGTGGCCAGTATGGAAAATTGGACAGAGGTTCCTGGATGAAAATCATTTTACAGACTATATTATGGCTGAATTTTCAAATTCTAGTCCCGAAATTTTCCAGGTCAATTTAGAATTGGGAGCAATCTAACATTAAAATAATGTCCTTTTAACTGAAATTTCATTGGTGAACATGGTGGTCACTATGGTAAATTGGACAGAGGTTCCTGGACGAAAATCATTTTACAGACTATATTATGGCTGAACTTTCCAATTCTAGTCCTGAAATTTTCCAGGTCAATTTAGAATTGGGAGCAATCTAGCATTAAAATAATGTCCTTTTAGGTGAAAATTCATTGGTGAACATGGTGGTCATTATGGAAAATTGGACAGAGGTTCCTAGACGAAAATTGTGTCATAGCTAGCATAAAGGATATATACTCCGGTCGTGGTGGTAAAATCTTCATGGTCAACTTAGAAATGCATCAATTTACAACTTTAAAAAGTTTAAATTTATGTTAAGCAATATAATTAAAATGGCCATCCAAAACTGTTAACTGAGCTATGTTAAGCATTTAACAGCGCAATAAAAATAATGCCAACCAATACTGTTAACTCAGTTATGCTAAGTAGTGGGAAATATCTGAAGCTACATCGGGCAACTGGAAACAGGTTCCTCAATGATGTATATACTGATGGTAATATAAGTGATGTACGTTCCAGCCTTGCTATTGAAATCTTCCCCGTCAATTTAGAAAGTTCTAAAAAATTACGCTAAAATTTTCATATTCTATGTTAAATATTTGGATGAAACTGGTGGCCAGTATGGAAAATTGGACAGAGGTTCCTGGATGAAAATCATTTTACAGACTATATTATGGCTGAATTTTCCAATTCTAGTCCTGAAATTTTCCAGGTCAATTTAGAATTGGGAGCAATCTAACATTAAAATAATGTCCTTTTAAGTGAAAATTCATTGGTGAACATGGTGGTCATTATGGAAAATTGGACAGAGGTTCCTGTATGAAAATCATTTTACAGACTATATTATGGCTGAACTTTCCAATTCTAGTCCTGAAATTTTCCAGGTCAATTTAGAATTGGGAGCAATCTAACATTAAAATAATGTCCTTTTAAGTGAAATTTCATGGGTGAACCTGGTGGTCACTATGGAAAATTGGACAGAGGTTCCTGGACGAAAACAATATCGTAGGCTATTTAAGAGGTCTAGTTTCCAGCCAATGTTTTGGAATTGTGCTGCTCAATTTAGAAACTTGTTTAAAAGGACCCTAAAATTTTTAGAACCTATGTTAAGTATTTGGATGAAACTGGTGGCCAGTATGGAAAATTGGACAGAGGTTCCTGGATGAAAATCATTTTACAGACTATATTATGGCTGAACTTTCAAATTCTAGTCCTGAAATTTTCCAGGTCAATTTAGAATTGGGAGCAATCTAACATTAAAATAATGTCCTTTTAACTGAAATTTCATTGGTGAACATGGTGGTCACTATGGTAAATTGGACAGAGGTTCCTGGACGAAAATCATTTTACAGACTATATTATGGCTGAACTTTCCAATTCTAGTCCTGAAATTTTCCAGGTCAATTTAGAATTGGGAGCAATCTAGCATTAAAATAATGTCCTTTTAGGTGAAAATTCATTGGTGAACATGGTGGTCATTATGGAAAATTGGACAGAGGTTCCTAGACGAAAATTGTGTCATAGCTAGCATAAAGGATATATACTCCGGTCGTGGTGGTAAAATCTTCATGGTCAACTTAGAAATGCATCAATTTACAACTTTAAAAAGTTTAAATTTATGTTAAGCAATATAATTAAAATGGCCATCCAAAACTGTTAACTGAGCTATGTTAAGCATTTAACAGCGCAATATAAATAAAAATAATGCCAACCAATACTGTTAACTCAGTTATGCTAAGTAGTGGGAAATATCTGAAGCTACATCGGGCAACTGGAAACAGGTTCCTCAATGATGTATATACTGATGGTAATATAAGTGATGTACGTTCCAGCCTTGCTATTGAAATCTTCCCCGTCAATTTAGAAAGTTCTAAAAAATTACGCTAAAATTTTCATATTCTATGTTAAATATTTGGATGAAACTGGTGGCCAGTATGGAAAATTGGACAGAGGTTCCTGGATGAAAATCATTTTACAGACTATATTATGGCTGAATTTTCCAATTCTAGTCCTGAAATTTTCCAGGTCAATTTAGAATTGGGAGCAATCTAACATTAAAATAATGTCCTTTTAAGTGAAAATTCATTGGTGAACATGGTGGTCATTATGGAAAATTGGACAGAGGTTCCTGGATGAAAATCATTTTACAGACTATATTATGGCTGAACTTTCAAATTCTAGTCCCGAAATTTTCCAGGTCAATTTAGAATTGGAAGCAATCTAACACTAAAATAATGTCCTTTTAAGTGAAAATTCATTGGTGAACATGGGGTTCACTATGGAAAATTGGACAGAGGTTCCTGGACGAAAATCATTTTACAGACTATATTATGGCTGAACTTTCCAATTCTAGTCCTGAAATTTTCCAGGTCAATTTAGAATTGGGAGCAATCTAACATTAAAATAATGTCCTTTTATGTGAAATTTCATTGGTGAACATGGTGGTCATTATGGAAAATTGGACAGAGGTTCCTGGATGAAAATCATTTTACAGACTATATTATGGCTGAACTTTCAAATTCTAGTCCTGAAATTTTCCAGGTCAATTTAGAATTGGGAGCAATCTAACATTAAAATAATGTCCTTTTAAGTGAAATTTCATGGGTGAACATGGTGACCACTATGGAAAATTGGACAGAGGTTCCTGGACAAAAATCATGTCATAGATAATCAAAAATGTACATTTTCCAGCCATTGTGGTATAATATTTCTGGTCATTTTAGAAATATTATTAATTTAACTGTAAACACATTATGTTAAGTTATAGAAATTAACATGTGGCCAACCAATGTTAACAAAGCTGTTTAACAGAGCAGTCATGAGAATAACATCATAGTATTGGCGCGCAAAAATATATTTTTGGCGGCAAGTACTCAGCGTTGTAATTTCAATATAGAGGTGCCCACCAGAAAAGAACAAATTTCATAGAAAAAAATACACATTTCAACATCAATATTGCAGTTCCAAATTAGTAAATTAGTAATATTTTTGTATTTTAAATTAATATACATAAGTATTTTGCTATAATGACACAGATATTACCTTCAAAATGCCTCTCTAAATTATATGACAAATACTATTTGAACTACTGTTAAATAAATCTCAATTATATACAAATCTACTTTTAATTTTCAATTTCCCAGTTTAGAAAAACATTACTAGATATTTGGTTATGTAACTGCTCAACTGGTATTGGTAACTAGTTAATTTTCTTATTACATTTCTTATTACTTTTGTATGGGGATGTCGCGAAAAATAATGAGTTATGCTTACACACCAGCATACGAAAAATCAAAAATATGTCGTTACTTATATATTTACCAGTATTGACAAAAATAATATACACCATTTTCAATTGTATTTCGGGAATTATCATTTTATTTCAGAAGTTATCAATTGTTTTTCAGATTTATCAGTTGTAAGAAATAATTAATTTTCAGTTTTATCAATTGCATTTCAGAAGTTATTATTAGAAATTATCAATTGTATTTCAGAAACCGTCAATTGTATTTCAGAAATTATCAATTGTATTTCAGAAATTATCAAATGTGTTTCAGAAATTATTCTTTATTAACTAGGAAATACATTTGATAATTTCTGAGATACCATTAATAGTTTCTGAATACAATTAACAGTTTCTGAAATATAAATAATATTTGCCGAAATACAATTAACAATTTCTAAAATACTTTTGATAATTTCTGAAATACAATTGAAAACTTCTGAAATTTAGTGAAAATGGTGTAGATATTCAAAAAATAGATTTTCAAAAAATTTGTTTTATCAAAGAGTATACATAATAAAGAGATTGGGGGACTCTCTATCACTGGGAAAGCATTTGTTCTATTATGTGCCTTGGAACAGGAACATACTCAAACCAATATCACCCAGCAAACATGGCAATACGAAGAAGGTTCTCCGAACATATCACCAGGAAGAAAACATTTATTGCCGGTAATATCAATTTCGTATTCTGGAAGTTTCCTCCGTCGGAAACAACTGTTACACTAAAACAATACTTCCAGGCAATATGAAAGCAATAACTCATATGGAAGATAAAACGGATATCGCTAAATAAACTCCCGGTACAATAAAAAAACGATTTAGTTTTTTAATTATTAAATTTAAGCCTGAAAAACAATATCTGCATACATAATCTTTTGACCAACTTATAAATTATCTTGATTTCATCTTAGCCGATTTTTCCCGCGCAATTAATCTTAACTTTTCACGAGTTTATTTCCTATTTTTTCACATTGATAAAAGATTTCAAACAAATTTGCTTTATATTCCAAATGATACAAAGGTGATATTGCCGCAATATTGTCATAAAAAGTTATGACAAAAGATAAAATTTTTGAATTATTTTTTTCCAAATATCGTCGAATTATCTTCCAAGTGATAAAAGGAAGACAATTTCAAAGTAAGTACTACTTGATTTTTTTCATTCAAATGACAAATAGAAGATATCGCTTTAATATCTTCTTGGAAGGTATCTTTTAAATGTTTGCAGGGTCATTATGTGCGCTCTTTGTATGACTCAAAACATCGATTGTAACCAGGGATGGAAAATAATAATTTAGTTATAAAAATCAAGAATGGAACTATACTATAGAATTATACTATTCCAACAGTATTATAGCCCTAGATTATGAATTTTAAAAAACCATACGTAAAAAATTGCAAAACAATATCGGAATGCGAAAAAAGGATTTGGGGTTCAAAAAATTAATTAAAAGATTTACATTCTGCAAACGATGCCAAAATTTTATTTTTTTGCAACTAACCACCAAACTTTGTTTTATGAAATGGGCATTATACTCCGTAGATTATAAATTTAAAAACCGCACTTAAAAAATTGCAAAATAATAGAGGAACGCGAAAAGAGACTTTGTGGTAGAAAAAAATAAATAATAAAACTAAATCAGCGATTAACAATCTGCAAATGAATACAATGACGCAAAAATTTTCCTTTTTGCAAATATTTTTTTCGCGATTTTTTTTTTTTTTTTTTGCAAACTAAGCACCAAACTTTTGTGTATAAAATTAGATTATAAATTTAAAAAAACCACACTTACAAAAATTACAAAATAATCGCGTAAAGCGAAAAAAGGCTTTATGGTTCAAAAAATTAATTAAAAAACTTAATCAGCGATTTACATTCAGCAAACAAATATATTGATGAAAAAATTTTTCCTTTTTGCAAATTTTATTTTTCGCGATTTTTTTTTGCAACTAGCCACCAAACTTTGTTGTATAAAATGTGTATTATAGTCCCTAGATTATAAATTAAAAAGAAACGTACTTAAAAAATTGCAAAATAAAAGCGGAACGCGAAGAAAGACTTTGTGGTACAAAAAATTAATTAGGAAACGTAATCAGCGATTTAGATTCTGCAAACAAATATATTGATGCAAAAATTTTCTTTTTTGCCAATTTTATATTTCGCGGGTTTTTTTGCAACTAGCCACCAAACTTTATTGTATGAAATGTGTATTATAGCCCCTAGATTATAAATTTAAAAAAACGCACATAAAGAATTGCAAACTAATAGCGGAATTTGAAAAAAGACTTTATGGTACAAAAATTTAATCCCTAGGTTATATATTTAAAAACAAACCGCACTTAAAAAGTTGCAAAATAACGGCCGAATTCGAAAAAGGCTTTATGGTACAGAAAATGAATTAAAAGAGGTAATCAGCGATCGACATTCTGCAAATGAATATATTGTTGCAAAAATTTCGCTTTTTGCAAATGTTTTTTTTTTCGCAATTTGTGCTAATATTTGCTAATATCTAAATATTTAATTTTAATTTTTTTTAACGAGCCAAAGAGGAAGCTATTTTTTAGTTACTTACATTTTTAAATATGTAAGAGCGATCTAACATTTTTTTGTATAAGAGCCCGATTAAGTGAGCCTTTTACATCCCTGATTAACCAGTCGGAGTTCGTTCCTGTTCCAAGCCGCATAATATTTTTTCAAATAAAAAATATTGAGAGAGTTGCAAGGCCATTGGTTTTATACCAAAAAATATTTCTTTGTTATAGAATTTTGTTTTAATTAAGTATGCTCGTGACGGGATAGCTCTACCATCTCAGCTATCTAGACATGTTATATTTGATATATAAAAAAATAATTGACATGCTGCACACAACTATGCTTATGCGACAAACTAACAAAAATCGAAAATATTTACTATATCCTTACCAGTGTTAAAAAAATATTCTGCCTAAATATAGATTTTCCAAAAAATTTAAAGAAAAATCTAGAAAATTATATTTGAAATAATGATAGAGATAAGTCATTATTGGTAACGCATTATTTTTTATTTTGAAATAATGGAAAAAAATAACTAGTTGTTACCCAGTGTAGAAATGGTAATGACATCCCGAGTAAAAAAGTTTTGATATAACCATATATTATTTTATGTAATTGCATATAGTAACTTATAGTTACATATGGCCACATATGCTTTTAAATTCAAGAAGATATACTTTTATATAGTCATATGTTAGATATTTTTTCCTCAAAGGTTTTAATATGGAGACATATGTGATTTTATATTATTACATACAGGCCTACATATAATTGCATGTGCTATATATAAGTACATAAAGTAACATATTGCAGATATAATTACATATACGTTTATATATAATTTAATATGACACTATACATAATAATATAAAACTATATGTGGAGCCATATAAGAAATATTTCATAATTTGTGTTAGATATGATTATATATATTTTAGATATGATTATAACTTAATATGGTTCCATATCTACAATATTTCATAGTTTCTTTAATATATAACAATACAACGTTCTTTATAATATCATCTATAATTATATATTGTCCCACATAAGCAATTATTTCAAAGTGATTTTGTATAAAAATATATAAGGTCCATATAAAACCGTATTATATTATATGTGGTTCTATGTTAATGATTTTGAACTATTTTTAGATTTAGTAATTACTAGGGATTGACGCGTTACTAGAAATGTTCGTGAGTCACGTTATTCACACATGATCGTGAGTAATAATTACTATACTCAAGTGCGTGAGTCTGAGAATATATAATTCCTACTTGATTCGTGCGTGAGCGTGAATAAGAATATATAACCCGTGCATGAGTCGTGTGTGAGTTTATTTTTTGCATCATATATTTTTAGTAATTTTTACTATTTTGTAATATTTTACTATTTTTTTTTACTATTTTTCTTATATCTTGGTTGTATAACAAAATCCTATTAACTTTAAAATCTCAGTCTTGTTAACTTTATTTTAAAATTACTAAAAATAAAAAAATTTTGTTCATGTTTAATGCACTGTCATTGTAAATCTGGATAAAAGTAATGGAAGATTTATCGAAATTATAGGATCTCCAGCAGACCTTTGGGTTAATCATTATATTTGTAAATTACACATGCAATTACACAATTACATGTAATTGTAATTGAAAAAAATTCAATTACAATTACATATTATTTGTAATTGTAATTAAAAAAAAAACAATTACAAGTAATTTGTAATTGAAAATTTTCAATTATACATTATATATAATTGTAATTGAAAAAATGTCAATTACAATTACATTTTTTCGGAAAAGAAATAATGACAAAAAGCTCAAAAATTTTAACAAAAAACACTTTAATTCTAAACGTAATTGAAATTTGTAATTGAAATCACCTTCAATTACAATTACTTGTAATTGAAAATTTTCAATTACAGTTACATGAAATGTAATTGAGTTTTTTTTTAATTTCAATTACATTTATTTGCAATTGTAATTAAATCCCCTAGGTCTGATCTCCAGATATTGCATATCTTTTTTATTTAAAAAAATAATTTTTGTATATTGTTAGATGTGGTCATATATAATATGATCTAAAGTATAAGGTCAATTTTTAGATATAATTGTATCAAACTATGTCCACTTTTATAACATTTTATATAATTTTATACAAAAAGATATAATTTGATGTAATTGGATGAGGACAAAATTCGGATACAATTGTATCGAATTGCATAAAATTGTACCAAATTGTATACAATTGTACACAATTCGATACAATAAGATACAATAAGATGTTCTCATTTTTCGGATATAATTATATCTAATTACATAAAAGATTATATATAATTAAATATAACTTCATATGGCTACATATCATTTTTTTTTACATGGGATATCATTATTTTTTGGACTACCAGTAATGACACCCACTTACCTTCTGCATTATTTTAAAACATATAATAATGAGTTACTGATAATGACTTATTTTTATCATTATTTCAAATAGAAAATAATTTGCTAGATTTGTTTGAAAATTTTCTGAAATCTATTTTTAGACTCAATATTTTTTAATCACTGGTAAGGATATATGTAACCACATATTTTTTGATTTTTTGTATGTTGGCGAGTAAGCTTACTTGTGTGCAGCAGGTCAATTGTGTTTTTATCTATTAAATATTACATGTCGATTTGTAGACCCAAGTTCGATTGCCGCACCACGAAATTTTATTTAAAAAAATACAATAAAAAATATTTTTTTTTTATATAATTAATTTTTTTGAAAATCTATTTTTAGACTCATTATTTTTGTCAGTACTGGTAAGCACACAGGTAGCGTTATATTTTTTGATTTTTCGTATGCTGGTGTGTAACCATAACTCATTATTTTTCGCGACATCGCCATATAAAGGTAATAAGAAATGTAATAACAAAAGTAACTAGTTACCATTACAAAGTATGTACTTACATAACCACATATGTGGTAATGATTTTCTACACTGGGTATTTTCGTCAAAAATATATGGGCAACAAAAACAAATTTTCGTTACTTTGCTTTCGTTTACACCATTTTCGTATTACATAAACAGGGGCTTACATAGAAAAAAAATTCAAAGTAATTTGAAGAAAGCATCTGATGTATTATTTCAAAAATAAATAAAATTTAAAAATACAACTGAAATAAAGCAATAGCAATTTAAATTTAAATGATATTGTTTGAAGTAAAAAAAAAGTCGAAATACTTATGTATATTAATTTAAAATACGAAAATATTACTAATTTACTAATTTGGAACTGCAATATTGATGTTGAAATGTATATTTTTGTATGAAATTTGTTCTTTTCTAGTGGGCACCCCTATATTGAAATTACAACGCTGAGTACTTGCCGCCAATAAATATATTTTTGCGCGCCAATACTATGATGTTATTCTCATTACTGCTCTGTTAAACAGCTTTGTTAACATTGGTTGGCCACATGTTAAATTATATAACTTAACATAATGCGTTTAAAGTTAAATCAGGGGGTTTCCATCAGCTGCTTTTAAAAATGGTTTATGAGCCAAAAAATTTCACGCAAGAAAGAGAGGAACAACAGAAGGAATATGAAGAAAATTAAAAGCGAATGAGATAAAATGAAGTAATTCGGGAAAACAAAAAAAAAACAATAAAATCGTTTTTACAACAAAAAAAAAAAAAAACAAAAGTTAAAAGCAAAAAATTTATTTAAATTAATTAATTATTATTTATTTCCTTATTAAAGTTGTTTTTGTTACCGTTTTATTCAGTAATCGTAAAATATTAATTTTTTCACTTTTCTTTTTCTCATTCTTCACTGAAATTAACAGACCCGAGCATCCATACAAATAATTGTGCACGAGTTAACATAATTTCTTGGGAAGAAAACTCTTTCCTTTAAATCATCTTAGGTTAAATTAATAATATTTCCAAATTGACCAATTCTCCACTGTAACTACCATCCGAAAATGTTACCTAATTAGTTGTCACTTGTAAGAATTTTCATAATAAAATTTTTCAATTTCAACATCAAATTGTTGGAATTTCTAAAATGACCAGGAGACTGGAAATAGCATCTTTGGAAAGTATATACCCTAAAGCACCAATGATCAAACTTTCTTCCAGGAACCTTTTTCCAAACTTTAGTTGTGACCACATTAGTTTTTACTTAAAAATTCTGTATGAATTTTCATAATAAAATTGTAAAATTTAAACATTAAATTGCTCCAATTTTTAACACGACCAGAAGAATGGAAATGGCATCTTTGGAACATACATACGATATTGTAAAAAGGATAAATATTTCATCCCAGAACTTTTTCCATGCCTTTGTTTTTGTCATTAAAAATGTCTTCATGGATTTTTCTTATTTAATTTTAAAATGTATTATATGTGACTTGGAAAATGCAGTTTTTACTTTTATCATGACATTAATTTCTGATTAAAAAAATATACTACACTGTTAACCAGCTTTGTTAACATTGGTTGGCCGCCTGTTAATTTCTATAACTTAACATAATGTGTTTAAAGTTAAATTAATAATATTTCTAAATTGACCAGAAATATTATACCACAATGGCTGGAAAATGTACATTTTTGATTATCTATGACATGATTTTCGTCCAGGAACCTCTGTCCAATTTTCCATACTGGCCACCAGTTTCATCCAAATACTTAACATAGGTTCTAAAAATTTTAGGGTCCTTTTTAACAAGTTTCTAAATTGAGCAGCACAATTCCAAAACATTGGCTGGAAACTAGACCTCTTAAATAGCCTACGATATTGTTTTCGTCCAGGAACCTCTGTCCAATTTTCCATAGTGACCACCATGTTCACCCATGAAATTTCACTTAAAAGGACATTATTTTAATGTTAGATTGCTCCCAATTCTAAATTGACCTGGAAAATTTCGGGACTAGAATTTGAAAGTTCAGCCATAATATAGTCTGTAAAATGATTTTCATCCAGGAACCTCTGTCCAATTTTCCATAATGACCACCATGTTCACCAATGAAATTTCACTTAAAAGGACATTATTTTAATGTTAGATTGCTCCCAATTCTAAATTGACCTGGAAAATTTCAGGACTAGAATTGGAAAGTTCAGCCATTATATAGTCTGTAAAGTGATTTTCACCCAGGAACCTCTGTCCAATTTTCCATACTGGCCACCAGTTTCATCCAAATACTTAACATAGGTTCCAAAAATTTTAGGGTCCTTTTTAACAAGTTTCTAAATTGAGCAGCACAATTCCATAACATTGGCTGGAAACTAGACCTCTTAAATAGCCTAAGATATTGTTTTCGTCCAGGAACCTCTGTCCAATTTTCCATAGTGACCCCCATGTTCACCAACGAATTTTCACTTAAAAGGACATTATTTTAATGTTAGATTGCTCCCAATTCTAAATTGACCTGGAAAATTTCAGGACTAGAATTGGAAAGTTCAGCCATAATATAGTCTGTAAAATGATTTTCATCCAGGAACCTCTGTCCAATTTTCCATACTGGCCACCAGTTTCATCCAAATATTTAACATAGAATATGAAAATTTTAGCGTAATTTTTTAGAACTTTCTAAATTGACGGGGAAGATTTCAATAGCAAGGCTGGAACGTACATCACTTATATTACCATCAGTATATACATCATTGAGGAACCTGTTTCCAGTTGCCGATGTAGCTTCAGATATTTCCCACTACTTAGCATAACTGAGTTAACAGTATTGGTTGGCATTATTTTTATTTATATTGCGCTGTTAAATGCTTAACATAGCTCAGTTAACAGTTTTGGATGGCCATTTTAATTATATTGCTTAACATAAATTTAAACTTTTTAAAGTTGTAAATTGATGCATTTCTAAGTGGACCATGAAGATTTTACCACCACGACCGGAGTATATATCCTTTATGCTAGCTATGACACAATTTTCGTCTAGGAACCTCTGTCCGATTTTTCATAGTGACCACCATGTTCACCAATGAAATTTCACTTAAAAGGACATTATTTTAAGGTTAGATTGCTCCCAATTCTAAATTGACCTGGAAAATTTCAGGACTAGAATTGGAAAGTTCAGCCATAATATAGTCTGTAAAATTATTTTCATCCAGGAACCTCTGTCCAATTTTCCATACTGGCCACCAGTTTCATCCAAATACTTAACATAGGTTCTAAAAATTTTAGGGTCCTTTTAAACAAGTTTCTAAATTGAGCAGCACAATTCCAAAACATTGGCTGGAAACTAGACCTCTTAAATAGCCTACGATATTGTTTTCGTCCAGGAACCTCTGTCCAATTTTCCATAGTGACCACCAGGTTCACCCATGAAATTTCACTTAAAAGGACATTATTTTAATGTTAGATTGCTCCCAATTCTAAATTGACCTGGAAAATTTCAGGACTAGAATTGGAAAGTTCAGCCATAATATAGTCTGTAAAATGATTTTCATCCAGGAACCTCTGTCCAATTTTCCATACTGGCCACCAGTTTCATCCAAATACTTAACATAGGTTCTAAAAATTTTAGGGTCCTTTTTAACAAGTTTCTGAATTGAGCAGCACAATTCCAAAACATTGGCTGGAAACTAGACCTCTTAAATAGCCTACGATATTGTTTTCGTCCAGGAACCTCTGTCCAATTTTCCATAGTGACCACCAGGTTCATCCATGAAATTTCACTTAAAAGGACATTATTTTAATGTTAGATTGCTCCCAATTCTAAATTGACCTGGAAAATTTCAGGACTAGAATTGGAAAGTTCAGCCATAATATAGTCTGTAAAATGATTTTCATCCAGGAACCTCTGTCCAATTTTCCATACTGGCCACCAGTTTCATCCAAATACTTAACATAGGTTCTAAAAATTTTAGGGTCCTTTTTAACAAGTTTCTAAATTGAGCAGCACAATTCCAATACATTGGCTGGAAACTAGACCTCTTAAATAGCCTACGATATTGTTTTCGTCCAGGAACCTCTGTCCAATTTTCCATAGTGACCACCAGGTTCACCCATGAAATTTCACTTAAAAGGACATTATTTTAATGTTAGATTGCTCCCAATTCTAAATTGACCTGGAAAATTTCAGGACTAGAATTGGAAAGTTCAGCCATAATATAGTCTGTAAAATGATTTTCATCCAGGAACCTCTGTCCAATTTTCCATACTGGCCACCAGTTTCATCCAAATATTTAACATAGAATATGAAAATTTTAGCATCATTTTTTAGAACTTTCTAAATTGACGGGGAAGATTTCAATAGCAAGGCTGAAACATACATCACTTGTATTACCTTCAGTATATACACCATTGAGGAACCTGTTCCCAGTTGTCCGTTGTGGCTCCAAACATTTCCCGCAGTTTGGCCTAAAATTACTGAATTTAAAACTTTATTTACACGTATTCCTTACGTGCGTTTTCAAAAAAAAAAATGATGAAAGTTATATACACCCTGCTTCACAGATTGTGTTCATTCCGTCAGTCGGACCACGCCCCTATCGCCCATAATGCTTGAAATTCATAACCCTTCATTCCAAAAGTTTTAACATGTTACTGTTAAGTAGTTAACAGAGCTCTGTTGACTAATAACATAGCTCTGTTAACGAAATCGGTTTGTGTCTTTGCTAGTTAAATTTACATTTATCTTCACAGACATTCGAATTGTTAGGTTCGCGCCATCGTTTGTAACAACAAAAATTCGATTAGTACGACCAAATATCAGTTAAAACAATATTTGCACTACGCCAGGAACACATTTAATTGTTACAACAAAATAATTGCAACTAAATGATTGAGTTCAAGGAATTAGATTGTCACAATGAATCTGATGTCCCTGTGTACCCTTTAACATGTTATGCATATAGATTTTTTCGATGAAAAAGACAAAAGTAATTTTTTTGGGGGGGTTTTGAGTTCAGAAGCCCATAGTTAAAAAATTATATTTTTGAAAATTGAAAATAAAAAATATATGATCTTTTACATTTGTAGAAAATTTCAATGTGAAACCTCGAGTGGTTTCTGAGTTACGGGACAAAACCTGGCGCTTAGTATGTTTTGTGTTCATCAAAGACATAAAAAATACGTACATAATGTATGCCTTTAATGAACATACTTCGGGCCACGTTTCAACCCATAACTCAGAAAACAATTGAGGACACAGTTTGAAATTTTCTACAAGCGTAGAAGAGAGTTTACTAATTAAAATACATTTTCTTTAAGAATTTTAAAAAATATAGTTTTCTCAAATATGGGCTTTTGAACTGAAGACCCCAAAAAATTAACTTTGACTTTTTGGTCGAAGAAATCGATATGCATATAATTTTAAAGGGCAGACTTTCACCTTTAAATTATATTTTGTCCAGATCAAAAGTTATAACCGATTTTATAAAGACCCTTTAGAGAATTTTTAACATTTTTGCCAATTTTCATGAAGTCATATTTCGGAGACGGAAAGGGTCTGGTATCCGAAAGTTCAAGTATTGTTGGAGGCTCCCTGTGAGAAAAAGTCGTCAGTTGAACCTATCCCATGACTTGTCCTGTTACCTGTGTAAACAGGACCGGTCTGAAAGGGCCAACCCAGGGGCTGGTGAAAATGGGACCGGTCTGAAAGTAGTTACCGCGTGATCTGAACCTATCCCATGACTTGTCCTGTTACCTGTGTAAACAGGACCGGTCTGAAAGGGCCAACCCAGGGGCTGGTGAAAATGGGACCGGTCTGAAAGTAGTTACCGCGTGATCTGTGCCGTAACTGGTACAAATAAAAAGTCTCGAATAATCTACCCCGTGACTGGCTAAAACATGATCATTAAAAATGAAAAAATACCCAGCAGAAACTGGGTAATGACAGATCGTTAACAAACGGATTATCATTACTTGGTAATTCGTATGGTAATGACTTGTTATTATCAAGTTTTTGCTGGGTAAGTTTAAGTAAACGAAAATTTTGCCACGATTTCAAAACTTAATGGGTCGATTACCGAACCTCAGTGGCGTTGCCAGTTGCCAAAAAGATATTACGTATGGCAACAGGCAACTAACAGCTGTGAAATTCAGTTGCCAAATAGTGATTATATTGGTAACCGCGAAGTTTTGGTTGCTGTAGTTGTTTAAAGCAAAATAAAAAGCCGGGATTGTTAAAATGTAAGTATTTTTATTATTAAATTATACAAAGTTTTTGTTCGTTAATTGTACGACTTCTTTTAAAACCACCGACAACGTAGATTGGGCCATTCCCAGACTAAAGTCGTTGCCGTGAGATTTTTATAAACTTCCTTCAGCAAAAAGGTTGATCTGTGAAAATAATATTGGAACAAGTGCAGTTTACGGGAATAGCAAAAAAAAAAAAAAAAAATACAATGTAGTGCTTTTTGAGCTGATTACAAAAATATAAATATTTTTTGTCGGACTCGCCTACTTTCGAGTGGGCGGGGCTTTAAAGATTAAAATTGAAATTGGAATAAGTCCCCGTGTAAAAAAGTTTAGATCTGATCACATCTTTTTGGATCTAAATAGATATGATTCATTCTAATTAGATCCTGTACCAGATCTCATCAAATATGATCAGATATGGCATATGTGATAATACCTTATGGCAAGATCTGATCAGATCTAGTGGCAAATCTGTTGAAATCTAAAGTGATCTGGACAATTGCCCTAGATATGCCTAGATCTGATCAGATCTAATTAGATCTCAAATTTGTCCCCAATTTTGAAATCTAATTAGATCTGGTAAGATCTACTAAGATCTGGCCAGATATGCCTAGATCTGATCAGATCTAATTCGATCGCAAATTTGTCCCAATTTTGAGATCTAATTAGATCTGGTAAGATCTACTGAGATCTGGCCAGATCTGATATTTTTTACACGGATCCGGAGATACTTATTCGATCAGGACAAAATGCACACTAACTGAAAGGTCTGTAAAATACCTTTTTGATAAGGTCCAATATGACCCCAAATATTAACCCATTGTGGACTAAATAAACATTTTTGTTTTTTTTCATTGACTTTTTGCATGACTTTTTCTTAGGGGTTTTCTCCTATGTGATGGGCAGTTTAGTAACTTCGCTGAGTAAAATTTTTCTGTGTTGCGGGCCTTCGGCCGGGCTTAGGGGTTTTCTCCTATGTAAGAAAATATAACAAAAAAACTAAAAGAAAAATGTAATTTTGCCTCAATATACAATAATTGCTTTCCCACACATTTATTCACTGTTAGATTTCAAAACTCAAAGTTTTTTATCCAGTCCACTCTAATGTTCACCACCGTCATCACCGACTTCATCATCTTTTTCTATTTTTGTGGGCAGTTTTCTTTAAAGTTGAAGTTTGTTTTTTGTTCTTTGTACTTTGTACGGTTTGTAGTTGTGTTTGTATATTTTCATTTCTTTTAAGAATTTTTTTTATTACACTTTTAGGTTAATTAACAAATTTTCAACAACAAATTGTCTGTTTTTCTTCTTATAAACATTAGAATACAAATTAAACAAAAAAAAAATAACAAAATAATGTAACACATTTGTTTTGTTTTTTTGTAGCTTCTTCGCAGACAACTGAATTTTTGGTTAAAAATGCCCCACTGAGTTTTAGCAGTTTATTTTATTCTTGTCCAAATAGTTTGAATTCAATTATACTTTGGCATGACGTGTTTGGAAATTAATATAAGAACGAAAAAATTGGTTACACAAGTATCAGTTAGCTGAAATTTAACTTGCAATACTTGCTATACAACAAATTTGTTATAAATATTTAACAGGAAGTAGCCTTATTTGATACCTTATCAGTTACCTTATCAACTACTTTCAACTCAAATTTTAATTTTTAATTGATTTTTTTTTTGTCTGTAACAAAAAGAAATAACACATACAGATACAGCCTTTCCTCACATAACGCGGTTTATTCGTTTTACAAAAGCACCGCGTTTGCTCACGCCGAAAAAGCGCCCTGCAGGTAATATATTTGCTGGTAATATATACGGGGAATTTCAAAAATGTATGAGAATCACTGAAACTGACCTTAGACGGCTCTTATTTCTAAAGTTTTCCAAACTGAGAAAATGATTGATAAAGTTAGGTAGAATATACACTCTACATCAAAACCAGGTCTTGCAAAGTGTTAGTTTCTAAAGTCTTCATGTATTGAAAAATGGAAAATGAATTGAAACTTACACTCAACAAAAAAAGTCTGTAATGGCTACTGAAAATTTTACTGTATTACGGGATATTTTACCACTTTCAACTTTTCGGTATATTTTGTTTGATAATTTTAGCAAAGCATTTGTAGTACAACGAAATTAGTAGAAAAAATTAGTAACAGTTAATAAATTTTCGTAAAATTAGCAACAAATTTTACTAAATATTAGTATCACTCAAAAAAAAAAAACTTAATTCATATTTATAAAAACCCAGATAGAAATTGCCGACGTTGCAACAAAAATTGTACTGGGAGAGCACTTTTTTCTACGAAATGCCGGTACTACTTAAAACGTGCTTCGCCAGTACTGTTTTCTGAAAATTAACGAGCTTTTTTTAATTTATTAAAATTAATAATTATATAAGTTTTATGTGTTTTTGCACCTACACTCATAGAAAAAAGTTTGTAGAAAAGTTAGTAAAACTCTTAGTACTTCAACTTAACAAATTTTTAACTACCCAGGTAGAAAAATACAAACGGCACAATGTCGGCCCGGTATTAGAGACGGTAGTACATGTACTGGCAATGCGTCGGATTTTCAACTTTCACTGTACTGGCATGTTGTCGAAATGATAACACCAATAAACGCTTGGCCGTAGTTATTTCCCAACGTTGGCGCAGGCTTGGGATTTTATTTTTTTGGTATTATCCCAGTACATTTAATAACAATTTTAGTAGTTTGCTAGTACTTTACTGTCCTTTTAGTGTACATCATACATTTTGTCGAAACTTTACAAGAAAAGAATGGTTATGTCTCTCTTACATAAATAATTGTGTAAAAGATGCAAAAATACATAAAATTTATAAAATTGTTAATTTTAAATTAAAAAAGCTCGTTAATTTTCAGAAAACAGTATTGGCAAAGTAAGTTTTAAGTAGTACCGCCAATTCGTAAAAAACAGTGCTCTCCCAGTACAATTTTTGTTGCAACGTCGGCAATTTCTACCTGGGTAATTTTTAGTTAAAATTTAATTTTTAGTTAATTTTCTTGCTACCCGTGTAAAAAAGATCAGATCTGGCCAGATCTCAGCACATCTTACCAGATCTATATAGATCTCAAAATTGGGGACAAATTTGAGATCTAATTAGATCTGATCAGATCTAGGCATATCTGGCCAGATCTTCATAGATCTTACCAGATCTAATCAGATCTCAAAATTGGGGACAAATTTGAGATCTAATTAGATCTAGGCATATCTTGCGCATTTGTCCAGATCACTTTAGATTTGAACAAATTTGGCACTAGATCTTATCAGATCTTGCCATAAGGTATTATCACATATGCCATATCTGATCATATTTGATGTGATCTGGTACAGGATCTAATTAGATTGAATCATATCTATTGAGAACCAAAAAAATCTGGTCAGATCTAAACTTTTTTACACGGGTACCTCCACATTACTAACTTACACATTTTTTTGCTATTTTTTTTTTGCTGAATTTAGTTACTAATTTTTAACAATAAATTTGCTAACTTTACAGTATTTTGCTGAATTTTTTGTAACCTTAACCACCAATTTTGGAGCGCTTATAAACAGAATGTTAAATGACTCATAAAAATTACTGCATATTTTTAACTCGCCAAAAATAATGCAAAAAGTTTTTTAAATAAAGCTAAATTGAAATGGAAGTACATATCCGATCAGCAAACAATGAAAATCAAAAGAAAGGTATCTGAAATACATTTTCCCAATCAGAAAAATACAAACGGGAAAGCGGTGGTAAAGCACTTTAACAGGTAGTACAAGTACTGGCAAAAAGTGCTTTCCCAGTACTAATATGCCAGCGTTGGGAGGGCAAAAGAAAAGTTGGTCTTGAAGGAGCTTTCCCACAAACAAAAAATTGATTTTATAAAACAAAAAAAATTTTAAATTAAAAAAAATCAAAAAAAAAATGTTTCCTTGCAACCGGATTTGAACTCGAAACCTTCTGACTACAAACCTTTTTTTAACAAAGCATCAGCATTTGTATAAAATTGTTGGTCTACCAGTGAATTGATTTTTATACCACTGGAAGCATTGGATAACCACTGGTTGCAAACCCTGGCATATCACTCTAAGCCAATTCTATGGCAGTGGTTTTTTTTATAAACCCCCGAAATTTTTGTAAAACAAATACTGGCAAAACGCTTTTTGCAAACGCTGGCAAAGCGTCCCAAATGAGTGTTCTGCCAGTCATTTATTTTTAACACCGTGGTTACCCAGTGGTATGCCAGTGCTTGATTTTTTGTACCACTGGCGATTTCTGACTGGGTAGTTATGGTTAACATATTATTGTCTATAAATATTACCACTTTTACAAAAAATCATTTTTGGGAAATTTTCATTGGCATTGAAATATAATTGACATTACTTTATCTCAATGTCAATGCCAACAAATTTCATCACCATTCAATGCCAATGAAATTTTTTCAATTTGCATTGATGAAAACAATGGTAATGAAATGTACACATAATTGAAGAAAAAGCATTGTAATATAAAAAAATATAAGAAATACGCGAATTTTTATTTTTTTTTCTTAATTTATTTTTTTATTAAAACACGAAAATAAATACTTCTTTCATTAATTATAAATGGGCATTTAGGCATTGAACAATGCAAATTGAAAAAATTTCAATTAATTGACACATTCAATAAACTGGTCCCAAGTATGTTTTTAAATACAAATTAATTTTTTATTTATTAATTTTCATTTCATTTGCTCCTTTTTTACCTTTTTCCAGTCCACTAGTAATCTGCAAAAGTTTTGTTGATTTCAGAAAATTTTAGCAAAAATTTTGTAGATTTAACAGTTTTTTTTTTGCTATTTTCATTTTACTATTATTTAGCAATTTTTTTTTGCTGATTTCAGCAAGTTAAATTGTTATTTGCAATTAACAAAAATTTAGCTCAAATATTACTAAAATTCTGTAAATTTAACAGTTTTTTTGCTGTTTTCATTTTATTAATATTTAGCAAACTGATTCTGCTAATATTAGCAGTTTTTTCTGCAGCATCATTTTTAACTAATTTTTAGTAACTTTTTCTGTTATTTTTACGGACTTATTTGTATGAGTGGATTACAAAATTATTTATGTAAGAGAGACATAGCCATTCTTTTCTTGTGAAGTTTCGACAGAATGCATAAAAAATCTGTGATGTACACTAAAAGGACAGTAAAGAAACAACAAACTACTAAATTTGTTATTAAATGTACTGGGATAATACCAAAAAAATAAAATCCCAAGCATGCGACAACGTTTATTGGTGTTATCATTTCGACAACATGCCAGTACAGTGAAAGTTGAAAATCCGACGCATTGCCAGTACATGTACTACCGTCTCCAATACCGGGCCGACATTGTGCCGTTTGTATTTTTCTACCTGGGAAGCTTTATAAATGTGATGAAAAACAAAAATAAAACTTGAAAATATGATAGCCCAGGTGGAAATTGCCCACGGTAGAAAAAAATAGTACTGGGAGAGCACTGTTTTTTTATTATGCCAGTACCACTTAAAATGTGCTTTGCCACTGTTTTCTGCTATTTTAACAAGATTTTTTCTATCTAATTTTTAATAGAATTTCAATATAACTTTTTTCATAATATTTTTTATATAAAACAGCGAGAAACCAGAATATTTAAGAAAAACTTTTTATTTTCTAGTTTTGCAATTATTTCATAAATATTTTGAAACAAAAATATATATTTTTTATTATTTTATTCAAATTTAGGGTTTACCACCAGATTTTTAATTGATTTTATAGTACTGATTTTTACACAGTACACTGATTTTTTGTATTTAAAGTACTGGCAAGTTACTGAATATTTTTTATTTATAGTACTGGGAAAACACCAGGAAGTAACAAAATCCAACACTGGGCCAACGTGGGCAAATACCTACGGCCAAGCGTATATTGGTGTTATCATTTCGACACCGTACCAGTACTGGAAACGTAAAAAATCCGACACATCGCCAGTACATGCACTACCGTCTCCAACGCTGAGCCAGTACTGTGCCGTTCGTATTTTTCTATCTGGGAGTCTTTGTTTAATGCAAAATAATATCATTTCTTAATATTTATCCCTTTGAGACCCAGCATTCACGATTGTGAGATGTGATGTTTTCGATTAACGCCTTTATTTTGTCGTCATCAGTAGTGGTTGGACGAACAGTATGTGGTGCATCTTGCACATTTTTAACCAACTTGTTCTTTACTAATGAAAATACCCAGGTAGAAAAATACAAACGGCACAATGTCGGCGCGGTTTTGGAGATGGTATTACATGTACTGGCAATGCGTCGGATTTCAACTTTCACTGTACTGGCATGTTGTCGAAATGATAACACCAATAAACGCTTGACCGTAGTTATTTCGCAACGTTGGCGCAGGCTTGGGATTTCATTTTTTTGGTATTATTCCAGTACATTTCACTACAATTTTAGTAGTTTGCTAGTACTTTACTGTCCTCTTAGTGTACATCACAGATTTTTAATGTATTCTTTCGAAGATTCACAAGAAAAGAATGACGATGTCTCTCTTACATAAATAATTGTGTAATATATCCCAGCGAAAAAAGAGATTCCGAAGCAGTAGAAAAAGCACTACAATTGATGATCTAGATGTACTTCTTTTTTTAACATAAACACTAATGATTTTAACATTGAGTTGTCATAGGAGAGGAGTACTCCGACTTTAACATTTTTTCAGCACTTTTTGAACGAGTGCAAAGGAAGCTCTTTTTCACCAATTAAAAGTTGTTAATGCGAGATATTGTTCCTTATTCTCTTCAATAAAAGTACTTATTAAACAAGTGTAAAAGGTGCACTCCAATTCAATATTGGTTTCAGTACTATTTTTACAGGTACATAAAAATCAATTTCTCACCATTTTTTTATATATATACATATTTTTAAAAATTAAAAAAAATATTGAATTTAAACCAGGGACGTAACAGCTATAACTTTTATTCAAAAAACTTATTGTTTTACAATTATTTCTTGTTTGAATATTTTTAATTTTTTGTTTATTTGCTCTGTTTGATTTTTATTTTTAATTCAAACAAAAACAATCCAAACACGATTTTTATTTTTTCAAAAATAATAAAAGTTATTTTGTGATTTTTTTTTCTTTATCAAAAAATAACAATTAAGAATATAAATCAAAAGCCATAGAACCAATGACTTCAACAATTATAATATCCTGATGATGTCAACTAGTGTGAATAAAAGATTGAACAGTGATTTAAAGTGAGTAAATATGTATATTCCAACAACTTCCGGCATTCAATTTAGATCAATTTTTAATTTTTATTTTATTATCAAATAAAAAAGTTACTGCTTAACTTTTTCAAAAAAATCATTCTGTAACTTTTATAAAAAGTTTTAAAATAAAAATCAAAAAACAACAGAAATTTATAGAGTAAAATATAAAAATTTAAAAAATTAAAATCTTTGGCAAACTTTGTGATTTTTTTGTGCACTATGATTTAAAAGATATACTGCATTATTGATATATTATAATTAAATAAATTTGGGTGGTGACTTTTTAAGAAATATAACAGTTATTTTGGGTCTCTGATTTAAACAAATTAATTATAAATATTAAAAAAAAATTAATAGAATAAAAGAAAAATTAAAAAAAAAATAAAAAAATATTGGTCCCGCCGGGAATCGAACCCGGGACCCTCTGTTTGGAAATGCCAAATGATACCAAAATCACTTTTTACGATCACTTTTAGAGCAATTACTCTTTAGAAGCAATACTTAAGTGATTTTTTGGATGTGGTTCAGAAGTTATTCTAAAAAAGCTGTAAAAATGTAATAACGGATACTTGGGAAGCAATGAAAGAAGTGATTTTTTGAAGTTGTTCAGAAGTAATTCTAAGAAAGCTGTAAAAATGCAATAACGAATACTTGGGAAGCAATGAAAGAAGTGATTTTTTGAAGTTGTTCAGAATAACTTCTAAAAAAGCAGTAAAAATACACTAACGGATACTTGTGAAGCATTAAAAGAAGTAGTTTGTAAAGCACTACTTGCAATTTTTTTTGCTGAGATGTAAAAATACATAAAAATTATAAAATTGTTAATTTTAATAAATTAAAAAAAGCTCGTTAATTTTCAGAAAACAGTACCGGAAAAGCAAGTTTTAGTTAGTACCGCCATTTCGTAAAAAACAATTTTTGTTGTAACGTCCCAGCAAAAATATTAAGGAGTACTTCAAAAAGAATGACTATTTTATCTACATCCAATAAAATAATATACAAAAATAAAATAAAACAAATACAACAACACATAGCGACATGACGCGCAAGCATAGTTTTCTACTGAAAAATTGTTAAATTTACAGCAGTATCGGATCTTTCCTATAACACGCACGTGTTAAATTCATTGATGGAATTGCCAAATTTGAACTAATTTTATTTTTGAGTTGCGTTTTTTCTGGAGCTGTTAGTAGTTCAAAATTTGACATTTCCATCAATGAATTTAACACGTGCGTGTCATAGGAAAGATCTGATACTGCTGTAAATTTAACAATTGTTCAGTAGAAAACTATGCTTGTGCGTCATGTCACTATGTGTTGTTGTATTTGTTTTATTTTATTTTTGCATTATCTTATTTTGAATGTACAGAAAAAAGTCATGCATTAAAAAGTGGATGTTCTCTTTTTGCAGGGGTGTCATTGCGAGTTATCATGCTTCATTGTCTTCAATAAAAGAACTTTTTAAGCAAGTGCAAAAGGTGCACTGCAATTCAGTATTGTTTTCAGTTCTTTTTCCTCATTTTTATTTTATATATTTTTAAAAATTGGAAAATTAAAAAAATATTGAATTTGAACAAATTAATTATAAATATTAAAAAAATTAAAAATATATTGGTCCCTTCAGGATTCGAACCCGCGATTCATCTGTTTAGAAATACCAAAGATACCAAAATCACTTTTAGAGCAATTATGCTTTAGAAGCAATACTTAAGTGATTTTTTGGTTATTGTTCAGAAGTAATTCTAAAAAAGCTGTAAAAATATACTAACGGATACTTTGGAAGCAATGAAAGAAGTTATTTTTTGAAGTTGATCACAATTACTTCTAAATAAGCAGTAAAAATATACTAACGGATACTAGTGAAGCAGTAGTTTGTAAAGCATTACTTCCAATTTTTTTTTGCTGGGTTTGTAAAGATATGCCATCATTTATTCGTCACACTGATGGAATTTTTCATAAAATGTTGTGAAAATGTTCATTTCATTTATTAAAAGTTTCATACACTCAACGAGAAATTTTACTAGATTCATAAAATATATGAAGCTTTTTCATCAAATTTAAGAAATTTTCTTTTACTTTCTGAAGAAAACTTCATTAGTGAAAATTTTGAATAAAACTAGTCCAGCAAAATTATCTCTGTGTAAGTTGGCTAAATTTAAACAAAAAATAATTAGAGTGTACGGACGTATAATTTTCCAGTGCAGAAATACATTTTAAAGTGAAAAACCAAATTTAAGTTACATTTTACTCACTTATTACTGCGCAAACTGTAAAACTCACCTGTAAAAAAAAAGAAAAAAAACAGAATTAATAATAAAATTTAAAAAATATATATATACATAATTAAAGTGGGGTCTAAATTAAGGGGGGTAAATACTGTACACTAATAGAAAAAAGTTCGTAAAAAATTTAGTTAAAACTACTAAAAATTAGTTAAAAATGATGCTGCAGAAAAAACTGCTAAATTAGCAGATTATTTTTGCTATATATTAGTAATATAGGAACTACTAAAAATTATTTAAAAATGATGCTGCAGAAAAAAACTGCTAAATTAGCAGATTATTTTTGCTATATATTAGTAATATAGGAACAGCAAAAATAAAACTGTTAAATATACAGAATTTTAGTTATATTTGAGCTAAATTTTTGTAAATGGAGAATAGCAAATAAACCTGCTAAAATCAGCAAAAAATTTTGCTAAATAATTAGTAACCTAAAAAATCACAAAAAAATTAAAAATTTTCGAAGTTTTTTTTTTAGATTTTTTTTTTAAATGCAAATAAAAATCGAACCCTTTGAAAACAGCAGTTTACAATTTTTTAGCAAATATTTTTGCTGATTTTAGCGGAATAGACTGCTATTTGCATTCAACTAAATTTAACTTTGAATTAACAAAAATTTTGTAGATTTAACATTTTATTTTTGCTATTTTTAGTCTACAAATATTTAGCAAAATTTTCAGCAGATTTTACAGTACAATTAGCTATTTTCAATTAACTAAAAGTTAGCCTAAATATTACTAAAATTCTGTAAATTTAAGTTTTAATTTTGCTGTTTTCATTTTACTAGTATTTAGTAAAAAAAATCTGCTAATTTTAGCAGTTTTTTCTGCAGCATAAATTTTAACTAATTTTTAGTAACTTTTTCTGCTATTTTTACAGATTTATTTCTATGAGTGTAACTACAGTATTTTAAAGGGCATATTTGAACGGTTGTCAAAAATTCAATTAACAATATTTTTAATATTTTATTTTCTAATAAAAAACCATATTATTGTAGTATTTTCAAAAAATATCAGTTTTATATTTCCCCAGCCAAAATTGCCAGAGTTGCCACTTCATTACTGGCCTTTTTTTAAAAAATGCAAAATCGGCTGCCACTGTTCAGCCTTCATTAATTATCGGAAAATAAAAATGTAAAGTGATTCTTAATCCCAAATAAATTCTCTAGTCCTTATCGTGGCCCGATTTTTATTTAAAAAAATTTTTTTTAACAAAGTTACCACTCAAACTTAAAAATTCCAAAAAAGGCAAGAAAAAACACATTTGCTCGTGGATATAAAATTTATTTGACCAAAATTCAAAAAAAGGGGTACGATAAGGAAGAGTTTTTTGTGGCCTACAAAAGAAAAAACCCCAGATCGAAATCGGTTAACCCGCCTTTGCTGTACAGTTGCAGCCGATTTTGAACTCAGGGTTGTGGGAAAACGCGTTTAAAGTTTAAAATTAATTTTACGCTAAGAAACCAGCAAAATTTCAAAAAGTCGTGTATGAATAAAATTTATATCTCGCAGTTTTCTACATGTACACCAAATTGGGGAAGAATCGGATAAAGATTATTTTATATATTAACCCAAATATTCTTAAAAACGATGGTAGAGAACTTATTAGACATTTAATTTATGTCAAAATCTTTTGTTGCGTACATTTTTTAATTTGTTTTTTATTTTTTATATACATTGATTACTTTTGTGGCTTATAAAAAGCCATGAAGTACCTGCATCATATAACGTGCCTTCGCCCACCATCGAGGAATCGTCATTGGATTTTCTTTAACGACTGAGTGCAATTCTTGCATCTTTAGATGTAGCTTTTTATTCTTTTTATTCTGCTGTATTATGCCAAATAAGATTTATAATAAAGACAATGATAAAAAACGCTCCCAAAAAAGTTTGTGTAAAAATTTTATGCATAGAAAATTACTTCGTGACTAAAATATATTCTACAAAAAAACATGTGTAAATTTTCATATACTGAAAAGTATGCCCTATCCAAATAAAATATAAAAAAAAATTCGAAAACAAAATTTTTCCTCGAGTCGATACCCCCATTAAAAGAACATATTGTTGTTGTGTCAGGCATATTTGTTAAACTAACAAAGAAACTACTTGAAGGCCAAGTCTTATATTTTAATGCAAATTAAAAATGCGTTGGAGGGGGCAAAACTAGTAAACATAAACATTAATTTACATAAAAATAAAATACCCCCAAAACAATAAAAAAGTTGTGCAATTTTTTGTCCCACATTTTAACCTCATGAAGTAAGATTGGGCCGCTAAAATAGTGCCCTTATTTATTATTCCCCCCCCCCCCTGACACAACAACATATCAAAATTCAATTGACATCATAGAGTTTGCCTCAAAGGTGATTCCTTGTGTGAACAGAAAAAAACTAATTTAGTCCCGATTTAGCGAACCCCTGCAAAAAACTTTAAGAAATCCTTTCTGTGTCTACATTTAAACTAAAAAAACTCATCAACAAAGCAATACAACGACAAAAACATATAGACATCTAACGCACATGCATAATTTTCTGCCGAAAAATTGTTAAATTCACAACAGTAGGCAATTCCTGTAACTTTTTGCGAGAGAAGTTTTCGCATCGAAAAGTGTAAAACATAAAATTCACTGTTTCTCTATTTGGGAATAAAAATTGTTTCTGTATTTCATTACAAAAAGAGACAACATTGTTTACGTTTCTATTACGTTTTTTTTGGAATATTCGACGACATCTGTCAAACAATAACAAAAAAAATATCAGCAAACAAAAAACCGCGAAAAATAAACTAAGAAGCCCAATAGATATAGACATTTTTAAACAAAAAAGGTTACCTTTTCTGTAGTTTTACCAGCCATTTTTTTATTTCAGAAATATATTTTGCTTCAAAAATTAATAAAATATAAAGTTGTTTACAAACTACTCATTTAGTTTATTAACGAACTAGTTCAATTGAATGATTCAATTAATTGTGTGATACAAACTACTGAAACAATATTAGTTTTTTTTTTAATCGTTAAATCGTTCTTTCCTTTTGTGTTTTATTTATATGTAGAACAATTGCATCTCTTTCCATAAAAAGGCATGGTTTTCCACTAAACACATTTCAAAGTTTTTATATTTATAGTAAAACTCGCTTAAGATGAACTCCGTTGGACCAGAAAAATTAGTTCGTCAAAAAATAAAAAGTGCATAATTGCCGAAGTACTTCGGTCAAATATAACTTTAATAGTTTTCTGCTTAGTTATACAATTCTTTAGATAAAATATAATATTTTCTAAGATAAGTTGCAAAAGTAAAAACTTAGGTAACTTAACATACTCGTATTTTGAAGTACGTGAAAATAGAATAGGTCAAAAACTAAGGCAAGTTGACAAAAAACAAACTACATTAATATATTTTATTACTATTACTTAGACAAAATAGTTTAAAGTTGTACTTTACCTAAGTACTTCGATAATTTTATCCCTTTTATATTTTACGAGAACTAAGCGGGCCAAAATTTGTTTAAAATTTCTTAATTATTCACAAAATATTTAAAAATCTCTAAAATCAATTTCAATTTTCATATAATCCATTTAATTTTAAAAATTGTAAAATTATACAAACAAAAATTCCAAAAAAAAAAATTGTCAAGTTTTGGAAAATTCGCCTTAAGCAAGTTCGTGTTAACAGATGTTTCTTATATTGAAATTGTTGCCAAAACGTCAGGACTTTCGAATTAGTTCCCATTTAACGAGAATTCGTCTAATCGAGTTCGTATTATAGGTATAGATTTTCTGTCGCCAAAATGAACGATTAAGCCTAACTCTACTAAAATAAACAATTCTCGCACTATTTTAAATACCCGAGTAAAAAAAATTATATATAATCATATATGGCATATATTACAATATATAATTATACATGTCGTTATGTATATCCATATATAATTATATATGACGTTTTTTCACAAAATTTTTCCTTATATTATGCCATATATAATTTCATCTAATTAGATATTGGCCTTCATAATATTAGATATGGCATATATAATTATATATTACATGACATGGTTGATCTTATTGCATATATAGTTATATATAGAACTATATCTTAATATATATGGTGGCATTTTAGCAATATATAATTATATATGGTATCATTTAAACAATATATAATTATATATGGTGACAGTTAAACTAGATATTATCATATATGGTGCCATTTAAACAATATATGGTCATATATGGTAATTCAGTTCCAGATATGATAATATATGGTACTATATATAGTGCGATATATATTTATATATGGTGTTATTTAAGCTATATATTATCATATATGGTGCCATTCAAACCATATATTATCATATATGGTGCAATTTCAACAATATATGCCCATATATGGTACCTCATGAACAATATTTTCAATACAGATGCAGATATGATAATATATGCTACCATATATAGTCCCATATATATTGATATATGGTGTCATTTAAACAATAATAATATATAGACATATATGGTATCATTTAAACAATATATTGTCATATATGGCACAATTTAAACAATATATGGTCAAATTTGGTACCACATCAACATTTTGAATACAATTCCATATATGGTTTAATTTGAATAATGTAAAACTATGTATGGCGCTATAAAAAATATTATCAGATATGTTACTTCATTAACAATTTTATAATACAGTGTCATATATTGTAATATATGTATATCATTTAATATATATTGATGTATGGTAATGGTACAATAATTCCAATATCAGTTGAGATACAATTTGTGGGTCCATATCAACAATTTGTTCACGTACATTTAACATATATATTTGTACATTTAAGTTATAATTTATAAACACTTTATAAAGTTAAATAGTTCCATAAACCTCGTCTAACTGTATAGAATGTTTATGAATATACGATTTAATGTATAATAATTACAACTACAAATTGGTGCCATTATCTAAAATTTAATTTAATGTTAACTTATAATAAAATAAAAATGTATTTCCTAAAAATAAAAATATAGTGTTAATTAATGTTAATATACAATAGGTTTAAGTTGAACATCCCAGACAGAAAAATATAATTCGGCACAATGCTGGCAAACCGTTGGCGATGGTCGGTTATGCGTTGGCAGAACGTTGCATTAACTATCTTGGCAAAAAAATAGATTTCAAAAAACATTTTTGAAAAAATTGAGAAAACTTTTTTTAATATTTGCTTTTAAAAACATGAAATTTAACCCAGTCCACCAGATTGTCAGCCAAGACCTCTACACTCTAATCTAACGAGACTTGTTATAGATGTGTGATAGCTACAAATTAAATGAATAATAAAAGCATTTCGAGCTAACTTATAAGCATCGAAAAAAGGTATTCCAGAAATTATTACATGTATTTTAGAAAATTTTAATTGTATATCACAAAATATTATTTGCACTTCAGAAACTACAATATTACGCAAATTTAATTATTTATTTATTTAGTTGTGTCCAGAAATAATGAAATCTATTTCAGAATTCCATAGCTAATAGAGAAAAATTTCTCAAATACATTTCATAATTTCGGAAATACGATTGATAATTTCTGAAATACAGTTTGATAATTTCTGAAATACAGTTGTGAATTTCGGAAATACAATTAATAATTTCTGAAACACAATTGATAAAACTGAACTTCAATTGACTAGTTCGGAAATACAATTCATAAATGTGAAAAATAATTGATGAGTTCTGAAACACAATTGATAAAACTGAAATTCAATTGATTATTTCTGAAATACAATAGATAAATCTTAAAACAATTAATACAATTGGAAATGGTGTAGAGCGTCAAAAAGATGTAAATAAAATTATTTTATTCAAAGATTTCAATTTAATAAAAAAATAAATATATAATTTTATAAAAAAATTTATAGAAAAAAAAATTTTAATTTTATAAAAAGAAATTAATTTTGTAAAAGAAATGCATATTGAACTCGTTACCTTCTGAGTTTAAACCTTATTTTAACAAAATATTGTAATTTTTATACAATCAGTGCTCTGCCAGTCTATTATTTTTTGAACAGTTGGCAATATATGTCTGGGATATTATTTAATCCCAAATAAATGGAGATCTTACGTAGTACCCAAATATAATGCGGCATCTAATTTTATCTGTCATTTTTATGGATACTTTTAGATGTCAATCCCCAAATATATTGCTGTTTCTAATTCGATCTGCCATTTTAATACCGAAATAAATTGCTGGATCTAATTCGATCTGCCATTTTTCTGATAAATTTAGATCCAAGTTTATCCCCAAATATATTGCTGGATCTAATTTGATCTGCCATTTTTCGGTTAAATTTAGATCCAAGTTTATCCCCATATATATTGCTGGATCTAATTCGATTAGGAATTTTTCGGATAAATTTAGATCTAAGTTTATCCTCATATATATTGCTGGATCTAATTCGATCTGGCATTTTTCGGATAAATTTACATCCAAGTTTATCCCTAAATATATTGCTGGATCTAATTCGATCTGCCACTTTTTCGGATCAAATTAGATCTAAGTTTATCCACAAATATATAGCTGGATCTAATTCGATCTGCCATTTTTTGGATCAAATTAGGTCTTACTAAATCCCAAAATATATTGCTGGATCTAATTTGATCTGCCAATTTTCTATTCAATTTATATCCAAGTTTATCCACAAATATATTGCTGAATCTAATTCGATGTGCCATTTTTCGGATCAAATTAGATCTAAGTTAATCCACAAATATATTGCTGGATCTAATTTCATCTGCCATTTTTCAGATCAATTTATATCTAAGTTTATCCACAAATATATTGCTGGATCTAATTCGATGTGCCATTTTTCGGATCAAATTAGATCTAAGTTTATCCCCAAATATATAGCTAGATCTAATTCGATCTGCCACTTTTTCGGATCAAATTAGATATACGTTTATCCACAAATATATTGCGGGATCTAATTTGATCTGCCAAAATTGAGATCAAATTAGATCTAAGTTTATCCCCAAATATATAGCTGGATCTAATTGGATCCGCCATTTTTCGGATCAAATTAGATCTAAAAATATCCGCAAATATATAGCTGGATCCGCCAATTTTCGGATCAAAATAGATCTAGGTTTATCCCCAAAGATATCACTGGACCTCCCAATTTTGAGATATAACTTGATCTTAGTTTATCCCCATATATACAATGGGATCTAATACGATATGATTGGATACACCCAATTTTGAGATCTAATTGGATCAGCTAGATATTACAGCAGATCTTAAACAATATCAAATTGGATATAATTAGATATTGCGCGAGATCAATTTTTTTTACTCGGGTAGTGAATAATTTTGACACATGAAATGAAAAACACATTTTTCCAGAAGTGGTGGGAAAAAACCTTCTGTAAGTTTCACAAAAAAAAAAAAGTTGTAGAAGCGGTTGTGTGAGAAAAATTACATTTTGTACCAATTCACATCGTTTTTGTTTCAAATCGCACGTTTCATGACTCTCTCGACGCGAAAGATACAGGAATTACCTATGACCAGATTCCACTACAAAGATATCTTGGAAAATACGATGTTGACCTATGCTGAGGAAAGTATGCCTCTTAGATGGACATTCTAGCAGGATAACGATCCAAAGCATACTTCTAAGTTGGTAAAGGATTGGTTCCAAGACAATCATGTGGCCCTACTTGACTGGCCAAATCAATCTCCGGACTTAAACCCCATCGAAAATCTTTGGGGATAGTTAAAACAAAGAATTGGAAAGGAGGTTTTTAAAAATAAGGATCAGTTATGGAATTTTGTTCAAAAACTTGGAAGGAAGCTTATTGCCAGCATGCCAAAAAGAGTCAACAAATTTTTTTTAAAATAATGGTGCATATACCGGCTTTTAACGAAACTCAGCTAAAATCACTCAATTTAGCAGAAAAGACTTGAATTTTTTACTGTTTTGCTTATTTTAACTAAATGTACTTATTATTTTGTCCAATGTTTTTTGATTAATTACTTAGTTTTTGAACAAGACTGAATTTAATGTGTGTTTTTTGTTATTGTTTTATGGTCTAATTCATAAACTTTTACAACAGTCTTATTGTAGGATTTTAAGCTAATTTGTGAAAAACAGTATTCATATTTGCTTAATAATGAAGAAAATAATAAAGGTTTATAGTTGGTACTCACTAACTTTAAACCTTTTATAAAGTTTGGAGTGAGGAAGCCACCATTTAATTGTTAATTATTTCATTTTCAGGCATGAAATGATTTATTATAGCCATCCCATCCCTAGAATGTGTGGCTTCCAACAACTTGCATTCATCAAATTGAAAAAAACTACAACAATTGCGTAGCCAATGACCATTTTCGAAAAAATTTCAAAAAAAATGTAAAAATTAAATTAAAAAGAAAAACAAAACAATAGTGATGTACAGACTGTCAAAACATTATTCGAAATTCGATTACTTTTGTATGCTTTGAATAATATGTTCTAAAAAATTACTTTTTTACACACATTTCCATTGATTTGCTTTATAAATAAAAAAAAATATTTTTAATGGTTTTTAAATTTATCTTAGCACATCATTAGTTCTCTAATTTAAGGAAATACATTTTCACTTCCGATTACCGAGTCAATCGTTTACTAAATTTGAAAATCACTTACGACTTATTTGGGAGAAGAGAGAAAATAAACAATAGTGTTGCCAGTATCAAATCGAAAAATTAAGTTATAGTTAAAATACGATTATGAATCAAGATTTCTAATAACTCTTTATTAAGCGAAATATCTACTTTAACTATAGCAAGCTTCAAATACCAAATACATTTTTTTTATGAATTAGCACATTAGTATTTATTTTATTTCTAATGTTATAGTGTATTTAGACTGGGCAAAAACTAGTAGTTTTTGGCGATTTTTAGTTTTCGAGCCGAAAACTCCAAAATTAATATAGTTTTTCCATACAAACCGAAAACCAGATTCCACCTGGTTTTTGCCAAAAACCAAATAAAAATATCTGAAATGTGCATTTTTGATACACCCGGTATCATTTATAATTAATTTTCGCTACACCATGTTACAACGAATATAGGAGTAAAGCAAGTGTCAAAAAAATATTTTTTAATTTTTTAAGAATATTTCTAGTTTAGCTTGAAATTGTGTGATGTTATTCTTTTTTAAATGTATTAAAAATTTGTTTACATTAATTTAACAATAAAAGAAAGAAAGAAAAGTGTATAGTAAAAAAGTGTTGTGACAAAGAAAAACAAAATAATCAGTGTAAATGAATTGGCTTTCGTAATTTAGTTTTGTACAAAAACCAGCTGGTTTTTGCTTGGTCTAAATTCAGTATTATAACAAACCAAAATAGTATTTGTTTTTTCTTTTAATTTAAATAAATTTTCGGCTACGAGCCTTTAAAAAAATATTTAAGGCTGTACTTATTATTTTGCCCATATGTGCATAACTCAAGAACACGAACAATGTTTTCAGTCATTTTGTATAGCAGTGTGTGACTGAGTGAGTTAAGTACCGACCACAACTCCAGCAATATGTGTTCGAATCCTGCCGACGGCGTTTTTTTTTTTTTTTTAATGAAGTAAATATTTTTAAATGAATGTTTTTTAGTTTGATTTTAGATCATAAATTAATATCACTTTCTGTTTAAATTATTTTTCAAATTAAAGAAAGATGATACAATTTTCACAAGTCAATTACAAAGAATAATAAATGTTGAAAGAATTCGATAAGGCCAGCAAGACAGAATACGTATTTTCGGCTTTCGCTACAAAGCCATCATCTGTGTCATTTGCCTTGATGGGTTAAACTTGGACAATCGTCTAGTTATGTGAAAATTGAAAGCAAATCGAATATGTTAACAACTCAACTTAGACTTACATCAACGAAATCTAACAATGCTATTTTTATCCTTTATTTTTACTCTTTTTTGCTTTGAACCTTAATTATTAAAGTATCTCAACTGGTTCTATTCAACTCTGTATATGATAAACTCAGATTTTTGCATTACAATGAACTGTTAAGCTGAAATTTAAATGTATGTTATTTAAATTATATTTTTGTACCGTATCATGTGTTTTTAAGATGAATGAGGGGCATGTATAGTTGATCTTTTATTTAGTAAATAAATTTTTATTTTTTTTATTTTTTGTGTAATTTTTTAAATTTTATTAAAATTTAAATAATTCCAAATATATTGTAGGATCAATTTTGATCTCAAATTATCCAATTCGATCTCCAAAATTAAATTATCCGTTTGTTACTAATTGGATCTTAATTAATCCCATGGGATAGTTTGGGATCTATCAGGATCTCAATTTGATATTATTGGATCTCCCAATTTTGAGACCTATTTGGATCTAATTTAATCCTGTAATATATTTACTGGATACCGAAATTTTGAGATGAACTTGGATAAGATTAAATGTCGATCTATATCAAATGAGATACGACTACATATGCTAGATATAATGTTTTTTTGATCGGGTGGGTATAAAATCGACTAATTTCTCTACATGTTGTTTGGTTGTAATTTGTTTAATTTTTCGCATATTCTTATAAATTTTTCGATAAAATAGTCATGCATTTAGAAATACATACTCACTATTTTTTTTTTTTTTTTTTTTTTTTTTTTGTTGCAGCAACATAAGTATTGTAGTCGAATTGGCTTTTCGTTAAGACGCATACCAGTTAAACTGATTATTCATAATATTAATATTTTAATGGCAAAAAAATATATTATTTATGAGATTCAATTTAGAAAATCTTCATATTGCTATAATTTATTTGTAATTTCCTTTTAGTTCCAAAAGAGTTAATATTTTTTTAAAAGAAACTAAAAACGCACATATTATTATTTTTTTTTTCTTTGAAATCCTGTTTGGGATTTCCCGGTCAACATTTTCTATTTGCCTGAAAACTAATTTATTACCAATTAATGTTTTCTTAATATTTTATAACAGGTTTATTGAAATCAATTCATTTTTCTTAATTTATGAACAAATGAGTCGTGTAGGTGTTTACAAATTTGTGTATCTAGTAGTAAATTACGGAAAAAATTAAAATTTGATAAAAATCTTGAAAATAAAAATTAGGTCGTTTAAAAAATGTATTTCGACTATTTGTGTAAAATAAATCAAAATAAATTTCATAATTTTTTTTTATGATTTTGTAAATTATTCATAAGGTTAATATGTAGGTATGTGTATATGGACGTACGTACATTCATATTTAAAAATAAGTAAAATAAACTGACTGACTTTACTAAAACTTCAAGCAGATGTTTATTTTATTTCGCTGATAGTGCACGTTAAAAATAACATTGCAATAAAAAAACAAAAAATTGACAAAAAAAAAAAACCATAACTTTCAGGTAGGGAAGGTATTAATAAATAAATATCTAACCCATATTATGGTGGTCATTGATTACACTATGCGACAGTCAAAATCGGGATGGGATGAAACCAACGGGAAATGTTATATCGGTCAAAAACAAGTTATACGTGTCCCGGCGTTTCGCTGGGGCACCCCTAGGAATCGAGATATCTATTTTTTGACATAACTCGAGAACCATTAGTCCGATTTTGCTCAAACAATTTTAAAAAAATTAAAAATTACAATTCCTTTAATCTGTTCATATAACGTTTTTCTATATACTCAACAGTTTTGCCGGTAAAAATAAATGTTTTTTACCGCTACCATAAAAATCAATAACCTTTTGTTTATTACTTTTTTTTAATATTTTAGGCAAAAAATATTTTTTTCTTCATACATTTATTTTTACCGGCAAAACTGTTGAGTATATAGAAAAACGTTATATGAACAGATTAAAGGAATTGTAATTTTTAATTTTTTTTAAATTGTTTGAGCAAAATCGGACCAGTGGTTCTCGAGTTATGTAAAAAAAAAGACCACCAAAGGTCAAATCGATATATCTCGATTCCTAGGGTTGACCCAGCGAAACGCCGGGACACGTATAACTTCTTTTTTACCGATATAACTTTCCCCGGTAGTTTGAACCCTTCCCGATCACTGACCCCTACCATTTGTCTCACAGTGTTATATACGCCCAGTAAAATTCTGTTAAGGGCAGAGGTTGTTTTTTTTATAAAAAAATATATTATTTTGTGAATTTTACAACTGGTTTATTAGAAAATAAAATTATTATCACTAGATTTTTTAGCTAATCGACAATCTTTTGTTCTGGAGGCAAATTAAAAATTTGTAGGCTTTTAAAAATTGTTGATGCTTTTTTTATGTATGGAATAAAAAAAAGTTAAAACCGAAACCTAAGCCGGTTTTTAGTAAAAACGATTTTTCGAATCAACCGAAAACAGTTTTTTTTTTCTTTTGATACTCTGTATAAACACTCAATTTTTTTTAGCTTTCTCTATAGTTCATGAAAATATTTGAGAAAAATAATTAATTGCATTTTACTTACAAGGAGGGTCTCTTAGTTCCTGCAGGGACAAAATTAAATAACTTTTGGTCTAAACATATCGGCCCAAATTGATGTTGAGTTTCAGAGTTGTTCGAAAAATTTTTGTTTGATAACTGTTTAATACTTTTCGAACCCCGTTAAATAGACTTTCAAAATACCTTGCATTTGATACCCAATTTGTATACATTTCCTTGGAAAGATCGAGAAACAAAATACAAAAAAAGAAAAATGGGGTTTTTTAACCAAATTTTTTAAGCAAAGATGAAATTGGGCCACTAAAATAATGCAAATGTTTTTTCCTGCCTTCTCTCTCACATATTCTAAATTTCATTCAAAAAATGTGGTTCCCCACGCAGAGACCTTCCTTGTTAATGTATGTATATAAATTTATTTTATTCAGTAAAAAAGTATAATCAATTTTAAAAGATTGTATTTATATTTAATTGCCTTTTTTAAATTAAATAATTAAACAATTATTTGTGTAAATTTGTAAAATTAACCACAAATTTGAAAAGTACTCAATCGTCTCCAGCCTTTTTGGAGTTAATTTTTGACAAATAATTACTGTAATTGAAATTTTTTATTTTAATCTCATTAAATATTCATTGTTCTGTAGTAAATGTAAGCATTAAAACACACATTTCCAGATAAAAAAAAAAAAGATTATTAATACACTGAACAAAAAAAAAATCTTGGACGAGTTTTAATGAATTTTTTTATTAAACTAAGTTTTCTTCACAAAATGAATGACACATTTCTTAAATTGTATGAAAAAGATTCCTAATATTTATGAAACTATTTTTAATGGAACTTTTTTATTGGGTAGAAATAATAAATAAATAAAAAATGAATAACAAATAAATAAAAAATAAATAAAAAATGAATAAAAATATAAATAAAAAATAAATAAATAAATAAAAAAAAATGGATAAAAATTAAAGAAAAAAATAAAAAAAATTATATGAAATTTTTCAGAAAATTTTATGAAAAACTTAATTTAATCAAAAGTTTCAATGGGAAAATTTAAAATAAAACTGCATTGAATTAATATAAAATTTCAATTATAGCATGCAAACAATTATCTCAGTGTAATATTATGTTTTTTTTTTCTTTATAACTGAACTTTATAATTAACCCGCATTTAAAAAATATAATGTAATTGTTATTTGTGTTTTTATATACAGTGGTGGAAAATATAATAGAAACGATTCAAGTTTTTTCTAATTTTATTCTCGTTGCCTTTATTTTTAAAGATCGAAATAGTGGCTAAATTTGCCCCTAAAGGCGAGGAGATGGTTCAGAAAATTAAACAGAATTTTAACGTAATGTTTACTTTTTAATTTTGTCACTTATTTTAAGTGGGTGTGGCTTTTAACGAAAAATTAGCCATATCGACCTTTTATCAAATTACATAGTAAACTTTAGAGAGTACTGATCGGTTCTGTACAAACTGTATATTTTTGGAAATCCTATAAAATTTACTTAAGTCTTGCAACGTATTTATTTAAAAATAGTCGCCAGACTTAAAATGGCAGAACATGACCAAATTTTTCTTTGCTTTTAGCGATTTTAAAAGAAAGATAACAATACTGAAATTGTAACATGAAATGCTTTTTACTATAACGTAAAAAAAACTTGACTGATTTGTTATATTGTGGTAAGAAAAGCATAAAACGATTCACTTTAAAAATTCAGTGTTGTTAACTTTATTTATTAAAATCGCTAAAAACAAAGAAAAATTTGGCCATATTTAAGGTACTTCCATTTTAAGTCTGGCGACTATTTATAGATCAAAATAATGCAAGGAGGAAATTTTATAGGATTTCCAAAAATATACAGTTTGTACAAAACCGATCAGTACTCTCTAAATTTTACTATGTAATTTGATAAAAGGTCGAAATGGCTAATATTTTGTTTAAAGCCACGCCCACTTAAAATAAGTGACAAAGTAAAACAACAAACGTTACGTTAAAATTTTGTACAATTTTCTGAACCATCTCCTCGCCTTTCGGGGCAAATTTAGCCACTATTTTGATCTTTAAAAATAAAGGCAGCGAGAATAAAATTAGGAAAAACTTGAATTGTTTCTATTATATTTTCCCCCACTGTATATATTAAAATATAAAGACATCAAATTCAGTTTAAATAAGGGAAATTATACATTAATACACCCTGTTGTAATCCATCATATACGGATTGACTGGAATACGGCATGTAATAAAATAAACATTAATAATTTTATATTATTTTAAATATGTTAAATAGGGAATAATAAATAAATGTTTTCACGCATATAGGGGTTACTTGATGATTAACTAAAAGGATAATTTAAAATTCGTTTAATTAAAAAAAAAAAAAAACATTCACTATTGGGGCGCCATTAATTTATGGATAATAAATTATCAATTAACCCACGCGGTTTTTATTACCTAACGAGTATATTTTCCATTGTCATTTTTTTTTTATTTATTTTGTTTAAAGTTTTAACAACAAACAAAAGAAATTGACTGATTATGCAGTTTTATTTTATTTAATTTAACATTTTTTATAATTTTTCTTTTTATACATTGTTTACATTGAAATTAGTCAACTGTGCAAATATGCAATGTCCAATTGCTATATACGGTACAATAACAAAAAAAAAATAATAATTATTTATTTTATAAAAAAAAAATTTATTTCCTTTGGATTTTTCGAGATATTTATTTATTTTTATTTATTAAGATATTAGCTTATAATTAAAATTATAAGATAATCTTAACAAGAAGAGCAATAGCAACATAGGCCTTCCGCTCGATGCCACTTCAGTATAAATTTATATTGTTTATTATGTTACAAATAAAATTATTTGCCACAACTCAAAGGAATTTAACAAAAAAAAAAAGTAATTAAAAACTAGGGAATTAGTTAAACAAAAAATCAAACAAACAATTCTGAAGTGTCATTTCTCTGAAAATATATTTATGCATCTTATGAGAAAAATAAGTGGAGTGTTCTTGAGTCCAAGTTAAATGCAAGGTCAATGCATATGGGGTTTTCTAACTAAATAAAAATCATAATATTTCAAGAAATTCGTTACAATTTTTTCAAATTGTATTACGGACTTCAATATATATTGGAAATGTCAGTCTCTATAACAACAAATATAAACTAATTGGTTAGAACAGTATCAAAACAGACCCACGAAATGCACAGTGGAGCAGATTGAAAATACGAGTACACTCGCTACTTTTTATTGGTGTATCGCATTTATACAAAATTTTGCACACATGCAATTGTCACCTAACCAAGCTTAAGTTCCAAAGATTACCGATCAACTCTTTGGAATAATAAAAAACTAATAAAAAAAATGGTGGTCTAAAAAATATTTCCGACAATAAAAAAAATCAATTTTATACGCCAAAAAATATTAGTTATTACACTCAAAACAAAAAGTCAGCAAAAAATGTTGCTGTGTCGGCAAATTTTTAGTCAGAACTGTGCTTGCAAAAAAGTTGATAATTTCAGCAAGTGGTTTGCTGAAAATCAGCGGGCTGATTTTTACCAAAACAAATAGTAATCTCAGCAAAAGCTTTGCGAACACTTAGTCGATTGCAAATGACAAAAAAAAAATACTTGCTAAAATCAATAAAACTTTTTGCTTAATATTAGTAGACTGAAAAAAAACTCAAAAAATTTGCAAAGAAGTTACACTCTAGTTAATTTATTTGCTGAAATTGAAGTCTAAAATGTGTGTTTTTGTGATTCTTTTGAACATTATTTAGGAAGCTTCGTAGACAATTCTAAGTGAAAACAAAGGAAATAAACTATGGCTATTAAGCTGCCTACACACTAGGGAACATGGTTGAGGGAACAAAAAATATCAAAAAATTTTGTAAACACGAAATGCACGCTCTCAACACTCACACACACACAAACGCACTCACACATTCACAAAAAATGCTCTCTTTTTTTAAGTATGTTCCCTAGTGTGTAGGCAGCTTTATATTATAAAAACATTTTTTTTAAAATAGCGAAAGGGAACGCAAAAAATTACCCAAACCACTAACAAAAATGTCTTGTCCTTGTATTACACATAATCACTATTTATAAACATTTTGTTTATATATTAACATTCATTTCTTGATTCGCTATCGTATGACACGAGCTTTTTTTTTTAAATTTTTTTTTCGATTTTTTATGAATTTTTAAAGTCAATATTTTTTTCGAAAAAACACACTTTCAAATTTGGAACATCACCAAAAATTGAAAAAAAAATTTTAAAAAAAAGCTCGTGTCATACGATAACCAATTTTGTTAAGATTTAAAAAAGTAATTTTTTTCCAGATCGGACAATTTTTGCGACTCCCAGCGCTGCAACCACGAGGCCCCGTTTTTTTCTCTGCCGCCAGTTTGGAGCTCTATAAAACCATGTTGGAGTGAAAAATATATTTTTTTGAATTTTTTTCTTGTAATTTGTTCAATTCTCTACAATAATAAAAAAAAAAATTTTGTAAAAATGTTTGTTTTTCACTGAGTTATGAATTTTTAAAATAAGGTATGTTTTCTCTGCCGCAAATGTAATGTTCCCCCTTAACTAAAATTGTCTGTGTATTTAGCAGTATGTAAAATTTGGCTTCCCTAAATTTAGCAAACCATGAATTTCAACTTCATTGAAAATTCTGCTGGATCAAAAATAGGTTTAATTTTTAGTAATTCCAGCAGAGTTTTCAACTTTTCAACTAGTTTTTATTAAAAAATTTTATGAAATTTGACAAATATGTTAAATACAGGGAATTTTAAAAAACTACTGGTTTTTGGATGTTGTGTAAATTGGGCTTTAATATATTAATTTTAATTAAATTTTAATTAAAACTTGTTTGTTTTTATGCAAACTATTTTTTTTTTCAATAATATTTTAAAAATTTCTTTCATTTAAGCAAAACGAATTTTGTCCATAAAAGGAAGTGTAACGGTACTTATTTATATGTAATACCAAAAGAGTTTGAATAAACTTTTTTTTTGTTTTTGAAGTATGTAAACTTTTCCATTAACACCAATCAAACATTCATCTCTTTGAGTATAGGATTTGTTAAGTTTACAATTTTGTTTTATGTTATTTTTCAAAGAATATTTACAAAACCAACGTACAAACACTAACAAGTATGAATTATTGATACAACCGGTTTCAATAAATACCAGTTCTAATCTTCAAAAAATAAACAAAAACCGACAGTGAACACAAGGTAGAGGAGAGTAGAAAACAAAAATACAGACAAACAACAATTGTTTGTAATACTGATCCAAAGATCAACACTAAAAACACATTTGCAACGTCAAAGCGAATGGTGACCAAAACTTATCTGATTAAGGGCGAATAATCCCTGTAAGAAAAGGAACCGGTCACAGGACACGTCACGTGACCGGTCCTTGGGGACGAGGACCAGTTCTTTTAAAAGAAAAGGACCGGTAACTTTAACATGTGCTTGTCCTAGGAGGGGGTCAATTGCCCCTTGTGACGGGTAACAGGACCGACGCAAAAGAACCAGTCACAGGACTGAAGCAAAAGAACCTGTCACAGGATTGATACAAAAGAACCTATCACAGGACTGGCGCAAATGAACCTGTCACGGGACTGGTGCAGATGAACATGTCACAGAACTGACGCAAAAGAACCTGTCATAGGACTGACACAAAAGAACCTGTCACAGGACTGAACCATATATTAATTTGTATGAAATTATATAGAAAGTTATATGAAATTACAAGAATGTATTTTTAGTATGACGATAGATACAGTGTTATATAACCATATATAATCATATCGGTACATATGTAGATTTTAGTTATGGAATATAAAAATAAAATAAAAAAAATTTTTAACTCGCTCGGGTCCGGCAGCATGTTAACGTTCGAACTTTAATTCCCAATATCTCCGCTAGGGGCTGCTGCAAAGCTATAAAAATAATAAAAATATTTCTTTGGCATAGATCTGTATTTCCACGAAGTTTGGTCGGAAAATTCCCTGCGATTACAATTCAGGCATGTAAGGGTTAATCGATCAAAATAAAAATCCGAATTGACAATTCTACACTCAGATAAAAAAGTTAGAAAAACAATTTGTAAACAGTTCGCACCTATTTTAATACTGATTTTTAGTACAATTTTTTTTAGTAATCATTTTTGCTATTCTCTTATTACAAATTAAGGATTTTTTTTTACTTATTCTCGCTGCTGATTTCAGCAAAACATTTTACTAATTTTTCAAAACCGAGTGCTAAATTTAGCAGAAAAATATACTAATTAAAAAAAATTTTTTTTTATTTTTTACAATTCTTGTTTAGTTTATATTTGTAACTATTGATATATTCTTAGTTTGGAAATAACACTCAGAAAATTTTATTGTATCTCCAATGCATAAAAAAGGTAATAACTGGAGAACCGTTGGCAATTTTGACTCCAAATTTCAAGTACGATGAAGTAATTATACGCTTGTCACAATCAAAAGAAAAAAAGTGTTTTTATAATTTTTTTTTAGATTTTACAGTTTTTTTTAGTACACTTTTTTGCTAATTTCAGCAGATTGATTTTAAATTACAGTTTACAACAATTTACTGAAATTTAGTAGCTGCAACGAATTTGTTCTACCAATTTTGTTGTACTACAGATCAGCAGACATGTGTTGCTAAAATTAGCTAAAAATACCGCTGGACTCAAAACAGTTAAATTTCCCGTAATAACAGCAAAATTGTCCGTAGCCAATACAGACTTTTTTGGTTGAGTGTAATATTTGTACCACTGGTTCAGTCCCATTTTCACCTGTCTCGGGACAGGTACTTTCAGACTCGGTACTCATTTCACCAGTCACAGGACCGGTACTTTAAGACCAGTTGCGTTTTCACCGGTTACGGGACAGGTCACCGTGTAGGTACTTTCGGACCGGTCCTGTTTTTCACTAGAAATGGGACAGGTCCGTGCAGACCGGTCCTGTTCTCACCAGTCACGAGACGGGTCACAGGGCAGGTTCCTTTTAATTTTTCGTTATAGCTTCGGCATTTAAAGTTGGATTTTAAAGTGTGATATATCGATTTTTTTGCCTCGAGCAGACCAGTGTTTTGCTATAAAGGAAAAATCCAATGAAAATAAATTTAAAAAGGCGACCCCTACGTTCGGCAACCAATATATAAAAAAAAATTCTACTGGGTTTATTGAAAAACTTCCTTAGCAAAAGTTTAATGATTTTTTGCGAGCTTTAATTTTCTGACATTAGGGTTGTACATTAGGGTCGTAGCAACTGATATCTGGTGGGTAACTACTAGTACGGGATACTTGAGGTCAAAATGTCCTTAGAGCAAAACACTGGTCTCCTCGAGAGAAAAACATCGATGTATCACACTTTAAGATCCTATTGTAAATACCAAAAATATAACGAAAAATGTAAAATGGCGACCCCTACGTTCGGCAAAAAATAAAAAAAAATTTTTTTTTGAAACCTTGCAAAAATACTTCATATTGGAGGGTGTACGGCGCACTTTTTTTTTTTGCCTGTAAGTTGGTACGCTCTAATGTACATTAAGGTTATGACTCATTTTTAACAAAAATTTTACCTATCACCACGTGATAGGCAATACTAAATTAATAATAAAAATCGTATTTGCAAGTCACTTCGGCAAAAAAAAAAACCTTCCGCACCAAATGCAATTTCTAAAAATAATTTTTGTTCGGGGATTTTGTTAAATTTACATAACGAATTATTACAAAAAATATTGTAAACGACAAAAAATGTATCCAAAAGTCCATCCAAAGAGGTTTCATAATTTTAATAAGCTTTTAATAAGCATCGTTTGAGTCTCATTTGTTTAAAACTTCGGAGAAATATTTTAATTAAACGAAAACCATATAGACCAAATGTCCACCCTTTTGGTGCGGGAACTTTTTTGACAGCAGCGAAAAAGTAACATTGCGTTAACATTGTAACATTGATATTTGCAAAAAAAAAATTAAAAAGTCATAACCCTAATGTACATACCCAGTCAGAAAAATACAAACGGGAAAGCGGTGGCAAAGCACTTTAACAGGTGGTACAAGCACTGGCAAAAAGTGCTTTCCCATTCTTAAAATGATAACATCATTAGACAAAAGGACCGGCTGTTCAAAAAGCGCCGGAAAATCACTGGAGGAACAAAATTTTTAAATGTTGGCAAAACGCTGGCAAAACCAATAAATAGGTGGTCTGGAAATATATTTTCCAAAATAAAATTTAAAAAAAGTTCATATGTATTTTTTTTTTGGTCCTGCCGTGATTTGAACCCAGGAAAGAGACATATAATATTTGATGGCTAAACACATAAATGACTGGCTGTGCCAAAATGCTAGTACTGGCAAACAATTTTTTGTAACTAGTATGCCAGTGTTGGGAGGGCAGAAAAAAAGTTTGTCTTGAAGGAGCTTTCCCAGAAACAAAAAAATTGATTTTATAAAACAAAAAAAAATTTTAATTAAAAAAAATTTAAAAAAAAATTTTTTGCTTGCAACCGGATTTGAACTTGGAACCTCCTGACTACAAACATTTTTTTAATGAAGCGTCAGCATATTTATAAAATCATTGGTCTACCAGTGAATTGATTTTTGTACGCCTGGTAGCATTGGCTAGGTAGCACTGGATAACCACTGGTTGCAAACCTTGGCATATCACTCTAAGCCAATTCTTTGACAGTGGTTTTTTTTATAAACCACCGAAATTTTTGTAAAACAAATACTGGTAAAACGCTTTTTGCAAACGCTGGCAAAGCATCCCAAATGAGTGTTCTGCCAGTCATTTATTTTTAACACCGTGGTTAACCAGTGGTATGCCAGTGCTTGATTGAGTGAGTACCACTGGCGATTTCTGACTGGGTATGTTTGCGTGTTCGTTGTCAATAATATTTGTAAAAAACAACGAGATTATCCCAAACAAAATAAATACTGTGCATGGGACTAGCCGGGTATGCTTTGTTCAACAATTATTTTAATTTTTGCATTAAAAATTACAAAAATTGTTTTTTTTTATGTAAAATGTTGCATTTCAATGTGTTGATTTAAAACTGGTTTTACCAAATCATTGTACCTTATGGAATGTCTCGGTTTGTGTATTCCAATCATCATTTTCTTATTGCGGACAACTGATGAGTCCGATTTCAGAAATCGTCAACTGTATTTCACAAATTATCAATTGTATATCAGAAATTATCAATTGTATTTCAGAAATTATCAAATTTATTTCAGAAATTATCAATTGCATTTCAGAAATTATCAATAGTATTTCAGAAATTAACTATTAAAAACAATCAATAAATTCTGAAATACAATTGACGATTTCTGAAATACAATTGATAATTTCTGAAATACAATTGACGATTTCTGAAATACAATTGATAATTTCTGAAATACAATTGGTAGTTTCTGAAATACAATTGATAATTTCTGAAATACAATTGATAAATCTGAAAAACAATTGATAAGTTCTGAAATACAATTGATAAAACTGAAAATCAATTGATAATTTCTGAAATACAATTGATAAATCTGAAATACAATTGATAACTTCTGAAATACAATTGGAAAAGGTGTAGTTCTAAAACGTAATAGTTTTTTGACTAGTAACTAATAACTAGTTCTCAAAATAATCATTTTGAACCAGTTGTGTAGTAGTTAAATACGATCTATGTAGAGACTGTTTAAAAAAATTACTTCAATTAAAATATGAAATTTCAAATTATTTTTTTTTGCATTTATATTTAATACAAAATCAGAGTTTGCAAATAAACATTTTAAGATACTAAAGTGTCTTTATTTATTGCCATAACTTTTGCAAATGGAAACTTCTTCGCTTGAAATTTTGCAGCAACAGTTTTTAGAGGTGACCCCATATTATACTAAAAGTTGGACTTTGGGATCAACTTGGAAAGCTATGCTGCCATACAAAATTTTTGAAAAATCGCGATTTTAACGTATAGGCCGCTATAGATGAATACTTTTTTTTACTGAAATATTTTCCTTTTAATTGCTTCCTTACTAAAGCATTACATTTATTGAGGTCGATTGTACATTCGGCGACTAAAATCGCTGAAATAGCAAAAACCATAAAAACCTATAGTAAACGTTAATTAGTGGTTTAAATATCAAGATTAGCACATCGCATTTATATCGCAAATATGGCCACAGGTCCTGTGCTTACATTTGTACACAAAAATATTCATATTAATTGAACTTGAAAAATTTTTCATATAAAAAACTGAATGGACAACCGCCAAACTTTAAAGATATTTAGCGACAAATCTGTACCATTGATCGAAAAATAAAGTACGCCATTGTAATCAGCATGTCCGAATTGATATATAGAATTGATGGTCAGTGCTCTATTAATTTTTAAAAGTCAAGATTTTGTCATGCAGTGTAATTGATGATGATCTATTTATATTGAATGTGAAACAAATAAGCAAATGAAACAACTCAATTAGACTAACATCAACGAAAATCTAACAATGCTATTTTTATCCGTTCTTATTACAGTTTTTGCTTTGAACTTTAATTCTTAAAATATCGCAGCTGGGGGAGTTTCTGATATCTGACTCGCAGCGATTGTATTCAATGTGACGGCACAGAATAATGGTGAAGGTTCAAAAACAGTTCGTCCTATCCGAATATTACTTATTTTATCGTTTTATCGCATGTAGCCTTAATTCCGTTTAGATGCTCAATACCAAACTAATTCATTGGAATAAATTGGCAATAGCAAAAAAAGGAAAATGCCATTTGGCAAATTGCTTTAACACATGACATTTTTTTTTATAAATTAATAAAATTGTATTTTAGTTCGTTAATAACCAACATTGTATTGAGAATTGATGTAGATAAAAAAAATAAACACAAAAAAAAAATAAAACTCATGATTATTCAGTTTATTTATTAAGAACTTTGTTTTCTGCATTTAAAACTGCTGTTATCCCCCAATTTGTAAACGTCAAGTAATAAATATTAATTTTCATTTTAAGCCTTAGTCATCTTACAATCTTTTTAAATAAGGTTTAACAAAACGAGTTGACAATTCTCTATTACAGCATTGATGATGATGATTGGCTGGCAAACTATTACAACTCCTAGCAAATTCTTTTATGATTACACCTGAAGAGTATTCTTATTGATAGCAATCAGGTTTTATTTGTCGTGTCGTGTAAAGCAGGGAGAGTCTGGCTCATTTATTGGGTTTTAAAGTTTTATTTCAATTTCAAAACATTTTTAAAATACTTGGAATTAACACTCATATTCATTATTTGCTTTTAGCCATATAAACATTTATTATTGTGATTCTTCTCAATTTGGTTAAGAATTTATTGGCTTTAGTTTAGCGGTTAGTCACCAATATGGCTAATTTAAGACAGTGCTGTGCAAACCAGTGCCCACTTCTAAGAGCAAAGAAGTCGAAATTTTCAATGTGTAATTGTTAACGCTTTTATTTTTTATATTATTTTCATAGCAGACAGGATCTTGTGTAACAGGATTATGGTTGATTATGGAAAAAATCTTGTAAAATTTGCGATATAATCTGCTATAATATCGGAAGGTCCTCACTGTTGGCAACCAGTTTTTTTCAATGTTGCGGTGACTTAGCGTTTTTTAAACGCAAAAACCGCTGAATTGTTTTCATTAGTATTAAATATATTTTTAAACAACTATAATCTTCATAATTGTCAAAATAGAGATGATATTATCCCAGCAAAAAAAGAGATGCCGAAGAAGTAGAAAAAGCACAACAATTGATGATCTAGATGTACTTCTTTTTTAACATAAACACTAATGATTTTAACATTTAGTTGTCATAGTAGAGGAGTATTCCCACTTCAACATTTTTTCAGTACTTTTTGAACGAATGCAAATGAAGCTCTTTTTCACTAATTAAAAATTAAAAAAAAATTCTTTACAAAAAAAATTATATTTTTTTTATTTTACAAAAGTTTTTTATTGCCGCCACCGGGGATCGAACTTGCGACCTTACGATTGCTATTCTAACGCTTTACCGCTGAGCTATTCTTTGATATGAAAGTTGACTGGCATAAAAACACCACTTTGTTACTACGAGATATTGTTCCTTATTCTCTTCAATAAAAGTACTTATTAAACAAGTGTAAAAGGTGCAATCCAATTCAATATTGGTTTCAGTACTATTTTTACAGGTAGGTACATAAAAATCAATTTCTCAAAATTTTTTTTAATATATACATATTTTTAAAAATTAAAAAAATATTGAACTTAAACATATTAATTATAAATATTTAAAAAAAAAATTGAATAGGATAAAAAAATTAAAAAAAAAAAATTAAAAAAATATTGGTCCCGAGGGGAATCGAACCCGGGACCCTCTGTTTGGAAATGCCAAATGATACCAAAATCACTTTTTACAATCACTTTTAGAGCAATTACTCTTTAGAAGAAATACTTAACTGATTTTTTGAATGTGGTTCAGAAGTAATTCTGAAAAAGCTGTAAATATGTAATAACGGATACTTGGGAAGCAATGAAAAAAGTGATTTTTTGACATTGTTCAGAATAACTTCTAAAAAAGCAGTAAAAATAAACTTACGGATGCTTGTGAAGCATTAAAAGTAGTTTGTAAAGCACTACTTGCAATTTTTTTTGCTGGGTATATGAAAGAATATGTCATATCTGGTCATAAAAATCACTGCATTTTTCAGATCCCTTTAGATATGAACAGATTTGGCACTAGATCTGATCAGATCTGGCCATAAAGTGTATCACATATGCCATGTCTTAGCAGATATAATCTGATGTGATACCAGATCCAATTCGATTCAAGCACATTTAATTATTTAGATTTAAACATATCTATTACTACTATTAGTTTTTTAATTTTTGTTTAAAGTTTCTGTTTTATTGATAACCCGTGTAAAAATCATTATATATAACACTGTTCAAGTTTTTAACACGAAATTTGTGGTACTAACGTGAAAACCATATGGTTGTATTTGGATGAGCCCCCTGACTACTACTCCACCGATGAAAGTGCCAATTTGGCTCATTGGGAAAAATTTATGGCGTTTTTTTTTTTTGAATTTCGGTCAATTCGTCAATTTTTGACCATTTTCCGCCCATTTAAGCCCATTTAAGTCGCTTTTCCTGTATTCAAAATTTCTTGTGTTATCTTTATGCGGCTCACAATTACTATTTCCACCATTAGAACGCACATTTCAACTGAGAAAATCAAAATTTTTAGCCTATTTTCATGATTTTTGCCCATTTTTGTGCTGTTTTTTTGCGCTTTTTTGTAGTTCTTGCGCAAACTTATCGACATAATTCTTACCGTTTTTCCTTTTTACAATATATTATGCAATATTATTGCCATTTCAAGCAACTCAACACACTTTTTACGCTTTTTCGGATGATTTTCGGGTTTTTTATTGATTTAAATAAATTTTTTGTGGTTGAATACATTTTTTCGGTATAAAAATTAATGGAAATGCGTGTTTCTCCGTATTAATGTAATTCATTTTAAATTGGCAATTGAAATAGAGAAATAAGCAATGGAATATCATTCGTTATCCTCCAATTCCATTAACAAATTCCAGCAAAGATCTGCCAAAAGTGAATCTAATTTTTTCCACTATACCAGTGTTCCAACTGTGCTGATACCTGGTGGAAACGTTCCCCATGCTCGTCTGATTCAGAGGGCAACTGACGCTCGAAGTGATCCTGGTGGTGATGCATGAAATGCACTTTCAACGACATTCGAACACCGATGTTTTCGAAAGATTGCAGCATATCATCAACAATGGCACGCCAATTGTCCACTCGATGAATGCCGAGAACTTTTTCGATCACTGCTTTCAGGCTATCCCAAGCGATGATTTCCTCCTCTTGAAGGACATTGTTGAAGTCTTCATCCTTCATCAGTTTGCGAATGTCTGGGCCATTCAACACACCTGAAATAAATATATGATTTTATATAAAAACTTTCAAGAATACTTCATCTTTGTTTGGCGGAAAAAGAATTCCAAATATTTATTTACCTTCTTTAATTTTCGCTTCACTCAAGCGTGGAAAAATGTACTCCAATCGTCCAAAAGCCAATATATTTCCACGCACCAGTAACGCTTTGATGAAATTCTTCATTAACCCAAGTTTAATGTGCAATGGTGGCAGCAATACCTTATCCATCGGCACCAACTCCTCGTGGATAACGTTCTGCTGCCCGATTAGACGATTTGTTCTCGGTAACCAATCTCGTTTTTGATACTGTGGTGTATATCGCGAATCCCACGTACACAAGTAGCACATATTTTTAGTGTAACCAGTTTGAAGGCCACAGATAAGTGCAACCACTTTCAAATGAGCGCATATTTTCCAACAATGTTCATGGTATTTCACAGAATCCAAGATTAGTTTCATGGAATCATACGTTTCCTTTGTTTTCACGGCAAGCACAATTGGCACAGAGTTTTTTGTATTACCGAAATACAGCAGCACAGCCTTGAGACTGCTCTTCGATCCATCGATGAACAACCGCCATTGGTCCGCATTGTACGTGTAATTCATGGCCGACATCAAACCATCGATATCATTACAGTACGAATTGTTTTCGTTGCGAGTAAAAAACGGTAGAAATTTATGCTGTCGACCACGCGAACCGAACACTTTAACTTCTGGTGACAGGATGTTCACAGCTTTAAGATGTTGAGCAAGAATTATGGTTTTATTTTGTGACAACTTTAGTGGTCTTGACATTATGTTCAAGTGCTGTTGTGTAACTTCAATGTGTTTGCATGGTGGCGTAATATTTGATGGCTGATACAAAGAAAAATTCGATTCTGGCTCCGAAAAAAAAGATGGTGGGATGTATTCTTCAGTTGGACTCGGTTTTCTCGGGATTGGCACTGGCGGAGAATGGGGAAGAGTGGTTTGAGCTGACGGAACACTTTGGTAAATATATTCCATCGCCTTTCTTCTGTTCATACCCACAACATTTTTTTACATACGTAGCACATGTTTTTTTCGTGGTCGACTGGCTCTGACCAAATCGTCGGTATTCCATATGGCATGCTTTCCCGTCGACCTGTTCGCCAATCATACAAACGTGCTACACACGATGAACAAGCTATTTTAGGCACCCAGTCAACATTACGAATCACTGGAATATTGAAGTACTGCTCGTACAATGTTGCAATTTCATCAGTAATTTTTTTCTTAGACGACATAATGGTCCACTTTCCGCACATATAACAGTAATGATTGAAGTTTTTCAGGCATTCATCCATTTTTTACCGTAAAAATTAATCACTTCAAACTGGAAACTTTATTTATACTAGTAGCTTTTATTACTTTTTCGTCACTTTAAAAAAATCGTACTTTACGCGTTCGGAGACACTTGTTGAATGACAAAAATCGATCAATGAACATCTATAAATACTACGTCAGTTTCAATATTTTACTGAGAGCTACTTATGAATTGGTGCATCTTTTAAGGGTGGCTATATACCTGATTCGTGTGCGTTTGTGTAAAAAAATTTGTGTAAAAAAATCATGCAGGTAGCCAACGGAAAATACCCAAATAATTAAAAAAGTATACTTTCCTTTTTTCCTTTTAATTGTCCACGCACATTACCGAAAAAGCGTAAAATACGATGGTTTTTGTATTTAAAAAGTGTGTTGAGTTGGTTGAAATGGCAATAATATTGCATAATATATTGTAAAAAGGAAAAAACGTTTAAAAATTATGTCGAAAAAAAAGCGCATAAAAACAGCACAAAAATGGGGAAAATCGATGAAAAATGGGCAAAAATCATGAAAATAGGCTAAAAATTTTGATTTTCTCAGTTGAAATGTGCGTTCTAATGGTGGAAATAGTAATTGTAAGCCGTATAAAGATAACACAAGAAATTTTGAATACAGGAAAAGCGACTTAAATGGGCTGAAAATGGTCAAAAATTGACGAATAGACCGAAATTAAAAAAAACGCCATAAATTTTTCCCAATGAGCCAAATTGGCACTTTCATCGGTGGAGTAGTAGTCAGGGGGCTCATCCAAACACAACCATATGGTTTTCACGTTAGTACCATTTTACAGCTTGAACAGTGTAATTAGAACCAGTTATAAATAAATATATCTAATTATATCTAATACCAGATCTACTTATATGCATATCTTCGAATTGCGACCTGTAGATTGAATAAAAGGGTCGTTTATTTTACACTTGATTAGATATAGCCATATATAATTATATCGGAAATTTGGGTCTAGAATTTTACATTTTAATACAGGTTTTAATATATTTTGAAGCAATTTAAAAAGCAATAAAATGTAGTAACATATCGTATAGAAATTTTTAAAGTTTCCTCAAATTTTCACTCACAACTTTTGGACCGCTCTAGCGATACTGTAATTTTTAACCCAAACTGCTTGGGGTTATATCGTGGTAAGTATAGATTAATCTATTCACTTTAAAATTTCAGTGTTGTTAACTTTTTTTTAAAATCGCTAAAAACAAAGAAAATTTTTTTCATGTTTAAGGCACTGTCATATTAAGTCTGGCGACCATTTGTAGATCAAAATAATGCAAAACTTAAGGAAATTATGTAGGAATTCCAAAAATATCAGTCTATAAAGAACCGATCAGGGCTCGCTAAATTTTACTATGTAATTTGATAAAAAAAAAAAATTGTGAAGTGGAAAGCATTTGATATACTAAAAACTTTCTATTTAATCATAAGTTAAAGAAAAAAAAATATGGGAATTATTTGTTTAAAAAAATATTTAATGAAATATTTCAAGGTCACTTAAAATATTCAATTGATTCAATTCAATATTTGTTTAAAAACAAAATATTATTTTTAATGTAGCTTTATTTAGATATTTAAGGTTAGTAATTTTTTCTGTGTATAACAATAACTTTTGCCAAAATGTGAAACGCGAAATTTATAAAACTAAAACTTTAAAATGTTTTGAATAAATTACTAAGCCTTCATGATTGTAAAACCAGCAAAAGATAAAATATTTATTATAAAAAAGTCAAAAAACGCTGGATCAGGAAATTGCTCGCCGAAAAACCAGCGGAGCAATTTTCAGCAAATGACGTTTAACAATCGCTAGATCTGGCGGGTAAACTTCCTTCTGGCAACACTAGTCTTGATTGTTTAAGTAGTTCATTTTATTGAAGTTACATTCATAAAAAAAAAAGTTAGTACAAAAGTCTGTTAAACGCGTTCTAATTCAATTGAACTAATTTTTCTTGTTGTTTTCGTTTAAATCCGTTGTTTAGCTGAAATTGTTAATTATCAAATTTCACCACAAAAACATATTTCTGCTGTACTTGAACTAATTTTTCCTCCTGATATTTAGTTATTTTTTATAAATGATTTTGACAATGTTATCAGCTAATATAGATAAATTTATTGGCAACTTTTTAATATTTGTGTTTTCAAAAGAAAACGATAGGGGCGCTAGTGTATAGTGATTGATGGTGCTTGATGGCACTTGGTGGTGAAGTGTGTATTAGTGAGTTTGCCGACCAATACAAATTAGAAAATTTCTAGTAAGTGTATTTTAATGTGTGTGATGAGTCATCAATAATGACGCTTACCAATGCAAATAAAAATAATATGCGCTTGTTTAGAAAGCTCTAGTAAATAAAATAATATGATAAGAGCATATTTTCTTTTGTTTCTGTTAGTCAGCAAAGGAACGCAAAAGAAAACGGAGATATACTGGACATTAACATTTCGCAGTTAAAATTGTATTTAAAAAATAAAATAATAGAGGTTTGTTTTATAATATAAACTATATTTAAGGGAATACTATTAAATATGTTTTTTTTTCTTTTATTTCAGCCCTTTGTGGGCGCTGTGGTGTAATGGTTAGCGCGTTGGGCTGTTACACGTGAGGTTGCGGGTTCGAGCCCCAACCAAGGCAACATCAATTTATGAAAAATAGTAATATGTATGAGTTTTTTCTATCCCTCATACATATCGCAGCGTCCTCCTTCGGTGTTCCCATAGCACTTAACCCCACCGAAGTAAAATAGTATAACAGGGCTATGAACTAAAAAGCTTCAACAAAGTTCGCCAACTTACCATCAGATGGCGCGCAACAACTGTTCTAAAATTCAACATCTCGCGCAATTACAGTGTTGCCATATTTGAAGCCCTTCATCTTTCACCACCTTTCACTTCTTCTCTATCCCCTTTCCAAAGGAAGCAACACGTTAATTAATAGGAAGAATTTCCTGAGTGTTGCTTCTCTTTATAAAAAAAAAAAAAAAAAAAAAAAAAAAAAAAAAGTGCAAATAGTGTTTTTGGATTGTGTAATTTATTTGAAAATAAAATTAACAATATTTACATTAATTTGTTTTTATTCAATTAATAACAAAAATTGATTGTAATTTTAGCAGCATGTTTTGCAGATTTCAACTGACCCACTTTCATTTCTATTTAACGAAAATTCTTCTAAATTTTTGAATGTTAACTAAATTTTTTACCTGTTTATAACCAACTAAAATTTAGCAGAAAACATGTGCTGATTTCAGCTGAATAATTTTCATTTCCATTAAACAACTTGTTAATGGAATATAATCTTATAAATTATTGTATTTGAACTAACTTTTTTACCTAAAATTTAGGTCACCTAAATTTAGCAGACCATGATTCTCAACATCATTGAAATTTCTGCTGGCGCAAATTCAGGTACTATTTCCTGTTATTTTAGCAGAATTTTTAACTATTTGTACGGGCTTTTTTTATGAGTGTACCATTACTTACTTACATACATACAAAATATATGTAAGATCATCTTATTTGCTATTTGGGGTAATATAAACGCAAATAGAAACCATTATGGATATATATATTTTTTTTAACATCCAACAGCATTAAAGTGTTTCTACAAGTCAAATAGATCTCTTTAAGTAATTCTTTCAATAAACCCACTCTGCTATGAATGAGTAAGTGATAGAAGTAGTTGTAGTATGTGAATAGTACGAGTACTCGTGTATGCCATGAGTAATCTATGAATGTTTGTGTATGAATGTAAATAACAATATTTGTCATGCCAACAAACCAACCGATAGACCCAACCAAAGTTTTAGTAACAGTTGAAATATAAGAGAATGAAATCGTTGGGAATTAAACAAACTTAGTCGCCTAAAAAGAAAAAAAATATTTTAAATTAATTTGTGTTGATCACTTCCGAGTAAAACAATAACAGAAAGTTAAATAGAAAAGAAAACAACGAATTAGTTACATTGCAGTCAAGGCCTTACTTGGGTGAGATGGTTAAGCCAACGTTTATAATGTAGGAGCATGTGTTCGATTCCTACAGCCGACGGGTTGTTGAAAAAAATCATCAAATACATTATCATATGTGACCTTCTCCGAGAAAAGGGACCTAGTGTGTGAAAATGAAGTTTTGAGAAGAACGCATTTAAAGTTAAATTAAAAATAAAATTTTAATTTTTTTCTCATTTTTATCGAAACCCGTTTTTTGACACACTAGGTCCCTTTTCTCGGAGAAGTTCACATATAGAGAGAAAAAAAGGCAGAAACTAGATCTAGTCTGATTTGAAAATTAATGTGTTTATAATTTTTAAAGAAAAAGGTTTATTCTTCTTCTTAAGCGGCCTATATACGATCAAGCATGCTGTACAGCATGCTGGTCGGCTGTATGAATTTGACCATGTAATGTCAAGTTTTGTTTGTTGTCAAGCATGTTGGACGAAAAACAAAATTTTTTGATTTTTCGGCAAGTTTGACAAACACGCTTTACCGTCTAATGAAAAAAATCATCAAACATTGGAGAATTTTACATTTTTAATAAGTTATTTTGACAAGAAAGGGATAACGTTACTAAATAAACTAAAAAATGCAAAAACAGAAATTCAAAAATGAAATTCCAAAAAAAAAAAATAATAAAATAATTTTGTCATTATCATCCGCTGTGTTGATTTTGTGGTTTTGAAGTCAAATTTTACAGCATGCTTGGCCGTGTATTCCAAAAACCATTTTTTGTTTGCCAAACAAGCTGGACAGCTGGACCTCAAACCTACTAAAATTAAAATTTTACTGTTCCGGCCTATTGGGAAATTTTGCAACCATTAAAATTTCAGACAAACTAAAATCTGATAACTTCCCATCCCACTGTGCTGAGGACCCCATAAAATATATAATAAATTCTTGAGCATTATAAATAGCGAAGTCAAACCAGCGCTGTTATGTGGGGCTACTTGTCGTTATGCCCTTCTATTAAAATCACCATCACGCCCTAAACAGAAAGGCGGGTTTAAAGTCCTTGTTTTAATAATCGCAAATTTATATAGAGACTCCATTACTTTAAAACTCTGCTAGTAGCAAACCTATAAGATAGTCTATGCGCATATGTTATTTTTCGTTTTTTATTCCATAAGTTGTATAAGAATTTGACAACTTGCTTAACTACTATTGTGTTGTAAAAAAAAAAACACGGCTAAAATTAAAAAAAATAAAGTTTAAATATATATAAGCTGTCTTTTAACGTTAAGCCACGATAGTTTAATCTACCAGTTTAGTACGTATTTTGCGTTGTTATTAGAAGAAAAAAAATAAATAAAATAGTTTAATAAAATATTTGTAGACAAACAGAAAAAAAAACAAATATCAATAGATTTCTTGGGTGGTACATAACCAGTGTTGCCAAAACTTATTTAGGAAAAAATGCTAGATTTTTTGCATAAAAATGCTAAAAAATGCTAAAAACTAAAAAAATATGCTAGAAAAAATATGCTAAAAAAATTTTATAAAAAATGTTTCAATTTGTTAAAAAAAAAACCATTTTAGTGACTTTTTAAAATTAGACTGAAAATAAGTCATATCTAATTATGAATTCAGTTCATTTTATTAACTAAAATTATATAAAAGAAAAATTAAAAACAACTCAAAGGTTAATTCTTGTAAAAAAGTTCAAAAATCCTTTAATCCTTAAATATATGATTTTCATTTCAAGAAAAATACCAAAAAAAAAAAATTATTTTAAAAAAAAGGTGATTTTTATGGAGAAATATGGTTTTTTTTGACAAATTTCTAAATTGTGATTATTTTAACGTGTATGAAAAAAAAAAACAAAAAAAAATTATATAAACTGTAATTTATACATTTATTGTCGCCAAACTGAATTTTATTGCGAGGATACCACTTTAAATATTTAAACAAATATGTTTGAATATTACACTTTTTGTAAAAAAAAAGCGTGTTTTAGATTTTTCACAAATATACAGAGCAAAACCAAGAGTTTTACTCTGTTTAAAAATTCTGCGCTAATATATAGGAACACTATGTACAGAAGGGGCCTCTAATGCCCAAAAATGCAGTTTTATGCATCAAGTGGGTTTTTTTATTAAAAAACCGGTATGTTGCCAAATGGCTACACCATGCATTTAAGGGTTAAAATAAATTTATTATTATTTGATTTCCCAAATGTGTTACTGAAAATATGTTATCTCAAAAATTAAAGGCGGATAAACAAAAGTACCTCAAAATGTTTTATTTCTAAAATAGGTGGTAATGTGGAATACTTTGGCATGTAATATGAATTTCCCATTCAGCCTTAATTTATCTACTCAAAATTAATTTAATGGTTTTTATTGCACACTCTGTTTACCGTTTTCAAATTTCTGCATCTTTGGGCTTACCTGCATGAAATTCTTTAAAAAAATTATTTTCGCGATCAGGGTTAATACTTTTTGTGGTGTTGGTTGACGTTGTAAGATTTTTGGTATGATTAAATGAAAAGTGTACAGGTGTTACAGTAAAAATAATCAAAATTCACTGAAATTCTTACAAGATAGGAATTTATCACAAACGCTATCCAGATTACCCTCTATGGCCCCAACCTAAAAAAAAATCAATAAAAATTGCAAAGATTAAAAACGAACCTTATCAACATTTTGCAAATCTATTAATTCTATTTTAAACTCTATTCTTTAAATTATTATTATTATTTTTTACCAAAAATTGGAGTATTTTTGTGCAAAATCACTCCTTCACCATAACAACAAAAAAAGTAAAACGAGTAAAAAACTTAAAGCCGGGCATGCCTAATTAAAAATTTAATATTAAGGTACCATAAAGCAATATTTTTTATACTTTTGGGATCATTTTTGAATTTCAATCAATCCAACCCTGTTAAATACAATTTTTCGCTATTTTTTCCCCAAAAACATTTTTTTCTTTCGCGATTTTTGTTTTTTTTTCGAAAGAAATTTTTGTTCTTAACTCTATTAAATATTTTTCTAAACCCTATTGAATATACAAAAAATAACATAACACATACTTTTTATTTGCAGAAAAAAATGTTTTTGCGAAATTTTTGCGAAAAAAAAATCTATAAAAAAAATTTCGTGGAAAAAAGTTACAGCTTCCTTAATGTTGTAAATATTTAATCAAATTTGATAAATTTATAAATAAAGATGATATAAAAATAAAATTTTTTTTGGTACCCGTCAAAATTTTTAATTGCGAATATCGCGAATACGAGAGCTAACTTTGAAAAACTGCTATCACCATTGAATTCAGCGTACTCGAATTAGCTTTCCCATTACGGTTCCCAGCTTGTTAAAATTTGCGACTGCACAGTGTAATTAACGTGTAAAAATAGTTCTTAGTACTTACTCTAAAAGTAAAAAAAATATTTCTTTTTCATATTACATTTAAATTCAAATTAATGTAGAATATTCTTAAAAAAACAGAAAATAAAACTGTAAAAAATGCTAAAAATATGCTAAATTTTGTCGGAAAAATGCTGAAAAAAATGCCATATGCTAGATACATTTTTTTCATGCTAAATGAATTAAAAATATGCTAAATCTAGCATTAAATATGCTAAATTGGCAACACTGTACATAACACGAAGTTATAACGTCTAGTATAACCAAGGGACATAACCCCCCAAAAATGGGGATTAAGAGAGCATGGCTTTCGGTCATAAGTTGAAATCAAAATTACGATTGACCCATTCAATGGCGCTAACGTTTAAAGATTTTGTTTAAGCAGAATCAGATTTTATTACAAGGAAGGTCTTTCGTGGGGTCTTCTCCCATTGCCGTGAAATTTAGATATATAATAAAGCAGATTAAACTGACAAATATCTTTCCTTTTAAAGACTGTAAAATTTTTTTAAGTTAAACATGTTTTATGTCCGCCAAAAAGTGAACATGTTAGTTCATTCATTTTATCGCATCTTTGATATATTTAATTTTAACTATTTGTTAGCAGTAAAATAAGCCCATTTTTCACTGGGTAACGGGAAAGCGATGGCAAGGCACTTTAATAGGTAGTAAAAGTACTGGTAAAAAGAGCTTTCCCATTCCCAAAATAATAACATCATTAGACAAAAAACCGGCTCTTTAAAAACAGCTGCAAAAGCGCTATGAAAATAAATTGTTCAACAATGGCAAAACCAATTACACAGGCAGACAAAATTTTATGAAATTTTCTAACCAAGAAGCAGACTATACTTTCCCGAAGATTTTAGACGTGCTGAATCCGAATCTGACCTCAGATTAACCCTATCATGTCAGGTTTTCGAGATATTCTAACCTAAAAGTGCAAAAACACGTTTTGTGGGTACATTTGAGGTCCTGTAACTAACAGATTTTTTTTTTTTTTAAAAGATCGTTACGATATCTAAAAGCGAAGCGTCATTACTTTTATAAAATTATTGCTCTACCAGTGAACTGACTAGGTTGTACTGGATAACCACTGGTTGCAAACGCTGGCATAGCACTCTAAGCCCATTCTTTGCCAGTGGTTTTTTTTATGAACCACCGAAATATTTGTAAAACACATACTGGCAAATCGCTTTTTGCAAAGTCTGGCAAGGCATACCAAATGAGTGTTCTGCCAGTCATTTATTTTTAACACCGCGGTTACCCAGCGGTATGCCAGTGCTTGATTTTTTGTATCACTGGCAAGTTCTGATAATACCTACCCAGGTAGAAATTTCCGACGTTGCAACAAAAATTGTAATGGGAGAGCACTGTTTTTTACGAAATGGCGGTACTACTTAAAACGTGCTTTGCCAGTTATGTTTTCTGAAAATTAACGAGCTTTAAAATCAACAATTTTATAAATTTTATGTATTTTTGCATCTATTACGCAATTATTTATGTAAGAGAGACATAACAATTATTTTCTTGTGAAGTTTCGACAGAATGCATTAAAAATGTGTGATGTACACTAAAAGGACAGTACAGTACTAGCAAACTACTAAATTTGTTATTAAATGTACTGGGATAATACCAAAAAAATAAAATCCCAAGCCTGCGCCAACGTTGGGAAATAACTACGGCCAAGCGTTTATTGGTGTTATCATTTCGACAACATGCCAGTGCAATACCGGGCCGAGATTGTGCCGTTTGTATTTTTCTACCTGGGTAGTTATCAGTAACTAATCATTATATGTTTTAAAATAATATAGAAAGTAAGCTGGTGTCGTTACTGGTAGTCCAAAAAATAATGATGGTAGTCAAAAACGAGTAAAAAGGTTAAAGTCGGGCATGCCGACTATACAATACCGTACACCAGTCTGGTTAAAAGCCATCTAATGTTTGGATCCGAAATTCGATTGGGTTAAAATGGGGCTTGTGTCAAAATTTTCTATAATGTGAGTCAGCGCACCAAATTTCATTAAAATATCTTAATATTTGCTACCTGCAGTTTGTAACCAAGCCAATTTTGGGGGACCCTTATATGGGCACTAGGTCTAAACATGGACCGATGTTCACCAAAATCAATAGGCTTCGTCATTGGGCCAACATAGGTCTGTGTACCAAATTTCATCAAAATATCTTAATATTTGCGACCTGCAGCGTATAAACAATATAATTTTGGTAGGACCCTTATATGGGCACTAGGTCTAAACATGGACCGATATTAACCAAAATCAATAGGCTTCGTCCTTGGGCCGACATAAGTCGGTTTACCAAATTTCATCAAAATATCTTAATATTTGCGACCTGTAGAGTGCGCACAAGAATGCATGGACAGACAGACGGACGGACGGACAGATGGACATCGTTAAATCGAAATAAAAAAAATTCTGAGCTGATCGGTATACTATAAGGTGGGTCTAGGACCAATATTTTTTGGTGTTACAAACATCAGCACAAACTTATAATACCCTGACCACGTAGTGGTGTAGGGTATAAAAACAAATTTTCTAAGATGCATAAAAATACAACTCTGCAAAAAGAAAAGAAAGAAAACAGAAAATAAATAAAAATCGATAAAGTAAAACGACTTTTATACTAGAAAAAGTTGTCCGTAAATAGAAATTTAAGGAAAAATAAATTAAAAAAAAAACTTTTAAAAATTTTAAAAACCAAAAACAATTTTAACAAACTTAAAGATTTTTTAAAATTAATGGAAGAATTTGATATTAATTGAGAGCTTTTGGTAAAAAATTTATACGAACTGCACAGAGTCTATTGCTCAAAACAAGTACGTAAAGAAACTTTAAAAGTTCTCTCAAGTACTCTAATAATTTATGTAAAATTTTTATTATTTTTATCAAAAATTTAAGTCTTACATTAACAATTACAGCTACAAAAAGGAACATAGAAACGTTACAAATTTAATACAAAATAAAAAGTTGTAATAAAAAAAAATCAGCCTGACCCCAACAAAGTGCGCCTGAGTGTGAATTTTTATTAACAACAACAATAGCATCAGTTTCAGCAACAATTACAACAAGACAAACGACGAATCCCAGCAAAAACATGGTCTCAACTACTTACCAGCCTGCTTACTACTCGCTTATTTACTTTTGTTCGCGATGTCCCAAAAATAATGGGTAGTACTCATTATTTTGTGCCTCCGTATAAGCAAAAGGGTAATGAGAACTAACTAGTTTGTGTTTTTTGTGGGAAGATAATGAAGCAAGTAGGCTAGTAAATACCCAGTAAAAAAATGGAAAGTCATGCTTTACAACCACTGTTTTCACTACTTAAAAAGTATCCGTTAGTTTGATTTTACTACTTTTTAGAAGTACAGTAGACGCTCGCAAATTAGAACCGCTTTGTTTTTGAGGCAATTCTAATTTCTGAATTATTCTAATTTCTGGACGTTTTTTTTCGTTTCGTTTCCAATGATAAAGTGTTTTTTTTACGTTTATTTAACATTTTAAATGATACATTTTCACTATTTAATAGAGACTGCCAAATAATATGTACACGCGTATCAAATTTCACAAATAAAATAGCCAAAAATGTACATAAATGCGACAAAAAAAAACAAAGAGGGAAAACCATATATAATTTGGTGATTCCCCTTTTTAGTTTTACTTTATTCAAACAGAATAAAAATAAATTGGGGATTTCCTGTGTATTCAAATAACAAAAAAAAAAACGCTCAGAAATTAGAATTTTAAATTCGAATTTCAGAGCGTTTAATGTATTGCAAACATTGATTCTAATTTCTGGACGTTCGAATTACTAAAAGCTCTAATTTGCGAGCGTCTACTGTAATACTAAACAACAACTTCAAAATCACTTCTTTCATTGCTTCTAAAGTATACATTAGTATATTTTTACAGCTTTTTTGGAATTACTTCTGAACAACATCCAAGAGCATAATCGCTTTAAAAGTGAAAGAAGTGATTTTGGTATCATTTGGTATTTCTAAACAGATGATCGCGAGTTCGAGTCCTAAAGGGACCAATATTTTATTTTAATTTTTTTTTTTATTAAATTTTTTTTTTTTTTATTTAATTTTTTTTTTTTTTATTTTTTTTTATTTTTTATTTTTTTTTTATTTATTTTTTTTTATTTAATTTTTTACTTAATTTTTTATTTAATTTTTTATTTTTTATTTAGTTTTTTATTTTTTATTTAATTTTTTATTTTTTATTTAATTTTTTATTTAATTTTTTATTTTTTATTTAATTTTTTATTTTTATTTAATTTTTTATTTTTTATTTAATTTTTTATTTTTTATTTAATTTTTTATTTTTTATTTAATTTTTTATTTAATTTTTTATTTAATTTTTTATTTAATTTTTTATTTAATTTTTTATTTAATTTTTTATTTTTTATTTAATTTTTTATTTTTTATTTAATTTTTTATTTATTTATTTTTTTTTTCCCCGGGACGGGAAATCCCGGGATGCATTCCCTAATGCCAGTCAACTTCCATATCAAAGAATAGCTCAGCGGAAGAGACTACCCAGTCAGAAATCGCCAGTGGTACAAAAAATCAAGCACTGTCATACCACTGGGTTACCACGGTATTAAAAATAAATGACTGGCAGAACACTCATTTGGGACGCTTTGCCAGCGTTTGCGAAAAGCGTTTTACCAGTATTTGCTTTACAAAAATTTCGGTGCCCGGTGAAAAATGTCCATATATGAACATTTATGGTTCAACCATATATGTATGGATCCGAAAAATGAGGTAACACCTAAGTATATGTTCATATATGGACATATATGAACATATACATTTATTAAATATATGCGAATACATGCGAACGTTGCTGTCCTTTATTATAATGTTGTACGTTAGATATAAATTTATGTATGACATTCAAATTAGGCGCTACATATGTTCCTTTTTTTATTCATGGCATTAAATATAATTCCATATTTATCCAAATATGAGTTCCTTTTACATATATGGAAAAATGTATTCTTCGAAATATGTTCATATACAAGTCCATTTTGCATAAATTGAATAACATATACTTTCATATTTGTCCATATATGAGTGCCATTTCCATATATGAAATAACAGATGCTTCCATTTATGTCTGTATATGAAATTTTTTCCATATATGGAATCACATATACTTCCATATATGTTCATATAAAATCCATATATGTTCATAAAAAATCCATATTTGTTCATATGTGTCCATACATAAACCATATATGAACATGTTTGAGCGTATATGAACATTTTTCACCGGGTGGTTTATAAAAAAAACCACTGGCAAAGAATTGGCTTAGAGTGATATGCCAAGGTTTGCAACCAGTGGTTATCCAGTGCTAGCTAGCCAATGCTACCAGGCGTACAAAAATCAATTCACTGGAAAACCAATGATTTTATAAAAATGCTGACGTTTGTAGTCGGAAGTTTCCGAGTTCAAATCCGGTTGCAAGGAAAAATTTTTTTTTGGATTTTTTTTAATTTAAAATTTTTTTGTTTTATAGAATCAATTTTTTTGTTTGTGGGAAAGCTCCTTCAAGACCAACTTTTTTTTTACCCTCCCAACACTGGCATACTAGTTACAAAAAATTGTTTGCCAGTACTAGCATTTTGGCACAGCCAGTAGTTGTCCAGCTATTATCACTCATTTATGTGTTTAGCCATTAAATATTATATGTCTCGTTAGCTCAGTGGGTAGAGCAATCGTCTGCTAATCTGACGGCCTGGGTTCAAATCACGGCAGGACTAAAAAAAATACATATGAACTTTTTTTAAATTTTATTTTGGAAAATATATTTCCAGACCACCTATTTATTGGTTTTGCCAGCGTTTTGCCAACGTTTAAAAGATTTGTTCCTCCAGTGCTTTTCCGGGGCTTTTTGAACAGCCGGCCCTTTTGTCTAATGATGTTATCATTTTGGGAATGGGAAAGCACTTTTTGCCAGTGCTTGTACCACCTGTTAAAGTGCTTTGCCACCGCTTTCCCGTTTGTATTTTTCTGACTGGGTAGCAATCTTGATGTAGCAAGAATTTTTTTAAACTTTTGATGAAAACGAGTTTGCTTTGCACTCGTTCAAAAAGTACTAAAAAAATGGTAAAGTGGGAGTACTACTATCCTATGACAACTTAATGCTAAAATCATTAGTATTTCTGTTAAAAAAAAGAAGTACATCTAAATCATTAATTGTAGTACTTTTTCTACTGCTTTGGCATCTCTTTTTTCTCTGCGTAGTTGAAACCCTGTTTTTGCTGGGATGTTCAAATGACAACCATAATGAAATTGTGAAGATGGATGGATAAGATGCATATGATGGGTGGATGGATAGAATAATAATGGCTGGCATAGATTTGTTATGGATAGCTGGCATACAAGTTCAAGTTAAAAAGCAATAACAACAACAGAAACAACAACAACAAGAACATGCTGTAGTTAAACTAAAAGTAAACCAAGAAAAACTTTAAAAATATTTGTTGTCTAGTAGTTTTTTTTTTTTAACTGTAATTTAACAGCAGAGATGAAAAATACAAAAACAATTTAATAAGAAAATGAACCAATGAAAATGTACGTAGGTTAATTTAGAAGTGCACTGAGAAAAGTATCTATTGCACTTTTACTAAATATAAGTTGTTGGCATTGATAAAAGTTTAGAACCCAGAAACAAAACAAATTAAATTTTTAAAAGTTTGTTACATTTTTTTAATAAAAAATAAAACGATTCACAATTCAGAATATTACAAAATTACCAAAAACTAATCACCCATTTCAAAATCGACATATGAACCACTAATTTTTAAAGTGGTATGAGTCCATTTGTTTTAAAAATGAGATTTAACAAGTTTTAACGTATTTATTAATATGGTTGTCATCTAGTGTTTGCTGTTCGGTTTTAATCGAAACAGCATTTTTCAAGCCTCGAAACCGAAACCTAAAACCGACAAAAATAATTCGTTTTTTATAAATCCGTGCATGTTTAGACCTACTGCCCTACTAAAGGTCCACCAAAATTAACGTTTTCGCACGCTACAGGTCGCAAATACGAAGATATTTTAATGGAATTGGGTAAACTGATTCACGTGGGCCTACTGATTTTACTTAGAATAGATCCTTTCATTTTCGTACCCTACAGAATGCAAATATTAAGATATTTTGATGAAATTTGGTACACCGGCTTATCTCGGCTGAAGGACTTGGATTTTGGTTGTCCAAATAATATCTTATTGTAGACGAGAGTATAATATTGTTGCGTTTTTACCTCTTAAAAACGTTGGTTTATTTCCTTTAAGTAACCCAGGTTCTTTTCTATTGCAATCAAAATAACAAATCCCACCTCTGACCGATTGTTACGTTTTACCATTTAAAATGTTCGTTTATCTCCTTTAGATAAACCCGGTTGGCGTTCTTACACTCTTACACTTTGTTTGATTAAGCTTATACACTATAAAAAAGTCCGTACAAATAGGTCAAAATTGTGCTGGCGCAAATACATGTACTATTTCCTGTTATTTTAGCAGAATTTTGACCTATTTGTACGGACTTTTTTAGAGAAAATAACAGAAAAATTAGTTAAATTTAATCAGAACTCGTTTAACAAACTTTTGTACTAACTTTTTTTTATGAGTGTACAGTTCTTTATTTACAATCTCTTTAGTGCGATTTAGCTTTACACTCATTTATTTAACTCTGTATTACTTTAAATTCAAAAATATGACACTCACACAAACTCTTAAGCTGCCTACACACGAAGGAACATTGATCAGCAAATGGGCATTTTTCTGTTCCTTGGTGTGTATAAATGTATCGTGTTGGAATTCGTGTTATCAAAATTTTTTAATATTTTGTGTTTCCAAACTCAATGTTCCGTCGTGTGTATCGACGTTTTCTGTTTTTGCTGTGTTAGTTCATTGAGAGCAGTCGTACTGTGAGGTGCTTTTGTAATTGCGCATTCAAGAAAATAAAAAGAGACGAAAATGGCAAAAAAAATTACAAATAATGAAAACTGCATTAATTTAATAAATGAATATAAAAATTTTCGACAATTATGGGACATAAAATGTGATAGCTTGAAAAATAAAACTAAAAAAACAGCAGCAAATGAAAAATTAACAAATAACAAATTAATTAATTTTTAATTAATAATTAATTAATTATCTTCCGCACATATTTGATGTGATCAGTTCGACAAACAAACACAACTGATGTTTCGTTTGAGATTTTGTTGTTGTGTGGCATCGTCTGTATAAAAAATGAAAAAAAAAATAGAAACACATGTTCTGTGACGGATGTTCCTCGTGTGTAGGCAGCTTAATATTTTACTTAACATCACAAATGTAAAAGTACATCTTTACTTCACAAATGTTAATGCGCAACTTTTGAAGAACATGCTAGAAGCTTAACGATGGCATTTAACCTTATAGCATATGCTGAGGTGCATACTTATATGTAGTGTTACGTTTCCAAACTGACGTCTTTAGTAAATCCCGTTTCTCAGCATATTTTCTTACAGAAAATTCCAGAGTTTTCTATACTAGATTAATCCAAATTCGTAACAATATGATAAACAAAAAAAGGAAGATTTTAAACATAGAGTCATTATAGGCGACAGTTTTGAGGAGAATTAATTTTGTATAGTTATATTTGGAATTTGTTTCTCATTCATTAGTGAAATCGATATATGTATTGGGTGTACAACCTAAAAATGCGGGATTCACAACAGATGGCGTATCTTGTACACATGGTTTGTGTCTTTAATAACCTATATGGCATTTTGGAGGGTAAACATCTATCATTTATTTTTTTTAATACGAAAATGTCGAATTTTGTGCCAACAAAGTATTATTTGCGGGAAGTTTTGCTTTACCTCTTCAATTTGAAAAATAAATACAGCTGAAGCACATCGATTGCTTATCGAAGCTTATCCTGAAAATGTTCCATCGATTTCAATGTGCGAGAGATGGTTCGTGCGGTTCAGAAGTGGTGGTCAGATCTTGGTTGGACCAGAAGGGTCCCATCTATTATGAAATTGGGCCAAACGATCACAGGGGGCCTGAATAGAACACAATTAAAAACTATTTAGAAAATAGTGGTTGGAAAGTTTTGCCTCACCCACCTTGTAGTCCAGACCTTGCCCCGACCTACTACCATTTGTTTCGATCGATACAGAACGCTCTCACTGAAATACGCTTCACTTCAGAACAGGGTATCCGAAGTTGCCTGGATTCAAAAAATGAGCAGTTCTTTTGGAGCGGAATCCATATGTTGCCAGAAAGATGGGAAAAGGGATAGCTAATGATGGCCAATACTTTGAACAAATATGTATTGTACCAATGTTTCCCAAAAATCACCCAATAATATTTGAACGTTAATGTAAATTCAATTCTATGATTTGCACACCACTGAAATTTAGTGAAATTATTCTTTGTTTTGTAACTATGTTGCTCGCTTTTAAATACTTACTGAATTTGTTAGAAATATAGAAACTAGTCCTAAGGAACTTAATATTGAATAAAATAGCAACCATATATGTTCTCTCCATTCGCAGTTTCTCGATAAACAGTTCAAAATAATTTTTCTTGCCAAATTTGGATTCAGCAACACAGAGTTTATAAGAAAATATGCATTGCAACAGGAGGTAAGTAGGACTTTCATATGATATAAAAGTTTTTTTTGGAAGTTCGCGCATTCGAAAATTATGAATTAATACCAAGAATCATCTCAATTTTCCCCAAAATGAAATCACATAAATTTTAAAAAAAAACAGTTATATACCCAGTGTAGAAAATCATTACCAGATATGTAGTTATGTAACTACATAATTGGTAATGGTAACTAGTTACTTTTGTTATTACATTTCTTATTACCTTTATATGGCGATGTCGCGAAAAATAATGAGTTGTCGTTACACACCAGCATACGAAAAATCAAAAAATATATCGTTACCTATGTGCTTATCAGTACTGACAAAAATAATGAGTCGAAAAATAGATTTTCAAAAAAATAAATTATATAAAAAAAAATATTTTTTTTTGTATTTTTTTTTTTTTTAAATAAAATTTCCTAGTGCGGGAATCGAACCTGGGTCTACAGATTGCCAGTCAATAGCTCTACCATCTGAGCTATATCGACATGTAATATTTAATAGATAAAAACATAATTGACCTGCTGCACACAAGTAAGCTTACTCGCCAACATACAAAAAATCAAAAAATATGTGGTTACATATATCCTTACCAGTGTTTAAAAAATATTGAGTCTAAAAATAGATTTCAAAAAATTTTCAAAAAAAATCTGGAAAATTATTTTCTATTTGAAATAATGATGAAAATGAGTCATTATCAGTAACTCATTATTATATGTTTTAAAATAATGCAGAAAGTAAGTGGATGTCGTTACTGGTAGTCCAAAAAATAATGATATGTCATTACCGTTTCTACACTGGGTATATTATAAATATATTCTCCAACAAGAGAATTTACATGAGGTAAAAAGTACCCATTTTGTTTGTTTAAATGTTTGTTATTGTTAATTGTAGTTGGAGACTCCCGTCATTTGGAGCCAATGGGTCATATGAATAAAACTTAGCAATTACTTCGAAGTAATTACTTTGGGCTTAGGAATGGCTTTTAACTCCAAATTTACCAATTGGCTGGTAGAATAGCATGAAATGTAAACGAAAATTAAAAAATTAATTTTCTAGTCTACTCCCAAGCAGACTAGATTTGTGAAGTAATTGCTTAAAAAACCCTGTATTTCCCCCTATTAGTAATATCTATTTTTTATTCATACGAGCCAATGTCTTCTTTTTGAAAGGTTTTGTTTTTGCCTCTATTTATCTCATCGTATTTTTCATTAGATTTTAAACACGAAACAAAGAAATAACAAAAATATACATATATTTTTAGGTTATTCTTTTTTGTGCTATATTCTTCATACATAGTAATGTATACTGCTGCTTCTATTATGCGCAGCTTGTATACAATGGGTCATATGAATAAAACTTAGCAATTACTTCGAAGTAATTACTTTGGGCTTAGGAATGGCTTTTAACTCCAAATTTACCAATTGGCTGGTAGAATAGCATGAAATGTAAACGAAAATTAAAAAATTAAATTTCTAGTCTACTCCCAAGCAGACTAGATTTGTGAAGTAGTTGCTTAAAAAACCCTGTATTTCCCCCTATTAGTAATATCTATTTTTTTATTCATATGACCCAATGTTGCCAGTTTTGACGACTTATCGTCATTTTGACGATTTATCATCATTTTGACGATTTTAACTATCGAAAATAGCCAAATGACGATTTCCTCTTCAAAATGACGATTTTTTCAATAGGAAATATAGGAACAATTGTTCAAAAATACGTTATTTTTCCATTATCTAAATCAATAAATCTGAAAATATTTTCAGGTAATTTATAAATATGTATCATAAATTTTTTATTTAAGGTAGTCATTTTAGAATTTGATGGTTTTTTGTAGGAAAACTAACACAGAATCTGGTAATTATTTTTATTTAAAATAGTTTTTCCTAAATCTCTAATAAATGTAACGTGTTTTTCGAAGGAATGTATATCTCATATCGGACTCTTTTGTCATGTAAATTCTTTAGTAGGTACCTGTGAAATATCTCTAGACCAACGGTTCCCAAATGGGGGTCCGTAGCAGAATTCCAAGGGGTCCGCAAAGAGATCCGACAAAAAACATAAAACAAGTTATTAAAAAAAAAAAAACAATTATTTTTTTATAATTTAACAAAATATTGATTTGAAAAATGTTTTTTTCCTTATTCCTGCTTAAATTTGACCATCATTTAAAATAAGCAGTTGCTTTTATTAATTTTGCCCCCATAATTTATACAGTACCTCTCGCTCAACACTGGTTTGGGGGTCCGTGAAATGTCTCAAGGGGTCCGTGAAGCAAAACTTAGTGGGAACCTCTAGAGCAGCGGTTAAAAGTACATTAAAATCTAAAGTTTTTTCGATACAAATTTTTTTAAACTGAACTCTTTCTTTTGAACAATTAATTTCAGTATATGGTAAATTTTCAATACATACATAAAATTGTTTGAAATTTGCAGATACGAGTTTTGTAGGATTATTTTCTAAAACACTTCGGTGAAGTGTTGCGTTATTTCTATAGAAATTCATTTCGTTACAAAATAAATTTACCTACATATATTGAAAGTTCCCTTCACTTACACGGTCAAATAAAAAAACTAGTTTTAGAATTTTTCTTAAATTACAGTTGACACCGAAAACCGGTTAATAATAATAAAAATATTTGATTATTAAAGTTTTGACGATTTTTAAAAATATTTTGACGATATTTCAAAACGCAATGACGATTTTGACGATTTTTTTTTTAAATATTTGACGATTTTGTGCCCAATTAACCTGGCAACACTGCTTGAATAGATAAAAATGAGACATTCTTCTTAGGAGTACAGTTGTAAATTCCCGAGTACTCTATACTACTCAACAAGGTTGCCAATTTAGCCTTTTTCCGGCTAGATCTAGCCATTTTAATTTCATCTAGCCATAAAAAATGGCTAGATTGGATCTAGCCGGAAGATTTAGCCATTTTATTTTGCCCTAGCCATTTTTTCTTTTATTGTTTTACAGTTAATTTCATACAAAAGTGCTTACATTTTTATGATTTTAAAAATTTTAGTACAAAATTAAAAATTTTTCAAACTTTTATTTGGGTTCACAGCACATGTAATTTTTACATTCGATTTAAAATAATGTTTTTTTTTGTAAAATTTTAATGAAAATATTTTAGAAATTCGGAAAACATCAAAATTTAAACGCCACTTTCATGAAATTCGTGTTGGAACTCTTTATTATCACTGAATTATATTAAAAAAATTATTAAGGTTTAGCATTATTTTCCAATTTAACCATTTTTTCTCCGTAATCCAGCCATTTTTTCAGTTCAAGTGTTGGCAACCTTGCTACTCAATACTTTTTCAACTGAGTACCCGATACTACTCAGTTCTCTGGTGTTCGTACAACTTCTTTACAAAATAAAAGTTGTATTTAGACACACGCACAAAAGAAGGCGGTATTGAACATGTTTGCTGGCAATTATATTTGTATTAACAAACTACTATTTGCAATTTTATTTTATCATTATTATGTTTGTGAAGAAGGATTTCATATTATCCAAACATAAATATTTACAGGCGAAAATATTATATTAGAAACATGGCAAACATTATTACCACTAAATATTTTTCCAGCAGAGCGATTTTTTTCGGCGTACAGAGTTGTATTATAATAGGATATGTTCATGCCAAAATTATGCATACATTTGGAAAAATACAACTTTACTTTTGGGTATTGAAAACAGACGTCACAGAAAACTCAGTACCCAAATACTCAATACTTTTACAACTCTACTCGGGAGTACGTACTATAAACATTTTGTATGAATTGCATGCATATCGCTTTGTTTTGCCAATAAACAAACCCATTGTTTAGTGCGGTTAAGATGTGATTATTGCTTTAAATTTTTTATTTTGTGAATTACAATAAAAAGAGACAGACATTCCGACAAGGCATTTAAACAAATAACAGACTTCTTAAATAAGAAGGGAAACAGAATGAAAAACAAATTTATACGACCACAACGACCCGATCTACACGTCAAATATGGAAAAAACAATAGAATTATATTAAATAGAGAAGCTTATCATTTTGTTGTTGTAGAACTTCTATAACGTTATTTCAAAAATAGAAAACTTTAGAGTGAAATTTACATGCTTTTTTGAAAATGTATGAACTCAATCGATTAATCATTGTGCGATTAGTCGAACAATTTTGTTTTTAAACTTGTTCGAATAATTTAAAATGTCCAAATTTCGAATAGCGAATAATTCGAATAATTCAATACGATTAATCGATTAATCAAAATTGGAAAAATTACTAAAAAAGTTTAAAAAGTATATTTTTTTATAATTCGTTATTCGCTAAATGGATATTTTAAATTTCCTGAAATCCCAAAACTTATTCAGAAAATTGTGAAAAATAATTTTCTGTAGGCTTGTATCTATCCGGATTGCATTCGTGCCTAGGGAAATCATCAAGAGACGACTTTTTAGATTTTTAGGGCGAATTAAGAGACAAATAAATTATTTTTTTTTTTAAATCATATCCAAAATTTTTTTTTAATACAAAACAACCCAGCAAAAACAGACATTACCGAGTAATTAAGCGAGTAAGTAGCACACAAAGGGTTTCACTACTTACCAGGCTATTTACTCGCAACATTACTTTTGTTCGCGATGTCCAAAAATTCATGGGTGGTCATTACACTCTCGCTTACAAAAAAAGTGCGAATAACGAGTTACCCATAGTGAAAGAATAAGTAGATACTCACAAAGATAGAATAAGTGGTTACTCAGAAGTTAGGAAATAAGTAGTTAGGAAAAAAACTTTTTACCTTGGAAAATTTCCTATTTAGTTCAAAACAAATTTATAAATAAAATATTAATATAAAAAAGACTTAACCAGTACTTATTTAATCAATTACCAGTAAGTGATTACTTTGCACAAATATGTAAGTACTTCTATATCTTATTATCGGTAAGTCATTATTTTGTATTTTAAAGTAATGCAAAAGGTAATGACCTATCATTACTTGGTAATCCGTATGGTAATGATCTGTCATTACCATGTTTTTGCTGGGAAAGAAATGTATAGCTATTTATTTAACAAGATTATAGTCAAAATTAATCTTTATCGAGTTGCAAATAATATTCAATGAGAACTAAACAACTTTTCGTACACATACGAGCTTTTCAGAAGCCAATTGAGTCAACTCATTTTGAAACAATTTTTACAAAATTACAGCAATTTTTAAATTGCCTGCGAAACGTAGTGGGAACACATATTCTCAACAGAATTTCTATTTACATTTACCTTTTCTATGTGTTCAATGCATACGAAAGAGACAGAAATTAAAATACGTGCTGTTCTATTCTTACTTAACTTATTGAATCAATTAAAGAACGCTACGTTTACGTCTGGCTAATTGAGGCTTAACTTTATGAAATACGAAATTTACAAGGAAAGTATGCCGAGTAGTTCTCTCCAATTTGGAGAAATTTGAATATGTGATACGACGGGACAGAAAAGATAAAAATTTTGACAAAATATGATCTCAGTTAATATATTTTTATTATTTTTATGAGTTTTAGAAAAGTTACTGAAATTATTTTTGTTCTTTTTTCTATTTAAAATCAATAAAAATGCAACAAAATTTGTGTAATATTTTACATAAATTTTTTTTGATTAATCTGCTAATTTTATTCAAATAATCGGTTAAAAAACCGAATAATTATTTGGACGACTAATTGATTAAAGTAAAAAGTCTATTAATGGAATACCCTACTTTGAATGCACGTGGAAGATATTTTACCGCAATAACTTCTAATAATCTTCATAATAAAAATGTCCTAAAATACAGTGGATTTATCTAGAGTTGATTTATAGGAAGAAGAAGTAGAAAACATTTTTATTGAAAAATTTAACAGACACAAGGGAATCACCAGACTGCCGCAGTTTCGTCTCACCCAAAGACTCGTCAGTGGTTAGTTTATGTGTCAACTGATCAAAGTAATTTTTAATTGTTAATTTGTCTCTATATGAAAAACTTTTAGTGTATTGCCATGACCGGAGATTGAACCGGCAGCTCTCTGCACAGGCTATGACTCGTAGCATCACCTCTTAACAAGTTACACCACGGTCGGCATAGCGCTGAGTGTGGCTAATTGAAGTTTTTTTTTTCAATCACAGCGTATACAATGTATTTTTTGTAATCAGATGAGCCAGAATTAACTAATACTTGAGCAATTTATTTTTCAATTAGAATGTTTCCTCTCTTAATCCTATTGTTTTTTCTCCTTTTTCACAAGTAATTATCACATTATGATGCGCTTTTTTCACATTCAATAGACAAAACATGGAAAAAACTAAAATCGAGTTTATTAATTCAAACAAATATTTGTTAACACAATTAAAATTGTAATTGAATTCGTATAAATTAAGGAATAGTTATACCAATTGTTTAATAAAAACTTAATTACACTTCTTCAATTAAACTTTTGATCATATCAATCAAAGATATCACTAAAAATCTCCAAAAACTTGAATAACAAGTTTAAATCATATCAGATGAATATTTAATTGATATTCTAACCATTTCGTTTTTATAAATGTAGACGATGATCGTGACGCTTATTTCATTTCGATCTGTCAACTCATTCGTATAGTAACAGGTGTTCAAAAAAGTCGCTTCAGTGATTTTTTTATAGTGGAAAAATTAGAAATTCGTGGTGTGATTAAATATTTACATAACCCTTTGAGACCTAGTATATGGTGAATGAATTAGGTAAAAGTGCTCCTTCATATGCAACAGTAAAAAATTGGGTTGCTGAATACAAACGTGGTCGTACAAGCATTGAAGATGAACCACGAAGTGGACGTCCAAAAACTGCAACAACGCCAGAAATCACAGCTAAAATCCATGATATGATATTAGACGATCGACGTGTGAAAGTTCGTGAAATAGGGAATGCCATAGGCATCTCAAATGATCGAGTACGTTTTATTTTACAGATGAAATCAAGAATTACAGATGAAAAAGCTTTCTGCAAGATGGGTGCCGCATTTGTTAACAGTTGACCAAAAACGCATTCGAGTGAAAATTTCTCAAGCTTGTTTCAATCGATTTAAGCGAAATAAAATGGAGTTTAAGCGTCGTTTTATAACTGTTGATGAAACATGGATCTATCACTATACACCAGAGACGAAAGAACAATCCAAACAATGGACTGAAGCTGGTGGAAGTGCACCAAAGAAGGAAAAATAGTTTAATCGGTCATGGCAACGGTTTTCTGGAATTACAAAGGTATTTTATTGATCGACTATCTTCAAAACAATTAATTCGGCATATTATTGTAACCTGTTGGATCAATTGAATTTAAAAATTCGAGACCTGTTTAGAACACAAAAACATAATTTTTCATCAAGACAACGCACCATCGCACAAGAGTGTCTTAACAATGGCAAAATTCAACGAATTGAAGTACGAATTGCTTGACCACCCACCTTATTCTCCTGGTTTAGCTCCCTCTGACTTCTAACTGTTCCCAAATCTAAAAAAATTCCTTGCTGACAAACGTTTTACCTCGAATGAAGATGCAATGGCAGCTGTAAACGATTATTTTGATGAGCTTCAGGAAAATTATTTTAATCAAGGGATAGAATTGCTAGAAAAACATTGGACTAAGTGTATTGAAGTTTCAGGAGATTATATTGAAAAATAAAATAATTTTAAAAATCTAGATATTGTTTTTCATTGTTAGGCTAAGAACATTTCGAACTGCCCTCGTAGTTTTCTCTGACACGCACATGTTAGGGTGCGTACAGAGTGGCCGCTTGTTGCCGAGCCGAGCCGACTGACGCTTATTGCGAGAACCAATGCGAGAAAACTGGTACTATACAAATTAGTACAAATAAGCGCGAACAGGTCATAGTGGGCGCCGAGCTGGTCAGAGCACAAAGCTGATTGAATGCGAGAAAACAGTCCCAAAGCGTTTTTCAGCGCCGAAAACATTGTTTATGTTATGTTAATAAAATAAAAATTAAACAAAAAAATAAAAATTCAAATAAATAATAAAAATTAAATAAAATTATAACAATTATAAAAAAATTAAAAAAATCTTATAAACAAAATTTAAAAAAAAAATGTAATAAACATTTCAAGAATAATTGAAGAAATGCGTTAATAAGTAAAATTTTAAAACTCAATGTCAGAATGAACAACAAACCCAAATGCATACAAACATACATAAAACACAAATAATAGATAAAATATCAGTGCTGAATCTCGCATCCACTATGCACACTCAAACTTGTTTCTCGCATGACAAGTTCCCGCAATAAGCATCAGTCGGCTCGGCTCGGCAACAAGCGGCCACTCTGTACGCACCCTTAAATTCATTGAAGGAAATGCCAAATTACATAAATTTCATAAATTAAAAAAATATATTTATATATTTAAGTAGAAAAGGAACGAAGTTCCTAAACTCTTTGCTTCTAAGTCAAATGTAAATAATATAAATATTATAAGAAATAAATTGAATTGAAATGCCAAATTATAAATTCCTACACTCACTCATAGGAATAAACCTGTAAAAATAGCAGAAAAACCTACTAAAAAATAACTATAACTAGGGCAAGGAATTTCATGCACTTAAAAATGGAAAATATGCGCCTAAAATATGCGGTTAAAAAAGAAAAATATGCATTAAAAATATTGGGTTATGCAAAAATATTGCACTCTAAAACTTAAAAATGTATTTAAGTTAGTTATTTTGCAAACAGACACAGAACTCGAAGATTTCACATAGGTCAATAAGGTTTTAAGAATGTTTATTTTGATTGAATCAAAATACCCTATAAACACTTTCACTGGAATTCAAGTTTAAATCAAGTTCAATTCCAGCCCTGTTTTCCAGTTTCAAGGCTTGAATACAACTTTTATTACATTTTATTTCAATAGCATACTCCAGCAAAAGGGAAACAAAAATTCAAGTTTGAAATATTTTTGTTAAATATTCAAATGCTATAATTTGAAATATACTTTACTTCAAGCAAAATTTAAAATACTTGAATTTTTAAAACCTATGTGCTTATTGGGTATGAAAACGTATATATTTTTTATATTTTTTTACAAAATAAAAAATGCTTCTAAATATGAAAAATATGCATTAAAAAGCACAAAATATGCATTAAAATGGCACCAAATATGCATTTAAAGTCAAAATATGCAAAAACATGCATTTATGACAAAATATGAAAAAATATGCAACTACAAACCGATGCCATTTTGTTCTAAATTTGATGATTCGGATAAATATTTAGTCCATATTAGTTTTGGACTATCGAGAAAAAACATGCATTTGCATGAAATTCCTTGCCCTAGTTATAACTATTCTTGCATGAAAAACTGCTGAAATTAGATTATTAAGCTAAATAAAACTGTTAAATTTACAGTATTTTAGATATATTTGAGTTAACTTTTAGTTAACTGAAAATGACTAATTATACTATAAAATCTGAAGAAAAATTTAGCTAAATATTAGTAGACTAAAAATAACAAAAAAAAAAAAACTGTTATATCTACAAATTTTTTGTTATTTTTAACCCATATTTGCCTGAATTAAGAAATGTTGCTAATTTTTAAACAAAAATTGGTACGCCGAAGATTTTTCTTGATTTTTTATTATCGCACCACGCCCTCTAGCGGAGATGATGTATCATAAAGCCTTTTTTCGTGTTCCGCAATTATTTTGCAATTTTTAAGTGTGATTTTTTAGATTCATATTCCCCAAAGTTTGGTGCTTAGTTTGTAAAACAAAAAATCGTGAATTTTTTTCTAATTTATGTTATTTGGATGTTAAAGAAGCTATTCAAAATTATGGCACAGAGCCAGAATTAGAAAATTAAACCCAAAATCTAAGGCCAAATATAGCTATGGCAATTTTAGAAGTGCCCATATATTTTGTGTTTTCTTTTTTTTTTTTTTTTTTAATTGATTCCTGTATGTGGCATTTATAGAATGTTCAGTGTATTTCAAATATTTCAGATATTTCAAATATTTCAAATATTTCAAAATATATTAAAAATGTAGCTAACTATTTTACTTAACTACATATTTCAATTATTTCAAAATATTTATATTTCAGCTTTGAAATATTAATATTTATTTACTTACTTCAAATTACACTGCATGAAAAAATCTTGACTTTTAAAAATTAATAGAGCACTGACCATCAATTCTATATATTTCGGACATGCTGATTACAATAGCGTACTTTATTTTTCGATCAATGGTACAGATTTTTCGCTAAATGTCTTTAAAGTTTAACGGTTGTCCATTAAATTTTTTATATAAAAAATTTTTCAAATTCAATTAATATGAATTTTTTTGTGTTAAAATGTAAGCACAGGACCTGTGACCATATTTACGATATAAATGCGATGTGCTAATCTTGATATTTAAATCACTACTTAACGTTTTATATAGGTTTTTATGGGTTTTTGATATTTCAGCGATTTTAGTCGCCGAATTTACAAGCGACCTCAATAAATGCAATGCCTTAGTAAGGACGCAATTAAAAGCAAAATATTTCAATAAAAAAAATGTATCCATCTATAGCGGCCTATACGTTAAAATCGCGATGTCCCCAAAGTCCAACTTTTAGTATAATAGGGGGTCAACTCTAAAAATTGTTCTTGCAAAATTTTAAGCGAAACAGTTCCCATTTGCAAAAATTTTCGCAATAAATACATTTTTTACTAAGGTTAGTATCGTACTAAAGACACTTTAGTATATTAAGTATACTTAAAATTGTTTGAAGTAAATAAAAGATTATTAATATTTCAAAGCTGAAATATTAATATTTTCTTACTTATCTGCGTATTTTAGTAAGTAAAACCATACTGCTATTTCAAATTTACAAATATTAATAAGTGGTTATTTCAAAAAAATATTTCAAATGAACTTTTATGCAGGTCGGATTACGAGTATACGTATACCCCACACCCCTCGTCAAAATACATATGCTGAAAAAATCAGTTTTGAAATATATGAGCTGTCACGATTTTCCCACGATAGTGATAAGATGCTAAAATTTTAAAGACGGATTCAGAATCAGCACCTTGAAATCTAAATGAAACACTTATTAATGTTCCTGCACCAAACAAAAACTATTTTTTTTTTAATTTTGAAATATTCTTACCTTATAGACTTGACCATAAGTGCCATTGCCAACAACTTCGATTAATTCGAAAATACCAGCAGGATCCTAAAACGAAAACAAAAAAAGAAAACAAGAAGTTTAAAATTAATTAGAGAATTTAAAAACACATAAATAACAATTTAATTACATGAGCTGCTGAAAATAGAAACTACCCAATCAGAAATTGCCAGTGGTACAAAAAATTAAGCACTACCATACCACTGGGTAACCATGGTGTTGAAAATAAATGACTGGGAGAGCACTCATTTGGGACGCTTTGCCAACGCTTTTACAGCATTTGCTTTACAAAAATTTCGGTGGTTTATAAAAAAAAACCACTGGCAAAGAATGGTCTAAGAGTTATATGCCAAGGTTTGCAACCAGTGGTTATCCAGTGCTACCTAGCCAATGCAACCAGTGGTACAAAAACCAATTCACTGGTAGAGCAATGATTTTATAAAAATGCTGACGCTTCCTTCAGGAAGTTTCGAGTTCAAATCCGGTTGCAAGCAAAAAAAATTTTTTTTGATTTTTTTTAATTTAAATTTTTTTTTTTTGTTGTATAAAATCAATTTTTTTGTTTGTGGAAAAGTTCCTTTAAGACCAACTTTTTTTTGCTCTCCCAACGCTGGCATATTAGTTCCAAAAAACTGTTTGCCATTGCTAGCTTTTTCGCACAGCCAGTAGCTGTACAGCAATTATCACTCATTTATGTGTTTAGCTATCAAATATTATATGTCTCGTTAGCTCAGTGGGTAGAGCAATCGTCTGCCAATCTGACGGCCTGGGTTCAAATCACGCCAGGACCAAAATAAATACATATGAACTTTTTTTAAATTTTATTTTGGAAAATATATCTCCAGACCACCTATTTATTGGTGTTGCCAGCGTTTTGCCAACGTACAAAAATTTTGTTTCTCCAGTGCTTTTCCGTCGCTTTTTGAATAGCCGGTCCTTTTGTCTAATGATGTTATCATTTTGGGAATGGGAAAGCACTTTTTGCCAGTACTTGTACCACCTGTTAAAGTGCTTTGCCATCGCTTTCCCTTTTGTATTTTTCTGACTGGGTACGTATCTATTTTAAAAATAATCTATTAATATCAGTCTATTAAAATTAAAATATAGATGAAAGACAGCAACATAAATACGGTAAGCTGATAAATTTATAAAAAGGGCTACGCCCTGACATCATTATCCAAAAAACATCATCATATACGACGACGGCGGCGTTACAATAAACATCCTGACGAAAAAAAATAAATAAATATGTATAAAAAAAAAACAAAGCAGACACACAAGTGTCGTCTATTGTTTTATTTTGAGTTTTTTTAGATTTCTTTCATTATAGACGTAAAGCGAGTGACTTGTGAGTGCAATGACATTATTTTGGAAAAATAGACAAAAAAAATTTATATAAAATAAAAAATATTTCAACAAGTGCACAACTACTAAAAGGTATTAAGAAAAATACAACAACATCAAAAAGAAAAAAAAGGTTTATTAAAAGAAGAAATAGAAAAACAACAACAATAACAAAAAGTGTGAATCAAATACGTATTTGCAAGTATCAAGTCAGGACCACAAATGAATTAATTCTTAAAACTAGTTTTACGGTAATCGGACATGTACCTAAATTTACTAAACCGATCATTTTATTTATTTTATATTCAACAAACATATTAATTTATTTTATATTAAATCAATGTCTTGTTGGTTTTTAATTTTTATTTAAAAAATAAAATTTTTTTAATTGATTAATTAGAAATTTATTAATTCAGTTCGGGGCCAATTTCCTTATTATGAGTTAACATAATAAGTACATTTTTTACAAAAACTGCTATTTTTCTTCATCAGGATACTCTCCTGACAAATACTTCACAGAGTTTTTGCTTTCAAAAAACCTCTACATTTTCAGGAATGAAAAGACGATCGTTTCGGGGATTTTCCAGGTCCCCTTAATAAGTTTTCTTTAGAAAGTTGTGGCGTAGTGCAATGCAAATTGAAGCATCAAAATCTCATATTAAATGTACACACAAAAAAATATTGTTCAACTTTTTTCAATTAAAACGATTTGTTAAATTATTTCAAAAGGTGTCAATTAAAAATTAATCCAATGGATTAAATAATTGCTCAAAACTGCAATTTGCGTGACATTTTTTTTTTATTCTACCACTCAAAAGCATTTCATAAAACAAGAGAAAAACATCAGCATATTGTTGTTGTTTTTCGTTTGTTTTATTTATGTAGTTGTTTTTATAAATTTTAATGTATTAGTAACAGGGATGATAAAGTTGGTACTATATTACTTTTTATGGTACTATTAGAACCTCAAAAGTACTATGTTACTCCTTAGCATTATTTGATACCATTATAAATTATTCAAAATAAATAGTAAAAAATCGTAAGAAACGTAATTCAAAGGAAAGGTTTCTAAAATTTTGCAAAAAAATATTAAACATTTATTTGAATTTAAGAGAAAATCATTAAATTGTTGTGTTTTTTGTTTAGTTTTATTTGATTTAGTTTTCTGAATTGATATTCGTTAATTTAAATTGTGCGGTAACTTAATTTTTAGTAAATTGGACATGCCCGATGTTGTTTGTTTTAATACCCAATCCATATATAGTTTTTTTAATTATAAGAAATAAATTTAAAAAAAAGATTAAAATTTTATAATTTTTGACCCCGCTTTTTAAATATTAAAGACGAGACTGGGACGTCAAAATAATAGTCAACGCTGAAGATTGGATGCAAGAACAAAAGCGATAGAATAATATAAAAAAGGTAATTGGGAAGAAGAAAGGACGAAATACACTATACAGAGTGAAGTGGATCTATATTATATTTTGAACCTTGTTTTAATGTACAAAAGCACTTTCATATATGTTCGTTTTTTTGTTAATTTATAATAAAAAATTAAAAAAAAGTACTTTGCGGGTCGAAAAAGTACTATTTTTTAAGCAGGTTGGTACTATTTTGAAAATCCCATTTATCATCCCTGCTTAGTAACTAGTATTTTAAATTATTTTTTATAAAATTTTATAAATTCTCGTAGAGTTTATTATTTTATTTAGTTAAATATTTCAATTTTGTCATATTAAATCTGAATATTCATTTATTCTAAAACATTACTATAATATAGTAATGTAATTTTTAAAATTTTTTGTTTAAAAAATTTAAAATTTTTTTTAACAAAAAATCCCCCATTCAAAAAATCTAATTTTTGAAATTTTTTGTTTAAAAATTTAAAATTTTTTTAAAAAAAATATCTAAAAAATTAAAAATTATTTTAAAACAAATATATTTTAATTTGGTTTTAAAAAAAATTTTTATAACAAATTCAAACAAATTTTAAATTTGAAATTTTGTTTAAAAAATAAATAAATTAAAAATTATTTTAAATCAAATATATTTTTTTAGTTTTCAAAAAATTTTAACAGAGGCCTATGCTTCAGAAAAAAGAAGAAAACTAATTTCTACGAGAAAACTTTTCACATAAGTATAAATAAATCTATCAACTGAATGAAAATTGAATGCAGCTTTTATTTTAATGACATTCAAGCTAAAAATAAAGAAGTATATTTTTTATAGTTGGCATGGCAACTGCCACTTTATCCAGCTGATAGTTTATTTAGAAGTTCTACAATATTGATCAATTTTTAATCCAATGAATTAATTTTTAATCAAACTCATATAAAAAACCAATAAAAATCCTTATCAAATGTATCACTATTTTATTGAAAATTTATTCAATTAAAGTGCTACAAATTTTTAATTGAATGAACAATTTTCGTGATTGGAGGAATTTCAACGACAAAATTTATTGAATAGGCGGTTTTCATGATTGAAATTAGTTTTTATTTTTTTGTGTGTAGTCTGCTACATAAACGAAATGAGAATGGAGCAAACAATAAAATATGTTTTCGAAGTCTTCTGCAAAGCATAACCAACAATAGAAATATTACGAAAGTTTTTTGTTTTTGTATTTCATACACTCAGATAAAAAAGTTAGTAAAAAAATTTGTAAACAGTTTCCAATCGCACTTTAATATTTTTATACTGATTTTTAGTACAATTTATTTTTTTAGTAATCATTTTTGCTATTCTATTATTACAAATTACGGATTTTTTTACTAATTCTGGCTGCTGATTTCAAAACCGAGCGTTAAATTTAGCAGAAAAATATACTAATTTAAAAATATTTTTTTTTTTTTTTTATTTTTTACAATTCTTGTTTAGTTTATATTTGTTACTATTGAGTTTGGAAAAAACAGTCGGAAAATTTTATTGTATCTCCAATGCGGCCCTATGTTCCACTGGGAATTAAAGGATTAAATATATATATAATGCATAAAAAGGTAATAACTGGAGAACCGTTGGCAATTTTGACTCCAAATTTCAAGTACGATTAAGTAATTACCCAGGTGGAAATTATGTGTGGTAACAAAAAAGAAGCACTGGCAAAGCGCAAGTAGACCGCGGTCTTACAAAAAGAAGTACTGGCAAAGCACTAAATTTGGACGCCTTCCCAACGCTTTAAAAGGGTGAATTCTCAGCACTTGTTTTCCTATAATATTATTTTGTTTTTGAAAAAGAAACTCCAAAAGAGTGAATATTTAAATAATTTTTGACTCCACAATACAATAACTCCAAGAATCGTCTATTTTTAGAGTAATTTAAAATTCTTCAGTGATGAGGGCTCATAATTTGGTGGCAGGGAAAACACTTGATTTTTATATTTCTTGGTGCTATCTCAATACTTTGCAAAGCATTAAATAGATCGGTGTTAAGTATCATTTGGGTGTCAGGAAAGCACTTTAATTTTTTTGTTTGGGCGTTGGCAAAGCATTTGATTTTTATGTTTATGGGTGCTTTCCCAGGGCTTGGTAAAGCATTGGCACCACCGTGGAACGGTGTTATCATTTGGGCATTGGGAAAGCGCTGTTAACAAGCACTCATACCACCCATTTCGGTGCTTTGCCAGTGCTGGCCCCTTTGTAATTTTCTACCTGGGTATACGCTTGTTACAATCGGAAGAAAAAAAAATTTTATTATTTTTTTTTTAATTTTACAGTTTTTTTATTTTTTAGTACAATTTTTTTGCTAATTTCAGCAGATTGATTTTAAATTACAGTTTACAGCAATTTACTGAAATTTAGTAGCTGCAACTAATTATTTACACTAATTTCATTGTACTAAAATTATGATATTTAGTAAGTTTTTTAACTGATTTTAGCAAATCGATTTTGAATTGCAGTTTACATAAATTTTACTAAAATTTAGTAGCGGCTACTAATTTTTCTACTAATTTTATTGTACTACAGATCAGCAGACATGTGTTGCTAAAATTAGCAAAAAATACCGCTGGGCTCAAAAGAGTTAAATTTCCCGTAATAACAGCAAAATTTTTATTGTAATTTTATATAACTTTCTATATAATCCCGTAGAAATTAATATATAGTTCAACATCAAATTAAAAGTTAATTACTCCATATTAAGGATACCGATTCAGAAATCCCGAAATCCCGGGATTGGTCTTGAAAAAATCCCGGGATTTCCGTTTTGATTATTTGGCATATTTTATCTCTCTTTGTATTTGTTTTTATTGTTATATTCGACCTAAGTCACATAAATCTAATATCTTATTAAATGTTATTAAAGAACTTATTTTCCCCATTCATAAATAATAGATTAAAATATATTACAGATTAAATAAATCTGAATAAAACCTTAATAATTTAAAAACTTGTATTCAGCTGTGAAACTTCTGAAAATCGTAATTCAGCTTTATTTAATCTTTTAACGGATATGTTTATATTTATTTTATTGATGATTTGCTAAAATCATAACTTCATGCAAAATAATTTTGCCGACTAAAAATAGAAATTTTTTGTTAAATTACAAAAATCTAACAATCTGCCTTTCTGAAGTCAGCTGAGATATGTGCTTAATTATTTTATGTTAATTGATTTAAAAATAACTAATAGTCACTAAATATTTCTGATGATTTCAGCAGAGTAGTTTGTATTTACATTCAATTGATTTTAGACAAATATAGCTTTGTTTTAGCTAGTTTTGGTTAAAAAGTGTCTTCAGAGGTAAATTGTAATTTGCAATTTTCTTAAATTTAACTCATAATTATATTTCTTATATTTCGAAAATTTAACAATTATTTAGCAAACAAGTTCTGCTGATTTCAGTAGTTTTAATCGCGGAACCTTTTTTTGTTAATTTTTAGTAGCTTTTTCTTCTATTTTTACATACTTATTTCTATGAGTTTAGTTTCTGTTTGAAGCCAGATTCACAATGCTGTAGTACTCCACTCTGAGTGGATTTTGTTCCTTTCTTTTTTGCACTTACATATTTTTTGTATCATTATATCTCTATTTTACACACTCCACTCTGCAGCGTGGAGTACTCCAGCATTGTGGATCCGGCTTAATTTGTTTATTTCTTGATACTACAAGAAATAATAAGTAGATTTATAATAAATTATTGTAATTTGTAGGGTTTATTTCAGCTATTTATTTTTTAAATTAAAAATATGATGAAACAAAAAAATCCCGAAACCCCGAAAAATACCGAAATCCCGAAAAATCCCCGAATCCCGGGATTTAAATTTTCAAAATCCCGAATCCAGAAATTTGTAAAAACCAGTCCCGTTCGGCATCCCTACTCCATATCCATGTGTTTTTTTTGCATGTAAAATCATGTTAAAAAATGATGCGTACGATTTAGAGGACAAAAGAATTCAACTAAATTTTTATTTTATGTTATAAAATTTGGGCCTTTAAAATTGTTCAAACTATACAAATTTACATCTCAATTTAATGGCTGGTATGCATAAAAAGTACACCTACTATCAGACAAAATTATATAAAATCAGATATTTTTTTATCGAATTATTAGATACATGTAGATGACCCATTTTTCGGATCAAGCTGTATGTGGTTGTATATTATATATGGCACCATATTAAGATTTTTTACCCGGGTAGCCATTACAGACTTTTTTGGTTGAGTGTACTAATTATTTAGCAAAATTTTTTGCTGAATTTAGCAAGTTAATTTGTTATTTTCTGTTAATGTTGAAACGGTTGTGGAGATGGAAGCCTAATCTTTTTATATTTTTTGGATTCAACATTTTTAGTTTGGGAAATGTTCCAATTTCAATCAACCGGATTTTTTAAAAAACAACGCTGAATTTTTTTTTCGTCTAAATTCCTTCATAAAAGGAATTCATTCTTTGAACTACAGTCTATTTAATATAAAGTACGTGTAAATATGGTTGGATGTATTTGTATAAAGTCGTTTACAAAAAACAAGCATTTGCGGGTGGAATTAAACCGACAAATGAGGAAATTCATTCAAAATAAAATGAGTAAAAGTGGATTTAAATACTTTTTGTTGTGTTGCGTTAAGTTTGCTATTGACGTATTGTTTTATGTTCATTTTTGCACTGCATTTTGCACGTCATATATTTGTCACAATAAACTAAAACTACTATTTGTATATGAAAAAAAAAATATATTAGTACAAAAAAGATTAAGGAACAGAAGGTAAACATATGTTGTCAGTTCAGTGTGGCTGCTTATAGTTTTTGGTATGGCTGTGTTGTTAGTTGCATGAATTATTATGAATTCCCGTCTTCATGAGTGTTTAAAAAAATGTAAAACCAGGGTACTAGAGTATTAGTGTAGAACTGTTTCCTGGGTATTTAACAGGCATTTAATAAACAATTAAATGATTTTAAGCAGATGCGGATGTTTAAAAAAGGTATGAAGTTGTAAATTAAAGTTGTAATTTAACCGAGACAGAAAATGAATGAGCGTCATGAGTCGTAAAGGAATTTAGATTTGAAAACCGTAGTTGGAAGGAAATATACATATGTACAGAAAAAACTATGGAAATTGATTTTTTTTGTAAACCCGATAATGTTCTTTTTTCTGTTAGCGACAATAAATTTTAATATACTAACCACTTGAGTTTCGTAAGTGTAATAAATATTCATGTTTTATTTGAATTTTGTTTTTTCCGTAACTGAAAATGTTTTGGGTTTTCGGAAAACTTATTTTAGGGGCACTCCAACTCATATTTGAGGGTTAAAAAGTGGTGTCAAAAATTACCCCGATTTGAAACTCACGTTTTACCTCCTAAATATCAATTTGGGCTGATACGTTTAGACCTGAAAGATTTTTCTGAGGAAAACCAAAAGATTCTAAAATACATTCCTACATAAAACTTCCAGGTTCGGAAGACTTTTATCGCACAGAAAAACGCTCTGATTCTGACAACTTATTCAATTGTGAATTTTGAAGTTTTTGTTACAGTTTTTGGATTTCAAACAAAATTTTTCCGCTCTTGTAAGCAAAGTACTGGGCTACAAGGGTGTATTGTCAATGAAAAAAGCTATGAAAATGTTACCCTGTATGAAAATACAACCCTGTTTTTGTATGTACCTGCTCGTATATAAAAAGTATAGAGTAGTATCGAGTCAATACTTGTAAAGTATTGAGTAGTACATATAGAGTATTCAGAAGCACCGACATTTTACAACTCTAACAGTAATGTCATATTATTATTTTTAGGACTTTTTACTTTCTGTATTTTTTTTAAACATATAATAATGACTTACTAATAACTTTGCCATTATTTTAAAACAAAAAATACGGCGTTACCAATATTTGACTTATTTGAAATATCCCAGCAAAATATTCATTACCAAATAAGTGGTTATATAATAGAATTTCATAGCTCCGCACAACTTATTTTTTGGCGTCTAAACTCATTATTTTTGTTTGGCGTTGTCGTTGTTATAAGCAGTCACGCTTACCCGCTCGCTTACGAAAAAATGAGAAATAAGTAGTTATGAGATTTTGAATATTAAGTGGTTACACACATGCTTACAAAAAGTTGGATTATAAGTGGTTATCCGATTGCTTACTTGATTCTGAAAAATAAGGAGTTAAGCAAATAATAGTTTAAGGAAATACATTCAGAAAAATTTAAGTTTTCTCTAGTGAGTAATTTTAGAACTCGTCATAAAAATTTTAACACAAAACATATTTACATGTAATAAATATAAATATATAAAATTTAACTTTGTAAAAAGTACTTATTTAAACTATTGCGAGTAAGTCATTATTTTATATTTAAAAGCAATGACTACAATAGGCCGTTATTAAGAAGTCATTATTTTATATTACAAAATAATGCAAAAGGTAATGATATATCATTATTTGTAATGCAGACAGCAATGATGTGTCATTGCCAATATTTTGCTGGGATAAAGTAATGTTCTACATTTTTTGTAAATTATTTCAAAAATCAATTTTTAGACTCAATATTTTTTTAACACTGCTAAGGATACATACCCAGGTTGAAAATTACAAAGGGGCCAGCACTGGCAAAGCATCGAAATGGGTGGTATGAGTGCTTGTTAACAGCGCTTACCCAACGCCCAAATGATAACACCGTTCCACGGTGGTGCCAATGCTTTACCAAGCCCTGGGAAAGCACCCATAAACATAAAAATCAAATGCTTTGCCAACGCTCAAATAAAACGAGTAAAAAGGTTAAAGTCGGGCATGCCGACTATACAATACCCTACAGCAGTCTGGTTAAAAGCCAACTAATGTTTGGATCCGAAATTCGAATGGGGTAAAATGGGACTTGTGTCAAAATTTTCTATAATATGAGTCAGCGAACCAAATTTCAATAAAATATCTTAATATTTGCGACCTGCAGTTTGTAACCAAACCAATTTTGGGGGGACCCTTAAACATGGACCAGTGTTAACCAAAATCAATAGGCTTCGTCCTTAGGCTGATATAAATCGGTGTACCAAATTTCATCAAAATATCTTAATATTTGCGACCTGCAGCGTATAAACAATATAATTTTGGGGGGACCCTTACATGGGCACTAGGTCTAAACATGGACCGGTGTTAACCAAAATCAATAGGCTTCGTCCTTGGGCTGATATAGGTCGGTGTACCAAATTTCATCAAAATATCTTAATATTTGCGAACTGTAGCGTAAAAACAATATAATTTTGGTATGGGCACTAGGTCTAAACATGGACCGACGTTCACCAAAATCAATACGCTGTGTTTTTTGGCCAACATAGGTCTGTGTATCAAATTTCATCAATATATCTTAATATTTGCGACCTGCAGAATATAAACAATATAATTTTGGTAGGACCCTTATATGGGCACTAGATCTAAACATGGACCGATGTTCACCAAAATCAATAGGCTGCGTTATTGGGCCAACATAGGTCTGTGTACCAAATTTCATCAAAATATCTTAATATTTACGACCTGCAGCGTATAAACAATATAATTTTGGTGGGACCCTTATATATGGGCACTAGGTCTTAACATGGCACTAGGTCTAAACATGGACCGATTTTAACCAAAATCAATAGGCTTCGTCCTTAGGCCGACATAAGTCGGTGTACCAAGTTTCATCAAAATATCTAGGTCTAAACATGGACCGATGTTCACCAAAATCAATAGGCTGCGTTATTGGCCAATATAGGTCTGTGCACCAAATTTCATCAAAATATCTTAATATTTACGACCTGCAGCGTATAAACAGTATAATTTTGGTAGGACCCTTATATGGGCACTAGGTCTAAACATGGACCGATGTTCACCAAAATCAATAGGCTGCGTTATTGGGCTAACATAGGTCTGTGTACCAAATTTCGTCAAAATATCTTAATATTTACGACCTGCAGCGTATAAACAATATAATTTTGGTAGGACCCTTATATGGGCCCTAGGTCTAAACATGGACCGATGTTCAAAGTTAAAGTCGGGCATGCCGACTATACAATACCCTACAGCAGTCTGGTTAAAAGCCAACTAATGTTTGGATCCGAAATTCGAATGGGGTAAAATGGGACTTGTGTCAAAATTTTCTATAATATGAGTCAGCGAACCAAATTTCAATAAAATATCTTAATATTTGCGACCTGCAGTTTGTAACCAAACCAATTTTGGGGGGACCCTTAAACATGGACCAGTGTTAACCAAAATCAATAGGCTTCGTCCTTAGGCTGATATAAATCGGTGTACCAAATTTCATCAAAATATCTTAATATTTGCGACCTGCAGCGTATAAACAATATAATTTTGGGGGGACCCTTACATGGGCACTAGGTCTAAACATGGACCGGTGTTAACCAAAATCAATAGGCTTCGTCCTTGGGCTGATATAGGTCGGTGTACCAAATTTCATCAAAATATCTTAATATTTGCGAACTGTAGCGTAAAAACAATATAATTTTGGTATGGGCACTAGGTCTAAACATGGACCGACGTTCACCAAAATCAATACGCTGTGTTTTTTGGCCAACATAGGTCTGTGTATCAAATTTCATCAATATATCTTAATATTTGCGACCTGCAGAATATAAACAATATAATTTTGGTAGGACCCTTATATGGGCACTAGATCTAAACATGGACCGATGTTCACCAAAATCAATAGGCTGCGTTATTGGGCCAACATAGGTCTGTGTACCAAATTTCATCAAAATATCTTAATATTTACGACCTGCAGCGTATAAACAATATAATTTTGGTGGGACCCTTATATATGGGCACTAGGTCTTAACATGGCACTAGGTCTAAACATGGACCGATTTTAACCAAAATCAATAGGCTTCGTCCTTAGGCCGACATAAGTCGGTGTACCAAGTTTCATCAAAATATCTAGGTCTAAACATGGACCGATGTTCACCAAAATCAATAGGCTGCGTTATTGGCCAATATAGGTCTGTGCACCAAATTTCATCAAAATATCTTAATATTTACGACCTGCAGCGTATAAACAGTATAATTTTGGTAGGACCCTTATATGGGCACTAGGTCTAAACATGGACCGATGTTCACCAAAATCAATAGGCTGCGTTATTGGGCTAACATAGGTCTGTGTACCAAATTTCGTCAAAATATCTTAATATTTACGACCTGCAGCGTATAAACAATATAATTTTGGTAGGACCCTTATATTGGTCCTAGGTCTAAACATGGACCGATGTTCACCAAAATCAAACTTGTTCGTCCTTGGGCCAACATAGGTCTGCGTACCAAATTTCATCAAAATATCTTAATATTTGCGACCTGTAGAGTGCGCACAAGATTGCATGGACAGACAGACAGACAGACAGACGGACGGACGGACAGACGGACATCGTTAAATCGAAATAAAAAAAAAATTCTGAGCCGATCGGTATACTATAAGGTGGGTCTACGACCAATATTTTTTGGTGTTACAAACATCAGAGTATAAATAAGAAATATGCACTAAAAACTATTATTTTTCCAAAATAATGCACTATAAAACTTAAAAAACAGAACTCGAAGATTTTCCATAGGTCAATAAGGTTTTTAAGAATGTTTATTTTGATTGAATCAAAATATGAAAACGTATCAATTTTTTATATTTTTTTACAAAATAAAAAAAGCTTTTAAAAATTAAAAATATGCACAATAGACCGTACCACCTTACAGGCAAAAAAAAAAGTGCGCCGTACACCCTCCAATATGAAAAAAAAAAATAAAATTTTTTTTGCCGAACGTAGGGGTCGCCATTTTTCATTTTTTGTTATATCTTTGGCATTTACAGTCGGATCTTAAAGTATGATACATCGATGTTTTGTAACAGTGTTTTGCTCTAAGGGCCATTGACCTCAAGTATCCCGTTCTAGTACACACATAATAATACATGCATAAAAATACGAAATAAATGTCAAAACATTTTTCGTATATTTTACAAATTTTTTTGTTATTTTGACATTTTTTCGTATTTTTATGCATGGATTATTATGTGTGTAGTCACCCGCCAGATCTCAGTTGCTACGACCCTAATGTACAACCCTAATGTCAGAAAATTAAAGCTCGCAAAAACTCATTAAACTTTTGCAAAGGAAGTTTTTCGATAAACCCAGTAGAAATTTTTATTTTTTTGGTTGCCGAACGTAGGGGTCGCCTTTTTAAATTTTTTTCATTGGATTTTACCTTTATAGCAAAACACTGGTCTCCTCGAAGCAAAAAAAAATTGATACATCACACTTTAAAATCTGACTTGAAATGCCGAAGCTATAACGAAAAATTAAAAAAGGCTACGCATACGTTCGGCAAAAAAAAATTTTTTTGAAATTGCCTTGCAAAAATACTTCATATTGGAGGGTGTACGGCGAACTTTTTTTGCGGTACGGTCTAGTGACTACACTAAGAGAATTATATGCATGATATTAATGAATTTTTCCATAAAACAAATAGTTTTACTGGAACTTATTCATTGAAACTTTTCATTGAATTAATGGAATTTTTTATAAAATAATGTGAAAAATTTCTTTATATTTACAGTCAATGAAAAAGTTTAATTAAAACAGAATTCATAAAATAATGAAGCCTTATCGATTGTTCTCATCTCTCGAACTGGCGGACTAAATTTATGTTTCTTGTCCCGATTAACGTATTGAGTGTAAAAAGTTTGGCGTTCGATAAACGGGGAATTTGTTAAACCAAGTATTCGTTAAACCGGGATTCCATTGTATATCGGATAAAATTGTAAATTAAACTAATTTAATTAAACGTTGTAAATTCGCACAAAACAGTACTGGTAACGTACTTTTGAAGTGGTACTTGAGTCAACGACTATATAATTAAAAGACTAACCAACTCTCCCTACCTCTGTTAAATCACTCTACTAACATTTTTCGATACAAACTGTTAATGTTCGAAAGAGGAGCTGAAAACCGCCTGCTTGAGTAACGGAAAAACAATTTTTTTTTTTTGTACCCTGGGCAATTTCTACCGGATGCTCTTAAAAATAATTAGTTTTTATTTTTATAAAAACTTTTTAATCGATTCTTGTCTCAATGTCTTCAAACTGAATTTTGAAGAACACTTTGCCACAAATTAATAAATTTACCATGGATGGTAACCGAAACGATGCGGTTATCGGTAAGCGTAACGCTATTTTAGATTATTTCGGTAACGGTATTTTAAGGGTAACGCTAGCTGTGTTTTCGACTTAACTATATCCGCTAACTCATAAAAAAAACCCAAAGTGCATAAAAACGCATTTAAGATGAAAACTAACATATTACTTTTCGTATGCACGTTAACTTTCAACACAGATAATTATCAACGTTGAAAACTCAACGTTTATACATTTTCACATCTAGCGCAACTTATTCGCGTTAGTTCCTAAAAACTTTTGCTGACATACATTCAATTATAACGGAGCAATTACAAACATAACCTGTTTAAAATTTTTTAATACTACAATCGGTTTAACGTAGATTCGCTTTAAATACTTAACGTTGATAGGCATGAGACAAAATACAGCTGCTATTTCATTTATATCGGTATTTTAAGGATAACGGTTTTTTAGTTATTTCGGTAACGGTATTTTTAGGATAAGGATTTTTTGATTATTTCGGTAACGGTATTTTAAAGTTAACGGTATTTCAGTTATTTCGGTAACGGTATTTTAAGGATAACGGTATTTTAAGGATAACGGTATTTTAAGGATAACGGTATTTCAGTTATTTCGGTAACGGTATTTTAGGGGTAACGGTAGTCAATTGAAAGGGTTTTGAATCGATAACGGTATTTTAGCGGTATTGCCTGCCAACCCTGAAATTTACCATTTTTTGGACAACTCACAATGGCGATCTCGCATATAAAGCTGCCTACACACTAGGGAACATACTTAAAAAAAGAGAGCATTTTTTGTGAATGTGTGAGTGCGTTTGTGTGTGTGTGCGTGTTGAGAGCGTGCATTTCGTGTTTACAAAATTTTTTGATATTTTTTGTTCCCTCAACCATGTTCCTTAGTGTGTAGGCAGCTTAATGCTGTTTCCATATCAAATAAAATATCGTTAACTGCTGTTTAGGCTTCTAATTGACTTTTTAATGCCAAACTGTTAACGTACCGTACGACAAATTAAATTTTAATTAAAACCTTTTTATTCCCATAAAATAACGAAAAACATTCCCCTTGTATAACATTTATTATTATACGTTTCTGATTTAGATAGAAATGTGGATTACCTCATCATTTGCAATACTTCAAAGATATGTATGTATATGGAGAAGTAATAGAAAACTCAATCAAGACGAAAAATACCTTAAAAAGAAATGAAAGAATTAACAATAGCAGTTTAAGAATAAAATTAAACAAAAAGAGAAAAATAACAGATTTTTTTATCTAACAAATACTTCTTCTACTGGTAAACAATATAAAGCTCTTTTTACATGAGCAAGAAAATGTAAGTGCGACATATATATAAATAGATTTTTTTTTTAATTTTGAGAGGTAAATATAGGTAAATCAACTAAATTACAAAATATGATAACGATGAGAATGACAACAAAATATTCCCCCTACTATGGGATGAAAAATCAGATTTTTCTTCAACATTGTAATAGGCACTAGGAGAAATATATTCCGAGCTAGACGAGAATTACAGGAAGGATGGTATAAGACTAGTAGTTCCAACCCTATTGGACCGCACATCCGAACCAACAATGGAAAGAATATTTATACCGGTATCACACAACAGAAAGAAAAATAACGAAAAAGTTGTAATAAACTGCCAGAAACCAAATATGATAATAAAAATAAAAAATATTATCGCATGATTTTATCTGGATTCAAAATTTTTTATTGTTTAAATTTCATGCTAAAAATTTTAAATTTCATAAAATACTGCACTTTTTAATTTCTGGTATTGCCAATATTTTTATCCATATCTCCTAGTCTTATACCTTTCTTGATTATATTATTAGCCATGATTTTGTCGCATATGATGGTTTTAGTGGCATACCATTTTGTCTTTCATTTGCGAATGTACATTTTAATTCTGGACTATGTTTTTCAACAATTTTCCAGATTCGAATGTCGGAAGCGGTGTTGAATTTTTGATTCGAAGTTTATTTTCTGAAATGTATACATCGTGTCTTATATTCATTTGGAGCTAAACAAATGAGTTTTTTTTTTTAGAAAAAACATGTTTTTTTGCAAAAATCAAGCTGGCATAACACTGGGTGACCGTGATTAAAAATAAATGACTTGCAGAACATTCATTTGGGACGCTATGCCAGTGTTTGCAAAAGCGTTTTGGCAGTATTTATTTCACAAAAATTTTTGTGGTTTATAAAAAAACACTGACAAAAAATTTGCTTAGACTGTCACTGATAGGGCCATGCTTTTATAAAACTGATGACGCTTTGTTGAAAAAGGTTCGTAGTCAGAAGGTTTCGAGTTAAAATCTGGTGGCAAGCACTAAAATTTTAATAAAAAAAAAAAATCCCCGGTCATGGCAATACACAAAAATTTTTTCATATAGAGGCAAATTAACAATAAAAAATTACTTTGATCGGTTGACACATAAACTAACCACTGAGGAGTCTTTGGTCTGGTGATTCCCTTGTGTTTGTTAAATTTTTCAATAAAAATGTTTTCTTCTTTTTTTTCATATAAATCAGCTCTAGAAAAAATTCTTTAGTAATTAATTCTAATATTAATTACGCTTGTCCTATGCGACGGTTACAAACACTTAACTAAAAAGAATTTTGTTTTAGAAAATTTATTTTTTTTTATTTGTGGAGAAGATTTTTTTAGATCAACTTTTTTTTGTTTTCCCAACGTTGGAATGTTGTTAGTTCCAACAAACTTTTTGTCAGTGGTAGCATTTTCGCGCAACCAGTAGTTATTCAGCTGTTATCACTCATTCACGTTTTTAGCTATGGAGCATTATACTTATGTCTAGTTAGCTTAATAGGATCTGACGACCTGGGTTCAAATGAACTTTTTTTTAACCATAGGTCAATGTAAAAATAGCAGAAAAAAACTACTAAAAATTAGTTAAAAATGATGTTGCAGACAAAACTGTTAAATTGGCAGATTTTTTTGCTAAAAACTAGTAAGAAAAGAACAGCAAAAATAAAACTCTTAAATTTACAGAATTTAAGTTATATTTAAGTTTACTTTTAGTTAATTGAAAATGACAAATTGTACTGTAAAATCTGCAGAAAATTTAGCTACAATAAATATTAGTAGACTAAAAATAGCAAAAACAAACTGTCATATCTACAAGATTTTTCTTATTGCTAAGCTAAATTATTATTGCATTAAAAACAAATCGAAAAAACTACGAAAATTTTACAATAAAATTTTTAGCAAAATTTTTTGCTGATTTTAACAGGTTAATTTGTTATTTTCTATTAACAAAAATTTAACTCAAATATAACTAAAATTCTGTATACTTAACAGTTTTATTTTTGCTGTTCCTATCTTACTAATATATAGCGCAAATAATCTGCTAACTTAGCAGTTTTTTTGCAGCATAATTTTTAACTAATTTTTAGTAGTTTTAACAAAATTTTTTACAGACTTTTTTCTATTAGTGTATATGATTTTCATTTAGGGTTTCTCATTCATACCACAAGTGTTAATCTAATTTTTATACCCTACACCACTACGTGAAGAGGGTATAATAACTTTGTGCTAATGTTTGTAACACCACAAAATATTGGACCTAGATACATCTTTTAGTATTCCGATCGACTCAGAATCAATTTTTGTTTCGATTTATCGATGTCCGTCTGTCTGTCTGTCCATGCATTCTTGTGCGCACCCTACCGGTCGCAAATATTAAGATATTTTGATGAAATTTGGTACACAGACCTATGAGAGTCCACAGAGTCCATGTTAAGACCTGGTGCCCATCTAAGGGTCCCTCCCAAAATTGGCTTTTTTACACGCTGCAAGTCGCAAATACGAAGATATTTCAATAAATTTGGTACACAGACCTATGTCGGCCCAAGGACGAAACCTATTGATTTTGGTTAAAATCGGTCCATCTTTAGACCTAGTGCCCATATAAGGGTCCCACCTAGGGTTTTTCTTTTCCCGGACTTTTTCATTTCCCGGGACAGCGGGATTTTTTTTAGAATTTCCAGGGATCCCGGGAATTCCCGCTCGTTAGAAAATAAATAAATCCGACATATGTTGTACTTGAAAAAATAATTTCTATTACAACACCGTCCGACAAAGTACATCTTTTGGTTGTAACCATGAGAAAATCTACTTTATATATTTATATTTATGTAACCATAAATTCTCCTTTCAAACGGTAAACGAATTGATTTAGAAAGATTGAAAGGCATGGGTTCTTTATTTTTATCCCTTCTTTCAGGATATATTGGAAATGTTAATGGGTGCAAACTTGTGTCGGACGGTGAAATAACAAATTTATTGAAATGAAGTTTTAAAGAGATTTAAAAAAAATATTTTTAGACTATTCTTGTTCTTTATTTTCCCTTTTGCGTCTTATGAAAATTTTAAATTTGAGCCCTGGTTTATACAGTCAGAAGAATATGGAATCAAAAAATTTGTTTCTAAGCAGATTCTCAGAAATATTCGTCTAGAATTATTTTTATAAAAAAAATTTTAAATGTGAGTATTTTTCACACAAATTTTTAGGCAAAGTCGCCTAAATCTTTATATAAAAATGGACACTAAAATATTATTAAATAGTTTTATAACTTATACTGTTATTTTTTGAATAGAAATTTTTTATGCCACAACTACTTAAAAAGAAATTATTTAACTCTCATAGTTGCATTTCAAATTAACATATAAACAAATCCAAAATAATTTAAAAAAGCTTTTGTTGCATTATTTTAAAAATTATAAAATTTAAAAAATACAATTGAAATAAATATCGATTTAAATGAAATTATTTGAAGTAAAAAAATACGTATTTCAATCAAAAATACGAAAATATTACTAATTGAGGTATTTTGAACTGAAATACTGATGTTGAAATTACACTACATTTCAACATCAAAGATCATCATTTTAAATAACAAATTTTATCTGAAGTACGAAAAATTTTGTTGGCAATTACGGCTAATAAAAGTTGTTTTCGGTTTAACTAAATACCCATGTGGTTATGTAACTACATACTTGGTAATGGTAACTAGTTACTTTTGTTATTACCTTTCTTATTACCTTTATATGGCGATGTCGCGAAAAATAATGAGTTATGGTTACACACCAGCATACGAAAAATCAAAAAATATATCGATACCTATGTCCTTCCAAAAAATAAATTATATAAAAAAAAAATATTTTTTATTGTATTTTTTTTTTTTAATAAAATGGGAATCGAACCTGGGTCTACATATTGCCAGTCAATAGCTCTACCATCTGAGCTATATCGACATGTAATGTTTGATAGATAAAAACATAATTGACCTGCTGCACACAAGTAAGCTTACTCGCCAACATACAAAAAATCAAAAAATATGTGGTTACATATATCCTTACCAGTGTTTAAAAAATATTGAGTCTAAAAATAGATTTCAAAAAATTTTCAAAAAAATCTAGAAAATTATTTTCTATTTGAAATAATGATAAAAATAAGTCATTATCAGCAACTCATTATTATCTGTTTTAAAATAATGCAGAAGGTAATTGGGTATCATTACTGGTAGTCCAAAAAATAATGATATGTTATTACCGTTTCTACACTGGGTACGTTTGGGATTTTAGCATATTTAATTTTTTTAATGCAATTAATGTATATCCTGATAAAATAAAATTAAAAAAAACCAAATTCAACTAATATCAAAAAAAATATTGAATTTGAAATCGCATTTTTTAATTTTAAATATATTTTATTCAAAATTAAATAAAGCTTCCAAAATTGTAATATACTACTAAAGCTTCTGTAAAAGAATAAAAAAAAAAATCCCCGGAAATCCCGCACAAAATTCCCGGGATTGCGGGATTGAAAAAAGGGCGGGATTCCCGGGAATTCCCGGGACCCTAGTCCCACCCAAAATTAGCTTTCTTACACGCTTCAGGTCGCAAATACGAAGATATTTCAATGAAATTTGGTTCTTTTATCATTTTGTAGAAAATTTTGACATAAGTCAGTTTTAACCCATTCGAATTTCGGACCCAAACATTAGTTGGCTTTTAACCAGACTGGTGTAGGGTAGGCCCGACTTTAACTTTTTCACTCGTTTTAAGAATAAGAATCTCGACGTGACGTGGAGCAGAAAAGACTTTTATTCCTCAGTGAAAAGGCGATGAAACCCGTTGGAGATAAACACAAGATTTCAAAACGCCAAACGCCATACTTAAAAAATCTTCAACGCGCAGCCCATTGTGCAGTGGTACTGATAACACATACATACACAGTAAACAATAATGTAAATGGAAAACTTATTAAGTGATACACAAACACATAACTTTTAAAAGAATGAACAGTAACATATAATATAAATACCTTCTTGCATAAAACACCTTCCAAACGACTTATCTGAAGTCGAATTGCAGCTATCAACAATTTACTTTGTGCGTCATGCTTTGTAAAATTCATTGGTGATGATGCAAAAACGAACATCAAAAATGTTCAATAGCTTACTAACACACGATTAAAGTTGTTTGCTTTGAGCTTAATCACTAATGAATTTTACAAGGCATGACGCACAAAGTAAGTTGTTGATAGCTGCAATTTAACTTCTGAGTAGTTATTTGTAGTACTATAATTCATTACTTAATTCTTTTAAAAGTTGTGTGTTTGTGTATCAATAAGGTATCCATTTAGAAGTGGTAAGGTCTTTTTTTTTTAGTGGATACTTGTTAGTATTGTCAATAACGATGATAATAATAACGATGATAAAAACAACATTAAACTGCCAGCTCCAAATTAGAGACTAAACTTTAAAACCAACAACAAATATAGAAAAAACACAAAAAAAACTCTCTGTAAAACGATGGCAAAACATAAAAACAGTGTGAAATAAAAGAAAATATGAAGAATTTATAAAAATTATTTATTAAAATTATAGTAATAATGATAATATTTTTCCCCAAATGAAAACAATAGAAGTTTCATGGTGTTTAAATAGTTAGATAGTGGGTTGATTCGTTGGTTTTCTGTAACTAGAATTGGTTGCATGTAGACACAGTGTTGCACTTTATAATGCAAACAAACATACTAGATATTACAAGACTTTGGCGACGACTTCTATTACCAGTTGTTGTATGTTATGTATGTACTTAAAAGTATACTACTTCACCGTTTGAATGTGGGTAGAAGCACTCGAATATGAAACATTGAAAAGGTGTAGATTTAAAATGTTGTTTGTTAGTGTTATTAGTTTGTTTGCGTCGAAAAAGATCAAGAATTTGAGTTTAATGGGGAGAAAGGAAGTGGTAGTTATCGGGAGACAGGCATACATACATACTTTTAGTAACAATATTATGCAAACAAAACAAATAAATAGATTTGAATAAACATTAACAAGAAACCGTTAGTCATATGCATGTATATACAAAATTATGGTTTAAATAAAGGGTAACCAATCGGGTTTTTCTTTTACCGGACTTTTATTATTATTTCCAGTGATTCCCGGATTTTCAGCTCATACGATAACAATTGAATTCAATATTTTAATTCGGATTTTTAATAAAAATAATTTAATCAATTACACAAAACTGTTATAAAGATATTTAAGAAATTATAGAATTTATGTTATAATTGCAATTAAAAAAAATATTTTTTTTTAACTTCAAATTTTTTCATTTTATATTTAATAAATAACAATTGAAAATGCGGCATTCAAGATTTATATTTGATATAAAAAAAAATTACTAAAAACATCAAACACCATACAATATATATTTTTTTTTTATTTTCGAATAATTACACTGTGAGACAAATGGTAGGGGTCAGTGATCGGGAAGGGTTCAAACTACCGGGGAAAGTTATATCGGTAAAAAAGAAGTTATACGTGTCCCGGCGTTTCGCTTGGTCACCCCTAGGAATCGAGATATATCTTTTTTTTGACATAACTCGAGAACCACTAGTCTCAAACAATTTTAAAAAAATTAAAAATTACAATTCCTTTAATCTGTTCATATAACGTTTTTCTATATAATCACAGTTTTGCCGGTAAAAATAAATGTTTGTTAGCGCTACCATAAAAATCAATAACCTTTTGTTTATTACTTTTTTTTAATATTTTAGGCAAAAAATATTTTTTTCTTCATACATTTATTTTTACCGGCAAAACTGTTGACTTTACTGACTTTTTTTGAGTGTATAGTAACACCTTGTGCCAAAATTACTTTAACTCGTCGATTGAAACTTTTTATTGAATTCACGGAATTTTTCATTAAATGTTGTGAAAAATTTAATTTTATTTATTAAAAGATTCATACACTCAATGAAAAAGTTTCATTAAAACCGAATTCATAAAATATATGAAGCTTTTTGATCAAATTTGAGAAATTTTTCATATACTTTGTGAAGAAAACTTCATCATTCACTGAAAATTTTAATTAAAATTCGTCCGGCAAAATTCCTTTGGGTAGGCTTAGAATATTTAAGGTTCAGAAAGTTCCGAACAGAAATACTAAGAATAACATTGAAACGTTTAGAAACACTTTTTTGCAAATCGGTTCCTTTGAAAATGGTAAAAAATATTATTTGATGGGATTGTTGGAAGAAACACCTCAAAATAATTTAATAACAAAAATAATTCCTTACTTTTCATCCGCCATTGTTATATTTGCACTTTATTTTTTATAAATGTCAACAAAGCATCAACAAAACTAGTGATGCACAGTTTGCGCATCGATAACTTCTATTAAACATTTTGGGATGTATGACATTGTCAACGTTTACACGGTTGCGTTTAGGAATGCATGACTTTGTTCAGTTGCATCGCAAATGACGTTTTGGAACTCACCCATTGATATCAAAAAACCAGCAAAACTTCTCTGTGTTACATTTTTTAATAGCGCACTCTTTACTGATATTAAAGATAAATTTATGTACATAATAGAAAAAAGTCCGTAAAAAAATTAGTTAAAACTACTAAAAATTAGTTAAAAATGATGCTGCAGAAAAAACTGCTAAATTAGCAGATTAAAAAAATAAAACTGCCTAAAAAATCACAAAAAAATTTAAAATTTTCCAAGTTTTTTTTTCGATTTTTTTTTTCAAATGCAAATAAAAATCGAGCCTTTTGAAAACAGCAGTTTACAATTTTTTAGCAAATATTTCTGCTGATTTTAGCAGAATGGACTGCTATTTGCATACAACTAAATTTAGCTTAAAAATGGCAAAAATTTTGTAGATATAACAGTTTATTTTTGCTATTTTTAGTCTACTAATATTTAGAAAAATTTTCTCCAGATTTTACAGTACAATTTGCTATTTTCAATTAACTAAGAGTCAGCTTAAATATAACTAAAATTCTGTAAATTTAACAGTTTTAATTTTGCTGTTCTTATTTTACTAGTATTTAGTAAAAAAATCTGCTAATTTTAGCAGTTTTTTCTGCAGCATCATTTTTAACTAATTTTTAGTAACTTTTTCTGCTATTTTTACAGATTTATTTCTATGAGTGTATATTAATAATTTTTAAAGAAACAGATTTTATGGTCCAAATTTGAAAACTTTGTTAAAAACTGCAAAAAAAATGGGGTATCGAACCCAAATTTTATAATAGCGATTTCTATAAAACGGTCCTTTTAAAAAAATTTTTTTGCCAGATTCGGAATCAGTATATAATAGTTTATTAGCAAACATTCATTGCAGGCGTAGATTCTTCAAAAACTTAAAATTTGTTGAATAGTTACTGAAAACAAAATATTAAATAAATTCAAAAAAATTTCAGCATTTCAGAAGTCGCTTTAGGTGCGTTAGGTTTTTATCCAAATTGACTTAAAAATTGTTTTTTATTACCAGTACAATATTGCGTATAAAATGATGATTTGAGAGCTTTCGCCCCGAAAAAAGTTATACCCCTAATGTACATAATTTTGAAACCAAAAAAATCACTTCAAATAATAAAGTCGATACATGCGTTTAAATGGAAATAAGGAATTGGCTGGTGGTGCAATACTAAAAGAACGGAAAATTTTTTAATGGTTAAAAAGCCTTCAGGGGTATTTAGAGTAAAGAATAGAGAGAGGAATGGGATGTTTACAGTGAAATGATTTCATGAAATATGAGAAGTTTATTTTTAAGCATAAAAAAGCGAGAAAATCAACAACAACCACAACAACACGAGTAAAGTTAGATATAGTAGAAACAACAAAATAAGCTCGACTATTTGCGACCGGCCGGCCGGTAGGGTAATACCGATACCGAAATAAATGAAATATCGATAACCTTAAAATGCCGTTACCGAAATAGCCCGAATATCGTTATCTTTAAAATACCGTTACCGAAATAACTTAAATACCGTTATCCTTAAAATACCGATACCGAAATAAATGAAATCGCGTTACCCTTAACCCTTTGAGGACCATACATTTTCTACCGAAGCGATTTTGAAGTTTTTACGATTTTAATAATCTCTGAGCTAATAATAGTTCTGCCAAGAAAAATTGGCTTCGCTGAACCTTCCTTACCCATCATTGCGCTTGCCAAAAATATTTGCCATTTGACGACCCCGCCGTTCCGGACGAATAGATTTTTATTATTATTTTATTTTCGTGATCTGCAACTAAATTACAGATATTTCACAAAAAATTTACCTCATAGACCCCTTGCTTGCCCTTCATTTCGCTTGTCAAAGTTTGTGCTTTTTACCCCTCAAATGAAGAATTCTAGTTAACCAACTTCGAGGCCGCGCAAAGGGAAGTGGAACCAGGCAGGGATTAACGCCTACTACACTTTTGTTGCCTCAATCCTCCTTTACAAATCACCTTTGGACATATTTACTCTGTCTTTTCTCTGGGCAATTATAAGTGCGAAAATCCCTTTGGCAAGCATACTTGCCTGTGGTCGTCAAAGGCTAAAAATACCCTTACCGAAGTAACCTAAAATATCGTTACCCTAACGATAACCGCATTCGTTTCGGTTACCATTCATGGAAAATACTATGATAAAAGTTTTTTTAAAACCACTATCGTAATTATAGACGTGCTGTCGTAGAAATTTTTATTATATTCTGCGTTTTTTAAGAATTGCCGTTTACTTGTTTATATTTTTTGCATAGAATATTTGTTCAGATGTATTTTCTACTAATACGAAATAAATATTTTAATCAACATCAAATTGAACGAGAAAATTAGCATATGAAGTAAAATAGTAAACTACTATAATAGATATCTTACCTTAGCACTTTCTACAAGTATGTAGTGTATGAAAGTCCAGCAATATTTCATATTGCTATTGCTTTTCTTCAAAATAGAAAAATTCTTAATAAAATTTCTGCAATAATTTGATAAGCCACATAATTTTAAAATAATGGTTTGCACTATCTTCCACTATCTTCCAGAGGTTTTAACATAGGACTAGGGTTTGGGATTCGAGAATTCCCGGGAATAGTTGCCGGGAATTCCCGGGAAAATAATATATTTTTCCCGGGAAAACTGGAAATTTTAAAAATATAAAATTTTTAAAATTTTTTTTGTTTGGAATAGGATTTTAGTCATAAAAAACATTTTAAATACCAAAACAAAAATGTCATTGTCAAAATATTTTAAAAGGGAATCAATTTATTTCACACACAAAAAAATTTTTGCCAAGTAATTAGGAGCATTTCAACTAATAAAGATTTTTCGCATAACTTATTCAAAATTTAAGTAGTAAAACCTAAAAAGTTTTATTTATTACAAATAATCGCCCTTACTATCTAAATTTTTCAAATGTATATTTTAGGTAAAGTCGACTTTAGTTAAAATATTGGGTGGCAGTATACCTTGACTTTGTTTATTTTTGGAGGATTCTGATTGGTTAATTTATTTTCAACCAATCAAAATGTTTGAAAATATAAATATTTTTGTAAGGTTTTCATACATAAAATGAACAAAACCGTTTGATTAAAAATAAAGTCGACTTTTCATTAACAAATGTGATATTTTCAAGTAAGTTTACTTTATTTTAATACACCTGCTTTCAAACTAATATATTATTTTATATTAAAGAATAAAATGTCAGGAGTATGGAAATACTTCACAAAAAGGACAATATTTGCACTAAAAGACTAATGGTTAACGGAGGTATCTAAATTTGGTTATCCGACATCCAAATTTGGTTCACAAAAAAAAAATTGATGGTCATGCAACTTCTCTTGAAGAAAACAACAACAAGAATAACGTTCCAGCTAAAATTAGTAAATTACCCGAACAAAACAGTATAAGCTGAATAGGCATTGCACGTTTTATGGTAGGGCAAACATTTCCTGAAATGGTATTCAAATTAGCCGCAGTCGACGGAATGTCAATCCGCACCATAACTAGATCTTCGTTTATTCGAGAAAGTTTTTATAATAAAAACCTGGCATTGCCAAAAATGGAAACAGATGTAAAAAACATTATATTCAGAGCTTTGAAGAATTAATTCCTTAATTCAATTTTTTAATTCTGAATTAAAAATTCGATGAATTAATTCACTAAGCTCCATATATTGAATGGAATTAATTCATATTTGCTTTCGTTCGATTTATTTTGTTACGAATTAATTCAATTGCAATAGTTCTTTTTATTAAATCAAATGAATTAATTCACCGGTGAACGCGTTCAATTTTATAAATCGAACGGAAAAAAGTGAATTAATTCCTTACTGAATTAATTCACTACTGAATTCGTTCAATTTCATTTTCGTTCAGTGAATTAAAAAAAATAAAATTACGTTCAGTGAATAAAAAAAAAATAATAAGTTCACTGAATTGAAAAAAAAATAAAATAAGTTCACTGAATTGAAAAAAAATAAAATAAGTTCACTGAATTCAAAGCCTGTTTTCTGCCGTTCAGTAGAAGAAAACAATAATGTACTTTTTGTTTGTGCTTTTTGCTGGAATCATGTAATTCCTTTGGCAGTGCTTAGTGTAATTTATGAGAAATCAAATGTTAATTTTCTGATATTTTTATTTTGAATTCTCACTACACGGACTGAATTTCTACTGAAATAGTGTTTTTTTTTTAACAAAAATTACTTATATAGGTGGTTTTCATTAACAATTTTGTTCAAAAATATTTCCCGGGAATCCCCGGGAATCAAATTTTTTTATTCCCGTTTCCCGGGAAATAAAAAAGTCCGGGAAATCCCAAACCCTACATAGGACTTAGCACAAGTATCTAAATTTTTACAGTACTACAACAAATCTACATTTCCTTCAAAATAGAGGTATGTCTTATGATAGTTCCGCAATAAATTGACAATCCACATTTTTGAAATAATGCTTTTCAATGGCAACTGGTGTTCCAGCAACGGATATCTGATATTAGTTTTGCATAAATTCTGAATACAAGTATCCTAAGTATGATAGTCCTAAGCAGGAGCTACGATTTTTCAAAATAAAAATATCTTTAAAAATTTCTTCAATAACTTGATAAGCCACGAAAGTTAATATAAATCACATATGGCTGGTTTCTGAAATTACTTCATCATCAGTTGGCAGAAAACCTTTGTCCACCATACCATCATTATCTTCACAAAAAAACTTTATTTCCGCTTATATATACACCCTACACCACTACGTGGTCAGGGTATTATAAGTTTGTGCTGATGTTTATAACACCAAAAAATATTGGTCCTAGACCCACCTTATAGTATACCGATCGGCTCAGAATTTTATTTCGATTTAACGATGTCCGTCTGTCCGTCCGTCCCTCCGTCCGTCTGTCCGTCCGTCCCTCCGTCCGTCCGTCCGTCCGTCTGTCTGTCTGTCTGTCTGTCTGTCTGTCTGTCTGTCCATGCATTATTGTGCGTACTCTCCAGGTCGCAAATATTAAGATATTTTGATGAAACTTGGTCCACCGACTTATGTCGGCCCAAGGACGAAGCCTATTGATTTTGGTTAAAATCGGTCCATGTTTAGACCTAGTGCCCATATAAGGGTCCTACCAAAATTATATTGTTTATACGCTGCAGTTCGCAAATATTGAGATATTTTGATGAAATGCATTATTGTGCGTACTCTACAGGTCGCAAATATTAAGATATTTTGATGAAACTTGGTCCACCGACTTATGTTGGCCCAAGGACGAAGCCTATTGATTTTGGTGAACATCGGTCCATGTTTAGACCTAGTGCCCATATAAGGGTCCCCCCAAAATTGGCTTGGTTACAAACTGCAGGTCGCAAATATTAAGACATTTTAATAAAATTTGTTGCGCTGACTCACATTATAGAAAATTTTGACACAAGCCCCATTTTAACCCATTCGAATTTCGGATCCAAACATTAGTTGGCTTTTAACTAGACAGGTGTAGGGTATTGTATAGTCAGCATGCCCGACTTTAACCTTTTTACTGGTTATAAATAAAAAACAACTAAATTTTGGATTTTTACAAGGATATTTACTAGGGTATTCAATCGATTAACCGTTACTCGATTAATCGATGAACTTCTTTCAAAAACTTTTTCGAGTAATTTCATCGCCCTCTACTGAGTATTTTCAGTACTAATAATAATTCAATGTAAATCGGGATTAATTATTTGAAGCTTAATCCTAAAATTTTTTATTATCTAAAAGTTTACAACGTATGAAAAGTTTACAACTTATTAACATATTAAAAAAAAAAATTTGAGTAAAAAAACCCTTTAAGCACCACTGTTCAAAGGGTGCTTTTATGTACAATTGTTGCATTTCAAAAAATGTTGATTTATGGCTGGATTTTACCAAATCAGACATTTCGTATACAAAAGTACAAAATCGATCGTTGAATTTTTTAACGCAATGTAATGTTTCGGTTTGAATGTTTCAATCATATTTTCTTGCAGACAACTGATGAGTGGGTTGATGCCCATGAAACAATTGTAAACACAAAAAAAAATTAGCTTAAATCATCTAATTAAAGATTTGTTTAAAATAAAATTTGTTTTTAAATAAATATTAAATTGAAGCTTTAATTGAATTGAATTCTTTAATTGATTCAATTAATCGTACACAATTTTTAGTAATTGATAGTAATTGATAGGTGCAAAATCAATTAAAATGTAATTGATATCATCAATTTCGTAATTGAAACAGGTTTTTAATTTTTTGTGTGTATTGTCTCTCATGAAAATGGTCAACCTTTCGAAACAACAAATAAAATCTAAAATGACAATATCATATTACAAATTGTATTATTATTATTATTTTCTAGCGCTGTGGTGTAATGGTTAGCACGTTGGACTGTTACACATAAGGTTCGATCCCCAACCAAGGCATTATCAATTTATGAAAACTAATAATATGTATGAGTTTTTTCTATCCCTCATACATATCGCAGCGTCCTCCTTCGGTGTTCCCAGAACAGTTAACCGCACCGAAGTAAAATAATATAACAGGACTATGAACTAAAAAGCTTCAAAAAAGTTCGCCATATATTTTTTTTTATAACTCTATTACATAAGAAATGAAAACAACACAAATAGAAAAAATAAATTTTAATTTTTAATAAAAATCAACAAAAACAAAACAAATTGTGCTTTTAAATGAAATTAATTACATATATATTTCACTGACAGTTGAGTTAAATGTAGCTGCATTATCCTTCCGGGTAAAAAATTGTATACAAACAGATCTTCAATAGCTGCAGTCTTCCTCCGACCAAAAAATCAAAAGTTTCATCTTTAAACTACTCATCCCTGTTCGAAAAGTTTAATATATAAATATTAAAGTTGTATTTTATCCAAAGTTAATAAATATTTTATTCCGGCAGCGGAAAATATGTTTTTTGAAAAATTTTTAAAATTTTGGGTTAGGTCGCAAATATTTTTTGTTTACAAAAATAACCAAACAGCTGTTAACGAGATAATAGCTGTGTTCGGATACTCAACATTGGGATCCCGCTGGATCCCAATTTTACCAAAAAGCGTTTTCTTACTACACAATTGGGTAAATGAGAGCTGTCATGAGAGAGTAATATTCTTGTTCTTCTTGCACGAGAAAGCCCAGACTTTTTTTTCGTGTAAATTTGGGTAAATTATTTTAATCAGCTGTTATATCATCAGTTGGGTGCCACTAGTTCAATTGAACTCTTCACTGATTTGAACCAAAGACCTAGTTCACAACTAATAGCTCTTTTAGTTCAATCGATCATTTCATTCATTCAGAAAATATGTTTATCATTTACAAAAATTAGTATAATAGTTGCAAAAGCCTATCGGTGATTTTACAACTCCATAAAATTACCGACAATTTTGTGAAGACGCTTGTTTAAATGTGTTAAAGAGTTAAATATGTAAATAAATCGAAGCTTTTGTTTAATATTAAAATCTTTTCCAAATTTAATAAACTATGTATTCCTTTTTGTAAATAGAAATGCCTAAAAAGGAAATTTTTATTAAATTTATGATTTAAAAAGGGGTTTAACTAGAAAAGCTATCTAGATTTTTACAACAAATTGAAGAACTAGAAAGAGCGCTCATCAAAACGAACTATAATGCACAAATCTATTGACATTTGTTTTTCGGGCTTCAAATGTGGTTTTTCGCGTTCGTTTACTTTTGTGCATTTTTGTTATTTCGGGAGAGTATTTCTTGTTAAGTCTCATTTTACCGAACTTTACCCAAAAAGTAAAGAAATAGAGCTAATGAAAACCCCTTCAACCGTATGTGAACAGTTTTGATTAGTTTCCAAATCTAATTGCTAAATCGCCTACAAAACTTGCTAGTGAATGGGGTACAAAATTCAACATCTCGCGCAATTACAGTGTTGCCATATTTGAAGCCCTTCATCTTTCACCACCTTTCACTCCTTCTCTATCCACTTTCCAATGGAAACAACACGTTAATTAATATGAAGAATTTCCAGTGTCGCTTATCTTTATAAAAAAAATAAGCGCATTAACATGCACCGCTTGAGTGTTAATCCAATAATTATTGGAATTAGAAAATTTATTGATATGTAGAGTATCATGCAAAAGAATTCATGTTGGAACCCGCCTATTTATCATCTTTTTTGGAAAATTAATAAAATGCTACATTGTTTTCTTAGGGCGGATAACTTATCTAAAAAAATAAGCAGAGTTAAAGATTAACCACAGATATAAAAATCTTTGTAGAACATATTTTCTGCAAGTTTGATATTAGCCGGACAAATTGTCTATAAACAAAAATCTTTTGTACAGTGAGAGTCGAAAAATTGAAATTTTTTTAATGGTTAGTACAAAATTTAAAAATTATTTTCCATTTCTGATACATATCTCTTATTTTTTAATATTTAGAGGTTTCAAAGTCGTTTAAAACTTTTTTTGTTGGAAACCTTTTCATTGAATTTAGCCGACAGTTAAAGTCAAATTTTATATCAAATGAAATGAAAATGAATTCACAAGTAGAAGTTTAAAAAAATGTTTACATCACTGATCTTTGTAAATGGTCTGTTAAATACTCTTTTAAAAATAATTTGTAGTGCAGTTTTCTAAAACGCTAAAAAAACTCGCTTTTTTGTTTCTTTAGAGGAGAAGGAAAATCTTAATAAAATCTAAAAACTGTGAATATGTGTGAATGAAATATATTAATGATGAAAAATTTATTCAAATAATTTTATTCAAAAAATTTTAGATTCAAAGTTATTCAGATTTTATTGTCTTAAAAAAATTAGAAATAGAGTTATGAACTTTTTATAGTAACCCAGCAAAATATTGGTAATGACACCTCTGCATTACCAATAATGATATATCATTACCTTTTGCATTATTTTGTAATATAAAATAATGTCTTGCTATTAACGGCCTATTGTAGTCATTGCTTTTAAATATAAAATAATGACTTACTCGCAATAGTTTAAATAAGTACTTTTTATAAAAGCTGTATTTTGTCTCATGCCTATCAACGTTAAGTATTTAAAGCAAATCTACGTTAAACCGAATGTAGTATAAACAATTTTAAACAGGGTATGTTTACACACAAAAAAATACTAGAGGGTATATTGCCTTGGCTGGCATAGGTAGCCTCTTTTAAAGTGAAATTTTAAAGTAGAGTTTTACTACCTATGCCAATATGTAATTGTTTTACCTATTGGCAATGGAAATTCAACTAATGGAAATAGGTACCTCTTCGAACAACCATTTTGAAATTCGAAATGTCAAAGTATAAATTAAATTTCTGTTTTTAATTTTATTTTCTTTTTTCTTGGATTAAACATCTCAAAGCATTGAAGTGGAATTTAAAGGTATTGTAAGCCACATTTGCTCTACGAATCCTTCTTACATAACGGACGGATGGTAATTTCAATAAAATTTAATGTAATGTTTCCAATTATTTACATTGTTTCATGGCTTTTGAAATTAATTTTCTCCACAGATAACATTAAGTAAGATGCATAAGTATTGGATAAGATAATTTCACAAACTGGAAAAGCAAGCACACCTCGATGTTCTAAAATGTACCTATTATTCACGATGTGACCACTACTAAATTTGATTGGCGCCGCTTGTGTTGCAGAAGTATTTACCTAAGCCGCAGTTTTAATAGTTTTTCTGCAGGAAAAACTTCTTAAAATTTGAGAAATTTTCTGTAGGAGATAGCAGAATCTGAGCATTTTTTTTTAATTTTTAAAGTTAAGGATTTCCTGCCAAAAAAAAAAAAATTGTCAGAGTCTGAAGATTATATGCTTCTATAGATAAATTCCACACATCCTATTGTTTTCAAATAGGAAAAAGTCCTCAAAATCTGAGGGTGTTTCACTCTGAGGATTTCTTCATATTAGAAATTCCTCACAATCTGACGTTTTTTTCATAGGGAAGATCCTTCAGAATAGGATGGATTTCCTTCAGCAAAAAGCAGGAATGGAATTAGCTCGCTATCTCCGGCTCTTGCTTATTTAAAAAAAATGAGCGAGCCCAAAAATTTGGCTCGCTCTTTATAAAAAAAGGTTTTTTGGCTCGCTCTTTCTGTCTCGCTCATTTGAATGAGCTTGCCAACATTTTTGGGCTCGGTCATTTTTCAATTTGAGCGTCGAAAAAATGACTCTTTCTTAGAGTTTAACAACAATTTGGCTAGCTCGCCGTGTTAAAAAAGTACAACAAAATATATAAAAGTGGATGGATACCCATCTAAATTATAAATTAATGAAAAAACGAACCTAATAAAAGAAAAATAATTAGGGGACCCGAAAAAAGATTTTATAGTAGAAAAAATTAATTAAAAACTCAATCAGGGATTAACATTCTGGAAAAGAATATAATGATGCAAAAATTTTCCTTTTTCCAAATTTTATGTTTTTTTTTTGTTTTTTTTTTTTGCAACTAACCACCAAACTTTGTTGTATAAAATGTGTATTATAGTCCCTAAATTATGAATTTAAAAGAACCTCACTTAAAAGTTGCTTAATAATCGCGAAACTCGAAAAAAGCCTTTAGGGTACAAGAAATTAATTAAAAAATTTAATCAGCAATTTACTTCTGCAAATAAATATATTGATTAAAAAATTTTCCTTTTTGCAAACTTTGGTTTCCATATTTTTTTTCGCGTTCAGCGATTATTTTTCAGTTTTTTAAGTGTGGTTTTCATAAATTCGTAATCTATTGATTAGTATACTAATTTCATACACCAAAATTTGGTGCTTAGTTCGCAAAAAAAAATCGCGAAAAAAAATTTTCCATCATTATATGGTATTTGCAGAATGTCAATCGCTGATTGTGTGTTTTAACTAATTTTTTCTACCATAAAGTGTTTTTTTGCGTTCCGCGATTATTTTGCACTTTTCTCAGTGTGGTTTTTTTTTAATTCATAATCTAGGGACTATAATACTAATTTCATACAACAAAGTTTGGTGCTTAGTTTGAAAAAAAAATGCGAAAAATTAAATTTGCAAAAAGGAAAAATTTTGCTCAGTATATTTGTTTTCAGAATTTAAATCGCTGATTAAGTCTTCTAATTAATTTTTTACGTCATAAAACCTTTTTTCGCGCTCCGCCATTATTTTAAAATTTTTAAGTATGGTTTTTTATATTCTTATTCCCCAGAGTTTGATGCTTAGTTTGTAAAACAAAACATCGCGAAAATTTTTTTTTTTTTTTAATATTTGTCATTTGTATTTTAAAAGAGCTAGCCAAAATTATGGCTCAGAGCCCAAAATTTCACATTCCTCTTTTTTTAAAGCTTTAGAGCTTCAATATTTTGAGCAGCTCTTTTGGGAGCTTGCTCATTCTTGAAGGCTAATTTTTTTGCTTATGAGCTGGCTCATATTGAGAGCAGTTCTTTTTACAAGGAAAGAGTGGGGTTTTTTTTTATCGAAAAAGGCCTCAACATCTGAGGATTTTTTTTAAAGAAGATTTTTCCTATAGAAAATAAGTTTTTTTTAATAGGAAAAAGTCCTTTAAATCTGAGAATATTTTTCTATAGAGAATAGTTCTCAGGATCTGAGAGTTTTTTTCAAGAAAAAAATATTGTATGAAAGCTGATTTATTAAAAATTAATCACATTCCAAGAACTTTACTATAGAGAAATACTGAGGTTTAGGGGACTTTTTCTTTTAGGAAAACTCTCAAATTCCTACAGAGAAACCCTCGGATTCTGAAGCCTTTTCATAGAGAAACACTCTGACTCTGAGGACTTTCCTATAGAAAACCCTCTAGATTCAGAGGACTTTTTATACAAAAAAAACCGTCAGATTCTGGAGAGTTTTTCCTATCTAAAAACCTCAAGATTCTGAAGCCTTTTTCATAAAGGAAACCCCTCAGATTCAGCGGGCTTTTTCCTATAGAAAACCCCTCAGATTATAAGGACTTTTTCCAGTAGAAAACCCTCAGATTCTGAGTACATTTCATTACAGAAAAATCAGCTGATTTTAAGGACTTTTTCCTATAGAATCCTTAATGTATTACTTTAAAGTGACTTAGTAGTAACTGTAATTTGCATTATTAAATATTTTTTGTAATTTGCATATATAAACATCTATTTTTAATAAATAAAATTTAATAAAATATATAATTTATACTACTGTTTTTGTAATAAAAAATAACTAAAAACTGTGGTGATATTACCTATAGAAGTGTATATTTTGCCTACGTCCAAATTGGTAATATACGATTGTTTCTCAGTTAATTTAACAAAAATTATAGTTAATTTTTCGAACATAAAAGTCAAGTAGAAATTACCTATGTTTTATAGTAATATTGCCATAAAATATAGCAAACTCTATGTTGCCTTTGAAAATAGGTAAAATCACCCTATAGTTTTAGGCAATATTACCTAAAGTTTTTTTTGTGTGTATAATCGTTCCGTTATAATCGAACGTAAGTCAGCAAAAGTTTTTAGGAAGTAACGCGAATAAGTTACGCTAGACATGAAAATGTATAAACGTTGAGTTTTCAACGTTGATAATTATCCGTGTTGAAAGTTAACGTGCATACGAAAAGTAAAATGTTAGTTTTCGTCTTAAACGCGTTTCTATGCACTTTGAGTTTTTTTCTGAGTTAACGGATATAGTTAAGTCGAAAACACGGCTAATGTTAAATTTTATACATTTCTATTTATTACATGTAAATATGTTTTGTCTTAAAATTTTTATGACGAGTACTAAAATTACACACTAGCAAAAACTTTAATTTCTCTGAATTTATTTTCTGGAGCTAATAGTATTTGTGTAACTCCTTATTTTTAAGAATCAAGTAAGCAGTCGGATAACCACTTATAATTCAACTTATCGTAACCATTTGTGTAACCACTTATTATTCAGAATCTCATAACTACTTACTTTTCATTTTTTAGTAAGCGAGCGGGTAAGCGTGACTACTTATAAAAACGACCACGCCAAACAAAAATAATGAGTTTAGATGCCAAAAAATAAGTTGTGCGGAGCTATGAATTTCTATTATATAACTACTTATTTGTTAATGAAAGATTTTGCTGGGAAGCCACGCATTTGGAAGTTTTGTATTTCGTTAACAATATTAAAAGCGTTTACAAAATAAACAGTTCCTAAGTGTTTTTATTAAAAGTTAAATTAAATTAAAAAATAATATATAGTTAAGCTGTTTTGGTTTTTGAAAGACTTTTCTTAAATATTTAGAAGGTCTACTCTGGGAAATCTATTTCGCTTACACAGTACCTTGAAATAAATATGTACAGTAAAATACAGACCAATAAAAACATAGTTGCTTAATATGATATTTAAATCTGATGCACTTTTGAACGAATCGATAATTTAAACAGCTTAGTTTTAATGGTTGCCTTCCATCGCGAATCAAATCATAAAACAATTAAATTATTATTGAATTATTGAATTTCAATTCGTCGATTCAGAAAAAGAAACAAATTTTATGCGAGTTGATTCAAAACAGAATTATCTTTCTCAAGTTCAATAAAATATACCGTGAGATTTTAAAATTAAACAAAAACAACGTTAACAATATTGTTTTTGCTTTATGTGCAATTTTCCAATTTCTTGGAAGGTTTTATCGAATTTCAAGACACTATGTTAAGGCGGATTTTAGAGAAATTAATAAGATATAGGGCTCACTAAAAATATGTAGGGTCACATGCATAATCACTTTTTAAATTGCTAATTATCTTATAAAACCAACTTTTCATACAAACTTCATATTATAATTTTATAAAGTTTTCAAATTATTATGCATAAGCATTATAGTATTTAAATTCAAAATTTATTAAAATGTAACGGAAACATTAAATTCTACTACCTCCGTTGATTATGGAGGTTTAAAAAAAAACTAATTTTTTATTGGATAGTTGTTAGGACATATCAGTGATTCTGAATTTATTGATAGCTTTCCAATTTGTTTTTAATTTATTTTTAATTCGATGTCAAAGTTGAAAATTAGAATTAAAATAATTCTTTGATTTTGTGTGAAAAAATTAACAGCATTCAGATAAATTAGAAACCCTATTTTTGACATAACAAACATGTATGGAATCTATAACACAGTACAACATTTTTCAGCTCATTGATATGGGACTCAATTCTGAGAATTGCACGTGAAAGTAGCCCCAAAAATAAGAACTTCTGCATCTTTAGTTTTGTCAAGTTGGCTGCATTAAAAATTTAATGGCCATACGAGTTTTTTGGCTTAAGGCTTAACATATAAAAATCTCATATTTTCTGTGTAAGAATGCTGTAATATGAATCGGAATTTTTATTTTCATGCAAAATAAAGTTAGTAAAGAAAAAAAAAAGCATTATTTGTGGAAATGTAATCCAGTTATTGAGCAAAAAATGTGAAAAATGGGGAAAAAATGTAAAAAATGGGCATTTTTGCGATTTTTAAAGCACTGGATGGATTTTTTCGAGTACATTTGTTCAGTATTTTTTTCTCCTATGCAATATATACAACTTTGCTTCAAACACATAATAGATATTCCGTACGGTATACCGAGATATAACCGTGTTAAAATAAAGAAAAAGTGCTAAATATTTGCCTTGAGCCAAAAAATTCTTATGGCCATTCAATTTTTAATGCAGCCAACTTGATGCAGAAGTTCTTATTTTTGGGGCTACTTTCACGTGCAATTCTCAGAATTGAGTCCAAAATCATGTGTTGTACTGTGTAATGCTTAACAAAGATGGTAATAATTACAAAATTCGAGGTATAGGTAAAGAAAGTCTTCGCCGAGATGGCCTTTTACTGGTTTCTATTAAATGCAGGGAAGACATTAGCAACAGCTCGTCAAAATGTTGTTCATTAATTTTATTACAATACAATTTATTTTTTTTACCACAATAGTGGCACTTGAACAGTTATTTTAACTTATTTTCTTTTATTTGAATAAAAACACTAAAATGTTAACATTATTTGGAACAAAAAAATCAATAGAAATGTTAACCTTTTTTCGGAACAGAGGTAGTATAAAAAAATAAAAAACCAATCAGCAAATTAAAAAAATAGGTATAATACTGCATTTAGACTGAGGAAAAACCAGCTACTTTTTGGCTCTTTGTAGCATAGTATAATATAGTAGCTTTACTCATTTTCTGCCATTGGAAAAATGAAATAGTGTTTATAATTTTACTTGTACATATGGTTCTTAATACATCTACAACTACATGAAATAGGGACAAGCTCTCAATTTTTTAATGAGTGAGGCTACTATAGTATACTATGCTTGGTAGTTTTTAATTGTCAAAATGCATATATAAAAAACATTCAAAAACTAGTTTTCTACGAAAACTAGGTAGTTTTTGTTCAGTGTAAATTCCCTATAAACCAAAACAAAAATAGACTTTTTCAATTTACTAGAGTTACTCGATGAACCGACCAAAATTACTCGATGGTCAAGGGAAATTATCTCCAAATGCCAACCTCACCCACAGTCCACCTTGGACATGGTGTCCCCTGTTAACCGCTGACGAGGCTCTGACGACCGAGTATGGGCGGTATAACCCGGTTCCCACGGCAATCGGACTATGTGCCGGAACGATTCGGATGTATTCGAATCTTCGAATTTATCCGAGCAAGGATTGCCAATCCGGCTTTAAATAAGAATTATTAACTAAAAATTCTCATTTTAAAGCCGTTACAACAACAACAACAACAACAACTCGAGTTATTGGGGGTCAAGGGAAATTATTTCCAAATGCCAACCTCACCCACAGTCCACCTTGGACATGGTGTCCCCTGTTAACGCTGACGAGGCTCTGACGACCGAGTATGGGCGGTATAAGCCGGTTCCCACGGCAATCGGACTATGTGCCGGAACGATTCGGATGTATTCGAATCTTCGAATTTATCCGAGCAAGGATTGCCACTCCGGCTTTAAATGAGAATTATTAACTACAAATTCTCATTTTAAAGCCGTTACAACAACAACAACTCGAGTTATTCGTTACTCGAAACTGGCAATTTGAAATTACTCGAACAAGTTTATGAAAGAAATTCATTGATTAATCGAGTAACGGTTAACCGATTAAATACCCTACTAGCTAACCATAGCACAATGCTCTGACATGCAATTTTTTAAACGCCAGTTCCTTATTATTATTGTAAAACTTTTATGTAATTTGCACTAATATACATTTCTGTAATCCATTTTGCAATTATTTACATTTTTTGCTCATCCGTTGCCTCATCTACAACTTTTTTTCTTTCATTAACTTAGTAATTATTGTCGGAAGTTATATAATAAATACATTCTCTACAAATATAGCGTTTAAATATATGCTTTTCTTCGAGAGATTTCGATGTAAATATAAACGTAGCTTAAGAAGATATCTAGGACTGCGTTTACCTATAATCTTGATTAGCCACGGATTTGGGGTGTTTTCACGTGGGATTTATTTCATGTTCGTAGAAATCCATGGCTAGTCAAGACTTTAAAGTTACATCTGCAATGAAATCCAGAGATTTCGATGTACACACAGGTAGAAATTATGTGTGGTAATAAAAAAGAAGCACTGGCAAAGCACAAGTAGATCGCGGTCTTACGAAACAAAGTACTAGCAAACCACTAAATTTGGGCGCTTTACCAACGCTTGTAAAGGGTGACTTTCCAGCGCTTGCTTTCCAAAAACATTATTTTGTTTTTGGAAAAGAACCTCCAAAAAAAAAGAATGGATATTTTAAAAAATGTTTGACTCCAAATAACTCCAAGAATCATCTATTTTTAAGAGTAATTTAAAATTCTTCAGTGATGAGGATATGAGCTTGCCGGCAGGGAAAAACACTTGCTTTTTGTATTTCTTGGAGCTATCTCAATACTTTGCAAAGCATTAAATCGGTGTGATCATTTGGGTGTCAGGAAAGCACTTTAATTTTTTTTTATTTGGGCGTTCGGAAAGCATTTGATTTTTATGTTTCTGGTTACTTTCCGAGCGTACCACCAGTGTTATCATTTGGGCGTTGTTAAAGCACTGTTAACAAGAACTCTTATTACCCATTTAGATGCTTTGCCAGTGCTGGCCCTTTGTAATTTTCTACCTGGGCACCTTTGTAAACAAATAATGAAGCAAAACGTATAGATGTTAAATTTTGATATAATATATTTGTTAGAACTAAATATAAGTGCTTTATTCAAAAGTTAGTGCCTTTAGGATTGTCCTAAATGTGTTTTCATATAAAGGCTCATTTAGCTCATTTACGTAACGTAACGTGACGAATCAGCTGATTCAATCTAAAATAATTAGTAAAAAAAAATAAACTGTCAGCTCTGTTCTTTTAACTCATTAGATTTTCCATAAAGAGATACGTCACGTTACGTCTACGTATGGCTAAACTAATTAGTCTTTGCGTTCCGTGACGGTTCTGTAATGTGCCGTGCCGGATGGCTCTTTTGTGTAGTTAAGGCTGAGTTACCCAACCGTAACTGTATCTGTAACGAATCAGCTGTTCCGATACCACAAGAAGAAATGTATACGAATGGTTATTAACACGTAAATGTAAACGAACTTGCCGGATCATTCTGTTGAAATCAGAATTTTCTATCCGGCATCGAAACAGCTGAATGATTTTAGTCGGTAAAAATATGAAATGAATAAAGAAAATTGATTCAAACAAAAAATAAGGAATAAAAATTAACAAATAAATGGAAAAATTTAGAATAAAATATAAAACCACATGAAATAGATGCTAAATAGTAATGTCGTTTACGATAATCCATAAGTGTACATGTGTATTGTGTGGAGGTATTTTCTGGTACTTGGGGTTATAACATTAGGGATATTCAGTTGCTCTTTAACAGAGTGATAAGATATACATATTCAGTGCGAATTCGTGAACATATTACACAACACGTTAATCGTTTTCTTGGAACGTCATTTAATGACTTTATTAAAATACGTCTCCTGCTATATTTTTATCGTGTTATTAGTACAAATTGCCCGTTGTTTATATTTAATTTCTTTAGATTTACCAGATCCACTAGGTCTAATCGTCTAATTGTACCATTCAATACTCCTTGGGTAAGTCGATCTTTTCAAAGGCGTGTGGTCTTGTTGTTTAATGCACTGCCAGCGTCCTTAAGGCGTTTCAATTGTACTGATCATACTTATAAAGGGAGGCTTTTGAATAATTTTCAATAACTACAATTTTCTTATCTTTCTGATAATTTTTATTACAACATAGTTCATAATGCCAATAGTTATTTCTTTCTCGTTTAAATTGGGATATCAAAAATAATAATTATAATATTTTTTAGAGTAGCAAATAAATATATTTTCTTATCAGGGTTTTATAAATTCTAAATTAAGATTATCTTAAGTGAGTGGAATATTGTAATTTATTAATTGGCCACTAGGCTTTCAAATTACAAAATGGTGAATAAATTAAATTAAAATTAAATTAAATTTTTAGCTACGGCACGGTAAAGTTACATCACATTTACGTTTACGGCCCATAATCCGCCCTTTACCCCCCGTTTCCACATGCAAGTGCAAGTTCGAAAAACTCAATACACTCACACTTTTTCACTAATACTATCACACTTATACGACTTGCGGCTCAACTTGCAAGTAAATTTTGAAGACAGTGGATTTTTGATACTTGCGACAAGTGAAATGACAGAATAAAGAAAACAGTGTTGCCTAGTAATGTTTTCTATTAATTTACTAGTATTTGCTAAAGTAAAAGTTGTAATGCAACTGATTTTCTATTTATTTGTAAACAAAAAGTAAAAAAGAACACAACGGCATTTCTTAATGGTATTTTAAAATATCAATTTTAAAAGTTTTTGAAAAAAAAAATTGTTAAGAACAAATTTTTTCCCAGCTTTGTTAGAATATTGAATACTTGGCAATACTGGAGTGCTATTTAGTGGCAACCTATGCCTTCGATGACATTTTAAAAATGAACTTGCAGCAAGTAGTGTGGACACATATAAAATTTTCATGTTTTTTCGGTAATTTTCGAAATTTTCGCTGATAATATGTATTCTCAACTTGCAGCCACATACTTGCATGTGGAAACGGGGGGTTAGTCTCAGCTGTTTAATGTTGTTTTTCTTAGCAGAGATCTGCGCCAACCAGATTAATCGGTAAATAAAAAAATTGCAGCGACGGCTTAAAGCTGGCTGTGAGCCAAAAGCTGATCGGCTAGCCAACTTTAAGTTAACACATACAAAACATCGGCTTAACGGTAAAAAAAAAGAAAATTAAAAAAAATATATACTATTTTAGACCTTTATCGTGGAAAAAAAATTATCGACGGCGGCGGTAATAAAAATTAGACGGCGGCTCGGCTTAGCCGGTTTAAGCCATTCGTCGCAGATCTCAAAACAGCAGCTGTCAACTCGCTGTCACTTAACGGATAACAAAAATTCTGTTTTCAACAGGTTCATCCGACAAGGCACGTTACATTACAGACAAACTAACGACTCAAATGCTTTTTCATAGAACAAAAACAAATCAGCTGATTCGTCACGGCACGTTAAGGCACATGACCACGATAGATAAAACTGCTAGAGATAGCCAAAAAGCATCTCTAAATCATTCTATTTTTAGAGTAATTGAAAATTCTTCAGTGATGACTAATTATTTGGTGGCAGGGAAAACACTTGATTTTTATGTTTTTGGTGCTATTTCAATAATTTGCAAAGCATTAAAAATATCGGTGTTATCATTTGGGTGTCAGGAAAGCACTTTAATTTTTTTATTTGCGCGTTGGCAAAGCATTTGATTTTTATGTTTATGGGTGCTTTCCCAGGGCTTGGTAAAGCATTGGCACCACCGTGGGACGGTGTTATCATTTGGGCGTTGGGAAAGCGCTGTTAAGCTGGTTTCACACGACATGTATTTGTCATGTGACCTGTCACTTTAACGACCCATATGTAATTTTGTATGTCTGTCAAAATGAGCAAATACATAAGGTTTATAGTTTTTGCGTTTAAACGTACATGTGTAATTATGCCCGACATTGGTTGCTTTTAACAGCTTTTATCAAATTTTTCCAGTTTTTACTGTTTTTTTTTTTTGCCGCCAGTTTTTTTTTTGTTTTGCCAAAAACAGCTGATTACATTTGGTTTGTCAGGTCAAAATAGAACGCGCTCTATTTAAAATATTGTCATATGACTTTTGCATATGGGTTTTACACATGCAATGTTTGAAAGGGTTCACACAGCATGTATAAATTTTACAATGTAAAAAGTGACAAGTCATATGACAAATACATGTCGTGTAAAACCAGCTTTAACAAGCACTTATACCACCCCATTTCGGTGCTTTGCCAGTGCTGGCCCCTTTGTAATTTTCTACCTGGGTAGTTTTCTCTCGCCTGTAAATGTGCCTTTACAGTGCTGATTATAGAAATTACGGGATATGGATTCAGATATAAAGTCAACATTAAACAAATAAAATCACTTTGAAATTTGTTTGCTGCATTAAAAGTTTGACTAATTGCATTACCATTGATTTTATATTTGGCAACCCTATACTACACACAAAGAGGGCGTAGAACCCCAACATCATCATACGAATAAAACACGAAATAAGAAATAAAACGAAACCCAAAAACAACAACAAAAAAACAACTCTCGCACACATAGACGGAGGATAGAAAATTTAACAAAGGAAATTTTAATGAATGGAAGTCAGATCAATTTTCTGGGTAATTTTGATTTTTAATTCCACTTTTTTGCTGCTGTAATTGATAAAATATTTCTAAACACAATAAATATGTAATAAATAACAAACAAATTACCCTTAAAGCAGCTAAATCGATATCATCCAATGAACAATTCACAGAGGCAAGTTGCTGCTGGTGCGCCATTTTGATTTGCTATTTTTGTTTTATTTTTTGCTTTTACAAAAAATTTATAAAAAAAAATCAGAGTTTTTGCACTTTTTAACACTTTTTTGTTTGTTTAAACTTTCTATGTTGTATGAAAATTTTATTAAAATTATTCTGAGGTTCTGTTTTGACAAAAAACACACGACCACTCACAAAAAACTGCAATTAAAAATAATAAATTAAATTTTAAAAAATTGTACAATATTTGCACAATAAAAAAATTCCTTAATTTTTTTCTTTCTTCTCTTTTTTCAATTCTTCTTTTGCTTAAAAATCTTTCAACAAAAAACAAAACCAACACCTTATTCTTAGAAGGGGGTTCTTTTTCTTTAATTTACTAAAATACTTAAATTTTTTATGATATGTAATCAAATTTTCCAACACATTTTCATATTAACTTTAGTTGCATTAACCGGCCCTTTGCCACTTTTACACAATTTTCGTTTCTGTATTTCTTTCTATATATTTTTTCAATTGATAGATAACTAAAAATTGAAGACAAAAATTTCCGTTCTGTGATTTTTTCCCGTCACGTCACTTTTTTAAACATATGAAAAATTACTTCTTTGAATTCACCTTTTGGGATACTTTATTGTGTTAATTTAAAACATTTTACTACAAAAATATTTCTACAAATTTTGTTTATATATGATTTTCTTCAACAAGAAAATTTAAGATTAGTTTTTTGTTTAAAACTCTTAACTTTAATTCCACGCCCGACTTTTTCTTTTCCACATCGCGAGCTCAACTGATTGGATGCAGAGAAACAAGTTGAGTGACGCAAAGTTGCTGTGCCGGCGCCATAATTTTTTTTGTGAGTCCAGCCGCCGCCGCAATGGCGGCTTACTTATATTTGTTAGCTTGTAGAGGCAGAGCTTTGAAGAATTAATTCCTTTTTGAATGAATTCACTACCAATCGAATTCGATTTTCTCTAGAATTGAATGAATTCCTTTTCTTAAGTAATTCACTGAATTCATTCAACTGAATGCGTTCATCAAACAACAAATTCAAAGAATTAATTCAATTGCAATAGTTCTTTTTATTAAATCAAATGAATTAATTCACCGGTGAACGCGTTCAATTTTATAAATCGAACGGAAAAAAAAGTGAATTAATTCCTTACTGAATTAATTCACCACTGAATTCATTCAATTTCATTTTCATTCAGTGAATTAAAAAAAAATAAAATTACGTTCAGTGAACTAAAAAAAAAAAATAATAAGTTCACTGAATTGAAAAAAAATAAAATAAGTTCACTGAATTAAAAAAAAATAAAATAAGTTCACTGAATTCAAAGCCTGTTTTCTGCCGTTCAGTAGAAGAAAACAATAATGTACAAATAAAAGTTTTAAATGAGCAATTTTACAGCGTGTGCTAGTAACAAATTAGAAACAGGATGCTGTTTATCAACCTACATGATTCAAAAATAAAGCCTTTTACTATTAAAAATAAAAACTTTACAGATATACATAAATTTGGAAAAAAATATAACTATATAACTAGTTTGAAAAATTAATAGTTATATTTTTTTTCCAAATTTTTCTATATCTGTAAAGTTTTTATTTTTAATAGTAAAAGGCTTTATTTTTTAATCATGTAGGTTGATAAACAGCATCCGGTTTCTAATTTGTTACTAGCACACGCTGTAAAATTGCTTATTTAAAACTTTTATTTGTACATTATTGTTTTCTTCTACTGAACGGCAGAAAACAGGCTTTGAATTCAGTGAACTTATTTTATTTTTTTTTAATTCAGTGAACTTATTTTATTTTTTTTTTCAATTCAGTGAACTTATTATTTTTTTTTTAATTCACTGAATGTAATTTTATTTTTTTTTAATTCACTGAATGAAAATGAAATTGAATGAATTCAGTGGTTAATTAATTCAGTAAGGAATTAATTCATTTGATTTAATAAAAATAACTATTGCAATTGAATTAATTCGTAACAAAATAAATCGAACGAAAGCAAATATGAATTAATTCCATTCAATATATGGTGCTTAGTGAATTAATTCATCGAATTTTTAATTCAGAATTGAAAAATTGAATTAAGGAATTAATTCTTCAAAGCTCTGTGTAGAGGCAGCTAAGCTGATAATTTTTTTTTATAATTTCCAATTATCACTTTGAATTTTATTTTACAGCTTCTATTTGCTTACCCGGTGTCTTCAAATACAATAAACTATATGATATAAAATGTCAAAATCATTGCAGATACGCCAAAATGATATCAATAGCAAAGTGGTGGAGAACACTTGACCATTTCATGGCTAAGAAATATCATAGCTTTTTCTTCAAAAAATACAAATTTTTATCAGACATTAATTTTTATCTACAAATAATAAAAAATTAATCACTTTCCCATTCTTTTTTACCAAATTTTTTTATTACAAAATTAAAACGAAAGTGACATTTCCTGCCAGGCATCACTGCAAGAGCCGCTTGCATGTCAGCGATATCATGATATTGGAATAAAATTAAAATTGAGTGTCTTCACTAGATATGAAATCATTTTGACAATTGCTTGCTATCATTTTATTGCATGTCAAGACACTAGGTTATAAAAAAATTTTAACCTAATTTGCTTTCTTTTAAAGCGGCCTATATACCTGGTTGCCAGTTGCAAGAGGTGTTCCTCAGGGATCAATTCTTGGCCCACTGCTTTACTCAATGTACTCTAACGATTTGCCGAAACATCTTAACTTCATGCGGATACAGATGTATGCTGATGATGTTCAGCTTTTTATAGGGTGTCGAAAATCTTTAATAAATGAATGCGTAACTAAGATTAACTCTGATCTATTAAATGTATTTAAGTGGGCGACTGCAAATGGATTACGGTTAAACTCTTCCAAATCTAAGTGTATCCCTATATCTAGAACATCTTTGGAATCCCTTGACCATCTCGGAGTATTTCTTGGATCCTCTAAAATAGATATGGTACCGTCTGCGAAAAATCTGGGGGTCACTTTCACTACAACATTTACGTGGTCTGAACATATAAAAATTGCAACTGGGAAAATTTATGGTATGCTGAGGACATTATGGACAAATCAGTATTTCACACCCATTAAGATCAGAATGTTACTGGCAAAAACGTATCTTGTTCCTGCACTCTTATATGGTTGTGAGTTATTTGCTAATTGTGACTCAACTGATAAACGCATACTTAGAACAACATACAATAATATTGCTAGATATGTATTTGGCCTGAAAAGATATGATAGAGTCTCACATTTCTCAAAGAAACTTTTTGGTGTAACACTTGACAATCTATTAAAATGCAGAAGTCTTTTATTCTTACACAAAATTATCAATACAAAACAGCCTCATTATCTTTTTCAAAAACTAAGGTTTGCAAGATCCAAAAGAGGCAAAATTATAATTCAAATTCGTCACAAATATGATATATCGAAAAAACAATTTTTTATCCCTACTATTAAACTCTGGAACAAACTTCCCCATGATATACAAATTATAGGCAACGCAATACAATTTAAAAAATCAATTTTTAGCTATTTTGAAAATAAATAAATTTTTATAAAAGGTTCTTTTTTTTTTTTTTTTTTAACTAACTTTATAGACCCAAATTCATAAACATGTTGTTGATTTGATAGGTCCTATAAATCAAATTAATTTGGAAAACCACAACAAATTTTCTTTATTTGATTGTTATGTAAACCAATGGAATGTTATGCATTTGGGTAATAATCTTTAATTTAATTATAATTATAATCATATTGTAACTTTTATCAATTTCAATGTCATAATTGTATTATCTTTATTTATTTTTATGTATCTGTTTTAGTAATTAATGTTAATCAAAAACCTAATGTGCCACTTGATCTTTTTCCAGTGCTAAATCTAAAAGATATTATATCTTACTGCACTGGTGTTCAATTTTAATAATAATAATAATAATAATAATAATAATAATAATAATAATAATACGACCAAGCATGCTGTACAGCATGCTGTATGGCTGTATGAATTTGACCATGTAATGTCTAATTTGACGGTTTGTCAAGCATGTTGGACGAAAAATAAACTTTTTTGATTTTTCGGCACGTTTTTCAAACACGCTTTACTGTCTAATAAAATAAATCATCAAACATTGGAGAATTTTGCATTTTTAATAAGTTATTTTGTGACAAGAAAGGGATAACGTTAATAAATAAACTAAAAAATGCAAAAACATAAATTCAAAAATTAAATTCCAAGAAAAAAATTAATAAAAATAATTTTATAATTATCATCCACTGTGTCGATTTTGTGGGTTTGAATAGAGTTGTGAAATTTCGGTATTTTTTGAGTACTCAATACTACTCAATACTTTTCAATTGAGTACTCGATACTACTCAATACTTTTAACGGTTTTTTTAATTTAAAAATAAAAATGTTATGAATTCGTATTTATTAGGAAAAATTATCACAATTCACATACACGTGTTAAATAACTATTGTTATTTACATTTTAATTGATTTAAAACATTTTAAATAAATTAATTAAATAATTTTTCCCAAAAATTCGCTACAAATTTCTTTGCTTCACAAATAGAGTTGTATTTTCAGAGCTGTATTTTTAGAGTACTATTTTTAAAGTTGCATCTTTAAAAGTATTGAGTAGTACCGTTTTAGTATTGAGTACTCAAAAAAACAGTCAGTATTGAGTACTCAGTACCGGAATACTCAATACTTTTACAACTCTAGTTTTGAAGTCAAATTTTACAGCATGATTGGCCGTGTATTCCAAAACCATTTTTTGTTTGTCAAACAAGCTGGACAGCATGCTTGCTCGTATATAGGCCCCTTAACATGAACGTCAGAAAAGATTTCAAGACGACATCATTCAGTCGCCGCTGTTAATTTTAATTAGAGCCGCTGACAATATTGCGTAGACTTGTATATCTGGTAGTTCCGTGAATAATAAAAGTATTGCCAGCTCTTTTTTTTCAACGATCTACCACAAATTATACCAGATATGAATCAGCTGATTTGGGCAATATGGCCGACAGAAAATGAGCAAAACAAAAGGCAAACATTTAAGAAAAACACAAAAGATAAAGCACAATAATCTAAAAAGAGACAGATATATATAAAAAATGCGCAATGCAAAATGTATGGAGATTTTATATTGTTATTTCCCTCTTGACTTGACTTCCATGTAAACAAAAACATACGGTTCGAGAATACTTTTTTGACACCTGTCATTAGTTTCACATCTGGTATTAATCTGTGGATCTACTCTGTTTTAAAAAACAGAGTTGTGGAATGCAATACAGAGTTGTTTGTTTCTTTGATTCGAGGAAAATTTCCGCCAAACAATTTGCGCCGCCACCATTTGGCCGACTTAAAATAGCAGCCGGTCAAAACAAATTCTGCCGATTTTACGAACTGCTGAGTTTATATGTATATTCCCGTCATTCCTATAAGGAGCATAGGGCCTCAACAAATTTCTTCCATTCGGATCTATCCATAGCAATTTGTGATGTTGGCTTCATTATAAAACATATTCCTAATGATACTACTATTGTTTACACATGGTGAATCAGTGGCAGCATCATAAAGCGTTATTTTTCTTCTTCTTATGTATATTAAAATAAAAAATTTAGTAGCTTTACGTGATTCATTTTCCTGTTTGGACACGAATTACATTTATTTAAGTTAAAAATGAATGAATGTTTGGAGCATTTCAAATATTTTTATGTTTGTGGAAAATATAATAGACAAAAAAATTTGGTCTAAAAAATGTAATTCGTGTCCAAACAGGAAAGTGAATCACGTAAAGCTACTACATTTATTTTATTTTTAATAAAAATAAGAATGTGTAAACAACAGTAAATGTCATACAGAGCTTTGAAGAATTAATTCCTTAATTCAATTTTTCAATTCTGAATTAAAAATTCGATGTATTAATTCACAAAGCACCATATATTGAATGGAATTAATTCATATTTGTTTTCGTTCGATTTATTTTGTTACGAATTAATTCAATTGCTATAGTTCTTTTTATTAAATCAAATGAATTAATTCACTGGTATACGCGTTCAATATTATAAATTGAACGGCAAAAAAGTGAATTAATTCCTTACTGAACTAATTCACCACTGAATTCATTCAATTTCATTTTCATTCAGTGAATTAAAAAAAAATAAAATTAGGTTCAGTGAATTAAAAAAATATAAAACTACGTTCAGTGAATTAAAAAAATATAAAACTACGTTCAGTGAATTAAAAAAAATACGTTCATTGAACTCAAAGCCTGTTTTCTGCCGTTGAGTAGAAGAAAACATTTATTTACAAATAAAATTTGCAACTAAGCAATTTTACAGCGTTTGCTAGTAAAAATAAACAAATTACATATAAATATTAAGTGTTAGAGAAACCCGATGCATTTTACAGTGAGGTTACACGATCAAGATTTTGCTTTCAAGTTGATAACACATACTGCTTGCCAAATTCGGTTGAACTTGAAGCTGTGACGTAGGCTGCATGCAACTTGATAGTCAATTTTGCTTTCAAGATGCCGTCGTCAAGGAAAGAACTAAAATTGCTCGCCTCTGTGGGCTGTTTCCGCACTGTAGGCTGTTCGAAAAGACTTTATTTTTTTCTTCACATCTTCCACAGATATTTTCATGTCCGCAGAAATTGGTTTTTTATTTATTTTGATTTTTAAATCATTTCGTCGATATACCGAAATATTCACATTCCGTATTTTATCAATCGTGTTTTATTGCGGCACAATATTTGTAAAAAGAAAAATAAATTTACAAGAAATTGTGCAGCTGTTTAAAACTTGACCGTCAAGTTTTCTCAAAACTTGAAAGCAAAAATTGATGTTCAATTTTTAAAATGTGAGTGTGTTAGTAAAAAAATGTGAGTGTATTGAAACTTGAAAGGCAAAAATTTATCGTGTAATCCCTATATTATCAACCTACATGATTAAAAAATAAAGCCTTTTACTATTAAAAATAAAAACTTTACAGATATAGATAAATTTGGAAAAAAATATAACTATTAATTTTTCAAACTTATGCTTCCCAGTAAAATGTAGATGCTTCACTATGACGTATTTCAATTATACGTTTTTACAATACAATGTTTTCTTCTACTGAACGGCAGAAAACAGGCTTTTAATTCAGCATACGTAATTTTTGTTTTTCAATTAAGTGAACGTAATTTTTTTTCAGTTCAGTGAACGTATTTTTTTCTTTTTTAATTCACTGAACGTAATTTAATTTTTTTTAATTCACTGAATGTAATTTTATTTTTTTTTAATTCACTGAATGTAATTTTATTTTTTTTTAATTCACTGAATGAAAATGAAATTGAATGAATTCAATGGTGAATTAATTCAGTAAGGAATTAATTCACTTTTTTTTCCGTTCGATTTATAAAATTGAACGCGTTCACCAGTGAATTAATTCATTTGATTTAATAAAGAGAACTATTGCAATAGAATTAATTCTTTGAATTTATTGTTTGATGAACGCGTTCAGTTGAACGAATTCAGTGAATTACTTAAGAAAACAAATTCATTCAATTATAAAGAAAATTGAATTCGATTGGTAGTGAATTCATTAAAAAAACAATTAATTCTTCAAAGCTCTGATGTCATACCATAAAAATACCATTTTTGTAATAGTAACGTACTGAGAATAATAAAATGTACTTCGTAATATCATTAAAAATATGTTTTATAATAAAGCCAACATCAGAAATTGATTTTTTGGCCTCAAAAACAGTAAAAATACCGTTTTTTATGACAATCTACAAGAGCAAAATTTGTATAACAGCGCCATCTAGCGTGAGTTTTAGGTAACAATAAATGTCAAAAATGGATTCCTCGACTCCAAAAACAGTAAGATACTTCAAATTTCCAAGATAATAAAAATAAATAAGCATTATTTTACCAAATTTTTGGTGATTTTTTCTTGTTAGACAGCGTTTAAAAAAATTTCGCACTAAACTAAAAAAAACCCTTGAGGGTTTTGTTATGGAAAATTTCAACTTTCATTTGCTTTTGGTTTCATCCCATTCCGAATTTGGTTGTTGCACTGTGTTATTAATCATTTTACCAACACTAAATTCTTTTAGTAATTTTTTTATAAAGCACTGCCAGCCTAAAACAAAATATTAGTAGTAAATCAGAGTTGCATAACATAGTATTAACTCATTAATACCCGTATGTGTGAAACGGTAGCAAAGTATTCTTTATGGTAAATTTTTGACAGTTTTGAGGTGAATAAAATTTCACTAGCCCATATTAGAGTTGTGAAATTTCGGTATTTTTTGAGTACTCAATACTACTCAATACTTTTCAATTGAGTACTCGATACTACTCAATACTTTTAACGGTTTTTTTAATTGAAAAATAAAAATGTTATGAATTCGTATTTATTAGGAAAAATTATAACAATTCACATACACGTGTTAAATAACTATTGTTATTTATATTTTAATTAATTTATAACATTTTAAATAAATTAATTAAATAATTTTTCCCAAAAATTCGTTACAAATTTCTTTGCTTCACAAATAGAGTTGTATTTTCAGAGCTGTATTTTTAGAGTACTATTTTTAGAGTTGTATTTTTATACGAAAAATACAGATTTCTACGGAAAATTGCATCTTTAAAAGTATTGAGTAGTACCGTTTTAGTATTGAGTACTCAAAAAAACAGTCAGTATTGAGTACTCAGTACCGGAATACTCAATACTTTTACAACTCTAGCCCATATGGCTAGTAGAATTTTTGACATAAGCATAGAAATATCTGACATTTGAAAATATGAAAGTTTCTAAAAGAAAAAATAACAGAGAATATATACAAATGAAAAATTCTGAACGAAAATAAAAAAGATTTAAAATTAACGTACCAGAATAGAGGCAGAAAAAATTGCATTGCATGTAGGTAACCATTTTTACTTCTCAGCTTTGTCTATTTTGTTATGCAAAGCTAAAATTTCCATTACTTGTAGTCTACACGAGACATCGATTTGTTCAACCAACGAACAATTTCTTGTTCGTCCATAAATTTGTCGCGTGTGGACCACTCTTGTTCATGTTTTGTTCTTGTTCAGACAATGTTGTCAGCACAATTGTTCTCACAACTATGTGCAACAACAACCACGATGCCAGATCTAATTTTTACTTAGCGGCATTACTAAAAAATAAAGAAAATAAAAGAAAATCAATAAAATGTTAAGAAAAAGTAAATAATTTGTATTATTATTGAATTTAATACAATTTACTTTTTATTATTGGAAAAAAATTAGTGAAAAACACATTGAAAACATGAAAATAAATAGTTTCGTTTGTGACCTACTCCAACAAAAAACAAAAAAAAAAAATGAATTGTCTGCCATTACGTATTCTCCACCCAAAACAATTGGACAAATTTTTTCCCGTTGACGATTAGTTTTTGGGCAAACAAATCAATGTCTCGTCAAGACGCTAAGTTAACGATCTGGTTTGTAGGAGAATTGCAATTAGCAAACGCATATATTTCCTAAAAATATTTGTTTGCTTTTATTTCTTTTTTCAATATTATTTGCATCTGCCAAAAATTTTATATTGTCGAAAAAGATTTCATTTCACACAGGAAAATTCAGATTTTGTTTCACCATAGAACAAATGTTTTTCACCATGATACTTTGCTATCTTTTCACACACACTCTGAGAAGCGAAATTGATTTACTTGATTATACACGCAAAAAATAAAAAGGGTAAAGTCACATAACATAAGAGTATAAGTCACCTAGTTTAATGTGTATTATATTATTGGTGAAACAATAGGAAAACTAAAACTAACGATAGCTGTACAAAAAAACTTGGAAAATATTTATTTTGTTTTTGGAATTGTTAGTAATAATTTATTAAAGCTTAGCTATATTTCAGTTATTGATTTTCATTAAATTAATAGGCTCCCTCCACTTACCCCTTATTAAAACAATTTGATTAATTTAATGCTGGGTTCACATCTATTTTTAATTCTCGAGATTTCAATGGAAATCTCGCCAGAAATCTTATTCGTTTACATTTGCACTTTATGACACTAGCGCGATTTCGACTTGACAACCTAATTTTTTTGTAAATAAAGTACACTCAGCAAATGTCTGCAGTTACTGCATGACAGTTATTTGTGTAGTAATGCGGTTGTAATTATTTTAACTGCAATTTCAATTGTTTTACTTGAGGAAGAAATTTTCGATGTTTTTGGCAGTTTTTTTTAAATAACCCACAAAAACTATTGTATTTACGTTACAGTTAATTTATGCAGTTGTTTTGGATTTTTTAACAAACACATTTATTTTTAAGTGTTTCGCATCTCGTTTAAATATTCCACACATAGAAAATATGTGCACACACACAATAAATATGGCGTTTAGAAATTTCTAGTGAAAGAATATTTTTCTCTTGTGTCTTTAGTCAAAGAAAGGGCTCCGAATTAAGCAGATTGGGAATTTCGCCGTAAAGGCACATCTACACGAGAGAGAAAAATTCTAGGGATAGAGCAAAAAACACCTCTAAATAGCTTAAATCATTCACAATAGAGCTAATTAGAGCTATTTTTTGCTCTATCTCTAGCAATTTTCCCTCTCGTGTAGATGTGCCTTAAGAAATGTTACTAAATAAAAGAAATAATGTGAGTTTTATAATAGCAAATTATACGCTCATAATAGTTTGACAGTTACTACAAGACAGTTGTTTGTGTAAAAATCAGTAGTTCTTGTTTTAACAGTAATTACAGTTATTTTTCTATGGAAAAATACAAAACAACTTTTGTGACAGTTGTTTTAGAAAATAAGTGACGAAAAGTACTGTAGTTTTGTAACAGTTGTTTAAATCAGTTACTGACTGACTGACTCAACATCGCCCAGCCCAAACCGCTGAAGCTAGGAAGTTAAAATTTGGTATGTAGGTTCCTCCTTCGGCGTAGACGTCCGCTAAGACGGGATTTTTGGAAACTCCTACCGGAACGGGCAAAAAAGGGAAAAGTCTCCCCCTTGGCGGTCTGCCAAAACTCCTTTCGCTAGAAACCTGAAATTTAAAATATGTGTTCCTTGGAGTACGGGCTAACTTACCGGGAAAGTACTTTTTGGAAATTTGGACAGGGACGTTGTAAAACTGTGGTTCAAAAGGGAAAAGTGCCCCCACTAACGGCCTGCCCAAACCGCTGGAGCGAGGAAGTTGAAATTTGGTATGGAGGTTCCTCCTCTGTCGTAGACTTCCGCTGAGATGACATTTTTGGTAATTAATGCCGGTAGGGGCAAAAAGGGGACAAAAAAGTACCTTTTTCCAAAAAGTACCTTTTTCCAAAAAAAACTTACCTTTTTCCAAAAAAGTACCTTTTCCAAAAAAAAGTACTTTTTCCAAAAAAAAGTACCTTTTTCCAAAAAAAAGTGCCTTTTTCAAAACAAAAGTATCTTTTTTGAAAAAGAGTACCTTTTCCAAAATAAGTACCATTTCCAAACAAAAGTACCTTTTTCCGCTGAAATGACAAAAAAAAATGACAAAAAAGTACCTTTTTCCAAAAAAACTTCCCTTTTTCCAAGAAAAGTACATTTTCCAAAAAAAAGTACTTTTTCCAAAAAAAATTACCTTTTTCCTAAAAAAGTCTTTTTCCAAAAAAGTACCTGTATCCAAAAAAGTTCTTTTCCAAAAATTTTCTAATTTTTCAAAAAAAAACAAAAAATAAAGAATATAGATTCCTCCTCCGTAGGAGATCTCCACTGGAACGGGATATTTTCAACAGGAAGGGCCGACAAAAAACTATCTTTCCAAAAAAGTACCATCTATTTTAAAAAGAGCCTTTGTCAAAAAAAAAATCCTTTTTTCTAAAAAAAAGGTATCTTATTTTAATCCGACATAAACTAATGGGGTTTAAAAATTGATAAAGTGCCCCCTTAACGGCCTGCCCAAACCGCTATAGGTAGGAAGTTGAAATTTGGTGAAAAGGTACCTCCTCTGTTGTAGACATCCAAAGACTGCGTTTTTGAAAATTCCTACATGGAGGGGCCAAAAGGGAAGTGTCTCCCCTTGACGGCCTGAAAAAACTGTTGGAACTAGGTAGCTGAAAATCGGAATGTAAGTTCCCCCTCCTGTGTAGATATCCGCAATGAAGGTATTTTTAGAAATTTCTATCGGGAGGGACAATAAGAGGAAAAATGTCCCTTTTGATGACCTGCCCAAACCCTTTTGGCTAGAAACCTAAAATTTTAAATATGTATTCCGTGGAGTGGGGCTAACTCACCGACAAGTTACTTTTTCGATTTTGGTATAAGAACATGGTAAAAATGAGGGTCGAATGGGGAAAATGTCGCCAATAACGGCCTTCCCAAACCGCTGAGGCAACGAAGTTGAAATTTGGTATGAAGGTCCCTCCTCTTTCGTAAAGAGCCGCGAAAATAAAATTGTTGTTGCCCAAACTGTTGGAGCTAGGTAGCTGAAAATCGGAATGTAAGTTCCCCCTCCTGTGTAGATGTCCACAAAGAAGGGATTTTTAGAAATTTCTATCGGTAGGGACAATAAGAGGAAAAGTGTCCCTCTTGGCGGCCTGCCCAAACCCTTTTGGCAAGAAACCTAAAATTTTAAATATGTATTCCGTGAAGTGGGACTAACTCACCGACAAGGTACTTTTCCGATTTTCGGACAAGAACGTGGTAAAAATGGGGATCGAATGGGGAAAATGTCCCCACTAACGGCCTGCGCAAACCGCTAAGGCATCGAAGTTGAAATTTGGTGTGATGGTCCCTCCTCTATCGTAGAGAGCCGAGGGGAGGGAGGGGCAAAGAGAAGGAAAATCTCTGCTTGATGGCCTGTCAAAACCCCTTTGGCTAGAAACCTGAATTTTAAAATATATTCCCTGGAGTATGGGCTGAATCATTCCAAAGGGAACCGGGACACTTACCGGAAGAAGGTCTCTGGATTTGGACAAAATTCTGTTTGTAGATCCTCATGACTATCACGAAATTTACTGTTTTTAAATTTTTGTAAAATTCGTGTTCTTTCGCTTTTTTTTCGCTGTTTTTAGTTGATTTTTTTCATTAAATTTTTGAAAAATAATGATGTTCAAATGATTACAACTTTTGAACGCGTTATCCGATTGTTATAAAATTTTTACCAAGTAATGTTTATATAATCTACTTTCAAAATAAATTGCAAAAATAAATTTTTGAATTCAAAAAGGATAATACAATTTGAAAAATATACTTAATTTGCAAATACCTCAAAAAACTCATCTTTAATTATACCCTACACCACTACGTGGTCAGGGTATTATAAGTTTGTGCTGATGTTTGTAACACCAAAAAATATTGGTCCTAGACCCACCTTATAGTATACCGATCGGCTCAGAATTTTTTTATTTCGATTTAACGATGTCCGTCTGTCTGTCCATGCATTCTTGTGCGACTCTACAGGTCGCAAATATTAAGATATTTTGATGAAACTCGGTACACCTACTTATGTCGGCCCAAGGACGAAGCCTATTGATTTTGGTTAAAATCGGTCCATGAGACCTAGTGCCCATACAAGGGTCCCCCCAAAATTATATTGTTTAAACGCTGCAGGTCGCAAATATTAAGATATTTTGATGAAATTTGGTAGACAGACCTATGTTGGCCCAAGGACGAAGCCTATTGATTTTGCTTAATAGCGGTCCATGTTTAGACCTAGTGCCCATATAAGGGTCCCCCCAAAATTATATTGTTTATACGCTGCAGGTCGCAAATATTAAGATATTTTGATGAAATTAGGTACACCGATCTATGTCAGCCCAAGGACGAAGCCTATTGATTTTGGTTAACACCGGTCCATATTTAGACCTAGTGCCCATATAAGGGTCCCCCCAAAATTATATTGTTTATACGCTGCAGGTCGCAAATATTAAGATATTTTGATGAAATTTGGTACACAGACATATGTTGGCCCAAGGACGAAGCCTATTGATTTTGGTTAACAGCGGTCCATGTTTAGACCTAGTGCCCATATAAGGGTCCCCCAAAATTGTATTGTTTATACGCTGCAGGTTGCAAATATTAAGATATTTTGATGAAACTTGGTAAACAGACCTATGTTGGCCCAAGGACGAAGCCTATTGATTTTGGTGAACATCGGTCCATGTTTAGACCTAGTGCCCATATAAGGGTCCCCCCAAAATTATATTGTTTATACGCTGCAGGTCGCAAATATTAAGATATTTTGATGAAATTTGGTACACCGACCTATATCAGCCCAAGGACGAAGCCTATTGATTTTGGTTAATGTTTTCGGTCCATGTTTAGACCTACTGCCCATTTAAGGGTCCCCTCAAAATTGGCTTGGTTACAAACTGCAGGTGGCAAATATTAAGATATTTTAATGAAATTTGGTTCGCTGACTCACATTATAGAAAATTTTGACACAAGTCCCATTTTAACCCATTCGAATTTCGGATCCAAACATTAGTTGGCTTTTAACCAAACTGATGTAGGGTATTGAATAGTCGGCATGCCCGACTTTAACCTTTTTACTCGTTTTCTTTAAATTATTGAAGCAGATAACTTAATATTTCAGCTACAGACTGTGCAAATTTCAAATTGGAACGCCAATGGGTTCAAAAGAAAAACGCTATTTTTTAACAAAGTTTTTTGAATTTTCACAAATAAACATAACACTAAATGACAAAATCTTGACTTTCAAAAATTAATAGAGCTCTGATCATCAATTCTATATATTTTGGACATGCTGATTACAAGGGCGTACTTTATTTCTCGATCTAAGGTACATATTTTCCGCGAAATGCCTTTAAAGTTTAGCGGTTTTCCATTTAGTTTTTTATATACAAAAATTTTCAAATGCAATCATAATAAATTTTTTGTGGTGAAATGTAGGCACAGGACCTGTATTCATATTTAGGCTTAAAATCTGATGCATAAAACTTAATATAAAAAATATAAATATGTTTACTAACTTTTTTTTTATTTACTAACTTTTCTAAAATTAAGCAAAATAATTGTAAGTATTATAATTAGAATCAAACTCGAAAAATAAATTTAATTTTAAATGGCGGAATTAAGAATTTAAAAACCAAAATGGAAGATTAACTTAAACGTAGGTAAAAATGGAGAAATTACACATACGTATGTATTATAAAAAAATGGAAAAGTATACTAAAATTAAACTAACGATCTAAAAAAAAAATAAATCACAATTATACAAAAAAACTAACACCTAACTCCCAAAATTTTACAAACAAAAAAAAAACCCTGACCAAATTGTTGGTCTATTACTCTATGTTCTCGATAGCCTAACTGAGAGAGCTCTCTAAATTAAGGACAAAATTCTACGGGTAAACCAAAAACTTCCGTATACGCGTTCTTTTAATTTTAATAAAATTAAGGGCATTTTTTTTAAATTTTCAGGCTCACAATTTGACACTAACCACTACAAAAAAATTCTTAAAATTTTACAATTATTTTTTATTTAAATTCACTAATTTTTTTGGACTGCTATTTTTTTATACTGAAATCTTTCTTTTTTTTCATATAATTTATATTTTCATTTTTATAGTTCTTCGTTTTTTAAAAAAAAATTTCTTTTTGTTTTAGGCCTCCGTTCAATGACACACTCATAAAAAAAAGTTAGTACAAAAGTCTGTTAAACGCGTTCTAATTCAATTGAACTAATTTTTCCTGTTGTTTTCGTTTAAATCCGTTATTTAGCTAAAGTTGTTAGTTATCAAATTTCACCACAAAAACATATTTCTGCTGTACTTGAACTAATTTTTCCTCCTGATATTTAGTTATTTTTTTATAAATGATTTTGACAATGTTATCAGCTAATATAGATAAATTTATTGGCAACTTTTTTAATATTTGTGTTTTCAAAAGAAAACGATACTAGCGCCCCAGTATACAGTGATTGATGGCGCTTGATGGTGAAGTGTGTATTGGTGAGTTTGCCGACCAATACAAATTAGAAAATTTCTAGTAAGTGTATTTTAATGTGTGTGATGAGTCATCACTAGGGTTTGGGATTTCCCGGACTTTTTTATTTCCCGGGAAAGGGGACTGAAAAAATTTTATTCCAGAACAAAATTGTTAATGAAAACCACCTATGTAAGTAATTATTCTTAAAAAAAACACTATTTCAGTACAAATGCAGTCTGTGTAGTGAAAATTCAAAGTAAAAAATATCAGAATGTTAAACATTTGATTTCACAAAAATTACTCGCAGCACTGCCAAATGAATTGCATGATTCCAGCAGAAAGCACCTACTACTGGACTGTCGGAAACAAACCGTTTCATCACACTTGGCCCATTAGATATGGTGGCCACAATGTTATTTTCCAAAGACAAATAAAACTCTTCTAGTCTTATTTCTACACCGAAAACATTTCTCAGTTACTGGATACTAAATTTTTAACTGAGTCTCAGGTGAAATACCCCTTACTGAAGCTCAGTCATTTAAATTAATTGAAAATAACTAAAATTTTCAAATAAAAGCACAATTATAGATCAGTTAAAAACAACGAATTTGTTAATTATTTTGAAATAACTATTATATTTAGTTAATGACTACAGATTTGAAAAATTAATTTTAAAAAATCAAAGGCGTTTTATTTCTTTCCCAATTTGTTTTCAACACTTTATTTGCATACTTAATTTACACATTTTTGATTTTATGTTTTTTGCAATCTTCACTTAAAAATGTTTACCTTTCATCCATATTGCATTTGTCATTAAAATATCCATGTAGATAACTGCATATGCAAAAATTTGAATCTCCACTTCTTTGATCTGAAAAATAATACGTTTTATTATAATTCATAAAATTAAAAAAAGGTCTTACCGTGGACAAAACTAATTATAAAAGTAATATTTTGTGGATTAATTAAATATTTCGTTTATTGCATTTCTTTTGATTAGAAATTTAATTTGAAAAATATTTGACAGTATCAAGTTTGTATTTACAGGGTAACAAAATACGTTTTTAGTTTAACTAAAGCATTAGTTAATATCAATTACTTCAGTTAATTTGAACTTTTTCAGTTTTAACTGAGGAATTCCTTAACTGAGCAACTGAGAAAGTTTATCGGTGTACAATTCTTCTTATTTCATCAGCATTACATCTTCCTGATATATAAACCAACCCCAAGTTATAAAATGAATTATTTCCGTTTATACATATGTTCAAATATCTCTTTTGTGATATTCTTGTCCATTCATCTAAGATTATAGTAAATTTCCTATTGTTAGAAATAGGGCTCGATATTTCTTTTATCATGATATCTTTTACATGATTGTAGTAAGTTAATATAATATTCTTTACATTTTTTCATTTTTTGGCAAAGCCATTATTATAAAAAGTTTCTCGAATAAACGAAAATCTAGTTATGGTGCGGATTGACATTCCGCCGGTATTTGGATACCATTTCAGGAAATGTTTGCCCTACAATAAAACGTTCAATGCCTATACAGCTTACACTTTTTTCTTCGGGTACTTTGCTAATGTTAGCTGGAACGTTATTCTTGTTGTTGTTTTCTTCAAGAAATGACTATCAATCAATTTTTTTTGTGAACCAAATTTATATGTCGGATAAGGCTAAGATGTCGGATAAGCTACCTCCGTTAACCATTAGTCTTTTAGGGCAAACATTGCACTGCGCTGTATTGTCCCTTTTTGTAAAGTATTTCGATACTCCTGACATTTTATTCTTTAATATAAAATAATATATTAGTACACTTACTTGAAAATATCACAATTGTTAATGAAAACGTAACTTATAAAATTATTGTCCCTTAATATAAAGGATTACTTTAAATTTAAAGTCGACTTTATTTTTAATCATACGGTTTTGTTCATTTTGTGTATGAAAACTCTACAAAAATATTTATATTTTCAAACATTTTGATTGGTTGAAAATAAATTAACCAATCAGAATGCTCCAAATATAAACCAAGTCAAGGTATACTGCCACCCAATATTTTAACAAAGTCGAATTTAACTAAAATATACATTTGAAAAATTTAGATAGTAAGGGCGATTATTTGTAAGAAACAAAACTTTTTGTTCATAATTCTTTTAAACATTTTACCAAGTTTTTAGATTTTACTACACACAAAAAAGTATAAGAGGGTATATTGCGTTGGCTGACATAGGTACCCTAGTTTTTATTGAAATTAAAAAATATATGTTTATTAACTATGCCAGAAGGTAAAAACATTAGATATTGGCCAAGTAAATTCAACAAATGAAATTAGGCAACTTCTTCGAAAAATATATTTGAAATTTGAAATGCCAATAATAAAAATAAACATTTTGTTTTACGGATATTTTAATAAAACAAAATGTTGCCATAAAAATTCTTTTATACAACTATACAGCTAAAAAATTAAAAATTCATGGATCAAGGTAACTTTCGTGAAAATATATAAAAAAAATTTTTCAACCTATATAATTGGTTTATTTTCAGATATTAATGAAAAGCAAAACCAACGAGTGACCACATATTCACAATTTGGTCTGCGTTTTAAGGTTTGGTGCCTATTTTTAATTAAGAGGTATTTCAATAAAATACTTATGTACTGCAATCGTTATATAGTTTTGTAGTTTATTAAATATGTATAGTGGATTCAACGTAGCAAATTATTTTCTTACATCTAAAAGGATCTGGTATAGTCTATGCTGTGGGGAAAGAGTGAACATCCAGCTGTAAGAAAAATATCATTCGCATATATCGGAAGCTTTAACAAGAAACGGAAAAGATAATAACCATCCTAAAGTGGGTTGTAAGTTTTTAAATGGTTTAAATTAGAAAAGTCATTTAAATCTAAACTAAAAAAATTTAATAGCTTTTCTTTAAGAAAAGTGCTCAGCATGTAAGTTTTTTCTCCAAAAACATCTTCGGAAATTATATTTTTCTAATTGAGAAGCCATAAAGACCTCAAAATATGAGGGCTTTTATTAAGTAAAAACTCACAAAAGTATCAATCAGTATATGAAAATGTTTCTTGAGCAAAGTGTCCTCAGGATGGAAAGATTTTCCACAGAAGGGGTTTTTCTATAGGATAAAGTCGTCAAAATCTGAGTGCTTTTTCATAGGAAGCTCCTTAGAATTTTAGCAGGTTTCCTGTCCAATGTATCACATATGATACAAAATGATTTCTTGTACCATGTTTACAGAGTCCATGTTATCATATACGAACAAATTTATAGGTGATTTAGAAATAGTTTTGATCGTGTATCTTGCCAGAAACACATATTTTTTTATCGTTTATCATAGTTTAACGGAAATCTAACGTTGAAAACTTATTTTTGTGTGGGACAGGGAACCTCTTAATGTTTGTCTGTGAAAAAATTAAGGTTTTTAAGAACTTTTTCCTTCGACAAGCCCGATGATTCTGAAGTATTTCTCCTATAGAAATACCCTCAGATTATGAAGACTTTTTTAGACTTTCTTTAGGAAAACACTAGATTCTGCGGTTTTTTTATAGAAAAACCCTTGGATTTTGCGAATTTTTCTTACGGTTCTGAGAGCTTTTTCTTAAAGAAAACCACCTGATTTTGTTGACTTTTTCCTATATAAAACCGTTAATGTAATATTTTATAGTGAAATAATAGTATAAGTAATATGCATTATAAAATCTTTCCTGAAATTTGCATGTAAAAAATTATGTTTTAATAAATAAATTAAAATTTAATAAAATAAACAATTTATATTATTAAGGGGGACTTTTGCAATAAAAAAAATAACTAATACCAAAGTTATATTACCAATAAGGGTGTACATTTTGCCTATGTTGAAATTGCTAATACACCATTGTTTCAGAGTTAATTTAACAAAAATTATAGGTGATTTTTCGAACATTACAGTCAAATGGAAACTACCTTTTTTTTAGGGTAATATTGCCATAAAACATAGTAAACTCTATGTTGCCTTTGAAAATAGGTGATATCACCCTACAGTTTTAGGCAATATTACCTATAGTTTTTTTTGTGTGTACTTAAATTTTGAATAAGTTATACGAAAAATCTTTATTGGTTGAAATGCTCCTAATTACTTGGAAACGATTTTTTTTTTGTGTGGCAAATAAATTGATTCCCTTTTAAAAGATTTTAACAATAACATTTTTGTTTTGGTATTTAAAATGTCTTTTATGAATAAAATTAAAAAATCTATTCTAAACAAAAACAATTCAATACTTTTAAAATTTCCCGTTTTCCCGGGAAAAATATATTATTTTCCCGGGAATTCCCGGCATACTTTTCCCGGGATATCCCGGGAATTCCCTATCCCCAAACCCTAGTCATCACTGATGACGCTTACCAATACAAATAAAAATAATATGCGCTTGTTTAGAAAGTTCTAGTAAATAAAATAATATGATAAGAGCATGTTTTCTTTTGTGTTTAAAAAAATAAAATAATAGAGGTTTGTTTTATAATATAAACTATATTTAAGGGAATACTATTAAATATTTTATTTTTTTTTCTTTTATTTCAGCCCTTTAACATTTTCATCTAAATTCGACCCGCAGGTAGACGAAAAAAAGGAACCAAATAATACAACTCCAGCGGAAGTTTAACATATTGGCAAGAAAATAAAAGTGAAGATAGTGTTTTTGGATTGTGTAATTTATTTGAAAATAAAATTAACAATATTTACATTAATTTGTTTTTATTCAATTAATAACAAAAACTGATTGTAATTTTAGCAGCATGTTTTGCAGATTTCAACTGACCCACTTTCATTTCTATTAAACGAAAATTCTTCTAAATTTTTGAATGTTAAGTAAATTTTTTAACTGTTTATAACCAACTAAAATTTAGCAGAAAACATATGCTGATTTCAGCTGAGTAATTTTCATTTCCATTAAACATTTCTTATAAATTATTGTATTTGAACTAACTTTTTTACCTAAAATTTAGGTCGCCTAAATTTAGCAGACCATGATTCTCAACATCATTGAAATTTCTGCTGGCGCAAATTCAGGTACTATTTCCTGTTATTTTAGCAGAATTTTTAACTATTTATACGGGCTTTTTTTATGAGTACATTTGCACTTTATATAATACGTTTTCTAATTCACTTTCTTTAATATTTGTTATTTCGGACTCACCAAACCGCATTCTTGTATCTGTTTCTTCTCATGAAAATTGTTACGGGTTTGCTGGTTACCGGGTTACCCCAACCCGGTAACCAGCAAACAAAAAAACACAGCGACCAAACAGTTGGTAATTATACAGCCAAACACCAAACAATGTTGTTTTAACGGCTTTAAAATGAGAATTTGTAGTTAATAATCCTCATTTAAAGCCGGAGTGGCCATCCTTGCTCTTATAAATTCGAAGATTCGAATACATCCGAATCGTTCCGGCACATAGTCCGATTGCCGTGGGATCTGGGTTATACCGCCCATAGTCGGTAGTCAGAGCCTCGTCAGCGTTAACAGGGGACACCATGTACAAGGTGGACTGTGGGTGAGGTTGGCATTTGGAAATAATTTCCCTTGACCCCGATGAATGGTTGCAGTCCCCACTGCTTCCAAAAAAATTCCCAAAAGCTTGCCTTCGGGAAATTGGTAAGTCTATTTAAAAACATACAAACGCTCTTACACTTTATTCCATTTCTATTACACCACAAACTTACACTGAAATTTCCAAGTGCCCTTTTCCTTTACAAATTGACTCCAATGGCTTGGTGAACTTTTCCTCCAATGTTCAGCTTTGAGGTTATGTCCTCTTTTCTTTGCCAACAAATTTGTCCTTTTCTTCGCAGCACCCTTTCAGTCTCAAAGTTCTCGTAGAAATGACGCTGCTGCGAAAACTCAATGTTCACCAAACCATTGCAAGTTAATTTGTAAAGCTACAAATTATCTAAACCAGCCCCCTAAAAACTAATCACTATCCTACATCCATCCTACTTACTCTTGTATCTAGAACTATCATTACCCTAATTCCTCAATTTATCATTCTATACAGTCCTACAAATATTTTAGCGCTATTTTTGTTTTTAAAATATGAATTCCTAAAATAAAGAAAAATAAATAAATAAACATAAAAATAGTTTCTCCAGGTCAATAAACTCCATATTATTGGCCTTGACAACCTAATGCACCATTACAGCCATGTATTTTTGGCCAAATTATAAAACTAATTTGGTTGAAATACCAGGCTTACAGAAAATTTAGTACGAAGCCGTTATTTTATTTTTATAATTTTCACTTCCTTCATTCTATTTGCAATTATTTGGAATTCCTCCAATCTATTTAAAATTATTGTTTATTTCTCCTATTCCACATTCGCAAATTTTCTAATTCAGCAAGAAAACAGCTGTTCTTAGATAACAACTCTGTATCAGCCTAAACAAACTAAACATACCTCTACAGAATGTCCAAAATATATAGAATTGATGATCAGAGCTCTCTTATTGGTGAAAATTCAAAAAAACTTTGTTAAAAGATAGCGTTTTTCTTTTGAATCCATTGGCGTTCCAATTTGAAATTTGCACAGTCTGTAGCTGAAATATTGAGTTATCTGCTTCAATAATTTAAAGAAAATTAAAGATGGGTTTTCTGAGATATTTGCAAATTCAGGATATTTTTCAAATTGCATTATCCTTTTTCTACTACACATTTTATTTTTGCAATTTATTTTGAAAGTAGATTATATAGGCATTGCTAAGTGAAAATTTTATAACAATCGGATAACGCGTTCAAAAGTTGTAATCATTTGAACATCATGTATTTTTCACAAATTTACTGAAAAAAATCAACTTAAAACAGCGATAGAACGCGTACCAAAATGAATTTGGAAAAAAATTTACACTTAGCAGAATGTATGTACCAAGTTTTGTAAAAATCGAAAGGGGTCATGTCCAAAATATTCCATTTTTGTATCTATATTTTATGGAATGATACGGCTAACTTATCAGGAAGGTACCTTTCTAATTTTGGACAAGGACGTTATAAAATGGGGGCTCAAAAAGGGAAAGTGGGCCCTTAACGGAAATTCAGTATCTAGGTTCCTCCTTCAACATAGATGTCTGCTAATACGGCATTTTTGGAAATTCCAACCGGGAGGGGCAAAAAAAGAAAAAGTTTCCCCCTCGGCGGCCTGGCCAAACTAGGAAGCTGAAATCCTTGCCGGGAGGGGCATAAATAGTAAAAATCTCCCCTTTGACGGCCTGCCGAAACCCCACTAGCTAGAAATCTGAAATGTAAAATATGTGTTCCTTGGAGTATGGGCTCACTTATTGGGAATATACTTTTTGGAATTTTGGACAGGGACATTGCGAAAATGGGGGCCAAAAAAGGAAAAATGCCCCCTTAAAGGCCTGCCCAAACCGTTGGAGGTAGGAAATTGAAATTTGGTATAAAGGTTCCTCCTCCATTGTAGACATCGGCTAAGACGGGATTTTTGTAAATTTCTACAAGTAGGGTCAAAAACAAAAAAATTTCAATGGTAATGAAAAATTCCCATGTATGATGGTACTTATAAATGCTAGTTTGTAACAAATCGGCCGCTTTTCGCTTGATTATGCTTGATTGAGTGCTTGAACATTAATGAAGCTGGTATCAAGCAGCCAAGGTAGCAAAAATTTACCCCCTGCTTTTGTAAACAAGTAACAGAGAAAAGTACCCTTATGAATTTTGGATATATAAAAAAGGTAAATGATATGAAATCATATTAAAACGCGTTACTACTATCAGCGTTGCGAGAAGTTTTTGTGCTTATATCCACATTTGATAACCCGGTGTCTTCAAATGCAATAAATTATATGATATGAAATGTCAAAACCATTGCAGCGAAACGTCAAAATGATATCAATTGCAGAGTGGTGGAGAACACTTGACCATTTCATGGATAAGAAATATCATAGATTTTTCTTCGAAAAACACCAAATTTTATGAAACATTAATGTTTACCGACAAATAATAAAAAACTAAACACTTTCCCATTCCTTTTTACAACATTTTTTGTTGTTTTTCTATTACAAAATTAAAATGAAAACTAAAAGTGACATTTGATCTCTGGCATCATTGCAAGATCTCATGGCATGTCAGCGATATCATGATATTGCAATAAAATTGAAATTGAGTGTCTTCACTTGAGATGAGAGCATTTTGACAATTGCTTGCTATCATTTTATTGCATGTCAAGACACTAGGTAAGTTAAAATCCCCAAAAATCGCGAAGACAAATATCCAAACCCCCATATATTTCCCCTATATTAGGTTTGAATTTTATTGGTCTAATTCATAAACTTTTACAACAGTCTTATTGCAGGATTTTAAGCTAATTTGTGAAAAACAGTATTCATATTTACTTAATAATGAAGAAAATAATAAAGGTTTATAGTTGGTACTCACTAACTTTAAACCTTTTATAAAGTTTGGAGTGAGGAAGCCACCATTTAATTGCTAATTATTTCATTTTCAGGCATGAAATGATTTATTAAAGCCATCCCATCCCTAGAATGTGTGGCTTCCAACAACTTGCATCCATCAAACTGAAAAAAACTACAACAATTGCGTAGCCAATAACCTTTTTCGAAAAATTTCAAAAAAAATGTAAAAAGAAAATTAAAAAGAAAAACAAAACAATAGTGATGTGTAGACTGTCAAAACATTATTCGAAATTCGATTACTTTTGTATGCTTTGAATAATATGTTCTAAAAAATTACTTTTTTACACACATTTCCATTGATTTGCTTTATAAATAAAAAAAAAATATTTTTAATGGCTTTTAAATTTATCTTAGCACATCATTAGTTCTCTAATTTAAGGAAATAAAGTTTTCACTTCCGATTACCGAGTCAATCGTTTACTAAATTTGTAAATCACTTACGACTTATTTGGGAGAAGAGAGAAAATAAACAATAATGTTGCCAGTATCAAATCGAAAAATTAATTTATAGTCAAAATACCAGTGTTGCCAACTCTTGAAAACGGGTAAAAAGTGTAAAAATTTCCCAAAAATGGGGTAAAAAAGCACGATAATAATTTTTTGAAAAATTTAAGTCAAGATTTTAAAAACACATTTTAGCTTTGTAAAATCGTGTAAAAAACGTTCAAAAAATAACCAAAAAAGGGGTAAAAAGCACCAAACTAATATTTCAAAATTTTGAAGTTTAAATATAACGAAGTTGCTATTTAAAATTGTACTACAAACATTTTGAAAAAATATATTTTTTTATATTTCGTATTATTTTTTCAGAAAATTCAAGAAAAATTGAAAAAAGGAGAACAAATACCAAAAATATAAACTGTACAAAAGCACTAAAAGCACTGCCAGAAATCTGAAAAAGCACTGTAAATACCCGCTTTTTATAAACGGGTATTTGTAAAAAATCACCGGGTACGGGAAGGAAAAAAGCACCAAAAAATACCCGAAAAGCACTGAAATGGCAACACTGCAAAATACGATTATGAATCAAGATTTCTAATAACTCCTTATTAAGCGAAATATGTACTTTAACTATAGCAAGCTTCAAATACCAAATAAATTTTGTTTATGAATTAGCACATATATAAATACTCCATACAAGTCAGAGACTATTAATTACACAGTACAACAAAATAGGAAAAATTCGATGCATCGGGATTGCGATATATCATTTCTAATAGATTTTGGGACGTAGATTACGAATATGGCCCTAGAATTTTAAAGTTAGCTATAGTTTAAGAAATATTTGCAAAAACGTTTTTATAGGAAAATGAAATTTTTTAATAAACTTTAATTTGATATATTCCACGTTTTGACAGCTGCGATAATATTCCCTATATATTCATTTAAAATTGAAATTTCTCTTTTTTCACGATTTCGTTAATAAATAATCTGCGATGAAAGGAAAAGCTAATATTTGGATTTGTACTTTTAGTAAACACAGAGACTATTAATTATAGAGATAGGAAATCAATACTTGCACTAATCACCGGTAGGGGGCGCTGATATTTAGTATCACCTGAGCAACTATTTTGTATCACTTTAGTATCAGATGAGCCTATATTGAAAAAACTCAACAATTGCTGAAAACTGCGCAAAATAAGAAAAAATCAAGCGCAAAATATGTTCAAATAATTTAATTTGAGAATTCCTTTTTTTGTTTTGCTTTTTTGTTTGTTATTATTTCAATTTAAATAAAAAAAGAAAATTGTCAATTTTTTGAACAAAGTGCCATCTAGTGATAACGATGTCGTTATAACTTTTGTTTTTTGTGATGCCATACCCCTGAGTAAACATCTCATGTTACTAAATTTATCACAAAAATTTTGAATTTTCTGTTTTAATTTTAACTTAATATTGACTAAACGTGAAAAGATTGACTTTTTTTAATACCTAAAAATGAAGGAGTCTGTGACAAGTCTTAAATATTAAAATCCGATAAAACTAGAGTTTGCTAAAAACCGAAAAATTTGAAAACAGCGGTTTTTTTTTTTTTTTTTTTTTTTTAATAATAAATACAGCATTTATTTACTTCAAATTACATAACCAAAGCCCTGGGGCCATATATGATTAATAAAAGCTACTACAAAAAAATAATTTAAATAAAGATAATAAGATAATAAAAATAAATAATAATAAAAATAAATAATAATAAAAATAAATAATAAAAAAAATAAGTAAAAAATACAGTAAAACTATCGTATAAAAAAAATACTGAAAACATTATCTTGAATAATATAAATAGATATTTAAAAAAAAATAATACAATCACCAGATTTTCCTAAGTGCAGCAAAAATAAAAAAAAGAAAAGATCGAGTGAGATAAAAATAGTAGCACAAATAAAAAGCTATAACTCATGAGTAGCTACATAATCCTTAAGCTTTCGCCTAAAGACCTGGGGTGAAAAAGCAAAACCTCCCAGGTATAGAGGTAGATCGTTCCAAATTCTTGAAAGCCTAATCTGAAATGATCGCTCGTACATAGTAGTATGATGTGTTGGATAAACCAGTTGGGGGTTTCTTTCCGAGTTGGACAAAAGAAAGTTGTCAACTATATAGTCCGGAAACCCATTAACCATTGCTTTGTAAAAAAATATCAATAACCTCATACCTACATAATTAACAAAAGAGCACCCAAGAAATTGGATTACGTACGGAGTCACATGAGAGCCAAGTCTTAGGCCAAAAACATATCTAATAATTCTATTGAAAACCTTGGTAAACCTATTAAATTCACCGCCTGTGGTACCAGAAAATACCTCGACACAATATAATATATGAGGCATCAACAAGGCATGTGCCACACGCATCCTAATTGAGAGAGGCAGATATAAGTCAAGAGAATACAACCTTCTCAACAAGAATGATATTTTCGAAGAAACGTTATTAATATGCGATGAGAAATTTAAATGATTGTCAATTAAAACTCCAAGACATTTAATCTTCTCCACAAATTCAATTCGGTTTTTTAAAATTATAAAAACCCCGGTTTCGGTTTATTTTCGGTTTTCTTGTGATATTAATATAATTGTTTTAAAATAATTTAATATGTATGTATAACAATTAAATATTTCAATACATTCAAGATATTTATTAAAATTCGATTGAATTCCTCACTTGCCGGGGAAAAAAACGTGGAAACTGTTATAAATTAAAATTTTTTATTCTTTTTTTCGGCACATTAAACTGTATTTAAAGAGTTTAAATTTGGAATTTAGCAATATAAAGTTGAAATTTTATACAATAAATTTTGCGGACTACGCAAAAAACTTTTTGAAAAATAAGCGCTAAAAATCTGAACTAAATACGTTAAACTCAATATCTCTTGAACTATATGACTTTTGGTGCAATTTTTTTTTCTAAAATTATAATCCTCAGCTTATATTATCTGTAGTAGTAAAAACAAAAAATCTTTAAAGTAATATTTATTGGAGAAATTGTTCATTACAATTAAATACAGAATTTTGTAAACTAAGAGCTGAACCCTTTTCGAAATTCTAGGCTCAATAATATGTAATTTAATTAATTGTTTTAATTGCTTTAAGTATTTGCTAAAAACCGACTTATTTTTGTCGGTTTTCGGTTTCGGTTTTGAGGCTTCAAAAACCGCAGTTTCGGTTTTCTAGATAAAACCATTCAGAAATGTAAAACATATATTTTCTAATCAATTTCAACCAAGTTTTAGACAATTGAAGTGCAAATTTCGAAAAAAATAACGATTTTAAAATATGCATATTCAAATTTATTTGAATTTAAAAATATGTAAAATATGTATTTCAGATTGAATTTTCTGCAAATATTGAAGCAGAAGTTGTGATTCTTTTGATAAAAAGAATTTAGTGGAATATGAATTTACGTCATATGTAAAGATTTTTTAAATTCGATTAAGGGATTTTATTAGATTTGCAAAATAGGAAAATAAGTGAACTTTTCACTTTAATTGCAATTATTTCCTAGATATTTATCTAATCACAATAAGTTGATATGGTTCTAAAAACACAAAGTCTATATTTTTAAACCATATCAAAAATTATTCGTGGTTTAGTCAGGTATACACTCAGGGAATTCTGTAGGTAAAATCAACTGCAAATGACAGTTAAAATAACTGCATTTGAAGTTAAAAAGGCGTAGACTACATTTGCATTTAAATCAACTGCAATGTGAAGTTATTTTTAACTGTTAAAAATCAACTGACAAATGTAGTAAAAACAACTACAAATGCAATTTATTGTATATGCAAATTATTGTAAAACTGTACAAATAACTGCAAATGTAGTTAAAATTACATAAATAAAAATTATTTTAAAAATTACTAATTTAATAAAAACAAATTTATGTAAGTACCGAAGCAGAAAAATACGATCGGCACAATGTTGGCATACCGTGGGATTAACAATCTCCACAGTATTGTCCTGTTACCCGATTGATAACAGCGGCCAAAGGTTGGTTGGCGCAAACTGGCCAACGTTCTCACAACGTTGTCAAAATTGAAAAAAGTTGGTCTAAAATTAGGTTTTCAAAAAATTTTTTTTTTCAAAAAAATTAAAAAAAAATAGTTTTCAGTATTTTTCTAAAAAAACATGGTTCTGATGGGAATTGAATCCAGGCCGCCAGGTTGTCAGCCGCGATCTCTACACACTAAGCTAACAAGACCTGTAATATCTAATAGCTAAAAAATTATATCAATGATAACAGCAGTTGTAGCTAACTTACAAGCGTCGGCAAAAGGCTGGTTGACACTAAGCGGCCAACATTGTCATGATGTTGAAAAACCAAAAAATCTATGGTCTAAAAAACTTAAAAAAAGCTTTTTTTGGGAAAAAAAATTTATTTAGAATAAAAGTGTTAATATAATTATTTTAAATAAAACATCGTCGGGCTGTGAATCGAACCCGGGCCGTCAGATTGCCATACAAACGCTCTACACACTAAGCTAACGAGACATGTAGTAAAACATAGCTTAAATAATAAATGAATGATATGAATGATAACAATGGATAATATATAAACATTGGCATAACGTCTGCTGGACCTCACTTGCCAACGTTGGCATAACGTCAGGAAAACCAAAATATAGATGGTCAAAAAAACTTAAGAAAAATTATTTTATAAAAAACAATTAAATTTAATAAGGAAATGTAATTTTATAACAAAATATAAAAAAATAAAACAAAAAATTGTATGTTCGTGACCGGAATCGAACCTGAGACCTTCCGACTTTACCTTATTTTAACAAAGCGTAGTAAGTTTTACAAAATCAATGCTCTGCCAGTGTTTTGTTTTTGGTACAGTTGGCAATTTCTGTCTAGGTACTCTTAACTTAATTTTATTCCATAATAAATTTAAAATTGAGAAATCAAAATTTACATTTAATATTACTTTTATTGTTCACTATATTCTTCTAGATGTCCGTCTGTGAGTCTGTGAAATACTGTTTGGCTTCCTTTTTTCTGCAGGTAGAAAGGGATGAAAATATAAAAAAACTGAAAGAAAATATATACAATATATTTTTATATTCCCGTAAATAATTTGTATTTTATGTTATAAAACTTACCTTATTATTTTAATAATTCAATCAAATATATAACCTCTTCCTTATTACGCGTCTTCGCTCTTTAGCGTTGTTTTATGACTAAGACAAGAGAAATCATGTTCTTCTCATATTCTTTCACTAGAAATTTCTATACAAATCAGTGTTGCCACCAGAAAAACAAAAAAAAACACAGCCGTAGGTCAAAAATTATCCAAAACCGTATGAAATTACACAAAAAATTAATATTTTTTTATAAGTTTAAAATAATAATTAAAAAAAAAAAAAATTTAAATATGTCCGTTGGACTCTCCTGCATACAGTGGGCAGAATCGAAATAATTTGGAAATAATGTAGCTACTTCTTACCGGTTGGTGGGATTGCTATGAAATTTTACACTGTCAGTTTTGCTTAAGTTTTGAGGTCCGAACACACGGACCCAACGGGAGCTGTGTCATTCAGCTCCAAAGAAAGACACCTCTAAAACGTAAAATTTTTAAAGCTTTTCGATTTATCAACAGATTTTTAACAAAAAATTACATTTAGTAGAAAGTTGGCAAATGGTGTTTGAATTCCATTCTTCTAAGATGCACTAAATCAATTATAGGGTGCCATTTAACAAAGACTGAATTAACAAATTACTTAAAAGATATTTTGGTCTGCCCCACTGTGCTGCTATAAGAAAATTTTGTCTGATCAAACTGTTATAAAATCTATGAAAATTATTAGTTTTTATCAAGTATGAAAAAGTCATAATCATAACAAGCCCAAATTTCTTTTGCTTACTTTCAAATGGTCTTGCCACCCAAGATAAAAATATTTATTTTGCATGCAATTTGAGAAATATTCTCTCAAAAATTTAACAAACTACGGGGTTACTATACAAAAAAAGTGTTAAACAACATTTTCGACTTCCTCTAACTACATACACAAAAGCTACACAAAAATGTCATTATTCAAAAATTATCCAAGGAATATGTAAACAGTCCCGTTTTTGAATAATTATCCAAAAAGTGGCAACACTGATACAAATGCTTCGTTCACACATTCTTCTTTACTTCGTACAAATGCACACTTGAAAATTGACGCATGTATTTGTAACAAAATTCAAAATGACTGCATAAAATAAATGTTACTACAATGTAGTAGTTTTTGAAGTTTGTTTACAAAAATAACTGCCAAAAACATTAAAAAATTTTGCTCTAAGTAAATTAACTGCAATTGTAGTTAAAATAACTACAACCACATTAATACACAAATAACTGTCATGTAGTAACTGCAGAACTTTTCTGAGTGTTTGAATAAATAAGAAATTTTAACAAAAAAAACTGTCTTTTTTCTAAAAGTTAAATTTGCAAATATTTCAAATTTGGTCTTCACATTCGTGATATTCATCCTAAAATCTATCAGAATTGAGTCACATGCCCATGTGTGTTAAAATATAATATAGAAATTTCACGGCAGTGACAAATAGAGAAGATACAAAAACCTGTTTTACGTCGCACTGCCGTCGACACTGCGTTTATTTGGTTTAAGCCTAAACAATAAAACTGCTTTATCGACGTTTTGTCGATAAAGCAGGTTTTGTATCTTCTCTATTTGTCACTGCCGAGAAACTAGAAAAGTTTCTAAATAAACAAGAGCTGTTTTTAAACAAAACGCAATTAGAATTTTTTAAAAATATTAAATCGTTTTCGCGAAATTCAAGAACAAAGTTTGACAGCACTGCCACTTTCACTATGTGTTTTGGGCTTCACTGTCGAGAATTAGAAAAGTTTCAAAATAAACAAGAGCTGCCGTCAAACAAAATTTAATATCAACTTTTTAAAAATAGTGAATAGTTTTAGCGAAATTCAAGAAAGAAATTTGACAGCACTGCTGCAGTTCACTGACACTGTGAGTATCTGGCTTGGACTTTATAAGCCCAAACCACATAGTAGTGAAATGGCAGTGAACAAAGGCAGTGTTGTCAAACTTTGTTCTTGAATTTCTCGAAAACGATTTAATATTTTTAAAAATTTCTTTTTGTATTTTGTTTAAAAACAGCTCTTGTTTATTTAGAAACGTTTCTAATTTCTCGGCAGTGACAAATAGAGAAGATATAAAAACTGCTTTATCGACAAAATGTCGCACTGCGGTCGACACTGCGTTTATGTGGTTTAGGCTTTAATGTCCAAGTATCTAAAATATTGAAAAAGATAAATTTTTTCATTCATATTCATTTTATGAATTAGTTAATAATTGATTAACACTTTAAAGCCTATATGACACTTGCTAGTTTCAGTATTAATAATCCAAAATAGAAGATAGCACGAATTTCCTTATGTGAGAAATAATGTGTGTGAAGAGAACAACTATATCTCTATTCTCTTCATGTAATGCAGTAACCTTCATATGATTTGGATTGACGGTGCAAAAAACTAGAATCTAGAAACTAGCAAGTGTCATATAGGCTTAAGTCAATGATATAAATTGAATAAAGTTACGATGAGATTTATTCAAATTTGAATTCAATAAATTATTCATTTTATGAATTAGTTAATAACTCGTTATCACTGATCAATTATTTAAATTGAATAAAGTTAGGAGGAGACTTATTCTAATTTGAATTGAATGAATTTTGATTCGATCAAATTTTTCGTTTTATGATATGATTAGCGAATTATAAATCAAAGCAAACATATTTGGTTAAATTGATTTGTTAAAATTGTTCAATTAGCTGGATTCTATGAAGAAAATCAACAGAAATTAAAACGATCCTTTGAATAAGATATTGATTAATTGAAGTAGAAAATACTTCAATCAATAAAATTGGTTTTGCGAATCGATTTCTTAAAAATTGATTCAGATTTAAAAGTCGAATTAAAGAATTATATTTTTAAAGGCCTGATTGTGGAAGAAAAACTTGAAAAATCCGCATTTACGAATTCTTTAAAAAAGTTCAAAATCTTGAAAATTTTAACAAATTAAATAAACTTGATTACCTTTTTCAACATTTTTTCTAGTTGGGGATTTTTGGGAACTTTTTAAGATTTGTTTGGGGATAACGAAAAAAAAGTATCTGGCAAGCCTGTTTGGGGTTGACAAATAAAGATAACAAAAACCTGCCTTATCGACAAACTGTCCCACTACTTTAAAACACCGTTGACACTACGTATATCTGGTTTGCTCTCATCTTTTACAACGACAGCAATACAGATCAGTGATGGTATTTGAGAATTTTCGTTTGATGCCTAAATGATGCCAAAATGTGCCAAAAAAGCTTTAAAAGTACCAAAAACAATTAAGCAACATGCAAATGTTTCAAAAATTGTGTTCAGCTTTTATTTCAAATATTTATTCATTTACACCCTTATTCTAAACTTTATAACAATAACAAAAGAGTAACAAAACTGGTGTGAATGGAAATTATTATAATTTTGGTATTCTGAGAAAAATTGTCACAGCAAAACCTTGACAAAATTATCATGTAACAAAAAGCACATAACAAACAAATATTTTCATTTGTCAACAATTTAAAATATAAAAATTTTATTTTCTTTTGAAGAATTTTATAATGTTTCTTCACAGAAATAAAATATGAAATACCTAATTCATATTCTGAGATATTATTTTAAGATGCATCGAACCAAAATATTACGTATTAACATGGGAGTTTTGGGGCTAAAGTTGTTAGGAATGAGCTCAGGATGCTTGATGCTAAAATTTAAAGGAAACTCCAAGTGCTAAGAACTAGTTCTCTTGTGTTCTGCGGTTCCTGGACATTTTTTTAAGTTTTCATTTCATTTAAGATTTCATAAAATTATCGAAAAAATCGTAATTTTTTACAAATTTAAATTTTTTGATCGTTTTATTTTATTTTTGGCAGAAAAAGCTTTCACCATTGTATGGTGAAATTTTTAAAAATTTTGCTTGTCATAAAAAAACTAGAATACCATAAGAAATTTCTGAAAAATTCCAGTGACAACAATAGAATCAATTAAAGTTTTTCTAATTATATTCCCATTGCTTTTATTTTTAAAGATCAAAATAATGATTAAATTCTCCCCGAAGAACTGGAAGCTGGTCCAGAAAATTGTAGAAATTTTTAGTGTAGCGATTGTTTTTTAATTTTGCTACCCGTTCTAAGTAGGCATGGCTTTTAATGAAAAACCAGCGATATCGACCTTTTATCAAATTATATAGAAATTTTCTTAAAAAGTGCCAAAATTCTATAAAGGGTGCCATGGTGCCATTGAACATTCAATAGTGCCACAAATGGCACTTTTGTGCCACTTTTACCAACAGTGATACAGATGTGTGATTATTCGATTGTGGCTGTGTGATTGTTTTGTTTGAGCTGATCTCTACAAATAAAACAACATATATTAAAGAGTAGTAAAGTAGAAGGAGAGTATTTGGAATTGGGAGACGGAAAGTGCGCAACAAGTAAAAACGACGAACTAAATAAACGCCAATTTGGGTATGATAAATTTAAAAACCGTTTTGGAAACTTAGTTGATAGTTGTGTTTTAAAACAAATGGACGTGTGTGCGGAAAACTAAATAAATCGATTACTTGTGTTAAAAAAAACATAAACCGCTTTGAGAGAAAAATAAGAAAAAAAAACTTAAAGGAGATTCAATTACCACATGCAAATATAATTGCTATTTGTGCATGGTGAATGTTGTGATTACACAAAATAAAATAACATCGAAAAAGTAATTAATTTTGTTAAAAAGTGAAAGAATTTATTTTGTAAAATTCATGAGATCTCTACAAAAAAAAAATGTAAAAAATGATCATATAAGCTTTAATAAAGTTTATGAATTTTTGTTGCTGTTGTTCGTTTTATAAACCAGTTTATTGTATGTGTTTGTGTTAAAAAAATGTATACAAAAATGAAAAAATATACCAATCGTGTCGCAATAAGAGAATTAAATACAGCATTAAAACCGACTGAAGTCATCGGTTAAGTTTCAAATAGATATTAAAAAAATAATAGTGTGTTTCCATATACATACCTAAGTCTTTTGGGCAAACCATCTTGTTTTGCTATAATCAAGTGTTTTTTACGTGATTTGCCATATTTTTATTATTTATATAAACTAAATTTCTTGAAGCATGATTTTAAAAATTTCGGATATTATCTGTATAACCCATGTGTCTAGGATAAGTAAAAACAAATCTTTGTTATTCATTTATGGAGAGTTAAGCCTAAACCAGATAAACGCAGTGTCAACAGTGTTTTGTCACAGTGCGACGATTTATCGACAAATCAAGTTTTTTTTATTTTCTTTATTTGTCACTGTCTATTTTCTACATAAACAAGAACTGCATTCAAACAAAGACCAATAAGAAATTCTTAAAAATGTTGAATAGTTTTCGTGAAATTCATGAACAAAGTGCCACTATTCACTGCCACTTCCACTATCTGGTTTGGGCTTTAAGCACCGTAAGTTGTTTGAGTTTCACGTGAAAAAACTGGTATACTCCATATAAAAAATAATTTTTCACGACAATGAGTTTCACATGAAAATTGTGTAGACTTTGTTTTCACTAAATTTAATGTACAAGACTTATTTTTCTGATGAAAAAGTGACATTTTGTGTTCATTGCGATTGTGGCTTTATTATAAAATTAAAAGATTCTTAATTTTTCTAACTTAAATTACAATTTGAGGCATTTAAAGTTCGAGTGAAATATTTTCACATGAAAAAAAACTTACGGTGCTTTAAGCATAAATGCATTGTCTACAGTGTTTTACTGCAGTGCGATGTTTTGTCAAAAAGTACACTGAAAAAGTTTGTCGATGGAATCTACTGAAAATGACAGTTAAAATAAAGATAAATGCAGTTGATAAGGCTACAAAGCTATTTACCTTTAAAATAACTAAAAACGTAACAACGTTTTTTTTTTAACTGTTGAAAACTAAATAACAAAATCCTTCAAAATAACTAACAATGTTCTAAAATTAACTGACAAATTTTTAGTACAAAAATTTTAAAACTGACTGATTCCAAATTGTTCTTCAGTTATTATGCATTGGATGTACAATAATAACAAATATAAACTAAACAAGAATTGTAAAATATTAGTGAAATTTTGTATTTTTGAAATAACTAACAAAAATAACTGTTCACTGTAAAAATACTGGTTTCGTAGTTGTTTTTTATGACATAAAAATAACTACTTTCAACAACAGTTGCGATATTACAGTGCTTTTCGTTAGTTGTTTTTTAAGTAACCGTCATAACAGTTGTTTTGTATTTTCAGTAGAAAAACAACTATTGTAATTACCGTTGAAAGCAATAACTACTGATTACTTCGCAAACAACTCGCACATAGTAACTGTCAAACTTTTTTGAGTGTGTTTATTTAGAAACTTTTCTAATTTATCGGCAGTGACTAATAAAAATACAAAACTGCTTTATCGACACTGCGTTTATCTGGTTTAGGCTTATTTAATGAATTTTTACAATAATCCTATGAAATTTCACTGCAATTCACCGATTTAAACTTTTCATTAAATTACTACACTCAAAAAAAAAGTCAGTAAAGTCAGCAAAGAATGTTGCTGTGTCAGCAAATTTTTAGTCAGGAGCGTGCTTGCAAAAAAGTTGGTAGTTTCAGCAAAAGGTTTGCTGAAAATCAGCGAGCTGATTTTTACCAAAAAAATAGTAATCTTCAGCAAAAGTTTTGCTAACACTTAGTCGACTGCAAAAAAATCTTGCTAAAATCACTAAACTTTTTGCTGAATATTAGTAGACTGAAAAAAACTCAAAAAACTTGTAGCGAAAGTTTACTTTAGTTAATTTACTTGCTGAAAATTTAAATATAGAATACGTGTAGAGTTGTTTTCCTTTTTTTGTCATTTCCGTTTCCAGACAAGTTGCGGCATCTACATCTAGTCTATCTGGTTGTCGTCCACGCTACGAATGCTGTTATCAGCACAATTTTTGTAGCAAAATAAATTAGTAAAACATTAGTTCAAAATTAGTTTAGTGCTAAAAAAATATAACTAAATTTTTTGCTGAAAACGGAATTTCAGCAAAAAAATTGCTGAAAACTAGTACACTTGATATACAAGACATTTTACTAATTTTTCTACTAACTTATTTTTTTTGAGTGTACAGTTTTTCATAAAATTTAATACTCAAAAAATTTATTAAAATTTTCATATCATTTCTTCTTACACATTATTTTCCCATAAGGAAATTCATAAATTTTTCTTAAATACCAAGTGACTACAAAATTAAGCAAGTGTCATACGGGCCTAAGAAGAGTTCAGCTATGTAGAATAACGGTATTATGTTTAATGTTTCTAAACAGTATAATTAAACGTTTTTAAGCTAATACGTAAACGGACCAGAAAACGGAACTTAAGGAACATCGAAACTGATTCGAATCCGTTGAAAGTCCGTCAATGACGGACCGTTTACGGACCGTTATGTCATGTAAAAAACGGACAAGTCCGGTGAAAGTCCGTCAATGCCGGACCGTTTCCGGACTATTATGTCGTGCAAAAAACGGAATGACTCCGTTTCTAGAATGTCGTTTCTGGTCCGTATCCTTACCGTTTTTTGAAACAAAAAACGGACTTGTATATCACCTCAAATTGACCCTATTTTTATTAATATGTACAAGTTTTTATGTTTTTTTTATAAATTTATGGAAAACAGAATTTAATTTTTAATTTAAACTATATTTACATCTGGTGTAACTTATATCTCTGTCTAGTATCAATTTACAATAGCGGCCGACAATAACATTTAATATCTGCAAGAAAAAGAACAATAAACTAGTTAAGGTTTAACTGATTGTAATCGGGCATGGTGTTTTGCATACGGTAAAGGTTCGCGCACTTTGCTACCAAAACAACTAAATGTGTCAGTAAATATTTTCCAATTGCATTCGCTTGCAACAAAACCATCTTTAAACCACATAACAATTTTAATATATCTTACCATCTGATGTATGAATATGGCTTGAAGTTGTTTGGTTGGTGGGATGTTAGGACAGATTCACGCTATTGCGAATCATTTTTCGTCCCAGTATTATTTTCTAGCAACTGAAGGGCTGAGCTGCATTTTTTAAAATAATTTGACAACTTTTTTCCGAAAAGAAACTATCACCGATGAAGTCCGTTCTTAACGGTAAGGAAACGGATACACTAAAACGGGGTTAATGTTCCGTATACGCACAAGCTTTGACGGATACGTGCATTCGGACCGTTAATGTGCCGTGAAAGCCGGATTTATGATTCCGTACGTACCGGACAGTCCGGAAAAATGTTTCTTGGGAAGCGTTTCATAAAGTTTGGAAAATAAAAATCTCTGTTGAAACCAAAATTATTCAGTTTTCATTTATTTAAAGGCTTTTTTAAGGGTCATCCACCCAAGAATACACGCTGAAAAAAAACGGCCTGTCCCAAACATATTTTTGCTGGTAATATATATATACTATATATACATATTTGGAGAAATTGTTAAACATATTCGCCGTGTTTTTACTAGAAACAATATATATTTGCATGCAAATATATTATGTTTGCCTGTAAATATATAAATGTTTGGATGAAATGAAATGACGCTATCGACAAATATATATATGTTTGGCAGCAAACATATAATATGTGTGTCATAAACAAATTATGTTTCCATGCAAATACTATATATAAATAATATATTTAAGGAGTGAGATCATAAAAATGTTAACACACATAAAGTTAAATAAAGCCAAACCACTGAATTTTAAGACTTCAAACCAAATTTTTATTAAATGAAATTTAATACAAAATCAAACAAAAAAAAACCACATGGAATTCTAACCACTACGAACAAAGTTATCCACTTTTTCCGGAAACCCTCCCATTAAGGCTTTTATGGTAGTTTCTGTCACCTTTTCAGAGCAGGTGGTCCATATACGTTTGAAATCTTGCATGTCCTGGGAGACCTTTTTTGTGCCCTTTAATTCTCTTTTAACAAGAGCCCAATATCTCTCCACTGGCCTGAGCTCCGGGCAGTTTGATGGATTTGCCTCTCTTGGTACAAAAACCACATTAATATCATTATATCACTCCAGCGCTTTCTTGATGTAGTGACAAGATGCTAAATCGGGCCAAAAGTAAGTGGATACATTGTGCTGACTTAAAAATGGAAGAAGTCTCTTCTGCAAACAATCCTTGATATAAATTTCGCTGTTTATAGAGCCAGATGTCACAAATGGCTGGCTTCTTTGGCCGCAGCTACATATGGCTTGCCATACTAGGAATTTTTTAGGGAATTTCGTTTGCTTTTTCGACCTAAATTTTTCCGCAACATTTCCTCGAACATCGGAAACATAAAATTCTTGACCACGGAGCTGCGAAAAATCAGCCAGGACATAAGTTTCGTCGTCCATTACACAACAGTTGTATTTTTGTATAAAATTTGATTTCAATTTTCGAGCTCTGGTTTTGGCCTCCAAATTTTTAAAAGTGTTTCTATCGGGAACTTTTTGAACTTTGTAGGACTTTAGTCCTGCCTTACGTTTCATTTACGTACAAAAAAGTCCGAGCATTGGGCTAACCGAGCTGTTTTTCTGCCAGATGTGTTAGGAGCTCTCTTAAGGATGTTTTTAACTTTATATTTAATTTAATTTATTTCAATCATTGGTACAAATAAGACTTAGAGTCTCTTAAAGCACCTCAAACATTTTAAGTCACAGTGATTAAATGCTTAAATAAGATACATAAAATCTTAAAAATAGACAGTAATAATAACAACAAAACTAAAAAAAAAAAAAAAAAAAACAGAACAACATAACAACATAAACGATTAATCTTTGAACAAATTCATAATTGCCATTTTAAAAAACAATACACGGGGTTCGGATTTAATTTGATTAGGTAAAGAGTTCCCCAATTTCACAGCACTAACAAAGAACAATCTTGAGGATGATAAGTAATTATAAGCAGGCGTAATAATATTGCTTGTTCGACTTGATCTGGACATATTAATTTTCCGGTACAAATAATCAGGTTCCTTCGTATATATAATTTTGTGTAAAAATACTAAATTTCGAATGTTTAGATATGAAGTTAGATTACATCCCAAGATTTGAAGGGAGTATTGAGATATTCTATCATATTTTCTCTTGTTGAATACAAATCTAGCACAATTATTAATAACCATTTGTAATTTAGTATTAGATGTGGCATCGAGGTTTCCAAAAACAATTGCTCCATAAGTCAAAATTGGTATAAGTAACGTTTTCACCAATTTGAGCTTAGTGTGACTCGGAACAAACGCTGATGCATACCAGAGTTTCCGTAGAGCACAATACATTTTAGTAATTGTATAATTAACATGATCCTTGCAATTAAGCTCAGAATTAATTAAAAATCCAAGATTTTTTACCACTCTCACATATTCAACTACTTCATTCTGCATGGTGATATCTGGCAATATTTCAGAAGAGCAACTGCCAATTAATAGGGCTTGAGTTTTCGAAGCATTAATTAACAGATTATTTTCCAACGACCAACGGAAAATTTCGTGCAAGTCCTCATTAAGTCGGCAACCCAAATCTTCCATTATGCCTTACCAATGTTACGATAACCAGTCGTTGTTCCTGTTTCCGGCTTCCTTTCAATTGTTAGGTGTTCCAGATACGTTTTTACCACTTTTGAAATTGTTTGGCGGCATACATTAGTTTCTTTGGCAATTTTTTTGTATGTCCATGTTTGGTTTTGTTGAAAATATTTAATTATTTTTGAACGCGCTTTTCTTTCATCGTCCATTCTGTAAAAAATTGCTAATTAAAACTCATGATGTAAATCAATTTATTAACTGACATCCCAACAAACAATTCGTTCCGTTTACGCACCGTTTTCGGTCCGTCATAAACGGAATCCAACTCCGTATACGTACCGTTTTCTGGATCCGTATACGGACCAGAAAACGGAACATAAAGAACATCGAAACTGATTCGAATCCGCTGAAAATCCGTCAATGATGGACCGTTTACGGACCGTTATGTCATGTAAAAAACGGACTAGTCCGCTGAAAGTTCGTCAATGCCGGACCGTTTTCGGACCGTTATGTTGTGTAAAAAACTGAGTATTTCCTTGTCCGTATCCTACCGATTTTTTCCACAAAAATAGACCATATGTTTATTATTTAAAATACACAATACTTTTTTCCTTTTTTATAAATTCATTAATAATTATTATTTACAATTACTATTAATAAATTTCTAATTAATACAATTACAATATTTAGCACATCCGGCTCGGTTTACCTATCTATCCAGCGCTTAGGGACCCAGAGTAAAATCCAACATCTATATGGAAAAGAGATAATAAATTAGTTATGGTTTAATTGACTGTGTACACGATGCAAATTCTCACATGTTATACACAAAACAATAAGTTTCATAAATCTTACCTTGTTACTTGATGTTGTTTGATTAATGGTGTGATGGAAAGAATTCCCTCTATTGCATATTCTCCATATATTCCCGTTATAATAATATTTTCGCCAACTTTTCAAAAATATAATTTTTTATTTTGTAAACAAACTGCAACCGATGAAATCCGTATTTAAAGGTACGGAAACGGATACACCAAAACGGAGTTAAAACGTATTGTGTTCGAAAATCCATTTACACGGTCCGTTAATGTTCCGTACACGTACAAGCATTGATGGATACGTACATTACGGTCAGTTAACGTGCCGTAAAAGCAGGATTCATGAATCCGTGCCGGAGAGTCCGCAAAAATATTTCTTGGGATATTTTTAAAATGTAAGCTGCCGAAAAAAAAATATATGAGAAGCTTTAAACCAAAGTTATAGGGAAAAAAGTGTGTTAACATTTTTATGATCTCACTCCTTAGTTATAAAGCAATTATTAATATATGCCAAACAATAGGCGTATTTATTATACTCTCCAAATTTCTCTATATTTTAATGGAAAAACATAAAAAGTAAAATTAATACATCTACTGTTGGGCGATTATTTAATAACTAAATATATTATAAATCACATTGAATTTTACATCTTTCATTGAAAAACAATAACTACAATCTCTTCATTTATTCTTTATTTATTTTTATTAACAGATATTAATTAAAAGCTCATATAATAAGTTAATACTTTAATATACACAATTAAATATTTTTTTTTTCCATTTAACACAATTTTATGTTTTATTTATACTAATTTATTTTATTTTTTCACATCTTTCACAATAAAATTATAAATAAAGGAAAAATATCACTAAATTTTCTGACTAGATGCAGTCTAGCTAAACTAAACGATTGTTACCAACTACAAAAGTTATAATGGCTACATACAACTTTATATGTATCAAGAATGGAAATTCGCCGTTTTTCCAAATATATGTATGTTAATTGTATACCACAAATATAATTATTATAAAGCTAGAAATGCAAAAATATGTATTCTTAGATGACAAAATATGACTAATTTGCAAACAAACCCATGTTTACCGGGAAATATATGTATAGTAACTACCCAGCAGAAATTCGGAAGCGGTAAAAATGATTAGTGCTTCTTTTCTGCTTCGTTTACTGCTTCTGAGGATTTATAGCTTGCAGTAGTTTGTTAAAAAAGGCAATAGAGTTTTGTTTACCACACTTTATCGCTCTAACAAGGCACGAAAGAATGACAGTGATAACCGAATTTACTAGCTAAAAGCTGTGATTTCATGCCATTATTTAGAGCTATGATAGAAGCACATATCGGATATCAAAACAAGTGCTTTCACGCGAGCTATCTCGAACAAAAATCATGCCTTATATCAGCAATAATGCAAGCGCTACACTATTTTCTTTCCCTGACAAACCTGGTTCCAAGCAAGCAGTATTTTTTGCTGGGTATAAAAACAATATAATTGGAAGCATACTCCAAATACATATATGGTAGTTTGTAAACATACATATAATTACCTCCAAACATATACAAAAACGTCTTTTTCCTCCGTGTATGTATAATCTAACATTTTGTAGCCAACAAATAAAAAAAAATCTGGAACATTTGCACCATTTAAGCGTTTTTCATTAAATTTTCACAAATTGGTGTACAAATAAAATACAAAATAAACTAAACAAAATAGTGATGCTGATTTAACCAAAACATAATCGTCATTAGAATACATTCAGTATTCGTAATATTAAACTGTCTTTAAAATAGTACTTTGCACTATTAAGGCACATCTACACGGGATAGAAATATCGTAGAGTTTACGCTAAATTTGTCATCTCTAATATAGTTGGCACTAGTTTTTATCGTAAAAGTATCATCTCTAGTTGTCAAGTAATTGTTTTTATTAAAATTATTGTATTTTAAAGAATATTTTCTTTTCCAAGTACCAAAAGGTGCATTTAATATATTGAAATGTTCAGTAATGTTACAAGACATCTTAAAAATTGTGGCTAATTAAAGAAATTATGTATGACAGCAATTGTCAATGACCTAGAGATTGCATTTCGTAGACTTATACAGAGCTGCATTTTTATAAAGTCTAGCGAGTTTTCTATCCCGTGTAGATGTGCCTTTACATAGCCAAGATATATAAAAAAATTGTTTTTGTCATGTTTTGAATAATTATAAATTATTTTTATTGATAAAATCTTCAAAACAACATTATTCACTTATGATTAACGAATTAATCGTTTACTAACTTTATGAATCACTAAAAATTTATTTAATAGTGGAGACACATTAAAGTCTATATGACACTTGCTAGTTTCAGTATTAATAATCCAAAGCAGAAGAGAGCACGAATTTCCTTATGTAAATAATGTGTGTGAAGAGAAGAACTATATCGAAAAACTATCAAACTGTCAAATTGATGTTGGTAATGCAGTACCCTTCATATAGGATTTAAGCCTATATGACACTTGCTAGTTTCTAGATTCTAGTTTTTTGCACCATCAATGCAAATCATATGAAGGGTACTGCATTACCAACATCAATTTGACAGTTTGATAGTTTTTCGATATAGTTGTTCTCTTCATACACACTATTTCTCACATAAGGAAATTCGTGCTCTCTTATATTTTGGATTAATAATACCAACGAGCATAGAAACTTAAGAGGATGCATGCGTCTCTTTCTCTGTTAACTGGCTCTGGAAGACATTTGAAGAAATTTTAATATGGGGCAATGGGTTAAGTTTTATTGTAAAATTTTAATAAATATGAAAAATTGTTCAAAAAATATGTATTAAACGAGTAAAAAGGTTAAAGTCGGGCATGCCGACTATACAATACCCTACACCAGTTTGGTGTATTGTTTGGATCCGAAATTCGAATGGGTTAAAATGGGGCTTATGTCAAAATTTTCTATAATGTGAGTCAGCGCACCAAATTTCATTAAAATATCTTTATATTTGCGACCTGCAGTTTGTAACCAAGCCAATTTTGGGGGGACCCTTATATGGGCACTAGTTCTAAACATGGACCGATGTTCACTAAAATCAATAGGCTTCGTCCTTGGGCCAACATAGGTCTATGTACCAAATTTCATTAAAATATCTTTATATTTGCGACCTGCAGTTTGTAACCAAGCCAATTTTGGGGGGACCCTTATATGGGCACTAGTTCTAAACATGGACCGATGTTCACTAAAATCAATAGGCTTCGTCCTTGGGCCAACATAGGTCTATGTACCAAATTTCATCAAAATATATTAATATTAATACCTGCAGCGTATAAACAGTATAATTTTGGTAGGACCCTTATATGGGCACTAGGTCTAAACATAGACCGATGTTCACCAAAATCAATAGGCTGCGTTATTGGGCCAATGTAGGTCTGTGTACCAAATTTCATCAAAATATCTTAATATTTACGACCTGCAGCGTATAAACAGTATAATTTTGGTAGGACCCTTATATGGGCACTAGGTCTAAACATGGACCGATGTTCACCAAAATCAATAGGCAGCGTTATTGGGCCAATATAGGTCTGTGTACCAAATTTCATCAAAATATCTTCATATTTACGACCTGCAGCGTATAAACAGTATAATTTTGGTAGGACCCTTATATGGGCACTAGGTCTAAAAATGGACCGATGTTCACCAAAATCAAACTTGTTCGTCCTTGGGCCAACATAGGTCTGCGTACCAAATTTCATCAAAATATCTTAATAGCTGCGACCTGTAGAGTGCGCACAAGATTGCATGGACAGACAGACGGACGGACGGACGGACGGACAGACGGACATCGTTAAATCGAAATAAAAAAAAATTCTGAACCGATCGGTATACTATAAGGTGGGTCTACGACCAATATTTTTTGGTGTTACAAACATCAGCACAAACTTATAATACCCTGACCACATAGTGGTGTAGGGTATAAAAATATAATCAAAAAACTAAACCCATTAGCTGCAATTTAACTTCTTCAAATCTCAGCCAGAGCCAATGAGAGAGCGCATTACAGTACGTGAGCATCTTGCATAGCCTGTTAATACTGAAACTAGCAAGTGTCATATAGGCTTTAAAACAAAAAACTAACAAACTGTTATTTAACGATTATGCATCATCATAATCAATAAATCATTTTTTAATAAACGTTTAATAAGGAATATGAATACTTTAGCAATTGTATTTCTTAACGGAAAATTAAGAAAAGTTTATGCATTAGAGCCTAAAGCCTAAACCACATACACGCAGTGTCGACCGCAGTGCGAGGTTTTTTCGATAAAGCAGGTTTTTGTATCTTCTCTATTTGTCACTGCCGAGAAATTAGAAAAGTTTCTAAATAAACAAGAGCTGTTTTTAAACAAAATACAAGAAGAACATTTTAAAAAATATTAAATCGTTTTCGCGAAATTCAAGAAGAAAGTTTGACAGCACTGCCACTGTCCACTGGCACTTTCACTCAGAAGCCCAAACCACATAGTGAAAGTGCCAGTGGACAGTGGCAGTGCTGTCAAACTTTGTTCTTGAATTTAGCGAAAACGATTTAATATTTAAAAAAAAATTTATTGCGTTTTGTTTAAAAAAAGCTCTTGTTTATTTAGAACTTTTTCTAATTTCTCGGCAGTGACAAACAGAGAAGATACAAAAACTGCTTTATCGACAAAACGTCGCACTGCGGTCGACACTGCGTTTATGTGGTTTAGGCTAGAGATGAGCGATCCGGTGATTTTTGAATAACGCTGCTACCAGTGATCGTGATTTTCAAATCACCGTTCTTTTAAACAGTGACCGTGATCACGGGTTTGTAATAGAGATGGGCGATCCGGCGATTTTTCAGTAACATTGTTCTCAATGAATGTGATTTGCAAATCGTTGTTCTTTTATACTGTGATCGTGATCACGGTTTTTCTATGGAAAAGACTGCGATTTTCTGATAAATAAACGAAATAATATTTATGGCGAGTTTTTAAGATGTCAGTTAAACTTGGTTTAAAACGAATTTTGTCAGCAATTTCAAAGTTTATTAACAAAAATTTGCCGGAAAAACTTTTTCTCGAGTAAAATTTATTTCTTTATTGAAATAAAACAATAAACCACATTTTAAAAGTAGTATTCCAGTTACAAACTGCATTAAACTAGGTTTAAAGATAATCCACTTCCTAAAAACTGGGCCTTAAAAGAAGAATAGTTGCGACCGGTAACAAAGACATGATAGAAGGAGACATTTTATTCAGAAGAGTGTGAAAGCAAGTCACTGTTATTGAAAAAAAACAAGTATTACTGTGCACAATGAAGTTTGCAAGAAAGAATAGTACAAAAATATTAAAAGAACGACATTCCGAGTAACTGCGACTTGAAATATTTGATCACTGCCGTTACCAGTGATTTATCAATAACTGTGATTAAATCACCGGTATGAAAATATCGCTCATCTCTAGTTTAGGCTAGAGACTATTAATTATAGAGATAGGAAATCAAAACTTACACTACTCACCGATAGAGGGCGCTGTAATTTAGTATTACCTGAGCAGCTATTTAGTATTAGTTTAGTATCAGCTGAGCCTATATTTCAAAACTCAAAAACTGTTCAAAATAAGGAAAAAAACAAGCGCATAATATATTCAAATAATAAAATATGAGACATCCGTTTGTTTTTTGCTTCATTGTTTGTTATTATTTAAATTTAAATAAAAAAAGAAAATTGTCAATTTTTTGAACAAAGTGCCATCTAGTGTTAACGATGTTTTTATAACTTATTTTTTTGGTGATGCCCTGCTTTCACTATGTGGTTTGGGCTTAACCCCTAAATTCATAAACGCTTTGTAAAATTATAGGAGGTTTATTAAACAAATTTTTTATGAAATTGACGTTTTGTGAAACTGCTATAACTTTACAAAGCATTTATGAATTGAGGGGTAAATCAGTATCTGTCAAATAAATATCGGTAAAGCCCGTATGACACTTGCTAGTTTCAGTATTAAAGGCGCGTTTACAATGATGGAGTACTCCAATCTGTAGCAAATTTAGTTGTTTTCTCTTTCTTACTAATACATTTTTGTATTTGGCTATCTTTTTTTATTCCACTCCAGAGTTAAATTTGTTTGAGTCTGGAGTACAGATTTGTTGCACTCTAGAGTTAACATCACTCGGTTAACTGTTTAACATGACAAATATAACTAAAAAAACCCATCACTAATTTGTTCACATCTCCAATTATCAACAATTATAAAAAAATATTGAAAAATAAAAGCTAATAGTTTCAATTTGTGATATGTAATATATAAAATAAAAAATTATTTAATAATAATAGCAGTGAAAGCCATGCCACGATATTCGCAAAAACTGCGTAAGTACTGAAACGTCACATATTTTTTTGAAGTAACTCTACTCTGCATTGTGATCAGTTAACATTTGAATCTGTGTTGCAGAGTAGAGCCACTCCACCATTGTGAAAGCACCTTAAAGCCTAAACCACATAAGCGCAGTGTCGACCGCAGTGCGACGTTTTGTCGATAAAGCTGTTTTTGTATTTTCTTTATTTGTCACTGCCGAGAAATTAGAAAAGTTTCTAAATAACAGGAGCTATTTCTAAACAAAACACAATAAGAAATTTAAAAAAATTTTGAATCGTCTTCGCGAAATTCAAGAACAAAGTTTGACAGCACTGTCACTGTCCACTGGCACTTTCACGATGTGGTTTGGGCTTAACTGTTCAAAATACAGAGTAGAGTTACTTCAAAAATGTATGACACTTCAATACTTACATTATATTTTCGCATAGTTTATGCCACCACCGCAATTTATTTTCGTATTTAATTTTTTTTTATACTTTTTATTTAGTTTATTAAACAAATTTCGTTTTATTTTGTTTATTTTAAAAAAATTGTTTTTAATTTGTTGACAATTAGAGATGTGAACAAATTAGTGATGGGTTTTTTAAGGTATATTTGTCATGTTAAATAGTTAACAGATCAATGTTAACTCTAGAGTGGAACAAATACGTATGGAATAAAAAGAGATAGCAAAATATAAAAACGTATTAGTAAGAAAGAGAAAAGAACTACATCTGCTACAGATTGGAGTAATCTGCAAATGAATACAATGACGCAAAAATTTTCCTTTTTGCAAATATTTTTTTCGCGATTTTTTTGCAACTAGCCACCAAACTTTGTTGTATGAAATGTGTATTATAGTCCCTAGATTATAAATTAAAAAGAAACGTACTTAAAAAATTGCAAAATAAAAGCGGAACGCGAAAAAAGACTTTGTGGTACAAAAAATTAATTAGGAAACGTAATCAGCGATTTAGATTCTGCAAACAAATATATTGATTAAAAAATTTTCCTTTTTGCAAATTATATTTTTCGCGATTTTTTTTGCAACTAGTCACCAAACTTTGTTGTATGAAATGTGTATTATAGTCCCTAGATTATAAATTAAAAAAAAAAACGCACGTAAAGAATTGCAAAATAATAGCGGAGTTTGAAAAAAGACTTTATGGTACAAAAATTTAATTAAAAAACTTACTACCTAATTTCGTAAAACACTTGGGTGAAGTGAAGGGAACTTTCAATGTAAATTGTTTTTGTAACAAAAACAATTTCTATAGAAATAACGCAACACTTCACCGAAGTGTTTTAGAAAATTACCCCCTTAATCAGCGATTTACATTCGGTAAATAAGTACATTGATGCTAAAAATTTCCTTTTTGTAATTTTTTTTCGCGTATATTTTTTGCAATCAACCAACAAACTTTATTGTATAAATGGGTATTATAGTGCCTAGGTTATATATTTAAAAAAAAACGCACTTAAAAAGTTGCAAAATAACGGCGGAATTCGGCAAAGGCTTTATGGTACAGAAAATGAATTAAAAAAGGTAATCAGCGATCGACAATTTCCCTTTTTGCAAATTTTTTTTTTCGCAATTTTTGCTAATATTTGCTAATATCTAAATATTTAATTTTAATTTTTTTTAACGAGCCAAAGAGGAAGCTATTTTTTAGTTACTTACATTTTTACATATATAAGAGCGATCTAAAATTTTTTGGTATAAGAGCCCGATTGAGCGAGCCTTTTCCATCCCTGATTATCCAGTCGGAGTTCGTTCTTGTTCGAAGCCGCATAATATTTTTTCAAATAAAAAATATTGAGAGAGTTGCAAGGCCATTGATAAAGACCACGTATGACTCGGGTTATGACATGTCACCTAAGCAATTGTATAAAACAAAATTTCGAAAATAAAGACCCTTTTGCTTATTGTAAATATCTCAAATTGATTTGTAAAAATATCATGTGGAAACACACTATAGAATAAAAAAGAACTACACTGAAAGAAATTACATTCAATACTGTATTGGTGAGAGAGAGAGAGCTTAAAAGAGATATGTTTATACTAAACGATGTATTTTCTACTTTGTATGAGACCGCAAAATCTGAAAATAAAAGAAAAAATAAAAAAGTTGTGTGTTGAGTTGGTTTTCAAAACCGTGGCAAAAGTCTGACAATCAGTTAACCATAAACAGCACACGGTGCTGCAACAAAACCTTGTTTGAAAAAAAAAATAAAACGGATTAAAAGTAAAAAGAAACTTTTCACAAAACGCGTTTTAAAATAAGTAAAAAAAATATCATACCGAATCAAGAAAAAGCAAATCAATAAATACCAACAAATTAAAATCGTTATTTGAAAGTAACGTAAAACAACTTATAAACATTTTGTAAAGAATTTGAAATTATAAAAAAAATAATTATTTGCAGACTGCTGATCTTGCTAATATTCTACAACAAATGCATATTTAAAAACAACGTAAATTTTTTAAATAAATATTTCATTTAAATGTTTTGTGTTGATTGTAAGGTTTCCATTAAAAAACTTTACCATTTTAGTAGATTACTAAAGTAGAGCTTGATTTACACGCTGACCATACCTGTCCATCTTCTACTAGTTCCCAGTATTGGGGATATTAATAGGCTTTCCAATACCGAATCGGTATTGAAAATTATTCAATACCGAATTTACGGTATTTTTGGTGTTCATATAAATATTTTCAGCGAACCAGAATACTAAGATATAGCACACCTTAAAATTTTAAAATTTGGTACGAAAATAATTCCTTCCAAAAATAAGGAGGAACGAATAAAATTGATAATTTTTCAATGACCGTTGTGTAAAAACTATAAATTTTTGCGGACAAAATTCAAAGTATCTTAGATTCTCTGACATATGTTGTTATCTCTCCTTTTTTTACCCGCAAAAATGTAAAAACAGAAGAAAATTGGATTTGGACAGTTTTTTGCTTGGCATTGGTAATTTTTACAGATTTATGAATGCTGGGAAATAAAATCTGAATCATAACAAGATTTGGGAGACAGTGTACATTTATAAAAAAAATAGAGAATTTAAATACATGTTTATTAAAATTAAGATCATATAGATAGATATAGAAATAATTTACAAAATGCTGTTTGTGTTATTAAACATATTTTACACACCTATTTTGTAAACACAAACAAAAAACTTTTAAAATAGGCACCAACAATTGAATTTGTAAATACGAAAAACATTTTTGTTATTTTATGTAACTCCAAGTTTTTATTTTTAAAGAATTTTTATATGAAAAATAATTTGAAAACACTCCAAACAACGAAATTATTGGAAATCGAATTTCAATTAAAATTTTTGTTTACAAATTTCATTGTTGAGGCCTACTTTTTTCTGTGTAAGTTAAGTATGTACTTGCAGTTGGAAAGAATTCGGTGAAGTGGGAATAAAAATTGAGTATTTCAGTTAGTCACAATTTTTAAGTGTTGTATAAAAACCCAGTGTAGAAAATCATTACCAGATATGTAGTTATGTAACTACATACTTGGTAATGGTAACTAGTTACTTTTGTTATTACATTTCTTATTACCTTTATATGGCGATGTCGCGAAAAATAATGAGTTATGGTTACACACCAGCATACGAAAAATCAAAAAATATATCGTTACCTATGTGCTTACCAGTACTGCCAAAAATAATGAGTATAAAAATAGATTTTCAAAAAAATAAATTATATTAAAAAAAATATTTTTTATTGTATTTTTTTTTTTTTTTAATAAAATTTGCTGGCGCGGGAATCGAACCTGGGTCTACAGATTGCCAGTCAATAGCTCTACCATCTGAGCTATATCGACATGTAATATTTAATAGATAAAAACAAAATTGACCTGTTGCACACAAGTAAGCTTACTCGCCAACATACAAAAAATCAAAAAATATGTGGTTACATATATCCTTACCAGTGTTTAAAAAATATTAAGTCTAAAAATAGATTCCAAAAAATTTTCAAAAAAATCTAGAAAATTATTTTCTATTTGAAATAATGATAAAAATAAGTCATTATCAGTAACTCATTATTATATGTTTTAAAATAATACAGAAGGTAAGTGGGTGTCATTACTGGTAGTCCAAAAAAATAATGATATGTCATTACCGTTTCTACACTGGGAAGAATATAAAACCTATGTAAAATTAAAAATTAAACAAAAAAAAAAATATTTCCATAACAAGAAGTTTATTAATAGGTCCATTCGTTTACTTTTCTCAGTCAAGTCCAGTAAGAATTACACAGTACTAACTTACAGAGAATAAAATAATTACTCAGTACCAACTTACAATCAAAATCAAATTTTCCCAAACATGAACGCGAACAGAAAATTTGCGGAAATTTGCAAGTTTGTACACACAGCTGATTACAACACCAAATATTTCCATAAATTTTAAATTGTCGCTATGTAAGAAGAGAGTTTTTGATATTAAATCTTAAGCCTCATTCATACTGAACCCAAAACTAGAAGTTTTCGTTTTTTTAAGTTTTCGATTTGAAATTTGTATGGGATTTGACAATCGTAAACACAATAAATTTGAAAACTACTAGTTTTGGGTTCAATATGAATGAGGCATTAAGCAGAAACTTTTTAGAAGGTTTTCTTATGTTTTCCATAAATTATTTCGCTGCTTTGCATTTCCATAAAATATCATAATTTTAAAGTAATTTTTTTTTTGTTTACAATAAACAAATATATGTTTTCGAATCGTGTTTTTTTCTGCTTGCAAATTCTTACCGGCAAAAATTTGTTCAGTAAATATTTGCAAGAAAAAGAAGAAGACTTAGAAACTCTCATCATCGAACTCTCTTTTTTCTTTCTTTTTACTGAGTATTTGTGTCAACGAACGCCATCCCGTAAAAATTTTTACAAATTTGTACAAATTATCCAGTTGACGAACGCAACTAATGTAACGCGAAATCTATGTTTGCCAGCGAAATCGGAGCTGTAGTCAATGCAAAAAGTCGGATGTGGTACCACACATTCGTCAGAAAAATATTCATTACGAAAACTTTATAAATTCGTTAATTATTTTAAATTTACAATGCTTGACGCAACTTATATTCGACAATATTCTGGGCGTACATAAATTAATAGTTACATGCTATCCAGAAATACTAATATTGCAACAAATTTGCATGAATTGGGAAACATTTTTTTTTTAAATATAAACAACAATAGCTGCGTTTGTGCGGCATTCCTATCAATGATATCTCGAACAATTTTGACAGTAGAAAGCCGGAATACGTTGAAAAGCTGTCAAAATCGTTCTTGATAACACTGATAGAGAGTCACACAAACACAGCTAATATGTTTTTTAGAAATTATCTGATCAAAAGAACTGAAATAAAAGGACCGATTAATGAATTTCCAGTTAGTTATTAACTGGTACTTTAACTTACACATTTGTTGTTGTTTCCCAAACAAAATTCGAATTCAACTGTCGTCTAAATTTTAACTAGATATTCAGTAATCGAACCTAAGTAGCTAAAACGAAGGTAGGAATGAGAAATTTTCAAAATTTTCCACCGAATGATAAAAATAATTAAACATACATACCCGATTAAAAAAGATGATATGGTGACATATCGAATTTGGTGAAATACAATAACTAATCACATACAATTTAATCCGAAAAATGGTGAATACAATTGTATCTACGTGGATCAAATTGGATTTAATTACTTTAAATTATATAGAATTTAATCCGAATTTTGACCAGACATTATTGTATGAAATAATATCTTAATATTTAAAAGATGATGCAATTAGATCCAGTTGGATAAAAATTTTCGTATTTCTGTTTTTATTAAATATTGTACTGAAAAACAATGGGGGATTCACGTAAGGTTTCGTGTATCGTCTTGTAAGTTTGCGAGTCTTGATGTGAAACTGCATACATAAAAAGTATATACACATTAATCAGTACTTATACGAGCTAAAGTATAGTTTAGGAACAATCCATAAAAAAATTCTAAATAAAATGAAATTTCAAATAATTTTCCATAAATCATTACTGGATTTTTCAATAAAGGTGAGATTTTCATTTTGAAAGTGAGATATGTTCAAATGAAGCTTTTATTTTTGGGCTTTCACTTAAAAAAAAATGGGAAAAATGCATTAAAATTGTGATAACAAATTTGGCATGAAACAGTTTTTAATAAAATTAAATGTCATGAAATAATCGTTTAAAAGTGTTTTAAATTTGTAAATAGTGAAAAAAAAACACTAGATTTCACTAATGGGGGAATTATTTATTAGGTTTTTTAAGTTATTTATTACACAATTTTAGTCTTTCTATTTGCATTTATAATCTGCTTGCGGGTAGACAATTTTTTTGTTTTAATAGCCTATGGATAAATTTGGTGGTACGTCATTCCTAAACCAAAATAATTACTTCGAAGAATTGGCTAACTTTTATTAATATGACCCAATATTCAATTTAAAAATAAAAGAATCTGTTGTTTCGATGTAAATTTATAACGTTTTAAATGAAAATGAATTTCAATTTCAATTTACTAAGATATTAAGAGTTAATTTGAAACAAGACTATAAAATAAATTATATAGGGAAAATAAATGTTTCTTTTTTAAATCAATAGACTTGTTTTGTTGCTATACATATGTGGTACGAAATCCCATATAAAGTCTGACTGCGTATGTTAAGTGTTAACTCTTTTAACATAAAATATTTTCAATGTCGATAATGTATGGGTAACTGTCAGATAATTTCATTCAGATTTTATACAAAAATATTTTGCTGGTTTTTTGTGTTCATATTATTTTTTAAATCACTTGAACTTTATATCAAAATTTGTTTTTGTAAAAGAATTTTTTCCAATTAAAAATGGATTGTAATTGACTTCGTTAAAATCTTAAATTAAATTTAAATTAAACATGAAACTGGGCTGTTTTTGGTATTACAATTTCAATTCCATGGGCGAGATCTTATTAAATATGACAACATATGTAAAATGATATATTTGGATATTGGGTCATATAAAATTTGTTCGAAAGACGAAATTTATGTATTATTATATATAGTGCCATACAAAGCAATATATAACGAGACATAATTGTATTAAATAATATAAAATAATATATAACCCGTTTTACTCGGGATATGCAACAACTTTGAGGTAATGTTCTATATTTTTGAAATCACGTAATATTTTTACTATTCGTTGTACATATTGACAATATTAAGAGTTTAAAATTATAAATTTGAATTCTTTTCTCAAAAAAGTGTTATCTTAAAAAATAGTTTCATGTTTGAATTACGATGAATCTAAAGTCAGTTAAAAAAAATTATTTATGTCGTTTAGATGTAACTTTTAGTTATAAGGTCTTTTATACTATGACGAAAATATTATAGCGCTGCTTGATATTTTCGATATCGTTATTTCATGAAAAAACTATATCATTAACGAATGTGCATTTTTCTTCACAGTACCTATTACTTATGAATCGTTAATGATATCATTCTCGGACAAACTTATCATCGAAATGATATTGTTGGGAAAACCCTTTCAACTGACTACCGTTACCCGTAAACTACCGTTACCGAAATACCGTGATCCTTAAAATACCGTTACCGTTATTTTTAATTCTCTACAAGTTGTTGTTGTAGCAACGCCACCTACGATAAGATATAAATATGTATATTATACCGACTCACGAAAAAAAGTAAAAAAGTGCCCCCCCCCCCCCCCCCCCCTTCAAAATAAACCTTGGTTTGTTTTATGATGATTCCCAAAATATTTCCGGTCTAGCAACGAGATCTCACGAGCTGGACCATTTTTAAAAAAGGTCTTTTTTTTTAGCTTTTGTAAGAAATTTGCATTTTAGCTGTGTACAATAGAGCGTACCACCTTACAGGCAAAAAAAAAAGTGCGCCGTACACCCTCCAATATGAAGTATTTTTGCAAGGAGGTTTCAAAAATCGATTTTTTATCGATATATCTTTGGCATTTGCAGTCGGATCTTCAAGTGTGAAACATCGATGTTTTTCTCTCGAGGAGACCAGTGTTTTGCTCTAAGGGCATTTTGACCTCAAGTATCCCCTTCTAGTAGTTACCCACCAGATGTCAGTTGCTACCACCCTAATGTACCACCCTAATGTCAGAAAATTAAAGCTCGAAAAAAATCATTAAACTTTTGCTAAGGAAGTTTTTCGATAAACCCAGTAGAAATTTTTTTTTATATTGCCGAACGTAGTGGTCGCATTTTTTAATTTTTTTTAATTGGATTTTTACTATATAGCAAAACACTGGTCTCCTCGAGGCAAAAAAATCGATATATCACACTTTAAAATCCGACTTTAAATGCCAAAGCTATAACGAAAAATTAAAAAAGTCCGACCCCTGCGTTCGGCAAAAAAAAAATTTTTTTTTGAAATCACCTTCCAAAAATACTTTATATTGGAGGGTGTACGGCGAACTTTTTTTTTGAGGTACGGTCTAGTGTACAACATACTCAATATGGGTATCATATGAAAGGTTTTTTTGAGGCGCGTCCAGCGGTATATATGACATGTTCAAGCGTATCCAGACCAGAGATACAAGCCAGCCGACTTTAGCCGGTTACCCGCCGCCAGCCGACACCTTTGCCAAGCCGATTCAGCCGCCGACAATTATCGGCTAAGCCAATTTTTGGCTAAAGCCGATAGAAAAATGAAAAAATATTAATTTTTTTAAAAATTTCGATTTTTGAACGTCATTTTTGGTGGGTAGGAGGGGGAGGGGCCAAAATATATTTCATATTTTTTTCTAATTTGAGGACTCTTAACAAGAATCTGAAGTCAAAATAACAATGCATCCGCAAACAAAAAGTCGGTAGTGAAAGGGTTAAAGAATTAATTCTTCAAAGCTCTGGGTGAGGTAAAGCTAGGAATAGTCGAATTTCATTTCCATTTTGGTCTACTTCTCTTAGTTTAGAAGATATGTACCATTTTAAAAAACCGGAAGGGAAAGAAATGGGGCTATCTTTAAAACATCGGATATACTGGTGGGGCCATCTAATAGATGTTGACAGAGAGATGAACATTTTATATTTTAAAAATAAATTGTGTAAAATTTAACAAATAAATTCGGAAAACTACACTCAAAATAATAAGTCTGTTAGCTGAACAGAAAAATTTGTTACTTTAACAAAATTTATTCCTGTTTTTGGCTTAAAATAAAATTTGTTGATTTGAACACTTTTTTAGTTAAACTTAAGAAATCAATTTAAGTAAAAAATTTGCAAAACTTCAGTTTTACTTGTACACTCAAAATAGTTTGTAGTTTAAATTAACTGAAAATGTAATTTAAAATAAATGAATAATCTGTTTAAAACCGGTCTACTGACTTTTCATTTAAATCAAAAGAACTTTTCATTTATTTTTAAATGTTAATAAATAAACTACAAAATCCTTAAAAAATAATGATTTTTAATTTTTTTCGTTTTTTTAAATTTCAAAAAATTAACTACAAAATCCGTAAGAATAAATGATATTTATTTTATTTAGTTTTTTTAACTGGCCTAGAAATCGAAAAGGAATTCTTTTTTTAACAAAATATTTTAAATGAAATTATTAACTGTAACAGAAAATCCGTATTTATATGTAATTTATTTTTTAAATAAACGACAAAAACAGACAAAAAATTTATTTCTTTGTATTTTAACTGTATAATCATTTCAAAATAAATGTACGGATAACTTTTTAAATAAACTACAGTCAGTTACTGTAATAATATTTTCAGTGTAATTATACTGAGTCGTAGAATTTATTCAAATTTAGTGTCTCGGGATCCTCCACGGGCCTAATGCAGATCATGTGAGGGCATATAAGAGCAATCCAATGGACCAAACATTTTGTCCGCTTTGCTCTATCTCGATTAGTTTTCGAGATATGGGCCATTTTATGGAGTGGAAAATTTTTATTAAAAATTTCCGAGGGTCCAAGGCCCTTCCAAGGTCCATTTTTGGATAGAGATAGCCCCTTTCTCTGGGGTATTACCCGGATAGATGTAGTCGATTTTTTCATCAATTTTGCTCTATCTCTCTTAGTTTTCGAGATATGGCCCATTTAAAAAAAATCGGGAGGGAAAGCAAAGTGCGCCATCTTTAAAACTTCGGATACATTGGTGGCGCCATCTACCGGGTAATAATAGTAACATGAAAATATATTTTAACAATAAATTTTGTAAAATTTTGTAGTTTTAAATAATTTTGAAAATTAACACTTAAAACTAGTTAAAGTACTGCGGCTTTTTAGTATGGTGTTAAATGGAGATATCTTTGCTTAAATCAGTGTTTCAACTAAAATGTTTCAAAATTTGTTAAAAATTAGTCAAATCGATTTGAAACCGGTTTGACAGATTTTGCCACTGGCGTATTATTTTAAGTGTACCTATAAAAAAATTACAACGTTGACTTCGATATTTTTGCAGTTGCTTTTTTGCGTGTATGTTTCTGTTGAAATTCTTGAAAAATGTACCTTTTAGCCGACGTTAGCCGGTTAGCCGCCGCTAGTCGACACTATTTTTTTAAGCCAGCCGCCGCCGATGCATTTGCGGCTCAACTCTAAAAATCAATCGCCGCCGACCATTTTAGCCATTAGCCGCCGCCAGCTGACAGAATGGACCTGCTTGTATCTCTGATCCAGACCTGTCCTATTTTCAAGGATATTCTATAAAAAAAACAAATTTTTGACTCTTTTGTACGGAAATGTTTGTTATTGAAATGTCAAACTTACATATCATAATCTGTAGTCGATTTAAGTGAACACGTGTTTCAGATATTTTTGAAATTCACGATTTTTCAATGTGGAGGAAAAAATGTGTTCTAAATAGGGCAATATGGATACCAAACTTTTCTTTTGATAAGTAAATCACCGCAAAGTGGATATAGTTCGAAATTTTGCAAATTTCATATATTTTGCGTGATGCTGTGGACCAAATTTTGTTAAAATTTTTGAGTTACTGCAATCTGCATTTGAATTCAGTAATCTAGTTGATGTAAGATAAAAGTGCAACTCAACAGAAAAAAATCCAGCACGCGTTTTTTTTGATGGAAAATCTTTTTTTCGCGAAAAAAAAATTATTATAAAATTTTATTTAGGGTCAGCATATATTTAGATTTTTCTTAAAAAAATTACAGGCACACGTATTTTAATAAAATATTTTATTTAATAATAAACCTACAAAAAATTTCAGAAAACTTTTTTCATTGAATTGGGGTATCCCCAAATTTTATCAAAATTTGGTCCAGAGCACCGTGAAAAATGTATTAAATTAGCAGAATTCTAAAGTATATCCACTTAGCGATTATTTACTTATCAAAAGCAAAGTTTTTATATCCATATTGCCCTATTTTAAACACATTTTCTCCACCATATTGAATTTCTGATAAAACGCGAACAATCGCGAATTTGAAAAAAAAACTTGAAACACGTGTTCACTTAAATCGACTAGAGACTAAGATATGTAAGATTGACATTTAAATCACAAAATTCTTCATACAAAAGAGTCAAAAACTTGTTTTTTTTGTAGAATATCCTTGCAAACAGGACATTTCTAGGAATGATTGAACATGTCATATATACCGCTGGACGCACCTCAAAAAAACCTTTCATATGATACCAATATTGTGTATATTGTCTTTAGATAAATACCAAAATTCTGCCAAAAACTAAAAAAAAAATACCTTTTTTAAAAACGGTCCAGCTCGTGAGATCTCATTCCTAGACCCGAAATATTTTGGGAATCATCATAAAACAAACCAAGGTTTAATTTGAGGGGGGAAGTTTTGCCAAAGAACAAAAATTACAAATTTTTTTTTCAAAAGTAATGCAATATTTAAAATTTAAAAAAATGTCATAATTTTATATCCTCTTTAAAACGAGCTAAGAACCATTTTTGTAGCTGTTATAGTTTTCGAGATATTCAAAAAATAACATCGAAACAAAGCAAAAAATTAGAAAAATTATGACAGTTTTTGAAATTTTAAATATTGCATAACTTTCATAATTTTATATTGGCAAAACTTCGTTATATGATGAAAGAAAAGTTCTGACCAAAATTCATCCAAATCGAAAGGGGTCGATTCCAAACCAAAACTTTTGGACGGGTTCGACAGAGATTTGACCGTAGACCATAGCTTGTTGGCTCCGGTGCTGAGGTTGCATGACTTCAAGTAATCTACCCATTGGCTCCGTTTGTGCTCGTTGACAAACTTGCTGATCCCGGTTGAGTTGGCCGGACCTGGGGTTGGTCGAACGAAGCTCGTCCCGCTCGTCTGCGAGTTCTTCCGCTTCAGCTGGTAAATTTGGTCTGATGATAGAGATCCTTTCAGCTGGAATGAAGCGAGCAGCCGCTGTGTTGACGATTTCACGAAACTTCTTTTCCACGGAGGTCACTGCGGTTGGGTTGGGAGGGTCATTGAATTTAGGGTTGGTGAACTCTCTGAACGCTAACCAGTTTGCTTTTTTATGGTTGATGCACGTGCGGCGTTCAGAGACGATGAAGTCACATGGTCTGTGGAGCGTAATAATTATAGGGTGGTGGTCTGAAGACACGAGGCGTAATTTATCAGAGCTGCACTCAAAATTTTTATGTCTGGCGAGCTGGTGCAACTTCTCACAAGTCTGGTGGGGGCATCCTCATTCAGTGTGCCGAATGTGGAGTCATCGCCTTGTTCCACCAGGGCTATCCATCTCTGGTCTTCCCCCAAATTGGAGTGCCAGAGTTCATGGTGGGCATTGAAATAGCCCATTACCATGCGGTTATCATCCATCAGAAGGAATCTGATGTATGGATGATATCCTGTGGGGCAGCTGGCCACTGGCCATATACACATTGTACATCTCGATCTCGGCAGCACCTGACCTTACCGCTATACCTTGGTGTTCCAGGTATATGTCACTCTACTTTTGGTAATTGCACTTGCTTATTGAGTATTTTACGTACATTAAGTTGATAAATTTGTTTTGTTTTTATTTTCGTTTGGTTTTTCTAAAAAAAAATGTATCGAAACAACTGACTACCGTTACCCTTAAAATACCGTTATCGAAATAACTGAAATACCATTAACCTTAAAATACCATTACCAAAATAACCAAAATACCGTTAACCTTAAAATACCGTTATCGAAATAACTGAAATACCGTTAACCCTAAAATACCGATACCGAAAAAAAAAATCAAATAGCATTACCCTTAAAATACCGTTACGGAAATAATCTAAAATACCGTTACCCTTATCGATAACCGCATCGTTTCGGTTACCATCCATGCAATATTATCATAAAAATTATGACAAAAAATCCTCTTTTAAGTTATTTCTTTTTCAAATATCGACGAATTATTTTCCAAATGTTAAAAGCAAGTCAATTTCAAAATACTACTTGATTATTTTCATTCAAATGAAAAATAAAAGATATACTTAAATACCTTCCAAATGTTTGCAGGGAATAGTTTTCATTTCATTTCTTTCAATTTTTGTTTTATTTAATATTTGTTTGCAATTTTACAATCGAAAACTAAACAAATTTAAAAACTACAAGTTTTGCGTTCAGTATGAATAAGGTATATGAAAAACTAAGAAAGAATTTTCTTTTTAATGGCGACTAACATTTTAAAATTTAATAAAATTATTTTGAATCACAACGTCACCGTGAAACAAAAACTTGTGTTCTTTTATAAAAGAAAAACAAGTTTTCATTTAAATTTGTTCATTTGTAAATTAAGGTCAACAAAGTCACAAAGCTGAGCTTTTTTCTGTTTTCTTCCAAGATCACTTTTTCTCTTCACAATAGAGTGACTCTCTCTCACACACATCTCTGTTTTTTACATTTAAAGCCTCTGGTTTTGTTTTAATAAAATTCTTTAAATTGAAATAAAAGTAAAAGAAAATAACAAAATATGGTAAAGCACCCGAGAAAAAACAAAATATATCTACCAAAAACAAGTATTTAAAAAAAGTATATTAACGCAACAAGTTTTACTACAACTAAAACATAACACCAACAAAAACAAAATCCATACTATCACAATCAGCAACAAAAAAAAAAAAAAACAAAAAGATCAACAAAATATCAACAAAAAAAAAAAAACAATAAACTTTTTTTTACCTTGATTTTGTATTCGGTGTTTATTTTTAATTCTTTTTCATTTTCCGGTTCTTCTTTTAAGATCTTCCTTATAAACACAACGATCATCTGGAATTAAGAAAGAGCGAACAAAAATCAACATCAGCAAAAAAGAAAAAATATTGAGTACGATTGCATTTGAACTTTTCATCAAAAATAAAAACGTGAAGTATTGTACCAACCGACAAAAACATTTTGTTTTTAACAACTAGTTCTACAAGATCGAAAAATTTTGTGTTGTCCGAAAGGAAACAGGGGAGAGTTACACTTTCTAATTTTCTTTTTGGTGGTTAAATAAAAATCTTTCACGCTGGATTTGGGATACTACGAAGCTGTTAAAGGTAAGTTTTGTTATTTTTTTTCTCACATATTTATTAAAAACAAGAATTAACAAACCTGAAGTTACCCTTATTATCAAAGTTTTTAAGTTAGTTAATTTCCAATTGAAATTTCTTTATATTTACATTTGCAAGCAGTGATGCCAACTTTCAAGAAAGGCGTTGTTTGAATTTGCCATCATTGTTTGTAAGTTAATCTAACCAATTTAAAGCGGTTTTAATTAGGCGACCTTTGAATTCACTTCTATTGATCACCTTTTATTCGACATATGAAATATTATCTGCTACCTAAAACTTAGATTCTGATGAACAGAATCTGTTAATCCCATTCACTGCAAGGCTTACTTTTGCTTTCTTAAAAGTTAACCTCCGTGAAACCTGATGAAGTTGCTTTCAGATTGGACAATCTCAAACTGAAAGTGAAGTGGGCTGCACTGCAAGAGTTTTTATGGATAACGTATGGAAAATTTGACGAACCTGTCCTTAACCGGTATCCGGATCTGAGACTCACATGCCACTCACCACCTCAATGTGGTCTGAAATCAAGAATTGCAAAGAACTGCACCACAAAATGTAGGTTTAGGGTCAGAGATTATATCATCAGTTAATTTGGTCAACATGGCGGAAAGTCCAAATTCCAAACGGTTCTCCAGTTATTACAATTTTATGCATTGAAGATACAATACAATTTTCAGATTTTTATTTGCAAACGAAGAATATATCAATAATAACAACTATAAACTAAACAAGAATTTTTAAAAACTCAACGAAATTTGTTATTTTATATATAACCAACAACGAGTAAAAACGTTAAAGTCGGGCACGCCGACTATATGATACCCTTCACCAGTCTGGTTGAAAGCCAACTAATGTTTTACTCTGAAATTCGAATGGGATCAAATGGATTGTGTCAATATATAGAAAAACGGTATTTAAGATAAAATCGGAAATATTGTCTATATGGGCGATAGGTCTAAATATGGACCGATCCTATCTAGAATCAATAGGCTTTTTTCTAGGGCCCATGTGAGTAAGCGTTCTAAATTTTTACTATTTGTTTGCGAATGGTAGCGTACCACTATGTCTAACCAAGGACAGATTTTAAACAAAATCCATAGGCTTCGTCCTTGGGGCGCTATAAGTCGGTATACCAAGTTTCTTCAAAATTTTTTTAATATTTGCGATCGGTAGCGTACGAAAATACCAACTTTTGGGGGACAAAAGGGGACATGGATAGATTGTGATACATAATTTTTTTTAGATTTTAGACCGCAGATCACGAATATGGCCCTAGAATTTGTATTTTTTTATATCGGCCTATGTTTACAGCTAGTTTAAAGGTGCACCAAAAACTGGCACTCATGCTCGTTCCCTCGGTATAAATTTCGGATATAATCAGTTCATCTTTGGGACCTAGCGGCCATATGGACTATATTTCCGACTTTGTCTTTAATACACCAAATATTACACAAAATCAAAATTTCTACTCATTTCCTGAGTTTTTACCAATTTGTAGACAAATTTTGGATCCAAGCATTTGTTGACTTTTAGCCAACCCGTTATTATATGTATGTTTTAAAGCAATGCAGAAAGTTGGTGTTATTACTAGTAGTCCAGATAGAAAAATACAAGCGGTAAAATGTCTGCCCTATATTGGAGACGGTAGTACATGTATTGGAAATGCGTCCGATTTTCAGCTTTTACTTTACAGGCATGTTGTCAAAATGATAACACCAATAAACGCTTGACCGAAGTTATTTGCCAACGTTGGCCCAGTCTTGGTATTTTATTTTTTTTTGATATATCCCAGTACATTTAATAAATAGTTTAGTAGTTTGCTAGTACTTTACTGTACTTTTAGTGCACATGATAAATTTTTAATGCATTCTTTAGGAAATTCATAAAAAAAAAACAATGGATATGCCTCTCTTTTCTGCGGTACCAGTAAATTCTGTCCTTTAATTCGAAGGCATTAATTTTTCTTCAATATACCATCAATTTGGAATATCGTATGAAACCCATTTTATTAGGCCGGAAAAAAATGTATTGAAAATATCAACATGGTTTGTTCTCCCTTTATGCGGAAGTGTTATTAGCATTACTAAATAGGTGATATGAACCAGTTTTGTGTAAATATACATAAAAATAATATGCTTTAATCCGATTATCGAACTTTGGTTTCTCAAAAAACAGGGCTGCAAACATAAAAACTTGTAGATATTTGCTTCAGCATATGGGGCTGTCCAGCAAATATGGGTTTCATCTGAATTGATTCAAATTGATGGTACATCAAAAAAAATAAATACCACAAAATTTAAGAATCGATTTTACTAGCTATAGAAATTTAACACATTTTTTACCAAGGATTTTGTTTGTTCACTGATTCACAAATCAGCAACAAACCAGATACCCGGCACTTGTACTTGCGTAAATGTGTTTGGTTTATAATTTCAATTTATTGTAATGACAGGAAGATTCCGCATTGATTTCTGCAACATATGTGGACTGAGGGCGAACTTCTTCTCGGTATATGCTCACATTCGCTTTCATCGGCCGGATGTTTTCTCCTTATGTGAAACCCAGGTGTTTGTTGATGCTGATCCACAGGATTTTTATATACCTGATTATCAACTCCTATCCCTTTTCATTTCCCATCGTGGCCTTGCAATGTACATTCGCAAAGATGTTGTGTACCAGTATCAGTAAGGTGAACACCAAATACTCTTGACCTTTTCCTTACTTCTCATCCGGACAAGTATAAAGTAAGAACACTTGCACCTCTCGGCAATTCAGATCATTGTACCATTTCCGCATCTTTTTCGTTCTCCGACCTTCGTTTCGGCAACATCTGCGAAAAGTTCAATTTTTATTTCCGAAAAAGCACGTTGGGCTGAGCTCAACGATTTTTTCCGGCATTTTAATTGGAAACTCTGTTTCCTTGACGCAAATTTTGGTTAAACCAAAAGATAAGTATTGGTTTAACCAGACTTGCAGAAACGCAGTCAGATCCAGAGAGTTAGCGTTCAAAAATTGGCGGGATAACAAGAACGCCAATACTGATCTGCTTCGCAAACGGGCGAGATATGAGTGTTCCAAAGAACTTAGTCGTGAAAAGTATCTTTACGAAAAACGCCTTCGTAAAAAAGTTCTTTCTGCTCCTCGGGGTAGCAAGAGCTTTTGGTCATTCGTTAAAAGTGTAGAAGATAATGCTAGTTCAGTTATCCCAACTCTTATAAAGGATGATCAAATATTTACTGAACCGGTTGGTAATGCTAACCTTTTAGCTGAGATGTTTGCAGGTAATTCATTCCTGCCGGAAAGCGATCAACCTCTGCCAGAACTCGAAAGAGTATGCAGCACTACGCCTAAGATATTCTTCCGAGCTCGAGCAGTTAAAGGGGTTCTTGCTGACCTCAACGTAAATAAGTCAACGGGACCGGATGGTATACCAACACTGGTGCTGAAACAGTGCTCTTCGACGCTAGCTCGTACATTGGCTAACCCTTTTAGCGCTTCTTACCTTGCCAGAATTTTCCCCTCGTGCTGGAAGGTTGCCAATGTCCAGCCAATCCCTAAAAAGGGTGCGGCTAACAACCCTGAAAATTACGGCCCAATCCCAATATGCTCTGCGCTCTCAAAGGTGATGGAAAGTATGGTTAATTACCATCTCGTGAATTATCTAGAGTCCAACTCACTTCATAATGACCGACAGTATGGCTTCCGTAGAAATCGTTCTACTGGAGACCTGTTAGCGTTCCTCTCGGAGCGTTGGAGTCAGTCCATTCACCGTTTTAGTGAGAGCAAAGTGGTTGCTCTGGATATTTCAAAGGCCTTTGGTCGTGTATGGCATGGGGCGCTTGTATTAAAGCTTATTACCTTTGGTGTGGGTAATGACTTCGCTCGTTTTATTTCTAGGTTTCTCACAGATCGCACTATTCGTGTTGTTATAGATGGGGTCTCATCCGACGAGTTTCAGCTGAATTCAGGGGTACCGCAGGGTTCTGTTCTTTCACCTTTCCCTATTTCTTATCTTTCTCATTGATCTTCTTAGTCAAACTTTCAACCGTATCTACTCTTTCGGAGATGACAGCAACATTTGTTAGTCATGTTTCTTCAATCGTACACCTACAAAAACAATTTGTTGTCCCAACCGAATTTGGTTCCAACCGAATTATTCGGTTGCTGCAACCGATAATTCGCTTACCACAACCCTATTTCTGTTGTTCCAACTGAAATGGGGTTGTGGCAACCGAAATAGGGTTGAAACAACCGAATTTTCGGTTGCAGCAACCGAACGATTCGGTTGGAACTAGGGTTGCCATCCGTCCTCTTTTCCCCGGACACCGTCCTCTTTTTTAGGGCGTCCGGAGCAGTCCTCCTTCTTTTTCAGTAAGTGTCCGGGGTTGTCCTACTTTTTTCACTTTTCTCCATAACTTTTTTTATTGCTTCTAAACTTTTCAATTGTTGGCAGCGCTACTTTCTCGCTGTTATATCAATTGACTTGGCATCACTTATTTTGATTGCCAAAATGTGAAGCTTATCAGCAGTGATTTTTAAAAGAAATTCAACATTGCTTTTAATGATGAGAATGTATTTAATGAATTTCTTGTCATCAAAAATTATGTGAAAAACTTAAATTCAATTAACACGACTAATAAAGTTTTGGTGCCATTTTTTTTTATTAAAAATTATGTTTTTTATGAAATGAAAAAATTTGTTGAGGTCTATTTTTGCTTACCAGCACAAAAGGCCAACGAAGATCCAGAGCTTTGAAGAATTAATTGCTTTTTGAATGAATTCATTGAATTCGTTCAGTCAATTAAAAAAATAAAATTACGTTCAATGAATTAAAAATAAAATACGCTCACTGAATTAAAAAAAAGAAATACGTTTACTGAATTGAAAAAAATATGTTCACAGAATTAAAAGAAAATATGTTCACTGAATTGAAAAAAAAAACTTTCACTTAATTGAAGAAGAAAAATTACGTTCACTGAATTCAAAGCCTGTTTTCTGCCATTCAGTAGAAGAAACATTTATTTATAAATAAAATTTGTAATAGAGAAATCCGATGTTTTTTGGAACTTAATTTTTTAATCATGTAGGTTGATAAACTGCATCGGGTTTCTCTTAATATATAATTTGTTTATTTTTACTAGCAAACGCTGTAAAATTGCTTAGTACTCGTATTACAAATTTTATTTATAAATAAAATTAAACGCGTCCACTAGTGAATCAATTCATTTGATTCAATGAAAAGAACTATAGCAATTGAATTCATTCGTAACAAAATAAATCGAACAAAAACAAATATGAATTAATTCCATTCAATCTATGGAGCTTTGTGAATTAATTCACCGAATTTTTAATTCAGAATTAAAAAACTTAATTAAGGAATTAATTCTTCAAAGCTCTGCGTAGAACTTATATTTTCTTTAATCAAGGCGCAGTGGACCCCATAAAGAAATAAATTGAATCCAGAAACTATTTCTGATATTATTAGAGCCAAATATAATTTTGATATGAATTGTCAAGAGTTTTATAAATATTTGAAGAAATGCGACAGTAATATATTGATTCAAATTGGAAGCGTTGAAAAACATTTCTGAAACCCTTTACAATTCGTATCAAGAAATTATAGAAATGTACATTCCTGAAAATGTATGCAATGAAATGGTTAATCGTTATGGTTTTTGTTTGTTTATTTATATACCACTTATTTAAGGATAATTTGTAAATCCATAGATTTAAATAAATAAAAAAAAAAATTAAAATTCAGAATGATTTTTATGTTTTTTGTGAATTTTTTTTTAGTGGGAATAATAAATTGTTTTATTTATAAAATAAATTTTTGTTCGTATATTTTATCGCGTTGTTGATTTTTGAAAATTAATTTATTAAAAAAAAATTGTCCTCTTTTTTAAGACAAATGTCCCTCCTTTTTTAAGGTTGACGTCCTCTTTTTCTCAAAATGGAAATGGCAACCCTAGTTGGAACCAAATTCGGTTGGGACAACAAATAAATTTTTTTTGTAGGTGTTGGCCAAGCCCTGAGGAGATTGGGGGCAAAAGGCAGATTATGAATGACACATTAAATCGTGGCCTCTCTACAATCTCTGAGTGGTGTCGTGCTAATAAGGTGGATTTTAATGCACGCAAGACCCAATGTTTTATGTTGACCCATAGGGCTGCGGGGTCAACACTGCCATCTGTACATATTGGTGATATCGATATTGAGGAATCGGATACTCTTGCTGTTATGGGCATGAAAATTCAGTGAGATATGCGATGGAATAAGCATGTTTTTCAGGTGTCGAAAAAAGCATTCAAGTGTCTAGGTTTTTTACGTCGGTGCAAAAAGTACTTCACTCCATCCGATTTACTCACTATTTATACCACCTATATCCGACCGAAGATGGAATACAACTCCCATATATGGGCAGGAGCTTCGAAGTCTTTTTTGGAACTTCTGGACCGTGTGCAAAGGAGGGCGTCGGGGCTTATCAATGACAGTAGAGTATCCAGCTCTATTGATTCATTGGATCATCGTCGGAATGCGGGAAGTGCTCTGCTGAGATAAGTGAACTTGCGTAATACTCGCTTATCAAGTTTAGCACATCCGTTTGTTGTCGATTGTCCAGCGAATCGCACGGCGCATTACAGAGAGAATTCGTTTATCAGTCGGACCAGCCATATGTGGAATAAACTCTCCGCAGAAGTCGTCCCTGTTATTTACAATGTAGAGAAATTTAAATCAAATATTCACAAACATTACTCCCTCTTTCCTCCTCCCCATAACTTATTTTCCTAATACCAATACAATGCACTGCGTTATTAGGGGGCATCCCCTGAGTGTTGGTGTAACATAAAAGAAGCAAAATTGTGCAAAAATCCACAAATATTACGTCAGTAGAAAAATCTGTCAAACCGGTTTCAAATCGATTTGACTAATTTTTAGTTGAAACACTGATTAAAGCAAAGATTTTAATTATCTTCATTTAACACATACTAAAAATCCTCAGTACTTTAATTAATTTTGACTTTTAATTTTCAAAATTATTTAAAACTAATTTTTAAGAACCCATTCGTAAAATTTTACAAAATTTTTTGTTAAAATATAATGTATCCGAAGTTTTAAAGATGGCGCTATTTCTTTTCCTCTCGATTTTTTTAAATGGCCCGTATCTCAAAAAATAAGAGATAGAGCAAAATTGAAGAAAATTTCGACTACCTCTAACCGTACAATACCCCAGTGGAAAGGTTATCTCTATACAAAAATGGACCTTGGCGGGGCCTTGGACCCTCGGAAATTTTTAAAAACAATTTTAACAATCTTCAGATTAACTAAAATCTACAATAAAAGTTTTCCACTTCATAAAATGGTACATATCTCGAAAACTAGGCGAAATAGAGCAAAACAAAATGTTTGTTCCTTGGGAGTGCCCTTACATGCTCTCACATGATATGGACTAGGCCCGGGGAGGGTCCCGAGACTCTAAACTTGAATAAATTCTACGACTCAGTATACTTACAGATAAAACTGTAGTTTTACTAATTTTTACTTAAATTTAGATTTAGATTTGTTAAATTTAACAAAAAAAGTGTTAAAATCAACAAATTTTATTTTAAGCCAAAAAACAGGAATAAATTTTATTAAAGGAATTAAATATGCTAAAAATCCCAAACGTATTTAACAAATTGTGAAAAATAATCCGCTGCAGGCATGTCCCTATCCGGATTTCATTCTTGCCTAAGCAAATCGTCAGGGGACGACGTTTTTAGAATTTCTGGAAATATTTGTTAAGTTAAATTACAAATTCAATGAGAATTTTTTGTTCTCGTCTAGGAGCGTTATTAAACATTTAAAATATCAAAGAAAAAACAAAAACAACAACAGAAAATTTTCCACAATTTGCTTTGTCATCTTCCAATGTACTACTCTGTAGTTTTGACAGATCTAGCAATGTAGTGACATCCATTCATGTGGAAACAACAATACAGTAACAAATTTTTCTGTTAAGCCAACAGACTTATTATTTTGAGTGTAGCTAATTTTTATTTAAATTTTATAGGCAGCATCTGGTTAATAATAATTATTGTCATATGTTTCAAAGGGAAGCCCAGAAGTGAATAATATTTTATATTAACTTAAGAAAGGTGTTTTCACCACAAAATTTTTTTCGACACAAATTTTTTTTACATCTAATGTTTTCTAATTTCCCAGCTAAAAATCGACATATATGAATCATATATGACCATACGTGTGCATTAACGAAATTTGAGGTAATATCTACATGTATGATCATGCATGCTCATGCGTGTTCATGCGTGTTCATGTATGTTCATGCATCTACACACATGTAGATATTACCTCAAATTTCGTTAATGCCCTAGTAAAAATGATTTTTATGTAATCATATATGATTTTTATATAATCAGTTATGATTTGATACAATCATAACTTGTCGAGTATTGTGAAACATATATTTTTATTTGATTATATCAAAAGATATTTAATTATATAAAATTATAATAACCAGATCCACTATTTTCCGGATCAAATCATGTATGGGTTAATATAATTATATAAAAAATATATTATTTGATCCGAAAAATGGTGGATCTGGTTGTCGCATGGTATAACAAAAAAACCTCAAAGTGTGAAGATGTAAACAGAATCAGTTGCCACTTTTCTATATGGCAAAACAAAGGGTTTTAACATTTCAAGTTCGAGCGAAATAAGTCATGTCTTTCTAAGGAGTTAAAAACCAAAAACACCTTTATTTTGGCCATTTGCAATGTTTTTTATTTTTATATTTTTTTACAAATAGAAAATTTGGAATTCTGGTGTTAAAACATATCGCAAAAAGGAAAACGACTATTTAGGACTCCTTAAAAACAAATTCAGCCAGACCATCATCGATATGCAAAGAACCAATTTCAAAGTACAATGAAAAAGTTTAAGGCTTCCCTTTTTTCGGGATGAGATAGTTTTGTGACATGTCACAATCGGTCAATTAACAAGTCCTGGAAAAAGTTCATACATATTTCCCTCAGTATGTTGTGTTCATTTCTTTGAGTTATTTGAGAAGGAAATTCTTATTCTTTTAACATACAATGAAAGGATTGATATGCCGTTGTCTCAGTTTGGTTTAGATTCTTTTAATTTTTTGTTAATCTCGTTATTTTTATTCATATATGCGTTAAAAATATCAATAATTTTAATTAGTTTTGTTACCGCAGGTAGCATGTAGTTCGTGATCTTTTGGTCAGTTAAATTTATTTTTGGTTGCTACAAGTGCACGATTGTTTTAAGCTGCCAAGTAGTAACTTGGTGTCAAGTGAAAGGCGCGACTGTTTAAGCTTTATGTGGCGCGTGAACAGTTTTATAATTCCCTTAACTCTAAATTATTTTTTTAATTTTTTTTTTTTGAAATTTTTAAAGATATTTTCTTGTTTTTTTTTTATATTGATTGATGGTTTTTGAATACTCTTGTATCGGTGCACATACAAAAAGAAATTAAAAATAACTTTAAAAATACACACAATATTGTTTTCACTGAATAACTTAAGACTGTAGCAAAAAACAGACATTGTTTTAATATAAAAATCTCTCTCTTGGCTGGTTTTGGTGTTATTGGATATATAAATATTTCTTTATTCAATACAATGTTTCTATAAGTGGTGTTGGAGGCAGCACTCTTGGCTGGTACCCATGTAACGAAAGAAGTTTTACAAGGTTAATAGTGGAATTTTATTTGTCTTTTGTAGTTTTTGTTTCTCCTTCATCTTCTGCTGGCAAATAAAAAAAAGCTATTAACCCGTTAAAACTTCAACAATTTTCGCAATGAAATTTTAAATGGGAAAAATAATCTATCCGATCATCCAAAGAAGTTTGTGATAAAGTTTTCAAGGAAACATTTCGTAATAATCTCCAAGACTCCAGTTATTTTAATACACCAAGTGCTAATTTCGTCACCACTGGACATAAGTCTTACATTGGGCGCCATTATATTATAGCTGGGTTTATTTGGCTGTGTATTGTTGTTAGCTCGAATTATTTAGAGTTTTTTTTTAACGTATTCTAGATTTGGATTTACAAAATCGTTACCATTAATGTTGATACGAATGAGTATACGAGGGCGGATCAATAAGTCCGTGACTGTTCGAACTTCCCTCGTAGTTACATAAAATGCAATACTGCTCCGGTCAAGTACCATCTGTTAATAGACTGCAGTCAAGTTTTGAGCAAGTTCTGTCATTAACTTTGCATTTAACAGGTGTTCAAAGCATACAACCTCTTGGATTTTTATAAAAATGGCAAAAAGTGAAACATTATTTTTTGGGAGGAAAAAAAATCGACACTCAAACCAAGGAAAAGCTTGATAAGTCCTTTGGGGACTTTGCACCATCAACTTCAATGGTAAAAACTGTGTTTACTGATTTTCGATGTGGTCGCACAAGCACTACCCTACGGGGAAAAGGACCGGTCCCAGATGACACGCAGGATAGGTCCCAAGGGGGCGGAGACCGGTCGCTGATCGGTCTTTTTGTTTGAAAGAGACATATCACTTTAACATGGCGTTGTCATTGGAAATGACCAATTGCCACATTTTAGACACATTGTGGCAGTAAGGTGGTGTGTCTACAAATAGCTTTTCAAATAAACTAATAAAAAATTAAGAATTAAAAATAATCTACTTGGCGTTGAAGTAGGGCTCGATAACACAACCTTCTGCTTGTAAGGCAAACGCTCTACCGTCTGAGCTAACGTTGCTTATGCTGGCTGATGGTTAAGTTATATGTTTTTCGTTTCTGTTCAAATAAAAAAGAGAAAGAAAAAACAAACACACACAGCAAATAAAAAACATGGAAAAGAAAAAAAATAGAAAATAAAACAACATTAACACACACACAAATATGGTGGAAGTGTCTTAAATATGCCCCCGATTGACCGGTCATGGGATAGGTCCCTTAATGGCAGTTGACTTGTTTTTTGCGTTGGCCATAATTAAATTAAAAAATCAATTAAAAATTAGAAAACTACCTCAAAACCTCTGATTACACAGTACAACAGCCAATCTGGGGGGTGAGAAATTACAAGTCAGGGTGATGGTACTAGGTCATTATAGTAAAACCCTCAAAGGGTTTGGCGTTCGTATGTGTCATTTTTTTTTATGACCTTTTAAATTTTTTCCTTATCTTGATGTTTTTTCGCTTAGTTGTAACTCGAGAACCACTTGTCCGATTTTGATGAAACAAATTTAGAAAAATTTAGAATTACAATTTCTTTAATCCGTTCATATAACATTTTTCTTTATAATCAACAGTTTTGCCGGTAAAAATAAATTTGTGGAGAAAAAAAAATATTTTTTTGCCTAAAAATTAAAAATTTTTTTTTTTAAATTCATAAAAAATTTTAATTTTTAGGCAAAAAAATATTTTTTTTTCTCCACAAATTTATTTTTACCGGCAAAACTGTTGATTATAAAGAAAAATGTTATATGAACGGATTAAAGAAATTGTAATTCTAAATTTTTCTAAATTTGTTTCATCAAAATCGGACAAGTGGTTCTCGAGTTACAACTAAGCGAAAAAACATCAAGATAAGGAAAAAATTTAAAAGGTCATAAAGAAAAATGACACATACGAACGCCAAACCCTTTGAGGGTTTTACTATACTGACCTAGTACCATCACCCTGACTTGGAATTTCTCACCCCCCAGACAATAATCCCAAAAATGTTCCATAGTGTTATATAAATAAAAATTTAAAAAATGCCCCTTAAGTTACAAAGAAAAGTTAAATGAAATACCAATTGTTAAAACTAAAACAGCTTTAACATTAAAAAAACGTTGAAAATACAAAACTTAAAATTTCTTAGCAAAACATTATAGAAATTTAAAATAAGAGCTAAAATAAGCAAATCGTGAAAAAATAAAGTTAGAAATAAATAAAAGAGTAAAATAAAAAATATTTTTAAAAATACGCCGCGAATTTTGTTTTTATTTAGGTATCGGTCAAGTTTTTTTAAAAGCAACAGTGAAAATAACGGATCAGAAAATACTTAGAAAATTAATTCATTTTCTATTGTTCATATTTGTACTAATTTAGTAATATACCTTCGGTTGACCGGTCACGGGATAGGTCCTTGGAGGGCAATTGACTCCTCATTCCCCGTAGGGTAGTGACGCTAAACTTTGTGGACGGCCAATGGAGGTCAATACACCCGAAAATGTCTAAAAAAATCCAGAATATGGTGTTGGCCGATCGGAGAGTGAAAGTGCGTGAGATTGTTGATGCCATAGGCGTTTCATGTGGCACTGTGGTTGCGATTTTAAATCATCATTTGGGTTTTAGAAAGCTTTCCGCAAGTTGGGTGCCGCGTTTGCTCTCAATTGACCATAAATGCAATCGTGTGATAACTTCAAAGGATTGTTTAAGTTATTTAACCACAATTCGAATGAGTTTTTGCGGCGCTTTGTTACTATGGATGAAACATGGATCCATTTACATCACACCTGAAACCAAGCAGCAGTCTGAACAATGGGCCAACATGTTCATTTCGACCGATTCAATGACGATTAAAAAAACCAGAGACTATTAATTATAGAGATAGGAAATCAAAACTTACGCTACTCACCGGTAGGGGGCGCTGAAATTTAGTATCACCTGAGCAACTACTTAGTATCACTTTAGTATCAGCTGAGCCTATATTTAAAAACTCAAAAATTGCTGAAAACTGCGCAAAATAAGAAAAAATCAAGCGCAAAATATGTTCAAATAATAAAATTCGAGAATTCCTTTTTTTTTGTTTTTTTGTTTGTTTTTATTTTAATTTAAGTAAAATAAGAAAATTGTCAATTTTTTTTAACAAAGTGCCATCTATTGCATTGCGGTTTTAACCGTAACCGAATCCGCGGTTAACCGCACTATTTAACCGTAACCGTGACCGCATAAAAATCCGTGCGGTTACGGTTAAATTTTCATATATTTAAAACCAGATTTTTTGTAAAAAACATTCAGTGTTTTAAAAAACACGCAATGTTTTCTGTATAAATTTCAAAGGTTATGGGCCAGGCCAGTTTTATAGCCAGAACTAAGAACGATTTGTTTAAATATTTTTTAAATAAGAAATTTTTAAACAAATTATAAAATTATTCGGCCTTATTACGAGTGTCGTAGTCGTAGTCGAAACTAAGTCGAATTTGCTGAAAATTCGCTAAAAAACCAACTTTTGAATAATTTTCAATTGGATTTACCATATATAGCACACAGATTTAAAAAAGCCAGCATCGGAGTTTCATTTCTTTATAATTTCCATTATATACAAAATCATTTTATATGGAGTCGAAAATTTCGACTACAGATTCGACACTCGTAATCAGGCCGATTATTATTTTTCAAAACTTTTGTTTTTAATTTAGAACCATAATATTATTTTTTTGTTCAAGTGATGATCAAAAATTGTTGATAAATTATCGTCCGTTATTCGCATAGTTTAAGGTGATTTCTAGAAAAGATGTGAATTTTAGTATTGGAAACATTCGCCTTATTCTTTATTTCATCATATTTTTTAAAAGGAATCTGATTTGTAGAAGTTTCTCTACCCGAGTAAAAAGTACATATATAACAATATATTTTTTAATACAAAAATACACATTAACATAAACTAATATAAAATGGCTTTGTATCATATATTATAACATCTTTCAAATAATTCCCGAAATTTTCTTATGTATAACCATATCAAATCATATACCAAAAAATGTGTTAATGTTAATGATAAACATAACATTATAGAATCACATCCCTGCAAACATTTGGAAGATATCTCCTAAGAAGATAATAAAGCGATATCTTATATTTTTCATTTGAATGAAAATAATCAAGTAGTATTTTGAAATTGTCTTCTTTTTATCATTTAAAGACATTTGGAAAAACCAATTCCAAAATTGTGTTTTTTGTCATAATTTTTTTATGATAATATTGCGGCAATATCACATTTTTATCATCTGGATAACATTTTTTGAAAATGTTGGAAAAGATAAAACAAAATTTGTTGTACAAAAAACAATTCTAAGAAATATGGGAAACAAATTCGTTGAAAAATGAGGATTAGTGCGCGGAAAAAATGGGGTATGATGGCAACAAGATTATTAATGTTTTTGTCAATGGAATATGTATGCAGATATTCTTTCTTTAATAATGAAAAATATAAATCATTTAGTTTGTTTGGAGGAGTTAATTTAGCGATATCACCTTTTTATTAGCGATATCGCCGATTTATCATTCCGAAGTATCGCTTTCGTATTGTTTGGGGGTATCGACATTTACTCCTGAAAGGGGGATCTTCCTTAATAAGAATATGATTAATGCCGCAATAAAGTTTTTCTTCGAGGCGATACGATTGCGAAATATTTTCGTATTTTAATGTTTGCAGGTATATGGTTGATTGATATAACCCAATACACAATCTCATATAAACCCAAATCGAAGGAATTTACTAAGTCATTTTAGATATAATTTCTAAGTTGTTTTATATATAACTTTATATGATAAATTATCAAAAATATTTTCTAAGTAATTTTATATAAAACCTAATATAATCCAGATTCCAAAACATTTTCTAAGCCATTTTATATACATATAAGTTTACATATTAATTTAAAATATTTTCTGAGTCAATTTTTGATAAAGTTTTATATATTATTTAAAATCAGAAACATTTTAAAGTTGGAAAGGAAAAATATTTTTTATGTTAGTTTTACAGTTCAAACATATTTCAAAACCCAACATATTTGTGTATAAATAACTATATCAGATTAGATATAATACGATTCAATTAGATGTGCCCAATTTTGGGATGCAATTGCATCAGAGTATACCCAATTGTATAATATTAGATTGAATTGTATCTAAAATAATACAATGTGATATAATTTTATAAACCCATTTTGCGGATCAGATTATAGCATTTTTTCTTAATCACTGGATTTATTTTATTTCGTTAAAAATTCACATTTTGTTATTTAATTTTCAAAATTTAATATTTTTATCAAAATCTAATACTTATTCGCTAATACAATGTGAAAGAAAATCATTAAATTAAACGCAGAAATTGCGTTTTCGCATAATTAAAATTTTTTCTTTCACATTATATTACCGAATAAGTGTAGAATTTGGATAAAAATATTAAATTTTTATGTGGACTTTTTAACAAAATAAAATAAATCCAAAAATAAATCCAGTGATCAAAAAAAGGCCTTATATAAACACTTATATGATTATTTTATATTCTTATATATTTTTACTCGGGTGTATTCAACGAATTTTTCCATACAAATATCTAATTGAATTTGATTTCAGTTTTTTAATTTTTTTTTGGTTGTTTTTGCTTTAGATTTTTAAACTTTTAATAAACTTGCCGTTGATAGTTAAAATTAATTAATTTTCTGTCAAACAACTGAGTCAAAAATCTGTTTTATAGTGAACGCGATTAACCGGTAACCGCAACAATTTTAACAGTAACCGCGGTTAAGCAAAATTGTGGTTAAATGCAAACTCTAGTGTAGACTTTATTTTCATGCAAATTTAATGTGCATGACTATTATTTTTCTTGTGAAAAAGTGACATTTTGTGTTTAATGTGATTGTGGCTTTCTAATAACATAAAGAAATTGTTCGTTTCCAGAATTTTAATTACGATTTAAGGCCTTTAAAGTTTGAGTGAAAATTTTCCACATGAAAAACAACTTATCGTCGTTGCGCCTAAGAAAATAGCCATTTGTCGAAAAACTTTTTAGTGAGGAGACCTACAAATCTGCTTTATTTCAGCCTTTTGCGGAACTTTATATAAATTATATTTTTACACACAGCAACGCAGCAGGCGCAGCAACGTTATGGTGCTTTACAATGAAAAAACAGAAATTTGTTATTGAGAATGTCTTTATTCGTTTTAAAAATATTCTCCTTTATGATCTATGCACTTTTCCATGGGTTCGAACCTCTTGTCATAGAGGTTCTGCTGATGAAAATCGTTGTCCACGTAGTTTATCTTTGATGTGCGCACACAAGAAAAAGTCATTGGGTGCCAAGACAGGGGTGAACTGCGGATGACCCATTAATTTGATCTTTTGAGTGTTCATATGATGCTAAAAGGTCACTTGTTTGAGTCGATGTGTGAGAGCTCGGAAATATCAGCTGGTGCCTAACAAGTGTGAAGGTGGCCAAGGCTCACAATATATTGCTCCAAAATTGCTCAGGTTATTCGTTACTTGAAATTGGCCATTTGAAATTATTTTTCGAAAGAAATTCATCGACGGTTAGCCTTTTGAATACTCCAGTAGCAGTAGGAACAAACGTCAGCACAAAGTCATTATACCAATGGCTATGTAATTCTCTCACCCTATTTTGACAGCTTGTGCCTGCAAACGGGCTATTTTTAAGGAAATACAAAGATGAATTGATGAATTTTATGCTTAAATTATAATAAATATGATGAAATTTACACCTACAAAACAGCCTATTTGTTTCCAATCAAATGATTCAGTTGCATCAAATGAATTTTTTGGTTGAGACCATCGAATTATTCTTGATACAACTGAAATTCCATTGTCACAGTTAAATTAGTCAATTGGCTTTTTGTTGTCACAACTTAAAAACTCGGATACCACAACCGAACCATTCGATTGGATACAAATACGGTTGTCAGCACCGAATCTATTTTCTGGGTGTATCAGTAGCAACATTAAAGAATATAATTTCATCATTAGAATATAATTTCATCGAAAAATTTCAATTTCTTATTTGCAGCCACATTTTATATATTGTACTTTTCTCACCAACTTAGAGAACTGCATACTAGGGATGCCAAACGGGAAATCCCGAAATCCCGGGATTTTCGGGATTGGCTAAATCCAGAATCCCGGGATTATTTCTCAAAAATCCCGGGATTTTCTTATTTTTTAATATTAATATAAACGCAAATAAACAAAGTAAGCAATTTTAGATTACCTACGTTTTTTCTTGAATTTTCTCATATTGACAAGAAATTGATGCCAAGATATTGGTAAAATTATAAATTAAGTAGATTATTCGAGTAAACTATGCAAAGACTTTGCAGAAAAATTTAAAATTTTGGTAAACATTATTAAGTTTTTGAGGAACACATGCGAAAAATCAAGTTTGTTTGTTATTTTACCGATTTATTCTTCCAAGCGAAATTCGATTTCTGAAACCTAATTTTGGCTGGGACTGTAAGTTTGAATTCTTCCATGAAAATATTTGATAACGATAACCAAATAACTTTGTTGCTGTAATTACACGATTTAGTGGGCAAGGTTATCGCAACGAATATGTTTTAAAATCTGCTTACAAAATACTGGGCGCAAGTGTACTTAATCACAGGCCTTCATATATTATCCCAGCCAGAAAAATACAAACGGGAAAGCGATGGCAAGGTATTTTAACAGGTGGTACAAGTACTGACAAAAATTGCTTTCCCATTTCTAATATGATAACGTCAATAGACAAAAGGACCGGCAGTTTAAAAAGCGCTGGAAAAGTACTGGAGAAACAAAATTTTTAACTTTGGCAAAACGCTGCCGAAACCAATAAATAGGTGGTTTGGAATTATATTTTCCAAAATAAAATTTCAAAAAGTTCATATGTATCTTTTTTGGCCTTGCCGTGATGTTTTGTAAAACAAATACTGGCAAAACGATTTTTGCAAACGCTGGCAAAGCGTCCCAAATGATTCTTCTGCCAGTCATTTATTTTTAACATCGCGGTTACCAAGTGGTATGTAGGTACTTGATTTTTTGTACCACTGTCAATTTCTGACTGAGATGTTTCAATATTTATAAAATGTACCACATTATTAATTAACTACTATTAAATAATTATAAAACGCTTAATTCTATAAAAAAAATTAGTTACATAACATAAAAATTTTTAGAAATAAAGGAAAATTTAAATCCCGAAATCCTGTAAAATCCCGGGATCCCGAAAAATCCCGTAGTCCCGAAAATCCCGGGATCCCCAAATCGGGATCCCGGGATTTCATACAAAATCCCGAATTCCGGGATTTTCAAATATCAATCCCGATTGGCATCCCTACTGCATACTCTTTATTTTATAAACTCTTTGGTTATACCCTATACCATATAGTGTGGATTAGAATTCTATAAAAAAGCGTTTAAAAAATTCAAATCCTAATTTCTCCAAATAATGGAACGGGCCTGTCCCGGTTCTAGTTTCTAATCTACTTATTATGTTGCTTAAATGTCTGCTCGACAGTTTTCGAGGTAGTTTTGGAAATTGTGAATTTTTAGGTTTTTAATTTTTTGAATTCTTAAAACTTTACATATTAAACTTTTGGCAGACGAGTGTCCGAGTTCTGCTTTCCGAATTGGTACGATTCATTCAACACTTTTATACTAAAGACTGGAAAACTCTCGAAAGAGCAATAAAATTTAAAAATTTTCGAACGAAATGCTATAGCAAATGAACCGGAAGGAACCGAGCAAAAGTTTAACCCGTGTTAGCTTGCGCTGTCTTAAGAATGACGAAAATTGTGTAGGTCCGTGCAAGAAATCGCTAAGGTTTGGTTACACCTTTCAAGGTCAATACATTCAAGCTCAGATAAGATCTTTTTATGGCTACTAGATCAAAACAAACATTGAAAATGTTCAGTAGGATTTGTCCTTGGGATAATACAAAATTATGTCCCAAGAGTCGTTTCTTTTACATGTATAGATATAACTCTCTAATCGGTTCAGAAAATTATTCTGAATCGATCGGTGTACTATAATGTGGGTTTACGCCCATTATTTTTTATAGTCACAAACATCAGTACAAACTACCGAACTATTTCTATTGTCAAAACGAATCTGTCTTCTTCAAGCAGCAATTTCCTCAACCGTCTAGATATGCCTTTAGGTCACCTTGTCTCTAAAAGGGTTAATGTTGCAAAATAGTCTTGATCGTGATGTTGATCATAAGCATCAGTTTTGTTGTACATATTTTATTGAGTCTTTTCTTTCAACGATCAAAAGCGAAAAAAGAAATATAAACATACATAAATAATCGTAGCTAGTTGTGTAAATACAAACTATAAGAAAAACAAAAAAGTGAATTAAATTTAACCCGCCATTATTAAAGGCAACTAAAGAAGTCAAAGACAAAAATGAAAACTTTACAAATTAAAACAAAAGATCACAACAAGGCCAAGAATGCATCAAGTAAACAACAGCAACAGCATCAGCATCGGTACATAATAACAATAAACAATCTTCCCGCCGCCGACTATATTTGCTTTCCTAGCCTTCTAGGCTGAGGCTGGCTGGACTGTCAGTCACTTATGTTTATGTTTCTTTGCTCCAGTCATTATTGCTGCTCTTGTCTTGGGTAAACTTTGCAATTTATTTATTTTTTGTTGATTTCTGTTCTTTGTAAATGCCTGGCTGCTATTTACAAAATTATTTCCTCATGTGCGAGAAATATGAAACTTATTGGATCTTATTTTGTTAAGACTTGCATCCAGAGTCTGTGGAAATGTGTAGGAGTTATTAAGGTGTTACGTTGCAAAATAAAGAAAAAAACAACAGAAGAGAGTGCAACACATAGCAGCCCTTAAATTTAATTAATTTTGATTACAATTTAAAATGTTTATTTTATAATTTTATGATCTTAGGCAATATTAAAAAACCATATGGTAATGATGTATTTAAGAAATTAGTCATCCATACGAATGTTTAAAGAAATAATGGAATGCAACTTTTGTTAATAAAAACGTATACAGTTTTCAATAAGTGCTCTTTGCGGAGTTTTAAATAGAATAATGAAATACAATAGAAATAATGTAATGACCAGGGCAAGTTTAAAGTGGCACAAAAAAGGTGAAATTTTCACATAAAAAGGCAATAAAAATAAAAACATAAAATTTGGCACAAAAAATGGCATACTAATTCCAAATATATATATAAAAAAATAATAGTTGATTTAAGTGTTTTTGTAAAATATTTTTAACAAAAAAAAAAAAATCAATACAAACGGCTTAAATTAGTACGATTTTTAATGTTTGAAATATTCGTTGATCCGGAATTTTATTGTTAACAACATCCAAGGAAAATATTTTAGAATTTGTTGCCAAATACACCAAATTTGCAACTGGTTCCACTGCAACCGATTCCATGTATCTGATTCCGGAACCAGTTCCACGGAAGAAGGACTTGCTTTTGGGATAATTTAAAACAAAAATCATGGGTTGTAAAAGAAAGACCGATTCATTGGAACAGAAAATTTTCCTGGGATTTAAAAACTGTTTTTTTGTAAATTTTCTCAAAAAATTATATACAAAAGTTGGGGGTTTACTGTATTTTTTTGGCAAGGATCCATAAAAATGGCATTTTTACAAAATAATTGCAAGTGTCAAAAATGGCATATGACAAAAAAAAGTGCCCTGGTAATGACGCAGATATGTCCTCCCTGGCCTTCCCCCGGCGGTTTTCAACAGAGGTAGGGAGAGTTGGCACCTCTTTCAATTATATACTCGCTGAAAGTAGAGACCATGATGTAATGGTTAGCGCGTTGGGTTGTGACACATAAGGTTGCGGGTTCGATCAATTTAGAAAAGATAATATGTATGAGTTTTTCATCCCTCATACATATCGCAGCGCCCTCCTTCGGTGTTCCTATAGCACTTAACCTCACCGAAGTAAAATAATATAACAGGGCTATGAACAAAAAAGCTTCAGCAAAGTTGGCCAACTCTCTATTAGATGGCGCCCAATAACTGTTCTAAGATTCAACAACTCGCGAAATTACATTGTTGCCATATATGAAGCTCTTCATCCATCTCTCACTACTTTTCATCGCTTCTCTATTCCCTTTCCAAGGAAAGCATCACGTTAATTAATAGGAAGAATTTTCTGAGTGTTGCTTCTCATTGATCACGTCAGATATCCTCTTTAAGGACTTCAGAATACAATACCAAAGTATACTATATTAACAAAATATTATTTACCTCTTGTAACCTAAATCGGTATCAAATAAGAGGGGTACATCTCCACAGTTCAGTAACAATTTTCACAAAAAAGGACAAAGAAATTTTTTTTTTGGAAAATTTTCAATAGCCTTGAAATTGTGCATTTTTTATGATATAATTTGGTCTGGTTAGAAAAAAACACAAGCTTTCATTAAAATGTAGAGATTTCTCTTTCAATTGATACCCATATCAATATCAGAGAATGTGCGAAATTACTAAAAATGGGTTGCTAAAAAATTTAAAGTCCTTTAAAAACTAAACCTGACGTGATCATGAAGATCTGTGTAAGCAATTTTACTATACATAGTTTATTTTTTCACGTGTAAGTTGACTTTGCCGTGGGTGCTAATGACCGTTGCACGGTGTTATCTTTCACTATTTTTAATGTATACTCATAATTTTCATGTATTTTTAGTGCATTAATTTTCAGTTATTTTGTACTTTCTTTTTCTGGCAGCGTAAAACCTCATAGTGTTTTTCTGAGCTTAGGGGAAATTAAAAATTAAAGAATATGGTTTAGGCCAAAAACAAATGCAACGTTCTTACATTTTTATTGAAATCCAAGGAAGGAATTCAGATTTCCTTTAAATCTTCACAAGAAAATTATTTTTGTTTCTTAATTTTTTCAGTATTTATAAAAAAGAAAAGCAAATTATTTCAATTTGTATAAACTGAATTTACTGTAAAAATCAAGTAAAAATCACGTAAAATAAAGTTGAATTCAGGTAATTTTTAAAGCACTTGAATTTTTAGTTCTTCAGTGTTTATTGGGTAATAACACAAGCACCACTTTAGGGTCAATTTACCTTCGAATGAATATCGAAGCCAAGTTTTTGTATACAAAACAAATGGGGCTTGCTGACTATATGATACCCAACGAAACAGTACGAGTTTGGCCATATTTCGGAAACTTGATTATATTCCGGGAACCGCCCTTCCATCAACTGTGCAATAGATATAGTGAAGTATATAATAATATGTGCAGTGTTGCCACCAGTAAAATAAAAAATTACACAGCTGTAGGTCAAAAATTATCCAAAACCATATGAAATTACACAAAAAATTATAATTTCTTATATAATTTCAAATTAAACTCTCCTGAGCACAGTGGGGAAGAATAAAAATATTTTGGAAAAAATTTCGCCATTTCTTACCAAATTTTTGCATTTTTTCTATTTATAAACCGATTTTTAAAGACTTAGAATTTTGCATATGGAATGTGCAAAAATTATTTGCATTTGAAAACAATAATTTTGAAATAACCTTCTGCAAAAGCAAATCCAGGCGAATTTCCCTGAAAAATATAACAAATTAGTCTATTAACTAAAGGGAATTTCAATTCAATATCTTTTTCAGGCTTAAAACGGCGTGCTTTTAAATTTGAATATTAATAAAATGGTATTTTATCCACATAAAAGCTTCTTTCAGAAAAAAGTATTTATGTTCTTTTCAGAAAGGGTACTTCATTCAGATGCGTTGCATTCAAAAATATTACCTACTTGCTAATTATTCTCTCCCGTACACCTCAAATTTTAACCATAAATAAAAATATAACAGTTTCACAAAAAATTACCGATATAATTTTTTTTTTATTTTATACGATTCTGTTGAAATCTGGAACATGTTGGATTTACTTTTAAAAATTTGCGGAAATTTCTGTAAAAGGTGAAATTACACAAAAACTACACAAAAATGCCATTATTCAAAAATTATCCAACGAATGTGTAAACAGTCCCGTTTTTGAATAATTATTCAAAAAGTGGCAACACTGAATATGTGTAATAATAAGTGGGTCATTATGTTCGACATGTTTGAGATATAATTATATGCTCCGGACTATAAGATGCCTGTTAGTTCAAATATTCCAGTTTCCAAATTGGTACTTTGCATAAATTTCGGCACTGCAGTTTCCGAAAAAAAATGGGGAACGTGAATTTTTGGTATTGAAAATTTCCAAGTAAAAAATTTGGCTTCCTATTTAGTAAAGCCAGGCACACATTTGTTAGTCTATCAGTTAGGTGTCGCCTTAAGCCGCATTCACAATGGGGTAGTACGCCATATTAGGTCGCGTGCAAGAAATTGCTTTGGATTGGTAATACCATTTAAGGTAAGGCTAGTGGGTTGAAAAATGGATCACAAAACCATTTGCAAAAGGGTTTGTTCTTGTGGCACTACAAACTTATGCACCAAATTTGGTCCAACTACACTCTGCAACAGTTAGAAGGTCATTGCTTAGATCCTCAACCATACCAAATGGAAATAAAAGTACTTGTGTATGGTAGTTAAACCCCTGTAGATTTTACTCTACTTCGTCACAATTATCTATTGGTTATTTAAAAACTTCTCAGTGCTTTCGATGCAATCATTATTAAAACTTTAGTCCTTATTATTTTGCTAGATTGGTCGAAAACATAACAAACAACTTTCTATTTGAGAAAATTTCTTAGATTTAAATATATATATTTTTTTGTCTTCTAATAAAACAAACGGTAACGTTTTTATTCACATTGTGTACAGAAACCCTACAAAGAAACCGTACTATGGACACTATTTACAACAGAACTTCTTCCATTCCATGAATTACACAGTTAACAAAAAAAATTTGAATGTGTGTGAAGAAATGTGTTTGTTGACAAAAGAAGAAGAAAGAGAAGAGTAAGATATCTATGTAATCCATATTCCATTCATTTAGCTATTGCATGGGTGACGTTTTTGCTAGTCAACCAAAATCAATTCATCATAAATGGCGCCCAACGGGTTCGTTTTTGTATAAAGGAACACTGGAACTCAATATAATTATTTTCTATTCTGTCTAACATCGCGAAGTTCCTCGAAAATAGTATGCAAAAGATTAATTTAAAAACTGGTTAAACTATGTAGTGAACTTTTATTAAAATCAACAAAAAAAAAACTTTAAATAGCTTTCACAAAGTAGTAAATTTTATAGTGATAATTAGGTCTCGGAAGTTCATGTAAATACATGTTTGTTGTACGAACAATGTTCACCGAATATCTTTGCGAATAAACAAATTTGCAACAAAATGACATCGATTGCTTAATAAAAAAAAAAACAAACACGATTGTAAATACATGAACTTCCGAACCCTAGTGATAATGTTTTAATGACCCTCTTACGCATCCGTAAATAGCAATGGACATTCTACGCATAATAAATGTATAACCAACACACCTGTGGCCTCTTAAAAAGTGCAATTATTGGGTTCTAGCAACAAATAAACGTACGTTTAATTTGTTGTACATTTATAGTATTTTTATGTTAATCGTATTTAAAGCTGTTACCTTAATATGAATTAATAGCAGTTTTAAACCTTTCTCTTCACACCAAAATGAGGTTATAAGTATAACATCAATGCACTACTTGCAGAAGTGGATGTGTGATTTGGTGAAGACTTTGAAATTGCAAACAAAATTCTAGGGAAAGACCAAAGATTATATATATTTATACACTCAGATTACTATGTAGTTTTCTGTTTGTAGTTTAATAAAAACAGTTTTCAGTTTAGTTAAAACCAAAGGAGCATACATTTATTTTTCAAAGAAATATTTATTTTAACTGTTTTGTACATTTATTCAAAATAATTTACTATCACTTACCGATTTTTCTTTGTTTCAGTTATTTTTATCATTTATTTAAAATGTTGTAAAAATTTACCCCCAGAGAGGAAAATTGTGGTTTATTTGCTTCTTTTACAGTTATTCAATGTGTTCGTTTACTCGAAATTCTTACTACTTTTACTACAATTGGAAAGTTTTGTTTATATTTTGCATTTAATTTTTCCAGCTGTAGTTGAAGTAGTTACTTCCCTACGGGGAAAGGGACCGGTCCCAGATGACACGCAGGATAGGTCCCAAAGGGGCAGAGACAGGTCGTTGATCGGTCTTTTTCTTTGAAAGAGACCTATCACTTTAACATGGCGTTGTCATTGGAAATGACGTATTGCCACAGATTAGACACCTTTCGACATGTCGCAGGTCTAGCCCCAAAGGACATGTCGCCTAACTGACTTAAAGAGACATGTCACCGAACTAACCCAAAAGGAAGAATGAGTCACACTTTGTATATTTTGTGACATGTCACCCAACTAACCTAAAAGGAACTGATACAGAACCAGTCCTATTACAAAACTGACAAAAACAGTGACAAAACTGAGGTGAATGGAAATTGTTATGGTTTTGGTATTATAAGTAAAATTGTCACAGCAAAACCTTGACAAAATTGTTATGTAATAAAAAGCACAAATATTTTCATTTGTCAACAAATTAAAATATAAAAATTTGTTTTTTTTTTTGAAGAATTTTGGTATGTTTTTCACAGAAATAAAATATGAAATACATATTCCTTTTTTAAGATTTTCTTCTAAGATATAAGATATATGTATGCGTCGAACCTTTTACCGATTCTAAAATTCCTGTAAAATCCTCCAAAAGCTTGGAGCTGAAGTTGTTAGCAATAAGCTCAGGGTTCTTGATGCTAAAATTTAAAGAAAACTCCAAGTGCTTAGAACTAGAACTAAAATTATCAAAAAACGTAATTTTTCACAAATTACGATTTTTTGATCATTTTATTTAACGAAATTCTTCATTGAACTTACGAAAAAAATTCTATGAAATTGTTCATCATGAAGGATAATTCTATCAGTGTATTGGGAAACCGACCAATTATGGACGTGAGGTTGCGGATCCGATCCCCAACCAAGGCAACATCAATTTATGAAAAATATAAATATGTATGCGTTTTTCTATCTCTCATACATATCGCAGCGTACTCCTTCGGTGTTCCCATAGCACTTAACCCCACCGAAGTAAAATAGTATAACAGGGCTATGAACTAAAAAGCTTCAACAAAGTTCGCCAAATCACCATCAGATGGAGCGCAACAACTGTTCTAAAATTCAACATCTCGCTCAATTACAGTGTTGCCATATTTGAAGCCCTTCATCTTTCACCATCTTTCACTTCTTCTCTATCCCCTTTCCAAAGGAAGCAACACATTAATTAATAGGAAGAATTTCCTGAGTGTTGCTTCTCTTTAAAAAAAAAAATAAAGTCTTACTTGTGGCTTTTTTTATAACACACTTATCCAGTTAAGTGATATGTCCCCTTTGCACATTTCTTGGGGCCAGTCCTTTAAGTATAATTGACAGAGTTTAACCCATAGAAATAAGAAATTATACCAGTCCTGCGACAAGACCATCTTTAACCACTCACGGGATAGGTGCTTTGAGGACAATACAGTGGTATGTCATCATTTCACCAGTCACGAGACCAGTCCTTTAAGTATAATTGACACTGCTTAACCCACAGCAATAGTAAATTATACCAGTCCTGCTGCAAGTCCTTCTTTAACCAGTTACGGGATACGTACTTTGAGGGCAATTTAGTGGTATGTCCTCTTTTTACCAGTCACGGGATAGGTACTTTGAGGACGATTAAGTGGTGTGCCACCATTTCACCAGTCATGGGACTAGTCCTTTAAGTATAATTGTCACTGCTTAACCCACAGCAATGGTAAATTATACCAATCCTGTGACAAGTCTTGATTTAACCACTCACAGGATAGGTACTTTCAGGGCAATTGACCCCTCATTCCCCGTAGGATTGTAGAAAGTAAACGAACACGCCTATTACGTATAAATTTATATTTTTGTTTGCTATCTGCTTCAAAAAAAAAAAAAAAATATTTCAGAAATTCCTTTATTTTTTTTATTTAAGTTGTTGTTATATATAAAAAATTATTTCAATTCAAATTACAAGAACACACATAAAGCCATTCATAAAAGATGTGTTAGTATTGTGTATTTCTACATTTTGCAGATAAAAAACAAAAAAAAAAATACAAAAAACTGAAACAATTTCAAATAAATGACAACAAAATTTATTTTTACCGAATCTGTAGATAAAATTATAACATTCATTTTTAACTGAATATTAATTTGTTTTTATTGCTTTGTCATTTGTTTAAATAACATTTAAAAATAACAAAAACCATTTGATTTAAATGAAAAGTAAGTTGACCGGTTTTCAAGTGAAATTTAATTGATTTGAAATCGTATTTTCTGTTATTTTAACTTACGAACTATTTTAATTGTAGAGATAAGGCGTCACAACAATGCTCTACCCTACGGGGAATGAGGAGTCAATTGCCCTCCAAGGGCCTGTCCCGTGACCGGTCAACCGAAGGCATATTACTAAATTAGTACAAATATGAACAAAAGAGAATTAATTAATTTTCTAAGTATTTTCTGATCCGTTATTTTCACTGTTGCTTTTAAAAAAACTTGACCGATACCGAAATAAAAACAAAATTCGCGGCATATTTTTATTTATTTTACTCTTTTATTTATTTTTAACTTTATTTTTTCACGATTTGCTGATTTTAGCTCTTATTTTAAATTTCTATAATGTTTTGCTAAGAAATTTTAAGTTTTGTATTTTCAACGTTTTTTTAATGTTAAAGCTGTTTTAGTTTTAACAATTGGTATTTCATTTAACTTTTCTTTGTAATTTAAGGGGAATTTTTTTAATTTTTATTTATATTATCAGAGGTTTTGAGGTAATTTTCTAATTTTTAATTGCTTTTTTAATTTAATTTTGGCCAACGAAAAAACCAAGTCAACTGCCATTAAGGGACCTATCCCATGACCGGTCAATCGGGGGCATATTCAAGGCACTTCCACCATATTTGTGTGTGTGTTAATGTTGTTTTCTTTTCTATTTTTTTCTTTGCCATGTTTTTTTTATTTGCTGTGTGTGTGTTTGTTTTTTCTTTCTCTTTTTTATTTGAACAGAAACGAAAAACATAGCTTAACCATCAGCCAGCCATCACGCATAAGCAACGTTAGCTCAGACGGTAGAGCGTTTGCCTCACAAGCAGAAGGTTGTGTTATCGAGCCCTACTTCGACGCCAAGTAGATTATTTTTAATTCTTAATTTTTTATTAGTTTATTTGAAAAGCTATTTTTAGACACACCACCTTACTGCCACAATGTGTCTAAACTGTGGCAATTGGTCATTTCCAATGACAACGCCATGTTAAAGTGATATGTCTCTTTCAAACAAAAAGACCGATCAGCGACCGGTCTCCGCCCCCTTGGGACCTATCCTGCGTGTCATCTGGGACCGGTCCCTTTCCCCGTAGGGTAGTTATCTATTATAAAGAGCAACCAAACATTTAGGGCCTTAAATGTAAGTACCTGGATATAAATGGAAATGAATGTAATTGGATATGGTAGTAAAAGCCCGACTGGATTTTGCTCTAGCTCATCACAATTCAATTCTACAGTCAAAGAAAGAATTCAAAATCAACTGTGTGTTCTTTAGGAATTCTGATTGGTTGATTTGTTTTTAACAAATCAGAAGGTTTGAAAAAATTCATATTTTGGTAGGCACAAACTTGTCCACGTGTAGTATAGGGTATAATAATAAAAGATAAGCAGCGCATTGTAATAATAGCACTTTGCAACAATTACGCTACTACGTTAACAGGGTACAGATTTACAGCTCTTGACAACTAATTAGAAACGCATTTTTACACTAGAGCTTGATGATCATTATTGATATTTTCGTAAATTTACCGTTACGTTTTTGTTTAAAACAATTGTATTATATTTATTACTCTTTTTATTATTATTTACACTCATTTTTGTTGCTGTTTATTTTAAAAGCTGTTATAATTTCTGAAAATAGTTTACATATTGTTTAGTAAAATTCTAAGAAAGTGCGACAACTAATTAGAAACGCGTAATTTTTTATTAAAGTCTTCTTGAGCTATTTTGATAAAAAAATTTTATTTTACGGTTATTTGTTTTTCAATTTAATGTTTTATAGCAAATAAGAAATTGAAATTTTTAAGATTTATCATGGGAAAAGGCAAAAGCTGCACTCCTGAAGAACGGAGCCCAATTTTTGAACTTTAGAAGTCTGGAAAGTCTTATAGAGAAATAGCAGAGCAGCTAAAGTGTTGCAAAAAATGGTTTTTAATGATTTACAGCATATCAACAAATATGATATCATAGCCAATGTTCCGCGAAAGAAGAGACCCAGAAACACATCAGCACATACCAACCGAATGATAACGCGAATCTCCAAATCCGGCCCAAAAATGTCATCTACTGACATCCAACGTGATATTCAAGAAAATTTAAAGGTCACGATATCCAAGCGGACTATTGCACGTCGTTTGGTGGAAGCCGAGCTACATGGAAGAGCAGCACGAAAGAAGCCACTTCTGAGTAGGATTCAAAGAAACCGTCGTGTGGATTTCGCAAAGTCCCATTGAAATATGTGATTTGGAGCGATGAAAAAAGATTAATCGCCTTGGTCCAGATGGTCGGAGATACGCTAGATGACCCATTAACCAAGAATTTAATCCTCGCTTCGTTTCACGGGTAGTGAAGCATGGTGGAGGGTCAACTATGGTATGGGGATGTTTCTCCTGGAATGGTGTTGGCCCAATTTAAAAAATTTATGGAATCTTAAATAAGGAGAAATACGTTGATATACCAAATACTGTCATGCTCCCGTGGTCTGAGGAGAATTTGCCTATTATATGGCAATTTCAGCAGGATAATGATCCGAAGCACACGGCGAGGTTGACAAAAAAATTCTTTGACGATAATTTCATCAACGTTTTGGAATGGCAATCATCCAGTCCGGACTTGAACCCCATAGAACATCTATGGGGGGACGTAAAAACAACCGTTAGTCTGAAAAATATAATAAATATAGCAACTCTTTTTGATGACGTAAAGAAAGCATGGGAGGCGATACCAGTAGAGCGATGTCGGCGTCTAATAACGTCAATGCGCAACCGATGTGAGGCTGTGATAAAGCAAAAGGGATTTGCAAGAAAATATTGATAAAAAGTAAGAAAAATAAATCAATATTAGTTTTTTTTCTAATAATATAAAATGGTTTCTAATTAGGTGTCGCTGTTATATTTCAAACAATATAATAAATTTATAAAATACATTTAATTAAAATATTATGAAATAAATGAATATTAATTTTGTTTTATATAAAAACTTAAGCATTATTTTAAAAATAAAAGGCGTTTCTAATTAGTTGTCAACAGCTGTATGTCCTATTGCTAATATGTATTATTTTGAGTGCTAAGAACTTCTTTTTACAAAATCTCCAACAAGAATGACACTAACTGATCGATGACGCTCATAAAAAATATATTGACCGTCTTATTGTTGTTGAATTTATACCACCATTGATTGTGAACATGATCTCTCTCAATCCAGATAATAATATGATTGTAATTCGAAGACAGGAATATGATTGTCCACATAATATGTGATTGCAGACGAGAGAATAATATGATAACCTAAAGAAAAGAGAGATTTTAACTTTAAAATGATTATAGGCGACAATATTTTTTGTAAATTATGATTAATACATTAATAATTTGATTGCAACAACCATGTATGGCAGTAGGGAACATATTTTTTCAGCTGTGATCATATTGCAACCATACTGCGTGCAGAGAAATCTGTCGGAAAACAATTTTTGTATTTTTTAATGCAAAAATTAAAATAATTTAGTTAATGGAAAACTTTATATTTTTCTATCAAATTACTTTTTAACTAAAACTTCTTAACTGAACGTATGTAATTGTCATTTTATTTTGAACCTTTTAAAAAAACAAAAGGTTTAGAAACTCTGCTGATATGTTTTTAAATTTATGACCAATTATTAGTTAACAGTATGAATCATACTTAAGTATGTAGTTAGAGAAATTCAACAAGAAGAAAAAAACTCAATTAGCTCAGCATCAAATTTGTTAAAATGTAGAAAAAAAAATTAGAATGAACATAAGTTTAAACAAGACAACTACAAGTAAAATGCAATAAAATATATAAATTAATTCAATAAAGCAACTGAGAGAACAAATTTACAAAAGCTTAAACTACAATTGCTAAAAATAGTGTGCGATCGATTATTTTCATATAAAAACATCTTAAAAAATTAACAATTGGCAATTTAAGTTTTTTTTTTATAACAAATAGCGTAAATTTAGAAAATAGTAATTTTACCAAGGAAATTTGCCAAGTGAAAAACGATATTTAGTTAAAGCAACTGATATTTTAGTGGAATTTAAAATTATTGCATATGATTCTAATTGAAGAGAAAAAGTAAAATTTATAGTTTTCAAAAATTTTAGCTAAAAATATCATATATCGAGAAATGTTATCTAAACTAATAATGATTGTTGTAATGGTTATAACAACTGAAATGGAGGTTAAAAAATGCATACACTGCAAATGCATATTAAAGATATTTCAGACAAAACAAAAAACAAGTAAATAAAAACAACTGAAAATACAGTCAAATGTACACTGAAATTTATCAAAATTAATCATTTCCTCTCTGTACAAATCCTTGGTCTTTTCGCAACATTCAATTCCTTGGTGTTTTTATTGCAAATTTTAAAACAATTTAATTCGTATAAAAAGTTATTTTTTTGGCCTTGACTAAAGCAATTCAATTGATCTTTTATTGAAATTTTCTCTCTTTCGTTCTCTTAAATAAAAAACCGGCTTACATATTTTTGTACAATATTTTTGCGCAAAACATAAAATCTAACCAACTTGTTTTTTTTTTTCAATAAGAAAAGTGGTTATTGCACTATGATTATTGTTTAATGGTAAAATGCACGTAAATGAGTAGAAAATGAAACTAACGGCCTGAATTACTAGTAAACCATTATGGTTTAAAATGTATTTACAACCAGCAACAGAAAATACCAAACAATTCAATTGCATATAGACTAGTCTGTAGGTAAATAACTACATTATCAGGGATGGAAAACTGGAATTTGTAAAATCATACTGAAGAGTAATTAAAATAGTAAATTTTGACATCGACGGTACCCAAGAGACAGTATATACTCCGTAGTCTTGGTTCGTTCCGATATTGGAGTAATCGGGATTTGAACTTTTTAATCTTGTTTTTATGGATTTATGTCCCCACTATGGGTGTCAGATCAAAAAATATTTAACCTCGACTAACTTTTTATTACAGCTGTTATTATGGATTTCAGTATTGCTTTCAGAAATCTGATCAGATTCCCGAAATAAATAAATAATAAAGGCCAAAATTCAAAAAGAGAAAAAGTTGTTTTGAAAAATGTTTGCTAATAAACTTGGAAATAGCTGACAAAATAAATTGTAATATTAGATTTATACTTGAGCAAAAACTACCTGGTTTTTTGCTCTTGTAGTTTTTAACTTGTCAAAACGCGTACAAAAAACAAGCAAAAACTAGGTGGTTCTTGCTCAGGTACATAGGCGTACCTAGACCATTTTTCTGGGGTGGGCAAGGCCCCATTTATGTTCGGTTACTTTTTTGCCAATCTGAGATTCTTAATGTTAAGAAACACTTTCGACATTATGCTTACAATTTTTTCATACAAAAAAAACTTAAAAATGACTCCCTCCCTTCGGATAAAATTTTTATAATTTTCAAAATGCAATAATCATGGTGGCTTATCCTATCAAAATCTCCATATTTTTATAAAAAATTCTGAAAAGTGCATCTATTTTCCTCGTAAAAGGAATGGCTTCCGAGGTATACTCTCAGATTGGTATGAAAATTGGATATTTGATAGAGAAAAGAAATCTAAGATCAACCTGTCTCATTTGTTCATCCACTTTGGCTTAGAATGCCCATATTTTGACCACTTAAATTACCGAGGTGGTCAAAAACCGTGAGATGTTCGTCTTAGAATTTTTGTTTCTACAACATAATGAAATTTCATCAAAATAACAGTGTTTAGTTTAGAAGTAGGGAATGCATCCCGGGATTTCCCGTCCCGGGATTCCCGGGAAATTAAGAATTTTTCAACTCCCGCATTCCCGGGAATTTGGACCGGGAATCCCGGGATTTCAAAAAATGCAGTTTAAAATAATAAAGTTAATTATTTAAAATTTTCTTATGAAAAATTTTCCAACCTTTTGAAAATGTAAACATTTTACATTAGGCTTGTTCGTTTACTTACTACAATTTGCTCCTTTTACCAAAACTGGAAAAATTCAAAAAGTAACCAAAACAACGATTGAGTGAAAGTAGTAAGGTTTTCCAGTAAACGAACACACTGATTAGTAGGGTTTGGGATTTCCCGGACTTTTTTATTTCCCGGGAAACGGGAATAAAAAAATTTGATTCCCGGGAATACCGGGAATCCCGGGAAATATTTTTGTACAAAATTGTTAATGAAAACCACCTATATAAGTAATATTTGTTTAAAAAAACACTATTTCAGTACAAATTCAGTCTGTGTAGTGAGAATTCAAAGTAGAAATATCAGAATGTTGAACATTTGGTTTCACATAAATTACTCTAAGCACTGCCAAATGAATTGCATGATTCCAGCAGAAAGCACCCACTACTGGATTGTCGGAAACAAACCGTTTCATCACATTCGGCACATTAGATATGGTGGCCACAATGTTATTTTCCAAATACAAATAAAACTATTCTATCCTTATTTCTACAATTCTTCATAATTCACCAGCATTACATCTTCCTGACATATAAACCTACCGCAGGTTATAAAATGAATTATTTCCGTTTATACATATGTTCAAATATCTCTTTTGTGATATTCTTGTTCATTCATCTAAGATTATAGTAAATCTCCTATTGTTAGAAATATTGCTCAATATTTCTTTTATCATGATATCTTTTACTTGATTGTAGTAATTTAATATAATGTTCTTTACATCGGTTTCTTTTTTTTGGCAATGCCAGGTTTTTATTATAAAAACTTTCTCGAATAAACGAAGATCTAGTTATTATGACATTCCGTCGACTGCGGCTAATTTGGATACCATTTCAGGAAATGTTTGCCCTACCATAAAACGTTCAATGCCTATTCAGCTTACACTTTTTTCTACGGGTACTTTTCTAATTTTAGCTGGAACGTTATTCTTGTTGTTGTTTTCTTCAAGAGAAGTTGCATGACTCTCAATTTTTTTTTGTGAACCAAATTCAGATGTCGGATAATACCTTGGTTAACGATTAGTCTTTTAGGGCAAATATTGCACTGCGCTGCATTATGCGAAAAATCTTTATTAGTTGAAATGCTCCTAATTACTTGGCAAAGATTTTTTGTGTTTCACAGAAATTGATTCCCTTTTAAAATATTTAAGCAATAACATTTTGTGTTGGTATTTAAAATGTTTTTTATGACTAAAACTAAAAAATCCTATTCCAAACAAAAAGAATTTAAAGAATTTAGTATTTTTAAAATTTCCCGTTTTCCCGGGAAAAATATATTATTTTCCCGGGAATTCCCGGCAAACTTTTCCCGGGATATCCCGGGAATTCCCGCCCGGGAAATCCCGAACCCCAAACCCTACTGATTAGTTTTAAAACCACTCAAATAGTGTTTGTATAAACAATTTTGAATCGCACTTATTCTGTACGGAAATAAAGATAAATTTGTCCATTGATTTTTAATAATTTTCAAGCAAGTTAAAATTTGTTCCCATAATTTTTAAAAATTTTATCAATTTTCTAAAATTATTTTGTTGTAAAATAAATTGTAAATTCTATTTGGAATTTGTAATATTTCATCTGAAACCGAACAAAAATAACACTCATTATTTTCTATATTAATTTTTTTAATAATTTTTTTTTTGACGGACAAATTTTTTAGTATAAAAATTAGGTTCAATTTATTCAGTTTTTAAAAATATGTAATTAGACTTATATAATTTCTAATTCACGATCATGAAAATTTGATCTTTAAGTCATTTTATTTATACAAATTTTTAAATTATTATAAAATATTTCTAATTTATTTCCCTTGCGGGATCCCGGGAATTCAAGATAAATTTCCCGCTTTCCCGGGAAATCAAAAAGTGCGGGATTTTGCATTCCCTATTTGGAAGTAACTTCCTTGTTAGGTATTAACTAATTATTTCTTTAAAAAACTATTAAATCTAAGATATTTATATTACCAAAAAATATTCTGTGATATTTTCCTTTTAAATTTCCTTTTCCATTTTCGTATCAAATGCCTTCAGGCGCTTATTGAATAACTCTGTGATTCTAATAATTTTCCTAAGGGAAAACACTTCGAGCCAGTTTCATAATCAGAACTAAGATCGATTTGTGTCTTAAATTTTTCTTAAGTAAGAATTTTTCAAACAACATTTCTTATTTAAGGGGGGTAAATACTGTAACAACAGTATTTTAAAGGGCATATTTGAACGGTTGTCAAAAATTCAATTAAGAATATTTTTAATATTTTATTTTTTTTATTTAAAAGCCATGTTATTGTAGTATTTTTAAAAAATATCAGTTTTATATTTCCCCAGCCAAAATCGCCAGAGTTGCCACTTCATTACTGGACTTTTTTAAAAAAGGCAAAATCCGCTGCCACTGTGCAGCCTCCATTAATTATTGGTAAATAAAAATGCAAAGTGATTCTTAATCCCAGATAAATTCTCTAGTCCTTATCCTGGCCCGATTTTTATTTTTAAAATTTTTTTTAACGAAAACAAAAGTTTTCCTAGAGTCGATACCCCCCTTAAGAATTATTTAAGACATAAATCTATCTTAGTTCTGACTATATAACTCAGCCTTAGATTCCAACAAATTACTTTCCTAAGAAACCAGTAGAAATTTTCTTAGCCAAAAGCACAGGATAAATTGAGGTTAAAAAAAAAACAGAAAATAATATTGGTATACCTTTTCCCATATATACAAGAATTATAGGTCGATTTTTTTAAATTCTGGGGTGGGCAAAAAGCCATTGGCCTAAGTCCGCCAACGCTCAGGTATAAATCTAATATCAGTTTAACTAAGCCAAAAATTAGTCTTAACAACTTTTTCTAGTTAAGAATTTTGATCTTTCTTATAAACTGTGTAAGTCTTTCTTATAAAATAAAAAATTTAACTTTTACTAAATTGTTTTTATTTTAATAAATTTAAAATTGGCTATTTTGCCGCATATTTTATATGTCAAAGTGCAAAATTCAAAACCAGATCCAGAATTTCAAATTTTTTTTTGTAATTTTTAAAGTGCAATTAAACTTTATAAAATTTTGTTTAATAAATGATCATGTCAGATATACATAATTATGTATGAAATATAATAATTTTTCGCTTAATTTTATCATATATTTTGATGTTAGATTGTTTATAGAAGCTTTTACGCCATTACATATATAATTATATATAAAATATATCGCATATCTCTTAATACGAGTATATGACTGGAGACCAAATCGTATATGACTTTATATAACGTCATATCAAACTTATTTATAAAACCAGATGCATTTGTATTTATATCAAATCATATATGATTATATCAAAACTTTTTTAGACGGAAATTTAGAAAAATAACTGTTTAAAAGAAAAATATACATTAAAAATATAAGAAATATGCATTAAAACTATTATTTTTGCAAAAATAATGCACTTTAAAACTTTAAAATATATTCAAGTTAGTTAATTTGCAAACAGACACAGAACTCGAAGACTTTCCATATGTCAATAAGGTTTTTAAGAATGTTTATTTTGACTGAATTAAAATATGAAAACGTATTAAGGTTATTCACAAGGGGTGTGCTATCTGTTGTATCGTTGTATCGTCCTAACAAAAAACAGAGTTGTTAAAATTTTTATTTGGCTTTAACAACGATTTTCTTTTGGATTTTCTATCTGTTAGCACACTCAAACATAGGACACTAAACATACGTAAAACTGTTGCTATTTTCAAATGTTGTATTTTTTCAATTTAAATTCTAACAACTCTGTTTTTAGTTAGGACGATACGACGATACAACAAATAGCACACCCCTTGCGAACAACCTTATCAATTTTTTATATTTTTTACAAAATAAAAAATGCTCCTAAAAATGAAAAATATGCACAAATATGCGTTAAAAAGCACAAAATATGCATTAAAAAATCACCAAATATGCATTTGTTCTAAATTTGATGATTCGGATAAATATTTAGTCCATATTAGTTTTGGACTATAGAGAAAAAACATGCATTTGCATGGAATTTCTTTCCCTAGTCATTACGGTTAAAAACAACTACTGATTACTACACAAACAACTTTCATGTAGTAACTGTCAAACTTTTTTAGAGTATCGAAAATTCAATGCCTCATTTTGTTCGTTTTGTGATGTTATTAGGGTTTATGTCCCGGGAATTCCCGGGACGGGATTCCCGGGAATCCCGCCCTTTTTTGGATACCGCAATCCGGGAATTTTGTGCGGGATTTCCCGGGATTTTTTTAAATTCTTTTACAGAAGTTTTAGCTAGTATTATTGTAATTTTGGAAGCTTTATTTAAATTTAAAGCATTAATTTTTTGAAATGAATTTAAATAAAAAATATTTAAAATTAAAAAATACGATTTAAAATTTAATAAACTGAATTAGGCCAAATTGTTTTTGGATGTCAGTTGCATTTGGTATAGTTAAAGAGAAAAAAATTTTATCAACCATTACCAAGTTTACCAACAAAAATACTTGTATTGTACTTCGGAAAAATTTTCTTTAAAATTATCTTGGCTCAAATAAAGCAATATTTATATAGGCTGGTTTACACTACAATATTTTCGGAAAGATTTGCCTTGCCTATATGTTTTGCATGTGTGCTAAAGTAAAATCGTACCCAAAATCTTATAGTGTTCCAAATACCTCCAAAAAACTAGGCATTAAAATTAAAAAAATTATTAATATTTTCGTATTTTCAATTGACATACGTATTTTTAGTTTCTTTTACTTCAAATAATTTCATTTGAAGTTCAATTGCTATTCCTTTATTTTATTTGTATTTATTAAATATTGTTTATTTTTAAAATAATAAGATGCTTTTTTCAAATTATTTTGGATTTTTTTATATGTAAATATAAAATACAACTAAATATGAAAATTAAATAAATTCTTTTTAAGAAGTTGTGGCATAAATTTCTATTCAAGAAAATCAATTAAAGTTAAGAAAATATATAATAATATTTTAGTGTTTAATTTTATAATACAATTTAGGTTTAGGCGTATTTGCCTAAAAATTGGTGTGAAAATACTCACTTTTAAACTTTTTTATAAAAATAATTCTAGACCGATACTTCTGAAAATCTTCATAGAAAGAAGCAAAATATCTAGAAATAGAAATTTTTGGATTTCATATTTAAGGAATATTTAAGCAAAAAATCTATCTTAGTTCTGACTATAAAACTGGTCCGATACAAGTTTGCACCCATTAACAATTCCAATATATTCCAGAAAAGCGATGAAAATAAAATACGCGTGACTCAATTTTTCTATATCAATTCGTTTAACCGTTTAAACAGCGAAATTATTATTTAGTTAATATATTTCTAAGAGTTTTTTAAAATTAAGACGGCCTTCCATATAAATATATTACTTAAATATTAATTCACGGTTTAAATTGTTAAATGAATTGATCTAGAAAAAGTGGAAGACAAGGATATTTTATATTTAGTCCGTTTTTCAGAATATACATATTAAATACATATTCTCATGGCTACAACCAAAACATGAACTTTTTCGGACGGTGTTTTAATAGAAATCGAGTTATTCAAGTACAACATATGTCGAATTTATATATTTTCTAACGAGCGGGAATTCCCGGGATCCCGGGAAATTCTTAAAAAAATCCCGCTGTCCCGGGAAATGAAAAAGTCCGGGAAAAGAAAAACCCTAGATGTTATATATATATATTAGATAAGAAAAAACCTACAAAATTTTTCTTCCATTGGAGAATCAACACGCTCTGCTAATACAAGAAATACAAATATTAACTTACATTGTTAAGTTAATCGCTGGATTACTGCGTTGCTTTTACACATGAAAAAGTACTGTCCAGTATACCAAAGTAGGTACTACATTTTCCATCCCTGAAACACATTCCATAATGAAGAGAAATACTGGTCAGAGCAAATGGAGGGAAAATGGTGTTAAATATTTATTTAAATATGTAGTTTTTGAGTTCTTATTATAGAAAACCAGATCTTTTGTAGTCAAGATACAAATGATAGACAGTTTTGTACTTTACCCACCATCGCCTTACTATAAAGATGTTAGATTGTTAATATTTGTGGTAATAGAAAAAACAAAACTGGGTAACATAGAAAAAAATTTGTAAATGCCTCGAGGTTTTAGTTAACACCACTTTACAGACAATGTAAACTGTCTGTCTAGAAGACAAAGTTTCATTAACTTGTTTTGCAGGCAATACTAAAAGCAATACTAAAATGCTATTGCTATTTTTAAAGAATTTTTTTTATTTAATTTAAAATTTTAGAGAGGCTTATAATGAACATTTAAAAAAAATTTCAATATTATACATATACTGACAACCACACTATTATTATTCAAAAGAATAATTTTTTGTAGAAGTTTGGATTTTAATGTTGGTTGTTTTTTGTATTAATTTATATAATTCTCATATTCTTTTTTGTAAAATTGTTTGCTTATGTACCCTACGGGGAAAGGGACCGGTCCCAGATGACACGTAGGATAGGTCCCAAGGGGGCGGAAACCGGTCGTTGATCGGTCTTTTTGTTTGAAAGAGACATATCACTTTAACATGGCGTTGTCATTGGAAATGACCAATTGCCACAGTTTAGACACCTTGTGACAGTAAGGTGGTGTGTCTAAAAATGGCTTTTCAAATAAACTAATAAAAAATTAGGAATTAAAAATAATCTACTTGGCGTCGAAGTAGGGCTCGATAACACAACTCCCTGCTTGTAAGGCAAACGCTTTACCGTCTGAGCTAATGTTGCTTATGCGTGATGGCTGGCTGATGGTAAACTTATATATTTTTCGTTTCTGTTCAAATAAAAAAGAAAAAGAAAAAAACAAACACTACAAGCAAATAAAAAAAATGGAAAAGAAAAAAATAGAAAAGAAAACAACACTAACACACACACAAATATAGTGGAAGTGCCTTCAGTATGCCCCGGATTGACCGGTCACGGGATAGGTCCTTTAATGGCAGTTGACTCGTTTTTTGCTTTGGCCATAATTAAATAAAAAAATCAATTAAAAATTAGAAAATTATCTCAAAAACTCTGATAATATAAATAAAAATTTAAAAAATTGCCCTTAAGTTAAAAAGAAAATTAAATGAAATACCAATTGTTAAAACTAAAACAGCTTTAACATTAAAAAACGTTGAAAATACAAAACTTAAAATTTTTTAGAAAAAAATTATAAAAATTTAAAATAAAAGCTAAAATAAGCAAATCGTAAAAAATACAGTTCAAAATAAATAAAAGAGTAATATAAATAAAAAAAATATTTTAAAAAATATGCCGCGAATTTTTTTTTTTATTTTGGTATCGGTCAAGTTTTTTAAAAGCAACAGTGAAAGTAACGAATCAGAAAATACTTAGAAAATTAATTCATTCTCTTTGGTTCATATTCGTACTAATTTAGTTATATGCCTTCGGTTGACCGGTCACGGGATAGGTCCTTGGAGGGCAATTGACTCCTCATTCCCCCTAGGGTAGATACTCAGACAGAAATTACGAACGCTACGTAAAATAATGCTCTGGCAGAACACTGATTTTATAAAAATTACTGGGCGCTGTGGTGTAATGGTTAGCACATTGGACTGTTACACATAAGGTTGCGGGTTCGATCCTCAACCAAGGGAACATCAATTTATGAAAAATAATAATATGTGTGAGTTTTTTCTATCCCTCATACATATCGCAGGGTCCTCCATCGGTGTTCCCATAACACTTAACGCCACCGAAGTAAAATAATATAACAGGGCTATGGACTAAAAAGCTTCGGCAAGGTTTGCCAACTCTCCACCAGATGGCGCCCAATAACTGTTCTAAGATTCACCAACTCGGGAAATTACATTGTTGCCACATTTGAAGCCCTTTATCTTTCACGACCTGTCACTTCTTCTCTATCCCCTTTCCAAAGAAAGCAACACGTTAATAGGAAGAATTTCCGGGGTATTGCTCCTCTTTAAAAAAAATCAGAGATCCAAAATATTTGAAATCTTTCTAAAAAAATCAGATAAGAAATGCCAAAATTTAGCAAAGATCACAATTAAAGAGAACTGAGCTTAATTAAAAAAAATCTGTTTGCTAGTGTTTGAGTTAGAGTGATATTTGTAAGATGTATCCTGAGGGTAGCCTGTGAGTCTAGGAATAAAAATAACTCATTTTACCAGTATGGACTCTAAACTATAACTCGTAAATATATTTTTGAAGATTTTGCAAATATTTTTTTTTCTGTTTGAAAATGTTAGTTTTTTTTTCAAATTTACGAAATTTTGATTTACACATCCTGCTCGCTTTAACACCGTTCGTTGTACAAAAAAAGTTTGTAGGCTAAAAATGTAGTCGAATGTGCTTTCTATGTACATATAACAATTTCTTTTATAAAAAATTGTTATTTACTCAAAAACCACTTAAGATCGCTTTTTGGCGGCCGTAGTCATTAGAGAGTTAATAAAAAAGATTCATTTAAAATACTTTCACTTCTTAGCCGTTTTCTGTTCTGACCCCCACATTAAAAAAATTCAACCTGTTTCAAAAAGTTTTAGATTTTTAAACGTTTTTTCTTTTTATTTATTTTGGTAAAACAAAACACAAACAATATTAAATCCCATTAAGAATTAAATGGAAAAGAATTAAGGTCAATGAAAAATTAAAACAAAAAAACAGAAAGTAACAAGACAAAATGAAATAACGACTCAGCAACTTGTTGCATAATCCAGTATAGAAACAGAAAAAACTACGAAATCCCTTTGTTTTTGTGTGTAACACGACGGAGAACAAGTAAAATAAAAAGATATAAAAATTTTAGTACTTAATTTTATAACGGTCATTAAAAATCAAAATTATCATTATTATAAATGTACGATAGTTATCATTATGATCAGGATCATGATTGATACTGAAACCAACTAAAACTATAAAGGCGAAGTTCGATGTTGCCACACTTTCAAAATAGCAGTTTTGACCAACCAACCAATTACCCATGCCTTCTGACTTAGGGCGAACTTTCAGAATTTATATTTGTTTGAAACTTTTTATATTTTGGAAGCAAGGTTACCCAAGCGAATAACTGTAGGGTAACGGTATTAAAATTTGTCTTTTTCGCTATAGGTAAAGTTATCGAAACAACAAAATCATGTTAAAAAAAATGAAAACAAGTAGAATTATAGCAAATTTTTAATTTTAAGGTACTAATAATGCATATTTAAGCTCTAAATTAGTGCTGGTTGTGTCAATTAAATGCTGGTACTTTCAATAAACCCAAGTAAAAAAATTGATATGGAGCCATATGAAGTTATATTTAATTATATATAATCTTTTATGTAATTAGATATAATTATATCCGAAAAATGAGAACGTCTTATTGTATCATATTGTATCAAATTGTATACAATTGTATACAATTTGGTACAATTTCATACAATTTTATGCAATTCGATACAATTGTATCCGAATTTTGTCCTCATCCAATTACATCAAATTATATCTTTTTGTATAAAATTATATAAAATGTTATAAAAGTGGACATAGTTTGATACAATTATATCTAAATATTAACCTTATACTTTTTATCATATTATATAGGACCATATCTAACAATATACAAAAATTATTTTTTTAAATAAAAAAAAATGTTCAATTACTTGTAATTGTAATTGTTCTTTTCTAAATTGCAATTACAATTAATTGTAGTTGAGTTTTTTTTCAATTACAATTACATGTAATTGAGTAATTGCATGTGTAATTAATTACAAAATGTAATAGCAAATTGAAAGAAAATAACTCAATTAGGCTAACATCAACGAAATTCTAACAATGCTATTTTAATCTTCTGTTATTACTGTTTTTGCTGTTATTTTGTTTTAGTTTTTGCTGATTCCTATGGAATTCGACTCTGATCGATAACTTATAAAGCACAGAGAACGACAACGAAAATATTTCCTAGATAGTAGTTCGCGATTTAAACTGTTAAACGAACTGTTCTAGAAAAAGTGGAAGTCATGGATGTTTTATATTTAGCCCTTCTTTCAGAATATATTAAGTAGATTTTGTCATTTGTACAACCAAAGATGAACTTTGTCGGACGGTGTTTTAATAGAAATCGAGTTTTTCAAGTACAACATATGTCGGATTTATTTATTTTCTATTGAGCGGGAATTCCCGGGATCCCGGCAAATTCAGAAAAAAATCCCGCTGTCCCGGGAAAAGAAAAACCCTATATACAACCAAGATATAATATAAAAAATCAGTCAAGTGTAAGTTATAGAATAGAGAATTTCGTATTAGAGCTTCAGTGTTGTTAATGTTATGGGTGCGTAAGCCATTTTTGACTCATGCTCCTAAACAAAAACAAATTACTCACGCACGAGCATTTCGTTTCTTACTCAGCACACATGAGTATATTAAAAACTTACAATCAGAAAATTCTCACGCAAAACAGTAAAAATTACTAAAAACATATGATGCAAAAAATAAACTCACACACGAAGCATGCACGGATTATTCTTACTCACGCTCACGCACGAATCACTTAAGTATAGTAATTATTACTCACGATCACGTGTGAATAGCGTGACTCACGAACATTTCGTGTCACCCGCCAATCCCTAGTAATTACTAAATCTCAAACTAGTTCAAAATCATTGATAACATGGAACCAAATATAATATAATGCGGTTTTATATGGACCTTATATATTTTTATATAAAATCACTTTGAAAAAATTGCCTATGTGGGATGATATATAATTATAGATGATTTTATAAAGAACGTTATAAGTTATATATGGGTTCATATTCGTCAATATATAATCATAACTAACACAAATTATAAAATATTTTTTATATGGATCCACATAGTTTTATATTATTATGTATAGTATCATACTAAATTATATATAAACGTATATGTAATTATATCTTTTATATGTTACTTTATGTACTTACATATAGCACATACATATATATGTAGGCCAGTATGTAATAATATAAAATCACATATGTCTCCATATTAAAACCTTTGAGGAAAAAATATCTAATATATGACTATATAAAAGTATAAATGCTTGAATTTAAAAGCATATGTTGCCATATGTAACTATAAGTTACTATATGCAATTAGATAAAATAATATGTGATTATATCAAAACTTTTTTACTCGGGAAGTAAATTTTTTTGTCTCATGTCTATCAACGTTAAGTATTTAACTCTTTCACTACCCTTGTACACTACAGTGTCCACATCTTTAAAAGAATATATAAAATTTAATAATGAAAAAAAAACCTTTTATTTTTTGAAAAATCATTATATGTGACCTTCTCCGAGAAAAGGGACCTAGTGTGTCAAAAAACGGGTTTGGACTTAAGAGTGGATTCTGGTACCTAAAAGGGTGTAGAATAAGATGAAATGAGTTAGATTTCTGATAAAAATTTATTTACCCCATAAAAACGTATAAAACGAACTGTGTGTGTTCAAAGTGATAATGCGTTATGAAACTTTAAATGCGTTCTTCTCAAAACTTCATTTTCACACACTAGGTCCCTTTTCTCGGAGAAGGTCACATATGTATAAGCAGTTAAACACGGCAATATAGTCGCGACATTTGTTAAGGAAGTCTACTTTTTTGAATATACCATAATCTCCTAGAAAATGGGGGTTTGGTGTTTCTCATAAACTAATGAAGATAGATAATTGTAATTTGGCATATAGCTTCACTTTATGATGAGAAGAAAACCAACCAAAGAATTTTTGGCTATTCGGATGTTTAAAGGGTAAAACGAGCATGAGAAGTTTCAAAAATCGATTTTCGAACGTCATTTTTTGTAGATTAGAGGGGGAAGGGTCCAAATATGTTACATATTTTTTCTAATTTGAGGAATCAACAAGAATCTGAAGTTAAAGTAACAATACATCCGCAAACAAAAAGTCGGTAGTGAAAGGGTTAAAGCAAATCTACGCTAAACCGATTGTAGTATAAAAAAATTTTACACAGGTTATCTTTATAATTGTTCCGTTACAATCGTCATCAAAAGTCATCAAAAGTTTTTAGGAAGTAATAACGCAAATAACACTATGCGACAGTCAAAATCGGGATGGGATGAAACTAACGGGAAATGTTATATCGGTCAAAAACAAGTTATACGTGTCCCGGGGTTTCGCTGTGTCACCCCTAGGAATCGAGATATATCTTTTTTTTACATAACTCGAGAATCACTAGTCCGATTTTGCTTAAACAATTTTAAAAAAATTAAAAATTACAATTCCTTTAATCTGTTCATATAACGTTTTTCTATATACTCAACAGTTTTGCCGGTAAAAATAAATGTTTGTTACCGCTACCATAAAAATCAATAACCTTTTGTTTATTACTTTTTTTTAATATTTTAGGCAAAAAATATTTTTTTCTTCATACATTTATTTTTACCGGCAAAACTGTTGAGTATATAGAAAAACGTTATATGAACAGATTAAAGGAATTGTAAATTTTAATTTTTAAAAGAGAATCAAAGGTCAAATCGATATATCTCGATTCCTAGGGGTGACCGAGCCAGTGTTGCCAACTCTTGAAGGCAGGAAAGCACCGTGAGCATTATGAAAACGGGTAAAAAGGGTAAAAATTTACCGAAAATGGGGTAAAAAAGCACGATATAAATTTTTTGAAAAATTTAAATCAAGAATTTAAAAACAAATTTTAACTTTGAAAAATCGTGTAAAAAAGTTTTAAAAAATAACCAAAAAAGGGGTAAAAAAGCACCAAACTAATATTTCAAAATTTTGAAGTTTAAATGTTAGGAAGTTACTATTTAAAATTGTACTACAAACATTGTGCAATAATGTATTTCTTTTATAGTTCGTTTTATTTTTTAAATTTTGACAGAAAATTCAACAAAAATTTTAAAAAACGAGAACAAATACCAAAAATATAAACTGTACAAAAAGCACTAAAAGCACTGCTTGAAATATGAAAAAGCACCGTAAATACCCGCTTTTTTTAAACGGGTATTTGTAAAAAATCACCGGGTACGGAAAGGAAAAAAGCACCAAAAAATACCCGAAAAGCACTGAAATGGCAACACTGGACCGAGCGAAACGCCGGGACACGTATAACTTCTTTTTTACCGATATAACTTTCCCCGGTAGTTTGAACCCTTCCCGATCACTGACCCCTACCATTTGTCTCACAGTGTAATTTACGGTAGATATGAAAATGTATAAACGTTGAGTTTTCAACGTTGTGTAATTATCCGTGTTGAAAGTTAACGTGCACATTAAACACATTTTTATGCACTTTGAGTTTTTTTATGAGTTAACGGATATAGTTAACTGGAAAACACAGCTAATATACAGTGAACAAAAAAAAAGTTGGACACTATATAAAATAAATGAACAAAGAGATGACAAAGCAAATTGTGGTGAAATGTTTTGTTGTTTTTCTTTTTACTTTGATATCTTATATGTTAAATGACGCTCCTAGACGAGAACAAGAAATTCTCATTGAGTTTGTGTTTTAACCTAATAAATATTTCTGGAAATTCTAAAACGTCGTTCCTTGCCGATTTGCTTAGGGAAATGCCTTCAACAGATTGTTTTTCACAATTTTCAAGATAAGTTTTGGGATTTTAGCACATTTAATTCCTTTAATGCTATTATTGTTTGTCCCGATGAAAATAAATTTGGAACAACCATGTTATTTGAATTTTTTTCAAACAACATAAGCACATTGTACGTGCAATTTACAGTAATTTTATGCTTTTCAATATCTTCTTTCGTTTTTTGTATTTTTTTTAAATTACAGCTCGTTTCATTTTAATATATAATGGGTCCAACTTTTTTTTGTTCACTGTATGTTAATAAGAACTAATTTGTTTGAAATAATCTATTAATCATCCAATTTATGTCAATGAAATAGACAAACGAGGTAATTTTGTTTTAAAAAACTAAACTTCTATGATGAGTAAGATTTTTTAAATAAACATTTGCTATCAATTACTTTTGTACTTAAAAATAAAACCTTGTTAAGGCGTAGTAAATTGTTTTTCCCATGAAGAAATTTCACTCGAACTTTAAAGGCCTCAAATTGTAATTTATATTGTGAAAATTAACAATTGTTTTTATTTTATAAGAAAGACGCAATCACAATAAACCAAAAATATCGCTATTTCACCAGAAAAATAATATTCTTTCATATAAAATTTGCATGAAAACAAATTCTACACAATTTGCACATCAAGCTCATTATCATGAAGAATCATGTTTATATTTGTAGTATAACAGTTTTGTTTTTCATGTGAAACCCGAACAACTTAATATACTTAACTACAAAATTCTTTATTTAATAAACAACTGATAACGTGGAATTACAATTTTTCTAGTTTTTATTTTTACAAAGTTTAAACAATAAATTTCGTTAATTAATTTTTAATGCCTTTTAAAGATTATAAGAAAAATAATATAAAAAATATAATTTATAAAGTAGTGATAATGAAGAAATTAATTTCCAAATTTAATTACAATATTGACAATATTTTTTTATCAGTGTTGTCAATTGATTATAGGAAAGTAAATTATGGTTTATAAAATAATGATGTATTCGAAAGCCTATAATTTTTGAAATCAAATGATATTTAAAAGATACAATAAGCGCATTTTTTAATAACCTGGATTTAGAGTCTTTCATACAAAAAGTGGATTTATTAAATAAAAACAAAAAGTTGGATTTATTTATCTGGGTTTACACATAACAATAAAAACACAAATCTATGAAACATTCTGTTAATTGAACGTCAGAAAAAAATACGTATGAAAGTTAAAAGAGAAACAAAAAAATTGAAAAATTAGCAAACAAAAGCTTTTTCTTTAAATTTTTGTGTTAAATATGTTAAAAGAAACTACACCTCATCAAATACTTATTTTCCATCCAGGACAAGGAGAAATAGCTAAAATAGAAATGGCAATTTTCCACTCTGCTGTGAGTAATTTAATTAAATACAATCGGTGAACTTTAAATAATGCAGTCGATTGATTGTGTAGAAATATAAATTGAATTGAAAGACTTTTTCTTGTTGTTTTGTACAAAATATAACAAAGCATTTAAAGTTACAATAAAATTCTGCATCATTGTATTTATTACTAAAAATTAGGGTGTAAGAAGGTCGGATAGAAAAATTCTGTTAAAATAGTTGGAAGCTAACTACATCTATTGAGCACTTTGAAAACTACTTTTTAGATTTATTAAATCCAAGTGATTAAAAAAAGCGGTTAATACTAAAAATAAAATTCGAAAACAGCTACAACCAAAAACTATAATTCTAGATTTGGCATCAAAATTTCAATGAAAACAGCTTGGCAATTTTAATGCAGGGTTGGCAATAGGGTTTGGAATTCCTGAGAAAAATTTACTTAATTCCAGGAAAAACAGTAAATGCAGAATAAAATCTAATTTTTTAACTTCTTTATACACAAAAATACATTTTTCATTGTAAATTTGTGAAAAATTACTTTTGAATAATGAATTCTTGTAGTACGTTCTTACTGTTGAATTTAACCTCAGAATTTATTTCTTTTTCTCACTTTTACTATATCCAAAAAATCAAAACAACAGAGTAGAAATATTTGAAGATGACAAAGCAAATTGTTGTAAATTTTTTTGTTGTTGTTTTTGTTTTTTCTTTGACATTTTAAATGTTAAATAATGCTCCTAGATAATTTAACTTAACAAATATTTCTAGAAATTCTAAAAACGTCGCACGTCATGGACAAAAATCAAAAAAAAAATTAGTCTCAAATTAAGATTAAAGATACATTTTTTGAAAGTAAATAAAGTTACTCAAATAAATGTGAAAAAAATATTTGGTGTGACTGCTTTTACCACCACGAAAGGGCGCTAAACTCAGAGAATTTTTTACAAAAATAACTGAACAGAAAAATGTGTTTTAATTGTTTCACGAAAATAATTCTCAAAAATACATTTTTTTAAAAACTGGTTCGAAGATTTTTTCTTAATTACTTCAATATATTTGTAGTTAAATTAAAATATAGATTTTAGTATATCTTTGCAAAATAATTATTTATTATTTCTCCTAAAAAGACATTTTTTTTTGTTGAAAATCCAAAAATTACTTAAGTTTGATGGAGTATAAAAAAAAATTATATAAAATTAGATATTTTTCCTTTTTTTGTAAGTTTATACTGTTATATAATAGATCATTAAAAAATTAGTTACTATTTTTTACCACAAATTAAAAAAAATGTTTTTTTTTGAAATTCCTAAATTCATGATTTTTACTCAAATTTCACTCATTTAAGAGTGTTTATTGTAAAGCGGTATAGGAATCCATGTGAACCTTCTATTTTAGGTATAGGATGTGTTGAGCGGACTTAGGTAAAACACTACGAGGAACATTTTTGTGGTACATTCTAACCCTCTAACTCTTCAATGAAAGGGAATTTGTTGGCCCTTTTTAAAAAGTTGAAAGTTCCCTTCAATTCACCCAAGTGTTTTACGAAATTACCCTACGGGGAATGAGGAGTCAACTGCCCATCAAGGACCTATCCCGTGACCGGTCAACCGAAGGCATATTACTAAATTAGTACAAATATAAACAAAAGAAAATGAATTAATTTTCTAAGTATTTTCTGATCCGTTATTTTCACTGTTGCTTTTAAAAAAACTTGACCGATACCGAAATAAAAAATAAAATTCGCGGCATATTTTTAAAAATATATTTTATTTATTTTACTCTTTTATTATACCCTACACCACTATGTGGTCAGGGTATTATAAGTTTGTGCTGATGTTTGTAACACCAAAAAATATTGGTCGTAGACCCACCTTATAGTATACCGATTGGTTCAGAATTTTTTTTTATTTCGATTTAACGATGTCCGTCTGTCCGTCCGTCCGTCTGTCTGTCTGTCTGTCTGTCTGTCCATGCAATCTTGTGCGCACTCTACAGGTCGCAAATATTAAGATATTTTGATGAAATTTGGTACGCAGACCTATGTTGGCCCAAGGACGAACAAGTTTGATTTTCGTGAACATCGGTCCATGTTTAGACCTAGTGCCCATATAAGGGTCCTACCAAAATTATACTGTTTATACGCTGCAGTTCGCAAATATTAAGATATTTTGATGAAATTTGGTACACAGACCTATATTGGCCCAATAATGCAGCCTATTGATTTTGGTGAACATCGGTCCATGTTTAGACCTAGTGCCCATATAAGGGTCCTACCAAAATTATACTGTTTATACGCTGCAGGTCGCAAATATTAAGATATTTTGATGAAATTTGGTACACAGACCTATATTGGCCCAATAACGCAGCCTATTGATTTTGGTGAACATCGGTCCATGTTTAGACCTAGTGCCCATATAAGGGTCCTACCAAAATTATACTGTTTACACGCTGCAGGTCGCAAATATTAAGATATTTTGATGAAATTTGGTACACAGACCTATATTGGCCCAATAACGCAGCTTATTGATTTTGGTGAACATCGGTCCATGTTTAGACCTAGTACCCATATAAGGGTCCTACCAAAATTATACTGTTTATACGCTGCAGGTCGCAAATATTAAGATATTTTGATGAAATTTGGTACATAGACCTATGTTGGCCCAAGGACGAAGCCTATTGATTTTGGTGAACATCGGTCCATGTTTAGAACTAGTGCCCATATAAGGGTCCCCCCAAAATTGGCTTGGTTACAAACTGCAGGTCGCAAATATTAAGATATTTTAATGAAATTTGGTGCGCTGACTCACATTATAGAAAATTTTGACACAAGCCCCATTTTAACCCATTCGAATTTCGGATCCAAACAATACACCAGACTGGTGTAGGGTATTGTATAGTCGGCATGCCCGACTTTAACCTTTTTACTCGTTTATTTTTAACTTTATTTTTTCACGATTTGATTATTTTAGCTCTTATTTTAAATTTCTATAATGTTTTGCTAAGAAATTTTAAGTTTTGTATTTTCAACGTTTTTTTAATGTTAAAGCTGTTTTAGTTTTAACAATTGGTATTTCATTTAACTTTTCTTTGTAACTTAAGGGGAATTTTTTAAATTTTTATTTATATTATTAGAGGTTTTGAGTTAATTTTCCAATTTTTAATTGATTTTTTAATTTAATTATGGCCAACTCAAAAAACAAGTCAACTGCCATTAAGGGACCTATCCCATGACCGGTCAATCGGGGGCATATTCAAGGCACTTCCACCATATTTGTGTGTGTTAATGTTGTTTTCTTTTCTATTTTTTTCTTTTCCATATTTTTTTTATTTGCTGTGTGTGTGTTTGTTTTTTCTTTTTCTTTTTTATTTGAACAGAAACTAAAAACATATAACTTAACCATCAGCCAGCCATCACGCATAAGTAACATTAGCTCAGACGGTAGAGCGTTTGCCTTACAAGCAGAAGGTTGTGTTATCGAGCCCTTCTTCGACGCCAAGTAGATTATTTTTAATTCTTAATTTTTTATTAGTTTATTTGAAAAGCTATTTGTAGACACACCACCTTACTGTCACAAGGTGTCTAAACTGTGGTAATTGGTCATTTCCAATGACAACGCTATGTTAAAGTGATATGTCTCTTTCAAACAAACAGACCGATCAACGACCGGTCTCCGCCCCCTTGGGACCTATCCTATAATCAGAGAAGAAATGTTAACACGTTGATTATTAACAGAAAAACATCTTTTAAAATTCAGAATATATCAATTTTAATTCAGAAAATATCATTTGAAATTCATAAAAGATCGTTTAAAAATATCAATTGAAATTCGGAAAATATCAAATGAAATTCCTACGGAATTCAGTGATTTTTAATTCATGTAATCTTAGTTGATGTTTTCTGAAATTTAATTGATATATTTTAAATTTTAGATGATGTTTTCTGAATTAGAACTGATATATTTCGAATTTCAATTAATGTTTTTTATAATTTTAATTAAAATCACGTGTTTTTTTCTTTGAATTTCCATTATTGATTTCTTAATTTCAATTGATATTTTCTTAATTTTAATTGATATCTAAATTCAGAAAATTCAGATTGATGATTTTCTGATTTTTATTAATATATTCTAAACTTCAAATGATATATTTAAAAGGGAGAATCTTAATTTCAATTTCAAGGTAGTAAAAATATCGGGATTGGTAATACGCTCCGCAGAACACAGGGCTACACAACAAAACTGCTATAGATTAGAACCCCCATGGTAATTCACGTAGAATAGGACGTCCATTAGACCGTACCACATTACAGGCAAAAAAAAGTGCCCTGTACACCTTCGAATATAAAGTATTTTTGCAAGGCAATTTCGAATTTTGTTTTTTTTGCCGAACGGCATTTACAGTCGGATTTTAAAATGTGATATATCGATTTTTTACCTCGAGGAGACCAATGTTTTGCTATAAGGAAAAATACAATGAAAAAAAAAAATTTAAAAGGTGACCCCTACGTTCGGCAACAAAAAAAAATTTCTGTTGGAATTATCGAAAAACTTCCGTAGCAAAAGTTTAATGTTTTTTTACGAGCTTTAATTTTCTGAAATTAGGGTTGTACATTAGGGTAGTAGGAACTGAGATCTGGTGGGTAAATACTAGAACGGGATACTTGAGTTCAATGGCCCTTAGAGCAAAACATTGGTTCCTTCGAGACAAAAACATCGATGCATCATACTTTAAGATCCGACTGTAAATGCCAATGATATAACGAAAAATTTAAAAAGATGACCTTTACGTTCGGCAAAATTTTTTTTTTCGAAACCTCCTCTCAAAACTAATTTAGATTCGACCGCGTACGGCGAACTTTTTTTGTGGTACGGTCTAACGTCCATCTCACACCTGGAAACGCCAACTTGAATCTGAAATTAATCAAAGCGGCCTAAGCTGGAGAAAAAAAAAAAACTTCTTGCATCAAGAAGAACCAAGTGGAGAGTGTTCGTTGTGGCCCTTTGTTTCTATTAAGCAACCATAGGATAAAATATATCTACCCGAGTAAAAAAAATTGATCTCGCGCAATATCTAATTATATCCAATTTGATATTGTTTAAGATCTGCTGTAATATCTAGCTGATCCAATTAGATCTCAAAATTGGGTGTATCCAATCATATCGTATTAGATCCCATTGTATATATGGGGATAAACTAAGATCAAGTTATATCTCAACATTGGGAGGTCCAGTGATATCTTTGGGGATAAACCTAGATCTATTTTGATCCGAAAATTGGCGGATCCAGCTATATATTTGCGGATATTTTTAGATCTAATTTGATCCGAAAAATGGCGGATCCAATTAGATCCAGCTATATATTTGGGGATAAACTTAGATCTAATTTGATCTCAATTTTGGCAGATCAAATTAGATCCGGCAATATATTTGTGGATAAACGTATATCTAATTTGATCCGAAAAAGTGGCAGATCGAATTAGATCTAGCTATATATTTGGGGATAAACTTAGATCTAATTTGATCCGAAAAATGGCACATCGAATTAGATCCAGCAATATATTTGTGGATAAACTTAGATATAAATTGATCTGAAAAATGGCAGATCAAATTAGATCCAGCAATATATTTGTGGATTAATTTAGATCTAATTTGATCCGAAAAATGGCACATCGAATTAGATTCAGCAATATATTTGTGGATAAACTTGGATATAAATTGAATAGAAAATTGGCAGATCAAATTAGATCCAGCAATATATTTTGGGATTTAGTAAGACCTAATTTGATCCAAAAAATGGCAATTTGTTTCGGTATTAAAATGGCAGATCGAATTAGAAACAGCAATATATTTGGGGATTGACATCTAAAAGTATCCATAAAAATGACAGATAAAATTAGATGCCGCATTATATTTGGGTACTACGTCTTATCTCCATTTATTTGGGATTAAATAAGATCCCAGACATATATTGCCAACTGTTCAAAAAATAATAGACTGGCAGAGCACTGATTGTATAAAAATTACAATATTTTGTTAAAATAAGGTTTAAACTCAGAAGGTAACGAGTTCAATATGCATTTCTTTTACAAAATTAATTTCTTTTTATAAAATTAAAATTTTTTTTTCTATAAATTTTTTTTATAAAATTATATATTTATTTTTTTATTAAATTGAAATCTTTGAATAAAATAATTTTATTTACATCTTTTTGACGCTCTACACCATTTCCAATTGTATTAATTGTTTTAAGATTTATCAATTGTATTTCAGAAATAATCAATTGAATTTCAGTTTTATCAATTGTGTTTCAGAACTCATCAATTATTTTTCACATTGTATTTCAGAACTAGTCAATTGAAGTTCAGTTTTATCAATTGTGTTTCAGAAATTATTAATTGTATTTCCGAAATTCACAACTGTATTTCAGAAATTATTAAACTGTATTTCAGAAATTATCAATCGTATTTCCGAAATTATGAAATGTATTTGAGAAATTTTTCTCTATTAGCTATGAAATTCTGAAATAGATTTCATTATTTCTGGACACAACTAAATAAATAAATAATTAAATTTGCGTAATATTGTAGTTTCTGAAGTGCAAATAATATTTTGTGATATACAATTAAAATTTTCTAAAATACATTTAATAATTTCTGGAATACCTTTTTTCGATGCTTATAAGTTAGCTGGAAATGCTTTTATCATTCATTTAATTTGTAGCTATCACACATCTATAACAAGTCTCGTTAAATTAGAGTGTAGAGGTCTTGGCTGACAATCTGGTGGACTGGGTTAAATTTCATGTTTTTAAAAGCAAATATTAAAAAAGTTTTCTGAATTTTTTATTGAAAAATGTTTTTTGAAATCTATTTTTTTGCCAAGATAGTTAATGCAACGTTCTGCCAACGCATAACCGACCATCGCCAACGGTTTGCCAGCATTGTATATTAACATTAATTAACACTATATTTTTATTTTTAGGAAATACATTTTTATTTTATTATAAGTTAACATTAAATTAAATTTTAGATAATGGCACCAATTTGTAGTTGTAATTATTATATATTAAATCGTATATTCATAAACATTCTATACAGTTAGACGAGGTTTATGGAACTATTTAACTTTATAAAGTGTTTATAAATTATAACTTAAATTTACATATATATATGTTAAATGTACGTGAACAAATTGTTGATATGGACCCACAAATTGTATCTCAACTGATATTGGAATTATTGTAACATTACCATACATCAATATATATTAAATGATATACATATATTACAATATATGACACTGTATTATAAATATTGGTAATGAAGTAACATATCTGATAATATTTTTTATAGCGCCATACATAGTTTTACATTATTCAAATTAAACCATATATGGAATTGTATTCAAAATGTTGATGTGGTACCAAATTTGACCATATATTGTTTAAATTGTGCCATATATGACAATATATTGTTTAAACGATACCATATATGTCTATATATTAATATTGTTTAAATGACACAATATATCAATATATATGGGACTATATATGGTAGCATATATTATCATATCTGCATCTGTATTAAAAATGTCGTTCATCAGGTACTATATATGAGCATATATTGTTGAAATGGCACCATATATGACAATATATGGTTTAAATGGCACCATATATGGTAATATATTGCTTAAATAACACCATATATAAATATATATGGCACTATATATGGTAGCATATATTATTATATGTGGAACTGTATTAAAAATATTGTTCATGAGGTACCATATATGGGCATATATTGTTAAAATTGCACCATATATGATAATATATGGTTTGAATGGCACCATATATGATAATATATGGTTTGAATGGCACCATATATGATAATATATAGCTTAAATAACACCATATATAAATATATATCGCACTATATATAGTACCATATATTATCATATCTGGAACTGAATTAAAGATTTGGTTTATGAGGTACCATATATGACCATATATTGTTTAAATGGCACCATATATGATAATATCTAGTTTAACTGTCACCATATATAATTATATATTGTTTAAATGATACCATATATAATTATATATTGCTAAAATGCCACCATATATATTAAGATATAGTTCTATGTATAACTATATATGCAATAAGATCAACCATGTTATGTAATATATAATTATATATGCCATATCTAATATTATGAAGGCCGATATCTAATTAGATGAAATTATACATGGCATAATATAAGGAAAATTTTTCGGAAAAAACGTCATATATAATTATATATGGATATACATAACCACATATCTAATTATACATTGTAATATATGCCACATATGATTATATATAATTTTTTTTACTCGGGTACTTATAAAAATATCTCAAGGGGTCCGTAGAGTAAAGTTGCGTTTGCATCTGTTTTCAAATCCCGAGATTTCAATGGAAATCTCGACCCGAAATCTTGACAGTTTACATTTGCACTTTATGACAATAGCGAGATTTCGATTTGACAACTGTAGTTTTTTGTAAACAAAGTATAATAAAAAAAATAACCCTAAATTGATAATATTTCTAAAAACCATTTTATTCATTGGCGGAGTACAATGTACATTATTTTATGTAAAGATCTAACTCGAAATATATTAGTAAATTAGTTTTTTGTAAGAACGACAAGCTAGAAGCCAGATTTTGCAATATTTTGGTGGAAGGAAAACAAGCACTTCCCAATGCTTTCTTCTTGGTAATGTTTCGCGGGAAGCAAAAATTAGAACCACGCAACATAATCATAATCATCAGTATATTTCCATTGGGTCTAAAGTTATATTTTTAAAATTTTTTGCAATGCTCTAATTTCGGATAAAATGTGGCAACTAGAGTTAAAAGTATATAAGTAAAATTATTTTCTGCTTGATGATGAAATGATGATGATGTTGATGAAAACAAGTAGAAAATAATTTTACTTATATACTTTTACCTCTAGTTGCCACATTTTTTATCCGATTTTCATAAGTAATATCTTTTTGGAAAGGTTGTAATGTTATATTGTTTACAACTTCATTAGTTGTTTCAAAAAGCCACCGCAAAATGGCGCTAATCTAGCATTTATTAAAAATTGCAAAAAATTTAAATTTGGGCGCCTCAAAAAGAATTTTTTTTTTGATATGTCGTAGTGGAACTTTTTTTTCCTCATGCCAAAAGCTATCGAAAAATCGATGGCACAATATCAAAAAATTCTTGTCCATACAAATCGGCTCACTCTAATATACACAATACACGGTATATCAAATCTAAAGTTCTACATAGACCATCGATATTATTGATAAATTTTTGATTGTTTAAAAATTAATTGAAAGTCTGTTAGCTATACTGAAAGATAATCAAATAAATTGAAAAATTGAAAATAATTTGAATTTCTTGTTTTCAATTTCATATTATTGAATAGTGTGAGTGGGCAATATTGAAAATTTTATATTTTTTCGTTAAATAATATAAAAAGCATAAAATTAAATGCTAAATTAAAAATTTAATCATGATATCGCGGATTTTTGCTGGAAAACATTTTAAAGTGCATAATTTTTGCATGCAGGGTAAGAAAAGGAAATTGATTTATGAAAAATCAATTGATGAAAATCTGTGCCCGGCTTAATAAGAAATTAAACGTTCTTACTAATTCGCACACTTCATTACGGAAAAAATACGATTTTTAAAAACTTTTTTGCCATCTATCACTTGTAACGTGTCTGTTTAGTCTCTAAGCTAAATGTTATTAGAAAAATATAAATCAAATTTAAATTTTTCAATATTTCCTTTGTATAAAAAATCTAAATCACTTTTAATTTTTCAGTTTAATTTATAAACTTTCAATATTGGGGTACATACAATACTTTTTCAATTAATTTGCAAACAACCAAGATTGATCAAAAATTATAAAAATCTGTGGGGAAATAAATAAATAAATAAATTGTCAATATTGTCACCTACAGTTAATGTTCATTAATTTTGTTTACCACTTTGTACAAAATGTTCACTAAAGGAAAGAAGCCATATTAAAGATTTTTGCTGAACTGTTTGTCTTTTGTTGGCAAGAAACAAACTTAGACCACATTTTAGTGGTAAAAATCACTGAATTGTATTAAATACTCCCTGTATGGTCAGAAAATCACACACACATGTGTTTGTTACACGTTTCTGTTTTGTTTTCTTTCTATTCATCCTCACCACTTTTACATAGTAGGTGAACTGAGGTCAGGGAATTTTAACCTATTCTTGAAATGCATGAGTGAGTGAATGAATAAATGAATGAAAAGGCGGCTAAAAAGTTCATTCTTGAAAAATATTTTGCAGAAACAAAAAACACTTTCAAATAATAAAATCGATATTCAAATAGCGTAACTAAATATGTACGTAAAAAAGACAATTTATTGATGATATCAAGAACAGTTTTAACCTTTAGAAACCGATCATTCGGTGGTACCCTTCTTTATATTCTATACAAAGATAATTTTGCTGGACGAGTTTTAATAAAATTTTTCGCTAATTTAATGAAGTTTTTTCACAAAATAAATGAAAAATTTCTTAAATTTGATGAAAATTCTTCATATATTTTATGAATTTAGTTTTAATGAAACTTTTCCATTGAGTGTATGAAACTTTTGATACATAAAATGAAATTTTGCACATTTTATGAAATTTTGCACATTTTTTTCAATTGAAAACTTTCAATGGACAAGATCCAGTGAAACTTCATTGATTTTTTTGCAGGGAACAAAAAACGCAAACAAATCTTCGTTTCAATGGACAAGATCAAGTGAAACCTCATTGGTTTTTTTTGCAGGGAACAAAAAACGCAAATAATTCTTCGTTTTTTTTTTTGTTATTTAAGCACCGTTAGTTGTTTTTCACGTGGAAAATTTTCACTCAAACTGTTAAGGCCATAAATTGATGGAAATGCCAAATTTTGAACTACTAACAGCTCCAGAAAATACACAACTCAAAAATAAAAGTAGTTCAAATTTGGCATTTCCATCAATGAATTTAACACGTGCGTGTCATAGGAAAGATCAGATACTGCTGTAAATTTAACAATTTTTCAGTAGAAAACTATGCTTGTGCGTCATGTCGCTATGTGTTGTTGTATTGGTTTTATTTTATTTTTGTATATTATTTTATTGGATGTAGATAAAATAGTCATTCTTTTTGAAGTACTCCTTAATATTTTTGCTGGGATCGGCTTGAAAAACTGTTGGAGACTAATTAAAGCTTCTGATATTATTAACAAAATTTATTAAAATAAGAAATTTATAAAAAAAAAAATTAAAGTTTTTTTCGGTGGTTTTCGAATAATTTAGGAGTGTTTGTAAAAGCAAATACTTGGCACCACTGTGATATAGAGGAAAAGTAAAGTCAAAAACGTTTAGGCACAGCCTAAACTTAAATATAAAATTTGAGCTTTTTGCTTTAAATCTATTTTAAAAATTTCAACATGTTTTGCATATTGAATAGGTTTAAAAAAATTCCAGAGTATTTAATAAAATTCTCAACCACGTGTTTGTTTTTTTTATACGAAACTTCTCCTAACAGTTCCCCTTTTATATTAAAGTTTAAATTGGTTTCATATTTTTCAATAACGTCTGATGACAGCATTATATAAATATTTAAATATACATTTCAAAATAACAAACAAATAAATTCATTTCCCTCGTCTAAAATGACTAAAAACTTTATTTAATTTTCTACTTTGTGTCATTGTTAAGTATGATCGATATATGAGTATGAAGTATTTAACTAATTAAAAATACAAAATACTAACAAATAATTTAATGCAAAATTTAGAACCACATTTTTTGGTTTGTTTAATACAAACGAACCGATACAATGAGCGTATTCACAGTGCATGCTATTTTAAGTACTAAATTAGCATTTATCGTAAATTTGACATCTTCATACGGATTAAACCAACGACTATATAATTAAAAGACTTCACAACTCTCCCTACCTCTGTTAGGTCACTCTCTTCTTAATTTGTATCGAAAAATGTTGCCATAAGAATTACACATGTCTGCAAAGGCTAACATTTTTCGATACAAACTGTTAATGTTCGAAAGAGGCGATGAAAACCGCCTGGTTAAACTTCAAAACTCGCGCTATTTTACAACGAATGCCCATTAGCACTTAAACTGTAAATTCCTTCAATATTCTTTTTTCAAAATGTGAACACGTTAAAAAAAGCACTTAAGAAATGTATGTTCTTCAAGGTCGAATTGAAAATATTCTTCACCAAGTTTTGCTTACCCAAGTAAAAAAATTTTGATATCGTCATATATTATCATATAAAATTTTGTATAATTATATCTTGGAACATATATACCAAGATATACTTATATAAAATTATATAAGTATATCTTGGTATACTTATATAATTTTATTAGTATTATATCCATATATCTTGTTATATATGGCACAATATATAGTGCAACATATTACAATATCCAATTATATATAGCCCTATATATAGTTACATATGCCTCATATAATTATCTATAATTGTATCGAATTATATACCATTACCTCTAGTTGGATATGATTATATTATATTTGTTTAAATTAGTGTTTCAACTAAAAATTTTTTAAAAATTAGTTAAAACGTTTAACAGATTTTTCTACTGACGTATTATTTTAAGTGTACAACTGATGAAGAAATGCTCTCTGTAATGTCTTGTACGTTCCACTGGACAATCTACAATAGTTATTAACTATTGAAAACTAACTAAAATCTATTTAAAACAACTAATAAATTCATAAAAATAACTAACAAATTTTTATTACAAAAATTTTGAAACAACTGAAAAATTGGTAAAAATTAATACTTTTACAGAGTAATTTTTTGTGATATTTATTTTAATAACAAAAAAAAAATTTTTTTTCGATTTCATAATAATGTGAATTGCTTTATCCTACACTCGAAAAAGTTTGTCCCTAGAATCTACTGAAAATTACAGTTAAAACAAAGGTATGTGCAGTTAAAAAGGCGACAGAGGTATTTAGAATAAATAAAATTGTAATTATTTTTAACTGTTGAAAAGTAACTACCAAATGCATTAAAAATTACTAACAATGTAGTAAAATTAACTGACAAATTTTTACCACAAAACTTTCAAAATAACTGACAAAATAAGTAAAAACTACTGTTTTATTACAGTTAATTATTTTGGTATTATAAAAGTATATTTTAATAAAAAAAAAACAATTTGTTTCTTTCGATTACAACAAAATGTGTAATTACTTCATTGTACTTGAAGTTTTAAATAAAAATTCCAAACCATTCTCCAGTTATTCCGTTTTTATGCATTGGTGATACAATACAATTTACTGATTTTTATTTGGAAACTAAGAGTATATCAATAACGAGTAAAAAGGTTAAAGTTGGGCATGCCGACTATACAATACCCTACACCAGTCTGGTGTATTGTTTGGATCCGAAATTCGAATGGGTTAAAATGGGGCTTGTGTCAAAATTTTCTATAATGTGAGTCAGCGCACCAAATTTCATTAAAATGTCTTAATATTTGCGACCTGCAGTTTGTAACCAAGCCAATTTTGGGGGGACCCTTAAATGGGCACTAGTTCTAAACATGGACCGATATTCACCAAAATCAATAGGCTTCGTCCTTGGGCCAACATAGGTATATGTACCAAATTTCATCAAAATATCTTAATATTTACGACCTGCAGCGTATAAACAGTATAATTTTGGTAGGACCCTTATATGGGCACTAGGTCTAAACATGCACCGATGTTCACCAAAATCAAACTTGTTCGTCCTTGGGCCAACATAGGTCTGCGTACCAAATTTCATCAAAATATCTTAATATTTGCGACCTGTAGAGTGCGCACAAGATTGCATGGACAGACAGACAGACGGACGGACGGACAGACGGATATCGTTAAATCGAAATAAAAAAAAAAATTCGGAACCGATCGGTATACTATAAGGTGGGTCTACGACCAATATTTTTTGGTGTTACAAACATCAGCACAAACTTATAATACCCTGACCACATAGTGGTGTAGGGTATAATGACCACATAGTGGTGTAGGGTATAATAACAAATATAAACTAAAGAAAAACTCTTAAAATTCAATGAAATTTTGTATTTTTTAAATAGCATAAAAACAACTATTTAATGAAAAAATCCTGTTTTGGTAGTTATTTATTATGATATTCAAAATAACTGATTAAACAACTGTCATAAAATTAAAGTACTTTTCGTTAGTTGTTTTCTTAAATAAGTGTCAAAAAAGTTGTTCTATATTTTTTCTTAAAAAAACAACTGTAATTACGGTTAAAAACAACAACTACTAATTATTAAACAAACAACTGTCACGTAGTAACTGTCAAACTTTTTTGAGTAAAGATAAAATTTAAAGCCAAAATTCCAAACGGTTCTCCAGTTATTACGTGGGAGATACAGTAAAATTTTTTGCATTTTTTTGCAAATAGAATGTATCATAATAATAAATATGAATTAAAAAAGAATTTTTAGAAACTCAGCGAAATTATTTTTTAAATAACCAACAAAAATAACAATATATGTTTGTTATAATATTAAAAAATAACTGCTATAAACAACTGTTTTTATTTAAATAAATGTCATAATAGTTGTTTTGCATTTTCCTTTGAAAAACAACTGCAATTACAGTTAAACACATTCTACTACTAATGACTACCCCAACAACTGTTATTCAGTAACTGTCAAACTTTTTGAAGTGCACTGCTTGATTTTTTGTTAAAGTTACAACTACTGCTGGTAAAAATATGAGTAGTGGGTATCGAGTATCAAGTATTTGCCTTTTTTTGGGTACTCGATACTCAAAACTACTACTCAATATTTTCAGAGTTGCATTTTGGACAGACAAAATATATAAGAATGTGACTCCGCTAAAATATTTATCACAAAAATGTGACTCCGCTTAAATATTTATCACAAAACTACAACTCTGCTAAAAGAAAAAAAATCAGAAGTAAAATATTTAAAAGTATATGTTAAAAAACTATGAAACACGCGGTGAAAATAAAAATATATTTATAAATTTAAATATTGAATTAACGTAAACATTTTCAAAGAAGTTTACTAAAAAATTTCAAATTTAAAAACCGTTAAAAGTATCGAGTATCCAAATCAAAAATATCGAGTAGTATCGAGTATTGAAAAGTAACCGAATTTACCAGCACTAGTTACAACTTCATGTTGACCTTCGTAACCGATTGTAAAAGTTTAAGAAATATTCATGATTCACATAATTCACACCAGATCGTAAGCAATAGTTGCTATACTCAGAGATTCCTTCGTAAGTGTGAGTAAGAATAAATAACTATTGCGTAATTTAAGTGCTTGAGTTCAGTTTTTCATAATATATTTTAATTTTAATTAATTTTTACTATTTTTCGTGAGAATTTCACGACAAATCGTTTGCGCCTCCGTTTCTTATAAAAATACTCTGATTTAATTAATTTTATAAGAGAATTTAACAAATTATAGGGTAAAATTATAAAAGTATTTTCGCTCATACCTATCAGTGTTAAGTAATTGAAGGAAATCTACGTTTAACCGATTACAGTACAAAAAAATTACAAACAGTTAATGTTTACAATAGTTTCGGTATAATCGAACGTATGCCAGCAAAACTTTTTAGGAAGTAACGCGAAGAAGTCATGTTAGATGCGAAAATCTATAAACGTTAAGTTTTCAACGCTGATAATAATCCACGTTGCAAGTTAACGTGCATACGAAAAGTAATCACTGATGAAGCCTGTCCATAAAAAGGCAGAAACTGGATCTAGTCTGATTTGCAAATTTAATGTGTTTATAACTTTTGAAGAAAATGTTTATTCTTCTTCTTAACCTCAAACCTACTAAATTAGAATTAATAAAAATACATATTAAAATATTAATTGTATTTGGTCTATACGTCCAGTTTGAAAAAACAAAAAAACAACACTTTACTTTACTATAGTAATATGTTAGTTTTCGTCTCAAACACGTTTTCGCGTACTTTGAGTTTTTTTCTGAGTTAACGGATATAGTTTAGTCGAAAATACAACTAAAGTTAATGGAGATTTACGAAACAAATCTTTCATATAAAATTTGTTATTGAAGGTTTATGGACTTCAATAACTTTATATAGCGTTTATAAATTAATAATCTTTAAAAGTTTATAACGATTTAGATTACCATTCGATGCCTAAACTAAATATGCTTAAATTTTTGGGTAGATTTAAAAAAAAAACAAACAATTCATGCGAAAAGATTCATAATTTTGGATAACGAGAACGAATAATATGTAAATTGCATTTTTATTGCGAATATTTTGTTTACAACAATTCTATTGAATTTATATTGATAAATACAGAGCTTCTAAAGACTTTAATCCTTCATTATATTTTCAGTTCCGATTGACAATTTTACACATCGAATGAAGTCTTAATTGGTCTCATTCGATTTATTTTTAAGTACTTCAATCATTTTTCATCATTCAATTTGTTCAATCACTGAATTCAATCGATTTCTAGTTCATTCGATTGGATAATTTGGGAATGTCATTGAATTTTCTTCATTTGATTTAAAATTTTAAAAACACACATTAGTTATTACCCAGCAAAAAAAATTGCAAGTAATGCTTTACAAACTACTGCTTTCAATGCTTCACAATTATCCGTTAGTGTAGTTTTGCTGCTTTTTTAGAAGTTATTCTGAAGAACTTTGAAAAATCACTTCTTTCATTGCTTCCAAAGTACCCGTTATTACATTTTAACAGCTTTTTTAGAATTACTTCTGAACCACATCCAAAAAATCACTTTAGTATTGCTTCTAAAGAGTAATTGCTCTAAAAGTGATCGTAAAAAGTGATTTTGATATAATTTGGCATTTACAAACAGAGGGAAATGCCAAATTAATTATATTTATAATTAATTTGTTTAAATTCAATATTTTTAATTTTGAAACTTTTAAAAATATGTACATAGTATATATAAAAAAATGGTGAGAAATTGCTTTTTATGCACCTGTAAAAATAGTACTGAAAACAATATTGAATGGGAGTGCACCTTTTACACTTGTTTGATAAGTACTTTTATTGAAGAGAATAAGGAACAATATCTCGCATTAACAAAGTGGTGTTTTTATTCCAGTCAACTTTCATATCAAATAATAGCTCAGCGGTAGAGCGCTAGACTAGGAATCGTGAGGTCTTAAGTTCGATACCCGGTGGCGGCAATAAAAAAAACTTGTAGAATAAAAAAAAAAAAATTTTTTTGTGAAGAATTTATTTTAATTTTAATTGGTCAAAAAGAGCTTCCTTTACACTCGTTCAAAAACTACTGAAAAAATGTTGAAGTGGGAGTACTCCTCTCCTATGACAACTCAATATTAAAATGATTAGTATTTATGTTAAAAAAAAAGTACATCTAGATCATCAATTGTAGTGCTTTTTCTACTGCTTCGGCATCTCTTTTTTTGCTGGGTAGTAAAGAAATTTAATATTTTTTTTCAAATAAAAGAAAACTATAAAAATAATATTAGAGTTAACAGTTAAGTCATACTAAAAAAAAACAGCTTAAAACGTTCTCATACAGTCGTAAAGCACTGGAATACACAAAATAGAAGGTTAAAGTTGAATTTAGGTGCACGGCTCCGATAGGGTCCAAATTTTTGCCACAGGTACAATTTTTTATTGGGATTCCAAAACAGTTTTGTTTTTTGTAGGTCGAACCTATCTCGGAAGTTATTTCGGTTTAAAGTTTGAAGTTGGAGTTATAACTACATGATTTATGGTCGGATTTGGACTGTACGTGCACCGTTGAAAAGGTATTTAAAATATCTTTCATATGACCTTAAATATTTTTATACTAGTTAACCCATTACGGCCCAGTTTAATATTTTTAATTTTTGGAGGGTTCTTTTTTTTAAAAAGGACTTTAGTTAAGAAGATTGCGTATATAACAATATGAGTTGTACTTATTAATTTATTGTCGAGACTTACACCTTTCATTAGAGATATAGCTCTACCTTTTACGTTAACCAGGCTCTATGCAAGTCGTTCACGTACTGTTACGCGCTCTCTCAGGGGCTCTGGCTAAGTTTTCAAGAAGTTAAATTGCAGTTAACGGGTTTAGTTTTTATATTATACTTTTTCGTATTATGCATATTTATTTAAACAATTTTTAATATTTGGATGCTTCAGATGCCAAATCGATTAACTCCATAACGAAAAATGCGTGACTCTCAATGGGAAAAATGAGAAAACAGTATATTTTGTTTTTTTAAATTCCTATTAAATTATAAATTCAAATCAGTGCTGCTAAGTCTTTTTTACAAATCCCCCTAAGTTGTCCAAAAAACCCCCTAAATTTGCTCTACCGCTAAAAACTTCCCCCTAAAATCCCCCTATGTGGTTGAAAACCCCCTAAAATCCCCCTATGTGGTTGAAAACCCCCTAAATTTAGGGGGAAAACCCCCAAATTGGCAACACTGATTCAAATAGACGATGTGTTAATACGGTTGTTCACAAGGGGTGTGCTATTTGTTGTATCGTTGTATCGCCCTAACAAAAAACAGAGTTGTTAAAAATTAAATTGAAAAAATACAAGATTTGAGAATAGTACGATACAACATTTTTATGTAAAGTGTCCTATATTCGAGCGTGCTAACAGATAGAAAACCCAATAGAAAATCGTTGTTAAACTCAAATAAAAACTTTAACAACTCTGTTTTTGTTAGGACGATACTACGATACAACAGATGGCACACCCCTTGTGAATAACCTAAATACTTATTATCAGAAAAATTAGTTTTGAATATTATACAGTTAGGAGTGTTTTGAAATTAAAGTTTTGTAAAATTCTGAAAGTGGAGTTAATCGATTTGGCAAATGAAGCACTCATTTATTAAAGTTTAACTATAAACCGTAATCTATCACCTTCTAATAAAATTTCTTGAAATGTCGGCCAGAGCCAATTAACAGTGTTAGAGACGCATGCATACTCTAGAGCTTCTATGCTCGTTGCATTGACTCAAAAAAATTCATGTCAGTGATAAGGTTATAGAAATATCTTTCACTAGGACCAAAAATAAGACCGATTAGTTAACCCATGGAGAAACAAGAAGCTTTCCGAGAGACTTCTTCATGGTGAGATATTAAAAAACCGGATCCGGCTCGTAAAATAATATAATAAATATTAAAAACTTTAAAAACTTAATAACCGGAGCTCTGCACTAAACTCAAATTGTTCCAAAATCGTTAATTTTATTGTAATAAGATAACATAGTTGCGAATTTTAAAAATTTTCAAATCGAATATCATTCTCAAATTCCGCAATCAAATGATATAAAATCGAACGATTGATTGCATTCCCATATTGTCAATCGCATGAGTAAGAAATCGATTTAATTCCTACACTCAGATAAAAAAGTTAGTAAAAAAATTTGTAAACAGTTTCCAATCGCACTATACTATTTTTATACTGATTTTTAGTACAATTTTTATTTTTAGTAATCATGTTTGCTATTCTCTTATTACAAATTACGGATTTTTTTTACAAATTTTCGCTGCTGATTTCAGCAAAACATTTTACTAATTTTTCAAAACCGAGTGCTAAATTTAGCAGAAAAATATACTAATTTAAAAATATTTTTTTTTTTTGATTTTTTACAATTCTTGTTCAGTTTATATTTGTTACTATTGATATATTCTTAGTCTGGAAATAACACCCAGAAAATTTTATTGCATCTCCAATGCATAAAATGGTAATAACTGGAGAACCGTTTGCAATTTTGACTCAAAATTTCAAGTACGATGAAGTAATTACACGCTTGTTACAATCGAAAGAAAAAAAGTTTTTTTTTTATTAATTTTTTTTGTTGAGATTTTACAGTTTATATATTTTTTAGTACAATTTTTTGCTAATTTCAGCAGATTGATTTTAAATTACAGTTTACAACAATTTACTGAAACTTAGTAGCTGCAACTAATTATTTATACTAATTCCTTTTTACTATGATATTTAGTAAGATTTTTAACTGATTTTAGCAAATCGATTTTGCTTTACAGTTTACATAAATTTTGCTAAAATTTAGTAGCGGCTACTAATTTTTTATACTAATTTTATTGTACTACAGATCAGCAGACATGTGTTGCTAAAATTAGCAAAAAATACCGCTGGTCTCAAAACAGTTAAATTTCCCATAATAACAGTAAAATTTTCAGTAGCCATTACCATGCGCGGTTCCAGCAATTAATATAAGGGGAAAAATCATACGCCTCAGTGTCCAACTCAATGTATTTGTCTACGGTGGCGTATGATTTTTCCCCTTATATTAATTGCTGGAACCGCGCATGGCCATTACAGACTTTTTTGGTTGAGTGTAACGATTGAATTCAATGATTGACAAAATCGAATAAGATAAATTGATTGAATTCCTTAAAAGTGAATTCGGTCGAATGAATTATAAAGAATGAAGTCTGTGCGAGTGGTTAAAAATAGATGGTATTTTTAAGGACTTCATTCAAAATAGAATTCATTCTTCGAAGCTATGGATAAATATGTATTATAATTAAAAAGCGTTCCATATTTTAATGAAAACCTTGAATATTATATGTACTAACCCATTTTTGCTCACAAAAAATGTTACCGAAGTTGCCAAAGAAGCTTTTACACAGCACAACAAAATTTTAAAACAAATAAAAACGTTAAATTTGGAATTTCATGTGTAATTTTGATAGCCTTTTATGTGTGATTTTAAATTTCTTTTGTGAAAACACTGTTGTGGAGAGTATAAAAAGATTCCCAACAATTCAATTCTTTTAAAGGTTTCCTCAGAACACTATCAGAAATAGTAAATTTTTTTACATGGTTGTTGTCATACGCATTTTTTGTTCTCTTTTCTATACAAGTTGACTGTAATGACAATCCAATTAATATTCAGTGTAACTACAAATTCTTTTCATTTCAATTTGTTTTTTTGCCCCTTTTTCTTAACACAATTACAATAACTCATAAATTGTTTTCAATTTTAATTTATTTTTTGTCTATTTTTTTTTTGCTTTTACAAAATTTCACTTGATTTGTATTCATTTAATAGGGTTTGTATTTTATTAAGTGCTTGTTTGGAAATATAAAAAAAATATTAAATTTATAATTTCCACAATATGTTTTGTGGCATGTCCCTTATCACTGAAAACTTGTAACATGTTTTGATAAATGAAAAAAAAAAAATTAAATAAATTAACGACAATGAGATTGCGTACCCTTGTTATAGACATTTCTTTAGAAATCGGAAATTTTCTCATCGTTAAACTGTCATTTTGTAGTACGTTTTTTAATAATTGAAAAAGATTCAACAACAATGAAGTAATTTGTTTGATTTCAATACGTGTATCATTTATTTTCAGTGTGTTCTAAACGTTTAAATTCTTGTTGGGTTTCGTGATTGTTTCCTTTTTTGTTTAAATGATTGTTATGATACATTTTAATTAAAATTTTATGAGTTTTTAAGCATTATGTGATAAATGTAGTAAAATTTAAACTTTAATGTATTTTTTTTAATAAACAATCATATTTTCGCTTTCATATTTAGGCTGTTTACAAGGGGTGTGCTATCTTTTGTATCGTCCTAAAACAAAAAATAGAGTTCCTGTTCTCAAATGTTGTATTTTTTCAATTTAAATTTTAATAACTCTGTTTTTTGTTAGAACGATACTACGCTACGACAAATGGCACACCTCTTGAGAACAACCTTATTGAGTTTATTTATAGGCAATTGGAACATTTTTTAAAAGCTGTAAAATTTTTTAGATTTAATTTAAAACTTTCCCTTTAATTTTTAAAATTTTTATTAAAAAAAATTAATTTTTTTCGTAACAAAAATAAAACGCTTAAAATACTTCATAAGTTTAATAAAACTGTTCTTTTTATGCCAAATTAGTGACACATAAATACAATTTTCATAAAATATTTCACTCAGTACTACATGACAGTTACTATGTGGCAGTTGTGATAATCAGTAGTTGTTATTTTTGACTGTAATTATAATTGTTTTTCTATGGAAAAATACAAAACAACTGTTATGACAGTTAATTCAAAAAACAACTAACGAAAAGTACTGTAATTTCTTAACAGTTAAACAACTTATTTTTAATATTATAATAAACAACTACCAAAACAGTATTTTTACAGTAAACAGTTATTTGTGTTAGTTATTTAAAAAATAAAAAATTTCACTGATTTTTTTAAATTCTTGTTTAGTTTTTATTTGTTAATAGGGATAAGTTCTTAGTTTGTAAAAAAATTGTTTTTTTTTATTAAAATCTATTTTTATAATAAAAAAAATAACTTTAATGAAACAGTAATTTTTACATATTTTGTCGGTTATTTGAAAGTTTTTATATTAAAAATTTGTCAGTTAATTTACCGACATTGTTAGTTATTTCTAATGCATTTGTCAGTTATTTTTCAACAGTTAAAAATAACTATATTTTTAGCAACAGCAGAAATAAAACTATTAAATATACAGAATTTTAGTTTTATTTGAGTTTTCATTTTAGTTAATAGTTAAAATAATAACTTAATCTGTTAAAATCAGCAAAAAATTTGCTAAATAATTAGTACACTGCGAGAGTTATCTGCATGATATTAATGAATTTTAGCATAAAACCAATGAAGTTTTACTTGAACTCGTCAATTGAAACTTTTCATTAAATTAACGCAATTTTTAGTAAAAATTTCATTTTATTAAAGGTTTCATACATTCAATGAAAAAGTTTCATTAAAACTAGATATGAAGTTTTTCCCAATAAATTAAAAAAAAATTTCGTTTATTTTGCGAAGAAAACGTCATTCGTTTACTGAAAAAAATCATTAAAACTCGTCCAGCAAAATTCTCTACGTGTAGACTAAAGCCTCACAAAAAATTAAAAATTTTCAAAGTTTTTTTTCGATTTTTTTTTAATGAAAATAAAAATCGAGCCTTATAAAATCAGCATGTTTTTTACAAAAATTTTTTGTTGATTTTTGCAAGATAGACTGAAATTTGCATGGAACTAAGTTTAACTTAAAAATAAAAAAAATTTTGTAGATATAACAGTTTGTTTTTGTTATTTTTAGTCTACAAATATTATAATTTTTATTTTCGATTAACTAAAAGTTAACTGAAATATAACTAAACTTCTGTAAATTTAACAGTTTTATTATTGCTGTTACTTTTTCTGACAGTTTTTTCTGCAAAGCCATTATTAACTAAGTTTTAGTAGCGTTTTCTGCTATTTTTACAGGTTTATTTCTATGAGTGCATCATTTAAGGCTTTGTACGTTTAAGCTCACAAGGAAGATATCCCATTGGATTCCCTCCTTATCTTAATAAGGATCGGATATATGGTAGAGGAGAAAAAATAATGTACACGTATTTTTTTTTGAGGAGTCCAATCTCATGTTTAGGAATTCAAAAGTGGGGTAAAACATAACCTAATTATTCGTTTCAAATTTATTTCTTATAATTTGAAAGAAAAATGCACAAATTGGGCAAATGAAAGCTTTAGTGGTGGCGTATCTACCGGTATATAAAACATGTCCTATTTTTCCGGTATTTAATTATTTATTTATCAGCAAAATAAAGAGATGCAAAAACAGTAGAAAAAGCACTACAACTACTTAACAGAAACACTAATGATTTTAGCGTTAAGTTGTCATAGGAGTATTTCCATTTCAACATTTTTTCAGTACTTTTTGAACGAGTGCAAAGAAACTCTTTTTCATCAATTGAAAGATTAAAAAAAATGTTTATATTGTTTTTATTTTTAAAAATATTTTTATTGCCGCCGCCGGGCATCGAACTTGCGACATCAAGATTGCTAGTCTGGCTCTCTACCGCTGAGCTATTCTTTGATATGAAAGTTGACTGGCTTAAAAACGCCACTTGGTCATTGCGAAATATTGTGTCTTATTCTCTTCAATAAAAGTAAATAAGTGTAAAAGGTGCACTGTTATTTAATATTTCCTTCAGTACTATTTTCACAAGTGCATAACAAGCAATTTTTCATCATGTTTATTTTACAGAATATTTTTAAAAATTGAAAAATTAATAAAAATAATTTAAATTTAAACAAATCAGTTATAGATATTAAAAATAAAAACTAAAAAACTATTGGTCCCGCCAGGAATAGAACCCGCGATCATCTATTTGGAACTGTATAAATATCACTTTTTAGGATCACTTTTAGAGCAAATACTCATATGCTTTAGAAGCAATATTTAAGGAATTTTTTTGGAAAACCTGTAAAAATATACTAACGGATTCTTTGGAAGCAATAAAAGAAGTGATTTTTTTGAAGTTGCTCAAAATTACTTCTAAAAAAGCTGTAAAAATACACTAAAGCATACTTTTGAAGGTACAAAAGAAGTGGTTTGTAAATTTTTTGCTGGAAATGTCATTAAAATCGGAGACGACCAATTGGTATACTTTCCTTGTCAGGCATAACCTTCCTATGTCTAGGTGAAAATACGGACCGATTTTTACCATTTTCAATAAGGTTTGTCCTTGGAGCCCTACAAACTTTCGTCCACTTATCTGCAATCTGTTCATTTTACATTGACAGACGGTCGGCCATCGCTTAATCAGAAAGTGGTTATGAGTCGATCGCTATGCACAAAGTCAATAAACCCTGTTCTACACAGTGGTGTAGGGTATAGTCGATCGCTATAAACATTAAACCCTGTTCTACACAGTGGTGTAGAGTATAGTAAAGAAAATTGTCTTAACGTGGTAGCACTTTATTTTACAATAGTTTATTTAAACTACAAATATTTTGTTACATTGTAAATTGATTAAAATTAATTAAAATTTTGTAAAATAAATTTTCAAATTTATGATTTTTTAATTGTATTGTTTTTTTTCTTAAGCATTTTTTTGAAGGCAGTATTCGTTAAGCTTTATTAAAATTTATTTAGAAATATTTTTCAAAATAAATTCTAATTGTTATTACATCATTTGTAACAATAATAACAAAATCATATTACAATAATCGTTTAATTCAAATTATGAGGTAATTTAATTTTTAAATAACAATTGTTTGAGACTCTTAAATGTACCTACATATATTTTTAAATGCATAAAACACGTTTCATAACATTCCATAATAATTATTTAATTTATATACTCAATTGTCATGTTTATACCTTTTATTCGAATTTCAAATTATTAAAAAATAATAGTATTAATATCAAACAAAAACTACTAACTTACGTTGCCGGTTTTTAAAAGTTTTTTATTGAAATTGAGATTTGTAAAACCGCAATAATAGTGTGGAATTTTTAAATATTTATATTAAATAAAATATCTATATATTTATAGTTAATAACATATTGTATTTTTTCGGCGGCTTAATAATGTGGTTTTGAAAAAGATTTATAGTTTTATTTTCAAAGTTGGTTAAAAAATCTTAATCACAAATCTTACTTTTATGTGGCTAGAATAAATAAAAACCTAAGTTTTGATATTTTGGATAATATTTACAATATATTTTTTTTTAATTCGAGCATAAAGAATAGATGCAAAATATTGTCAGAAAATACCCAGCAAAACTTTGGTAATGGGTGCGGTATTCTCAGGCATTAGTAATGACTTACCGATCACTGATTACACTGTGAGACAAATGGTAGGGGTCAGTGATCGGGAAGGGTTCAATCTACCGGGGAAAGTTATACCGGCAAAAAAGAAGTTATACGTGTCCCGGCGTTTCGCTGGGTCACCCCTAGGAATCGAAATATATCGATTTGAACTTTGGTGGTCGTTTTTTTGACATAACTCGAGAACCACTAGTCCGATTTTGCTCAAACAATTTTAAAAAAATTAAAAATTACAATTTCTTTAATCTGTTCATATAACGTTTTTCTATATACTCAACAGTTTTGCCGGTAAAAATAAATGTATGAAGAAAAAAATATGTTTTGCCTAAAATATTAAAAAAAAAGTAATAAACAAAAGGTTATTGATTTTTATGGTAGCGGTAACAAACATTTATTTTTACCGGCAAAACTGTTGAGTATATAGAAAAACGTTATATGAACAGATTAAAGGAATTGTAATTTTTAATTTTTTTAAAATTGTTTGAGCAAAATCGGACTAGTAGTTCTCGAGTTATGTCAAAAAAAAGATATATCTCGATTCCTAGGGTTGACCCAGCGAAACGCCGGGACACGTATAACTTGTTTTTGACCGATATAACATTTCCCGTTGGTTTCATCCCATCCCGATTTTGACTGTCGCATAGTGTTATAAACGCAAAATTGTGCGAAGCACAACAATTCATTTCATTCATGGCTACTAGTGTTTCCAATTCGGTTAATCGATTAACAGATTCCTCGATTTATCGGCTCTATTTCGGTTAATGTCGAAACAAATAATTTAAAACTCAAATAATTATTCGACCCGAATAATCGGTTAAAATTGGTCGATTAACCGGTTACATTTTTAATATGGAATTTTTCCTTAATTTTTTCACAAAACTTCACAATTTTCTTAATCTGGGCTACAAAATTACCAGAAAAGCTTAGAGAAAATAAATACTAACTAAAATAGCATCAAATTCTTTAAAAATCGTGTGAAATAGGTCCTTAAGCCTTTAAATACCTTTTTCGAGCAACCGCAAACAAGTCGACATTGTACCATCAGACTCCCAATTTTTAATAAAATTTTTCGCAAATGTTTTAAAAAAAATATGTATCAAAGTTTCAATTTGTAAAAAAGCCTTAAGAACATAGCAAAAGGCCAAAATGAAGGTGTTTTTTAAAACTTCACAAAACGCACGAAATACACGACTGGCTGGAGGATGCTTTATGAAATAAAATAGACAATTTTGCATTACTGTTTCAATTCTTTTAAAAATTTAAACTAATATAAATTATATCTCCATGTCCTTTAAGACAAGTCTGCATTTGTTTTAAAACTGTTACACAATTAACATGTTAATTCTGTAAGAACTTTAACTTTTCTTATTTTTCCTAAGAAAGTGTACATACACATCGGTTCAAAACCACATCAATTCTAAAACATGTTCCACTAGAGCAACATTGAACCCGAACCGGTTTCAATGAATTTAAATTCGAATTAAAACAAATAAACATAATAATTTGACTTCTGTAACTGCACACTCAATGAATTGTCTATATGCTATTGATGAATTTATACACTGATTCAATTAAGTTTTGCTGGAATTCGTCTATTGAAACTTTTAATTGAATTGATGCAATTTTTCATAAAATTTTATGAAAAATTTCATATTATTTATTAAAAATGTCATACACCCAAAAAAGTTAATTTAGAATGAGGAGAAATGAGGTTTTACAGAGTTGTTAGGTAAGGGGAATTGGGTCCAAATTAGGGATTTCGACTTCGTTTTGGGGACAGATTAAAAAATTTGTAAATTTAAAAAGATTTAGTTTTAAGCCCAAAATAAGAAGAATTTTGGTATAAATTATATGCGTATTATTTCAAATTAAAGTGGATCAAATTAGGAATGTTAAAGAATTTCAAAATTTCTACAAAATATTTGAATTATTGAAGAAATGTTCTCCAAATATTTATAAATCTTCAAATAACGAAAAGCAACAAAGCTCAATAATTAATCAAAAATTTTCTATTTTTCAAATACTGAAATTGTTACATACAAAGGACTCAGAAAAAATAAATTTTGTGTAGGCTCAAAAAGTACCAGGGGTTTTCATATAACCTATTATGTACATTCTGAATCGTGTAAACTCGACTTATGCAAACTTAATGTTCAAAAGAGTTTACGAGCCCTAGAACTTACACCTTACTAGATTTACAAATTTTAGAAAAAAAAAACTTCACCATAAGGAAGTTCGTGTGAAAATTGTGCAGAATTTTTTCTCTCGAAAATTTAATTTACGACTTTTATTTTGAAACGATGACATTTCAGCTTAATTGTGATTTGTCTTTCGTATAATAAATTTTTTTTAGTTTCACAATTTTAACAAAGATTTGAGGCCTTTAAGGTTCGAGTGAAAACGTAAATATTTCTTCGTAAAATATTAAATTTTATTTATTGCTCACTCATTTCTTAATAATTTTCTGAACTTAAGAGCGATGCTAACTTAGCTCCTTTTTTTGAGTTTTTGTTTAAATTAAAATGAATTGGGTATACCATTGGGTATTTAAACATTTACAATGGGAATAAGTTAAAATTTTTTGGCAACACTGCTCGCCAATAAAATGAAATAGTATTGCCAGAAATAACAAAACAGCAGTCAGCGCCATCTGTTGAATTAAAAACCGGTGTTGCCATTCATCAGGACCATGGGAGACCCCTGGGTCCTCCGATAAAATTCTGTCAGAGTAAGTATGCTCAAACTTTAGGTTATTTTTTTACTGTTAATTGCCTTTAGTAGCGAAAAAGATACTGAGAAACAAAGTAAATTGGTATTCTCAATTAACTGAAATTAATCTCAAAGAGAACTCAAATTTTTTTTATCGATGCCTTTAATGAAAATTTCGTAGCTGTAGGAAGAATCTTATTAAAATTTAAAAAACTTTAGGTATAGCATTTCTTTAACCCTTTCAGACCCAGCATACACGATTGTGAGATGTGATGTTTTCTCTTAAAATTACAAATATTTTCAATACTAATAGGTTTATTTAGATAAAAAATTTTAGTTATACTTTTAGCTAAATTATATTTCATAAAATAGCTTTAGTACCATTTTACCTTAAAGTTATAAAATGAATACATTTTTGCAAGCTAGTTGGGTCTGAAAAAGTTAAATACAATATTAAATTTTATAGTCAATACTGTGATTAAAAATCAAAAGAAATTTTGTATCTAAGCTTTTCAGATTTTTAAATTTTTTTATAAATAAAAAATCTACGTTAAGTACTCGATATGTAACAGTTTTAGGTTTGCTGTTCTTAACTTACTAATATTTTGTTAGTTTCAGCAGTTCTTTCTTCCATCTTCAGCGAAATTTTAGTAGATTTAGCAACATTTTTACAGACCTTTTTTTTAAAAAATCTCAGATCCCGAAACTTTTCAACCTTCGAATATGAAAACTTTTTTATTAAATACATCGTATTCATATATGACGTTAATATTTAATGAAAAGAGTCAGCTTTTTGTGTTTTAATTAATAAAAAGTTAATGAAATACATTAATTTAGCATTAAATGATTAACCGCCAATTTTCTCGAATAACCGACCCGAATAACCGGTTAATCCATTTTAGTGATTTTTCGAATAATGCATTAACCGGTTAACCGCCTATGTCGAATAATTGGAAACTCTAATGGCTACACATTACTTTATAAGTACATTATTTGGAAATGTGGGATTTTACTGGGTATTCAATTGTTTTTTTTTTAATTCATCAAAAATTTAATATCTAACGCTGTGTTTTATGCTGACGGTTCACGAGTTAACTGTTGTTAACCCATAAATTTGTTGTTGTTTTGTATATAATTTTTAGATATTTTCTTTTGTTTAATAGTTAAGTTAACCCTGCAGTATAAGAACCAGAGTAAAAAGGACATTTCTAATTTTTTGTTTTTTTTTTCGTTTTAGGTAAGCATCATATTTGGATCGTATTTGTAGGAAATATACACAAAGAAGACTGTTTGGTTTAGCAATATCTTATGACTGGTAAATATTATAATTTTTACAAGAAAACTGAATTAAAAAAATCTCTGCCAATCTCAGATTACATATTTCATGTGTGCTTTACTTCACCTGACCACCATACTTTTAATAATATTTTCCTTTTATTTATACCCTACAACACTACGTGGACCGTACCTCAAAAAAAAAGTTCGCCGTACACCCTCCAATATGAAGTATTTTTGCAAGGCATATTCAAAAAAAATTTTGTATTTTTTTTGCCGAACGTAGGGGTCGCCTTTTTCAATTTTTCGTTATAGCTTCGGCATTTAAAGTCAGATTTTAAAGTGTGATATATCGATTTTTTTGCCTCGAGGAGAACAGTGTTTTGTTTTAAAGGAAAAATCCAATGAAAAAAAATTAAAAAGGCGATCCCTACGTTCGGCAACCAATATATAAAAAAATTTCTACTGGGTTTATCGAAAAACTTCCTTAATCTACTAAAAAAATTATATGAGTTTTGATATTATATATAATTATATCCGAAAAATGAGAACATATAATTGTATCAAATTAGATCGTATTATGGTCATATTAGATCTAATTTGACACAATTAGATCTAATTTGATGGAATAAGATATGGTTTGATACAATTTTATCCGGATTTTGTCCTCATCCAAATATATCAAATATAATATAATCATATCCAACTAGATGTTATGGTATATAATTCGATACAATTATACATAATTATATGAGGCATATGAAAATATATACAGGTCTATATATAATTGGATATTGTAATATGTTGCACTATATATTGTGCAATATATAACAAGATATAGTTATATATTTAGGATATAAATTCGTAAAATTATATATAATTATATCTTAGTATATATGTTCCAATATATATTTATAAAAAATTGTATATGATAATATATGACTATATCAAAACTTTTTTACTTGGGTAGCAAAAATTTAATGATTTTTTGCGAGCTTTAATTTTCTGACATTAGGGTGGTATATTAGGGTGGTAGCAACTGAGATCTTGTGGGTAACTACTAGAACGGGATACTTGAGGTCAATTGTCCTTAGAACATCGATGTATCATACTTTAAGATCCGACTGTAAATGCCAAAGATATAACGAAAAATGTAAAATGGCGACCCCTACAAAAATACTTCATATTGGAGGGTGTATGGCGCACATTTTTTTTTTGTATGTACGCTCTAGTGTAACATTAAAAAATATTGGACCTCGGACCGGTTCATTTATGTGAAAGGGACCGGTAGAGTTTGCTAAAAACCGAAAAATCTTAAAACCGCGGTTTATAATTTTTCAAATTTATAAAAACTGCGGTTTCGGTTAATTTTCGGTTTTCTTGTGCTAATAATAGAATTGTTTTAAAATAATTAAATAAGCGTAAAAAGTAAATTGTTTAAAACGCCCAATATACTCATTACGCAAAATTCAATTGAATTTCTCACTCAAATATATGCAATAACGCCGTTTCGAGGCCTTGCAGGAGAAAAAAAATGCTGAAAACCATTATGAATTAAATTTTTTTTATTCTTTTGTCCGCAACTAAAGCTGTATTTTCAAGAGTATAAATTAAAATTGTAGCTATTTATTTAAAACAATATAAAGATAAAATTTCATAAATTGCGCGGACTACGAAAAAAGGCTTTTTGAAAAATATATGGTTAAAATCTGAACTGAATTTGTGAAAGTCAATATCTCTTAAACCACTTGACTTTTTGGTGCAATTTTTGTTTCTAAAATTATAAGCCTCAGATTATGTTATCCGTAATAATAAAAATAAAACATTTTTTAAAGTAATATGTAATGGAGAAAATGTTAATTACAATTAAATACAAAATTTTGTAAAATAGCTCAACTCCTCAGAAATTTTTACTCGTAAAAGACTAAAATTTTGGAGTTATAAATGAAGCATATTAGACTCGTATTTATGAGTGCATTCAAAATTTTTTCATAATTGAAAAATTAATAATAACCCTACGGGAAATTTTAACAAACTGTCACCGAACTGGCCCCTTTATATGAAATAGACTGGTCACTTTTACATGGCGTTGTCATAGGAGGTGGAAATTGACCCCTTGCGACATGTCACAAGACAAATCCCAGGACAGGTCCCTGAAATTGAGAGTTCAGTAACCTGTCCTAGGATTTGTCTTGTGACATGTCACAAGGGGTCAATTTCCACCTCCTATGACAACGCCATGTAAAAGTGACCAGTCTATTTCATATAAAGGGGCCAGTTCGGTGACAGTTTGTTAAAATTTCCCGTAGGGAAGTCACTCATAATGACTCAGAAAATTATAAATTTTCTAATAATTCTCATTATTCGGAGTCTTTTATGAGTCACAAAAGTGCGCTTGGAAAGAAGCTGCATCAGGAGGTCTTAGGGCTCTTTTATGAATCTTTTCGGATTTAAATTTTACACTCCGATGCAATTTATTAAATTATTTTAATTGGTTAAAGTATTTAAGAAAAACCGACTTATTTTTGTCGGTTTCGGTTTTGAGGCTTCAGAAACTGCGGTTTCGGTTTCGAATAAAACCGAACAGCATCCTCTAGGGACCGGTCACTTTAACATGGGCTTGCCATAGAAGGGGGTGAATTTCACTTTGTGACATGTCACAGAACTAACGCATAAGAACAGGTTACACAACTAACGCAAAATAACTGGTCACAGAACTATTCTCAAAGGATATGTTACCGTATCAGTTTTAAAATAAACAATACCAGAGTTTCTGTCTAATACTTTAAAATTCAATTTATGTTTTTAATGTTAATAAAATATAGCAAATATTTTTATTTTTATGATTAAAATTTTTTAATAGAAATGAAAGCAAAGGAAGTAATTAGAAATAACATAAAATTTGAATACCTTGAAATTCACTTTACATTTGTAATTATACACTGATACATAAACTTGTAAAAATAGCAGAAAAAGCTACTAAAAATTTGTTAAAAAGCTCCTTGCAAAAAAAAACTTTGAAGTTAGCAAATTCCTTTTGCTAAATATTATCAAGATAAGAACAGCAAAAATTAAACTGTTAAATATACAAAATTTCAGTAAGGTTTGAGATAAATTTTAGTTCATTTGAAATGACATTTACCTTGCTAAAATCAGCAAAAAAATCGGAATATTTATCGATTAAAAACAGCAAACACCCTGTTATATCTACAATATTTTAAACATATTTAAATTAAATTTAGTTGAATAGAAATAACTGTCTATTATGCTAAAATCAACACAAATATTAGCTACACAAATATTTGACTGCTGATTTCTGCTGCTGCGGCAACCCAATAATAAATCGACGATTTGATTCCGATATTAGAAAACTACACTACTCTGGAATTAAAGCTCTAGTCAGGACCCCAAAGTAACCTCCAACAAATTTGGAATTATTTTCCCTGTATTCAGCTCTTCAATACGCGTTGAGTACTACAACTTGAACGGATTTTAAAGGATATACCTTGCGGGACACTCTAGTCCCTTTTTACCTCAAAACATGAAAGTTGGCGGATAAGATATAATATAGGCTATCTCCTAAACCACATATCCAAATTTCAATGCACTTGGAGTTTTAGTTTGGGAGACGTCCATGGTAAGTTGAATTATTTAAAACTTAATTACGGAAAATTTTGGCGAATCGATTCTTTTTCGTACATATATTTTTACTGGTCTCGAGGTAGGTACCTTCAGACCGGTCCTGTTTTGATCAGTCGCGGGGTAGATGCTTTTAGACTGTATCGATCACGGCACAGGTCACGGGGTAACTATTGTGAGACCGGTCGATATCATAACCACTTTAAATCAACGATTTGAAATTGAATAAAGAGAGATTTGTTACGTGATTCACGACAACCATTATTTAGTTAAATTAATTTGTTAAAATTGAATCAATTCGATTGATTATATGAAAAGAATCAACGAAAATCAAATTGATTCTTTGAATAATATAGTGCTTGAATAAAGTAGCATATAATTCAATCAATAAAATGAGTTAAGCTTATCGATTCGTTCAAAATTAAATCAGATTTAAAAATCCAATAAATGAATTATGTTTTTGAAGGTCTGTATTTTATTATATTTGAAGGTACTGTGTAAGCGGAATAGATTTTCCAGAATCGACCTTTAAAAAATTTAAGAAGTCTTTTAAAAATATTATGTTAGAAGATCTCTTTAACTTTTAATAAAACATTTAGGAACTGTTGATTTTGTTAAAGCAATTTTTCATTTTAATTGTGAATTTGTTGTGTTTTGTTACTAATTAACTATAAAACCTACAAAAAATGGGTAATTTTTACGGAAAAATATTGAAATAAAATTGTTACTCGAGTAGTCTTAAACTTTACATCACTATTCGAGTTACTCGAGTAATTTTAAAACCTTATACGATTAATCGAGTTACTCGAGTAATTTTAAATCCTTACACGATTAATCGAGTGAATTAAAAACCTCAAAATCGAGTTACTCGGTTACTCACACAAAACCAAACTCGAATAATTTGAATACTCTACTACAAGACAAATATCAAGCTCCTAGTGGTTTGGCCTGGATGATTAAAGGGCACTTTTTCCCTTTTCTTATAGGAAATTCCAAAAAGAATCTCTTCGTTAAGTTAGCCCATACCTCAAGAAACACATATTTTAAATTTCAGGTTTATATACAAATAGGTCCAGGCAGGCCGTTAAGGAAAATACTTTCTTGCATCTATTTTTTTCATCCTACCCTTGAGAATTTCAAAAAACTCATCTTTATGAAGGGTTTTGCTAGAGGAAGAATCCCCATAACAAATTTCAAAAAAAAAATATACATAACACCGTATGACACGGATTTAAACACATTAAGAAGTTCAAAATATTCTGAAAAGGATTGCTCGTGCCTCTTAATTTTCTAGATTAATAGAGGAGCAATCAATGAGAAAAGAGAAATAAATTTGTTTTGTGTCGAAATCATTCAATGGAATTGATCCCTCAAAAGAAGTTAAACAATTATTCTTGGCACAAAACCGTTTTCCACTTAAAGCCATTTTAATCTACGTTTACACCTTTGTATTTTATTTTTAATCCCATTTTCAGAATCGGTTGGATTTCTCTCTTAAAGTTTAATTTAGTCGGTCATTGTTATAATACTTGCCAACGAATATTTAAAAAAAAACAGTAGCAAAAAGGGCAAGCATGAACAAAAAATAAATATAAATCAACAACAAAAGTATTATTATTTTTTTATTGTACAATGAGGTCTCTCTCACAAAAAACTGTAAAGTAAATGAACGCATGCGTAGCACCCATTTTTATGAATCCACAATAAAATCAGCAAACAATAAAAATAATAATCGTATTGAACGCAGTCCACCACAATTGCACAGGCAGAGGTGATGTCATAAATTTTGAACACTATAAATTTTTATATTGTACCATTGAAATTAAATAATAATAAAAAATAAATTATATTTGGGAAGGGAGCTACCATTAATAAAAATAAAGAAAAACAAAACATAAATAAATTAACTTGGAAAGATTTGCAAAAAAATCTTTTATAGTCTTCTTTAAACAAACTAAAAGAAGTATTTCTTTTATGATGATGTCATTATTTAATAATAAAATAATAACAATATGTATGCGCCAATGGCATCGAATAAATAATACATACACTCAAAATATTAAATCGGTAAAACCAACAAGCATAGAATCTCAAGAGAAGGCATGCGTCTCTTCCTCTGTTAACTGGCTCTGGCCAGAGTTTTGAAGAATTATTTCGTTTTTGAATTAATTCACTAACAATCGAATTCAATTTTCTTTATAATTGAATGAATTCCTTTTCTTAAGTAATTCACTGAATTCGTTTAACTGAACGCGTTCAACAAAAAACAAATTCAAAGAATTAATTCAATTGCTATAGTTCTTTTTATTAAATCGAGTGAATTAATTACTTACTGAATTAATTCACCACTGAATTCGTTCAATTTCATTTTCGTTCAGTGAATTAAAAAAAAATTACGTTCAGTGAATAAAAAAAAATGCGTTCACTGAATTGAAAAATAGAAATACGTTCACTGAATTGAAAAACGAAAAATTAAGTTCACTGAATTCAAAAGTCTTTTCTGCCGTTCAGTACACATTGGAGTGTTTTCAAAATATTTTGGCAATATTTCAGCCATTTCTTATTTGTTAATATTCTTTATATAAAAATAGAAAAAAATTTGAGATAAGATGAAAAAAATCCCACAACTCCAAAACGTAGTTTTACTCGAATTCGAAATAGTGTGGGGGAAGAAAAATGTTCAAGTGAAGGATACTTCTTTCCATTACGCCCATTTAAAAGGAGTATGCTTTCAGAAATATATAAATACTATATGTGTTCTTAAAGAAACTATTAATCTGGAGGCAAAAGAGTCTTGCTATGGGCGTGTGAAGTTTCATCTCATAACGACCAACTAATAACGGCTGAATTATTTCCAAAATATTTTGAAAACACTCCACTGTGTACTGAATTGCAGAAAACAGCTTTTTAATGCAGTGAACGTAATTTTTTGTTTTTCAATTCAGTAAACGTAATGTTTTTATTTTTAAATTCAGTGAACGTATTTTTTTTCAATTCACTGAATGAAAACTGAAATTGAACGAACTCAGTAGTGAATTAATTCAGTTAGGAATTAATTCACTTTTTATCCGTTCGATTTATAAAATTGAACGCGTTCACCAGTGAATTAATTCATTTGATTTGATAAAAAGAACTATAGCAATTGAATTAATTCGTAACAAAAGAAATCGAACGAAAACAAATATGAATTCAATAATTCCATTGACTAAATTTTTAATTCAGAATTCAAAAACTGAATTAAAGAATTAATTCTTCAAAGCTCTGGCTCTGGCCGACATTTCAAGAAGTTTTATTAAAAGGTGATAGCTTAAGTTTTATGGTTAAATTTTAATATTTAAATTTTAAAAATTGTTTCATAATATGAAAAAATATAATAAAAAGAACTAAACCCGTTAATTGCAATTTAACTTCTTGAAATGTCAGACAGAGCCAGTGAGAGGTAGCGTAACAGTACGAGAGCCTGTTAAAGCTAATGCATTAAACACATAGACGACTGCGGCTACACGACTACAAATGCTGCCGGCTGCAATTGTAGTCGTGTAGTCAGCTACTTATTTTTTTGGAAAACGACAGCAACATAGTAAACAGCTGATCCTAAAAATTTGACGTTTTGATAAATATTATTCTTTTTTGGTTTGTGCTTCTAAAATAATAGCTGAGGAATATGTTGTTAATTTTGTAAGATTCATTTTTTTTACAAAACATCACAATAAAATTATTTCCAAATATAAAGTAATGAAACCTTCAAACAATTGTAAAATATAAACAGCTGATTTTCTAGTCAGAACTAGCGATTTTATTTCGCCTCTAGCGGGAAAAATTGTCCTGTTTTACATATTTTGTTATATTGTCAACTCTATTTTTGTTTTGTAGCCAACAAAAATATAAATTGTCCTAAGTTGACTACAGCGGCAAAAGTAGTCGTGTAGCCGTGTAGCCGAGTAGTTGTGTTGGTGTCAAAATAACCGTTTTCATATAAACGTGTGTATTTTATTTTTGACAGGCTGTAGTCGTGTAGCTGTAGTCGTGTAGCTGCAGTCGTCTATGTGTTTAATGCTTAATATATAAAATAGCTCTAAATTCAATTTACATAACTAAAAGTGTAAACAAATTTATTTATCTTCACTTAACAACATAACGTAGTCCACCACTAGTCTTGAAACAGGGTTGCTTTTCTCTTATTTTAGAATATGGCTACCACAGTATCAAAAAGTATACAGCGTGACGTCAATTTGTTGAATTCCATATATTTGACAGCACCGCGTGTGATGTCACATATATATAGAAATGGCAAAGGCAACTCTGATTCAAGACTAATGGTGGACTGTGTAGCATACTAACATGGAGTAAAAATACTGTAGAGGTAGGTATGCTTACGCCCACCGCCCCAACAAAATTTTGTACAGATTACAAAGGTGCACAGAAAAGTCACACTCCTCTTAAGGCACATTTACACGCGATATAAAACTGCTAGAGATAGAGCAAAATACACCTCTAAATGACTCTATTGTGAATGATTTAAGCATATTAGGGGTGTTTTTTGCTCTGTCTCTAGCAGTTTTATCTCGCGTGTAAATGTGCCTTTATAAGGAAAAAGTAGGGTCGAGAGAGATTCCGAGGAATCCATGTTTATGAAACAGCCACATGTTGAATAATAATATAAATTTCGTTTTCCGTTCCATTTCATTTCGTTCCAATTTTGACCAATGTTAAAAATCGCATAGTTTGAAAAATTATTATTTTAAATCACTAATGGATCACCACCGATCAGACACCACCGTTAAAATAACAAAAATATTGTAGATATAACAGTTTGTTATTGCTATTTTTAGTCTACTAATATTTAGCAGAATTTTCTACAGATTTCACAGTATAATTTATAACTTTCAGTTGACTAACAGTTATCTCAAATATAATTAAAATTCTATAAAGTTAACAGCATTATGTTTGCTGTTCTTATTTTACTAGTATTTAGCAAAACCATTTGCTAATTTAGAGCAGTTTTTTCTGCAAGGGCATTTTCAACTAATTTTTAGTAGATTTTTTTACTAATGTTATAGGTTTATTTCTATGAGTGTAGTCATTAGTAACTCATTACTATGTATTTTAAAATAATGCAGAAAGCAACTCGATTTCGTTACTGGTAGTCCAAAAAGTAATGATCTGTCATACTGTTTCTACACTGGGCAAATATCTAGTAATATAATCTGGGTTTTTATTCACTTTGAGTTCAAATTATCCAAACAAACGTTATTGCATTAAAATAAAATAAGTACGAATGAATTATAATAGACTTTGTTGATTTTGAAAATGTTGCTAGACAATAGTTTTGAAAATGTTTTATAGTCAATTTTTTAACGTATTTTTTCCACTATTAGCATTAAACTTGTGCACGGGCATTCATTCATTCACTCTGGGATTTCATTTTAGAAGAATGAGAAAAATTTCAATGATTTTTAGGCGTTAGTTTTTAATTATTTTTTAATTGTTGTTAATTAAAACTCGCCATCACATGCATTGTCTATAAAATTTTTTGGCGCCTTTGAATCATAAATATTCAAAGAAATTTGAATAAAAATCTAATTTTTGTTAAATTTTTTATTTTCAATATCATCTTTTGTGTGTGTTTTTTTTTTTAATTTTGTTCACCCGCATTAGCAAAATATCTTTGGTAATTTGTTAAATTTTATTTATGCCTCAAACGTTTTTTGGTTTTACTTTAAAAATCTTTGTAAAAATGTTATTTTTTGCTTTTGGGCTTAAACTGTCAAATAGTTTTAAGCGGTAATTTATTCGTCTTAAATTTTTTGTTGTTTTATTTTATGATGATATCATTATTTGTTTTAAAAAAAAATCCGCAAAAAAATGGTACCAAAAATAGATATAAATCAGTTTTTTTTATAACTTTTATTATAATCTAAAAAGAAATCAAGATTTAAGTTAAAACATTGATGGAATTCACAGTTCGTACTATTTTAAGTATTAAATTAGAATTTACCGTAAATTTGACAATTTTCAATGGGGTAAACTTCAAAAATCATTTAACATATTTTTTAGTCTTTAAAATTATAGTTTGTCGCTTTACGTCAAATTATAGTTTTGATCTATCTATTGTTGCATTTACATCTGCACCCAAATCCCGAGATTTCGACTAAAATTGAGATTTCAGTGAAAATCTCATGTGAAATCTCGAGATTCCCCATACAAAGGAAATCCCGTAAATTTACGAGATTTCGAAGAAATCTCATGAAAATCTCACAAATCTGGAGACTTTTGTTTCACTTAATTTGTAGAGTTTTCGCATGAAAAAGTGGCAACGATGGTCAACAGCTGACTAAAAAAATAACCTAAAAATAACACAAAATAATGAAATAAAAAAATTATTATTAATTTAATAAATATGACTTTAGACCCAATGGAAATGTACTAATGATTATAAGAAGTGTTGCGTGGTTCTAATTTTTGCTTCCCGCGAAGCATAACTATGAAGAAAGCATTGGGAAGTGCATGTCTTTCTTCCGCCAAAATATTGCAAAATCTGGGTTCTAGCTTGTCGTCCTTATAAAAAAACAAATTTACTAACATATTTAGCGTTAGATCTTTACATAAAATAATGTAAATTGTACTCCGCCAATGAATAAAATGGGTTTTAGAAATATTTTTAATTTGAGGTTATTTTTTATGGTACTTTGTGTACAAAAAAAGTGCAGCTGTCAAATCGAAATCTCGCTACTGTCACAAAGTGCAAATGTAAACGGTCAAGATTTCGGTTCGAGATTTCCATTGAAATCTCGGGATTTGAAAACAGATATAAACGCAACTTTATACCTATTTCTTCCAAATTACACGTGTCAAAAAGTTTGAAAATCTTTGGGTTAATCATTGCCAAAACAGCGTGTTAATTTTTATGAGTTTTAAGATGGATAAGTTTTTTTTTATATCAAATAAAACACACTAACAAAATTGTGCCAAAAAAATTATTATTAATTTAAATCATGTTTTGTGCTTTTCTATTTAAACAAATATGTTGATTTTTTATTAATGAAAGTAATAAAAAATTGTTTACGAAAGCCAAAGCGATTTTTCAAAACAGAAGTATTAACAATTGATTTTTTAATACCCGCTAGGGAGTTTTAAACCATTATGGCATAGTTTTTTTTCAAGCATATCTTACGTTCATTAATTTTTTTATAGTAATATTATTATTATTTTTTTGTTAACAATTTTAGTTTATTACGATACTATATGTTAATCATTAAGTAAATTAGGTTTTTTGTTTTCGCTGCTATTAAATAGCTAAACATTGAGTCATATTAATTTTTTTTTTGTTAAAATTATTCTATTTAACAAAAATTTATTGCTAACGGATATTTAATATTTATCTTTATGCTTTTTTAACGAACTTGAAGTTTTTTATTTATTTTTTTTAAGTGTGAAAAACACTTAAAAGACATTTTGCTATTTGTAAAATTAAAATAATTAAAATTAGTGACACTCATTATAATTTAGTTTATAAATATTTAAATTTTGCCTCAAAACGGGCGAAAGGAGGATATCAGATTAAATATTTTTAAATAAAAATTAGAAAAATAACATACAGTGTATCACAAAAGTAAGTATGCAGCGATATTTCTAATTGAAATGATTACAAAATGGCTTAAGGTTTGAAATAACAACACAAAGAATATATTTTTCCATTTATTTTATATGTTAACTTAAGAAAAATAATAAAAAAACAAAAATGTTTCAAACTCATTACTTGATAATAACAATTATAATTAACAAAATGTTTCGAATTCATGTCACAAAAGTAAGTATGCAGTTCACAAAAATCAGCCCTATTTATGGAATCCACACATGAGACTAATTAATTATTTGGAGAAATTAATTGGTGATTTCATTACCATTAAATTGAAACTAATGCTAATGAAATATTTGGCATTATTATTATTTGGACTAATGCTAATTCTTTGAAATACATCGATTTCATTACAAATGCCAATTGTATAGTAAATTCATTACGATTACTAATGCCTCAATTATAAGAAAGAATTGGCATTTGTAAACGTTATTTTATAGATTTCATAATCATTTCTGAGCTTGCAAATGCGGAATGCAAAAAGGGTTTTGTGGTATAAAAAATTAATTAAAATACTTAATCAGCGATTTACATTGTGCAAAGGAATATATTGATGCAAGAATTTTACTTTTTGCATATTTTTTTTTTTGGCAAACTAACCACCAGTCTTTGGTACGACTTATGGGTTTTATAGTAACCCTAACTATGGGTATTATAGTAATTCTAATTTAAAAAAACACACTTAAAAAATTGCAAAATAATGGCTCATATGAATAAAAAATAGATATTACTAATAGGGGGAAATACAGGGTTTTTTACGCAATTACTTCACAAATCTAGTCTACTTGGGAGTAGACTAGAAATTAATTTTTTAACTTTTCGTTTACATTTCATCCTATTCTACCAGCCAATTGGTAAATTTGGAGTTAAAAGCCATTCCTAAGCCCAAAGTAATTACTTCGAAGTAATTGCTAAGTTTTATTCATATGACCCATTGTCGGAATGCGAAAAAAAGCTTTATGGTACAAAAACTTAATCAGCAATTTTCATTCTGCAAACAAATATACTGATGTAAGAATTTTCCTTTTTGGAAATTTTTTTCCGCGACATTTTTTTGCGATTTTTTTTCAACTAGCCACCGAACTTTGTTCTATGAAATGGGTGTTATAGTCCCTAGATTATAAATTTAGAAAAAACGCACTTAAAAAATTGCAAAATAATCGCGGAACGCGAAAAAATACTTTATGGTACAACAACTGAATTAAAAAACTTAATCAGCGATTTTCATTCTGCAAACAAGTTGGCTAGTTGAAAAAAAGCGCGTAAAAATGTCGCGGAAAAAAATTTTTCAAAAAGGAAAATTCTTACATCAGTATATTTGTTTGCAGAATGAATATCGCTGATTAAGTTTTTTAATTAAAATTTTGTACCATAAACTCTTTTTTCGCGTTCCGCGACTATTTTGCAGTTTTTTAAGTGTTGTTTTTTAAAATTTATAATCTAGGGACTATTATACCCAATTCATAGAACAAAGTTCGGTGGCTAGTTGAAAAAAAGCGCGAAAAAATGTCGCGGAAAAAAATTTTGTAAAAAGGAAAATTCTTATATCAGTATATTTGTTTGCAGAATGAAAATAGCTGATCAAGTTTTTTAATTAATTTTTTGTGCCATAAAGTCTTTTTTGCGTTCCGCTATTATTTTGCAATTTTTTAAGTGTGGTTTTTTAAATCATAATCTGGAGACTATAATACCCAATTCTTTTTTGCAAAAAAAATTTTTTTTTTGCAAAAAGGTTATAGTTATTTGCAGAATGTAAATCGCTGATTAGGTTTTTATTGCATTTTTTCAAAGACAGATCCCAATTGATTCCGTATTTATAAAACAGCCAATAGAAAGCAATCTATCCATCCCCTTTTTTTTTGTAAACAAATGCTTTTTTTTACTCAATTGTTAATAGTGTTTAAGGCATTAGTGGGATTTCATTAGCATTAGTATTACAAATTCTAATGCCAGAAAATTTCAGTACCATTAAATGGTAATGAAATTTTTTTCCCATTAGCATTATTCAACTAATGATAATGAAATTTCAATGCCAATAAAAAAATCCCAAGTATGATGGAATCTATGAATACAGCTCACAAAAAACGGCACTATTTATTGAATATATGAAGTCAGCCGGACATTTAATATTTGGTGGATAGCCCTTGGCCTTTTTGAGTGATTTCAACCTTGATGGCATAGATGCGATATGATTTTGGGTAATCGAAGGTAAAATTTTATTCCACTCCTCAATTAGTGCAGCTTTAAGGGTATATTTGCTTGTAATGTTATGACTTCTGATTTTTTTTTCGAGATAATCCCACAGATGTTCAATTGGGTTTAAGTCAGGTGATTGGCGGGGAGTTTTTAATTGTTTTGGCGTTCGATACAAAAGCCATTCTCAATATGGGTTGTATGCTTCGGGTTATTGTCTTGCTGGAATACAAATGATCCTGCCATACACCCCCATACCATATTTTTTGGATCGTGCTCAGTGTTCACTTTTCTCCACGGTTTTCGACACCCATCTGAGCCAAAAATATTATATTTACTCTCGTCGGAAAAAATAACTGATTTCCAGAAATTTGCATCTATATTTTCGAAGTCCTTTATGATATCTAACCGTTTTCTTCTATTGGTGCTGTTCACAAATGGCTTTTTGCGGATGTTACGGCCATGGTAACCAGAAGAATACAGCACCCGACGAATGGTTTGTAGGTTTTTCCAGTCTCTTTTTCTATTTCTGCCATTACTTTTCGCGCGTTCATCTGGGGATTTGCTTCTGTTTTTTTGGTGATAAGTAGTTCGTTTCTCCCTGTCATTGAAGATTTTTGGACACCCAGTTCGAGTCTTGCTATTAGTATTGCCCTGCTTATTATATCTTTCTATAATTTTCTGTACTGTGGAACTACTTCTGTTGATAAGTTTGGCAATTTCACGTTGACTTTTCTTCTCTTTATAAAGTTTAACAATAACATCTTTTAAATCTTGTAAAAGTTCTTTTCCACAAGGAGCCATAATTCGAATTTAGAAAAATTTGCACTAAAAATGCAATTTCGGCATTAAATCAAATTTATAATCACAATTGTTCACATTTTCCGCGATTTAAATGCGTTTAGTTTAAGGGAAGGTCAAAACTTAAAAAAAAAGTGCATACTTACTTTTGTGATCTGATTTTTACTATTTTTTTAAAAAATGATAACGGTATAATTATTTTTATGCATGTTTGTATTTTTGTATAAGGCAATACTACATGTTATTGTTACACTCATAGAAATACATCTGTAAAAATAGCAGAAAAACTTACTAAAAATTTGTTAAAAATGATGCTGCAGAAAAAACTGCTAAAATTAGCAGATTTTTTTATTAAATACTAGTAAAATGAAAACAGAAAAATTAAAACTGTTAAATTTACAGAATTTTAGTTATATTTAGGCTAACTTTTAATTAATTGAAAATAGCAAATTGTACTGTAAAATCTGCATAAAATTTTGCTAAATATTTGTAGATTAAAAATAGGAAAAATAAACTGTTAAATCTACAAAATTTTTGCTATTTTTAAGCTAAATTTAGTTGAATGCAAATAGCAGTCTATTCTGCTAAAATCAGCAGAAATATTTGCTAAAAAATTGTAAACTGCTGTTTTCAAAAGGCTCCATTTTTATTTGCATTTAAAAAAAAAATCAAAAAAAAAACTTCGAAAATTTAAAAATTGTTTGCGATTTTTTAGGCTACTAATTATTTAGCAAAATTTTTTGCTGATTTTAGCAGCTTAATTTGCTATTCTCCATTTACAAAAATTTAGCTCAAATATAACTAAAATTCTGTATATTTAACAGTTTTATTTTTGCTGTTCCTATATTTCTAATATATAGCAAAAATAATCTGCTAATTTAGCAGTTTTTTCTGCAGCATCATTTTTAACTACCCAGCAAATAAAGATGATCATTAATGACTCAGAATTGAGCTCCAAAAACATAAACATTTGTCCACTATTTCCTATGAAAGTGGTCCGTCCAAAAGAGCCCCCTGTGTACTCAGAAATGACTCCGAAAAAAGAACGTATAAAATCGAAATTTTCTTTATAAATTTAAATAATTTTGGAATCTTCTTTGAATCCGAAAAATGAACCCTCGTTTTGAGACAGCTTTTTAGATTGTAGAGACAACTTTTTGGATTGTTTTCTGAGGATTCATATTTTCTACCTAAAAAAAGAGTGTTTTCAAAAAAACAATAATCATTTCTATGAGCCATTTAAAAATCTTATTTATGAGCGCTCCGGAATTGCTGGCTGGGTAATTTTTAGTAGTTTTAATTAAATTTTTTACGCACTTTTTTCTAGTTTTTGGAAAAAAATTACTAAAATTTACAGAAAATTTTGCTAAATATTAGTAGAATAAACTTTTTGTTATTTTTAAGTTAAATTTTGTTGAACGCAAATAGCAGTCTATCCTATTAAAGTCAACATAGATATTTGCTGAAAGAAATAGTAAACTGCTGCTTTCCAAAGGCTAGATTTTTATTTGCATTAAAAAAATCGAAAAAAAACTTTGTAATTAAAATTTTTTTTTTATTTTTTAGTCTACTCACTGCCAATGAAATCGTCAATTAATTGGTTCATTCAATTAGCTAGTCCCAAGTATGGTGATGAAGTAATTCGAACTTTAATTCATTGATTTTGGCCATCGAAATAATGAATGTGTAAACTGTGGCATTGTCTTGATGAAGCACTTTCTTTTTCGCCTTTAAAAATCCACTGAGATCATTTTCTATTGCTGTTCCCAAAAAAAAAAAAAAAAAATACTAAACAACGTGGCGCCTTCAAACTTGAAACATATGTTTTACAAGGTTGCCACCTTTCCACAAAGTATTTTTTTTTTCAAACTACTGCCGCCATCCTTACTTCAGATCGGTTACTTCATGACAGCCCTTGTATTTTTCTATTTTGACGAAAGTCCACAAAACTTTGAGGCAAAAATTCTAACAGAAAATCTCAACCGATTGAAAAAAATCAAGGCACCCTATTACAAAGTCCCTTTCAATTCTACAATAAGTTAATAACTACAGTTATTTAATGCATATTTTAGGGCAAAATTAAAAAAGGTGTTATCGTTATCTTTATGTTGTTGTATGATAAGAAACTAATCGCTTTTTTCACATTTGCCGCTACTTTGAAATATTTCTTTAAATTTATTAGTAGCAAAATATGCATTCTATTTTATTTAGTTTTTAACATGTGCTATAGAAATAAAATACATTTTAATGTTTTTCTTATAATTTTAAAGAAATCAAAACACAGAAAATTAAATTTACATTGAAAGAATATACCCCCAACATTGGAGTTTTGACTCTGACAGATCGTTATTTAAAAATAAATACACACAATTGTTTTTTTTTTTTTAACTTAAAATAGGTTTTCCGTATTTTCAAGATACATACAAATCCAACAGATAAAAAAAAAATCAAGTTCATGCAAATGTATCTCTAGCCAAGAAGGAGACAAAGACAGACACTTTACAAATGGTGTAAAAAAATACAATAAAAAAAGTTTTACAATAGAATCTGCTGAAAATTACAGCTAAAACAAAAGTATACGCAGTTAAAAAGGCGACAAAGTTTTTATATTTAAAATAACTAAAAAAAAATAACTGTTAAAAACAACTAAGAAATGCAGTAAAAATAGTTAACAATGTCATAAAAATAACTAACTACAAAAATTTTGAAACAACTGGCAAAATTGGTAGAAACTACTATGTTCTTACAGTAAAATTTAAAAAAATGTTGTTTCTTTCGAATTTAAAAAATTGGATAATTTCAATCCACTTAAAGTTTAAATTCATAATTTCAAACGGTACTCCAGTTATTATGTTTACAAAACAATTTCCTGCTTTTTATTTGCAAACTAACCCCTAAATTCATAAACGCTTTGTAAAATTATAAGAGGTTTATTGAACAAATTTTGTATGAAAATGACGTTTTGTAAACCTGCTATAACTTTACAAAGCTTTTATGAATTGAGGGGTAAGAATTTAACAATAATAACAAATACGTACAAACTAAACAAGAATTTTCTAAAACTCAACAAAATATTTAATTTTTTAAATATCTAACAAAAACTAACTTTTACTGCAAAAATACTATTTTTTAATATAAAAAAAGAAAATTACTTTAACACCAACTATTATGAAATCCAACTAACGAAAAGTACAATAGTTTTTTTTTTTTAATAATTGTAATATTAATTTTTTTAATAGTACTTGCTCATAAAAAAACAACTGTAATTACAGTTTAAAATGTCAACTACTGTTCTGTACACAAACAACTGTGATGTAGTGACTGACAAACTTTTTTGAGGCTGCCAAAAGGTCGCTGCACTTGCGCTATTTAAATGATGGAGTATCTTAAAAGTTATTTTTAAATTTTAACACTTTGTGTACAAAATTTATTCCGTAGGTACGATACATAATGTCGAAATATTTTACTTTTTAAATAAGATTTTTGTTATTTGTTTATTTTTCTCAGATTTTTATTCATAGATTTAGATCTAACTAACAATTGCATATTTTGAACAGATGTAAACTTTATGAGTTTATTTTTAAACATATATTTTTAAATTTTCATAGAATGTTTTTAAAGGCAGGACACATACAGTTATTTGAACTGTAGTTGATACTCCAGAAATGTAAACAAAAATTACATTTTCTTTAAATTGTTGAAAAATAAGGATGAGTCTTATTCATATTACAATAAAAACGGAAGTTTATGTTTCCAACTACTGTAACAGATGTTAAAATTACGATTGCCGTTATGCTGCGTTTATTTAGACCGAAAAGTCAGAAATTACAGTAGTTTTGATTTAACTGCCTTTTCCTTAAGTGCACTCTTTCTATAAATGCACAAAATTTTGGTGTCGTTTTTATTTTACAAAATTAATTACGCAATTGCCCTCTTTAAGTGCACTTTTTGTACCTGCGCATTTAATATAAGTGCTTCATATTTTTGGCAGTTGAGTTCTAGGAAAAAAATACACACATAAAATAAATGTGTTGTCAACTTTTTGTGGCAAAAATATTCTACTTTGGTCGTTTTTTAGTCATAAAAATCACAAGATCTAGTGCAAAGTACAAAGTTGTCATCATTAGCTTCATTTGTTTTGTTTGTTTTCTGCACAAAAATTCGTGCAAAAGTTGGTTATGCAGCTATGTCAAAATTCCTTTAATCACAACTGGGTGGGCAACGACAGCGACAATTGCCTTTTCATACACTTAAGAGGTTAATCACAACTGGGTCAATTGTCGACCGACGACAGCAAAAGTCGTCACGATTAATTTAAATTCAGCGACAGGCGACCGTCGACATTTGTTGACGTTTAGAAAAAAAGGAAAGCAAAACAAGAATATTGTTGTATTTGTTTCACCACAATTCCTCACCAATTTAATTGGTCTTTCACTAATTCTTGTTGCTTTATATTTTATTGTATTTAATTTTGCTTTTTTGCCGTAAGTTATGTATTTTAAATTTCAATGATATTTCTTCTGTCAGAAAAATAAATTTTTTGTAAACAAAGTACGAATTTTTGCACCTTAATACGAATTTCTAACAACCCTGTTCTAATGGCAATCTTTAATTAGTTAAAAATATGGCAACAATTTGACAAATATTTTAAGTGTGTATTAGTGTGTCGTCAAGAAAATAGAATAGATTCTATTCCGACGACAAATCGCCAGACGACATGACGACATTTTGCCTCCCATACAAAATATATGAAAAAGCAACTCTCGTTGTCGTTGTCGACCCAGTTCTGATTAATCTCTTATATGGGAAGCAAAATGTCGCCATTGTCGTCCGGCGAATTGTCGTCGTAATTTTTTATTTTCGTGATGACACACTAACACACACGGAAAATATTTGTCAAATTTTTGCCATATTTTTACTTGAATTAGGGTTACCTATTAGAAAGGAGTTGCGAAAAATCCTTATCAGAGTTGTTTACAAAAAACATACAATTATTTTTGACAGAGAAGAAATACTTGAAAATAAAAATACGAAATTCTCCCCCAAAAATCAGAAACAAATACTCGTACAAGATAAAATTAAAAACGACAAAAATTAATGGAAAAACTAATTGAATTTGTGAAAAATATGACAAAATTCTTGTTTAGATTTTCTTTTTTCTAAACGTCAAAAAATGACGACGTTTAATTGTCGCTTAAATAATTTAAAGTAACGCGACTATATTCGCTGTCGCCTGTCGGCATTAATTAATTACACAGCTCTACAAAATATGATAATATTTATAAGTTGCACAACTTTGCAGTGGTTTTAGGATAATTAGGGGATGTTGATTTTGAATCTGCAACCAGTTTGTTCAAATTGGCTCTAGGTTTTGTACAATTCGCGATTTAAATTTTTAACATTTTTCAGCCGATTTTTTCAATAAAAAATTTACAATTTAGTAACTATAGCTTCGGAAAGAAAACGCTTTACACGATTCTGTGCCATATCTTTCAAACTTAAGCGTGTATCAATATCTCAATAACTTTTCTAAATATAGTTGCTCAACTCAACTTAGACTAATATCAACGAAATCTAATAATGCTATTTTTATCCTTTTGTTATTATTACTCTTTTTTGCTTTGGACCCAGTGGTGTCAGATGTGACGATTTTACGTCATTTTGACGATTTTTTTAGTCAAAATTTTACAAATGATGATTGACGATTTTTGAATAAAAACTCCACATGTTTTGACGATTTAGGAAAATTGCTTACTTTTGAACGAATTTCAAGCAAAATTATAAAGAAAAAGCGATTAAAAAACCGCAAATTGTTCTTTTCGAATCGTCTATTTGGAATTCGCAATATTCAGAAATTTCTATATTTATTTTAAAAGAATTTTTACAAACATACATGTTTTCTCTTTCTTTTAAGTCTCATAACTCCTATAAAATTTTCATTATGAAAGAGAAAACATACATGTTTGTTAAAATGCTTTTAAAATATTTGAAATGCATTTAGAATTTTATTAAAAACATTTGGAAGATATCTTCCAAGAAGATAATAAAGCGATATCTTCTATTTTCCATTTGAATGAAAATAATCAAGTAGTATTTTGAAATTGTCTTCCTTTTATCATTTGGAAGATATTTGGAAAAACCAATTCCAAAATTGTGTTTTTTGTCATAATTTTTTTTATGATAATATTGCGGCAATATCACTTTTTTATCATCTGGAAGATAAACACAATTCGTTTCAAATTTTTGAAAATGTTGGAAAAAATTTGTACAAAAAACAATTATAAGAAATAAGAGAAATATGGGAAACAAATTCGTTGAAAAATGAGGATTAGTGCGCGGAAACAACCGGGTAGATGGCAACAAGATAATTAATGTTTTTGTCAATGGATTATGTATGCAGATATTCTTTTTCAGACTCAAATTTAATAATAAAAAATATAAATCGTTTCAAAGGAATTAAATATGCTAAAAATCCCAAACGTATTTAACAAATTGTGAAAAATAATCCGCTGCAGGCATGTCCCTTTGGAAGGAGGAGTTAATTTAGCGATATCACCTTTTTATCTTCCAGGTGATAAATTAGCGATATCGCTGATTTATCATTCAGAAGTATCGCTTTCGTATTGCTTGGGGGTATCGCTATAGAGAGGACATTTACTCCCGAAAGGGGGATCTTCCCCAATAAGAATATGATTACTGCCGCAATAAAGTTTTTCTTCCAGGCGATACGATTGCGAAACATTTTTCGTATTTTAATGTTTGCAGGAAAATAGAGTCTTTTTAAATACATTTGGAAATTTCTGAAATACAATTTTTGGATAATTTTGAAACACTTCAGACAATTTTAAAATATATTTGGACAATTTTAAAATATATTTGGACAATTTTAAATCTATTTGGACAATTTTAAAACATTTTTGAAATATATTTGGAATTTTTTTAAATAAAACTGAAAATGGTGTAGTGTTTTTATGATATTTAACTGATGACGATTTCTTGACGATTTTTCATAAAATTGTTGACGATTTTGACGATTTATTTTTACATTTTTGACGATTTTTGATCAAAAAGGTCTAACACCACTGTTTGGACCTTAATTCTTAAGATATCTCAGCTGATTCTATTCAACTCTGTGTGTGATTTTTGCTCTATTTCAAAATTACAAAATTTTTTAAGGTTTTTGTTTTTTAATTTTAAATATTAGACGAAGTCCGATTTTAAATATCAATTTGCCAATTTGGAAAGGAAAAGGTCCAAACTTTGTATATATGTCATATTGCATTAACAAATTATGTGCAATTTTAGAGCCTTTTGTAATTAAATTTAGACTTAAAACGAACGAAAAAATATTTTACTGTACTAAAAATCTACTGTACTATTACAGATTTTTTTTTTTCTAAAAACATCAAATTTCATTTACTATTGATACTGTTGCGAAGTTATTGTGATTTTCAAAGTTTCTAAAGGGTGGTCCAACCATAATGCAATGTGGCAATATTTGTGAAAAGGTGACACGGAGGAAATAAGAAGATAAACAGAGAAAATCTGAAGTAGAATGTTTGTATATGTCTGTTTGATCACTTCTGAAATTATTCATATAGAGACAATCTGACAATAAAAATATAAACAATAATACAATTTAATGGAAGATCACTGATGAAGCCTGTCCATAAAAAGGCAGAAACTAGATCTAGTCTGATTTGCAAATATAATGCACGATGTTAATTGTTTTGCCTAACTTAATTTGACATTTCTTTGTTTTAGTGTTTGACAAATTCAACCATGGAGAGGTACACAATTGAGCAGCGCGTTAAGATTGTTGAATCCTTTTACGAAAATGGGCGTTCAAATAAAAATGCATTTCGTGCACTTCTTTGGTCAGCATAATCGACCAAATGTGTCCACAATCGGGAGAACTGTGCGCAAATTTCAGCAAACCGGGTCTGTAGGAAATGTGAAAACACCTGTGCATGCTCGCCCAGTTCGTTCTGCGGAAAACATTGCTGTTGTTCGCGATAGTGTGGCAGTTACCGTGAATGGTGTTCGCTATCGCGAGATGATAACGGACTTCTTGTGGCCAGAAATTGAAGGTATGGACCTCGACGATATGTGCTTCCAACAGGATGATGCCACTTGCCACACAGACAACGAAACAATGGCTCTTTTGCGCGAGAAATTCAATGGCCGTGTTATCTCACGTCGTGGCGATGTTAATTGGCCGCCACGATCATGTGATTTAACACGGTTGGACTTCTTTCTTTGGGGATATTTAAAAGAAAAAGTTTACGTCAAATAAGCCAAGAACAATTCAAGAGCTAAAGGATGAGATAATTCGGCACATTAACGACATTGAACCTCAATTATGTTTCAGAGTATTGTTTCAATATGGACCATCGGATAGAGGTATACCACCGCAGCCGTGGCGAGCATTTGGCCGATATTTTGTTTCACACATAATTGTCATAGATCCTTCTATCATAATAAAAAATATTAAGATAATTCTCTGAAAACTTTTTGTGTTATTTACAATTAACATCGTGCGTTTAGGTTGGACCACCCTTTATTTCAATAATGCCTTCGTACCCTTTCTACAATTATTTCGAAAATATTGTGATTTAAATTTAAACTTTGGAAATCGCAATAATTTCGCATAAAAATCTATAATGAATGAAATTTGATGTTTTTAGAAAAAAAAAATGCTTATCATATATGATAAGATATGGCAAATGTGATGCACTTAATGACCAGAACTGTTCATATCTAAAGGGATCTGAAAAATTGGGTTATTTTTATGGCCATATAAGGTCACATCTGGTGCCGTTTTCAAATTAAAAATATATATGAAAATTTAGTTAAAGAATTGCCTGGTAAAAATACGATTTTATAAATATAATTTTTTTCCACCTCAAGTCCAAATTCTAATATGGTATTGTCATATTAGATTTTTATTTGTTGTTTCATATATGAAAATATAGAAAGTCCAAAAAAACAATTTTTGTATTTTTTAATGCAAAAATTAAAATAATTGTTGATAATTTTTTTAATTTCAATTTAAGTTTAAAATTTTTGTTTTATCGATAAATGTTATAGATCAAAGAACGATCAAGATGAAATTCGACCCGATATATGCGGTGCATCAGAACTACATACCTTGATTTGCTGTCTCTAAATTATAAGACAAAAAAGAATCAAAAAAGTATATTTTTAAGAACTTTTTAAGTATAATATTTGAGCCTAATCTTTGTTTGAAACTTCCATTTATTGATTTTCACCCAGCAAACAAAGATGATCATTAATGACTCAGAATTGAGCTCCAAAAACATAAACATTTGTCCACTATTTCCTATGAAAGTGGTCCGTCCAAAAGAGCCCCCTGTGTACTCAGAAATGACTCCGAAAAAAGAACGTATAAAATCGAAATTTTCTTCATAAATTTAAATAATTTTGGAATCTTCTTTGAGTCCGAAAAATGAACCCTCGTTTTGAGACAGCTTTTTAGATTGTAGAGACAACTTTTTGGATTGTTTTCTGAGGGTTCATATTTTCTACCTAAAAAAAGAGTGTTTTCAAAAAAACAATATGAGCCATTTAAAAATCTTATTTATGAGCGCTCCGGAATTGCTGGCTGGGCAGGTCAAACAAATTTGAAATTTTTTAAAAACTTTCTTTTTAATGCATTACAAAGTGTTTAAAATAGTAAACACGAGTGGTACAATATTGGTTTTAAGTAAAAGTGTTTTTATCAGGGTTGGCAGGCAATACCGCTAAAATACCGTTATCGATTCAAAACCCTTTCAACTGACTACCGTTACCCCTAAAATACCGTTACCGAAAACCCGGAACACCGTTATCCTTAAAATACCGATACCGAAATAAATGAAATATCAGTACCCCTAAAATACCGTTACCGAAACAAATAAAATACCGCTATCCCTAAAATACCGTTACCGTTATTTTTAATTTTCTGCTTTTGGTAATTTCACGTGGTTATTGAGTACTTTTTGAATATTAAGTTGATAAATTGGTTCTGTTTTTAATCTCGTTTGTTTTTTGTAAAAAAAATTGCGGGATGCATCGAAATAACTGACTACCGTTACCCTTAAAAAACCGTTACCGATATAACTGAAATACCGTTAACCTTAAAATACCGTTACCGAAATAACTCAAATACCGTTATCCTTAAAATACCGATACCGAATTAAATAAAATAGCGTTACCCTTAAAATACCGATACCGAAATAATCTAAAATAGCGTTACGCTAACAATAACCGCATTCGTTTCGGTTACCATCCATGGTTTTTATCAATGAGATCTACATCAAATGCTTGGAAAACACTCAATAAAAACTTGTAAATATTTAAGCCGAACTTGTTCAACTTTGATGTATCCTCCGATAAAGTGGATCAAGAAAATCTGTTTTATTGTAAAATTATATACTTTTTTTATTTTAAGACCTGTTAACTTTTCTCAAAATAACCATAGTTATGAATGTCAAATTCATACGGGATATTTGTGGTTAACGTTTAACTCCGATTGTTTATTAGATAAGTGTTATTAGTTATTAGTACAGTGAGAGAATTATCTGTATGATATTAATGAATTTTTATGAATCTAGTTTTAATGAAACTTTTCTTTGAATTAATAGAATTTTTATAAAATGTGAAAAATTTCAATTTATTTATTAAAAGTTTCATACATTCAATGAAAAAGTTTCATTAAAACTAGATTCATAAAATATATGTAGATTGTGGATTTTTCTCTGTGTAGGCCAACCAAAAAATAGCTCTAAAACCGATGTTTTAAGCTCTTAAAAAACTCGAAAAATAGTAAAATAAATCTTTATTATTTTCTTTACAAAAAAATTATAAAAATTAAATTTTGTATTTAACCCTTTCACTACCAATTTTTGTTTTTTTTTTTAAAGAGAAGAAACACTTGGAAATTTTTCCTGTTAATTAACGTGTTGCTTCCTTTGGAAAGGGGATAGAGAAGAAGTGAAAGGTGATGAAAGATGAAGGGCTTTAAATGTGGCAACACTGTAATCGCGCGAGATGTTAAATCTTAGAACAGTTGCTGCGCGCCATCTGATGAAGAGTTGGCGAACTTTGTTGAAGCTTTTTAGATCATTATAGCTGTTATATTATTTTACTTCGGTGGGGTTAATTGCTATGGGAACACCGAAGGAGGACGCTGCAATATGTATAAGCGATAGAAAAAACTCATACATATTAGTATTTTTCATAAATTGATGTTGCCTTGTTGGGGATCGAACCCGCAAGCTAACGTGTCCAACGCGCTAACCATTACACCACAGTACCCACAAATATACTTTGATTATATATATACCGACTGTTTGTTTGCGGTTGTACCGTTATTTTGACTTCAGATTCTTGTTAAGAGTCCTCAAATTAGAAAAAAATATGTAGCATGTTTTTTAGTAATCACTAGGGCAATGAATTTCATGCAAATGCATGTTTTTTCTCGATAGTCCAAAACTAATATGGACTAAATATTTATCCGAATCATCAAATTTAGAACAAAATGGCATCGCTTTGTAGTTGCATATTTTTGGATATTTTGTTATAAATGCATGTTTTTGCATATTTTGACTTTAAATGCATATTTGTGCATATTTTTCATTTTTAGGAACATTTTTTATCTTGTAAAAAAATATAAAAAATTGATATATTTTCATATTTTGATTCAATCAAAATAAACATTCTTAAAACCTTATTGACCTATGGAAATCTGCGAGTTCTGTGTCTGTTTGCAAAATAACTAACTTAAATACATTTTTAAATTTTAGACTTCATTATTTTTGCATAACCCAATATTTTTAATCCATATTTTTCTTTTTTAACCGCATATTTTGGGCGCATATTTTCCATTTTTAAGTGCATGAAATTCGTTGCCCTAGTAATCACTTTTGCTATTGGCTTAGTACAAATTACGGATTTTTTTCACTAATTTTCGCTGCTGATTTCAGCAAAACATTTTACTAATTTTTCTAAACCGAGTGCTGAATTTAGCAGAAAAATATACTAATTTAAAAAATTTTATTTACAAGAATTCGTTGATTTTTTACAATTCTTGTTTAGTTTATATTTGTTACTATTGATATATTCTTAGTTTGGAAATAACACTCAGAAAACTTTATTGTATCTCCAATGCATAAAAAGCTAATAACTGGAGAACCGTTTGCAATTTTGACTCCTAATTTCAAGTACGATGAAGTAATTATACGCTTGTTACACGCAGAAAAAAAAAACAGGGGAAACATTATCTAAGTGCTATGTAATTATACAATTACATAAGTTCCAAGTAAGTTTTACGATTTTCTAGTAAAATATATGTGACCTTCTCCGAGAAACGGGACCTAGTGTGTCAAAAACTTGGGAAAATCGATAAAAATGAGAAAATATCGATTTTCCCAAGTTTTTGACACACTAAGTCTCTTTTATCGGAGAAGGTCACATATGTATTTTTTCGGATATTTTTCACTACACATGTATAAATTTAGCAAGGCTTGTATATATTTTACAAAAAAATGTGCATATTTTACTAGAACATTGTAAAACTAACTTGAAAACAGAGCTTCGAAAAACTTAATTGAATTTAAGCTTAATTCACTAAAAATTAAATTCAGATTTTAAAAAGATTCATGTACCATTCCCTTAAACCATTCGTAAAGAATTCATTCATAAGCTTCATTCCCAAAGCTTTAATATGAATTGAATGAATTCCTAACTTGAATCATTCAAATCGCATGTTCATTCACCATTTTACTAATTGAATGAAGAAATTTTGTTACCATTCACTTAGTGCAGTGTAGTTTGAAACTAACATATAATCAAAACCAAAGCATACAAGCTGTAACAAAGCATACGATACTATTTATTTCTGTTAGATGAATTTTAAACGTTTTTCATTGTATTATGTTAATATTTCAGCAATTACATACAAATTAAAAATTTTCATTTGATTAAGTGAATGAAAACAAATAATTTTTCATTCACTTTTTTATTAAATGAATTCAGGTAAATTGGGTTTCATTCAGTTAGAATTCAATCAAAATAGAATGAATTCATATAATTTTAAGCTATAGGGAATTAAGCTATCGAATTAATTCCATAAGAATGCTATTAAGGAATGAAATTTAACCCAAATTTCATTAATTTTTAAAAAGTGAATGAAAGAATTAAGCCTTTTAAACCTTTGCTTGAAAATTATGTAGTTGTATAAGTACATAGCTCTTAGGTAATCTTCCTCCTGGTTTTTTCTGTGTGTACAATCGAAAAAAAAAATTTTATTTTTTTTTTTTTTAGATTTTACAGTTTGTTTATTTTTTAGTACACTTTTTTGCTAATTTCAGCAGATTGAAATTGAATTACAGTTTACAATTTACTGAAATTTAGTAGCTGCAACTAATTATTTATACTAATTTTATTGTACTAAAATTATTAGTAGTAAGTTTTTTAACTGATTTTAGCAAATCGATTTTAAATTGCAGTTTACAACAATTTTGCTAAAATTTAGTAGCGACTACTAATTTTTTCTGCTAATTTTGTTGTACTACAGATCAGCAGACATGTGTTGCTAAAATTAGCAAAAAATACCGCTGGGCTCAAAACAGTTAAATTTCCCGTAATAACAGCAAAATTTTCAGTAGCCATTACAGACTTTTTTGGTTGAGTGTACTGTACAAGAGTAGTGAAAGATGAATTTCGGGAGTCAAACAATGTTGTGACATTATTTAATTATTTTAACAGTCATTTTTTAAATTAAAAAAAATTTTAAAATCAAATTTTGTTAAAAAAAATTTTAAATTGATTTAAAATCATTTTTAAAATGATTGGTTTTATGAGAAAAATATGCTCAGTTTTCTAAGAAATAGCTAAAATAAGCTTAATTTTTAAAGAAAATAGCAAACGACAATATTTAAAAATTAAGCAAAAACAAGCAAAATTAGAGAAAAAAATACCTCCAACAATATCAGAACTTGTATTCAATCTAAATTGTTCGATATTTTCAAATAAAAAACAAGCTCTGGCTTCTTTTTGGTTGGCCTAGTTATTAGTTCTAGTTAAATGTTTTTATTGGGTAGTTTATTATTAGACAATTAAAATAAATACATGCAAATAAAACATTTTCAAACAGTGTCCTGTGCTGCTGGTTTAAATTATTTTTGAGTTCACAGAATTGCTACTATAAAAGACTGATCCAATTACTCTCAAAAAATACTCAAAAAAGGTACATAAATGATTCAAAAAGGACTCTTAAATTTGAGTCATAAACTACTGCAAAAACACTTTGTAAAAAGAAGGACATTTTTCTTTACAAGGCTCATAATTAGGAAACTTTTATGAGTAATAAAAGAAAATTCAGAAAATGCTTCAACTGTAAAGAAAAGCTCCGTCTCATTGTTAAGATTTCAGAAGGAATCACAAGGCTCTTATGAGTCTTTTCGGACTCCAAATGTTCACTGGGTGGTAAAAAAGTAATAGTAATTATAACGGCACTTAAATCAAATTTTAACGTTTTAATCATGGATGGTAACCGAAATGAATGCGGTTATCGTTAGGGTAACGATATTTTAGGTTATTTCGGTTACGGTATTTTAAAGGTAACGCTATTTCATTTATTTCGGTATCGATATTTTAAGGATAACGATATTTGGGTTATTTCGGTAACGGTATTTTAAGGTTAACGGTATGTCAGTTATATCGGTAACGGTATTTTAAGGGTAACGGTAGTCAGTTATTTCGATGCATCCCGTAATTTTTTCTTTACAAAAAACAAACGAGATTAAAAACAGAACCAATTTATCAACTTAATGTACAAAAAATACTCAATAACCACGTGAAATTACCAAAAGCAGATTATTAAAAATAACGGTAACGGTATTTTAGCGTTAACAATATTTCATTTGTTTCGGTAATGGTATTTTAAGGGTGTTGATATTTCATTTATTTCGGTATCGGTAATTTAAGGATAACGGTATTTCAATTATTTCGGTATTGGTATTTTAAGGATAACGGTATTCCGGGTATTTCGGTAATGGTATTTAGGGGTAACGGTAGTCAGTTGAAAGGGTTTTGAATCGATAACGGTATTGCCTGCCAACCCTGGTTTTAATTGACAAAATGTTTCAACTCATTTTTAAGAGAAAAATGTTGTTTATCGAGTTTGATTAACTTCGCCTTTTTTTCGAGAGAGTTAAGAGTAGCATAATATCTCTCTATAATATATACTCTTTGATTTCGGTAACTAAAAGATCGTTGAGTTCGTGTACTGTACTATAGTTGTGAGGAATTTTATTTTAATCGGAGAAGGTAAATCCGATAGGTCTGTTGCGTTGATATGGTTTCACCCAATAGTCTCATGACTGTCAAAATCCCTCAGAGGCAGGAATAGCAACATAGTTAGAGAAAATCCCTACTAGCTTCGGAATCAAGGTTGCCAACACTTGAACTAAAAAACTGGCTAGATTACGGAGAAAATATGGCTAGAAATGGCTAAAATTGGAAAATAATGCTAAAACCTAATAATTTTAATATAAGTCAGTGATAATGAAGAGTTCTAACACGAGTTTAATGAAAGTAGCCATTAAATTTTAATGTTTTCCGAATTTCTAAAATATTTTCATTCATATTTTACAAAAAACATGATTTTAAATCGAATGTAAAAATTACATGTGTCTGTGAACCCAAATAAAAGTTTCAAAAATTGAAAATTTTGTACTAAAATTTCGAAAATCATAAAAATTCAAGCACTTTTATATGAAATTAACCGTAAAACATTAAAAGAAAAAATGGCTAGGGCAAAATAAAATGGCTAAATCTTCCGGCTAGATCCAATCTAGGCATTTTTTTATGGCTAGATGAAATTAAAATGCATAGATCTAGCCGGAAAATGGCTAAATTGGCAACCTTGTTCGGAATGCTGCAGAACTTCACTATGCAGAGCGAGTTTTGTTCCTTCTTTTTTTCTTACATATACAATATTTTGTACTCTGATATTTCTATTTTAGTGCACTTCACTCTCCTATGTAAATTATTCTAGCATTGTGAATGAACCATTAAGCTAAAAGATAAGATAATGAAACGTTAATGATAATATATTTTCGTTTCGTACTTATCAATAATATGGATACAATAAAAATTTCTATCTCCTACACTTATTTTGAATATATTTTATATCTATTGAATGAATGATGTAAGTATATGTACGTTAATTCGATACGTTTGTAATATTAACGGAGCGATTATCAGGGTTTCTGACAAATATTGATAAGTATGTTTAAATTAAAAGTGCGACACAGTTGATCCCGAAAAAGTTGAACCCGGATATCTTCCAAACTACCCAGGAAAATTTTCTGTTCTCAATAATCGATTGTAGAAAAGCTACTTTTGCGGAGCCAGTTCCATGAAATTGGTTCTAGTGGAACCAGTTGCAGGGTTGGAATGATTGGCCACCGATTGTAAAAATTTTTCTGGGTTTTCAATATTTGGCAGTTGAACTTCAAACTTCGGAGTAAAATAACTCATAATTTTTACAGATTTGCAAAAAGTCTGTAAAAATTTTAACTAAAACTACTAACAATTAGATAACAATTACCTTGCCGAAAAAAACTGCTGAAATTAGCACATTATTTTTGCTAAATATTAGTAAGACAGGAACAGCAAAAATAAAACTGTTAAATATACAGAATTTTAGTTATATTCGAGTTAAATTTTATTTAATGGAAAATAACAAGTTAACCTGCTAAAATCAGCAAACAATTTTGCTAAATAATTGGTAGACTAAAATATCACACAAAAGATTAAAATTTTTTAAGTTTTTTTTGATTTTTTTAACGCAAGTAAAAATCTAACCTTCTGACATCAGCAGTTTGCTATTTTTTTTTAGCAAAAATTTCTGTTGATTTTAGCAGGATAGACTGTTTTATGCGTTCAACTAAATTTATAACTAAAATTCTATAAGTTTAAAAGTTTTATCTTGGCTGTTCTTATTTTACTAATATTTAGCATAAAACAAATCTAGCGGAGATATTTGCAACCAAAATCAAAATGTTAATCAGGTAGATTTTTCAATGAATCTAGACATCTTCAAAAATGTATTTTTTATTTGTTGTCTTAATTAAAATATACATAAATAATCAGGATTTTTAAAGAAAAAATTTAAAACGAAATTTTTATGATTTTTTTTTTAAATTTTTGTCATGTGATTTTTAAGCTTTTAGAAACTCGACGTTAAGATTTTTAAATCAATATGTGGCAACGCTATAATGATAACCTCAGATTTTTTACTTATGGTTATCAGTGTTGCCAACTTTTGGAGTGTGAAAAGCGCAAATGTTTTGCAAAAAAGCATAAAAAGCGTTGTTTTTTCGCTTAAAAAAGCGTACTAAGCACTATGCCTTTTTAACAAAAAAATCAAATAAATTTTATGCAAAGTTTAAAAAAGTACCCCTAAATTCGTAAACCCTTTGTAAAATTATAAGAGGTTTATTGAACAAATTTTGTATGAAAATGACGTTTTGTAAACCTGCTAAAACTTTACAAAGCATTTATGAATTGAGGGGGTAAAGAAATAACCAGTTCACATACAAAGGTTTCCATATTTTCTTTATTTATAAATACCATCCAATTCACAAAACTATAAAAAAGCGTTTAAAGCGCAAATTGTTCTTTCCGAATCGCGCTTCTGTGATTCGCAAAAGCATTGCGAATCACAAAAACGCATAAAAATATTCTGCTAAATTTAGAAAAATTAGTAAAATGTTTTGCTGAAATCAGCAGCGAAAATTAGTAAAAAAAAATCCGTAATTTGTAATAAGAGAATAGCAAAAGTGATTACTAAAAAAAAATTGTACTAAAAATCAGTATACAAATTTTTTTACTACCTTTTTTATCTGAGTGTAATCGTAAATACCACCTTTTTATAGGTGAGGTAAAAAAAACGTCCAGCTGTATATAATTCGAATTTATAAAAGCTGTGAATTATCTTAAGAGCAGCGATATAGTCGTTGTGTTTTTATGATATTTAGCTGATGACGATTTCCCGACGATTTCACATAAAATGGCTGACGATTTTGACGATTTATTTTTACATTTGGTCTGGTACCACTGCCTAAAATGGCCTTAAAACCTAAAAAAGTTTGCCATACAAAATGTTCCACTTAAAAAAAATTAGTGACCTTTTTTAGAACAATTTAATTGCACAAAGACGAATATGAAAAATTGTTAAAAAAGCACTAACCAAAAAATAAAAAAGCATTATTTTAGTGCTTTTCTTTGTTTTGGCACCATGAGCAACATTTTGGCGTTTTGGGTCATCAAAAAGCACCATAAATAGTGCTTAAAGCCCCAAGTTGGCATCACTGATGGTTATAGCGCAACTTTTATGGTATCTTTTGCTTTTTACTCCGCTGTTATATCAATATCGTTTTGAAAATATTGGTTATTGAAGTTGTGTCGCTAGAATACTAAGGGTTAAACAACACTGATAGGTTACGAGTCCCATCATCAGAAAATTTCTAGCAATCGCTTTTATTCTCGATACAAAATTATTTCGATCAAAACTGTGAGAATTTTCATAAAATTGGAATTTTTACAAAATATTTTACAGGGTGATGATGGAGAACTGGAAAATCCCCGAAACGATCGTATTTTCATTCCTGAAAGTGTAGAATATTTTGAAACCAAAAACTCTGTGGAGTATTTGTTTGGAGAATATCCTGATGAAGAAAAATGGCAGTTTTTGAAATAAAGTACTTATTATTTTATTTCATAATAAGGAAATAATTGGCCTCGAACAAGAATAAATAAATTTTTAAAATTACAGGGTATTTCAAATTCGCCTTAATCGAATATAAAATTCTTATTCGCTTTAAGTTGGAATTGCACAAATAAAAGAAACCGAAAACAAAAATATTTGTTTTACTTTTAGTGGTTTTCAGAGTATGAATTGTGGAAAAAATGCCAACAATATCTTAATTATGATTTGTAGATAAGTTAAGGCTACTCGATATTTCTCGTTGGTGTTGAGGTTGGTAGAATAACTAACTACAGGTATTAAGTACTTTTTTTTCGTATGTATGTGGCGAGTGAAAAAAGCACAACATTTCTTAAAACTAAATTTAAGCGAAAAAAGCTTTAGTCGTTAAAAAAAATTGTTCTGTAAATATCTAAAGATCGTCATCAGTGGTTAATCGGTGTACGGGCAGTTAAGAACGAAAAACGAAAATTGTATAACTAAATAACTAGAAGGTGGAGAGAAAAAATAACGAATAAATTAACGTTAACGAAAAGAAATACAAAAAAAAAAATTTGTGCCAATTTATCCAGTGAAATCTTTAAATGTCTCATATTTTTGTAAAAATTTGAAATATAAAATTTACACAAAATGCGCTCAAATTTCAGTAGACATGAATATAAAAGATATATATCGTTTGAACGTCAATCATTGGGTATGTTGAAGTAAAAAGTGTTAAAGAGTGTGACAAAAACAACTAACTACTATATCACTGTTACACTGTTTCTTTGTGAAAGTGAAATGATTGTGAATATTATTTCAAAATTTGATTTTGAAATAATTGTGGCAAAGAGTGCGTTTGATATCTGAAAGAATTTAAAATATATTAACGAAAAATCAATTGGTTTAGATCAATTGCACTGTGAGACAAATGGTAGGGGTCAGTGATCGGGAAGGGTTCAAACTACTGGGGAAAGTTATATCGGTAAAAAAGAAGTTATACGTATCCCGGCGTTTCGCTGGGTCAACCCTAGGAATCGAGATATATATAGATTTGACCTTTGGTGTTTTTTTTTTTTACATAACTCGAGAACCACTAGTCCGATTTTGCTCAAACAATTTTAAAAAAATTAAAAATTACAATTCCTTTAATCTGTTCATATAACGTTTTTCTATATACTCAACAGTTTTGCCGGTAAAAATAAATGTAGGAAGAAAAAAATATTTTTTGCCTAAAATATTAAAAAAAAGTAATAAACAAAAGGTTATTGATTTTTATGGTAGCGGTAACAAACATTTATTTTTACCGGCAAAACTGTTGAGTATATAGAAAAACGTTATATGAACAGATTAAAGGAATTGTAATTTTTAATTTTTTTAAAATTGTTTGACCAAAATCGGACTAGTGGTTCTCGAGTTATGTCAAAAAAAAAAGATATATCTCGATTCCTAGGGGTGACCCAGCGAAACGCCGGGACACGTATAACTTGTTTTTGACCGATATAACATTTCCCGTTGGTTTCATCCCAACCCGATTTTGACTGTCGCATAGTGTTATAGTTGACAGAAACATAAACTTATATATTCTAAACTTTGACTACAAATTAGTGCTTGTAAATTCAGTTACTCTTCAATACTCGATATCTTTAATTTAGATACTCGATAATTTTAACGGTTTTTAAATTTGAAATTTTTTAACAAAATACTTGGAAAATGTTAACGTTGATTCAATATTTAAATTTATAAACATATTTTTAAACTTGTTTACCAACTATTCATTATGTTTCTCATAGTTTTTTAACATATAAATACTTTTAAATATTTTACTTTTTTCTTTTAACAGAGTTGTACAATAGTTTTGTGATAAATATTTAGCGGAGTCATTTTTGTGGTAAATATTTTAGCGGAGTCGCATTTTTATACCTTTTTTCGGTTCAAAATGCAACTCTGAAAATATCGAGTAGTAGTTTTAAGTATCGAGTATCCAAAAAGAAGACAAATACTCGATAATCATTACCCACTACTCATATTTTTACCAGCACTACTACAAATGTGTACGATTATTGTTATTTGATTTCGCTCAAATTTTCGCCACATAAATTTAAGACCAAGTGTGATATTTATTGTAAAATTTTCAATGAAATATAAAATATTTCATGAATAAAAATGCTCGAGGTCTGGTTTTATTATAAAAATTTATTATCCCATATTTCGATATTCTTCGAATGTCATCTTCTGGGAAATTATAACAATTTTATATAACAATTTTGTTATAAAAATTTATTATCCCATATTTCGATATTCTTCGAATATCATCTTCTGGGAAATCTATAACAACTTTATAATAAAACCAGTACTCGAGCATTTTCATTTGCAAACATTTAAAAGTACGAATTAATATAACTTTAAAATAAAATATTTCAGTTCAAACGATTGTAACTTTATCATGCATCTGAATGCCCAATTATGGCTTCTTTAGTACTAATGATTTTAACTGAAACTGTAGCTTTTAGTAATATTTCAAAATCTTTAAATGCTTCATAATGGACCTTTTACATCTTTTAGTACTAAATACTTTAAAGTATTTGATTACTTATTATGAACCTTTTGAATATTTTAGTACTAAATACTTTAAAGTATTTTATTACCTTATTATGAACCTTTTAGTACTAAGTGCCAGCACTACAGTCAGCACTAAATATAATTTTTACTCAAATTTTACTCAAGTAAGAAATTTTTTATATTTTAACTTAATCGTTAATTTTTTTAGTAGTAAATATTTCTTAATCTTAATGTTATTAACTGTAAATATGTTTGTACTAAACTTTTTACACATCGTTTATATTTTAGTTCTTAATATTTTAGTTAGTACTTCAAAATATTTAAGTATATATTCATGAATATTTTAGAACGAATATTTTAGAATTCTTAAGTGCTTAGCATTAAATTATGTGAATATTTTCATAGTCTTCTAGTGCTTAAGTATCAGGGCAGCGCCTTTTATGCAAATGCATGTTTGTATTCAGTAACCCGAAAACGATATCGACCAAATACTTTTCCGAACCAAAAATTTTGCAATAAAGTGGGATCGATTTGTTGTTGCATATTTTGCTTTTAAGCGCACATATTTTGTATATTTTATGGTGTTTATTGCATATTTTAACTTTTTTTGTTGTTAATTAAAAGTATGATTTAACTAAATATAAACAAAAGGACGAATTTTTAAATCTTAAACTGAAAGGAGAAATAAGCATCATGTTGTCATCTACCATAACATTTATAATCGATTTAATTTTTAAGCAAACGCTCTGGAGTGGTAAATATCATTTTTAAAAATCGATAAATTTAAAGTACAGTTTCTTAGTTTTAAGGGTTTTTTAAGTGCATATTTTTGGATTTTACTGCACATTTCCATTTAATTGCATTTTTTACTGCATATTTAAGGCGCATATTTTCGATTTTTAATTGAAATGAAAATCGCTGTAGTACAAAATAGTGCAAATCGTGAATATTTTAGAACAGAATATTTTAACGCCATCGTAGTACTAAATATGTATTTTAATTCAGTCGTGGATATTTACATACTACTTTTTATACTATTTAAGTACTGTGCTATTTTTTCTTAATCGTCCGAATTTCAAATTTTTAATTTGTTTAAATTTGAATCTTTTAGTACCAAATATTTTTAAGTCAATATGTATGTTTCCGTACTTTTAAGTACTTAATATTTTAGTGCCTTAAAGTGCTTAAATTTAATTATTTTTGGTACTAAATATTTTAACTCAACCGTTGATCTTTTTTCAGTATTAAATTTGTTTAAATCTTTACTATCTATAGGGTGATTCACTAGTAGTGCAGATCTTTGAAAGCATGTATTTGTGATTTGTGGTGGTTTTTCCAATTTTTTTTGCGACAATTGGTACTACAGTCTTTAGCAAATTAAGTCATGGAGCGATATTCAGTTGAAGAACTCGTAAAAGTTATCCAAACATTTTATGAAAATGGTCTTTGTGAAAGAAGTGCATTTCGAGCATTGCGGAATTTTTTTTTATTGTGACATGATAAGAAACTTGTTATGGCCTGAATTAGATGGCATGGACTTGGAACACGTGTGGTTTCAACAGGACGGTGCCACTTGCCATATTTCGCATGAAACAATGACCCTATTGCGAACGAAGATCCCTGGACGCATTATTTCAAGAAACAACGAGGTCAAATGGCCGCCTAGATCTTGCGATTTGACACCATTGGACTTCTTTCTCTGGGGTTATGTGAAGAGTATGGTCGATGTTAATAAGCCGGAGACGATTGCAGAGCTGAAGGACGAAATCATACACGTTATAAAAGATATACAGCCCGAACTATGCCAAAAAGTCATGGAAAATTTCGATACGCTTATCTTGTGTTGCCAGAAAAGTCGCGGTGGACATTTAACGGATATTGTGTTTCATACGTAAATGCCATAGACTAATAAACATGATGAAATAAAAAAAAAATGTTGACCAATTTTGCTGTGTTTTATTTATAAAAGAAAATCTGCGGTCTTATTGAATCACCCTATAAATTGTGAATATTTTAGTATATTAGATCTTAACCCTACAGTTGATATTTTAGTATTAAATATTTCAAAATATTTAACTTCCTATATTTATATATATATTATATATTTCAGTACTAAGGCCCTGTCCGAGGTGGCTAAATAAATTCTAAACTAATTAAAAATTGACAAAAGAGTTTAAAATTTCTTTGGAAATCTTTCAATTTAATCGTGTACAGGTTTTCTGCATAGTGTTATGTCCAAAGCCGACTCTGGCAAGCATTTTTGCAAGAAAATGGGGATAATGACCAAACAATGTTTAGTAATAATCCCCAGAACAAATTGGTCATATACCTAAGGAATGCATCCCGGGATTTCCCGTCCCGGGATTCCCGGGAAATTAAGCATTTTTCAGTTCCCGCATTCCCGGGAATTTGGACCGGGAATCCCGGGATTTCAAACAATGCTGTTTAAAATAAAATTAATTATTTCAAATTTTCTTATGCAAAATTTTCCAACGCTTTGAAAATAGTAAACATTTTACATTAGGCTAGTTCGTTTACTTACTACAATTTGCTACTTTTACTACAACTGGAAAAATTCAAAAAGTAAACAAAACAATTGTAGTAAAAGTAGTAAGATTTTCGAGTAAACGAACACAATGATTAATTTGTGTACTTGGTCGAACTTTTTATGTTCTTTTTAGTGCCTGTTTTAAGAGGCACTAAAATACATTTTTTAAGAAAATCACTCAATTTAGTGTTTGTATAAAAAATTTTGAATCGCACTTATTCTGTACAGAATTGTAGACAAATTTTCATTGATTTTTAAAATTTTGAAGTAAGTTAAAATTTGTTCCCATAATTTAAAAAAATTTTTCCAATTTGCTAAAATTATTTTCCATATTAATTTCTTTATTTATTTATTTATTTATTTATTTATTTATTTATTTATTTTTTTTTTGACGGACAAGTTTTTTCAAAATGTATATAACTAGACTTAAATATATACGCCTCAATTCATAAATGCTTTGTAAAGTTATAGCAGGTTTACAAAACGTCATTTTCATACAAAATTTGTTCAATAAACCTCCTATAATTTTACGAAGCGTTTATGAATTTAGGGGATAATTTTTAATATAAAATTAATTCTTTCCCACTACGAAAAGTCCAAGAAAAACCACCTAAGCTTTTTCACGATCATGAAAACTTCATCTTCAAATTTTTTAATTATTGTAAAATATTTTCAAATTTCTTCCCTTGCGGGATCCCGGGAATTCAAAATAAATTTCCCGTTTTCCCGGGAAATCAAAAAGTGCAGGATTTTACATTCCCTACATATACCCGACTCTCAGTGTGCGGAGTACATTCGAAAAAATTCGATTATGATCCTCTAAATGGGGACAATGTCGTTAAGTATTATGACTTGTCACCCTGTGAGTCCTAAAGAACTTAATTTTTATTTTAACACCAAATTCTCAATGTGGATATTTTATTACCAAGAAATTTAACTCAATATGGGAGTTTTTAGTACATAACAAAGTTTTTTTTTAAAGTAATTCTTTATTAACATTTTCGAGCAAGTTATTAAAAAATTTACACATTCAAAAACTGTTTAAAATTTAGTTTGGAAACAGTGTAGCATGTGACATTTTTTTATTATTAATTTTCCATAAAAAATTTATGAATTAAATAAATTTGTTTTCATAAAGTGTAAATTAACTCTTTCACTACCCTTGTACACTAACTACACAGTACACATCTTTAAAAGAATATATAAAATTTGATAATGCAAAAAAACCTTATACAATATTTTTTGTAAATAAGTTTATTAGACGCTTGGCCTTCAAAGAAAAATCATTATATGTATAAGCAGTTCAACATGGCAATATAGTCGCGATATTTGTTAATGAAGTCTAATTTTTTGAATATATCATAATCTCCGAAAAAGGGGGTTTTGGTGTTTCTCATAAACCAATGAAGATAGATAATTGAAGATAGATAATTGATAATTATGACGGAGTCTGAAGTCGAAAATAACGATACATCCGCAAAACAAAAAGTCGGTATTGAAAGGGTTACAATAAAAGCCCTTATCACATATTTTTTTTTTTTTTTATAATTACGTAAGAATATTGTGCTTGTATTTTTTTTATACATGTTTTATTTTTTTCAATCGTTGGATACATTTAAAGAAAATTCATTTAGCATTTGCTTCTTGTAAATATTATTTAATTCAATTTAGTTAACTTTATTGCCATTATTTGCCTTATATATTTTTATATTTTATTAAAAATAAATTAATATTAGATCAAATTTGCATGATTAATTTTATTTTGCTGTGGTAGTTGGTTCTTTTATTCAATAATTAATTTATTTGATAAACTTTGAGAGTTGCGAAATTAAATTACTTGCTATTCGTATTTATGTAACCAAAATACTGCTTAAATATTTATTTACTATTAAAACAATTTAATTAGAATTATCAGCAAATGAAACAATTGCTTTTACCGCAAAACGTATTTGTTTAATATTAAGTTTTATTTTTAAACAAAACCACAATCCTTAGGTAAATTATGAAATTATTTAAAAAAATTTTTTATACGAAATTGTAATACATATTATATTTTAACAAAATTAAGTCAAAGATTGGATTTTCTTCAGTACTAAATATAATTTTAAAGAGTATTTAAATCTTCGTCACTTGATATTTTTTACTTTATAGCTCGTTTAGGCAGCGAATTATTCTACTTGATTAAAGTTAATCCAACGTTTTAATCTTCATCGCTTACAGTTAAACGATTAACCTGACAGTTAAAAGTTTAACTCTGTCAATTTAAAATACCATGGTGGCGCAATAGTGATCCGGCACATGATGAACATGGAAAATATCGGCGTTGGCAAAATATTTGTCGACTTCGCCAAAAAATCTGACTTTGCGTTCGTGTTTTTTTAGTGTTGCCAACCGGTAGCCAGTATAACAAAAACCAACGTTGCATACAATTAGTAGTATGAATATAGGAATCGTTTAGAAATAGTAACCAGTTTAAAAGTTGGATTAACTGTTAATCAAAAAGATTAAAATTAGTGCTTGATTAAGCAGTTCTTTTCAACGACATAATTCTCTGAGTGTGATTAATTCCTTTTTTTTATATATTCAGATATTGCTTATACGGTATAACATCCCAGTACCAAATGGTCGAACTAGTTCTAAAAAGTACTAGTTTTTTGACTAATAGTTACGGAACTAGTTCTCTAAATAATCATTTTGAACCAGTTCTGTACTATTTAGTTTAATACGATCTATGTAGGGACTGTATAAAATGACATGAATTCAAATACGAGGTTTCAAAATATTCATTCTGTTTACGTTAGCCTTTGATAAAAAATAAACACTTAAATTTTGTTATTGTGAATTGAGGTGCAAATCAACTGGTACTGTACTGGTGGCAAAGAGCCATTTCAGAACTTGTTAGCAAAATTTCAAAACAATAATTGTGAACATATTAGTTTCATTGGAAATATGCAGAGACAGTTTCAGAAGCATAAATTTAAATACCAGCAATTAAATTCTAATATTTTAAATTTCATTTGATCTAAATATCTCAGTAATTGGAAATTTTCTGTGTAATCTATTGATCACAGAAAAACCCTTTGTTTTTTATTTATATAATTCACGTCTGAAGTAACTGGTACATTACTATTTCCAAAGAGTGATTTTAAAACTGGTTCAGCGAGTGTCACATAAGTACCAGTTTTGCTCCCTATTTTTCGTTTTTAAATTGTAATTGTAAACTAGTTCTACAACTAGTACCAAAGTGGGAGTTTGGAGACAATTGCCCCCATGCCTATGACATCTCCATTTTAAATTCTACAGTTGTTTGTATGGAAAACTCGTACTAGTTGTTTGATTCAACTAATCTAGAACATAACTGGTTCCAAACTAGTATTTTTTGCTACTGGGATATGAGTGCATATGATCATATTTAAATTCATTAACATATGTGAAAAGGGACCTAGTGTGTCAAAAAACGGGAACTTGGGAAAATCGATAAAAATGAGAAAAACATTAAAATTTGAAACTGTAAATGCGTTCTTCTCAAAACTTCATTTTCACACACTAGGTCCCTTTTCTCGGAGAAGGTCACATATATAAAAATGTATAAAAAATATCAATAAGAGCAAAATCCCGATACAATTGTATTAAATTATACTCAAAAATATCGTATAGGTATTAATTTTAATATATAAAAATCACGTCTCACGATGTTCGTTCACGCTAATCTCCGAAACCGTGCAACCGATTTCAACGAAATTTTGTGATTGTATATAGAATACTGGGAATTACTACAGTAAAGAGCAAAAAGGGGAAAAGTCTCCCCATTGACGGTCTGCCAAACTCCTGGAAATAGAAACTTGAAATTTGGTATATAGGTACCTACTCCATCATAGACATCCGCTAAGATGGAATTTTTGGAAGCTCCTGCCTGGAGGGGCAAAATGTGGAAAAGTCTCCCCATTGGCAGCCTGCCCAAACTGCTGGAACTAGGAAGTTGAAGTTTGGTGTGTACATTGGCGGTCTGGGGTGGGCAAATCCAAAGAAAAACTTCTTACTTAAGAAATATTTAAGAAACAAATCGATCTTAGTTCTGATTATAAAACTGGCTCTAAGAGGTTTTACTAGTAAAGTGTTGTTTTTTCAAACGCGTCATATAGATCAAATGCAATTAATATTGTAATTATGGGTGAGTTCCAAAACGTCATTTGCAATGCAACTGAACAAAGTCATTCATTCCTAAACGCAACCGTGTAAACGTTGACAATGTCATACATCCCAAAATGTATAATAAAAGTTATCGATGCGCATACAAAACGCAAACTGTGCATCACTAATTTTGTTGATGCTTTGTTGACATTTATAAAAAATAAAGTGCAAATATAACAATGGCGGATGAAAAGTAAGGAAATATTTTTGTTATTAAATTATTTTGAGGTGTTTCATCCAACAACCCCATCAAATTTTCCAAAGTAATATTTTTACCATTTTTAAAGGAAATGATTACAAAAAGTGTTTCTAAACGTAAAAAATATGCAGTGTTTTTATTACAAAGTAAACAACACACTTGTTTGCTTTGTATCGAAACAGTAGTAAAACCGCATCACTGCAATGTGTTTTGACGTTTAGGAACTCACCCTAATATGCATTTTTATTAATTTTAATTAGGTAGGTTTGAGTTTAAGAAGAATAAACATTTTTTTCAAAGTTATAGACACATTATTAATTTGCAAATCATACTAGATCTAGTTTCTGCCTTTTTTATGGACAGGCTTCATCAGTGATTTTCCATTAAATTGTATTATTGTTTATATTTTATTGTCAGATTGTCTCTATATGATAACTTACTCTCAGAAGTGATCAAACAGACATACAAACATTCTACTTTAGATTTTTTGTTTATCTTCTTATCTCCTCTTTGTCACCTTTTTCACACACACTGTGGTTTTGTTTAAGAAAAATTAATAGAACCATAGAGTTATTCAATAAGCAACTGAAGGTATTTGATTCGAAAATGGAAAAGCATTTTTAATAGGAAAATATAGCAGAGTCTTTTTTGGTGAGATAAATATCTTACATATAAAAGTTTTTTTTTAGGAATAATTAGATAATATCTAACAAAGGCGTTACTGAAAACTAAACACTAATATTTTAATGAAATTTCAATATGTTGTAGAAACAAAAATGCTAAGATGAACATCCCACAGTTTTTGATCACCTCGGTAATTTAAGTGGTCAAAATATGGAGTTAGAATGGGTTCGTCAGAGGTGGAAGAAAATATGAGACAGGTTAATCTTAGATTTCTTTTCTCTATCAAATTTCATACTATTCGCAGCGTATAACATTTCCTGCACGAGGTTTTCGTGAGAAAAATTTATGCATTTTTCAGAGTTTTCTATAAAAACATGGGACCTTTGCCCACCCCAAATGGTATAGGTACGCTTACGGGTGTGTAGGTTCTCCTCCCGCGTAGACTTCCGCTAAGACAGGATTTTCGGAAATTCCTTGCAACGATGAACTAAATGGAATGGAACGGGGAAGGAGCGTAATTGAAATACTAGAATTGGGAAACGAAAAAGAATCGAACGATGCACGAGTGGAATTGAAACACTAGAAATGAGGAACGAAATGCAGTGGAATGGGGAACAATTCGAATTGAGGCACTAGACAATTAGAACGAAATGTAATGGAACAGGGAAAACGAAAGGATATCATGCTTTTAAGCTTTTAATTGATGAAGTGGTTAGAGAAACCGAAGAAGTGAACTTTCCAACAGAATTTTAAATTCAATTGAATTGCCAGGCTAACTCCAAAGAAATTTCATTTAAATAAACTTTAAAATAGGTTAACAACGTAGCGGGATTTGCCCGCTATTGACATGCCCAGCAAAAAAAAATTCAAGTAGTGCTTTACAAACTACTTCTTTTTTTACTGCTTTTTTAAAAGTTATTCTGAACAACTTCAAAAAATCACTTCTTTCATTGCTTCCCAAGTATCCGTTATTACATTTTTACAGCTTTTTTAGAATTACTTCTGAACCACATCCAAAAAATCACTTAAGTATTGCTTCTAAAGATTAATTGATCTAAAAGTGATCGTAAAAAGTGATTTTGGTATCCTTTGGCATTTCCAAACAGAGGGTCCCGGGTTCGATTCCCGGCGGGACCAATATTTTTTTATTCTATTAACTTTTTTTTAATATTTATAATTAATTTGTTTAAATTCAATATTTTTTCATTTTTAAAAATATGTATATGGGTGATATCAAAAAATGTGATAAAAATCGTGTAACCACCTAATTTCTAATGCATGGATTACATTTGAGTTATATTTCGATATATATCAGCGCATTGTCACCTCTTTTACAAAATTTATAACAATCTGACCAATTTTTGGTTAATACATAAAATTTGTGACCAATTTTATAGGCCAAATGTAAACTCCGTAACAAGTAACTCATAAGGTTTTTTAACTTTAATAGCTTATATTTTAATAACTAATAAAGCTAAACTCTAACTGTAAGAATTTTTATGAAGAGGAAAAGCGACGTTTTTATTAAAAATTAATACATTTTACAAACTTTTTCGTATATCTTAGCTATCACGACTTCAACTCTGTAACGATTTTTCGTCATAATTTTTGATAAAAATGCATATACCAGAATTTTGGAGTTATCTATTATTTATATTCCGAAAAGTATTATGTTATTTATATTCAAATGATCGTTGGACTATAAGAGTAAGAAAAACAATGTCATATTTAGATTCACCTTGTAGGCATCATGCGATTTTGTTTCGGAAAAAAATTCTGGCAAAGCGTTTCTGAAAGAAAACGAAAAAAGTAACCAAATGTAAACTCCGTAACTGTAAACTCCGTAACCACAATTGTTTGCATCAGATTTCATTCAAATAAATGTAGATAAATGTTTAAAATATTTTAAAATAACCATAAACAGAGGTGATTCAACTAATATTTATGCGTCAACAGACGATTCAACTAATAATTTTGCGTCAAATCAAAAAAAGTTATCAGTTTTTTACCCTAAGCTGCTGGAGCGAAAAACAATTTATTTTGCATTTCATTGGTTTTGAATCGATATTTCGAGTCATTGCTGAAATTAGTTTGACAAATTAAATTTGTTTCACACAATTTAAGAATTTTTTGATCGCGAAATGTTATGTTTTTAATATATTATTTTCTAACTGCGCAACCGCTGTTTGGATTTTAAAAAATTTTATATTTTTGAAAAGCATTTAAAAGGACCAAAAATACAAAATTAAAAAAAAAATAAAAATTTTTTTCGCGGAATGAATTGTATTTTTATTCGCGAAACCACCAATTTGATAAACACAAATTATATATCATTGGAAAGCAAGTTGAAAACCCAAATACGAAAAACTAATAAATTGAAGAAAATTCGTACGCAAAGTTTTTGTTATATCTTTTGCTTGCAGAAATGTAAACTCCGTTACCACAAAAACAATTAAAATTGTGCAAAAAAAGTTATTGCGACAATTTGTAGAAGAGATGTTTTCCAATTAGGTTTATTATGACTAAACTTGCTGATTCCATTAAGAAAAAACCGAAATATTAACACTTTTTGCTTCTCACAAATTTGGCCCAAAAATTTATCACATTTTTTGATTTCACCCATATATTAAAAAAATGGTGAGAAATTGAATTTTATTACCTGTAAAAATAGTACTGAAACCAATATTGAATTGGAGTGCACCTTTTACACTTGTTTAACAAGTACTTTTATTGAAGAGAATAAGGAACAATATCTCGCATTAATAAAGTGGTGTTTTTATGCCAGTTAACTTTCATATCAAAGAATAGCTCAGCGGTAGAGCTCAGCGACTAGCAATCGTGAGGTCGCAAGTTCGATACCCGGTGGCGGCAATAAAAAAACTTTTGTAAAATAAAAAAAATAAAATTTTTTTTGTGAAGAATTTTTTTTTAACTTTTAATTGGTGAAAATGAGCTTCCTTTGCACTCGTTCAAAAAGGACTGAAAAAATGTTGAAGTGGGTGTACTTCTCTCCTATGACAACTCAATGTTAAAAAAAGAGTACATCTAGATCATCTGTTATAGAGCTTTTTTCACTGCTTCGTAGCGTAATGGAAATGAAAATTATTTCATTATAAATAATGAAGACAGAAGTACTGACGTTTTTTTCATTAACTTTTTTTTAATATTAATACTCGTACTATTGAAAATACTAATTAAAATAAATGTATTTTTATCGTAGGACAAAAACAAAATGAAATGTGAGGTAATATTGTTTTATTTAATAGTGATAACAAAAAATATTTGCGATATATAAACAGTATGATTACGTATACATATTTAAAGTACATAGTTAAAAATAAGGTTTTCGAAGTAACTCACAAATTATGTAGACTTCAAGGTTCAAAATATTTGGGTTCGAAAAAAATTTCTTTCGTTTCGACACTAAAAAAAATTCTTATCACTACCTAAATACGTTTAACAACAAACAAACAAGGAAGGTATCCCAATGGATTCTCTCCAATCTTAATGAGATTCGGATATGTTACAGGAGAAAAAAATAACGTACATATATGTTTTATATCGCCCCGATCTCATGTTTAGGGGCTAAAAGTAGGGTAAAAATGTATCCAAGTTTTCTTTTTTTTTTTTAATTTGTATGGTCTATGGACCTATAGACCTCAGACCTTAAATAAATAAATACATGCCAGTCAGAAGTTCTTTTTCATGAGTGTTTAGAAGTTAATATTTTGTATGGGTGTTGCATGGGAATGTGGAATCAGAGGGTTGCAGGTTCGAATCCTGGCAGTGCAAAAAAAAATGTTTTAAATTCTTTTTATACAATCATTTACTTTTTACTGTTTTTACTGTACATTTTTTTTTAATTTTGTCCACTCAATTAATTTTTGAAACGATTTAAAAAAATTTTTTTTTAATTTCATACTAATTTATATGAAATTTAATGAAAATATAAAAATCTCAAATAAAAATGTAATTCTTAAAATATTAGGGGTTTTTATATAAACTCGTATTCTACTCGTAAACGGTGTAAACCTGGTATGTTTATGAGTTTAATGTCAAACTCCATACATAAGAGGTATGGTTTGTATTTATACAAGGTTTCTAAGGAATTTACGAGTTTATATGAAAACCCCTATTGTTTGTTAAAATACCAAGATATATTAAAATTTTGTTTGAATTTTAAAAATTTTCTTAAATTTATTTTTATCGGGATGTACATTAATTGCATTAAAGGAATTAAATGTGCTATGTGTATTTCATTCTTGCCTAAGGAAATCGTCAGGGGATTACGTTTTTAGAATTTCTAGAAATACTTGTTAAATTACAAACTCAATGAGAATTTCTTGTTCTCGTCTAGGAGCGCTATTAAACATTTAAAATATCAAAGAAAAACAAAAACAACAATAAAAAATTTATCAAAATTTTAATTTAAAATATCGATTTTTATCAAATTTTTACTAAATATATTTATCATTACAATAAAAAAAAAAAGAAAAAGTCAATAAAAATTTTAGTTAGAACTACTAAAAATTACCTTGCAGAAAAAACAATTTTTTGTGTACTAATATGGAGCAAAATTTCTTGCAGGTTTTAACAAGGTAATTTGTTATTTTTAATTAACAAAAAATGAACTCAAATGTAACTAAAATTTTGTAAGTTTAACGGTTTTAGATTTGCTGTTCTTATCTTGCTAGTATTTTGCAAAATATTATGTTAATTTCAACAATTTTTTCTGCAAGGTAATTTTTAACTAATTTTTAGAAGCTGTATCGGCTATTTTTATTGCTTTATTTCTATGAGTGTTTAATATTTTTTATAAAAATTTATAAAAAATAACACTTTTTTAAAATTTTGTTAATAAAATATGAAAGAAATGAAGATAACAACACTTTGCTGAACACGACTTCTAAAAGTCAGCTTTTAAGGCACATCAACATGGAATACAAAACTCGAGGAACTTTATGATAATGTAGCTCTGCATAAGTCTGCGAAATGTAATCTCTAGACCATTGACAATTGATGCCATAAACAATTTCTTTAATTATTAAAAATTCTTAAAATGTCTTGTAATATTATTGAACATTTCGGTTTGTTAAATGCACCTTTCGGTATTTGGAGAAAAAATTATTCTTTGAAATACAAAAATTTTAATAAAAACAAATATATTACAATTAGATATGGTTCTTTTCGATAAAAATTAGTTCCAAAAACGATATTTGTATCCCGTGTAGATGTGCCTTTATGTATAACAAGCGATAGCACAGGGGTAGAGCATCCGCTTGATATGCCAACAAGTGTGGGTTCAAACCCCACACGCGGCAAGATGATTTTTTTTTTTTTTTTATTAAAATAAAAATAAGTGAAAAAGAACTTGCTTATTAATGGTTCAGATATACATGATTTGTTTTTAAAAAGAATATTTTTATTCCTATAATAAGTAAATGTTAAATTCATCAATGAAAAACCCAAATTAGAACAACGTCCTATTCAATAGTTGCTGTGTTTTAATTACTTCTTTTTCCTTACTTTTTTGCTGGGAATTTACACAAACAATGCCTATTTTATTTAATCGAGTCTTTAGGACGGTTTTTTCCATATATATATGGAAAACTAAAATACGAGGGCAGTTCGAAATGTTCTCAGCCTAACAATGAAAAACAATAGGTAGATTTCATAGCAAATAGGTTAGTTTTCGTTCCCACTTTTTAACCCTTACACATGAGTTTGGGCCGCTAGAAAAAAATACGTCTCTCTTATTTTTTCTCCTCTATCACAAATCCGAATTTCAATAAAATCCATTTGGGTACCCATTTGGATAATTTCCTTGTAAGTATTTTTAGCTATTTTCACAATACATATTACTGATTACAATGTGGAATTTTTCAATGCTTTAGTCATAATATGTATTACAACAAACTTCTTTTTATTGCATTTTACACAAGAAAATTCAGCGAATTAAACCACAATGTTAAATATTTTTGTCTTAAGCACCGTAAGTTGTTATTCACGTGGAAAAATTTCACTCGAACTTTAAATGCCTCAAATTCCAATTTAATTTATAAAACTGAACAATTTTTTAATTTTATAACAAAGACACAATCACAATAAACACAAAATGTCACTTTTTCACAAGAAAAATAATAGTCTTGTATATTAAATTTGAGTGAAAACAAAGTCTACACAAATTTCAAGTGAAACTCATTGTCGTGAAAAATTATTTTTTTTTTATATGGAGTATAACAGTTTTTTCACGTGAAACTCAAACAACTTACGGCGCTTTAGGAAAAACATGCCAATCTCACTAATATTGGTCATATTTTGAAATCAATATTTTTGCAATTTCATATTATTTAAAAATGAGTACAGGTTAAGTAGCATTAAGTTTAGTCACCTGCTATTTTTAACACCTCGATTCAGTAATTGTTGGCACGTCTGATTATATACTGTAAAGTGTAAAATAAATACTGGAAGATTAGATAAACGTTTTTATAAATAGTATGTTCATAGTATCAATTACTTTGAACTTTTACACCATTTTCAAATTGCAAACAATGTGTAATGTACAGGGCCGCTAAACACCGCCCAGTCATAAAAATACAAACCGATAATCGTTGGCAAGGTACTTTAACAGGCACTTTTACAAGTACTGGCAAAAAGTAATTACCTACTTCCAAAATTATAACCTCATTAGACAAAAGGACCGGCTGTTCAAAATGCGCCGGAAAAGCACAGGGAAAACAAAATTTCAAACGTTAAAATATGATCATAGCTACCAAACTATGATCACTACTGCCATACATGGTTGTTGTAATCAAATTATTAATATATTAATCATACTTTACAATTGATATGTTGCCTATAATAGAAAAAAAATCTCTCTTTTTTCGGATTGACTATTATTTTCTCGTCTACAATCATATGTTATCTGGGCAATCATATTCCTCTCTTGGAATTACAATCATATTATTATCTGAATTGAGCGAGATCATGTTCACAATCATTGGTATAGTTTCGACAACCATGAGATAATTCGTATACCTTTTTTTAAAGGCGTCATCTATCAGTTAGCGTCAGTCTTGCTTAAGATTTTGTGAAAAGAAATTGTAAGAAACACTCAAATAAATAAAATAATACATATTAAACAAAAAGACATAAAAAATAGAAAAACAACTTATTGATATTCATTTTAATAGCGACATTGTTTTTGGAAGAAAGAACTCGCTCTACCCAAGAAGTCTGAAAAAAATGTAGATTGTCAAGCAACCCTCAAGTAAAATTATTACTTATTGTGCATTAAAGTGTTTAGTGTTATAAATTAAGTAAAAAGTGATAAGAAAAAAGTAATTAATTTTTTGTACTCACGTAGGAAAAATATTGTTTTAGAGCGTCTATAACAAGAAGTGAGACATATTTTAGTTTTGTACGAAAAAAAAAAATGAGCATAATATTTTCCTAAATAATCGAAAAATTCCTACATTACCATAATATGATCATGAGGAATTTATTATGATCATTAGGATAATATTATATATTATAAGGAATACAATATGAACCTTAGGAACATGTCACCTTAAAGGGAATACTGGGAAAATACTGTTGGAATCATAGTATGATGTGCAGAACTATAATATGATAATATTGGGATCATTTTGAAATCATAATGTGCTGGCTCAAAACATTAATGAATGATATCAGCTGGACAACTACTAAAGCGCTACGATTGGAAAAAAGTTTGTTGAAACTAATATGCCAGCGTCGAGAAAAAAAGTTGGTCTGAGCTTTTTCACAAACAAAAAAATCAGTTTTATAAAACAAAAATTTTTTTTTAAATTACAAAAAAATCCAACAAAAAATGTTTGCCTGCTACCGGAATTGAACCCGGAACCTTCCGACCACAAACCTTATTTAACGAAGTTTCATTATTTTTATAAAATCATTGCAATACCAGTGAATTAATTATTATACCGTAGGCAATTTCTGACTAAATACACTCACAATATATTTTCCATAACCGATTGAGGTTTATTTGAAAAGTAATAGGTAAAGTTTGTTTTCAATTGAAGAATCAATTAAAATACATTGAAACATATTGTTTAACTTTTTTTTTATCAATCAATAAAAAACAAACCCCAAAAAATATGTAACGTCTGTAGGAGTTGATATTTTCAGTCAAATATTCTATTTTTAGTTTTCTATTTTTAGAAAAAATAATTTAAATAATTTCGTTGTTTTCTGTTTTAAAACAAAAAATTCAAATATTTTCGGTATTCTTTTTTGTTAAAATATTTTGTTTATATACAAAATTATTTCAATTCAAATTACAAGAAATTCTTTACTCATACACACAAATATAGCCAATAAAAATATGAACGTGTGTGTTGTGTGGTAGTGTTTTGAAAATTAAAAAAAAAAACTTTCAAATATGAAAAACAAACCACAAAATCGTTTTTTTACGTTTTGTCGGTTAAAAATTGATGATTGTTTTAACAGACTTTTGAATTATTTTTATTTCTTTTATGGAATGTTTAAACAATGTTTGAAAATAAATAGGAAAATGGTTTGAATAGGAAAATGGTTTGAAAAATCAGTAGGACTTTTTTTAATTTTATTTTCAATTAATTTAATATGTAAAGGGTTCTTCAACAGGGACGCTACCAAAGTAGAAAGACAGGGACAGCAAACGACGCCATATTTCTTGCCGCTCTTTTGACATTTCTCTTCAGTAAGGTTTGCCATTTCATAATGGAAAGATATACGAGCCAACAACGAGTCGAAATTATTAAAATTTACTACCGAAATTCGGAGTCAGTGGCCTCAACGTTAAGAGCGCTACGTCCAATTTATGGTCGTCATAATGAATGGCTTCGTCAATAAACAAAATATGCGTTATTGGGCAGACAGCAATCCACACGTACTCCGTGAGTCATCATTGCATCCCGAAAAAATTACGGTTTGGTGCGGTTTATGGGCCGGCCGCGTTATTGGGCCGTACTTCTTCCGTGATGATCAAGACCGGCACGTTACTGTGAATGGAAATCGCTACCGTTCAATGATAACCGAATATTTTTGGCCCCAATTGGATAATATGGACTTGGAGGACATGTGGTTCCAACAGGACAGCGCCACAAGCCACACAGCGAATGTCACAATCAATTTATTGCAAACCAAGTTTGGAGAACGTGTTATCTCACGAAATGGTCCAGTCGATTGGCCGCCTCGGTCGTGCGATTTGACGCCGTTGGACTATTTCCTGTGGGGCTACGTCAAATCTATGGTCTATGCCAACAAGCCAGCGACGATTGATGAACTTCGTACGAATATCGGCCGATTTATGCTTGAAAACCGTCGAAAATTGGGTTCAGCGTCTGGACTTCTGCAAGCGTGCCCGTGGTGGCCATGCAAAAGAGATCGATTTCCATACATAATGGCATCGAACGTACTTTCACAGGAATAAAGAATTTCATTGATATCCAAAACTGTTTTTGTTTTATTTAAAAAAACTTTTGTAGCGCTCTTATTGAAAAACCCTTTTTTTTAGGTTGTTTTTAACGATAAAATATTGTGAGTGTAGTACTGGATAACCAGTGGTTGGAAACGTTGGCATGTCACTCTAAGCTAATTCTTTTTTTTTTATACACTTTATATATTTTATTATACAATTTATATATTTTTGTAAAACAAATACAAATTTTTGAAAACGCTATCTAAGCGCCCCAAATGAGTGTTCTGTAAATCATTTATTTTTAAAACCGCGGTTACCCAGTGGTATGCCGGTGCTTGCTTTTTTCACCACTGTCTCAATCTCAATCTTTAGCTCACAAAATCTACACTCAGGGAATTATGTAGGTAAAATCAACTGCAAATGACAGTTAAAATAACTGCATTTGCACTTAAAAAGGTGTAGACTACATTTGCAGTTAAATTAACTGCAATATGAAGTTATTTTTAACTGTTAAAAATCAACTGACAAATGTAGTAAAAACAACTACAAATGCAATTAAAACAACATACATGCAAATTATTGTAAAACTGTACAAACAACTGCAAAATGTAGTTAAAAAACATAAATAAAAATTATTTTAAAAATTATTAATTTAATAAAAAACAAATTTATGTAAACACTCCTAACTTAATTTTATTCTATTTAAAATTGAGAAATCAAAATTTACACTAATGTCACTTTTGTTTTTCACTAGTAAGATATTGTTGTAGATGTCCGTCTGTGAGGGATGAAATATGGCGTTGTTTGGCTTCCTTTTTTTCTCCAGGTAGAAAGAGATGAGAATATAAAAGAACTAAAAAAAATAAATACAATAATTTTTAATAATCCCGTAAATAAATTTATATTATAAAACTTACCTTATTATTTTAATAACTTAATAAAAAATATATAAACTTTTCCGTATTACGCGTCCTCACTCTTTGGCGTTGTTTTATGACTAAGACAAGAGAAAACATGTTCTACTCATATTCTTTCACTAGAAATTTCTAAACAAGCAAGCGCGTCATACACATGCTCCTGATTGCTTCGTGTGTGTGCACACACACTTGAAAATATAAGTATTTGTAAAAAAAATTCAAAATAACTGCATAAAATAAATGTTACTACAATGTGGTAGTTTTTGTAGTTAGTTTGAAAAAATAACTGTCAAATACATTGAAATATTTTGCTCTAAGTAAATTAACTACAATTGTAGTTAAAATAACTACAACCGCATTACTACACAAATAACTGTCATGTAGTAACTGCAGAACTTTTCTGAGTGTACAAACATGCGACTCACCCTGTTGGTGAAGTTGGTGCCTGAGAACACGGTGTCTAGTAAAGTATCCCGTTAAGCTCCTTAAGTTCCCTCTGTCAAGGAACAAAAGTCGCCCGATCTCGCACCGGACAACGAAATAAATCTCTTAGCCAGTCTCGGGCCAGGAGAAGTTTCCCAATACCTAGAAAAATCGGCCTTCATCCACAACCTGAGCTTCTCCCTAACATACCCCGTAGGTACTCCACAGAATGGATCCGGGTTGATGAAGGGTCGACGAGCTCCGCAATGGGCTAAACTTTCTTTCGTTACCCTCGTGCCCCTCATGACAAACTCACTATGTTTTAGGAAGTAAAACAAATTTTAAAATTGTTTAAAACTTTTTTGTTTGAGAAAATTTTTATGTTTTTATTCGTCCATTGGATAGATCTTCAAAATAATCTTCATTTGATGAGAATTTATTTTAGTTTTCTTGGAAAAAGATGTATGAAAAATCGAAAAATTCGACATATTTTAACCAAGATTTTTAATGCTTAAACTTGCAAAAACCCATTTCCGCTGCTATTTAGTACCACAAATCGATGGGAAACCACTTGAAATGAAACAGTTATTCTTCATAGAAAAGTTGTGCGAAGCTTTCTTGAAGCATGAAATGTATCACATTACTAATCTTCCAATTATTTTCCATGTACTTTCAGCATCACAATATGAACCGGGCGGTTATTCATTACAAACACAGACCAGTCGTAATTCAGCCAACATGACACAACGTGATGGTATTGCAAAATTTGAAAATGAAAGAATAAAAACATTACAAGAAGAACGTTTACACATACAAAAGAAAACCTTCACAAAATGGATGAATTCATTTTTAGTAAAAGTAAGTAATAAAAATTATCTTTATTTTTCCAACACACATTTTCCTAACAACTATATCTTCATTAATGCAGTAGAACGGAAATAGAATTAAAAAATAACTGAATTTGATATTTTTTCTTTCAATTTTTATTTTCTTTCTAGGCAAAACTAGAGGTCGAAGACCTTTTTACAGATTTAGCGGATGGTGTCAAGTTGCTGAAATTACTTGAAATAATATCAGGAGAAAAGTTGGGAAAACCTAATAATGGTCGGATGCGTGTACATAAAATAGAAAATGTTAACAAGAGTCTGGCATTCTTGCATACCAAGGTATGTATGTATCACTAGTAAATAAATATATTTACAAATACGTACTTTTGTACACTCAAAAAAAGAAGTCAGTAAAGTCAGCAAAAAATGTTGCTGTGTCAGCAAATTTTTAGTCAGGAGCGTGCTTGCAAAAAAGTTTGTAATTTCAGCAAAAGGTTTGCTGAAAATCAGCGAGCTGATTTTTACCAAAAAAAAATTGTAATCTCAGCAAAAGTTTTGCTAACAATTAGTCGATTGCAAATGAAAAAAATCCTTGCTAAAATCACTAAAGTTTTTGCTGAATATTAGTAGACTGAAAAAAACTCAAAAAACTTGTAGCGAAATTTTACTTTAGTTAATTTATTTGCTGGAAATTTATATATAGAAATTGTGTAGTTTTTTTTTAATTATCATTTTCGTTGTCTGTACTACATCCAGGCAAGCTGCGACATCTATATCTTGTCTATCTGGTTGTCGTCCACGCTGTAAATGCGGTTATCAGCACAATTTTTGTAGAAAAATAAATTAGTAAAACATTAGTTCAAAATTAGTTTAGTGCTAAAAAAATATAACTAAAACTTTTGCTGAAAACGGAATTTCAACAAAAAAATTGCTGAAAACTAGTACACTTGATATACAAGACGTTTTACTAATTTTTCGACTAACTTATTTTTTTGAGTGTAGTTATTTTACACTTTGTTAAAGTTTAGCAAGTTGCAGGAACATTAATTTTGTTTAGATTTTTTATGCCATGTACAAAAACTGGGCGGTGCAATCTTATTTTTCCTACAGGGATTAATTTATCTTATAAAACTTTTTCTCAGATTTTTATAATTTGTTTATGATCTGAACAAAAAACATTTAGGGTGGGTGCGAACTGGCTAAATAAAATCTAAACTAAATTCAGGCTTCCAAGTTTCTATGAAATTTTAAAGGCACAGGGCCTTAATACTCAATTTAGCTATAGTTGCTTTCTTCAAAAAACTATTTTAACTTCTTTTTTCTCGAACCATTCGCGCTCTTAGTATGAGATCGGACGGATAGGAGAAAACACGGATGCGTTAGTTTAGTCTTCAATATCACATATCCAAATTTTTGGGCCAATGGAATACTTACTAGGAGAATTTTCTTGCAAAGACATTCAAAAAGTTTTGCCGGTATAATCTACAGAAAATGGCAGTTCCCAGCAAAATCTTTCATTACCAAATAAGTGGTTATATAATAGAAATTCATAGCTCCGCACAACTTATTTTTTGGCGTCTAAGCTCATTATTTTTGTTTGGCGTGGTCATTTTTGTAAGTAGTCACGCTTACCCGCTCGCTTACGAAAAAATGTGAAGTAAGTAATTATGAGATTTTGAATAATAAATGGTTACACACCTGGTTACAAAAATTTAAATTATAAGTGGTTATCCGATTGCTTACTTGATTCTTAAAAATAAGGAGTTACACAAATACTGTGTAAACAGTACTTATTTAAACTATTACGAGTAAGTCATTATTTTATATTTAAAAACAATTACTACAATAGGGCGTTATTAGGAAGTCATTATTTTATATTATAAAATAATGCAAAAGGTAATGATATATCATTTTTGGTAATGCAAATAGTAATGAGGTGTCATTACCAATATTTTGCTGGGTTAAAACAAAGGTATATGCAGTTAAATGTATTTACTTCTTAAATCACTACAAATGTAGTTATTTTTAACTGTTCAAAAATAAATAACAAATGCAATAAAAATAACCGTTACAAAAATTTTAATCCAACAGAAAGAATAGTTAAAAACTACTGCTGTTTACAGTTATAATTTTTTTTTATCGTATAAAAATTAATTTTAGTAAATTTTTAACACATTAAAGGAATTTACAAGGAATACTAGAGTTCAATGTAATATAATGAATAACTAAATTTTAACAACTCTGTTTTTAATAGCACAATACAACATTTAGTACACCCCTTGTGAACAAGCTATTTTTTCTTTCGATTACAAAAAAATTTGTCATGACTTCCAATTTCATTAAAATTTGCATTCAAAATTCCAATCGAACTTATAAATAATAACAAATATAAACTAAATACTTTTCAAAATGTCAGCGGAATTTTTATTTTTTAAGTAACTAACAAAAATAACAAATTTCTGCAAAAACACTGTTTTGTTAGTTGTTTATAATAATATTAAAAATAATTGCTTTAAAGAAATATTACGAAGTACCTTTTCTTTAGTTGTTTTTTTAAATAACTGTCATAATATTTGTTTTGTATTTTGTCATAGAAAAACATCTGTTATTGCAGTTAAAAGCAAAAATTACTGGTTAGTACACAAGCAACTGTCATGTAGTAACTGTCAAATTTTTGAGTGGACCTGATAAGGTCCATTATATTTTAAAGGCTTTTCTCTTTAAAATTTTTGAGATTCTGAGAAATGTTTTTATTGAATTTCCAACACTTTTATGTAAATACTCGTATTCTTCCATCACAAGCAATTATCTTCTCTATGTATAAAATAATAATAAGTTGACTGACTAACTGAGTGACTCACTGACCCTACATTGTCAAACCAAACGCTAGAGCTAACAATTTAAAATTTGGAATGTAGGTTCCTCCTCTGACGGAGACGTCCGCTAAAGGGGTATTTTTGAAAATCCCTACCAGGAGGAACTGAAAGGGGAAATGAAACGGGGAAAGTGGAATTGAAACACTAGGCAATGGAAACGAAATGGAATGAAACGGGGAAGAGTGGAATTGAAGCACCAGACGAGTGGAAAGCAATGGAACGGAAAACTATTAATATTGAAACACGGACAATAGGAACAAAATGTAATGAAACGAACGGGGAATTAAATGGAATGGGGAACGAGTGGAATTGATAAACTTAAGTTAGGAACCGGAATGGAACGGGAAACGATTGGAATTGAAACACAAGACGAGTGGGAGAAATTAAATAGGTCGGGGAACGATTCATATTGAAACACTAGACAATGGGAACGAAATGGAATAGAACGGGGAACAAGTGAAAGTAAAACATTAAAATTGGGTAATGAAATAGGACAAAAACGAGTGGAATTGAAGCACTAGACAATGGGAACGAAATGGAATGGAACGGGAACAAGTGGAATAGGAACACTGAAATTGGGAAACGAAATGGAATGGTGCGAGATTGGATTTCAGTGATGTGTATCGATTTAGCGATTTTTAAAATTTTAAGTTTTCTTAAAAAGAAATTTAAAATCTAGACATTGATCAATGAAATCTAAATTCATTCGGATAACACAGGATGACAAAATCTTAACTTTTAAAAATTAATAGAGCTCTGACCATAGAGGAATTACTACAGAGTGATACTCGCAAAGTGTTTGGTCGCCATTACTGCTTTTCTGACAACTTTCAGAACATTAATATGCAAGTGCTTGTGCAAATTTAAATGTTACTGACACTTTAGTCAAACATTGTTTTCTATTGTTGTTTCTACATGAATAGACGTCACTACATTGCTAGATCTGGCAAAACAACAGAGTAATACATTGGAAGATGGCATAGCAAATTGTGGAACATTTTCTGTTGTTGTTTTTCTTTGATATTTTATATGTTTAATATCGCTCCTAGACGAGAACAAGAAATTCCCATTGAGTTTGTAATTTAACTTAACGAATATTTCCAGAAATTCTAAAAACGTCGACTCCTGATGATTTCCTTAGGCAAGAATGAAATCCGGATAGGGACATGCCTACAACGGATTATTTTTCACAATTTGTTAAATATGTTTGGGATTTTAGCATATTTAACTCCTTTAAATATTTACGAATGTTCAAAAGAAAATAAGGAAACTTTTTTCGGCATTTTTGACTTGAATTCACACTACAATATTTTGCTTTGAAGAAACATCGAAATAGCTTTTAAATTTCTTTTCAAATTAAAAAATGTTAAACAAAATATTAATTTAAAAGTAAAATACATTTATTCGTAATGTTTTTAAAGTATTAAATGTTCTCGAACGACTCAAAATTTGTACGGATAATTATAGTCGTTTTTCCCGACTTTCTTTCATTTTGACAACGTCAGTATTGTTATTATTTTGGTTTACGTCATAAAAATCAATCCTTACTTCGTCCATGGTTCTGACCATTAATTCTATATATTTCGGACATGCTGATTACCAGGGCAGCGACTTTCATGCACATAAAAATCGAAAATATGCACTTAAAATGCAAAAATAAACGCTCTGATTTTAGCAGAATCGACTGCGATTTGCATTCAACTAAATTTAGCTTAAAAATTACAAAAAATTTGTAGATATAACGGTTTGTTTTTGCTACTTTTATTCAACTAATATTTAGCAAAATTTTCTGCAGATTTTACAATAAAATTTATCATTTTCAATTAACTAAAAGTTAACGTAGATATAACCAAAATTCTGTAAATTTAACCGTTTTAATTTTGCTCTTCTTATTTTACTTGTATTTAGCAAAAAAAAAGTTGCTAATTTAAAAGTTTTTTCTGCAGCATCATTTTTAACTCATTTTTAGTTGCCTTCTCTACTATTTTTACAGATTTATTTGTATGAGTGTACCAGTTGAATTTGATAAATTGAGGCATTTTTATATTTGTAGTATTTCTGATAAAAATAGGGGTAGTTTTCTAAAACACTTCGGTGAAGTTTTGCGTTATTTCTATAGAAATTGTTTTTGTTACAAAAACAATTTACATTGAAAGTTCCCTTCACTCCACCCAAGCGTTTAACGAAATTAGGTACATATTTTTAATTAAAGGTAGAAAAAGTTGTTATGAAAAGTGTTTGTTACACTTTTTAATGGCACACTCCTTTCTTTCCTTTCGTGAATTTTGCCTACAATAAGTTTTTAAATTATTTCTAGTTACAATAGAAAACTCCCCAAACTATTTAGCAAGTAAACTACCGGTATGCGTTCTCCCCTATCTTAATGAAATTCGGGGTTAAGAAGTACGCTCAAAAATTTTACTATTAAAATATGTCTGCAATTTACAAAATTTAGATATTTTTCACATCATTTCATTTTAAGGAGGTTTCCTGTACAGCTAATTTAAGATGTTAAAAAACGAACACCTATAAATTAACCACCAGATAATGAAAAATATTTTCTACAAGGATTTTAAGGACCCTGAGAGAAAAACATGAACTAACGACCATTAATAAAACATTAAAAAACCACAAAAAAAATTGTAGATTATTAGAACAACAGAATCCACTATACTATTTGGACTTGTTTCCAATAAAAACTTCTTAATTTTTCCATACAAAAATTAACAGAAAAATTTCGGGATTATAATTACAAATCTCTTCCATTTCTCATATTGTTAAGCATATTTTACATATTTACTATCAAATTAATTATGGTTGTTCCTCTCCGCAGTTATTCATAAGCATTTGAAAATGTGTGAGCCACGTTTTCTTGTACAATTTGTATGGAGAAATAAACGAAATACAAAAAGATAACCTGGCACATCTAGAGTTTCTCAGATTCAACACGCATGCGTACGCAGCTGTTAGTTGAAGTTTTAAACTTGTCACCGTTACAAATAAATATTTTAAAAATAGAAAATGAGAAAGAAAATTGTAACACATTAATTGTCAAGAGTTCAGTCACCGAATACAAATACATTTTGTATTTAGAAAGATTTTTTTTGTTGTTTTTAGTAAAATGATTTAAATTTAAAACAATTATTTAATTCCCTAAGAACAGCAACAGATTTAATTTGTATGTTATATATTCCTAATTTTTTTTCTAATTTAGTATAATCAACACTTTAAAGGCTTCTGCGTATTTTTTTTTTACTTTTTTCTGAAACTTTTTCCTCTTGTTTTTCATTTGTAAAATTACCATGTATGTATAATGTTTATGTTTCTTGATGTTGGCGTGTGACATACTTTTTTTTTTGTTTTTCGTGTTGTTTGATTTCCTTTTCCTCTTAACTTTTAACAGCTTTTTTTAGATTTTCTTTGTCTACTCTATCTCTACTTTCATTACTATTTTTTGCTTAGTTCATGTTTTTGTTTAAGCCGTTGTGTGGTAGTACCGAAAGTAACACGAGTATATGCACTCGAAAATTCATTGGTAGACAATAACGAAACTACTTTACATTTCTGCAAAGAATATGTGAAGAGTATAGATTCTCGAAACATCTTTTTACTAAAAGACGACTAAAATTATGAAAACGTAATTAATTATTTTAAAAATCATCCTTTTTCAAAAATCGCCCAATTTCGTTCCATTTTTTAACTTATCACCATTTTTGTATCTGAAATATATATACTTAATATGATCATAAATTAATTGTAACTGTTGAAGAATAACTAACAAAAGCATTAAAGATAACTAACAATCTCATAAAATTAACTGACAAATGTTTACCACAGAATTTTTAAAACAACGGAAAAAATAGGTAAAAACTACTGGTTTATTACAGGTTTTTCATATTATAAAAGTATATTTTAATATAAAAATATCTATTTATTCTTTCGATTATACAAAAAAATCTAATTACTTAATCGTACTTGAAATTTGAAGTAAAAATTCCGACGGTCGAATATTGTGAAATGTACAGCTATGGACATAGAAATAGGACACTTCATACAAAATTGTGGGCGCTGTGGTGTAATGGTTAGCGCGTTGGACTGTTACACGTGAGGTTGCGGGTTCGAGCCCCAACCAAGGCAACATCAATTTATGAAAATTAATAATATGTATGAGTTTTTTCTATCCCTCATACATATCGCAGCGTCCTCCTTCGGTGTTCCCATAGCACTTAACCCCACCGAAGTAAAATAATATAACAGGGCTATGAACTATAATAAAAAGCTTCAACAAAGTTCGCCAACTCACCGTCAGATGGCGCGCAACAACTGTTCTAAAAATTCAATATCTCGCGCAATTACAGTGTTGCCATATTTGAAGCCCTTCATTTTACACCACCTTTCACTTCTTCTCTATCCCCTTTCCAAAGGAAGCAACACGTTAATTAATAGGAAGAATTTCCTGAGTGTTGCTTCTCTTAAAAAAAAAAAAAAAAAAAAAAAAAAAAAAAAAATTATCTTTAATAATTAATAATAGGACAGGTTACTGAACTCTCATAAAAAACAAAGTTCAGGGACCTGTCTTGGGATTTGTCTTGTGACATTTCCCCCTCCTATGACCACGCCATGTAAAAGTGACCAGTCTATTTCATATAAAGGGGCCAGTTAGGTGACAGTTTGTTAAAATTTCCCGTAGGGTACTTTCTCCATAGAAAAACAACTGTAAATACTGTCAAAAACAACAACTACTGATTACTGCACAAACAACTGTCATAAAGTAACTATTGTACAAAACATTTTTGAGTGTATGTGTGCATAAATGATTCATATATGCTCATGTGAATGTCCATTAGACCGTACCGCAAAAAAAGTTCGCCATACACCCTCCAATATGAAGTATTTTTGCAAAGCAATTTAAAAAAAAATTATTTTTTTTGCCGTACGTAGGGGTCGCCTTTATGCTACAATTATGTGTGCACAAATCATACAATTTTATAAGCACTTTTTTGATATTCAAAGGCTTTTCACGAAAAACTCGCTCTAAAAATTAAAAAACCAGGAACCGGCTCGGAATGGCTTAATAAAAATTAAATACACTATGATATTTATGTTATATTAAAGCCATTTTAATTACCTTTCCAATAATGCGCTCATATTGTCCAAATCCGACAATAAATATTGGAGATACGGACAAGTCGATTTTTCAATTTTAATCCGAAATAAGGGTCTCCGACAACAATTTTTTTTTTCTATACAACCCAAAAAGTATTCCCTTTTAATTAATTAATTTGAACATTGCTTATTTTTATTTTCGATATTTTTTTATTATTTATTTTTTTTAATTTTGATTGCAATTTTAGTTTTTGCAAATTTACACTTTTTTCTCTTTTTTTGATCGACAGTCTGACAACGCCATAATATTCTGTCCGATGTCCCGTCCGATATGCTATCCGATAGCAATTGCATCTCCTAGTCTTATGTGCTTTTTGCCTTTACCAGAAAAAACTGCAGAAATTAGCAGATTTTTTTTTTTGTTGCTAAATATAGGGTTATTCAACAGAGACGCTACAAAAGTAGAAAGACAGGGACAGCAAACGACGCCATATTTCTTGCCGCTCTTTTGACATTTCTCTTAAGTAAGGTTTGCCATTTCACGATGGAAAGATATACGAGCCAACAACGAGTCGAAATTATTAAAATTTACTACCGACATTCGGAGTCAGTGGCCTCAACGTTAAGAGCGCTACATCCAATTTATGGTCGTCATAATGAATGGCTTCGTCAATAAACAAAATATGCGTTATTGGTCAGACAGCAATCCACACGTACTCCATGCGTCATCATTGCATCCCGAAAAAATTACGGTTTGGTGCGGTTTATGGGCCGGCGGCGTCATTGGGCCGTACTTCTTCCGTGATGATCAAGACCGGCACGTTACTGTGAATGGGAATCGCTACCGTTCAATGATAACCGAATATTTTTGGCCCCAATAGGATGATATGGACTTGGAGGACATGTGGTTCCAACAAGACGGCGCCACAAGCCACACAGCGAATGTCACAATCAATTTATTTCAAACCAAGTTTGGAGAACGTGTTATCTCACGAAATGGTCCAGTCGATTGGCCGCCTCGGTCGTGCGATTTGAAGCCGTTGGACTATTTCCTGTAGGGCTACGTCAAATCTATGGTCTATGCCAACAAGCCAGCGACGATTGATGAACTTCGTACGAATATCGGCCGATTTGTGCTTGAAAACCGCCGAAAATTGGGTTCAGCGTCTGGACTTCTGCAAGCGTGCCCGTGGTGGCCATGCAAAAGAGATCGATTTCCATACATAATGGCATCGAACGTACTTTCACAGGAATAAAGAATTTCATTGATATCCAAAACCGTTTTTGTTTTATTTAAAACTACTTTTGTAGCGCTCTTATTGAAAAACCCTTTATTAGTAAGATAAGAACAGCAAAAATGACAAATTACCACGTTAGAATCTGCAAACAAATTTTGCTGAATTTAAGTAGACAAAAAATAGCAAAAAAAAACTGTTATATCTACAAAATTTTAGTTACATATATAAGGCTAAATTTTTATTCGCATTATTCATATTATTAATAATTTGTCATTTCAATTTACAAAATTTTAGTTACACATAAGTTAACTATTAGTGAATGGAAAATGACAAATTACCATGTAAAAGTCAACACAAAAATTTTGCTAAATAAATAGTGGACTAAAAAATGACAAAAAATATTTTAAATTTTCGAAGCTTTTTTCGATTTTTTTAATGCGAAAAATGAACCCCATATGGATCACGTTACAAAAAATAATTATATTTATCCAGTTGAGATTGTTTTTTTTTTATCAATTTAATGGCTTTACAATCTCATAGTCCTAATTAATATTAAATTTCATGGGACTTTTCTGACCCAAGGTCACTAAGGGTTAAATATTTTTTAAACAAATATAAAGATAATTATAGTCTAACCAAATTTAAGTTATGTTTTTCCGAAAACTGTGTAAAATTTGTTGAAAACATTAAAATTTTGTTAAATTTTTGATAAAATGAGCAATTTTTGTAAAATGTCCTGGAAAGCAGTCGCTCCAAACACAAACTCGAATTATCATTTTTCCAATTTATTTTTTTTTTCTTTATTATCAAATACTGCATGTTACAAATATCAATCGACATCTCCAAATTAAGCATTCTAAAAAAATTTTTAAATTAATTTAAAAAGAAACACATTTTTGCATTTTATTAAATTTGTGGGTCATTTTTGATTCCAGGCAAAAGTGGGTTAGTGATATCCGATGAAGCCACAATTCCATATCTGAATAATCTTGACTACATTAAATGAATAAGTGAAATAAAAAGTTAATTTTTTCGAAATTTAGAATTTTGTAAATTTTTTGGGCCATTTTCGTCCAACTTTCGGCACGGGTTAACGTTTCCAAAAAAAAAATAAAAATCGATTTTTTCCATTTGGGACCATTTCCAATAAAACTGGGGGGTGTAATGAACGAAAATCGACAGATCGCTATTTTAAGGGACAGTCTAGTATACATTCTCAGGGTGAGATGAAGTGAATTTAAAACCTTCAATATTTATAAAAGAAAATGTCACTTTTGATTCTGAGGATTCTAAAATCTTTTCAAGAGAATATTTTGTATTTTTCAACAGTGGATATACCAACGAGATATTTGGTGAGTTTTTGTTATGAAAAATGTGCAATTTTCTTTGAATTTGTCCAACAGGAATTTTGAGAGATTTTACAATTGATTTTATAAAACCTAAACTATTTTCAAAATCGAAAGCCCAAAAATTTTGATATAAGAGCTCCAATATTGGCTACGTCATCCGCGATATGAATAAGATTATGGATGTTCAGGTTTGCGAATTTGGTCCATAAAAATGTGGCATAAGTTCAAAAAATTTCCTTAAAAGTTCTTTAACATAATCAGATGTAACGTTGCTAATATACCAGACGATAAAATTTACGCTAGTTTGACGGCTGAAGAAGCATTTTAAAGTCTTTTTTTGCAACGCTTTGAAAACGTTACAAAATACCACACCCACACCGTAAATCATGGTTATCATTTGGGGCGTTGTCAAAACGCTTTAAACCTGTAAATCGGTATATTCTGAAAACGCTTGTACCACCTTTTAAAATGCTTTTAAAACGGTTTCGCTATCGTATTTTTCCACATGGGTTGTTATTCTTTTAACTAAAATTTTTATCAAATAATACAACTAAAATTTTGTTTTTATGCTAATTGCTGCAGTTTTTTCTGCAAGGTCTTTTGTAACTAATTTTTAGTAGTTCTGACTTACAGACTTTTTTCTTCAACATATTCTTTTCTGGAATTGTTCATGGCCATATTTATATTTATAGACAATTTTCAGTTTCACAAATTTCTAACATGTTTGTAAAATATTCGATTTATAAACCCTTAATTTTAGCCTGAGACATGGAATGGGCCATTAACAAAATGCGTGTTTGTTAAGTTTATCTTCGTTATCACATATACAAATTTTATGGAACACTGGGAATACATTTTTTGTAAGATGTCAGTTACTAACCATTTTCTATGAGTGTTAAAGAAAACATCAGTTCAACCTGCTGTTAAAATCTAATTAAACTATACAATGCTTAACAAACATATCGTTACACAAACAAATACTCATCATTCATTTCATATTAACTAAATTCACGTAATTAATTTAACTGAAAACTATGGCAAAAAATGTTGAAAAAAAAACAAAAGAATGTTTTTATTTTTAAACTCCACCTCTTGAACATGGTTTTTAAGAAAACTGAAAATGCACTTTTTTTTACAAGACTTGTAGTAAAAAGTGAAAGTTTTTTTCTTCAAATCTAAAAACACAACTCAACTCAGCTACTGACTGACTGCATCGTTGTCATATTACTAAATGTATACACATACGTATAATGATGGATTATTTGAAATTAATGATCACTTTTTATTTCAGAAGAAAATATTATGTATGTCTATTAAACACGCATAGATATTGCAGTTCAGATAAAGGTGTTGTTTATGTAGATTATATTTAGAATTATAAAAAGGAAAAAGCTGAGAAGTACCAGAAGAATATTTTTTTAATAACTTTCGATTTTATACAACATTTATCTATAGAGGAGAATTGGTTACTGTGGGAAATCGAGCTATTTCGAAAAAAAGTAATTGTATTCGGTTAACGCAGAAATTTAGATCATGAATCACAATCTGGAATGAATACCTCAATAGTAGCTAAGAAAATATTCTATTGTAGATAAATTTTTGGAACCATATAAATTTTCCACTTAACCCCACATTACCCTAGAAATTAAATTTAATTTTCATTCTATATTCAATCACCTAAATAAAACTAACTTAAAAATTAAAAATCAGACAACTGAAAAATCGGAAAAAATTAAAAGTAGTACCTAAGCAAAATACGAAAAATCACCCAAAAACTATGAAAAAATTACACAGCTTGGAAGCGAGAAAGTGTCTAAATTAAATTGTCGGCAAATTGCCAAAAATTAATATTTTGATACAAATACAATTATTAAAAATCTTAAAAACATATTTAAGTTGACAAAAAACCGTTTGTAATGAGCACAAGATTGAAGGAAGGCAGTATCAGTTTTAAAAGGGTATGATAAAGTCCTTAAAAAATCCTTAATCTTAAGCATAATGTCGAAAGTGTTTCTTTTAACATTAATAGCACTGTACAACAAAATCAAATTTTTTACAAAATAACAAGGTTCTAACAATTGATTCGGGCAGTGGGAACCAAAAAACAAAAATCCAGCTTTGTGGGACATTTGAGTGCCAAATCTGAATAAGTACAAAATTAACCCCTCAACACATTTTAAGTTTTGACTTATTTCTGGCATTGAAGTTGAATTTTCAACTTTGATGTCTTCACAGACATAATAGAATTTCTTGAGAAATATTTTTGCGGAATATTTTAACCCCCCAACTCTTCAACTTAGGGGTCTTTTTTGTCCCTTTTTAAGAAGGGGCCAAAAAAGTCCTTTTAATCGAAGAGTTAGAGGGTTAAAATGTGCCACAAAAATGTTCCTCGTAGTGTTTTACTTAAGTTTTCTAAACACATCCTATACCTAATATGGAAGATTCACATGGTTTCCTATGCCGATTCACAACAAAGATTTGCAAAAGGTGTGAAACTTTAACCCACAAAAAAAAACATAGGGCCAGATGTAAACTTTTAAAATACCGATACACGTATATTTTTTTTGGTCCCCTCTGACAGAATCAGTTATTGTTATTTTTTTTTGTTGTACAGTGTTATTGTCGCTGAAAAAACAATTAAAAATGTTAATAAAAAGGTGAAAAAAATCTCTAAATTATTATGACAACAAAAAAAGAAAAATATTGACAACAACAAAAATTAAAAATTGCAATGTTAAATATGAAATATGTGAAATTTAAAATTTTTAAGAATGAATTTGAATATTAATTTTCTGTTTTTACAACGGCATAATCTTTTGTCCGATGTGCGGTCCGGTAGGGATTGAGACTCGTAGTCTTATACCCTTATTGGTTTTATTTTTACAAATACCAAAATAATTATTTCAGAAATGCAAATTCATTAGATAATACAAATATTTGTTCAATAGACATTTTTCGCCGTAATTCCATACATTTAGGTAAACTTTAATTTTACAATGTAGTACGTACTAAAAATATTTCATAAATTTGGAATATTTTTGTATTTGTACTCGTACCAAGGTAACCAATCTATCATAAAGATAAGATTTTGCAATGATATAAACATTTTTTTATGAAGTATGTATAATATTTGTCCCATGCCTTAAAAAAAGAGATAACTAACTGCATGTGAAAAAAATACATTTCAGTTTATTTTACAAAGATATTAAATAAATGACTCAGCTATTAACGTACACTAAGAGCCAATTTTATACCCAGAACTATTTAAGATTTCTTAAATATTTTCAAACAAAACTTCTTACCTTACCCGATCAAAAAAATATACATCTAGCAGGTTTACAAGACGCAAAATCGTCCAAAATTTTGAAAAATATCGTCAAAATAGTCATAAATTTTTGAAAAATCGTCAAAAAACCGTTTAAAATCGTCAGAATAAAATCTGTTTGTGCTATAGCAGGGGTGGCAAGACTTTTCGCTGCGTGCCAGAAACGGACAAATTTTTTTTGTAAAAATTTCTCTCGTGCCACCCTAATTTTAGTTGTCTTTGTAAATTCCTCTTTTTAAAATTTTTAAAATTTGGAAAATTTCAGTTAAAAATATCATCGCAGATGTACATATTTATCAGCGTTACGGATAACCCCCATTAAATAACCCCAAAGGGAAAAATTAAATAACATCCAAGAAATGACGTAAAAATGTTTGACGGTAATTTAATTTTTGGGGGTTTATTTAATCTTTAAATATTGAGATTATTTCATTAAGAAAAAATCCCCAATGAAATAAAATTTAAAAAATTTTGAACATTATTGCCTTTTCATTTTCTTGGGGGGTTATTCCATTTTTGGTGGTTATTTCATTTTGTTAAAAATAAGTTAAATTATTGGGCGCCATCAATTATTTAAGTACGTAAGAAACGAGTTGTAAAATGTGCTTCGGCCAAAAATTTTATTTTTTTTAAATAAATCGCGCGGTTTTTATCATCATAAACATGAATAAAAAGCCAATATTATGGAATTGAACAGAGAAATTTCTATTTCAGATGAAATGGCTCTGCGAAACACGATCAAAACCCAATTTAAAATTCCAACAAAGGGGGTTATTTCATTATGAAAATTATTTTCAGCCTTTATTTTATTGAGGGTTATTTCGTAGCACCTATTTTTCCCTTTAAAAACAGCTTAATTTTTTAGATCCAATTTTATTACAAGTTGTTTTTCATTTTTGTGCAATTTTCTGGTACTTTTTATTTCTCCGATTATGAGGCATTTTCTCATCGAAACATTTAAACTTATTTCAATTTTAGAAATTTTACCAGAATTTTCTGATAATCTAATTTGCGAGTTCTTTATTAACCATATTTCTTTAAACAAAATATGGTGGCAATACAGACGATTATTTACAAGCTCTATGAAAAATTTCTCCATTATAGAGTTAAATCACACATTTTTGTAACGAATTTAACATTTAACTGAATTTTTTGCCGGTCTTCTAATAGTTTAAATTTTTTAAAAATATCCAATATAACGGCGCGTGCCACCTAAAATCCACTCGCGTGCCACTACTGACACGCGTGTCATAGTTTTGCCAGCCCTGTGCTATAGGAACCCTGAAAACTTAATAAATAATGTAAAATAATTTCACAAATAAAATTAAATTTTTTTAATTTGTTTTGTAGAAAAAATATGAATTTTAGTATTAAAAACAAACTTCTTATTTATTCGTAATTATTTATTTAATATTATTTTAGTAACTGGATATGATGTTTGTTACACCAAAATATATTGGGCCCACCTTTCGACTTAAAACACTTTTAGGCTCGATGTAACGATGTTACGATGTTTATCTGTCTGTCCATGTAGCCTTGTGCGCTACAGGTCGTATATTAAGATATTTTTATAAATTACACCGGCTTATATCGACCCAAGGACGGTTGGTTAAAATCGGTCTATGTTTAGACCTAGTGCCCCTATAAAGGTCTCCCCAAAATTGGCTTGTTCGCACGATACATGTCGCAAATACGAAAATATTTTAATGGAATTCGGTGCACTGTCAAAATTGGTGGATACAATAATATTAAATTAAGATCCTTATAGATCGCAAACTCTCCCAAAATATCCCATGCAATTGACTTAAAGCCAACTAGATTATTAGATACAAATAATAGTATAATTTTGACAGATCGAATTAATTATTTCATAAAAATTTATCCTATATTTGACATTGTTTAATTTTTGATAAAAGTTCAAAAAATGGTAACAAAAAAATTAAAAAATATTAATTTATTAAAAAATAAATTATTTATAAAAAAAAAACAGGATTTGAACCCAGATTGCTAGAGTTGTAGTCGGCCACCTAGCTCACTCAGCCACACACTGCTATACAAACTGATTGACTTTATGAGACAACATTGTTTGTGTTATTGCGTTATATATAATTGTACATTCATTTGTTTGTCGGTACTGAAAATGACAATAAAACCAAAGGTATATGCAATTAAAAAGGCGACAAAGATATTTATTTACTTTAAGGTCACATCTACTTTTAAGAGCCTGTACCTTTTGATGGGAAGGAGATATTACAGTGACGTAGAAAGCACTTTGAGGCCTTGACTATTAACTATGTATATAAAAAAAATTACAAGAATTTGACTTTCAGAATATAAGGAAGAGCGGCGTAAATACAAGAATATACTGATGTAAGCAAACTTTTTGTTTTATATGAATAAAACTAAATTGTTTTTCTAATAAAATCTAAATTTTAAACTTTTTTTAATTGGGAGCGATTGGGGCAAGATCAAACATGCAATTCGTCGATTCGACGAAGAAAGCGTTAAAAAACACACTTACATCTAACGAGACTGCGCGTGTGCACACTTCAGCAGCTTGGCAACGGCTAGAGCAAATTTCAGTACATTTTAAAGCCATTTAACAAAGCAATAAAATTTACTATTTTGTATAGAAAACTTCGAAGTGTCCTCATATTTTTACTCAGAACTGTTGAACCGCTGCACCGATTTTGATAATTTTTGACCCAACGCTGATTTGGGGAGTAACCAACAACCTTGATAAAAATAAGGGTTCGGAAAGCTAGAAAATTCGATTTCTTTGGGGTCCTTGAAACCATAATTTTCAAACACAAATATCTTTTCTTTAAGAGCTAACCTAGAAAAACGGAAAGCACTACTGGATTCAGCGTAAGCGAATTAGGTTTACCCACCGGGTGCCCCGCTAGTCGGATTGTACAACTAGCACAGTCTGCCAATTACATTTTGAATAATATGAATAAAATTAATGCGCTATAGTTGTAGAAACTAACAAGGAAAATCTGCTATATGGTTCGATTTGATAAAATAAAAATAAACCGCATTTTCGTTTTGTAGATATTTTTCATATTTCAAAGAATTATATGCATATTGGGTATCAAATAAAAGGTACTTTGAAGTTCTATCCTTATCAATAAAAAAGTTCAAGCAACTTTGAAACTCACTTTTTGTCATGTTTAGTATCGAAAGTTTAATATTTGTTCTGAATTTTATCGGAATCTAGGAAACCCCAGAACAGAGTATCCGTGTAGGTATAGCGAAATCCTAATAAATAAATATGGATTTTGTGTTGAAAAAATCTCCAATTTGTTTGGCATGTTTACAGGTATTGAGTGTGTCACAATGTTTATCATTAACATTTAATGCATACAATAATTTTAAACACTGAATATGTGAAAAAATTCAAAAATAAAATACATACATACATAATTTTTAAACTCACCTTAGGTCAATTCCACAGACAGGTGTAGTCAAACCAGCTTTTTCTTAGTAGGTTAAACAAGACACTTGCAAAAAATAACTAAAATTGTACTTAAGCAAATTGTATATTACGAGTAATGATTTTATTTTATTTTTTCATTACAGGTCCGTTTGGAATCCATTGGTGCTGAAGACATTGTCGATGGTAATCCCAGATTAATTTTAGGTCTTATATGGACCATAATTTTACGGTTTCAAATTCAAGAAATTGAAATTGATGTTGACGAAGAAAATGAATCGTCTGAAAAACGTTCTGCCAAAGATGCTTTATTGCTGTGGTGTCAGCGTAAGACGCACGGTTATCCCGGTGTTAATATACAAGATTTTACATCATCATGGCGATCTGGTTTGGGTTTCAATGCTTTAATACATTCACACCGTCCCGATTTGTTTGAATACAGCACAATTGTTAATTCTAAAAATTCAAATATTGATAATTTGAATCATGCCTTTGATATGGCTGCCACTGAATTGGGTATTCCAAGGTAAGTTGGGCGATGGATGTCTTATAAACATAATTTGGACACCATGCACTCAAACAAGTTAATTTTGATTTTTTGTTCTAGAAAATGCTTAATTAAAGGTCTATGTCCATTTTCATGTCAAATGGCACTTTTTTTACATTTTAAAAATTTGAGGTCATGTTGACCCCATGCGCCTATAAGGGTTAATTTATAACTTTTTATTAATATATATAAAATTTGGTGTTAACAGAGTTATTTGGACAACTTTAACCAAATTCCGCAAGAAACAACACATTGTTTTGATGTAATTCCAGGAAAAATCGAAAAATTTCAAAAATTTCACCTTTGACCTTGGTAAAGAAAGAGTTAACGTTGTCGAAGTTTTACAAAATTTTCGGAAAACAAGCTCTTGTATCAGAATTTAAAAAAAATTGGAAGTTATTTTGTTACGGCTAGCTAAAAACACAAAAGTTAATGTTATTATCTAAATTATTGGCCAAAATCACAGGTTTCTCCAAAATTTTTAAATTTGAAACGCCGTCACTACTAAGGTGTGTTAAAAAAAACTCTATGTGTTGATCACTTTTTTTATATTCTGTTGAACAAAATTTTAAACACTCAAAACTAGAGTTTTGCAAATTTATAAAAAAAATCCCATCTTTGGCCATACCTGGGACTAGATTATCATAACCCAAGAGAGACAAAAATTTATATCTGAATATTTGTGGATCTTATAAATGAAACTAGAGTATAATATTGTAAGTTTTAAAAAAAAAAATTATTTTTTACGATTTTCATAATTTATCTCATTTTAACCCTACAATGGTCTGGGGAATTTGCAATTACTTAAATTTTTTCGAATATATTTTGGATTTGTATGCATTTCTAGAAAGATAAGAATTCAGTTTAGATTACGATGCTATTGAAATTTTCCAGAAATGCGGTTATTTAAGAGCCAGTATTTGCAAAAAAAAGTAAAAAAAGTAAGTTTTCCTAAGTACATTTCACTTATATAGATTAGATTAGATACGAAGGCACTAAGCACCGCAACCAATATAGATCTTTTGTGCTGCCTAGAGTTCCCTATTGATTCAGGCTACCAATAAAGCCAATAATCCCATTAGAAGAATTTTTCCAAACGTCCGAAGATGACACGAAACGGTCACCCAGAAACCTGAGTCTCCTGTCAAACAGTCTCGGATATTCGCAGAGAATATACTCCGATGTCTCACTTTCTAGCTCACAAAACGTTATAAATTCCCATACACTCCATGATCAGACCAGATGATACCTCACAAGCTCCTAGAGCCTTTAGCGCAGCCTGGTTGTCAGAAAGAATGTAGATGCGGGATCTAACCGTGCCTCTCCGCAGGCACTCTCTAACACATATACAGATGGCGAAAATCTCCGCCTGAAAGACGGATGGGTATCTGCCCATTGGTAGAGCACGTTGGAACCCGGGTCCAAAGACACCTGTCCCCATTAGCCTATTTCGAGCCATCAGTGAGCCATACCTGAGCCCCCTCTTCGGGTCTCCAGGATCGGCTGGTCCACATATCCCTGTCACTTATATAAAATTCAATTTCAATCCCGCACGTGTTAAAATTAAAATATCGATTTGAAATTTTTACAGAATAATTTTTTTCCCAAAAATAACAATTTAAGAGGGTCCTGCTTTAAAAATAATATAAAGAAAAAAATCAGTATCGGATGAGGACCAGTCTACTGTACAGGGTGCAGCGTTCGGCTTTTTTTTTGGGGCTACGAGGGCGATAAGGACTTGCGCCCCTGAGGCTCTCAATGCGATGCTTCATATTATTCCCGTTGATTTATATGTGGTGGCAGCTTCTGCTAGCAGTGCGGCGAGTCTAGCTGATACGGGTCCTTGGAAGGTTAGAACCTATGGACATGCTAGACTTCTTGATCAGCTGCCCGCTCAGTTTAGGCTAGGGTCGGACTACTCTATTCCTAGGATCGACTTCTACTGGCCCTTTCGGATAAGTTTCCCTTCTAGGGGGAATGGGACAGAAGGGATCCAATGTTGGGATTCGAGATTCGATCTACAAACATCCTTCAGATTATCTGATCCTGTTAGTGTCTTTCAGGCAGAGAATCTGGCTATCAGGGAAGCCTTTAGGCTCTTGTGTGGTATTTTCGTTGATAGCCAGGTGGCGGTTATGTCCTTGAGCTCCTACACTTCATCTTCTATCCTCGTCGAGCAGTATTGGGAAGAACTGGCTAGGCTAAATCATTAGTCCCTGATTACGTTGGTATGGGTCCTTTTCCAAAGGGACTTTCTTGGTAATGAGCTGACTGACGAGTTGACAAGGGCAGGTTCTGCCTATAATGTCCCCACAGCGAAGCCAGTCGCTACACTGCTGGGTACCATTAACGGTGGGATCTTTGGGCACTACCTGAAAAAGGCCGCGAGCAGATGAACTGATCTGGGGCGCACTAAATCTCTCCACATCGGATATTGCCTGTTGGGTAGACACGGTAACAGACTCGGACGGGCGTATATTAGTAGTATGATTATAGAGTCGTTTAGACATAGTAGTAGTAGTAGTAGTAGTAGTAGTAATTCTTTATTTTCCATATAACTCAGAAATATACATACATAATTACAGAAAAAATAAAGATATTTAAAAATATATTCGACATTGACAAAAGTCGTTAGTCGGCAGTTATATTTATATTGTATAAGAAAAAGAAAAATATATTAATAATTGAATTCTTCCAATTAATCAAATTACCATTAAGCATACTGACGACTGCTTCCTCACTAAGCAAAATTTTAGCGAAATAAAAAAATCTATAATCCTTAAATGCTGGACATCTGCCCAAGAAATGCCTTACGTTCTCATCTTCCATCATATTGCAAATTCCACACAACTTTGATGCATCGCTTTGCCATCTATTCACATTCAAGTTCAATAAGGAACACCGCATCTTAGACATCCATTTGATTTCTTCCTGATTATGAATTTCTGTCATGTAGTTTTGGCCAACCAGTGGGTCCAATCGTTTATATACTTAGTAACGATATTAAAAGTTGAATTAACTGTTAATCAAAAAGATTAAAATAGGCTTTAATCTACTTGTTTATTGCTTGATTAAGCAATTAATCCGACCTTTTTGAGATTAAATATTTTCTCTAAACGGGGTATTAAAAGTAGGCATGTTTTTAAACACACTTTAGTAAAAAATGGTTTAAAATTTTTATAGATAACTTGAGATTTTTATCAAAAATTTAAAATTGTAGCACTTACGTCTTTTTGGCAAATAGAGCAAATTTGTTTCAAACAAGAACACTCCCATAAACCGAATTGTCATGTGAATATATAAAAATAACAACGTTCGGAGGTAATACGGCTAAAATACCGTTATCGTTTTAAAAAATTCTTTCCCCTGACTACCGTACCTCTTAAAATACCATTACAGAAATAACAGTTAAGCCCGTATTACACTAGCTTTATTTTGTAGTGATCAATTATTTAAGAACAGTGCCAATCTATAGTCATAGGAAAATTATACAAGTGCAAAAATTACAACCATATCAGAGAAATACATAATAATCTATCAAAAAATTTTTTTTTTAAATTTCAACTTTAAAATTACATTTAGTTATTTTTAGTTTTTTCTGATTGTAGCATTTTTTCTGTGTTCGTAACGATTTTTAACAAATTTTTCCGATTTTCCTTTCGAACAAATTATACATCACTGTTTATTTGTTTACAAATTGTATTTTTTATTCTCTCTAATATTTGCTGTTCCATTTCATCAACCCTATATCAATTCAATACAAAATAAAGCTAGTGTCATACGGGCTTAACTGTTATTTCTGTAATGGTATTTTAAGGGGCGGTAGTCGGTGCAATGCGTTTTTTAAATAAGTGAAAAATTCCTTAAATATACCTTTATGAATATACACAAAAATAGTGTAACCCTTACCGATAACAGCATTTTTTCAGTTACCTCCCTACGGGAAATTTTAACAAACTGTCACCGAACTGGCCCCTTTATATGAAATAGACTGGTCACTTTTACATGGCGTTGTCATAGGAGGTGCAAATTGACCCCTTGTGACATGTCACAAGACAAATCCTAGGACAGGTTACTGAACTCTCAATTTCAGGGAAACGAAACATAGATTTAATATGTGCTAATTTACTTCTCCCTAATATTTTTGACTCAGCCAAATATTTAAAAAAGTTTTAGTAGTCTTCATTGTAGACCATGTCTATCGTAATGTCAGCGTTAAAGGAGTGATACTCTTAACAATTCTCAATAAATATTTGCATTACAAATTTAAGATTTTGCTAATTGTTTTCATATGAAAAACTCGTTGGAGCTAAATGTCTTACTTATATCGTTGCTTTTGAATAGGCCAACCAAAAAGAAGCCAGAGCATGTTTTTTATTTGAAAAGATAGAACAATTTAGATTAAATACAAGTCCTGATCCTAATAATATAAGAATTTTAAGCTATATTTGTTAGAGCTTCTTTTTATTGTTTTATAGAAAATTTTGACACAAGTCCATTTTAACCCATTCGAATTTCAGATCCTAACACTAGTTGGATTTTAATCAGAGTGATGTAGGGTATTATATATATGCCCGACTTTAACTTTTTTAGTCGTTTTATCTAATGTTGCTTATTTTTGCTAATTGCTATTTTCTTTAAAAATTAAGTTTATTTTAGATTTTCATGCGAAAATAGAGCACATTTTTGGTTTTTTTTTTGATAAAATCAGTAATTTTAAACATTATTTTAAATCGATATAAATCTTTTTATTTAAAATTTGATTTTTAAAATTTATTTTAAACTAAAAAATCTCTTTTGTTAAAATAAACTTTTTATTTTTCCAACCTGAATTGTAATGATACAAATATGAAAATGACGATTTCCTTAGGCAAGCATGAAATCCGGATGGGGAGATGCCTTCAACAGATTATTTGTCACAATTTGTTAAATAAGTTGTGGGATTTTAGCAGATTTAATTCCTTTAGGGCGAGTAACTTATTTCCAACATAACCATGGTTAAACGTTAACCACAGGTATTTCCATATAAATATGACATTCATAACTATGGTTAAGCACTAAACACAGTTTATTTTGAAATAAGTTAACAGGTCTTAATGCAATTAATGTATTTCCCGATGAAAATTTTGTCTGATTCCTGAAGTTCCAAGGAATGTAGCATTGTATCAATTGTATTAAATAAATTTTTATAAGGATTTTAATGAATAACTAATGAAGTTTAAGTGCTTATTTTTGAATTTTAAGGCGATGGCTTGTTTTATATCTCATCATAATCAGCGGTGAAAGTGAGTCATATTTTGTAAGACGAATCATTCAAAAGTTTCCAAAAGTTTGAAGAAAAATAAAGGCGTTTCGTTAAAAATTTTTTTTTTGCCAATATATATTGCCAGGGAATATATTCAAATTTTCAAAAGAAAACCCCGTGTTTTTTATCAAACGTTAGGAAATGTAGTTTTGTCATACAAAATGTGACCATGAAAGTATCGTAGTATCCTCCAATCGCGCTCCTCGAAGTCGTTAAAAAAAGTAATTTGCATCATTGAAATTACCGTATTAAAACTATGACAGAATCATCTAAAGTGTAGCCGCACGTCTTTGCTGAACTGTTTCTTACAATTATTTTTTATTCCATTATTAAATTAGTATTCATTGAATTAGAATTTTATAATCAAGTCATCTACTTTAATCATTATGTATTATTTTTCTTTTATATTTACAGTTTATTGGATGCTGAAGATATTGATTCAGTACGTCCCGATGAAAAATCAATCTTAACCTATGTGGCCTCATATTATCATACCTTTGCACGCATGAAAAATGAACAGAAAAGTGGAAAACGTATTGCAAATGTAAGTCAAATTTAAACTCATTCACTTTTTACAACAAGCAGTTACAATCAGATATAAAAGTTACTCAAATAATTGATCGTACACATTTATAACAAAATAGAACAAAAGTACTTCCTGTCTCGATTACAGAGAGCAACAAAGTTACAAACTAGTTTCCGTTTATATTCTTATTAATGGAAATCTATATTTCCTATTCGATCAGCGTTAAATTTTGTTTGAACTTTTTTATTTGAAGTGAAAGTGGTTTCCCTAAAACATCTTCTCAATAAGTGAAACCTTAAATTTAAGTTCTTAAGCCTCATTCATACTGAACCCAAAACTAGAAGTTTCCGTTTTTTTTTCGTTTTCGATTTTAAATTTGTATGGAATTTGACAATCGAAAACAAAATAAATTTGAAAACTACTAGTTTTGGGTTCAGTATGAATGAGATATTAGGAATAAATGCCAGAATTTGTCTAACGCAAATAGTGCCAGTAGTTACTTATATAATGAATGATCTTCAGATCTAATTAAAAAAAAGAATTTACGAATTTAATTTTAAATAGCCCGATTATGTAATAAGTATATATTTTTTTTTTATTCCTAGGGCAGGTTCACTTCAAATAAGAACACATTTTTGATACCCAACCAGCAAAATTTGGACATTTTTCTGAGGGTTCTGATTTTATGAGTCAAAAATTATTTTTGAAATTAAAAAATTTTTTTTTGTTAAAAATTTCTCACTTTTGGACAAATAAATCATAGAAGAAACTTATTAAATCCAAAAGATGGTTCAGAAATGTAAATAAATTTTAATACAATATTATGTGACAATTTAAAAAAAGCTCAAAAAAGATTCATTTTATTTTTTCTTTTTTTTTGAGTATTTTTTTTTATCAAAAAAAGAATTCTCTTTTGGTGAAATACTTTCATGCAATAACTTTTAATAATATATTTTGAGCTCTTTTTTTGATTAATTTTTGGGCTCGTTTGCTGTATGGGTATTTAGAAAATTTTAAAAGTGTTTCCTCAATTTTTTAAATAACTGTTCTATATAATGTGCTGTCAGTCAGTAATTTAATGTATGAAAAATATTTATGATTTATATTATTTTACACTCATACAATAGCAAACAAATACATAAGTAGATATTGTTAATAATAATTTGCATTAATAGTTCCGGTCTATTTAAGATGGCAAATAACATTGTTTTTGTTTTTGTTCAAGTTAAATTAGCAACAAATTATGTATAAATAAATAAATATATAAAATTTTATTTAATAATTTATAATAATTTTTCTGCAGATTGTTGGTCAATTAATGGATGCTGATCGTAAGAAAATGCATTATGAACGTTTAACCACAAATCTGTTAAGTTGGATTAAACAAAAGACTTTGGAATTGCAACAACGAGATTTTCCCAATTCATTGGAGGGTATACAAAGGGAACTGTTGGCCTTTAAAGAATATAGAACGATAGAGAAACCGCCAAAGTAAGTACAATTGCACTTAAATTTAAAAAATATATACATTCAAAATTATTTTAATTTTTGCATTAAAAAATACAAAAATTGTTTTTTCGGACTTTCTACATTTTCATATATTTAGTTAGAATATTGTTCTACCTCAAGTCCAAATTCTAATATGATATTGTCATATTAGATTTTATTTGTTATTTAAAAAAAGTTGACCATTTTTATGATAGTAAATACAATTGTTTCGTGGGCATCACCCCAACTCATCAATTGTCCGCAATAAGAAAATGATTATTGTAAAACACAAACCGAAATATTACATAACGTAATGTCTCGTTTTTTTACAAATCGTCATATGAAATCAAAAAAGGCGTAAGTTACATTTAAAACATTTTACAGGAGAAGCAAAAAACTTTTTAAAATTGTTTGCGCTTACACTTGGGGCTGTTTAGAATTTTGTTAATAAAATCGTCGTGTTTAGTCGTAGGAGTGTAAAATTTTCCAGGAATATGTATTTTGATACGGTGCATCATAATCGATTAAAAAGTCGATTTTGAATTTTTTGTAACTTACGGCTTTTTTGATTTAAATGACGAAATGTTAATGACAACGAACACACAAACATACATATAATACTATCCAAAGGGTACTTTTATGGAAAATTGTTGCTTTTCAAAAAGTGTTGATTTATGACTGGATTTTACCAAATATACAAAAGTTCAAAATTCTCGTCCCGTTGAAGTTTTCTACATTATGTAATGCCTCAGTTTGTGTGTTCCAATCATCATTTTCTTATTGTGGACTACTGGTGAGTTGGGGTGATGCCCACTAAACAATTGTATTGTCTATCAGGAAAATGATCAACCTTATTGAAACAACAAATAAAATCTAATATGACAATATCATATTAGAATCTGGACTTGAGGTATTGTAACTAAATATACATATGAAAATTATACATTTTCTAAAAAAGGCTTAACACATTTATAATTAAAATAAAAAAAAACTATTCAAACCCCGAGCTTGAAAATTTTAGTTCAAAACCAGCCGTTAAAACCAAAATTCAAAAGCATACCACTACTGAAGCCCCGTTCACAATATCACATAAGTGTTTATACTTTTCTTCACAGAAGTTGGACAAAAAGTATGCTGAAATTGTCTGGTTTTCAAAAAAGTGGAAAATGCATGGTGTAGCCAAATGGCAACATACCAGGGGCCAGATTCCCGCAGTTGTGAGCGTTCGAAATTGTTAAAAAATCACGTTTTTAAACTGCAAATAAAAAAAACACGAATAACTATTGTTACAACTTTAACTTCCCAGCAAAAAAAGAGATGCCGAAGCAGTAGAAAAAGCACTACAATTGATGATCTAGATCTACTTCTTTTTTAACATAAACACTAATGATTTTAACATTGAGTTGTCATAGGAGAGGAGTACTCCCACTTCAACATTTTTTCAGTACTTTTTGAACGAGTGCAAAGGAAGCTCTTTTTCACCAATTAAAAGTTAAAGAAAAATTCTTTACAAAAAAAAAATATATTTTTTTATTTTTCAAAAGTTTTTATTGCCGCCACCGGGGATCGAACTTGCGACCTCACGAGTGCTAGTCTAGCGCTCTACCGCTGAGCTATTCCTTGATATGAAAGTTGACTGGCATAAAAACACCACTTTGATAATGCGAGATATTGTTCCTTATTCTCTTCAATAAAAGTACTTATTAAACAGGTGTAAAAGGTGCACTCCAATTTAATATTGTTTTCAGTACTATTTTTACAGGTACATAAATATCAATTTCTGCCAAGGTTGGTAACCGAAACGAATAACGGTAAGGGTAACGGTATTTAAGACTGTTTCGGTAACAGTATACCGTTATCGAAACAGCAATACCGTTACGTACCGGTATTATAAATTATGTTAAAAACATATAAAAACAATTAAAAACAGATTATAAGCTTTAAATTCAATTCTGGGAGTTTTAATAACTAAAATTGTTATCCATAAATTTTTTTGTAGAAAAAAAAAACTGAAGATTATTACAAAAAAGTTAAAAAATTTGTATTTTTATATAAATTAATAAATACCGGTAAAATACCGGTAACTACCCATAAAAATAACGGTATCGGTAACGATAACGGTATTTGTAAAGAATTTTAGAGGTATTGGTAACGGTAACGGTATTCAATTTGAAACGGTATTTTAGCGATAACGGTATTATAACGATAACGGTAACCAATCTTGATTTCTCACCATTTTTTTATATATGTATATGGGCATTTCCACCGAAAGGTCCACCGAGACTTAACTATTAAAAGTTCTTGAAAACACTTTGTTTTATCATATTTTCATAGGGAAACAATCAAATTTAAATAACGTAAAAAGATTTTGCATTTATTCATAACCCATTTCGAGGTATTCGAATGCATAGTCGCACAAGCGCATCTTTTCTTATTCGGATATTTCTATTGCACATTTTGTTTTGATAAAAGTTTTTAAACAGAGACGTTATGTATTGACTTTTGCTTTCTAAAATATTTCTAAAGGTACAAAGAGTCATAAAAGAATGCATAAAAAACAATGCGATTGAAAATAACTGTAAGTTTCTGATTTGCATTGTCGCATATTTCGATGTCCCGTGCGACATTGAAAAACAACATTTGTTTTCAGTGCGTCGAAAGTACACGCAGAAAGCTTATCAAATATTGATTACAAACAGAGATTTTTTATACAATTAAAATAAAAAAACCTACCTGAAAAATAAGAAGAATTGTGATCTTGGTACTTATATACAGTTGGTCACGTGCGACATCGTAAGTGTGAAATTTAAAAATTTTTAATTTTTTTTTCTTGTGTAAATGATTTATTTATGTAAATACATACTTTTAAATTTTTTTAAAATTGGCATGCACCAAAAGAAGTAAAAGCAGCTAGGACTGCCTATTCTAAAAAAAAAAAGTGTTTTATATTTTCATATAAATAAATACTTCCCAGCAATAGTTTTTTGAACTGGTTACCTCTGAATCTGTTCTAGAACAGGTGTTTTTACCACCGGTTACGTGGAACAGGTTCTAGTACTGATTCCTGGGAGTCAAAATGGAAGGTTTCACTGTCGCGGAACCAGTTCTATAACTGGTTCTAGAACCGGTTCCAAAGTAACCTGTTCTAGTTTGGAGGAAAAGAACCTGTTGCTTTTGGGACAAAGTCAAACAAAAATCACCGATGATAGAACATAAATTAGAACAGGTTGTTCTACAGTGGGTTCTTTCCATCCGACAATTTTGCTGGGTTAATTCATAGTAAATATTTCTTTTAAGTTTGTTTTTGGTTATTATATTAAAATAAATACCTTGAATACTTCTGTCGATTTAAAAACATTTTTACTAAGCTTGTTTATATATAACTTCGTAAAAACAGCAACAGAAACAACATAAATCTTATGGTGGAAAAAAATGTCCCGTGCGACAGTGAATAAAATTAAATTAAAAAAATAATATGAATCGTTTTTGGGTAAAATTACAACCATTTTTAAAAGACATCAATGCACAACAGTGTAAAATTAGTCGCATTGAAATATTGCTTCAGGTTTCGCTGAAATCGGCATTTTAATTGTTAGCCGCGAAGACCACTTCTGTTTTTGTCCCGTGCGAATGCCTTGTTTTTTTACAATTATCTTGAAAACGAAAAATTGCTAAAAATCAAACTCAGCACCAATTGTAGGGCTAATAAAAAGATATAAGTAAAGCCTATTGTCACAATAAAAATTCGTTTTATTTTGACTTTTTTTCACTCTAAAGGTGTTCGACGGTCCCGTTCGACATGATGGAAATGCCCATATATATTTTTAAAAATTTTAAAATTAAAAAATATGGAATTTAAACAAATTAATTATAAATATTAAAAAAAAAATAATAAAATAAAAAAAAATTTAAAAAAAAAATAAAAAAATATTGGTCCCGCCGGAATCGAACCCGGGACCCTCTGTTTGGAAATGCCAAATGATACCAAAATCACGTTTAGAGCAATTACTCTTTAGATGCAATAATTAAGTGATTTTTTGGATGTGGTTCAGAAGTAATTCTAAAAAAGCTGTAAAATGTAATAACGGATACTAGGGAAGCAATGAAAGAAGTGATTTTTTGAAGTTGTTCAGAATGACTTCTAATAAAGCAGTAAAAATACACTAACGGATACTTGTGAAGCATTGAAAGAAGTAGTTTGTAAAGCACTACTTGCAATTTTTTTTGCTGAGTTATATTTGTAATAAAGGAACTAAATGCTTCACCTCTAACCTAGTTTTAATATTTGTAATGTTTTAACCCTTCTTTGCATGATGATGGAAATTTCCATCATAACATTTGTTGAAGAAAAAATTGCACACAAACACGTGATTTGTAATTTTTTTGTTACTCGCAACAATTTACATGACTATTCCCAGGTAGAAATTATGTGTGGTAACAAAAATAATCACTGGCAAAGCACAAGTAGACCGCGGTCTTACAAAACGAAGTACTGGCATACTACTAAATTTGGACGCTTTACCAACGCTTGAAAATAGGTACTTCCCAGCGCTTGTTTTCCAGAAACATTATTTTGCTTACTCATACCACCCATTTCAATGCTTTGCCAGTGCTGGCCCCTTTGTAATTTTCCACCTGGGTTGTTTCAATTGGAGCATATCTGTGAAAAAAATTAAAGTAAGCTTTATTATCAATTAGCAGGTTTAAACTTGTCACCCACTACATTACAGTGATTTTTTTTTCACAATAAAAGAAAAAACCATGCAAAGAAGGGTTAAGTAACAATAATTGCTATCGAATGACACTCGATCACGACTGTGCTAATTTGCCCCCAGTTTTATAATAAACGAGTAAAAAGGTTAAAGTCGGGCATGCCGACTATACAATACCCTACACCAGTCTGGTGTATTGTTTGGATCCGAAATTCGAATGGGTTAAAATGGGGCTTATGTCAAAATTTTCTATAATGTGAGTCAGCGCACCAAATTTCATTAAAATATCTTAATATTTGCGACCTGCAGTTTGTAACCAAGCCAATTTTGGGGGGACCCTTATATGGGCACTAGTTCTAAACATGGACCGATGTTCACCAAAATCAATAGGCTTCGTCCTTGGGCCAACATAGGTCTATGTACCAAATTTCATCAAAATATCTTAATATTTGCGACGTGCAGCGTTTAAAAAGTATAATTTTGGTAGGACCCTTATATGGGCACTAGGTCTAAACATGGACCGATGTTCACCAAAATCAATAGGCTGCGTTATTGGGCCAATGTAGGTCTGTGTACCAAATTTCATCAAAATATCTTAATATTTACGACCTGCAGCGTATAAACAGTATAATTTTGGTAGGACCCTTATATGGGCACTAGGTCTAAACATGGACCGATGTTCACCAAAATCAATAGGCTGCGTTATTGTGCCAATATAGGTCTGCGTACCAAATTTAATCAAAATATCTTAATATTTACGACCTGCAGCGTATAAACAATATCATTTTGGTAGGACCCTTATATGGGCACTAGGTCTAAACATGGGCCGATGTTCACCAAAATCAATAGGCTGCGTTATTGGGCTAACATAGGTCTGTGTACCAAATTCCGTCAAAATATCTTAATATTTACGACCTGCAGCGTATAAACAATATCATTTTGGTAGGACCCTTATATGGGCACTAGGTCTAAACATGGACCGATGTTCACCAAAATCAAACTTGTTCGTCCTTGGGCCAACATAGGTCTGCGTACCAAATTTCATTAAAATATCTTAATATTTGCGACCTGTAGAGTGCGCACAAGATTGCATGGACAGACAGACGGACGGACGGACGGACGGACAGACGGACATCGTTAAATCGAAACAAAAAAAATTCTGAACCGATCGGTATACTATAAGGTGGGTCTACGACCAATATTTTTTGGTGTTACAAACATCAGCACAAACTTATAATACCCTGACCACATAGTGGTGTAGGGTATAAATACCATATAAATTAAAAAATATAAATTTAATGTATATAACGATCTGGTATTGGTCTTGGAAGACACCAAGAATAGACTTATTTAAATCCGTATGGCACGTGCTTAATTTTGTATTGAATTGATATAGGATTGATGAAATGAAACAACAAATATTAGAGAGAGTAAAAAATATAATTTATAAACAAAGTTTGTTCGAACGGAAAATCGCTAAAAATTATTAAAAATCGTTACAAACAGGGAAAGAGCTCTAGAAACAGAGAAAAACTTAGGAAATTTACAATATTATTACAAAAAAAAACGAATTTACTAACATAATTGGCTTTAGATCTTTAGATAAAACAATGTAAATTGTACTCCGCCAATTAATAAAATGGTTTTTAGTAATATTTTTAATTTAAGGTTATTTTTTATGGTACTTGATTTACAAAAAAAAAAAAATGCGGTTGTCAAATAGAAATCTCACTACTGTCATAAAGTGCAAATGTAAACGGTCAAGAATTCCGGTCGTGAAATCTCGGGATTTAAAAATAGAAATTAACGCAGCATTAAAGGTAAAATTTTTTTTACCGTTTATCATTGATTTCCCTGATAAGCAAGTATGGTTGTACTTTTTACACTTGTGTAATTTTCCTATGACCACAGATTTGCACTGTTCTCAAATATTTGTGGAGAACACCTAATTAAAAACTTCACCGCACGTCCCTGACATTAGGGTTGTAGCAACTGAGATCTGGTGGGTAACTACTAGAACGGGATACTTGAGGTCAATGTACCTTAGAGCAAAACACTGGTCTCCTCGAGAAAAAAACATCGATGTATCATACTTTAAGATTCGACTGTAATTGCCAAATATATAACGAAAAATGTAATATGGCGACCCCTACGTTCGGCAAAAAAAATTTTTTTTTGAAACCTCCTTGCAAAAATATTTCATATTGGAGGATGTACGGCGCACTTTTTTTTTTGCCTGTAAGGTGGTACGCTCTAATGTACACGTCTTAAGAAATCATATATAAAAAAATTGTTAAAATTGAAGAGATCATGCCTTTGAGGGTTAAAGAAGTACTGAAATGAGTAGAATATATAGAAGAGAAAATATTGAAAAAGTTCCGAGGTACACCACACTTGGATATCTGCAAGAAGCACAAGTTTTACCTAATTTGTAAAACATAATTAAAAAATTAACTGTTTATTACATTTACAAAATGAAAAACTTTAGATAGACTTAAGCCCGAAACTTGAAATATCTTTCTTAATTTTGAGGAATTTTTTTTTTATTACTTTTGTCGGTCCAAGGTACATGCACCCTAATTTATTTAGCTGAAAGCTTGTGTATCTTAAAATGACCATTATCAAAATAAAAAACTTCATCGAAGAAGACTTCATAATAAAACATCAACAAATTGGGAAAAATGCAAAGTTTCAATATACATGACATTACCAGGGGGTTTCCATCAGCTTGATTCAAAAATGCTTTATGAGCCAAAAAATTTCACCCAAGAAACAGGGGGAAAACACAAAGAATATGAAGAAATTTAACAGCGAATGAGATAAAATGAAGGAATTCGGGAAAATAAAAAATAATAAAATCGTTTTTACAACAAAAAAAAAACAAAAGTTAAAAGCAAAAAAAATTTATTTAAATTATTTATTATTTAGTTCGTTATTAAAGTCGTTTTTGTTACCGTTTTATTCAGAAATCGTAAAAAACAAAATATTAACTTTTTCATTTTTCTTTTGTTTCTCTCATTCTTCACGGAAATTAACAGAGCCGAGCATCCATACAAATAATTGAGCACCATTTAACATATTTTCTTCGGATGAGAACTCTTTCCTTTAAATCCTCTTTGACATTACCCTACCTTAAAATTTTTTATGGATTTGAATTGCACATCAAATTATATTTCATTTGACTATAATCAATGTCGCGAAATATTCAAGTATGTTTTATGGACTCCTTAAAAGTCTCGAAAATTTCCTTTTTTGGAATTTCCCTTACAACACTTGAAATTGATGGAACACATTAACACTAGACACCTCAATAAAAATAACGTCCGCTAAAACTTACAAACACATTGGTTAGATACAGATATATTTTAAAAATAGGTCAAAATTTTGAAGCAAAAGGTTTTGAAATAGAGAAAACCCTATGTATTAGAAGATCGATCTGTCTGACATATCTGTTTGACAATAAAATGACTTTTTGCCCTCATACCCTGGTGGTCAGGGTATTATAAGTTTGTGCTGATGTTTGTAACACCAAAAAATATTGGTCCTAGACCCACCTTATAGTATACCGATCGGCTCAGAATTTTTTTTTATTTCGATTTAACGATGTCCGTCTGACCGTCCGTCCGTCCGTCCGTCTGTCTGTCTGTCTGTCTGTCTGTCTGTCTGTATGTCTGTCTGTCTGTCTGTCTGTCTGTCACTCTACAGGTCGCAAATATTAAGGTATTTTGATGAAACTTGGTACACAGACCTATGTTGGTCCAAGGACGAAGCCTATTGATTTTGGTGAACATCGGTCCATGTTTAGACCTAGTGCCCATATAAGGGTTCTACTAAAATTATATGGTTTATACGCTGCAGGTCGCAAATATTAAGATATTTTGATGAAATTTGGTACACCGAACTATGTCAGCACAAGGACAAAGCCTATTGATTTTGGTTAACACACCGTATCCATGTATAGACCTAGTGCCCATATAAGGGTCCCCCATAATTATATTGTTTATACGCTGCAGATCGCAAATATTAAGATATTTTGATGAAATTTGGTACACCGACCTATATTGGCCCAAGGACGAAGCCTATTGATTTTGGTGAACATCGGTCCATGTTTAGACCTAGTGCCCATATAAGGGTCCCCCAAAATTATATTGTTTATACGCTGCAGGTCGCAAATATTAATATATTTTGATGAAATTTGGTATACCGACCTATGTTGGCCCAAGAACGAAGCCTATTGATTTTGGTGAACATCGGTCCATGTTTAGACCTAGTGCCCATATAAGGGTCCCCCCAAAATTGGCTTGGTTACAAACTGCAGGTCGCAAATATTAAGATATTTTAATGAAATTTGGTTCGCTGACTCACATTATAGAAAATTTTGACACAAGTCCCATTTTAACCCATTCGAATTTCGGATCCAAACATTAGTTGGCTTTTAAGCAGACTGGTGTAGGGTATTGTATAGTCGGCATGCCCGACTTTAACCTTTTTACTCGTTTTGAATTTATCTTTTGGATTACACTTGCATACAGTGCTTGTGTGCAGACTTTCAATCAAACTTCTTTTTAGTATTTTGTCCTCCCAGATACGAATTTGAAGTCCATAGCTGAAGTCACAAAAGCTATCTTCAAAACGATATGGTTAAATGTTTACCTTTTTTTCAAATACTTCTGAATCTACTGAATGGACTTGAAGTTTGCATCCTCGATTCATTTATTGAAGTGTCTACTTTTAATGTGTCATAACTTATTGCAAAATTTTGTGGCTATAAGAGCAACTCTAAAAACTGCAATTTTCGAGATTCCTACAGGCCCTTAAAACTCCCCGAAAGTACTCAAATAAAATGTGGGTTTATGTGGAATTAAATTCTATAAAAGATTTTCAAGTATTTCTTCGTAACATTGAGCCATTTTTCGCTTTGTCAGCATTTTTCGCTTTGTCAGGGATAAAAAAGAAAGGAATACAGCTTGGAAACACAATTTGATGGTACTTTTTGACTTTGGATTCGAGTTTAGGAGACCAAAGCCTCTGCAAAATACTTGTCGAGTAAAGTAATCGTAGTTCCATCAAAATTTAAATTTTAGAACCCCATTCTCAGAATCTTATCGGATTCCAGCAACCGAAATGTTCCACTTAATTGCCCTTTACGGTACAGCGTAACCGGAATCCAATTTCTGGATTCGTATACGACCGGGAAACAGATTTCAAGGATCTTTGATTCTGATTCGAATCCGTTGAAATTACGTCAGTGTCAGATGGATTTCGTTCCGTTATGTGGAGTAAGTACCAGTGAGCAAGTGTGAGCTAAAATTGTCTAAAGTGTCCATCTATAGCAGAAACACGTACTCAAAATTAAAGCACACACCTTTAGAAAGCCCAATAGATGATCTCTCTAAAAAACAGATCTCAATATCCCATAGTTCAAAGCTGACTCATTAAAAATACAATATTAAACCTCTAACTTTAAACCGAAACTTAGACCTTTTAGTACCAATATCTGCGGACTTAATTGGAGAGCTGTAAGATTAGATTATTACGATACTCCACACCGCTGCAATCAGATATTGTGTGCTGCGTATTGTTTTCCTTGGAGTTGAGTCTGCCATATATCCAAAGTGATGGAGCTAGATTTGATAATATCCAATTGTACTTATATCTGCCCAAAGTAGTTATATTTTCTTATTCTTTCCTTAAAATTACTAGCAATAAGCCACATTGTCAGTCACTGGAACTTTCCCACTTTCAAAATGACTTGGGAGTTTTGTCCTTAGTATTAGAATTTGAATGCTGTTAGTTTCGGAAGGGCAATAAAAAATATTTTATTTTCCATCCCTGATCCAGATAACTCTTTAAAAATTTCCCATTTAGCTTCTATAATTGTATCTCTATAATTCTTGTATTTTTATAGATATAAGGAACGCAGTGAAATTGAAGCTTTATATTTCACTATCAACACTTTATTGAAGGCCTTAAATCAACCTTCCTATAATCCGCAAGATGGTCAACTCATCAATGACATTGAAAAAGCCTGGCAATTGCTAGAATATGCAGAGCATCATCGTGAAGTAGCATTGCGGGAAGAACTTTTACGTCAAGAGAAACTCGAACAATTGAATTATAAATTTGAAAAGAAATCAGTGCTGCGTGAAGGTTATCTGAAAGAAATGATACAAGTACTCTCAGATCCACGGTACCTGAGACAGGTTGATGCTACCTTAAAGAAACACGAAGCCATTTCGGCTGATATACTTGCCCGCGTTGAACGTTTTAATGATTTAACAGCCATGGCTAATGAATTGGATAGAGAAAACTATCATGGTAATGAGCGGGTGAAAAAGAGAGAAAATGAGGTTATGGAGAAATGGCGTAAACTATTGGAACTTTTAGAAAATCAACGTTTGAACTTATCACAAATGAGTACTTTAATGAATTTGTTGCGTGAAATAACCAGTACAACAGAATCCATTCGGGAATTACAAATACAATTCCGATCTGAAGATGTGGGTCCACATTTATTGGGTGTTGAAGAACTGTTGCAGGCTCATTCCCTACAAGAATTACAAGTTAATACTTATGGCGAAACTATTAAACGATTCACTAGACAAGCTTTACCCTTTAGGAATTCCGAACATAAAGATGCTGCAGTATTAGCTAAGAAATTAGGGGAACTAGAAGAAGCCTATAAAGTGTTACAAGAATTGTGTGCCAAAAGACGAGCGTGCCTGGAGGAAGCACGTAATTTCCATCATTTCATGGAGGATTATGATAATGAGGAGGGATGGTTGGTAGACAAACAGCGCATTTGTAAGACCGGTATCACGGCTAAAGATTTGCGGGCTGTTTTGTCATTACAACAAAAACACAAAGCTTTAGAAGATGAAATAAAATCACGTAAATCAAAGTCACAACAAATGTCAGACGCTGGTAAACGTCTAATAGCTGACAAACATCCTAAATCTTCTGAAATTAAATCCAGAATTGATAGTTTAGATGATCATTGGAAAGCTTTAGAAGATTTAGTGGAAATGCGTAGAAAACAGTTGGAAGATGCGGCCGAGGCCTATCAATTCTATACTGACGCCAATGAGGCCGAGTCTTGGTTAAATGAAAAAATGGCTTTGGTTAATTCCAATGACTATGGCAATGATGAACCTTCCGCGCAGGCATTACTACAAAGACATCGTGATCTACAGGGTGAATTAAATGCCTATTCCGGAGATATATTAAATCTTAACCAACAGGCTGATAAACTTATCAAGGCTGGTATCTGTACTTTGGAATTATCTGCCAATGAACCAGAAATGCCAGAAATTGAACAACAACAACAAGAAGAATGGGTTAATGAAACTCGGTTGGTGCCCAAAGAAGTTTGGGAAGATGAATGGGTGGAAAAATTAGAACACCGTAAAGTTACTGAAACGAAAATGTTGCCTCATGTTAGAGCCATGTTCCCCTTCGAAGGTCAAGGTATGAAAATGGATAAGGGTGAGGTAATGCTATTGAAATCTAAAACCAATGATGATTGGTGGTGTGTACGCAAAGATAACGGTCATGAAGGATTCGTACCCGCCAATTATGTACGCGAAATTGAACCCCGCCCAGTTACTTGCATAGTTCCCAAAGCAGAAAAGGTAAAAGCCTTGCAAAAAGTCAAAAAGACTATTTTGGTAAGACAGGTGGTCCCCGTCAAGCGGGTTAAACCGGCCGCAATAGCTGCCAAACCTTTGGTAAAACGACGTACTTCCATTAACAGTATTAATGAAAATTCCGATAGTGTAGAAAAAAGGCAGAAACGTATTAATGAAACCTATGATGAACTACAAGATATGGCTCAAAAACGACATGCTCTGTTAGAAGATGCTATACATCTTTTTGGTTTTTATCGGGAGTGTGATGATTTTGAAAAATGGATGAAGGAAAAGGAGCGTATGGTCAAATCGGATGAAGGAGGTGAAGGTGTTGAAAATGCTAAACGTAAATTTGAAAAGTTCTTAACCGATCTCTCAGCTGCCTCGAAACGTATTGAAGAAATCGACTCGGCGGTAGATACTTTCCGTAGACAGGGTCACTCACAATTGGATAAAATTATAGCAAGGCAAAAACAAATCCATCAAATATGGCAAAGACTCAATAATGCTAAGATACAAAAAGAAAAGTCTTTGGAGGGAGCCTCCAGTGTAGAACTATTCAATCGTACTTGCGATGAAGCTAAAGTATGGATGAGTGAAAAGATGTTGCAGCTAGATACAGCTGTTATAAGTCCAGATTTAAAAACTGTTCAAGCTTTACAAAGACGTCATCAAAATATGGAACGTGAATTGGCACCAATTGAAGAAAAGGTTAACCGCGTCAATTACCTGGGTAATTCAGTAAAAAATGCCTATCCTGCCGAACGTGATAATGTTACCGAACGTCAACAAGATGTACAAGATATGTGGGGTCAAGTCCATAACAAGAGCAGTGAATTGAGAGCTCGCATAGAATCCGCTGTCGGACAACAGATTTTCAATAATAGTGCCAAAACTTTGTTAGCCTGGATTGATTCCGTTAAGGATCAATTAAATTCCGATGAACCAGCTAGAGATGTAGAAACAGCCAATAAGTTATTGAAACAACATAATGATTTAGGAGATGATATCAAGGCTCATGATAATGAATTTTCGGAAGTTATCAATTTGGGTAAACAACTATCGGATGGCAAACCAAATATGCAAGAAACTGTCAAGATTATAGAACGCTTAAAAGCTGAACAAGATGCCATACATAGAGGTTGGTTGGAAAAACAAAAATGGTTACAACAATGTGTGGAATTACAAATTTTCAATCGTGAATCGGATAAAATTGATGCTACCACTAAGAGTCACGAAGCCTTTTTGGGTGACAATAATTTAGGAGTAAGTTTATAAAAAATTTAGCTTTTTTCTAAGAGATTTTAATTGTCTTTTTTTTATTCTAGAACTCTTTAGATGAAGTAGAGGCCATATTGAAACGTCATTTAGACTTTGAGAAGAGTTTAATGGCCCAAGATAAGATTCTAAAAGCTTTTTCCGATAATGCAGATAAATTGATTGCCAACGATCATTATGATTCTAAATAGTAAGAGCTTTTTAAATACAAATTACTTTACAGAAATTTCAATTAAAATGAAGAAAAAATCAATAAAAATACTCAGATACACGATACTTAGTATGGTCTAGGTAACTCTTGAATTAGCTAGAATTGAATGAATACTTTGACTTAAAATTGAATTAACTCGTGTTGAATGAATTTTTAAGTGAATGAATTCTTTAATTCGAATGCTTAGTGCTTTGGTCAGAGAATTCATTCTATAGAGTTACCTAGACCAGAGCTTTGAAGAACTAATTCCTTTTTGGAATGAATTCCCAAAAATTTAATTCAATTCTTTAATTCAAGGAACGAATTTATTAATAAAACATAAGCAGGAATTAATTCCTGTGAATGAATTCAAAGAATTCAAATCTATAGAATGAATTCTCTGACCAAAGCACTAAGCATTCGAATTAAAGAATTCATTCACTTAAAAATTCATTCAACACGAGTTAATTCAATTTTAAGTCAAAGTATTCATTCAATTCTAGCTAATTCAACTTTTGGTCGAGGAATTCATTCAATTCTAGTTAATTCAACTTTTGGTCAAGGAATTCATTCAATTCTATTTAATTCAACTTTTGGTCAAGGAATTCATTCATTTCTAGCTAATTCAACTTCTGGTCAAGGAATTCATTCAATTCTAGTTAATTCAACTTTTAGTCAAAGAATTAAATTTATTTCGTTTAATTCCCTAAGGAATTAAATTTTTTTCGTTTAATGGTCAGATTTACAAGGTTAACATACAAAAGGTTTTGTATTATTATATTTTCTTTTTATTCCTTTTACAGCATCGATGACAGACGTAATCAAGTATTAACCAAACGCAAGGCTGTCAAAGACAAAGCCTTCGAACGTAAACGTTCTCTGCAAGCCTCTAAAGATTTCCATAAATTTGCCGCCGAAGCCGATGACTTGGATGTCTGGCTTAAGGATAAAACCAAAATCGCAGGAGATGAAAACTATCGTGATCTAACCAATTTGCCACGTAAACTTCAAAAGCATAAAGCATTCGAGCGTGAACTTCGTGCCAATGAGGGACAACTACGTAATATCAACAAAGATAGTGAACAATTGGTAGCAGCCAACAATCGCAAGCCTGAGGTACAACGTAGAGTTCGTGATTTGAATAAGAAATGGAAGGATCTATTGATATTGTCAGAAGACAAGGGACGTAAGCTGGAACAGGCTGCTTCACAACGTGAACACAATAGATCTATTGAAGATGCCAAGAAAAAGGTTGGTGAATTGGATGCCGCCTTGAAGAGTAAGCACGTTGGTAATGATTTAAGAAGCTGTAAGGATTTGATAAATAAACAACAACTTTTGGAGTCCGAAATCACTGTATGGGAACAAAAAGTAGATGAACTTGTCAATTCCGGTGAAGAAATGGCTCATGAAGGTCATTTCAATGCTGACAATATTAAAGATGAATCTAAGGATATACAAAATAGATTTAAGCTGTTGCGTGATCCTATGCAAAAGAGACGCGATGAACTGGAAGAAAGTTTAAATTATCACAAATTTGTATTTGAATTAGACAACGAATTCCAATGGATTAATGATCATTTACCTGCTGCTAAATCTAAAGAGTTGGGACAAAATCTTCATCAAGCTCAAACTCTATCGAAGAAACATAAGAAATTGGAGGCCGAAATCAAAGGGCATCAACCTATGATCAATAAAGCCTTATTAGCTGGTCAAGCTTTGGTATCACAAAATCATCCCGAAAAGGAAAATGTTAAAGATCTATGTAACAAATTAGAAGATGCTTGGAATGATTTGTCTTATAATTCAAATGAACGTAGCAAAAAATTGGATATGTCCTTGAAGGCCCAACAATATCTATACGATGCTAGTGAAATTGAGGCCTGGTTAGGAGAGAAACAAAATGCTTTAAGATCTACCGAATATGGCCGTGATCGTGATTCTGCGGCTAAGCTTTTAACGAAACATAAGACTATCGAATTGGAATTAGATACTTACACTGGCATTGTAACCGAAATGGGCCATAATTGTGCTGCTATGGTAGCGACTCATCATCCTGATAGTAAAATCTTATCAGCCAAACAACAACTTATTGAAAAAATGTTAAAATCCCTACACAAATTAGCTTCACAACGTCAGTTACGTTTAATGGAAAGTCTATATATGCATGAATATTTCATTGAATCTGATGAAGTAGAACAATGGATTAAGGAACAAGAACAGGTTGCATCTTCCGAAGATTATGGTCAAGATTATGAGCATTTACAATTGTTGCAAAATAAATTTGATGATCTTAAACATCGAGTAGAAGTAGGTGCCGATCGTGTTGATCAATGTGAGGTATTGGCTAAAAAACTTATTGATACTGAAAGTCCATATGCTCCTGACGTTGAAAAAAGACAGGAACAATTGCGGATGTCATGGGAAAATCTTCTTAAGTTACTTAATTTGAGGGAACAAAAACTTCATGCTGCTGGTGAAATACACCGCTTCCACCGTGATGTTGCCGAAGCTTTATTCCGTATTCAAGATAAAAATGCTGCTCTTTCCACGGAATTGGGTAAAGATTTAAATTCTGCTTTGGCTTTAACACGCAAACATGAAGGTTTTGAAAATGATTTGGTAGCACTGGAAGCCCAATTACAAGTTTTAGTTGAAGACTCTGTACGTCTTCAAGCTAAATATCCTTCTAACGCTGCTGCTATAGCTCAACAACAAGATAAAGTGGTTGCGGCCTGGAATGATTTGAAAGAACGTTCTGGTGCAAGAGGTGATCGTTTGGCTGCCAGTTACGATTTGCAAACCTTCCTAACTGATGTTAGAGATATTATGTCTTGGTCTTCTAATCTTCGTGCTGCCTTACAGGCTGAAGAACATGTCAGTGATGCTGCTGGTGCTACCGCCCTAAAAATACAACATGATGCCATTTATGGAGAAATTGAGGCACGTGAAGATAAATTCCGTTTACTTAATGAACTAAGTGATTCTATGGTTCAAACGGGACACTATGCTGCTGCTGAGGTCGAGGAAAAATGCTCCGCCATGTTAGATGAACGTTCGAAATTACATAGCGCATGGAATAAAAAGAAAATTATGTTGGAACAGAAAATCGATTTATTCTGTTTCTTAAGGGATGCCAAACAAATTGATAATCTATCCAGTTCCCAACAGGCGGCTTTGTCTAGCTCAGACTTCGGTCAGACTGTAGAAGATGTTCAAAATCAAATTAAGAAACATGATGAATTTGAGAGACTCATACAAACTCAAGAAGATAAGGTGGCCTTATTACAGGAACATGGTCGTAAACTTATCGAACAAAGACATTATGATAGTGCCAATATTCAGACTATTTTACAAGGTGTGTTGGCTAGACGTCAAAAGGTTAAAGATTTGTGTGCCGTCAGACGTTATAAACTTGAAGATGCTCTTCTCTATGCGCAATTCGTTAGAGATTGCGCCGAAGCTGAGTCTTGGATTAATGAAAAGAAAAAGAAGTTAGAGGCAGATGCTGGCAATTACAATGAAGTTTCAAATCTGGATGAAAAGATCAAGAAATTGCAAAAACATCAAGCTTTCCAAGCTGAAGTAGCTGCCAATCAAGGCCGCATTAAGGAAATACAGGAAAAGGGTCTTATATTACTCTCTAAACAACATGAGTCATCTCCCGAAATCAAACAAGCCATTGATCGTGTACTTTCAGCCTGGAAGAGCCTGCTAGATGAACTTGATAATCGTGGTCGTGGTCTTGAAGAAGCTCAAGATATTTTAGAATTCAATAACCAATTGGATAAAATAGAAGCTTGGATACGTGACAAGGAAATGATGGTTCAAGCGAGTGATACTGGTCGTGACTTGGAACATTGTAATGCTTTATGCCGTAAACTGGATGATGTTGATTCCGATATGAGAGTAGATGATCAAAGAGTAAAACATATTAACATTTTGGCGGATAAACTAATTAATCAGGGACAAGTGCCTGCTGAATCGGTAAATATTGATAAACGTAGACGTGAATTTAATAACAAATGGAGACAATTACAAGGAGCTTTAAACGCCTACAGAGCTTTATTAGGTGGTGCCAATGAGATCCACGTTTTCAACAGAGATGTTGAAGATACCGCTGAACGTATAGCCGAAAAGGCTTTAGCCATGAGCTCAGAAGATACTGGACGTGATTTAGCGGCCGTTGAAGCGTTAATTCGTCGTGAAGATGCTTTGGAACGTGATATGTCAGCAGTCAAACAAAAGATTACTGAACATGAACAAACTGCACGAACTCTTCAAAATAAATACCCAGAAAGAGCCATGGTAATTGCTCAAAAATTGGATGAGTTGTCCGTATCGTGGAAAGAATTACAAGATTTATCTATTAAAAGACGTCAACTACTCAATGAAGCCTATTTGGTGCACAAATTCGTATCAGATGTAAGAGAATTAGAACTATGGGTTAATGATATGACTAAGAAAATGAATGCTGCTCCTACACCCATGACCATTAATGATTGTGAAACTCAGTTGGAATTACATCAAGAAAGAAAGGTAGAAATAGATGGTCGTGATAAGGCTTTTAAAGATTTAAAATTACAAGGAGAAAAACTATCTAATATGGATAAATCAGACCGAGTTAGACAACATTTAAAGGTTTTAGAAGATTTACATCAAAATCTCCATGAAGCCTGGAGTCAAAGAGCCAAGGATCTTACAGAAGCACATCAATTGCAATTATTTAAGGCTCAAGTGGAACAAGTAGAAATCTGGTTAGCCGGCAAAGAAGCTTTCCTTAACAATGATGATTTGGGTGATTCATATACAGGCGTAGAAAGACTTTTGAAAAAACATGAAGCATTTGAAAAACTTTTAGATTCTGAAAATGTTTCGGACTTGCAAAACTTTGCCAAATCCATTCTAGAGGGAGATCCCAATGGAGCTGATGTTATACGCGAAAAATTGACCTATGTAGTAAGAAGAAAAGATAAATTGAGAAACTCTAGCCAGGAACGTAGACAAAGACTACAGCAATCTTTGCAACTTCAAGAATTCTTGAGAAGTCTTTATGAAATAGATCGTTGGCTGATACAAAAAATGCAAGTTGCCATGGATGAGAATTATAGAGAACCTAGTAATTTACAAAGCAAATTGCAAAAACATAATGCTTTCGATAGTGAGTTACTTAATAATGCTTCCCGTGTACAAGATGTCATTAAAGAGGGAGAGCGTTTAATTAAAAATGATCATTATGCCAAGGAAGAGATAGCTCAACAATTGGAAATGTTGGAAGCAGATTGGTTAAAACTTAAGACCGCGTCTAAAGAAAAGAATGATAAGTTAAATCAAGCTTATGAGGCTCTCACCTTTAACCGTAGTGTCGATGAATTCAATAACTGGATGGATGAGGTAGAATCCCATCTGTCCAATGAAGATTATGGCAAAGATTTAGCTGCTGTTACCAATCTTATAAAGAAACATGAACGCTTGGAGGCTGATGTTGCTCATCACGGTGAATTAGCTAAACAAATTAAACAACAAGATGAGGAATTTTTCCAAGCTGATCATTTCCTTAAAGATGATATTCACGAACGAGCCATGTCTACCATTAAACGTTATCATACTCTTCACGAACCTCTAGGCATTCGCAGGGAAAATTTGGAAGATTCTTATAGTTTACAACAATTTTTACGTGATGCTGAAGATGAACTACAATGGTTAACCGAAAAAGAAGCTATAGCTGGTTCTGAAGATTTGGGTTGCTCTTTAATGGCTGTGCAAACATTACAAAAGAAACATCAAGCTTTGGAAGCCGAACTGCTATCTCAGGAACCGTTGATTCAGTCCTTACTGCAAAGAGGTGATCAAATGATACGTGATAATCATTTTGCTTTGGAACAAATTCAATATAAATGTGATCGTATTAAAAGTAAACTGGTAAAATTACGCGAATTATGTAGCATACGTCGTCTGAGACTTTTGGATGCTGTAGAGTCGCAAATGTTCTATGTTGAAGCCAATGAAGCGGAATCTTGGATAAGAGAAAAGAGACCTATTGTAGTATCATCCGATTACGGTAAAGATGAGTTGTCCGTGCAATCACACCAAAAGAAATTGGAAGTTTTACAACGTGAATTACAATCATTTAAGCCTTCCATAGAAAAGGTTAATAAATTGGCTTCCAATCTTATTGAACGTAATCATTTTGATAGTGGCAACATCAAAGCTAAACAAGATTCAGTTAATAACCAATATGAAGAACTACAACGTTTGGCTAAAGATCGTGATATACGTCTGCAAGAAAGTAAATTACTCTTTGAGTACTTAAGAGAAACTGAAGACTTACATGAATGGATAAATGATCAAATGGCTGTTACGGCTTCTGAAGATTATGGTGAAGATGTAGAACATGTTGAACAACTAATATTGGTATTCGAAACTTTTGTGTCTAATCTAACAGCCAATGAGAATAGAGTTCAGGCTCATTTACAAAAGGGCAATGAATTGATAAAAGAAAATAATCCATATAGGACGTCCATTAAAACTAAACGTGATGAAACCAAGCAGTTATGGGATGAGCTTAAAGACCTTGTATCGGCTCGCAAAGATGCCTTAGATGGTGCCAAGCAGGTACATGTCTACGATCGTGTAGCAGATGAAACTATTTCTCTGATCAATGAGAAGGAAGCCAATTTGATTTCTGAAGATTATGGTCAAGATTTGGAGAGTATTCAAGCATTAAATCGTAAACATTTAGTATTTGAAACTGAATTGGAAGCTATTAGAGAACAAGTGAATTCTGTAATGAACGAAGCTAATAATTTGGCTGAGATCTATCCAGATGCTAAAGAACATATTGAAGTTAAGAGAGATGAAACTATTGAAGCATGGTCAGATGTTACCGAAAAATCTAATATACGCAAAGAAAAACTACAACAAGCTGAACAGTTACAGTCATACTTTGATGAATATCGAGATTTAGTAGCCTGGATCAATGAAATGTTAGCCAAGATTACTGCTCCCGATTTAGCAAATACAGTTGCAGGTGCCGAGTCTCTTTTGGCTAGTATCAAAGAACATCATGCTGAGATCAGGGCTAGAGATGAAACATTTGCCAATTTTAAGGCGAAAGGTGGAAAATTGATTAGAGAAAAACATTTCTTGGCTCATGAAATTGAAGATAAGATACAAATTCTACAACAAAGGCATGATCTGTTAGAACACACTTTGCAACAACGTAAGGAAATATATGAACTTAATTTGGATACCCAAATGTTCTTGAAGGATGCTGATATATTGGAAAATTGGATCGTCAGCCGTGAGCCATTGTTGAAAGATACAAAAGTTGGAGATTCTATACCGCAAGTAGAAGATTTACTCAGACGTCATTCAGATTTCGAAAAAACTGTAGAAGCCCAAGAAGATAAATTCCAAGCTATTAAGCGTATAACCTTATTAGAACAACGTTTCCGTAAGCAAGTCGAAAGTGAAAAATTGGCCAAACTTAAAGAAAAAGAACGTTTAGAAAGAGAACGCTTAGAAATGTTAAAACAAAAAGAACTTCAACGTCTTAATGATGAAAGGAGACGTGCTGAAAAACAAATGGAACATAGAAATAATGCCAATAATCAAGATAAGACTCCCATATTCTCAAATCCAATGGTTACAGTTACAGCCGGTTCAGGAAGCACTACGCCACAAAGTACACAATTACCCATGAGACCCTCCTATGATGAAGATCAATATGGTTTACAGAAGAGTTCTTCCTCGAACATCTTTGGTGATCGTTTAAGACGTGGTTCCGATCAAAATGTTAAAAGAGCCGAATCTATGAAAGTCCAACAGAAACAACCAAAACGTACGCCCTCCTTCACAACGCGTCGCCGTGCTCAATCATTCCGTAAAAATCAAAAAGGCGAAGGTTTCGATCTACCGCCCGTAGAAATACAAGGTGTGCTTGAAAGAAAACATGGTTTACAATCGGGTGGTAAAAAGGCTCCTGTTCGTTCCTGGAAACAATTCCATACAGTATTGTGTGGCCAGTTATTGTGCTTCTTCAAGGATGAAACCGATTTCTTACAACAGAAGACCGCAAATGCACCAGTTAATATTTTGGGTGCCAAATGTGAACGAGCCGAAGATTATACTAAGAAGAAATATGTATTCAGATTAAAATTGCCCGATGGTTCAGAATTCTTGTTTGAAGCTCCTTCTTTGGAAATTATGAATGATTGGGTACGCAAGATTTCATTCCACGCTAGTCTACCACCAAATCTACAATTATTAAGTTATGATGAATCCATGAAGGTAAGATATTTTATTGTATAAAATATTTTATGATTTTTTTATTGCCAATTAAATTCAGGTGAGATTTTCTGTCAAAATCCCTTAACGCAACTAAAAATTAAGAAAATTCCAAACAAAATTTGAATTTATATTTGAAAATTATGTTTAATTCCTTTCTTTTAGCAACAATCCAATAGCTTCCCTGATATTAAAGTAGCCAGTGGTCAATCTGTGGAATCACCAGTTAGTTCACGTACATCATCACCCGATTCACAAAGACGTGCCGCATCTCGAACGAATTCTATGGCCAGTAGTATTTCAATCAGTTCTACTGCCACACCACAAATGAACTTCCTACAAAAACAAATGCAACAGCAACAGGTAAAAACCAAAACTAAGCTAATCTATGAGTTTCCAAACTTTAGACTTTTGAAAGCTTTACTTCTTTCACCACCCTTTTACACTACAGTGTATACATCTTTAAAAAAAAAATTATAAATTTTTTAATCTTCGATAATTTTGGAGAAAGGGGGGTTTTATTGTAACTCCGAAACCAGTGAAGCTACAAACATAAAATTTGGTACATAGCTTCATTTAGTGCTCAGAACAAAACCAAATAAATGATTTTTGGCTACTGGAATGTTTAAGTGGTAAAAAGGGGCTGAGAAGTTTTAAAAATTCGATTTTCGAATATATTTTATGCTAGAAAGGAAAGACAAGGGGAAAGCATGGTACATATTTTTATTCTACTTTAAGGAACAGGAAGGAATGCGAGGTCAAAACAGTAATACATCCATAAACAAAAAGTCGATAGTGAAAGGGTTAATGAATCCTTAGGTTACATATAGTGGGGAGCATTATTGAGTACATGTCAGTACGAGGCTTTGACAAAATAGAATTGGTGGATTTGAAATGAACTGTATGCAACCAAGTTTGCTTTGTACTAAAAAAATCAGTGTAACACACAGGTATGGCATTATATAATATGTTGGATTCCCCTATTTATAAATGTACGAATACTTTTTCTGGTGCATAAAGTTGCCATACTGCTTTTTATTTTGAAAAACTAGTAAAAAAACTAAAAAAAAATACAGTTAGCCGAAATCTTTTATTAAAATTTTTGTAGACGTTTAAAATGTTTATCTTGACGTGTAGGGATACTTTTTCTAGCAAGTGTAAATCAATGTAACAAATTTCATAAAAATCTAATCTGGCCTAATATGGGCCTAGTGTAAATCAATGGTAGCATTCGGCAGAGAAAACTTAAACTGATACCGGTGACTTGTAACACTTTGTGATTACTTACTCTGCCGAACGATGTTTTCTTTGTTTTATTTTTAAATACACTTTTTCTATAGTTTCCTTTTTTTTAAAAAATTTTTGTTTTCGAATTATATTTGTATGTTTTTATTTGTCATTCTTACAAAACAATTTTTATTGTAAATGAACAACAACAAATGTATCACTATTTGATCAAAAGTAGCAAACATTTTTTACGCTACCAAAATGTGACAGCGCTACCTGAGCGCTCAGACTGAGCGAATAGTGATCAGTTCGTTCAGCAGATAGTTGTACAACTGTTGTAGAACTGTTGCCTATTATGTTGTATCTGCCGAACGCACCCAATGTAACAAATTTCATAAAAATATCGAGAAGGACGGACAGACCGGCTTCGTTAAATCGAATCATATGGGCCTAGGTCAAATTTTTTTGGTGTTAAAAACATCAGCACAAACTTATTATACGCTGTCCCCGTAGTGGTGTAAGGTATAGAAATGAGTTAAAACCTCATTGTGGAATAACCGCATAATCTGTGTAGATGATTAAAGTGTTCATTTATTTTAAAAAGTTTTGGGTTTTTCATGTAAAGCGAAATTTCTCGATCGAATTTTACTTCAGATTATGGCAATGGACCAATAATATAACAACATTTATAGCAGGTTGTGTATATGAAATGCTAATGGGAGGTCTCTTCTACGTCGTTACAGCAGGTACCCTCGAGAACCCAAATTAAACGAAGCAGCAATAAATTATGCACAATTTTGGCAATAGAAACGATTTTAAAAAACAATTTGAAAAAACGAATTAAAACGAGTAAAAACGTTAAAGTCGGGCATGCTGACTATATAATACCCTACTAGTGCTGGTAAAAATATGAGTAGTGGGTATCGAGTACCGAGTATTTGTCTTTTTTTTTGGGTACTCGATACTTAAAAGTACTACTCGATATTTTCAGAGTTGCATTTTTGACGGACAAAATATATAAAAATGTGACTGCGATAAAATATTTACCACAAAAATGTGACTCCGCTAAAATACTTATCGCAAAACTACAACTCTGCTAGAAGAAAAAATCAGAAGTAAGATATTTAAAAATATATGTTAAAAAACTATGAAAAACGCAATGAAAACTTGGTAAAAAAGTTTAAAAATATGTTTCTAAATTTAAATATTGAATTAACGTAAACATATTTAAAGAATTTTATTAATTTTATTATAAAAAATTTTTAAATTTTCATATATAAAAACCGTTAATAGTATCGAGTAGTATCGAGTATCCAAACTAAAAATATCGAGTAGTATCGAGTATTGAAAAGTAACCGAATTTACCAGCACTATACCCTACACCAGTCTGATTAAAAGCCAACTAATATTTGGATCCGACATTCGAATGGGTTAAAATGGTACTTCGGAAATATAGCCTGTAATTTCCAAAACCAAATTTCATTGAAATATCTTCGTATTTGTAACCTGCAGCGTGTAACCAAGCCAATTTGGGGTGGGGGCCTTATATGGGCACTGGCTCTAAACATGGACCGAATTTAACCAAAATCAATAGGTTTCAATATCTTAATATTTGCGACCTGTAGAGTGCCAACAAGAATACAGGGACAGACAAACGGACGGACGGACATCGTTAAATAGAAATAAATAGAATTCTGAGTCGATCGGTATACTATAAGGTGGGTCTAGGTCCAATATTTTTTGGTGTTACAAACATCAGCACAAACTTATTATACCCTCTACAAGTAGTGGTGTAGGGTATAAACACGTAATGAAAACCACTTTAAATATATTATTTAAATAATGAAAAGTATGTAAAATCAATATATATATAATATGGCCCCTGAATTTAGTGTGCTATCATCTCGTAATGTAATGTAATGCAGTGTTCAAAATAAAAATCTTTATTTTTCATATTTGCAGCAACCTTCATCACCCTCTTCACCGACCGGCTCGATGGGATTTGAACACAAGCCACCAATACCACCCAGGGGTGCACCACCACCAGTACCAAATCGCCAAAGTACCGATAACTTAGCAGTTTTACGTAATCCTCTCAATGCCAGCGCAGGTAAGAATTGAGTTTTAAATTTTAATTATCTTGTATGTATCAGAATTCGAATTATTGTTAACAAGAATAATTCACCATGTTTCATGTTCCTAAAATTCAATAAATTACCAAGGGATATTCGATTAATCGATTGTTTAGAAACACTAATTAATAAATAACTTGCTAAACAGCAAGGTTAGTTCTGTGACTTGTCGTCAAACTGTGTTCAGTGACACATCCTGAGTAAGACTTATGACATTGTCAATAGATAATACCATATAAAAGTGGCAGATCCGAATCTTAATTTGCATTTCACATTAAAAAACAGCAATCGTAATTAGAACAAATGCTTAAAGAACGCATTTTATATTGAAAGATATCGGCAAGGGCATGGCATCACAAAAAATCAAAGACTATTAATTATAGAGATAGGAAATCAAAACCCTTTAATACTCACCGGTGGGTGCTGAAATTTAGTATTACCTGAGCAACTATTCAGTATGAGTTTAGTATCAGCTGAGCATATATTTAAAAACTCGAAAACTGCTGAAAACTGCTAATGTTTTATTTCACAAAGAAAATTTCAATGCAATATCTTTTTCACGCTTTAAACTTGAAAATTAAAAAAAAAGAAAACGAGTAAAAAAGTTAAAGTCGAGCATGCCCACTATATAATACCCTATACCAGCCTGGTTAAAAGTCAACTTATGTTTTTATCCGAAATTCGAATGGGTTAAAATGGACTTGTGTCAAAATTTTCTATAAAATTATAAAATACGAGAAAAATCGGAAATATAGCACATATGGGCGATAGGACCGATATGGACCGATCTTATCTAGAATCAATAGGCGTCGTCCTTGGGACCATGTGAGTCAGCGAGTCAAATTTCATTGAAATATCTTCGTATTTGCGACCTGCAGCAAGTAACCAAGCCAATTTTGGGGGGGGGGGGTCCTTATATGGGCACTAGGTCTAAACATGGACCGATTTTAATCAAAATCAATAGGCTTCGTCCTTGGGCCGACATAGGTCTGTGTACAAAATTTCATTGAAAAATATCTTCGTATTTCCGACATTGGCAGTGTGTAAAGAAGCCAATTTTGGGGGGGTACCCCTATATGGGTACTAGGTCTAAACATGCACCGATTTTAACCAAAATCAATAAGCTTCGTCCCTGGGCCGACATAGGTCTCTGTACCAAATTTCATTGAAATATCTCCGCATTTGTGACCTGCAGCGTGTAAACAAGACAATTTTAGGGGGACCCTTATATGGGCACCAGATCAAAACATGAATCGATTTTAACCAAAATCAATAGGCTTCGTCCTTGGGCCGACATAGGTCTCTGTACCAAATTTGATCAAAATATCTTAGTATTTGCGACCTGTAGAGAACGCACAAGAATGCATGGACAGACAGACGTACGGACGGACAGACAGACGTACCGACGGACAGATGGACATCGTTAAATCGAAATAAAACGTGATTTTGAGTCGATCGGTTTACTATAAGGAGGGTCTAGGTCCAATATTTTTTGGTGTTACAAACATCAGCACAAACTTATTATACCCCCTCCACGTAGTGGTGTAGGGTATAAAAAGTAAATTACCTAAGTAATATTTTGGTCAAAAAAGTACAAAGACTCATTTGCATCCAGATTAAAAGTTTGTTTTAGAATATATAGAAGCCCTATTCCCAATCTTTGGCAAATGGTCTTGCATCATTGCATTTCGTCGACCGGCCTGCAAAATGTCACATGTGTTTTTTAATAAATTTTCAGGAGAGCGAAAAAACTGTTACAAAATCTACTTTTAAGATATTTTATTGGCATCATATGCCTTAATGATGATTTTACTAAATGAGTTCGTTAATCATTATTCTCCCGCAACCTGTGGAGGCGTCTCGTAGCACTTCAGCTATGCTTCCCTATGGGCTATGATTCCCGGGGATAGCTCCCGAGATAATTAATTATTAATTTTTAAATAATTTTTTGTAAAAATAAAAAATATTTAAATATAAGCTTATTTACGATGGAAGGAGTAAAGAAATGATCATTTCATTAAGTTTTATTTATTAATCCAATAATTTGAATAGGTTTATTTCGCAATCAGCTATTTTAATAACTGTTGCCAATTTAGATATTTTCTCGGCAAATCTAGCGTTATTTCAACTCATTTAGCGGGATAAAATATAAGGTAGCTATAATCGGGAAAAGTAGCGATTTTTTTTAAGTCAGTCTTGACATTTTCTTAGCATTTTTTACATTTATTTCTTTCACAAATTTTTGGATTCAGCGATTTATCGCTAAATTTTTATGTAAAATTTAAAAGTTCGAAAAATTTGGCGATGTATCGTTAATTTTTTAAGAAAGTTTTAAGAAGTTTGAAAAATATAGCTATTTTTGTGAAATTTTTCAACAGAACCTGAAAAGTTCGTAAAATATAGCGATTTATCGCTAACTTTTTTAAGTTTTTTATTATTTAGGTATTTTCTAGTGATTTTTTAGTTTGATTAAGCCATATTTTTAATTTAAAAGCGATAGAAAGACGTAAATTGATATACCTGATACAACTACAGCGGTTAAAAACAATTTCAAACCTCTTTGCCTTTTCTATTCATCATTTAATTTTTTATTTTTAACCAAATCGATCGAAATCAAAATCGATCGTTTTCCATCACATGACAGATTGTTCTTGAATTTCGATAAAACGATTTAATATTTTTAAAAAATTCTTATTGCGTTTTGTTTAAAAACAGCTCTTGTTTATTTAGAAAATTTTCTAATTTCTCGGCAGTGACAAATAGAGAAAATACAAAAACCTGCTTTATCGACAAAACGTCACACTGCGGACGACACTGCGTTTATCTGGTTTAAGTCCAAACCATATAGTGAAAGTGCCAGTGGACAGTGGCACTGCTATCAAACTTTGTTCTTCAATTTCGCGAAAACGATTTAATATTTTTAAAAATTTCTTTTTGCGTTTTGTTTTGTTTTGTTTAAAAACAGCTCTTGTTTATATAGAAACGTTTCTAATTTCATGGCAGTGACAAATAGAGAAGATACAACAAACAGCTTTATCGACAAAACGTCGCACTGCGCTCGATACTGCGTTTATGTGGTTTAGGCTATTTTCTAAAAAAACAAGAGCAGTCGTCAAACAAAATGCAATAAAAAACTTTTTAAAATAGTTTCCACTGGCACTGTGCGTATCTAGTTTAGGCTAATATTATCTAATTTCTCGGCAGTGACAACTAAAGAAAATACAAAAACCTGCTTTATCGACAAAACATCACAGTCCGTTAAAACACTGTCGACACTGCGTCTATCAGGGTTAGGCTAAAAGCCCAAACCTCATAGTGAAAGTGCCAGTGGACAGTGGCAGTGCTGCCAAATTTTGTTCGCGAATTTCGCGAAAACGATTTAATATTTTTAAAAAATTCTTATTGCGTTTTGTTTATTTAGAAACTTTTCTAATTTCTCGGCAGTGACAAATAGAGAAGATACAAAAACTGCTTTATCGACAAAACGTCGCACTGCGGTCGACACTGCGTTTATGTGGTTTAGGCTAAACAATTTACAAATTTATTAAATTCGACTAACTTTGTTTTTTATTTTTTAGAATTGGGTTCCGATATCATTGGCGGTAGTATGTCACGTTTACCTAATGGTTCAAATGATGATAATTCCGTTGTTATAAAACGCAATAGTGAGGCAAGACAATCAGGTAAGATTTAATAAAAATAAAAAAAACGATGAGGGTAATTGAGTTGTTGTACAATGTCCCTTAAAATATTGTAACATGTTAATATAAATTTTAGAAAACCAAAAATAAGAGAAAAATCATAAATTGTGTTTTTGTGCCCTTTCCCGTCCTTATATTTAATCAAAATCATTCATTATATCATTTCAATTTCAAAATTATCACATTACATTACCAAATCCTGTATAGAAAATCCTCCACCTTTACCAACGACAATGCCACCATTACCTGCTGCTGGTCAGCAGCAGCAACAACTACAGCAACAAATGCATCAACATCAGGCACAGGTACAACAGCGTATAAATGCATTTAATGCAGCGGCGGCATCGGGACAACATCCTGAACATCAAGGAAGTTATATAAGAGTACAACAACAACAGGTGCAGCTACAACAACCACAACATCATAAAATGGTTGCTGCACCAAGAGGTAGCTTAGGAGGTAGTCTTCCTGGACGTTCGGATTTAGTAACCAAATTTATTGAAATGGAAACTATAACTGGTTTACAACAACAAATGGCCCCAGTTGTTACTTCAACAAAACGTACCGTTCACACTACCGCTTCATCGAGCTCAAATTCTAGCATGGGTAGTAGTAGTCCAAATTCTGGCAGCACCAACAACAACAACAACAGTGTACTCATTACGAGAAGCAACAGTAATAACAATGGTAAACATCCAAAACATCTTCATCAACATCATCATCATAATATCAATAATAATCTTTTTACAACACCATCTTTATATCATACATCCACAACATCATCATTAACACCAGCCAAAGCGACTACAACAACTTCACCATTATTATCATCATCCTCGTCAACTCAGCAACATAGTCGCACAGTGTGGCATTTTACCACCACCGACTCCACAAATAGCATTGAAAATAATTCCATAAATAATCCAAGTTACATGAGTGTCATCAGTAATAATAACAATAACAGTGATGGTATTTGGATTTCATAAACTTTTTTAATTACATTCTTCTGTATATAGTTTACTAATTTGTTTAATTTTCTAACTTTTTCATATTTTAACAAATATTACCCCATTTTTTACTTATCTCTGTTTATTTGGTGTTTTCTGGTTTCTTGTATTTTTTTTTTGCATGCTTTCCATATATTTTTTTTTTTGGAAAAGGATCATCTACGAAATCTACAAAATTAAACCGCTCCTATATACGTACAAGTTTACAAAGTAATTCTTTAAAAGTTAAAAAAAAATAACAACAAAAACTCCATGGTATCAAAAAATGCTCTAAAGTTATTTTTTGTTAAAAGTTGTAAATGACACAATTTAGCTCCTTTTATAAAATGCTCAATGAAAAGCCCGAGTTTGTGCAGGAGACCCCCCAGTATTGGCCTAGAGAGCTCTACAACCAGCAAAATTCTCTCCGTGCAGTAAATGTGGTAAAACTGTTTCAGCTAGTTATTTATTCGAATTACTTTCACGCAGTTTGGGTTTTAGTTATCATAGTAAAACAACTTAAATTACTGTTAAAATAACTGCTACAATTTACTACACGTAAACGTAACAGCAAGTAGTAATTTAGTACGTCATAAAAACAGCCGAGCTAAAGCACCGTAAGTTGTTTTTCACGTAGAAAAGTTTCACTCAAACTTTAAAGGCCTTAAATCATAATTAAAATACTGAAAATGAAAAAAAATTTTTTTGCTATTTGAAAGCCACTTTTTCACAAGAAAAATAATAGCCTCGTATATTAAATTTACGTGAAAAAAAGTCTACACAATTTTCACGTAAAAATCATTGTTGTGAAAAAATTATTTTTTTGTATGGAGTATAACAGTTTTTTCACTTGAAACTCAAACAACTTACGGTGTTTAAAGCACTTGTGACCGTCTGGCCCGATTTCAGCAGCTCATAATAGATGGGACCCTTCTGGTCCCACAAATACAGAGTATTCCCTTGGCGCCATGGAAAGTCGGCTTTAGCATTGATTTGGCTGGTTCGCCGGACTTCACATACCATTTTGCTTCACCGGTAATGATTCAATGCAAAAATTACTTCTTTTTATGGAGTTCAAGCAGCATTTCGGACATGCAAAATCGTCTTTCAACGTCTCTCGTCTTCAACTCTTGTGGTACCCAATTTCCAGACGTTTTGAAATTGCTGCTTGAGTGACTTCCAATGAATTTGCAAGTTCTTCTTGAGTTTGACAACAATCTTCATCGAGTAATCCCTCGAATTTATTATCTTCGAACTTTTTTGGCTGACCTGGACGGTCTTTGTCTTCCGTGTCAAAATCATCACTTCTGAACCTCACAAACCATCTCTCGTACGCTGCAATAAATGGATAAGCTTCGGTGAGCAATGGATTTACTTCAGCTGCTTGTTTTGCAAATTGAAGAAGAAAAGCAAAACCAACGAGCATATAACACTACATGACACTCAAAAAATTAATGGAGATCTGACCATCAGTTCTATATATTTCGGACTTGCTGATTACAATGGCGTACTTTATTTTTCGATCATTGGTACAGATTTTTCGCTAAATGTATTTAAAGTTTGGCGGTTGTTCATTCAGTTTTTGTATATGAAAAAATTTTAAAATTTTTTTCATAAGTAAAATACCTTTCTGGAAAGGTTGTAATGTTATATTGTTTACAACTTTATTAGTTGTTTTAAAAAGCCACCTCAAGATGGCGCTAATCTAGCATTTATTAGAAAATTGCAAAAAATTTAAATTTGGGAGCCTCGAAAATGATTTTTTTGATATGTCGTAGTGGAACTTTTTTTTCCCCATGCTGAAAGCTTTCGAAAAATCGAGTACGCAATATCAAAAAATTTTTATCCATACAATTTGACCCGCCCTAATATATATATATATATATATATATTCCTCTACGTCCCATTGGAGCATAGCGCTTCAAAGTAACATAAAAAACAAAACTTGATTCACATAATACAGTTTTATTTTAATCTCATAATATAGTGTTAGTGAAAATTTTGCTCCATTAAAAATTTAAAAACGACGCTCACGTCAGGGAAGGTGCAATTTTCCAATTTTTGTATTCTTGCACGAGTAATTTTTTTTAACGTGGATCCCCTTACATAGTATTTAATAAATATGTGTATTTTTGGAAATTTTCAAATTAAATTTATACACGTTTTTACATTTATCTTTGAAATCAATTTTCGGGCTAGAAAAGTGGTTTTGTGCCTTTCCGTACTTTTGGGTAATTTTGTCATTTTATGGGAAGATTTTTTGCTTACTCTCATTTTACGGAACTTTACCCTAAGAGTAAAGGAACGCACTTATTTACTTTTAAAATTTATTTTTAACATTTGCATCAAAATTAACATTTGCATCAATTAAATATCTTAACTTACCGTTTTTTCTTTGTTCTTTTTTCACCTACAATGGTATATAATCCCATACATATACACTCAGAGAATTATGTCGGTAAAATTAACTGCAATTGCAGTTAAAAAAAAGTGTACACTACAGTTGCATTCGAATTAACTACAATTGCAGTTGCAGTTAAAATAACTGCAATATAAGTTAATTTTAAATGCAATTGCAGTAGAGTAGGATAGCGAAAAATTTTAAAATTTTTTCTCTTCATTAAATACATACATTTAAAATGTCACAATCAGGGATAGAATTTTTAAATTTTGCCCCAAAGCTCCTTCCGGACTTTAATGGCAGGGAAGAAAACTTACAGAGTTTTCTAGATGCCCTTGATCTTGTTGATTCTATTAAGGAATCACATGAGGCCCTGGCATTCAAGCTCGCAAAGACTAAATTGAAGGGTTTCTTAAGAAACTTAATTGCTTCAGAAACAACTCTTCGATAGATTGTTTTAAATTAAAAGATTCCATAAAGAGGTTCACTTTTTAATATCCGTCAAGGTAGTAGCAGTGCGACAAAATATTAGAATTAGAGTACCGTTAGAATTGGCAACCAAAAGCAGCGGTAAACGCAATTACGAAAGGGTGAAATTAATAATAGAGGCAGGCAATTTTTCAAGCTTGAATGAGCTACTTGCCAAGTTCATCAGTAGTTGTACCGAATCACACGGACAACCAAATATATTATTCAGTAATGCCAATAATATTGGTAACAGTTGCGGGAATAATCGTAACCACATGCGTTACTGTACCGAAAAATTTTTTTAAAATAATTACAATTGCGGTCGAAGGAGTAGTATTAAACACCCCGACCGAGAAAATTTTGATAAAAGTAAAGGAAACCATGGAATTTCATATAATAGTAATAAGATCGTAACCGACAATGTTTCGGAAAACGAATAAGCACCCCTAATATAGAGCAAACAGTCCATTAGGACGACATTAAACGGAGAGAGATACACAATTTTAGTAGATAAGGGAACCGATATTTCTATAATTAAAATCGGTGAAGTTCTTAACGAACAAATTAATGCAAAAATAACGACAACTATTAGTGGTGTAGGACAAGGTTTGATAACTACACTTGCAAAAGTCGAAACGGATTTGAAAGCTGAAGATCTCTTTATAGCACATGAATTTCATGTTGTTCAGGATGACTTCGCAATTCCACCTGACGGAATAATAGGTATGGATTTCATATGGAAATATAATTGTGTACTCGATTATCGGAGCGACAAGGACTGGATTATTTTGAGATCTGAAGTATATCCAGATTATATCTCTTTGGAGATGCGTAATGCACCGCAAATCAACTCCATATCTCTTCCTGCAAAATCTGAAGTGATACACTCAATAAAGTTCGACAGTTACTACATGACAGTTGTTTGTGTAGTAATCAGTAGTTGTTCTTTTCAACAGAAATTACAGTTGTTTTTCTATAGAAAAATGCAAAACAACTTTTATGACATTTATTTAAGAAAACAACCAACGTAAAGTACTGTAATTTCGTAACAGTTGTTTAAATCAGTTGTTTTGAATATCATAATAAACAACTACCAAAACAGTAAACAGTTATTTTTGGTAATTATTTACAAAATAAAAATTTCGTTGATTTTTTTTTTAATTTTAAAAATTCTTGTTTAGTTTATATTTGTTATTATCAGGGCAAGTTTTTTTTGGCATTTGCAATTAAATGCCATTTTTGCCATTTTTTCACTTATTTTTTAAAAATGCCATTTTTACAAATACTTGCCAAAAAAGCCATTTTGTCTATTTTTTTTAGACTTTTCATTATAAAAATGCTATAAAATTCAGTAAAAACTCAATCTTTGTAAACAATTTTTGTAAAAAATTAAAAAAAACATATTTTTTAGAGTTGATTTATATGAAGAAGAAGAAGAAAACATTTTCATTGAAAAATTTAACAGACACAAGGGAATTATATTTAATATTTAATAAAATTCCAGATTTTTTTTTTAAATCATACTAATATACGGCGAACGCACTTTAGCAGTTCAACGGTAAATTCCTTCATTATTGTATTTTTGTTGAAAACATTCAGAAAGACACTTAAATCAACTATTACACTCAGAGCTTTAAAGAATTAATTCATTTTTGGAATGAATTCCCAAAAATTTAATTCAATTCTTTAATTCAAGGAATGAATTCATCAATAAGACATAAGCAGGAATTAATTCCTGTGAATGAATTCAAAGAATTCAAATTTATAGAATGAATTCCCTGACCAAAGCGTAAAAAATTAAAATTAAATAATTCATTCACTAAAGAATTCATTCAACACTATTTAATTCAATTTGAAGTCAAGGAATTTATTCAATTCTAGTTAATTCAACTTTTGGCTAAGGAATTCATTCAACTGTGCACTTAATTCAACTTTTGATCAAGGAATTCATTCAATTCTAGTTAATTCAACTTTTGGTCAAAGAATTCATTCAATTCATGTTAAATCAACTTTTGGTCAAGGAATTCATTCAAGTTCAACTTTTGGTCAAGGAATTCATTCAATTCTAGTTAATTCAACTTTTAGTCAAGGAATTCATTCAATTCTAGTTAATTCAACTTTTAGTCAAGGAATTAAATTTATTTCATTTAATTCCCTAAGGAATTAAACTTTTTTCGTTTAATTCCCTAGGAATTAAATTTTTTCGTTTAATTCCCTGAATTAAGTTTCAATTCCTAGGGAATTAAACGAAATAAATTTAATTCCTTGACTAAAAGTTGAATTAACTAGAATTGAATGAATTCCTTGACCAAAAGTTGAACTTGAATGAATTCCTTGACCAAAAGTTGATTTAACTAGAATTGAATGAATTCCTTGACCAAAAGTTGAATTAACTAGAATTGAATGAATTCCTTGATCAAAAGTTGAATTAAGTGCACAGTTGAATGAATTCCTTAGCCAAAAGTTGAATTAACTAGAATTGAATGAATTCCTTTACCAAAAGTTGAATTAACTAGAATTGAATGAATTCCTTGTTGAATGAATTCATAAAATTTTATGAAGGCATTAGAAAAAAATGAATGAATTCCTTTAATATAAATCGAATGAAAAAAAAGGAATTCATTCAATTCCTTAAGTTTGGTCAGGGAATTCATTCCCAAAATATAAATTCAATTCAAAAAAAGGGAATTAGGGAATTAATTCTTCGAAGTTCTGATTATACTTTAAAATTTTTGGAATAACCGTGCCCTTTTTGCGTTTTTTGTGCCAATTTTACTATTTTTTCGTGCCATTTTGCCTGCCAATTTCAACTTTTTTTGTGCCATTTTAAACTTGCCCTGGTTATTATTGATATATTTCTAGTTTGCAAATAAAAATAAGAAACATGTACTCCCGGTGAAAAATGTTCATATACGCTCAAATATGTTCATATATGGTTTGTGTATGGACACATATGAACAAATATGGATTATTTAGGAACATATAGGGATTTTATATGAACATATGTGGAAGTATATGTGATTCCATATATGGAAAAAGATTTCATATACAGACATATATGGAGGCATCTGTTATTTCATATATGGAAATGGCACTCATATATGGACAAATATGGAAGTATATGTTATTCCATTTATGCAAAAGGGACGCGTATATGAACATATTTTGAAGAATACATTTTTCCATATGTGTAAAAGGAACTCGTATTTAGATAAATATGGAACTATATTTAATGCCATTAATAAAAAAATATGTAGCGCCTAATTTGAATGTCATACATAAATTTATATCTATAGTACACCCTTATAATAAAGGACAGCAACGTTCGCATGTATTCGCATATATGTATTTAATAAATGTGTATATGGACATATATGAACATATACTTAGGTGTTACCTCATTTTTCGGATCCATACATATATGGTTGAACCATAAATGTTTATATATGGACATTTTTCACTAGGCTGTATCTCCAATGCATAAAAGCATAATAACTGGAGAACGGTTTGCAATTTTTACTTCGAATTTTAAACACATATTTTTGTAATCGAAAGAAAAAAAATGTTTCTTATTACTGTAAAAAACATTCGTTTTTACCGATTTTGTCAGTTGTTTTGAAATTTTTGTAGTTATTTTTAATGCATTTGTTAGTTATATTTCAACAGTTACAAATAACAAAAGTTTTAGTTATTTTAAAGGTAAATACCTTTGCCGCCTTTTTAACTGTATATACCTTTGTTTTAACTGTCATTTTCAGTAGATTATACCGACAAACTTTTGTGAGTGTATATTTGGGATAACGTTTGCATATTTCATCGCAAAAATTAGGGTAAGCAATATGTATTAAATTTATATATTCCGAAATTAAATTTAAATTTTTGTTTCTCCAGATAAGTACGGGCGGCAATTATTGAAATCGAGACAAGGCTGCTAAATGCAATCAATTCAATATCGGTGTGAAGAAATTGCAAAATGTATAGTTAATTATAAATTTAACATATGTTTTTTATAATAAAAAATTAGAAAAATATATAAGAACATATTTTTATCACCTGCGAAGTTAACTAGCGATATCTACTTTTTGACTTCCAGAAGATATATCGGCAATATTTGCAATACATTTTTATATCCTCTAGATGATAAAAAAGCAATATCGCAAATTTATCATCCAGAAGAATTGCTCTAGTATTTCTGTGAAGTATTGCATTCGGGACACGTTTTCTACCAAATGGGGTATCTTTCGCAATACGAAGACGATGTTGCCGCAATAAAATTTTTCTTCCAGGCAATACGATTGGATAATCGTTTTCGTATTGTTATGTTTACTGGGTAGTTGATAGCAATTAATGGTGGTTCTCATACTTTAGGGTTAACTTTAACTTAACTACTAAACAAAAGAAAACGTCAAAAAGTTATATACAGAACAACAACAAAATGTTGGGTTAACTATTATTTAACTCTTAGTTAATTTGAGCATATTCGGTTTTAACTGCAGAATTCACTAACTGCGCAACTGAGAAATTTTATCGGTGTAGTGACAAATATTATTTTGTTTGTTTTGTAACATAAACGGCGGCGTTCTAAAAATTGATTTCACATAAGAGCAAGCGAATTTTAACAACTTTAACAACAACGTCACGTAATTTTGTATGAAAACGAACGATTTTATGTTACTTGATATGTTTTCAAAAAATATGCCAAAATGAATAACAGCAAAAGCTTTGCTGCATACATTTGCTCAAATTTCTGAACCTTTTGGCTTAAAAGCATCGGCACTGGAAAGTATTTGGTTCTATAAAAAATAATTGTGATGTACTATAAGCAGGCGGTATTCGTCGCTCTTTTTCAAAGGTTGACATTTTGTATCGAAAAATGTTACCGTTTGCAGACATGTGTAAAGGCTCCATTAGTCTTTGCGTTCCGTGACGGTTCTGTAAATTGCCGTGCCGGATGGCTCTTTTGTGTAGTTAGTCTTTTCCGTAACAACTTATCAGCTGTTTAATGTTGTTTTTCTTAGCAGAGATCTGCACCAATCAGATTAATCTGTTGCGGTGTCTCAATAAAAAAATTACAGCGGCGGCTTGAAGCTGGTTGTGAGCCAAAAGCTGATCGGTTAGCCAACTTTAAGTTGACACATACAGGGCCTAAGCAATGCTGCAGAGGGTAATTTGATTTCTAAGAGCTTCTCCATCATCCTTAAATCTGAAACAATCCCTAGTAAAAATTATTTTTATATAATCATTTATAATTTTATACAATTATATCTCGTCGAGTATTGTGAAATGTATATTTTTATATAATTATATCAAAAGATATTATATTATATAAAATCATATAACCAGACCCACCATTTCCCGGATCAAATCATATATGGGTTAATATTATTATGTCTAAAAATATATTACTAGATCCGAAAAATGGTGGAGCTTGCTAATATGATTTTATATAACTAAATATATTTTGATATAATCATATACAATTATACTTGATGTTATATATGACAATACTCGACGATATATAAATCTATAAAATCATAAATGGTTATATAAAAATATTTTAACCCGGGATATTAAGAAAAAAATACCATGTATTACACTGACACTTTTAACAGAGCTGCCACCGCAACAACAATTTTAGAGCATATTTTATACAACTGTTTATACTGTTTATAAGAACTGTAATCTATTGCATGGAAAACATTAGCACGAAAAGTATTTAAAAAATCATTATTAAACTATATTTTTTTCTCCTTATAAATCATAGGTTGGGGTACATCGCGTTTTGAACCCATACGACCAGTCTCATTACAACCTGATTCTATAAATTTGTCACGAGCATCAGCCGAAAGTTCCAGTGAAAGTGAAGCCCAATCAATATCCTCAGTATCGGGAGTAAAGGGCAGTAAAAATAAAGAACATCGTGCCAGTGGTATGTTTAGAATATTTGGACGCAAAGGTGGTGATAAAGAGAAGGAAAAAGAAAAAGATAAACGTAGATCCAGTCAAGCTCCACAATAAGAAAATAACGCTAAAAACAAACGAATGCGAAACTGAACGAATGCTAATTCAAATTTTAAAGTCTTAGAAAGAAAGGACAGTAATTGTTAACAAAAAAAAAAATTAAATAAAACAATAACAAAAAGGCATTGAGTACACATTTTATATTGTTTAAATACTACTTATTATTATTTTTATACAATTATTTTATATACATATTTTTATAATTAGAATTTAAGATTATTAATATTTTTTTTTAATTGTCTTTTATCTTATTGCAAAAAAAAGAAAAAAGATCACGTTTAACGCGAATTAAATTATTTATTTTTATTATGTTTTTAGTAGCTTAAAACTTTTACACAAAATAATGTAAAAATAATATTAAAACAAAATTTGAGTATTTTGTAAAAGTTTTTTTTTTTTTGTATTTACAAATTGTTATTATTATAAATAAAGAAAAATAAAAAAAATGTTTGTATTAAAGTCATTTATTTTTTAATAAATTTACATAAAATTTTGTGTAAATCACTTTAAATTAAGCTTTTCTCTGAAAATTATTGGCAAATATATATGTTTTTGATTCAAAATTACAAGATTTTGTACACACTGCTTTTAGCTTATTCTTTTTCTAATCAAAGGTTTATACATTTTCTAAAACAAGTCCTTGTCTTTAATAAATGTTTATTATTTATGTTTATATATTAAAATAAAATATTAAAAACAAATATACACACATATTATTAAAATTATTAGTTTTTACAATAAGGGGATTCACAGTTTAAGTGCTAATTTGCTATGATATAAAAAAAGCTGTAAAAATGTTTGCTAAAGTTACTAAATATTAGTTCAAAAGGGCTCTTCAGAAAAACACTTCCAAAATAAGCAGAATCTGTTTTATAAACATTAGTAAGATAAAAACATTAAAAAAAGTCTGTTAAATTTTTTATTTTAGTTAATTGTAAATAACAATGCCAGAACTAAAAAGAAATATATTTGTTGAATATTTTTTCAGATAAAATTTGAACTTCGTTTAGTTAAACCGAAAACGAATTTTGTCCGCCATTTTCAAGTTTTTTAACAAACATTTCTCGGAACAACATTTCCTCGTTTAGAATTTCTCTCATCTCTAGATTTTTATACGCAGTCTACTATTTTTCAGCAAATATTTCCTATTAAATTTTTTTTATAATAGGTTACCTCTGGATCTGTTCCAGAACAGGTTCCTTTATCACCGATTCCATGGAACAGGTTTTAGAACAGATTCCTGAAGGTCAAAATGTAAAGTTTTACTGTCCCAGAGCCAGTTCTAAAGCAACCTGTTTTAGTTTGGAGCTTGTTTTAATTATAAAAGATTTGCTACATGGGCATTTGTTTCACTTGCCCTAGACCATTTTGACAAAATTCGAAACAATGGGTATGTTTGTTTACATTTCTAGTAAAAATAGTAAATTTAGAAAGTGCGGAAGACTTGCCTAAAATTGTTTTCTTTTCAAGTGGAATAAAAGAAAATGGTATCGAAAGTATTGAATCAAAACAACTGAATTAAAATATTAGCAAATTTCACGTCAAACACGAATTTAAGAAAAAAAACTAGTAAAAATAGTAAAAACTAGCATATAAACAAACATACATAATATTTACGAATTTACAAAAGGTAATAAGAAAATAAAATTCAGCATAAATGACCAAAATATTTTCGTTTGGAAAATGTGTTAGAATGTTGAATATTTTGCTTTATTATTGCGAGAACTTTATTTGTAATTCAATTTATAGGCTAATATCTAATTATTTATGTCATGTTAAGGGCATACAATGAGCCTAAGTGAATAAAGTTGCGTACTAAACATTAACATCGTCCATGGTCTTGTTTCTGAATTTTTAAACGTTATTGTTCTGAGACACATCCTTGGTAATTAGTGTATGGTTTAGAGGAAAAGAACCTATATATATAATAAGTAGTGTTTCCAATTCGGTTAATCGATTAACCGATTCCTCGATTAATCGCCTCTATTTCGGTTAATGTCGAAACAAATAATTTAAAACTCAAATAATTATTCGATCCGAATAATCGGTTAAAACAGGTCGATTAACCGGTTACAATTTTAATATGGAATTTTTCTCTTATTTTTTTCCCAAAACTTCATAATTTTCTTAACTTTGGCTAAAAAATTACAAGAAAAGCTTAGAATAAACATAAAATTACTAAAAAACCACCAAATTCTTTTAAAATTGAAAGATGACGTTAAGCCTTTAGATACCTTTTTTAAGCAAAATAAAGGTATTTCTAAAACTACCCAAAATACACGAAGTGTCTGGCTGGATCAGCGTCGAAGTGCTCTATAGGCTTTAATCAATATAGTATAGTAGGCGATTTTTGATTCTGTTCTTTTAAAAATTAAAGCTAATGTAAATTATATTTCCATGTCCTTCAAGGTAAAGTTGAATTTTTTCAAATATGTGTCCGACAACTGTCAACTGACATCTTAATTCTGTAGAAATCTACCTTTTCTCAAATCTCCAAAGAAAGTATAATCGATTCAAAACCACATCAATTCTACAATATGTTCAACTACACCATTTTCAGTTTTATTTCAAAATTGTTTAAAAATGTATTAAAATTATCCAAATATATTTTAAAATTGTTTAAAAAGTTTCAAAATTGTCCAAAAGGATCCAGAAATTTTTTAAATTCTTCCAAAAATGTTTTAAAATTGTCCAAAATCACTTAAAATTGTTCAAAAATGTTTTAGAATTATCCAAAAATCTGTCTAAAAAATTAAAATTGTCTAAAAAACTTTGATATTTGTCCAATTGCATTTCAAAATTGTACAAAATGTGTTTTAAAATTTTCAAAATGTATTTCAAAATTACAAATATATTTTAATAGTTTGACTCTAGATCATAAATTAATATCACTTTCTGTTTAAATTATTTTCAAATCAAAGAAAGATTTGAAAATAATTTAAACAGAAAGTGATATTATTTATGATCTAGGGTCAAACTAAAAAAGAACATTCATTTACTTAAAAATAAGAGATCAACTAAGTATTCCCCCATTCATATTTTAAAATATTTTATTTGTATTTAAGAAAATTATATTTGAATTTTAAAATTGTTCAAATACATTTCAAAATTATTCACTTGCATTTAAAAATTTTAAATCTGTATTTCAGAATTGTAAAATTGCATTTAAAATAATTCCATTTGTATTTCAAAATTCTCCAAATGTATTTCAAAAATTTCCAAATGTATTTTAAAAGACTATTTGCATTCCAAAATTTTCCAAATGTATTTAATAAAATTCCAATTGCATTTCAAATTTTTCCAAATGTATTTCAGAAATTTCTACTTTTATTTTAAAAGCATTTTTACAAACATACATGTTTTCTCTTTTATAATGAAAATTTTATAGGAATTATTATGAGGCTTAAGAGAAAGAGAAAGCATGTATGTTTGAAAAAATGCTTTTAAAATAAAAATAAAAAAAAGAAATTTCTGAAATACATTTGGAAAAATTTAGAATTTTATTAAATACAGAAGGGAATGTTAGCTCAAACTTTGGATAATTTTGTTTATTGTCAATGGCCCTTAAAAACGGAAAAAAGACTTAGAAATTTAACAATTGTTTATGATATTCTTTAGTCTACTATTTTTATTTAACTAATATTTTACTCAAATGGAACTAAATTTTTTTTATTTCTTCAGGGGAGGAGGAAGAACTTTGGATAATAATTTTTTTAAATGCAATATTATATTTATTGTAGTATTGATTAAATATGCATTCAAAGAAATTTTGTATCCAAAGTTTTACAGATTAAAAAAAAATCGTAAGAAGTAAAAAATCTACCTTGAGTTATGCTATTTTTAACTTACTAATATTTAGAAAAAAATCTCCTAGTTTCAGAATTTTTTTTTGCCATTTATAACTAATTTTTAATAGCATCAGCTATATTTTACATACATTTTTCTATTAGTATAAGAAATGTTTCAATTTAGATAATCTCAGATTCCGAAACTTTCAACCTTAAGGTACATTTACACGCGAGAGAAAACTGCTAGGGATGGAGCAAAAACACTCCAAAATAGCTAAACTCCTTCAAAATAGAGCTAATTAGGGGTGATTTTTGTTTTATCTCAAGCATTTTCTCTCTAGTGTAGATGTGCTTTTTTTATTTGAATTTTTATTTTAAATACATCGTGTTCATGTGTCATGTTGATATTTAACAAAAACAGGAAGCTGTTAGTGTTTTTGTTGGTAAAAAGTTAAGGAAATACATTAATTTTGTTTTAAACGATTAATCGATTAATCGCCAATTTTCTCGAATAACCGACCCGAATAATCGGTTAATCAGTTTTAGTGATTTTTCGAATAATGCAATAACCGGTTAACCGCCTATGTCGAATAATTGGAAACAGTAATAATAAGTCAAACTACATACAAAAAGAACCGGTTGTAGAAATTATAACGTTTGGTAATGCATTATAAGGTATTCTGCAACCAGTTCTTTGGATTTTACTTTTTTACTAGATTTTGTTGACCTTAGCAAGATAAAAAAACCATTCGTCAGTGTGGCAACATTTGCAAAAAATGTGATAAGGAGGAGATAAGAAGATAAACAAAAAATCTAAAGTAGAATATTTGTGTGTCTGTTTGATCACTTCTGAGAGTAAAAACAACAGAAAGCTAAATAGGAAAGAAAACTAAGCATTAGCCACAATTTGAACAAGGCATGGAAGGAGTGCATGGGTTCGATTCATACAGCCGACAGGTTGTTGAAAAAATTATCATATAGAGACAATCTGACAATAAAATATAAACAATAATACAATTTAATATAAATCACTGATGAAGCCTGTCCATAAAAAAAGGCAGAAACTAGATCTGATTTGCAAATTAATAATGTGTTTATAACTTTGAAAAATATTAATTCTTCTTCTTAACCTCAACCCTACTTAATTAAAATTAATAACAATGCATATTAATTACAATATTAATTGCATTTGGTCTTGAGAAAAAACAACACTTTACTAGAATTGCCATTTGCATTCAACTAAATTTAACTTTAATATAACTAAAATTTTGTTGATATAACAACATTTTCTTGCTGTTTTTTGTCTGCTCATATTCGCCAATATTTTTCTGTTGATTTAACCGGTAAATAATAATTTTGCAAACTAAAATATATATAAATCAAATATAACTTAAATTTTGTAGATTTAACAGATTTTACTTGCGGTTTTATATAAATAACCCAGCAAAACTTTCTATTACCTGGTAATAAGGTTTGTAAGAAGAAATTAAGGTATGTAACCTCTTACTTTGCTATTCCAACAGCTATTATTTTAACAAGGGCATGTCGTTGGAGGTATGTACTTTCCAAAAGAGGGCTAGGTAACAACATAAGAACATGTTACTTTAATGTTACATGTTAGGAGTTACGTAACCACTTACATAACGGATACTGAGCACAATACTACTTACATAACAGCTTAAAGTAAGGCCAAAAAAATGTGTTACAAACAGGTCTGAAATAACACATTAAAATTATGCGCTCACTTACTATATAAAAATATATACTTACTTCTTACAAAAAAAATTAAAATAAGACGTTATCGTGTTGTTATTTTATAAATGCTAAAACGAAGCATATTCATATTTAATTAATATCAGATTAATATAAAGTTAACAAAAAATATAAAAGATATTTCAGTCAATATGTATAAAACATATAAATTATTTGTATCGAATATTTTAAATAGAAAATAACACTCATGTATCGCATTAGAAATAACTCCTTATTTTGAGGTATTTGAATACACCATCGGTAATAAGTGGCTATTTCTATTAAGTGATCACGTATCACATTAAAAGTAACTCCTTATTTTACGGTTTTAAAATATCCCATCTGTAATAAGTCGCTGCTATTATTTAGAACTCATGTTGTGTATTACAAGTAACTCTTTTCTTTGAGGTGTTTAAATATATCATTGGTAATAAGTTGCTATTACTACCCAGTAGTTATGCAGCACATTATACGTAAGACATTACATTTTAGTTACGAAATAATGGAATGGTAAGGGGTATGGTATTACCATGTAATGTGTTCTGTAATACCAACATATTACCAAGGTTTTGCTGGGAATATTTAGAATATAAATTCTGCTACTATCAGCAGTTTTTTCTGCAGCGCCCCTTTTAGCTAATTTTTATAGCTTTTTCTGCTAGTTGCACAAATAATATGAACTGTGAATTCCAACAATGTTTTGACAAAATGGTAAGTATTAAGATAATTCTAAAAAATTCTTAGGGCCTTATAACATCAAAGGCAACAGCACACAGCAAGGCTATTTTTTCTCATACATTTACACACTTAAAATAATACGTTAGTAAACAAATCTGTTAAATGCATTTCAAATAAATTTGACTAATTTTTAACAAATTTTTAGGTGAAATACTGATTTAAACAAAGATTTTAATTATCTTCATTTAACACAATACCAAAAATCCTCAGTACTTTGACTAATTTTGTGCGTGAATTTTCAAAATTATTTTTAACTAATTTTTAAGAACCCATTTGTTAAATTTTACACAAATTAGGCCTGATAACTGAATGTCCAGTTAGCAGCTAACTGGGACTTGAACTGACACATTTGTTGTTGTTTCCCATATAAAATTTGAATTTAACTGCCGGCTAAATTTTAACTGGACATTCAGTAATCGGGCCTTATTGTTAAAATATATTTAAATATTTCCGCTATTACCAGGTAAATGATGCACTATTTATTAAAAGCTTGCACTACTTCTAGCACTCCCGATTTTTTAAAATGGCCCATATAACGAAGACAGATAGAGCAAAGTTGACGAAAATTTCGACTACCCCGGAAATTTCTAATAAAAAAATTCCACTTAATAAAATGGCCCATATGTCGAAAACTAAGCGAAATAGAGCAAAACGGACAAAAGATTTGCTCCTTTGGAGTGTCCTTACATGCCTTTTGAAGATATGGACTAGGACCGGGGAGAGTCCCGAGACCCTAAATTTGCACAAATTTTACAACCCAGTATAATTACCAGGGCAGCGACTTTCATGCAAATGCATGTTTGTAGTCATTAATCCAAAAATGATTTTAAGAATTTGCAACAAAATGGCATCGATTTTTTGTTGCATATTTTTGCATATTTTATTTTTAAGTGCATATTTTGTTTGCATATTTTATGATTTTTATTGCAAATTTTTGCATATTATTCATTAAATTGCATATTTTCTTCATATTTTTTTTTTAACTAAGAGTAATGTAATGAAAAATAAAGAAAATGAAGAATTTGCAAACCTTAACGCAGCGCTTAACTAGAAGGAAAACATCAAGTTGTCATCTACTTAGACATTTATATCGGATTTAATTTTTAACCAAACGCTCGAATAATAAATATGATTTTTAAAAATCGATAAATTAGGCGTTTTGTTTTGGATTTTAAGTGCATATTTTTGGGTTTTTAGTGCATATTTCCATTTAAGTGCCTATTTTGCATATTTTAAGCACATATTTTCGATTTTTAAGTGCATGAAAGTCGCTGCCCAGATAATTACAAATAAAAATGTTGTTTTACTAATTTTTTACTTAAATTTAGATTAGTTAAATTTAACAAAAAACTTTTTCTAAAATCAACAATTTTTATTTTAAGCCAAAAACAGGAATAAATTTTGTTGAAGTAACAAATTTTTGTGTTCAGCCAACAGACATATTACTTTGAGTGCGTATGTAATCCCTCTCCTTTTAATATGAATAAAACTTTTTTATCTAAATTAAACTACCAAAATTGAAAATTTTCAAACAGAAAATAATTTCAAAGAATAATTGACGACGTTGGAGCCAGACTGATCTACGGCATAAAAGTAAGTTTCTGAGAAAATTAAGATTAGATCAGTATGGTATGCCTTTACTGTGCAGACCGCTCTAATTCTATAGTGAGATGTTGGGATTTCTCAAGAAGGAAAGCGCTGAAAAGCAATTACATAAGGGTGCAATGGAAGAATTATGAGTTTTCTATGCCATTGTGTAATAATATCATTTTTGATAAAAATGTCACTTAGATCAGTCTGGCACCAACGTCGTCAATTGTTGTACCAAAAAGGTTTAAAAGAAAAGGCAACTACCAAAGTTATTCCACTTGACACGACCAATCCTGACAATTCACATCGTCTCCCGATGATGTATGCTCTTTATATTTCCTTGTTTTTTAAAAAGCATTCCTTTGAACCTGGTTCTAGGAACGAATTGTTATTGCATAAAATATATAAACACTTCATCTACTGTTGGAATAAATACACTCAAAAAAATAATAAGTCTGTTGGCTCAACAGAAAAATTTGTTAATTTAGCAAAATTGATTCCTGTTTTTTGGCTTAAAATTAAATTTGTTGATTTTAACACATTTTTTGTTAAGTTTAACAAATCTAAAAACATCGTCCCCTGACGATTTCCTTAGGAGAATGAAATCCGGATAGGGATATGCCTCCAACAGATTATTTTTCACAATTTGTAAAATACCTTTGGGGTTTTTAGCACATTTAGCTCCTTTAAAACAAATCTAAATTTAAGTAAAAAATCAGTAAAACTACAGTTTTATTTGCAATTATATTGAGAGTAAAACTTGTTTAAATTATAGGCTCCCGGGACCCTCGTCGGACCTGGTCCATATTATCTAAGACTATGTAAGGATGAAGGACGTTTGTCCGGTTTTTGAGATATAGGCCATTTTGTAAAATGGAAAATTTTTATTGAAAATTTCCTGAGATCCAAGGCCGCACCAAGGTCCATTTTTGGATAGAGATAACCTTTTCAAGGGGACGTTATATAGTTAGGAGTATTCGAAATGTTCACCAATTTTTCCCTCTCTCTCTCTTACTTTTCGAGATGTGGGGCATTTGAAAAAATCGGGAGGGAAAGAAATAACATCTTCAAAACGTCGGATGTACTGGTAGCGCCATCTACCGGGTACCAGCAGAAACATGAAAATGTTATATTTTAACAATAACTCCCAGCAATAAAACTCCAAAAAAAGCGAATGCATTCTACAAGAATGCCTTTTTCACTGCATATAAAGTAGCTATATATGCCGATTTCTTACTTCCCATAAACCTATTTTAAATTTCTTCCAAAATGCCATTAAGGGGGGTATAGACTCTAGGAAAACTTTCGTTTTCGAATTTTTTTATATTTTATTTGGATGGAGCACTCCTTTCTCTATATGCTCCGAAAATTTCAATAAAAAATTCGAAGAAATTAAATTTCCACATGTTTTTTTTGTAAAATATGTTTTAGTTCCAAAGTAATACTCTATGTGGTAAATTTGTGTGTAACACTTTTTGTTTGCATTTTTATTAACTTGTTTTTTATTAGAAATCGTAAATTTAATAACAGGGCAGAAGAAAAAGATAAAAACTACATCAAAAGATGTAAGAACTGCACGCAGTTTTCAAATAAAAGCCAATGACGATTCCTTGATGGATGTTGAAGACACGTCATATGGGGCAGGTGCTGACGGCTTAATATAAGTTTTAAAAGTAATCTAATATATAAAAACGGGGAAAAAATACGAAATAAATTTAAAAATGTACAAAATTATAGCATTTTCACAAAATAATATGAGTAGCATTATGTATAATAATATATCTACCATCGTTTTTAAGACTATTAGGTTAATATATCAAATAGCCATACACCGATTCGTCTTAAATTTGGTAGACATGTAGTAAGCTAGGAGATATAACTTTTCTTCATTCACAATTTTTTGAAATTTTACTGTTTTCTTAGCTTAAAATTAACTTCAGATTTCAAACGCGTTTTTCTCACAACCATGAGTTCAAAATCGGCTGCCACTGTACAGCCAAGGTGAGTTAACCGATTTCGATACGGTTTTTTTTTCTTCGTAGTCAACAAAAAACTGGGGTCCTTATCGTGGCCCTTTTTTTGAATTTCAGTCAAATAAATTTTATATTCCCAAGTAAAATTGTTTTTTCTTGCCTTTTTTGGAATTTTCATGTTTGTGTGGCAGCTTTGTTTAAAAAAATTAAAAAAATAAAAATCGGGCCACGATAAGGACTAGAGAAATTATCTGGTATTAAGAATCACTTTACATTTTTATTTTCCCATAATTAATGAAGGCTGTACAGTAGAGCGTACCACCTTACAGTCAAAAAAAAGTGCGCCGTAAACCCTCCAATATGAAGTATTTTTGCAAGCAGGTTTCAAAAAATATATTTTTGTTGCCGAACGTAGGGGTCGCCATTTTACATTTCTCGTTATATCTTTGGCATTTACAGTCGAATCTTAAAGTATGATACATCGATGTTTTTCTCTCGAAGAGACCAGTGTTTTGCTCTAAGGGCCATTGACATCAAATATCCCGTTCTAGTAGTTCCCACCAGATCTCAGTTGCTACAACCCTAATGTACACCCTAATGTCAGAAAATTAAAGCTCGCAAAAAATCATTAAACTTTTACTAAGGAAGTTTTTCGATAAACCCAGTAGAATTTTTTTTTATATATTGGTTGCCGAACGTAGGTAACAATGTAATCGATTTCGTGTACTTCACATTGTGTGTTCTTTGAAATTTTTCAAAAACTTTGTCTAACTTACATGCCACTATACTTGTGTGTACTTACGGAGGTTATTGGCTTGTAGGCCATTACATTGCGGCCATATCCCGGGTAAAGTAAGCCAGCTTGTGTGTAGGTTTTGAAAGTACTCGGGGATTCTAGTAAGTACACACAAGTATTTAGTAAGTTCACAATCGCTGATAATAATCCAAACAATATCGTTGTTATGATCTTGAGTGGTCTATAATTCGCCTGTGGGAAGCATAGCTGAGTGCTACCGGACGCGTCACAGGTTGCGGATAGTGGTACGGCCCGTAGATATGCGGGGTAGCTGCTTTTAGCAGTCGCGGACAGTCAGCGGTTACAAGGGGAGAGTCTCGGTAGGTCTTTCGAGTTCCTGCAAATACCGAGTATGCCAATGATCCTTGTGATGTCATGGCGAGCAATTGTCGCCATCAAAAACCTAATCTCACGGCGCTTGCTGTGAAACCAAAAGCACGTCTGGGGGCTTCAATCAAACTACAATGCACGCTAACAACGTAGATACGTAGCTTTGCCCGCTATCTTTAATATTATAAATCGCTTGCCAACCCTGCTGTACGTTATTTATTTTCATTCAAAACACAAATGAATAAAACTACTAGATACCAACCCTGCTTTAAATTTTTTTTTTATTTTTATTCAAAACACAAATGAACAAAACTATTTACGGGTCCATCTACCTATGTGCGCACTTTACCAAATTATCTTGACATACACACGTATATTTTCAAGAATTATTGTTGTGTCAGAATAAATGGTGGCTGGGTTGAATGAAGGTTTTTATTATAAAAAACTGTATTTAAAAAACATGCGCCCCCCCCCCCCCCCCCATCAACCACAAATACGACTTATCTATAATAAATTTACCTTAACAATTATTTTACCTTAGCAACAAATATTTTGTTTTATTTTATATAAAAGAAATTTAATTCTAACCTTTAAGGCACGCTAACAACGTAGCGGGATGCGCCCGCTAGTTATATATAATCATGAAAAAAAAGCGAGTGAATATTTGAATAATTTTTGACTCCACAATACAATAACTCCAAGAATAATCTATTTTTAGAGTAATTTGAAGTTCTTCAGTGATGAGGGCTCATAATATGAGGGTGGCAGAGAAAACACTTGATTTTTGTGTTTCTTGGTGCCATATCAGTACTTCGCAAAGAATTAAATAGATCAGTGTTATCATTTGGGTGCCAGGAAAGCACTTTAATTTTTTTATTTGGGAATTAGGAAAGCATTTGATTTTTATGTTTCTGGGCGCTTTCTCAGTTCTTTGTAAAGCATTGGCATCACCGTGGGACGGTGTTATCATTTGGGCGTTGGGAAATCACTGTTAACAAGCACTAATACTACCAATTTCGGTGCTTTGTCAGTGCTGGCCCCTTTGTAATTTTCTACCTGGGCAATCTTATATCAAAATATATAACAAAGTTAATAGAAAATTGTATTAATTTTATATGTAATTATATCTGACATGATATCTAATTATACAAAATTTTATAAAGTTTAATTGCACTATAATAATTTAAAAAAAACTCACAAATTGTGGATCTGGATCATCCTGAAGATGCTTCACAATGGAGTAGCGAAATATCAAAAATAAAAAACTTTTTATATTTAAAAAACAAACCTTAAGCTCAAGGAAATTGTGAAGTTTATAATTGAATTTAACATATATTTTTCAAATAGTTGGCAAAATACTCTTTATTATAACAAAAATAATTGTAGAGAAAGAAAAAAGAAAAAATTTAGTTTTTTCAGTGTGGAATTAAAGTTCGAAATAATTATTTTTACTTTTAAATTTAAAAATAAAAATTAGACAAACATATGTTGAAATAAATATGGCTTAAGTTCATTTATTTTTCCGTGAAAAAAAAAAATTAATTGTGGAAGTTAATTTTTTTTATTTTATAAGAAGGACACATTTTATAAGAAAGACCAAAACTCTAACCTAGAAAAAGTTGTTCCGACAAATTTTTGTCATGTTTTATTTTGTCAGCTATTTCCAAGTTTAATAGCAAAAATTTTTCTAAACATTAAGCACCCAGCAAAACCTTGGTAATATGTTGGTATTACAGAACACATTACCTGGTAATACCATACCCCTTACCATTGCATTATTTCATAACTAAAATGTAATGTCTTACGTATAATGTGCTGCATAACTACTGGGTAGTAATAGCAACTTATTACCAATGATATATTTAAACAACTCAAAGAAAAGAGTAACTTGTTAAACACAACATATATATATATTTGTTCCTTTTACTCCTGCAAGGAGCATAGGGCCGCACACAACATGAGTTCTAAATAATAGCAGCGACTTATTACAGATGGGATATTTTAAAACCGTAAAATAAGGAGTTACTTTTAATGTGATACGTGATCACTTATTATAATTGCCACTTATTACCGATGGTGTATTCAAATACCTCAAAATAAGGAGTTATTTGTAATGCGATACATGAGTGTTATTTTCTATTTAAAATATTCGATACAAATAATTTATATGTTTTATACATATTGACTGAAATATCTTTTATGTTTTTTGTTAACTTTATATTAATCTGAGTAAATACTAATTAAATATGAATATGCTTCGTTTTAGCATTTATAAAAAACCAACACGATAACGTCTTATTTTAATTTTTTTTGTAAGAAGTAAGTACCCGAGTAAAAATAGTTATATAGGAAATTATATAATTTAATATGGACTAATATGTTTATATATAGTCAAGTGTAACACTATATCTTTGCGGATATAATTATGTATAGCTTTGAGTTTTTCAAAAATTTCTTATATGATGTCATATATAGATCAGTATAAATATACATGTCCCCATATATGTTTGTATGTGCCATATCTATTTACATATTCTATGACAATTTTAATACATCGTCATATATAATTAAAAATGGCTTTATCGGAAAATATATAAAGTTTTATATAGCTCAATGTTAAATTTTTTTCTAAGTTGTTTTAGATATGTTTAAGTATAGCGCAATGTAAAAAAAATTCTATGTTTTTTTGAGATATATTTATGTATGATTTCAAAATATAAAAGGCGTACTCATTTTAACTCCTAAATTCCTTGTAAACCTTGTATAAATACAAGCCATATTTTTATGTATGGAATTTGACATTAAACTCATAAACATACCAGGTTTACACAGTTTACGGGTAGAATACAAGTTTATATGCGAAGGCTTAAAATACTTGGTTACAATTCTGTACAACTTCTTTTAAATTTTTATTTAAATTTTTAATTCTTAACTTAAGGGTGTTATTTTTCAGTACTTTTTAATAGTTTTTGTTTTGATCTTGAAGTATGAAGCGTTATATAATTATGTCTTTCTACATCAAATTAGATATAATTATATCGGGTCAAAATCCGGATAAGATTCTATATGATTCAATATATTTAGATCTTATCCGATATAATTTTATCCACCATTTTTCGGATCATAGCATATCTCCAATTATATTAAATAAGATATCATTACATATGACATCATATTATTTTTTTTACCCGGGTATATATTTTTATACAGTAAGTAAGCGCATAATTTTAATGTGTTATTTCAGACTTGTTTGTAACACATTTTTTTGGCCTTACTTTAAGCTGTTATGTAAGTAGTATTGTGCTCAGTATCGGTTATGTAAGTGGTTACGTAACTCCTAACATGTAACATTAAAGTAACATGTTCTTATGTTGTTACCTAGCCCTTTTTTGGAAAGTACATACCTCCAATGACATGCCCCTGTTAAAATAATAGCTGTTGGAATAGCAAAGTAAGAGGTTACATACCTTAATTTCTTCTTACAAACCTTATTACCAGGTAATAGAAAGTTTTGCTGGGCATTAGTATTTAATACGAATGAAATAAGTGATCTCAACAATATGTACTAAAATTTTCTTTGAAAATCTTCATCAAATTATATGTATTTATATATAATTTGATGCAGTTAGATAGACCCATTGTTCTGATCAAATTGTATCAGGTTAGATAACATGCGTATCTCGCTTGATATAATAATATATTCCTATATTCGGATCAAATTAGATATGGGCGTATATATGGGTTTATATATGGTGATATATGATTATATAACATCTTTTTTAGTCGGGAATCTACAGTTTTTTTTTCTACAAAAAAATTTATGCATAATAATTTTAGTTATTAAAACTACCAGCGTTGAATTTTAAGCTTATAATCTGTATTTTTAACACCCAAAATTGAATATATGTTAAGTTTTACACACTCACAATATTTTTTCCTTAAAATCAACCGAATATGTACATTAAAACAATTGAAAATAAGTTAAAAAAAGGACTACCCACTTTTCGTTCAAAACAATTGTATTTTTAATTGTTAATTAATTGACTGGCAAAGTCTGTAAAAATGATAAATTTATCGTTTATTTTAAAATTAATCGTATTATAACAACTGAATGTTTTAACAGACAATTTTGATTGAATATTTTAACTTCTACCGAAAGTCCGTATTTTGTGTATTTTGTTTATTGAATGACTGATAGAAAAAGTTAAAAAATATATTTCTTTGCAATTTAACTACTTATTCAATTGAAACAATTTTACTGATTTACTTTTTAAACAACTGTTGAACTTTTACGGTAAAGTTATTGTGAGTGCATAATTTACATAATTTATAATACAGGTACGTCCCGGTATTGCTGTTTCGATAACGGTATACCATTACCGAAACAGTCTTAAATACCGTTACCTTTCCCGTTACCGAAACAATCGCAATTCGATGCCGTTACTATAACCCTAAACTTTATTCGTTTCGGTAACCAACCTTGAAAAAACTAATAGTCACTAAATATTTCTAATGATTTCAGCAGAGTATTTTGTATTTGCATTCAATTAATTTTAGCCAAATATAACTAAATTTTGTAGTTTCTTAAGAGTTAAATTGTAATTGGCAATTTTCTTAAATTTATCCCATTTCTTAGTATTTCTTGATAATACAAGAAATAATAAGTAGATTTGTAATAAATTATTTTAATTTGTAGGGTTTATTTCAGCTATTTATTTTTAAAATTAAAAATATGATGAAACAAAAAAATCCCGAAACCACGTAAAATCCCGAAATCCCGGGATCCCGATAAATACCGGGATCCCGAAAAATCATGGGATCCCGGGATTTAAATTTTCAAAATCCCGGGATTTGTAAAAACCAGCCCCGTTCGGCATACCTAGTTGGTACCACTTTTAATTATGTTCGTTGATTCTACTAGAGAAAAGTACGCCTGTTTCAGTACGCTAAAAATTGAGCAATTAATCAGGTGAACGATGTGATCGCAGTTTTTTATGCAGATAATCTATAAGTGAACTTTCCATTTAAAGTTTTGGTCCACATATATGAAATTTGGTAGACCGACTTATATCTGCCCAAGGACGAAGTCTATTGATTTTGGTTTAAATCGGTCTATGTTTGGACCCAGTTCCCATATAAAGTTCCCCCAAAATTGCAGCACAAAATTGAATCGCACATCTACGGTTTAAAGAATTATGGGGTTAAATATGTCTTGAATGTTACATATCTTCATTACTATTATTATCTGAAAGTGCTAAATGAATCGGATGATCTTTGTATTCTCTACAACATATCTTTCTCCAAAAATCGCTAAAAGGTTAAATTCAAATTGAAGGCACATCCACAGTTTTAAGAGTTATGGAGGCAAATCTATCTGGAGCGGTAGATGTTATTATAACTATCGTTATGTGAAAGTGCTAAACACAGGCGCGGATGCAGGATTCGCTCAAGGGGGGTGCTAAACATATGCTATAGATATGACTTATATGGTAGTCATATCTATAGATATTTTATGAACTAGAAGTTGAGGTTTTAATACATGTTTTAGCATAGGTTTACCAAGTTGTTCCAAAGAGTACCCAACAAGGGTTCGGAAAAAATCTGTTTAACCCCATTTCCAAATTTTTTGAACGGTCAGTTAGTTTTTTGTCAGTGAAAATCTGTTTCATCTATCTTCGTTAACGATTTTATCAAAATAGCTTTTAACTTAAGACAACTGTCGTTTGAGTTAAAGTAAAGCTTATTCGGTAATTTTTTATTAGAACCAACAAAATTAATTTGAGTTTTAGTTGTTATGAAAATGTAAGATTTAACCAAAAAATTGTTAACATAAACGTAGAAAAAATTGCTATTAATAAGTTAACGATATATTTTCTATATTTAACAATTTTTTTCGTTAACTATCAAATTTTATCACTAATAAGTTAAGAAATCGTAGTACAGTATCCGAACTATTTTTAAGAGAAAATATCTCTAAAATCGCAAACTTACCCCTCAATTCATAAATGCTTTGTAAAGTTATAGCAGGTTTACAAAACGCCATTTTCATACAAAATTTGTTCAATAAACCTCCTATAATTTTACAAAGCGTTTATGAATTTAGGGGTTAGTACGTTTCAAAATCATTTAAAAATTAATAATATTTTCATAGGAAACACAATGGAGATTCTGATACGGAAAAAATTCTCACAATATGATCCCGAGTAAAAAAGTTTTGATACAACCATATGTTATTTTATGTAATTGCATATAGTAACTTATAGTTACATATGGCCACATATGCTTTTAAATTCAAGCAGATATACTTTTATATAGTCATATGTTAGATATTTTTTCCTCAAAGGTTTTAATATGGAGACATATGCGATTTTATATTATTAGATACTGGCCTACTTATAATTGCATGTGCTATATATAAGTACATAAAGTAACATATTACAGATACAATTACATATACGTTTATATATAATTTAGTATGACACTATACATAATAATATAAAACTATATGTGGAGCCATATAAGAAATATTTCATAATTTGTGTTAGATATGATTATATATTGACGAATAAGAACCCATATATAACTTAATATGGTTCCATATCTACAATATTTCATGATTTGTTTAATATATAACAATATAACGTTCTTTATAAAATCATCTATAATTATATATCATCCCACATAAGCAATTATTTCAAAGTGATTTTATATAAAAATATATAAGGTCCATATAAAACCGTATTATATTATATGTGGTTCTATGTTAATGATTTTGAACTATTTTTAGATTTAGTAATTACTAGGGATTGGCGCGTGCCTAGAAATGTTCTTGAGTCATGTTATTCATACGTGATCGTGAGTAATAATCACTATACTCAAGTGATTCGTGCGTGAGTCTGAGAATATATAATTCGTACTTGATTCGTGCGTGAGCGTGAATAAGAATTATAACCCGTACATGATTCGTGTGTGAGTTTATTTTTTGCATCATATATTTTTAGTAATTTTTACTATTTTGTAATATTTTACTATTTTTTTAATATTTTTCTTATATCTTGGTTGTATAACATAATCCTATTAACTTTAAAATTTCAGTCTTGTTAACTTTATTTTAAAATTACTAAAAATAAAGAAAATTTTGTTCATGTTTAATGCACTTGCATGGTAAATCTGGATAAAAGGAATGGAAGATTTATCGAAATTATAGGATCTCCAGCAGACCTTTGGGTTAATCATTATATTTGGAAATTAATTACACATGCAATTACACAATTACATGTAATTGTAATTAAAAAAAATAATTACAAGTAATTTTTAATTGAAAATTTTCAATTATACATTACATATAATTGTAATTGAAAAAATGTAAATTACAATTACATTTTTTCGGAAAAGAAATAATGAGAAAAAGCACAAGTGAGGGGTCAGCCCAACATGACGTATTCTTTTTATACTTATCCACGCCTATCCAACCTATCCCAGTCAGTTTTTTCTACAAAATTTTAACAAAAAACATTTTAATTCTAAATGTAATTGAAATTTGTAATTGAAATCACTTTCAATTACAATTACTTGTAATTGAAAATTTTCAATTACTGTTACATGAAATGTAATTGAGTTTTTTTTTTAATATCAATTATATTTATTTGCAACTGTAATTGAAATCCCCCAGGTCTGATCTCCAGATATTGCATATCTTTTTTATTTAAAAAAATAATTTTTGTATATTGTTAGATGTGGTCATATATAATATGATCAAAAGTATAAGGTCAATATTTTTTAACTAGGTCCACTTTTATAACATTTTATATAATTTTATACAAAAAGATATAATTTGATGTAATTGGATGAGGACAAAATTCGGATACATTTGTATCGAATTGCATGAAATTGTATCAAATTGTACCAAATTGTATACAATTGTATACAATTCGATACAATAAGATAAAATAAGATGTTCTCATTTTTCGGATATAATTATATCTAATTACATAAAAGATTATATATAATTAAATATAACTTCATATGGCTCCATATAATTTTTTTTTACTTGGGATAATAAGAATACGCCGTAAATTGTAAAATGTTTTGCAGTGTCTGTGAATCTTTTATAAGAAAAATTACTGCAACCCGTGAAAAAACGTTTAGATTTGATCAAGTTAGATTTGATCCAGTTGTACCTATTCATATTAGAGAGTAAATAACAACGTATAAAATTAAATATAAGTTTATCTGCGATTCCGATTTTCAAAATTTTCTTATTCGTTGCCTTATATAATCATATCTTAAAATATCTTTTCTCTTATATCATTTTATATGCCACATACAAATACATATACTTGATCAAATTATATCTCGTTTCAGATAAATTTGTATATTGCTTCAAACAACTCTTTATAAAACTAAATGTGACCCAAGAATATTTTAGATAAAATTATTTACTATCTCGAATCGAGCAAAATGTTTGTGGATTTAAATACAATTATATACTTAATAATTCAATACAAAATTAAAAAGCTGAGCTTATATGTTGTTACATCTAGGGTTTCTAATGACCCAGATTTTTTTCTTTTCTGGGATAAATGAGACATACCAATGTCGTACTTTTTTAATTATATCTAATCTTAAATCTAATGAAAGAAATAAGAAAAGTAACTACACAGAGAAAAAATTATAGTTAAATCGATTACTATATCAGATTTTAATTAACATTTGATTTTTTACGAATACTTTGTAAATAAAGTATGAATATTAGGGCCAGTGTTATAGTCATCACTTAGTAGGATATTTTATTTAAGTAAGAAACTTTAAAACGAAATTTTATAATTGGTGGCTATAATACTTATCCTTATTAAAGTAAATATGATTCTAGTTAAACTTTTTCATATTTAAGTTAATGTGTTTTCCGATTTTAAAAATAAGCAGACAATTTTTTATATAAAAAGGAAAAAACCTAAGGTTTGTGTGATTTCAAAGCTGTTTCTATCTTAGTAAACACTGTTTGTGTATGAATTTAATTTTTTTCTTCTGTGTAGTTACTACTAACTGATAATGGATTATATAACCTATACTGAGAGAAGTTTGCTGGACCAGTTTTAATGGAATTTTTTTAGTAAAATAATAAAGTTTTCTTCACAAGGTAAATGAAAAATTTCTTAAATTTGATGAAAACGCTTCATATATTTTATGAATTTAGTTTTAACGAAGCTTTTTCATTAAGTGTATGAAACTTTTAATAAATAAAATGAATATTTTGACAACATTTTATCAAAAATTCCATTATTTAGTAAAAAGTTTCAATGGACTAGGCCTAGTGAAATTCATCGGTTTTGTGCAAAAAATTATTAATATTATTCAGATAATTCTCTCAGTTAATTAATTGGTTGTTTTCCTACACTATACATATTCATATAAACAAACAAAATTTAATGCAATTGAATAAGACCAAAACTCCAATAAAATTGGATGAAATTATATCAATTCAAATATCTTTTTTATTCGTTTATATACAATTTGATTAATCCATTTTCCGGATAAAATTTTATATAATTTAGTATGATGCCAAATAAAAAAAGATATGCTACTGAATAAATTTTTTTTCACGGGAATTCCTACAACTTTTATATCAAACCTAGAATATAAAAAATGTTCCAGTGTCAAAAAGTTTTTCGAATACAAAAATGTTTCCAAATCTAATAGGTTTAATATAGAATCAGTGCCTAACGGGCAGTTTTATAATCAGAACTAGCTTCTTTAAAAAATTCTTATTAAAGTACGGCATACACGTTCACTATTATTGATAAATTTTCCAAAAATCAACCAATCGGAACATTTTATTTTTAAATACTTTGTTCCGATAGGTTGATTTTAAAAACATTGATCAATAATATTGAACGTGTATGTTTGCCTTAACAAATATTAAAAACAAACAAAATTTCTTACTTTAAAAATATAAGAAAAAATCAACCTTTGTTCTGACTATGAAACTGGCCCTAATTATTACAACTTTTGAATAAAAAAATCATTTTCCAAGAAGAATGACCTAAAATTTTAAAGGCTTCCCATACGAAAAATTTAGAAACAAAATCTTTAAATTAAAGCAAATAAACAACTGACGATTAAACTATCACGATGGGTTCTTTTCGAATTTAATAAAATTCGGATATGGGATAAAATTCTGCGGCAAATTAGGAGATTTCCTAATTTTCTATTATATAACGTATTATTTTAGCAAGGACATGTCGACTGAGGTAACTCCTTACAAACACTCATTAACCCTACACACAGAGAGTTTTGCTCAACGAGTTTTAATGAAATTTTCTCAACAAAATAAATAAAAAAGTTCTTAAAATTGATGGAAAAGCTTCATATACTTTATGAAACTTTTAATTGAGTGTATGATACTTTTCATAAATAAAAGGAATTTCCATATATTTAGTTAGAATATTGTTCTACCTCAAGTTCAAATTCTAATATGATATTGTCATATTACATCTTATTTGTTGTTTTAAAAACGTTGATAATTTTCATGATAATACAATTATACAATTATTTCGTGGGCATCACCCCAACTCTTCAGTTGTCCGCAATAAGAAAATGATAGCTTGAGCATTACTTACGGATGAGATGATATTTAGGAGGCTCAAAAAGTAGTGTAGTAGTGCACTTAAGTTTAAAAAAGAAGAATATTGTAGTATTCACTTTAAAATAAAAGGTAAGTTTTATAGTCAGAACTAAGCACGATTCTTTTCTTAAATATATCTTAAGTAATTTCATTTGAAATCTATGTTTGTTCTGGCAATAAAACTGACCCTAAATACTAATTTTTCGGTAAAATATCTCAAAACACTTGTTTAAATGCAAAAAATAGTTAATAGTTTCATATTAATTCTGCAAAAAAGCTCATTATAAAAAAAATTTTGAGAATTATCTCTTGAAAAAATGTAGAATCTCTCAGGTTTCCTGCACAAAAGAGATTATTGAATCCAAGAAGCTACACAAAATCTCAAAATTAAAAATGTTTGTTTAATGTCAAATTTTAAAAGGTATGTTTACTAAATTATTCATGTTTTCCAATATAGCATTATTTGGAAAAAAAAAAATTTCGTCCTCAAGGGGCTATGGGGGCTGAAGCCCCCCCCCCCCTTGTATCCGCGCCTGGCTAAACAAATCGGATATTTTTTAAGCTTTACACAACTTTTCACTGCACAATACGCTAAAAAATCCAAATTTAAATTGACTGGCACATTCACAGATAAAAGGATTAATGCTTGAAATCTGGCTTATATGATATCGCCAATAATATTTTTATGTGTAAGTGCTAAAATGAACGGATTATCCGTTTCGTTTCTACATCACTTTTAGCTCCAAAACTCTATGAAAAGCTACAAAATTTAATCTAAAATGGCTCTGGATACCAAAATAATTGTACGATATACATATGTATATAGCAGGTACACACGATAATAGTAATACTGATATATACCGATCACACAGGACTGCAACTAATTATTTCTCAAACTGCCATTGCATTGTCATATCTGAAAAATTATTGAATTCGTTTAAAACTAAATCAAAAGAGACCAATTAAATAAGAATTCAATCGATGTGTAAAATTGTAGTTTGTAAGAAATATGACATTGATTTAATAGTAATTTTAAATACAAAATTAAATTTACTCCTAAGAAATGTATGTTTTAAATTGAAATGGACTCCCTTTAACGAATTCGAAAATAATTACCAATTCGCGAATCAAAGCAAAAAATTTTGATTTGGGAATTTTCAATTCCGATTGACTATGGAATGATTGAATTATCAAACTTTAATTCCCAAAATTTAATAATCGATTGAATTTTCAAATTGTCTATCGAATGAGTAAGAAATCGAATGAATTCCTACCCAGCAAAATATTGGTAATGACACCTCATTACTATCTGCATTACCAAAAATGATATATCATTACCTTTTGCATTATTTTATAATATAAAATAATGACTTCCTAATAACGGCCTATTGTATTCATTGTTTCTAAATATAAAATAATGACTTACTCGTATTAGTTTAAATAAGTACTTTTTACAGAGTTAAATTTTTTTATTATATGTAAATATGTTTTATGTTTTAATTTTTATGACGAGTCCTAAAATTACACACTAGAGAAAACTTAAATTTTTCGGAATGTATTTCCTTAGGCTAATAGTATTTGCCTAACTCCTTATTTTTAAGAATCAAGTAAGCAATCGGATAACCACTTATTATTAAACTTGTGTGTAACCACTTATTATTCAAAATCTCGTAACTACTTATTTCTCATTTTTTCGTAAGCGAGCGGGTAAGCGTGACTACTTATAAAAACGACCACGCCAAACAAAAATAATGAGTTTAGACGCCAAAAAATAAGTTGTGCGGAGCTATGAATTTCTATTATATAACCACTTATTTGGTAATGAAAGATTTTGCTGGGTAATGATTGATAAAATCGAATAAGATAAATTGATTGAATGCCTTATATTTGATTTCGATCGAATGAATTCCTTGCCATTGCTTAAATATGAATTCATTCGATTTAAAATCAAATCGAATGGCATTTTTAGGGAATTCATTCAAAATAGAATTCAGTCTTCAAAGCTATGGTATAACTCAATTCAAAACAAAATATTGGCTGTGTTTGTGCGGCAAGTTATCAACGTATGGCTTGTGTCATTCCCATATAAATTTGACATTACCCAATATTTAGTGTTAACTCTCAACGTTACTAATGTCAAATTTGTATGGGAATGACATAAGCGAACGTTGATAGCTTGCCGCACAAACACAGCTAATATTTAATTTTTAAAATCATGGTTGGTAAACAATAATATATCAATAACAATTTAAAAACCTTTCAAATGTCTACCGTTAAATACCGAATATTGCGATCTCTGAGAAAGCTCGAAATAAAACGAGCGAAGTCATTACCCACACCAAAAGCAAATGCTCCGTTCCATACGCAAACAAAGGCCTTTGAAATATCCAGAGCAACCACTTTGCTCTCACCAGGCGGTATTCGTCTCTCTCTTTCGAAGATTGACATTTTGTACCGAAAAATGTTAGCCTTTGCAGACATGTGTAATTCATATGGAAACATTTTTCGACACAAATTAAGAACAGAGTGTTTTAACCAAGGTTGCCAACTCTAGGACAAAAAAATAGCTAGATTACAAAATAAAAATCGCTAGAAATCGCTAAATTTTAAAAAAAATGCAAAAAAGTTTGTTATTTATTTAAAAATTTAATAGTTTAAGGTAGTCTATTTCTTAAAAATTACCCATTTTTCATTTCCTTTAAAAAAAAGTCTTTGGTCAAATAGCAATGGAAAAAATTACGGAAGAAGTTGTCGTTTAAGGTTAAAAATTTTTTGGAATATATATTTGAATAAACTATAGACTTCCAATTGAAAATTCATTCATGTTTCCTTTTTCATCTCTTCAATTTTGTCGCATACATATACACACAAAAAAATATTTTCCAAGTAATTAGGAGCAATCTCTGCCTAGTTTTTTCTTTTTTTCTATCTCCTGTTTTGAATAATTTATGCGAAAATATTTCATTAGATGAAGTACTCGTAAATAATTGGCAACGATATTTTTTTGTGTATTTGATTTTAATTTGAAATAAACAATTCTATCAAATATTAATCATATGAAAAAAATAGAACAGCATTGCACTGAGCTCATAAACTTAATAAAAGATTCAAAAAAATTGTAAATCTACTGATGAAAGCTAACTAGGAAGAAAAAGATATGCCGCCTAGATGCAACCTAAATAGTTTTTTATGACTTGTTGAAAAAAAAAACGATGGGTTAATCTGCAAAATGGCTTAGTGGGCTATAAAAAACTCCAAGCTAAAAAAATGGCTAAAAATAGCTATGACCTAGTGTCTTCAAATGCATTGAAATGTGCAAAGAAATTTTAAAATAACACACAAAGCAACAACAAAATTATTTTCGTTGTTGTTGTTTTGTGTGTTATTTTCAAATTTCTTTGCACATTTCATTGCATTTGAAGACACTAGGTGAAGAAAATTTAATGGGTAAATCTTCCGGCTAGATGCAATCTAGCGATTTTTTTATAGCTAGATGAAAAAAAAAATCGCTAGATCTAGCCGGAAAATAGCTAAAATGGCAACCTTGGTTTTAACAGCTGTTGGGTGAGTTGGTACCTCTTTTAATTATATGCTCTTTGCTCTCACCAAAACGGTAGATGGATCGACTCAAAAGCTCCGAGAGGAACACTAATAGGTATGTCCATACATACCTCTCTTAAATTTAAAACTTTATATAAATGTAAGATCTCAACATTTGTTTTCCAACTTCTACTTCCCAGCAAACAAAGATGATAATTAATGACTCAGAAACTTAAACATTTTTGCACTTTTTCCTATGGAAGTGGTCCGCCCAAAAGAGCCCACTGTGTACTCAGAAATGACTCAGAAAAATAACGTATAAAATCGATATTTTTCTCATAAATTTAAATAATTTTGGAATCTTCTTTGAGTCCGAAAAATGAACCCTCATTTTGAGACAGCTTTTTAGATTGTAGAGACAACTTTTTGGATTGTTTTCTGAGGGTTCATATTTTTTACCAAAAAAAAGACTGTTTTCAAGAAAACAATGATCATTTCTATGAGCCATTTAAAAATCTCATTTATGAGCGCTCCGAAATTGCTGGCTGGGTTATGAATTATATTTTTATTGCTAATTTTGTATATTTTACTACAAATAAACTATAAAGCCACATTCCTTTCTTTTTCGCACTTACAAATTTTTTGCATTATGCCATCTCTTTTTTAGTACACTCCACTCTGCAGAATGGAGCACTCCGTCATATTGAATGTGGCTTAAAACCTAAAAATATGTAATTTGAAAAAAAGTAATGAAATAAAATTGTTGAAATTATTCGAGTTACTCGAGTAATTTTAAAACCTTAATCGATTAAGTTAAAAACATTAACCCTTTCACTACCGACTTTTTGTTTGCGGATGTATCGTTATTTTGACTTCAGATTCTTGTTAAGAGTCCTCAAATTATAAAAAATATGTGACATATTTTGCCCCCTCCCCCTCCTACCCACCAAAAATGACTTTCGAAAATCGATTTTTTCAAACTTCTGAGCCCCGTTTTACCCCTTAAACATTCGAGTAGCCAAAAATCCTTTGGTTGGTTTTCATAAAACGAAGCTATATGCCAAATTTGATTTATCTATCTTCATTAATTTAGGAGATACACCAAAACCGCCTTTTCACGGAGATTATTATATATTCAAAAAATTAGACTTCATTAGAAATATCGCGACCAAATTTCCATGATGAACTGCTTATACATATAATGATTTATATTTGAATTCCAAGATCCTAATAAACTTATTTGTAAAAAGTATAAAGTTTTTTTTTTGCACTATTAAATTTTATATATTCTTTTAAAGATGTGTACACTGTAGTGTACAAGGGTAGTGAAAGAGTTAAAATCGAGTTACTCGGTTACTTGCACAAAGTCAAATCCTAGTAATTTGAATACCCGTAAAAAATTAGCCCACATAAGCACTGGAACAGTGCATTACTGTTCAAACTAATAACAAATTTGTGACACAAAATCACTTTTAAATTCAGATTAAATTTGTTTCAATTGTTTGTTAATTTTTTAGCGGTATAAAGTTATTTTGATTCTCTATATTAAATTCAAAGACATACAAAATTTAATTAATATTGACTCAATATTAATCATAATCATTATTTGTCTTAAGATCAAAGAAAATAATTATTTGTAAACAAAAATATGTATGTATATTGCAAGATAACAACAAATTAAATAAACCCGTTTTCCCACTTATATAAAAACTAGACTACAGTATAGAAAATATTGCATTTCTTATAAAACGGAAAAAAATGTGTTTAAAAAATCTAGTAATCGGTTTAATAGCCTTAACCACATTTGTAACTACAACCCAACAGCAGGATATAACATCATTAGCAACATCAGCCGCACTTAATAACAAAAATGGGGCAAATTTAAATAACTTGACCGGAATTGAAAATCAAATTAATGGTTTTTTAAAGTTATTAAATTTAAGTGATATTGAAGTGAATATTATTTTAAATGCTGAAGCACAAACGAAAGAATTAAATGATGACTTGAGTTCATTAGAATATTTATTTGAAAAAACAATTGCCGAAAATTGGTATTCAAAATATTATTTAAAAACAATAGTTGACACTACTAAGAATATAACATTATATGAAGTACTTTATAAAGTGTTGTGGCATGAATTAAAACAAAATCGTTACAAATCGAATCCTTTGGAATATATAGAATTATATGAAGATATACAAAAAATTTTGAAAAACCATCAAAGTTCAAAATTGTCCATATTACAAACTGAAATCGAATCAAATATTATAGAATATAGTTCACTAATTTTACGTAGTTATTTTATACAAAATTCAACAATTCAACACTTATTAAATCGCCTTAGTAATCTTAATACAACAAATATTTATGGAAATACTATAGATAAACTATTTGAAATACTTGATACCATAGAATATCAATGGACCGTATCGGACAATTTATTAAATTTCACCTCAAATACAACTGAAGCGATAGTTAACCATATAAAGTATATAAAATATTTAAAATCATTTGATAAATATTTACCAAACACATTATATGATAACACAGAATTACTAATGTCACAACCAGATTTTGAACAAATTCCGTCGGCACAACGTCAAAAATCATCAAAATTATTTTCCACATCTATGGGAAATTTGTTTGCTGCACAAAAAATTTGTATTAAAAATATAACAACAAATAACTATTTATATGAATGTCCACAGACCTATTTAATGTGTACAAATCATATTGAAAATTCTGAATATCCTATAAATCGGAAAAAAGCAGCATTTGAAGTTGAACGTGTTGGAAATAAACAATACATCTTGCGCTCACCCTATTGGTCACGTTATTTTCGTTTACAAGGTGATAATTCAAACAAATCTTTATCGAATACAACTCTAACTTCTTCAAAAATAACTAAAAATCTGTACAGTCACCGTGAGTCCAGTAATTGGTTATTTGAATTTCAAGGAAACTATACAACTATTCGTGATCCATTAAAGTTATTGTACGTTTGTGGTGGTGATTCTCATTACTGGAGTAAAGTGGAAAATCATACTTATACGAGAAATTTAAATAATTTTTATAATAATCAATGTTTATGGTTACTGGAAGATTGTAGTGACGTTGAGTGAGAGATATAAATTTTAATTACATATTTAAGTTATTTTTATGGTGTTGGGAAAAGTATTACGTAAATATGCAACAAAAAAAAATTGCCAAAGTATTGGTAAAATATGTTGTACTTAAGTTTATAAATTGTGAAAAACTTGGGAAAAGTTACAAAGTGTGTATTTTTATCTTTTTTCGACTAAAAATTTTACAATTTGTAAAACAAAAAAAGTTGGATGCAACTTATTTTACCAATATTTTGGCCAACTTTCTTTTTGCGGGTGTAAGTTACAAAAAAATATATATAAATAAATAATTTTAAATAGAAACACATTTTTGCATTTGTTTTAGTATAATTATAATTTATTTACATAACATTTAATTAAAAAATTGTTCTAAAAATAAAAACAAAAGGCACAAACAAGTATTTAAGGAATTCATTTAAACCTGAACAATTTTCCTATAGCAAATGCAAGATCTGCGAAAATTGTGTAAGTCTAAAGAAATACCTTCGGTAAATTTACAGCCTGTTTCAGTTTTATTAACCGAACCGCAATCAGTTTACATCCAAGTTAATAAAATGAGGCTGCAGATTATTTAGTTAAACAAATATATTTAAATTAAATATTCGAAAAATCTTTCTCTGTACTACCGTTTATGAAAGTCCCATGGTATACACACTATACCATCCGTTAGTACCGAATAATAATTTGTTATATGTAATTCTAAATCTTCAAATGATTTCGAACTAAATTTGCTTAGAGCATTTAGAGTGTCTATCATTTTTTCCGGCGTCACTGAATCATCTTTTGTTAAAGATTTTAAACACAATTGTTCTATGCAACGTGCTGTCAATTCACGTTCTACAAGTTTTTGTTCTTGATACTTTTGTGTGCGTTCTTTGGCAACTGGTAAGTTTATAGTTATAAAATCTATTAACATAAAACCCGGACATGTGGCAGGAGCAATTAATTGTCCCGTAGGACTTACCATTAGTGGACCAGCTTCAGATTCAATTACAATTTCATAGTCATTCAGTGAATTCGGCCAAGATTTAGGAAACTTTTTCATACTCAAATAATCACCCAGTGTGGTGGTGACCTTCATAAGATGACCCGCATATTCTTTGGCCTGTTGTTTGGGCATAAATTTACGACGACCAATTTTAATACGTCTTAAAACCTGAGATAGAGTATTTTCATATATGGGTATTTTCTTGAGGAAAGCATCATGTTGAGGAATGTTTTTGATAAATTCAATCCAACTGTTAAGAACATCGCCGGTAAAGAGCATGACATGACCTTCTAAACTAATGCCAGTAAATGGAGCAAATACTACCACACGTCCTTTTAAATTATTAACATGTTCCGTATGCATTGAGGCGAGTCTTTCTAGCGTCTTAAGGCAGCCACGATAATGTTCAAAATTCCAACCACAATCATAGCGTGCATCTTTTAAACCTAAATTTTCAATAACAACTTTTTGTAATTTATATACATCAGCCTTAAGAGGTTCCAAATCTTTGGTGCGAGTTTTTGCTAAAATTGCATTATCAGTTATCCAGGTATCTAAGGTTTTTTTATTTTCTTCTTTGGCCTAAAAGTAATTAAATAAAAGTTATCGTAAATAGAATAATTAAAATAAAATTTTTAGAAATAAAAGTTATGGATTTTTCTAGAGCTGATTTATAGGAAGAATAAAACATTTTTATTGAAAACAACACAACCTCTCCAATCGACACTCGGTATCCAACTATTGAATGCGAATAAAGCGCATCATATTGTGATAATTACCCAGCAAAAAAAGAGATGCCGAAGTAGTAGAAAAAAACGTACAATTGATGATCTAGATCAGGGCTGGCAAAACTATGACACGCGTGTCAGTAGTGGCACGCGAGTGGATTTTAAGTGACACGCGACGTTTTGTTGGATATTTTCAAAATATTTTAACTATTAGAAGACCAGCAAACAATCAGTTAAATGTTAAATTTCTCTACAAAATTGTGTGATTTAACTCCATAATGGCGAAATTTTTCATAGAGCTTGTAAATCGTGTTTTAAAATGATTAAAACTCTGTATTGCCACCATTATTTGTTTAAAGAAATATGGTTAATACAGAACTCGATTATCAGAAAATTCTGGGAAAATTTCTAAAATTCTAGATTGAAAGAAGTATAAAAATTTCGACGAGAAAGTGTCTCATAATCGGAGAAATAAAAAGTACCAGAAAATTACACAAAAATGAAAAACAACTTTAAATAAAATTGGATCTAAAATAATAATTTTTTTTAAAGGAAAAATAGGTGCTACGAAATAATACTCAATGAATCAGAAGCTTGAAGAATTAATTACTTTTTGAATGAATTCACTACCAATCGAATTCAATTTTCTCTAGAACTGAATGAATTCCTTTTCTTAAGTAATTCACTGAATTCATTCAACTGAATGCGTTCATCAAACAACAAATTCAAAGAATTAATTCAATTGCAATAGTTCTTTTTATTAAATCAAATGAATTAATTCACCGGTGAACGCGTTCAATTTTACAAATCGAACGGAAAAAAGTGAATTAATTCCTTACTGAATTAATTCACCACTGAATTCATTCAATTTCATTTTTATTCAGTGAATTAAAAAAAAATAAAATTACATTCAGTGAATTAAAAAAAATAATAATAAGTTCACTGAATTGAAAAAAAATAAAATAAGTTCACTGAATTAAAAAAAAATAAAATAAGTTCACTGAATTCAAAGCATGTTTTCTGCCGTTCAGTAGAAGAAAACAATAATGTACAAATAAAAGTTTTAAATAAGCAATTTTACAGCGTGTGCTAGTAACAAATTAGATACCGGATGCTGTTTATCAACCTACATGATTCAAAAATAAAGCCTTTTACTATTAAAAATAAAAACTTTACAAATATAGATAAATTTGGAAAAAAAAAATATAACTATATAACTATATAACTAGTTTGAAAAATTATTAAAATTAAAATTGCTTATTTAAAACTTTTATTTGTACATTATTGTTTTCTTCTACTGAATGGCAGAAAACAGGCTTTGAATTCAGTGAACTTATTTTATCTTTTTTTAATTCAGTGAACTTATTTTATTTTTTTTCAATTCAGTGAACTTATTATTTTTTTTTTTAATTCACTGAATGTAATTTTATTTTTTTTTAATTCACTGAATGAAAATGAAATTGAATGAATTCAGTGGTGAATTAATTCAGTAAGGAATTAATTCACTTTTTTTCCGTTCGATTTATAAAATTGAACGCGTTCACCGGTGAATTAATTCATTTGATTTAATAAAAAGAACTATTGCAATTGAATTAATTCGTAACAAAATAAATCGAACGAAAGCAAATATGAATTAATTCCATTCAATATATGGTGCTTAGTGAATTAATTCATCGAATTTTTAATTCAGAATTGAAAAATTGAATTAAGGAATTAATTCTTCAAAGGTCTGGTTGGAATTTGAAATTGGGGTTTGCTCGTGTTTCGCAGAGCCATTTCATCTGAAATAGAAGTTTCTCTGTTCAAATCCATAAAATTCGCTTTTTATTCATTATTATGATGATAAAAATCGCATGATTTATTTTAACAAAATCAAATTTTTGTCCGAAGCACATTTTTCAACTAGTTTCTTACGTACTTAAATAATTGATGACGCCCAAAAATTTAACTTTTTTAACAAATTGAAATAACCACCAAAAATGGAACAAAAAAATTAAAATTCAATGTCCAAACTGTTTTAATTTTATTTCATTGGGGATTTTTTCATAATGAAATAATCTCAATATTTAAAGATTAAATAAACCCTAAAAATTAAATAACAGTCAAACATTTTTACGTCATTTCTTGAATGTTATTTATTTTTTCCCTTTGGGGGTTATTCCATGGGGGTTATCCGTAGCGCTGATCAATATGCACATCTGCGATGATATTTTTAAGAGAAATTTTCCAAATTTTAAAAATTTTTAAAAAAGGACTTTTAATGGGGGTTATTCGTAGCGCTGATAAATATGTACATCTGCGATGATATTTTTAAGTGAAATTTTCCAAATTTTAAAAATTTTTAAAAAAGGACTGTATCATTCCATATAAAATTGGTACAAAAATGGAAGATTTTGGACATGACCCCTTTCGATTTTTACAAAACTTGGTACATACATTCTGCTAAGTATCACGATATTAAACGTAAAATTTTTTTTACAAATTCATTTTGGTACGCGTTCTATCGCTGTTTTAAGTTGATTTTTTTCAGTAAATTTGTGAAAAATACACGATGTTCAAATGATTACAACTTTTGAACGCGTTATCCAATTACAAAATTTTCACCTAGCAATGCCTATATAATCTACTTTCAAAATAAATTGCAAAAATAAAATGTGTAGTGGAAAAAGGATAATGCAATTAGCAAAATATCCTTAATTTGCAAATATCTCAAAAAACCCATCTTTAATTTTCTTTAAATTATTGAAGCAGATAACTCAATATTTCAGCTACAAACTGTGAAAATTTCAAATTGGAACGCCAATGGGTTCAAACGAAAAACGCTATTTTTTAACAAAGGTTTTTGAATTTTCACAAATAAACATAACACTGCATGACACAATCTTGACTTTTAAAAATTAATAGAGCTCTGACCATCAATTATATATAATTTGGACATGTTGATTACAATGGTGTACTTTATTTTTGCATCTAAGGTACATATTTTACGCGAAATGCCTTTAAAGTTTAGCGGTTTTCCATTTAGTTTTTTATATACAAAAATTTTCAAATGCAATCAATATAAATTTTTTGTGGTGAAATGTAGGCACAGGACCTGTATTCATATTTAGGCTTAAAATTTGATGCATAAAACTTGATACTAAAACCATTGTTCGTGTTAATAATGAAACAATGGTTTTAGTATCAAAGCAAAATCGGCCTTAATAAATGATATTGCTTAGTAAAGAAGCAATTAAAAGGAAATATTTCAACAAAAAAAAATGTATTCATCTGTAGCGGCCTATACGTTAAAATTGCGACTTTTGAAATATTTTATATGACATCATAGATTTCCAAGATGTCCCCAAAGTCCAACTTTTAGTATAATATGGGGTGACCTCTAAGAACTGTTTTTGCAAAATTTCAAGCAAAACAGTCCCCATTTGCAAAAGTTATCGCAATAAATACATTTTTACTAAGGTTAGTATCGTACTCAAGACACTTAGTAAAAAATGTATTTATTGCGAACAGTACTTTTAATATTAAGTTTTATGCATCAGATTTTAAGCTTAAATATGAATACATGTCCTGTGCCTACGTTTCACCACAAAAAAATTTATATTGATTGCATTTGAAAATTTTTGTATATAAAAAACTAAATTAAAGGAACCATACCTCTAAAACGAATTCTACTAGCCCCCAACTGTTGACTTTTGTCCCGTAGGGTCAAGTTTTGAAAAATCCCACTTTGACCCATTTAGAGTGCCCCAATCGAGTCCAAATGTATGACCGACCCCCACTAACTTTGGAGGGCCGATCCACCCATGCCAGTGGCACACCCCCTGGAACTCCCCTGGGGGGTTCCCCATACAAACATTTTAAAAAATCACCATTTTTGGCACTTTATTTTATTATTTATTTTATTTATTTTTATTATTTTATTTATTTTTTCTCTTTAGAAATTTATTTAGTCAGAACATATGTAAATGAAAAAATTAATTTAACTTAGTAATAGAAAAGAAAATAAAAAAAATTACTGTTTGAAGTCTTTTTTGCTTTCAAGTCTGGGCAATTTCGCACGGCTCTCTAATGTCGTCACCATAACAGCCTCTACATTTTCCGGTATAACCCGTTTGGAAACGCTAGCTAGCAATTGAACGTGTCGTTCTGTTGCAGGTCGTAAAAAAGGTTGTGTGGGTTTTTTAAGCCACCACAAGACACAGCTGCATGTCGTAAACTTACTTAAGCTAAATCGGTTACAGGTAGAATTGAGCATAAAATTATCATAAAGGATTTTCCAGAAGTAATAAAAGGCGCACTTGCTTAACAGAATTTGTGGTCAGATTAACGTTTAATTTACATGTAAGTTTTTAATTGTTTTATTTTTATATATTTTCAGGTGGTGGACGGCTTTCAGAAAATTGAGTTGAAAAATATGCCCCCTGCTCCAGAAAAAATTGAATTTTCCACCGATTCCAAGTACTTATACGACATGGCCCATGCAATTTCTAGCGGCGTGGTTTCAGTGGATCTGGCAAACATCAAACCAGGGAAAATTGTACATTCTCGGTGGCTCACCAAGGCCGCTAGACTATTACGATTATATGTGACAACGGAAAATCCAGATGCAAATTTAAGAATACTGGTTGAATTTATAATTACATGTTATGTGCCAATGTACTTCAATATCAAGTATTACAGCTCTGTCGTGTACGGTAGTAGATTATTTTTCAAATTCATTAGTTGGTCAAGATTTCTAGAACCTCGTTTACGCAAAATTGTCAATAAAGTAATTACAGATAATTCATATTATGCGCATTCGGAAAATATCTTGTTATCAATGTTGTTTGATGATAGCAAAGAAAAGCGCGACTGTGCTATCAAGATAATTCTACGCTATCGAACCGATGTTGACGACCCAACGGGACTTAGAGCTTATAAAAAACCAGATATAAACTTTTATTGCACAAGTTACACGGAAATGATCAATATGAATGACATAAATGACGTATTTGAACCACCATTCACGCGAAGCATTCCATACGATACTTTGAAAGAATATTTAAATCAAGATGATCCACCGTTTAATGATCCAAAAATTCCATCACACATACAAGAAACAGAACGACACGTTTAATTGCTAGCTAGCGTTTCCAAACGAGTTATACCGGAAAATGTAGAGGCTGTTATGGCGACGACATTAGAGAGCCGTGCGAAATTGCCCAGACTTGAAAGCAAAAAAGACTTCAAACAGTAATTTTTTATTTTTTCTTTTCTATTACTAAGTTAAATTAATTTTTTCATTTACATATGTTCTGACTAAATAAATTTCTAAGGAGAAAAAATAAATAAAATAATAAAAATAAATAAAATAAATAAAAAATAATAAAATAAAGTGCCAAAAATGGTGATTTTTTAAAATGTTTGTATGGGGAACCCCCCAGGGGAGTTCCAGGGGGTGTGCAGTAATAGGTTAATTTTTGACCACCGCTGCGGTTTAAGAAAAAATTATAGTATTTTAATAAATGGAGCTTTTGGATATTGACTTTCCTATTTTTTTACAACGATCTTTGGTGTAATTTTACTCTACCAGCGTGGTTTAGGATGTTTATTATGTACCTGAAATGGTGGACTAAACTAACATTTTTGTCTAATTTAAGTAAATTAATTGCAAGGTTTTTTTTTTAGAATTGTGCCAAAATATTATACAAATCTGCTCTCACTTAAATGAACCCTATCATTTACCCTTTCATAACACCAGAATATCATTACTTTTATGATAATTTTGTTCAGATGAAGTCAAAGTAACAGCAAGAAATGAAGAAATGTCAATTCTAATAATTTTTTTCTGTAACTTTAACCGTAAGTTGTTTTTCACGTGGAAACATTTCACTCGAACTTTAAAGGCCTCAAATTGCAATTTAATTTATAAAAATTAACAATTTTTTAATTTTATAACAAGGACACAATCACAATAAACACAAAATGTCACTTTTTCCCAAGAAAAATAATAGTCTTGTACATTAAATTTGCGTGAAAACAAAATCTACACAATTTTCACGTGAAATTCATTCTCGTGAAAAATCATTATTTTATATGGAGTATAACAGTTTTTTCATGTGAAACTCAAACAACTTACGGTGCTTTATATGTTAAAAAAACACGATAAACAAAACATTGAAATATTGGGGGTATTCACAGTTCATGCTATTTTATTTATTTACAATTTCAAACCAAGCCCCTAGGGCCAAATATGGCTCACATACAACTCACTAAAAAATAGTACTAAATAAAGTATATATAATTAACAACAAAGTAAAATTAATTAATTTACAAAAAATAAAAAAAAATTTATGTATTTAAAAATAAAAAAAGACACAAATGTGTATAGAATTCTTTCTCTTTATATTTACTTTTCCCTAATGATACCCTGTAGATTATTGCGTTCAAATATACACTAAGAGAATTATCACCACTTCAGTAATGAATTTCTTCATAGTTTCAATGAAAATTGTCACTGGAACTCGTCCATTGAAACTTTTCATAGAATTTATGAAACAGGTTTCATTAAAGTCAATGTTTTTGAAAAGTTCATAAAATTAATGAAACTCTTCATAAAATTAATAGGCCACTCGTCCAATGAATAAATCATTCAGCCAATTAAGAGCTTCATAAAATCTATGAAGCAATTTCATTTACTATTATTTATTATAGTTGGTTGTTGTCGTTGGTAAGCTGGAGTGGATAAATAAAAAGTACTTAGCAAATGCAAAAGGCATAATAAAATCGTAGCATATTTTACGGATGTACAAAATATATCTAAAGAAAGAATTCATTAAATAAAAAAGGGTAATAAAGAAAAATTTCGAAAAAATTAATATGATTTTTAAAAAAATTTCATAGTCCAAAATTAATAATAAAAAATTAATTAAGAAAAAATTAAAAATTTACTAAATACGTAGACGATTTGTTCTGCATTTTAAAAAGAGACAAAGTAGAGGAGACTTTGCAAATGTTGAATTCATATCACCGCCAAATCCAGTTCACTAAGGAGGAGGAAATTGATAATCAACTGCCATTTTTAGACTCTATTGTTATTAAGAAAGATAACACACTTAAGTTAGATTGGTACCAAAAACCCACCGCGTCGGGAAGATTAATAAATTTCTATTCAAAACACCCTAGAAAGGTAATTGTGAACACGGCTACCAATTTTATACGAAGAGTTCTAGAGATAAGTGATGAAGTTTTTCACAAGGACAATAAAAACAAAATTATTCACATCAACAAAACAAAACGATTTCCCTAAAAAAACGATCTTTGATCTTATAAAACACGTAAAAACTAAGAAAATTTGTAATAAAGAAGATAACCCACATAAATTATACAAATCGGTAACGTACATTCCAGGTTTTTCAGAGAGAATTAAACACTCGAACATTTTGAAAAAGGAAAATTCAAAATTGCACTGAAAACGTACAACACTTTGGACAAGTTATTCAGCAAAACCAAGACAAAACTGGAAAATGAAGAAAAATCTAATCTAATATATAAAATCAATTGCGAAGGCTACGGGTCCAATATATGCGATCAAGTATATATTGGCACTACAAAAACAAAATTAGGAACACGACTTTCATCCCATAAGTCAGACCAAAAAGCTCTACATAAACCACTTGAACAGAAAACTTCACTCGCGGCCCATAGTACGATTACTGGTCATAAACCAAATTTTAAAGATGTGAGCATTTTACAAGAAGAGACTAACTACGCAAAGAGATATATACCCTTGAAATGCTACATATAATTGATGTACCATCGAACAAAAGACTCGACTATAAAACGGACACTGATAAATGTGCTCAATTATAGCGACACACAGTAAACAAATACCGACGGCTTAGACAATAAACTAGTTGAAAAGAGATTGTAAACAAACAAGGACGCTTTCAACTCCGCGTTTAATAATCAGTTAATTATATGTATGTTTTCATTGTTTTTAATTAATTTATAAAATCTATATTGTTTTTTGTTTAATATGTACTAATTAAATATGTTATAATGTATTTCTGTTTAGATTCTCCTGAGGATGAACAACGGTGCTTGTTCGAAATATTGAGAAAAATAAACATTTAAAAATAAAATACAAAAGTTGATTTTTATTTTTAACTATATGACCTTGAGCCGAACCAAATCTATCACAAAAGATTATTCTCTCAGGAAATGACGATATTTTATAAAAAAAAATAAAATACTATTGAACAATTTCATATATATAAAGATCATTTTTCATTAAATTTATGGAGATCTAATTTATGAAATTCAATGAATTTTTTAATGAAATTATGAAATTTTATGAAAGAAAAGTTATGAAAAATTTCATAATATTAATTAAATATTATATACATAATGAAATTATTCATTGGTTCTATGAAAAACATTCTATGAAATTATATCATTAATATCATGAAGGAAAATTCTTTCAGTGTATAAGATATAAATTATCAAATTCAACAATAAAACGTTAAATAATTACACTATGCGACAGTCAAAATCGGGATGGGATGAAACCAACGGGAAATGTTATATCGGTCAAAAACAAGTTATACGTGTCCCGGCGTTTTGCTGGGTCACCCCTAGGAATCGAGATATATCTTTTTTTTGACATAACTCGAGAACCACTAGTCCGATTTTGCTCAAACAATTTTAAAAAAATTAAAAATTACAAGTCCTTTAATCTGTTCATATAACGTTTTTCTATATACTCAACAGTTTTGCCGGTAAAAATAAATGTTTGTTACCGCTACCATAAAAATCAATAACCTTTTGTTTATTACTTTTTTTTAATATTTTAGGAAAAAAATATTTTTTTCTTCATACATTTATTTTTACCGGCAAAACTGTTGAGTATATAGAAAAACGTTATATAAACAGATTAAAGGAATTGTAATTTTTAATTTTTTTAAAATTGTTTGAGCAAAATCGGACTAGTGGTTCTCGAGTTATGTCAAAAAAAAGACCACCAAAGGTCAAATCGATATATCTCGATTCCTAGGGGTGACCCAGCGAAACGCCGGGACACGTATAACTTCTTTTTTACCGATATAACTTTCCCCGGTAGTTTGAACCCTTCCCGATCACTGACCCCTACCATTTGTCTCACAGTGTTATTAAATTAATTTAAAGATTGTTACAGTAGGCATATTCTTCCCTATAAACAATTTCACTGGAATTCAAGTTGAAATCAAGTTTAATTCCAGCCCTGTTTTCCAATTTCAAGGCTTGAATACAACTTTTATTACATTTTATTTCAATAGCATACTCCAGCAAAAGGGAAACAAAAATTCAAGTTTGAAATATTTTTATTAAATATTCAAATGCTAGAATTTGAAATCTACTTTACTTCAAGCTAAAATTAAAGCACTTGAATTTTTAAAACCCATGTGCTTATTGGGCTTTTAGTTTGGCTTTAAATACATTGACCGAAAAGTCAAAATTTCTAAGTAATAAGGGTAAAGAATTCCAAATTCTAGCTACCCTATACTGAAATGATCGCTGAAGAATCGATGTGTTATGAATAGGATAATTTAATTGAGGGTTCCTTAAATAACCCCAAAGGGAAAAATTAAATTCAATTTATTTCTTATAATATTTATATTATTTACATTGGACTTAGATGCAAATAGTTTAGGAACTTCTTTCCTTTTCTACTTAGATATATAAATATATTTTTTTAATTTATGAAATTTATATACATTATTATTAAACGGAAGGAAAAACATTTACAAAAACCTTTATGAAGCAGAGGTATAAGATAAAAATGAGAAAAGAAAAAAATAAAGTAGATAAAATTATGATGAGATCAGTTCATTGATATGTACATGTTAGGGATACCGATCCCGAAATCCCGATCCTTGAAAAAATCCCGGGATTTCCGATTTCATTATTTGGCATATTTTATCACTTTTTGTATTTATTTTTATTGTTATATTCGACCTAAATCACTTAAAAATCTAATATCTTATTAAATTTTATTTGAAAAAAAATTAATTTCTACTATTCGTAAATAACACAGGCCGACAAAATTTGATGAAATTTTCTAACCAAGAATCAGACTTACTTTTCCGACGGCTTTAGACGTGCTGAATCCGAATCTGACCTAGAAGTGCAAAAACACGTTTTTTGGGTACATTTGAGGTCCTATAACTTCCAGAAATTCATTTTTTTCATAATCGGATTCAGCATGTCTAAAACCTTTGGGAAAGTATAGTCCGATTCTTGGCTAGAAAACCTTGTCACACATTAAATAGATCTGAATATAAACCTAAATAATTTAAACAATTTTATTCAGCTTTAAAACTATTAAAAACCGTAATTCGGATTTATTCAATCTTTTAACGGACATGTTTTTATTTATTTTATTGATGATTTACTGAAATCTTAACTTCATGCAAAATAATTTTACCAAATATTAGTGTACCAAAAACAGAAAATTTTTGTTAAAGTATTTAGTAAAACCTAACCATCTACCTTTCTGAAATCAGCAGAGATATGTGCTCAATGTTTTATATTAGTACACTTAAAGAATCCAATATATCACTTAATATTTTTGATGATTTCAGCAGAGAGGCTTGTATGGGCATTCAATTAATTTTAGACAAATATAACTAAAAATTTGTAGACATAGCAGTGTTTTTTGCTACTTTTAATTAAAAAGTTTTTTCTCAGAAGTTTCAGAGATAAATTGTAATTTGTAATTAATTGAATTAATCTTATAAGTATATTACTTATATTTCGGAAATTTAACAATTATTTAGCAAACACGTTCTGCTGATTTCGGTAGTTTTTATGGCGAAACTTTTTTGCTAATTACTAGTAACTTTTGCTGCTATTTTTACGTACTTATTTCTATGGGTGTACTTTCGTTTAAAGCCTGATTCACAATGCTGTAGTACTCCACTCTGAGCTGATTTTGTTTCTTTCTTTTTCGCACATCTATATTTTTTGTATCATGCCATCTGTACTTTAGTATACTCCACTCTGCGGCGTTGAACACTCCAGCATTGTGAATCCGGATTAATTTGTTTATTTTTTTATACTACAAGAAATAAATAAGTAGATTTGTAATGAATTATTTTAAGTTGTAGGGTTTATTTCAGCTATTTATTTTTAAAATTAAAAATATAATGAAACAGGAAAATCCCAAAACCCCGAAAAATCCCGAAATCCCGAAAAATCCCGGGATCCCGGGATTTCAATTTTCAAAATCCCGAATCCCGGGATTTGTAAAAACCAGTCCCGTTCGGCATCCCTAGTACATGTTGTGAGAGTTGGCATCCATTAAAATTTAGAGTCAATCTTTCGATTTTATCCAGAACGAGTTCGAAGCCAGCGAGACTATGTAGGCGTCGGGTGGAATAGTGCCATGGTAGTTTAAATATCATTTTAAGTAGCTTATTATTTTGTGCTACTTGGAGTTTTTTTATATGACATTTTGCAGACGTGTACCAAACTGGGGCACAGTAAATCATTACGAGGTGGAATATAGATTTGATGATGAGTTTGTTATTGTCTATGTTCATTTCCGACTTTCTGTTTATAATTGGGTACATTATTCTAATAATTTTGTTAATTTTGTCCACTACATAGGGAATATGATTATTAAAATTAAGCTTTGTATCAAGCATTACGCCCAAGTATTTGACGTTGTTTTCCCATGGAATATCATGGTTCATGAAACGAGGTAAACTCTGGGGTATAAAACAAGACTTACGTTTTCTTGTAAAATAAATAGCCTGCGTTTTTTCAGGGTTAACCAAAATCTTCCACTTATCAAAATAATTACTCAACCCAGTAAGAGCAGACTGCAAGTTTGTAATAATATCAGCTGAATATACATCAGAACTAAGAATTGATGTATCATCTGCAAAAATAGACGTAATGCAAATGGAAAATGTTGGAATGTCAGCAGTAAAGATGTTGTAAAGAACTGGCGACAGGCAAGAACCTTGTGGACATCCTACAATGATATTTACTTGTTGTGAACAGGTTTTACCCAAGTAAACGCTGAACGATCTACTTTGAAGAAAGTTTTGAATAATTTTTATGAGTTCAATTGGAAAGTTGAATTTTTACAATTTAAAAATAAGTCCATTATGCCAAACGGAGTCAAACGCAGCTTTTATGTCTAGCAATATCATTCCAGTTGATTTGCCGTTTTGAAAATTATTTTTCACTAATTTTCTGATTTTTAGTAGGGGTTGAGACGTATTATACTATTATGTTCACTTCTGAACCAGAATTGTTGCGATGGAAGTATATTGTTTGCATCGATAAAATTAATAAGCTTTTCCTTAATAATTTTTTCCAAGATTTTACTTATAGAAGAGAGCAGACTTATTGGTCTATAAGAAAGTGGAGAATCAGGAGGTTTATTTGGCTTGAGTATTGGTATGGTTTTTGAGATTTTCCAATCACTGGGGAAGTAGCATAATTTAAGGCAAGCATTAAAGATGTTCGTTAGATACCTTTATTAGGTAAATTTTTTAGACATTTATTATTAATACCGTCTAAACCTGGAGTTTTTTTGTTTTTCAATTTTTTTATAATTACACCAACTTTTTCAGTAGTAGTGAAGTAACAGTTTTGTGGTATTGGGTTAATATTACGAATAAGGTTTGCAAGACCATTACCCTCAGTAATCGTAGTAGTATCACTTAAATTTGATGAAATACAGTGGTTCAAATTAAAGTTGTGAGCCAAAATTTCAGCCTTTTCTTTTTCATCTCCTTAATTGTATCATAATTTTTATGTTGTTTGGTAAGGGTTTAAAGGTTGGTGCAATTCTACGTTTGGGCACACTTTCATCTATTCCCATTTTTACTACATTATTGAAAACATTTATCATGTTGTCAATTTGAGTGCTGTTGTTTATTTCATTAAAGCTATCCGCCACAGGAAGATTCCTGTTTATGAATTTCATAAAATGCGGCCAGTTTGCCTTGCTGAAAGCGTAGCATAAATTGTCTACCATTTCATAATTTAAATTAATTGTACTAATGATTGGTAGGTGGTCAGAACTCAAGTCATTTATAACTTTTACTGCGGACATATATGTTAGTTAGAAAAAAATCTAGAGTAGACGGTTGTTTACTTGGATCAGCCGGAATATAAGTATATTCATGGGGAAACACTATTTGTGTTTGGTTTAGTTGGAGTTTCTCATAAAATATGTTACCCCAGCCATTACTTCTTTGACATCCCCAATAACTATGTCTGCAGTTAAAATCTCCTCCTAATATGTATTTATTTGAGCTCGTTAGTTTACGAATATCTGTCGCAAAAGTTTGTTTTCTTCTAGGGTCCCTGTTTGTTGACCCACCAGGATAATAGCAAGAATAAATATTTATAAAGTCATTACCAGATTTTACCTTAACACATATGTTTTCAATCAGTTCTGTGATAATAGGAAATATACGAGGGCGACCGCAAAAGTAACCGGCCTGGCACATTTTCTGTTTTATTAGCAACTTTTTTTTTTTAAAGCAATCTTTTATAAGCCATCTGTCAAAATTTCCGAAATATTTAACGATTATTTTCTTTGTTACAGGTGATTGAAGTAAACAAGTTTTGTAATTTTTGAAAAATGGAAAATAAAGAGTTTCGTGCGGTAATTAAACACTTTTATATGAAAGGTTATACGCCACAATTAATCAAAGATGAATTGGATTCTGTTCATGGTGATAATGCACAATCATACTCCACCGTGAAATCCTGGGTTCAACAATTTAAAATGGGTCGTTCAAGTACGGAAGATGAACAACGCTCTGGAAGACCGAAAACTGCTACTACTATTGAAAACATTAGAAAAATATTTAATGAAGTGAAGATAGACGAATAAAGCTCAGAGAACTTGCTGATATTGTTAAAATACACGAAAAACAAGTTTGGAGTATTTTACATGATGAACTCCACATGAAAAAGCTATCTGCAAGATGGGTGCCGCGTTTGTTGACTTTGCCCTAAAAAATCGTCCGTTGGACCAATTCCGAAGAGCTTTTAGCGATTTATCAGCGTAATCCAATGGAGTTCTTGCGCCGATTCATAACTGTTGATGAAACATGGATCCATCACTACATCCCAGAATGCAAAGAACAGTCAAAACAATGGATAGAAGCTGGTAAAAGTGTTAAGTCAGCAGGAAAAGTAATGGCCACAGTATTTTGGGATGCAAGGGGTATAATATTTATTATCTTGAGAAAGGAAAAACTACAAATAGTGAATATTATTGTGCATTATTGGATCGGTTGAGTGAAGAAATCAAGATAAAACGACCGCATTTAGAAAAAAAAAAAGTTCTTTTTCATCAAGATAATGCTCCTTCACACACTGCATTTTTAACTCCACAAAAACTGGCCGAATTACGATTTGAAATTGCTCCGCATCCACCATATAGTCCAGATTTAGCTCCTTCTGATTATTTCTTGTTTCCAAATTTAAAAAAATTTCTCGGTGGCAAAAAATGTTCGTCCAATAGCGAGGTTATTGCTGAAGCTGAGGCATATTTTGAAGGTCTTGAAAAATCTTATTTTTGAGTTGGAAGGAGATTATGTTGAAAAATAAATAAGAATAATTCCAAAAAACGGTTCTTTTTATGTTAGGCCAGTTACTTTTGCGGTCGCCCTTTTTGGTACGAATGCTACGAGCATTCCATTGTAATAACGTTATGTTGCTGTTCATTGGTACAAAAATGTGCATGCAAGGTTTGTAACAACCTCAAATTGCTCTTCACGAGACCTGCATTTTTTTAAATTTGAAATTAATTCAAACGTAAGATTTTTTTAATTCTTCTAAAGAGAACAAATTATTATTATCGTTATTTTGGGTAAATGGTTGGTTATAACCCGTTCTAGATGGATTTGGTGTTTCGCTCTGATTTAAAGCATTTGGAAAATTAACATTGTAATTTGATTGGTTGTTGAATTGTTGGCTTCTTTGTCTGGTACTCTTTGGTTGAGCACGTTGCCTTATTAGCTTACATGTTTCCCTATTAGGGCAGTCAGGGGACATAGCCTTATGGGGGCCTTTACAATTAGCACATTTTACAATGGTTGACTTGCATTCTTCAGTTTTGTGATTCCCGGCGCAATGGGCACAAAATGTTTTGACATTGCATCTGCTGGCACCGTGTCCATACATCTGACAATTATAACACTGGGTCAGTTTTGTTTTGTTGGGTTTTTTGTATTCCCACCTGACTTTTATGTAGTTGATGGCTGAGTAGTTTTGCCTTAATTCTCTTAATGTGATTGACTTTTTCTCAAAGTAGACAATAAATATAATTTGTTCGTTGTTACTCTCCCTAGCTCCAGCATAGGCTCTAGTAACAATTTTAACATCGATACATTTGAGGCCCATGTCTAAAAGTCTGGACTTAACAACTGATGGGTCTGTTTTATCTAGACCTAATAGTACAGCCTTATAAGGCTTTTCGTTTTTAGCAGCATATGTGAAATATTCGAGCTGAAACTTCTTAGTGAGAGAGTCGCAAACGGTAGTAAAATCTACGTTATTTGTGCAAAACAATTTTAGACCGATGGAAATTTTACGTATAGAGTAATCTTTGATTTTTAATATTCTACACATTTCATGAACTTGTTCAATTTTACATTTTAAGATTGTTATTGGTGGTATGTTAACTTTAACAGCTGGTTCGATAATTGTTTCATCATTATCGTCATCATCGATAGTTTGCAGAGGTGCAAAATAATTTGAATTGCTAGCTCTCTGAGAGCTGTTTGTGGCCTTTTTTTCTATTCATGTTATACCCAGACCAGGCATCAACATCTTCTTCTCGATTGCGTTTAATTTTGTTTTTGCTTTTTTTTTTTTAATATTTAGATATTAGCTGTATTTTGTCTCATGCCTATCAACGTTAAGTATTTAAAGCAAATCTACGTTAAACCGATTGTAGTATAAAAAAATTTAAACAGGTTATGTTTATAATTGTTCCGCTATAATCGAACATACATCAGCAAAAGTTTTTAGGAAGTAACGCGAATAAGTTACGTTAGATGTAAAAGTGTATAAACGTTGAATTTTCAACGTTGATAATTATCCGTGTTGAAAGTTAACATGCATTCGAAAAGTAATGTGTTAGTTTTCGTCTTAACCCTTTGACGACCATAGGCAAGTATGCTTGCCCAAGGGTTTTTCGCATTTATAATTGCCCAGACAAAAGATAGAGTAAATATTTCCAAAGGTGATTTGTAAAGGAGAAATGGGGGAACAAAAATGTAGTAGGCAGCAAATCCCTGCCTAGTCCCGCTTTCCCCTTGCGAGCCCTCGAAATTGGTTATTTAAAATTCTTCATTTAAGGGGTAAAAAGCACAAACTTTGACAAGCGAAATGAAGGGCAAGCAAGGGGTCTATGAAGTAAATTTTTTGTAACATATCCATAATTTAATTCTAGAGCACGAAAATAAAATACTAATAAAAATCGCTTCGTCCGGAACGGCAGGGTCGTCAAATGGCAAATAATTTTGTCAACCGAAATGAGGGTAAGGAGGGGTTCTACGGAGCCAATTTTTCTTGGCATAACTATTACTAGGTCAGAGATTATGAAAATCGCAAAATTTTCTAAATTGCTTCGGCAGAAAATGTATGGTCCTCAAAGGGTTAAACGCGTTTTTATGCGTTAACGGATATAGTTTTTTTATGAGTTAACGGATATAGTTAAGTCGAAAACACAGCTATTGTTAACAAACAATAACAACAACAAATAAAAAAATAAACCGTAAACTTTTATTACACTTTAAGGAAAACAGAACAAACTATGACTTAACACATCAAATGATAATGCAAGACTGGAAAAATTAAATAACATCCAAGAAATGACGTAAAAATGTTTGACGGTAATTTAATTTTTGGGGGTTTATTTAATCTTTAAATATTGAGATTATTTCATTACGAAAAAATCCCCAATGAAATAAAATTAAAACAGTTTGAATATTATTGCCTTTTCATTTTCTTGGGGGGTTATTCCATTTTTGGTGGTTACTTTATTTTGTTGAAAATAAGTTAAATATTGGGTGCCATTAATTATTTAAGTACGTAAGAAACTAGTTGAAAAATGTGGTTTCGGCCAAAAATTTGATTTTGTTAAAATAAATCACGCGGTTTTATCATCATAAAAATGAATAAGAAGCCAATATTATGGAATTGAACAGAGAAATTTATATTTCAGATGAAATGGCTCTGCGAAAAACGATCAAAACTAGGGTTTGGGGTTCGGGAATTCCCGAGAAAAGTTTGCCGGGAATTCCCGGGAAAATTATATATTTTTCCCGGGAAAACGGGAAATTTTAAAAATATTAAATTTTTTAAATTGTTTTTGTTTCGAATAGGATTTTTTAATTTTAGTCATAAAAAACATTTTAAACACCAAAACAAAAATGTCATTGTTAAAATCTTTTAAAAGGGAATACATTTATTTGACACACAAATAAAATCTTTGCCAAGTAATTAGGAGCATTTCAACTAATAAAGATTTTTCGCATAACTTATTCAAAATTTAAGTAGTAAAACCTGAGAACTTGGTAAAATATTTAAAAGAAATATGAAAAAAAAGCTTTGTTTCGTACAAATAATCGCCCTTACTATCTAAATTTTTCAAATGTATAATTTAGGTAAAGTCGACTTTAGTTAAAATATTGGGTGGCAGTATACCTTGACTTGGTTTATTTTTGGAGCATTCTAATTGGTTAATTTATTTTCAACCAATCAAAATATTTGAAAATATAAATATTTTTGTAAGGTTTTCATACACAAAATGAAAAAAACCGTTTGATTAAAAATAACGTCGACTTTAAATTTAAAATACTCCTTCACTAATGGTTAACGCTGGTATCTAAATTTGATTATCCGACATCTAAATTTGGTTCACAAAAAAAAAAAAAAATTGATGGTCATGCAACTTCTCTTGAAGAAAACAACAACAAAAATAACGTTTCAGCTAAAATTAGCAAAGTACCCAAGAAAAAAGTGTAAGCTGAATAGGCATTAAAGGTTTTATGGTAGGGCAAACATTTCCTGAAATGGTATCCAAATTAGCCGCAGTCAATCCGCACCATAACTAGATCTTCGTTTATTCGAGAAAGTTTTTATAATAAAAACCTGGAATTGCAAAAAAATGAAACCGATGTAAAGAACATTATATTAAATTACTACAATCATGTAAAAGATATCATGATAAAAGAAATATCGAGCATTATTTCTAACAATAGGAGATTTACTATAATCTTAGATGAATGGACAAGAATATCACAAAAGAGATATTTGAACATATGTATAAACGGAAATAATTCATTTTATAACCTGGGGTTGGTTTATATATCAGGAAGATGTAATGCTGATAGCAGATATCAGAATAATCAGGATGATATATCGGTTTTATGCTCAATTTGCAATATGTTCGAAGAAGAGAATTTAGTACATTTTTTGGGCCGTTGTTCAGCTTTTAGGGAATTTAGAATGTTTTATTTCGGAAAAGTTTTACTTGAAGAGGAAGAAGTTTTGAAAACACTTGATGGTAAAATAATAGAATGGAAGCCGTTAGCTAATTTTATAAAACACTGTATAAATTATAGGAATATGCTTATGCACACTCATAAAAAAAAGTTAGTACAAAAGTCTGCTAAACGCGTTCTAATTCAGTTGAACTAATTTTTCCTGTTGTTTTCGTTTAAATCCGTTGTTTAGCTAAAGTTGTCAGTTATCCAATTTTACCACAAAAACATATTACTCCTGTACTTGAACTAATTTTTCCTCCTGATATTTAGCAATTTTTTTATAAATGATTTTGACAATGTTATCAGCTAATATAGATAAATTTATTGGCAACTTTTTTAATATTTGTGTTTGCAAAGGAAAACGATAGGGGCGCTAGAGTATAGTGATTGATGGTGCTTGATGGTGAAGTGTGTATTTGTGAGTTTGCCGACCAATACAAATTAGAAAATTTCTAGCAGTGTTGCCAACTCTTGAAGGCAGGAAAGCACCGTGAGCATTGTGAAAACGGGTAAAAAGGGTAAAAATTTACTAAAAATGGGGTAAAAAAGCACGATATTATTTTTTTCAAAAATTTAAGTCAAGAATTTAAAAACACATTTTAGCTTTGTATAATCGTGTAAAAAGTGTTCAAAAAATAACCAAAAAGGGGTAAAAAAGCACCAAACTAATATTTAAAAATTTTGAAGTTTAAATATATCGATGTTGCTATTTAAAATTGTACTACAAACATTGTGAAAAAATGTATTTTTTGTTTAGTTCGTATTATTTTTTCAACTTTGACAGAAAATTGAAGAAAAATTTAAAAAAACGAGAACAAATACTAAAAATATAAAATGTACAAAAAGCGCTAAAAGCACTCCCAGAAATCTGAAAAAGCACTGTAAATACCCGCTTTTTTAAACGGGTATTTGTAAAAAAATCACCGGGTACGGGAAGGAAAAAAGCACCAAAAAATACCCGAAAAGCACTGAAATGGCAACACTGATTTCTAGTAAGTGTATTTTAATGTGTGCGATGAGTCATCACTGATGACGCTTACCAATACAAATAAAAATAATATGCGCTTGTTAGGAAAGTTCTAGTAAATAAAATAATATGATACGAACATGTTTTCTCTTGTTTCTGTTAGTCAGCAAAGGAACGCAAAAGAAAACGGTGGTATGCTGGACATTAACATTTCGCAGTTAAAATTGTATTTAAAAAATAAAATAATAGAGGTTTGTTTTATAATATAAACTTTAACATTTTCATCTAAATTCGACCCAGAGGTAGACGAAAAAAAGGAACCAAATAATACAACTCCAGCGGATGTTTAACATATTGGCAAGAAAATAAAAGTGATATATACCCAGTGTAGAAACGGTAATGACATATCATTATTTTTTGGACTACCAGTAATGACACCCACCTACCTTCTGCATTATTTTAAAACATATAATAATGAGTTACTGATAATGACTTATTTTTATCATTATTTCAAATAGAAAACAATTTTCTAGATTTTTTTGAAAATTTTTTGAAATCTATTTTTAGACTCAATATTTTTTAAACACTGGTAAGGATATATGTAACCATATATTTTTTGATTTTTTGTATGTTGGCGAGTAAGCTTACTTGTGTGCAGCAGGTCAATTATGTTTTTATCTATTAAATATTTCATGTCGATATAGCTCAGATGGTAGAGCTATTGACTGGCAATCTGTAGACCCAGGTTCGATTCCCGCACCAGCAAATTTTATTTAAAAAAAAAATACAATAAAAAATATTTTTTTTTAAATAATTTATTTTTTTGAAAATCTATTTTTAGACTCATTATTTTTGTCAGTACTGGTAAGCACATAGGTAACGATATATTTTTTGATTTTTCGTATGCTGGTGTGTAACCATAACTCATTATTTTTCGTGACATCGCCATATTAAGGTAATAAGAAATGTAATAACAAAAGTAACTAGTTACCATTACCAAGTATGTAGTTAAATAACCACATATCTGGTAATGATTTTCTACACTGGGTAGTGCAAATAGTGTTGTTGGATTGTGTAATTTATTCGAAAATAAAATTAACAATATTTACATTAATTTGTTTTTATTCAATTAATAACAAAAAGTGATCGTAGTTTTAGCAGCATGTTTTGCAGATTTCAACTGACCCACTTTCATTTCTATTAAACGAAAATTCTTCTAAATTTTTGAATGTTGACTGAATTTTTTACCTGTTTATAACCAACTAAAATTTAGCAGAAAACATGTGCTGATTTCAGCTGAGTAATTTTCATTTCCATTAAACAACATTTCTTAAAAATTATTGTATTTGAACTAACTTTTTTACCTAAAATTTAGGTCACCTAAATTTAGCAGACCATGATTCTCAACATCATTGAAATTTCTGCTGCCGCAAATTCAGGTACTATTTCCTGTTATTTTAGCAGAATTTTTAACTATTTGTACGGGCTTTTTTTTATGAGTGCATGAATTTAATTATTAAAAATTTGTAATATTTTTGCACAGCACGTAATTTATTTAAGATTTGCCGACCGACGACATCAAGTCATGGTCGAATGTTTGAACACCAATTATTGATTTTTGTAATATATATATTGCTGCATTATGAAAATAAAGAATACTACTACTAATGCTGATGAAATAAGAAGAATTGTAGAAATAAAACTAGAAGAGTTTTATTTGTCTTTGGAAAATAACATTGTGGCCACCATATATAATGGGCCAAGTGTGATGAAACGGTTTGTTTCCGACAGTCCAATAGTAGGTGCTTTCTGCTGGAATCATGCAATTCATTTGGCAGTGCTGCGAGTAATTTATGTGAAATCAAATGTTTAACATTCTGATATTTTTTACTTTGAATTCTTACTACACAGACTGCATTTGTACTGAAATAGTGTTTTTTTTTAACAAAAATTACTTATATAGGTGGTTTTCATTAACAATTTTGTTGAAAAATATATCCTGGGATCAAATTTTTTCATTCCCGTTTCCCGGGAAATAAAAAAGTCCGGGAAATCCCAAACCCTAATCAAAACCCAATTTCAAATTCCAACATAGGGGGTTATTTCATTATGAAACTTCTTTTCAGCCTTTATTTTTTTGAGGGTTATTTCGTAGCACCAATTTTATTACAAGTTGTTTTTCATTTTTGTGCAATTTTCTGGTACTTTTTATTTTTCCGATTATGAGACATTTTCTCATCGAAAAATTTAAACTTATTTCAATTTTAGAATGCGTGCCACTACTGACACGCGTGTCATAGTTTTGCCAGCTCTGCGATAGACCATAATGCATTAAAAAAATTAAGTCTCACGTCCGATAGAGTAATAACAAATAATGAAAAAAGGTACTAAAACACATTTTTTTCTTTCTGAAATTTTTGTCAGAGATGTATCATCAGTGAAGGGTTTGCCATAAAAAAGTCATTTTCGAAAAATCTTCCGATAGAGCGTACTGAATATGATCTCGATATGATCTGGTATTCTATATTTTTATTTTCTGGTTATTTTGAAATAAGTTATTTTATATTCCAGAAAAAAATATGCATGGTTTTAGCAGCACTGCAGAACTAGAAGTGTATTTTTAGTGCTACTTGTACCCAGAGATGGGCCAAAATTATTACCACTACATTTTTATTGCAATTACTTTATGTAAGGTAATGACAGTTTTATCTTCAATACAACTAAGTACATAAAGTAATGGTTTGATTTTCATTTCCATTACTTTTTTGAATTGTAATGAAAAAATTCATTAAGTGTAATGAAATAAAAAAAATCATTACTTTACTAAAAGCGATATACGATTGATTTTTTTATATAGTCGCGACTTTATTGGCAAAGTTATAAATTTTCATATAAAATATTGTGGTTGAGAAGCGCTTATGGGGTATTTTATACCTTGAGACCTCAAAATTGAAGCTTATTCGTTATTTGGGCTTTAAGCGACGAATCAGCATACCACGAATTTAAATTAAAGCACACGAAGAAAGAAAAGTATTAACCTTTGTATAAAAGTAACGGTAATGAAATCTCGTGTCTAATTTTGTAACGATAATTAAAATTAATTTCATTACAATTACTTGAATGTAATGGGAAATGAAAAAATACTTCATTACAATTACGTATATGTAATGGTAATGAAAGTAAGTAATTACTGACTTCCAACTCTGCTTGTTTCTTTCGCTTACAGGCAGAGCTACAAAATTGTCTATTTTTTGCTGGGTTGATATTAATTATCACTACAAAAAAATTCAAAAGCACAAAAAAATAATGTTGTTATAAATGTTAAATAATGTTGAAATTAATCCAATTGGATTAATTTGATGCAATTGAATTAATACCATCCAATTGGATTTATTTTACTTGCGGATGTAGGGTAAAAAATTATATAATTAACATGGATGGTAACCGAAACGATGCGGTTATCGGTAAGGGTAACGTTATTTTAGATTATTTCGGTAACGGTATTTTAAGGGTAACGCTGTTTCATTTACTTCGGTATCGGTATTTTAAGGATAACGGTTTTTTATTTATTTCGGTAACGGTATTTTAAGGATAACGGTTTTTTGATTATTTCGGTATCGGTATTTTAAGGATAACGGTACTCAGTTATTTCGATGCATCCCGCAATTTTTTTTTACAAAAAACAATCAAGATTAAAAACAGAACCAATTTATCATCTTAATGTACGAAAAATACTAAATATTACCACGTTCAATTACCAAAAACAGAAAATTAAAAATAATAGTGACGGTATTTTAGGGGTAACGGTATTTCATTTATTTCGGTAACGGTATTTTAAGGGTATTGATATCTCATTTATTTCGGTATCGGTATTTTAAGGATAACGGTATTTGATTTATTTCGGTAACGGTATTTTAAGGATAACGGTATTTCGGTTATTTCGGTAATGGTATTTTAGGGGTAACGATAGTCAGTTGAAAGGATTTTGAATCGACAACGGTATTTTAGCGGTATTGCCTGCCAACCCTGATAATTAATTTTAAGCACTAAGCCATTATAAATATTGGCAACTTTTATTTGGAGGAATATAGAATGGTATTCCATTTATATGAAAAAAATCCACATAAATCCTTGTTTTCGCGATTTCTAAAAAAATTTTGTCTACACTCATAAAAAAAGCCCGTACAAATAGTTAAAAATTCTGCTAAAATAACAGGAAATAGTACCTGAATTTGCGCCAGCAGAAATTTCAATGATGTTGAGAATCATGGTCTGCTAAATTTAGGTGACCTAAATATTAGGTAAAAAAGTTAGTTCAAATACAATAATTTATAAGAAATGTTGTTTAATGGAAATGAAAATTACTCAGCTGAAATCAGCACATGTTTTCTGCTAAATTTTAGTTGGTTATAAACAGGTAAAAACTTCAGTTAACATTCAAAAATTTAGAAGAATTTTCGTTTAATAGAAATGAAAGTAGAGTTTGCTGTTCGGTTTTAACCGAAACCGAAACCGCGGTTTTTGAGGTCTCAAAACCGAAACCGAAAACCGACAAAAATAAGTCGGTTTTTAGCAAATACTTAAAGCAATTAAAATAATTAAATAAATTACATATTATTGAGCCTAGAAAAGGCTTCAGCTCTTATTTTACACAATTCTGTATTTAATTGTAATGAATAATTTCTCCATTAAATATTGCTTTAAAGATTTTTTGTTTTTACTACTACAGATAATATAAGCTGAGGATTATAATTTTAGAAAAAAAACCACCAAAAGTCATGTACTTTAAGAGATATTGAGTTTCACGTATTCAGTTTAGATTTTCACTGATTATTTTTCAAAAAGTTTTATTTCGTAGTCCGCGAAATTTATTGTATAAAATTTCACCTTTATATTGTTTTAAACAAATTGCTAAATTCCAAATTTAAACTCTTTAAATACAGTTTAATCTGCCGAAAAAATAATAAAAAATTTAAATTTATAACGGTTTCTGCGTTTTTTTCCCCAGCAATGGTGTTATTGCCTTTATTCGAGTGAGATTTTCAATCGAACTTTAATAAATATCTTGAATGTATTAAAATATTTAATTGTTATACATAAATATTAAATTATTTTAAAACAATTCTATTAATATCACAAGAAAACCGAAAAATAACCGAAACCGCGGTTTTTATAATTTTGAAAAACCGAAACCGCGGTTTTAAAATTTTTCGGTTTTTAGCAAACTCTAAAATGAAAGTGTGTCAGTTGAAATATGCAAAACATGCTGCTAAAATTACAATCACTTTTTGTTATTAATTGAATAAAAACAAATTAATGTAAATATTGTTAATTTTATTTTCGAATAAATTACACAATCCAAAAACACTATTTGCTCTACCCGTGAAAAAACGATTAGATTTGATCAAGTTAGGTTTGATCCAATTGTACCTATTCATATTAGAGAGTGAGTAACAACGTATAAAATTTTTCTTTTCTTATTTGTTGCCTTATATAATCATACCTTAAAATATCTTTTCTCTTATATCACTTTATATGACATATACAAATACATATACTTGATCAAATTATCTCGTTTCAGATAAATTTGTATATTGCTTCAAACAACTCTTTATAAAACTAAATGTGACCCAAGAATATTTTAGATAAAATTATTTACTATCTCGAATCGAGCAAAATGTTTGCGGATTTAAATACAATTATATACTTAATAATTCAATACAAAATTAAAAAGCTGAGCTTATATGTTGTTACATCTAGGGTTTCTAATGACCCAGAATTTTTTCATTTCTGGGATAAATGAGACATACCAATGTCGCACTTTTTTAATTATATCTAATCTTAAATCTAATGAAAGAAATAAGAAAAGTAACTACACAGAGAAAAAATTATAGTTAAATCAATTACTATATCAGATTTTAATTAACATTTGATTTTTTACGAACACTTTGTAAATAAAGTATGAATATTAGGGCCAGTGTTATAGTCATCACTTAGTAGGATATTTTATTTAAGTAAGAAACTTTAAAACGAAATTTTATAATTGGTGGATATAATACTTATCAGTATTATAATAAATATGATTCTAGTTAAACTTTTTCATATATAAGTTAATGTGTTTTCCGATTTTGAAAATAAGCAGACAATTTTTTATATAAAAAGGAAAAAACCTGAGATTTGTGTGATTTCGAAGCTGTTTCTATCTTTGTAAACGTTGTTTGTGTATGATTTTAATTTTTTTCTTCTGTGTAGTTACTACTAACTGATAATGGATTGTATAACCTACACAGAGAGAAGTTTGCTGGACCAGTTTTAATGAAATTTTTTAGTAAAATAATAAAGTTTTTTTCACAAGGTATATGAAAAATTTCTTAAATTTAATGAAAACGCTTCATATATTTTATGAATTTAGATTTAATGAAGCTTTTTCATTAAGTGTATGAAACTTTTAATAAATAAAATGAATATTTTGATATTTTATCAAAAATTCCATTATTTAGTAAAAAGTTTCAATGGACGAGGCCTAGTGAAATTCATCGGTTTTGTGCAAAAATTTATTAATATTATTCAGATAATTCTCTCAGTTAATTAATTGGTTGTTTTCCTACACTATACATATTCATATAAACAAACAAAATTTAATGCAATTGAATAAGACACAAACCTCCGATAAAATTGGATGAAATTATATCAATTCAAATATCTCTTTTATTCGTTTATATACAATTTTATTAATCCATTTTCCGGATCAAATTTTATATAATTTAGTATGATACCAAATAAAAAAAGATATGCTAATGAATAAATTTTTTTTCACGGGTATATATAACTTTTATTTTCTTGCCAATATGTTAAATTTCCGCTGGAGTTGTATTATTTGGTTCCTTTTTTTTCGTCTACCTGTGGGTCGAATTTAGATGAAAGGGCTGAAATAAAAGAAAAAAATAACATATTTAATAGTATTCCCTTAAATAAATATAGTTTATATTATAAAACAAACCTCTATTATTTTATTTTTTAAATACAATTTTAACTGCGAAATGTTAATGTCCAGTATACCTCCGTTTTCTTTTGCGTTCCTTTGCTGACTAACAGAAACAAGAGAAAACATGCTCGTATCATATTATTTTATTTACTAGAACTTTCCTAACAAGCGACATATTATTTTTATTTGTATTGGTAGGCGTCATCAGTGGTAACTCATCACACACATTAAAATACACTTACTCAGTGTTACCATATATTTTTTTAGAAAAACTGTTGCTTTATAGAAAAACTGTTTTTCGAAAAGATTTTAAAAATCAGAAGAAATTCTGGGATCCCGAAGTATCTTCGGACTAAAATATTATCCCAGTGTCTCAATTTACAAAATATTGAGATTTTAATAATTTATGCCTAAATAGTAGACATTTATAGTAATCGACTTTTTGCAGAGCTTCCTAATTAAAGTTTTTTTAAAGCATTTTGGTCTCCTAGGCCCGAATCTGAAGTTAAAAAAGTTCATTGAATCACCCTTCCGAGATGTGACCCTTTTCAAATTTCAGCATTGTTTTAAAATTTTTTTCAAAAAAATATAAATTTCTAAATTATCCTTCATTTAGAAGTGATCTGAAAAGTTCGGCTAAAAATGTCCGTCGGATCTATGACGTGTCAGATATGGTTTAGCCAATTTTATTCCATACTAATTTTTGATGAAATTAGTTATAAACATTTTTCGTTTGCCATTTATCTTTCGATTTGTACCTAATTTTGTACGTATTTAAGGTTTTCAAATTATTATGCATAAGCACTTTTATATTTTCATTCTTAAATTTTAGTTAAAAAAATAATAAAAAAAAATTGTAAATGAAACAAATGTGCCGATTTACTATGAAAAACTGTAAAAAATCCATGAATTCAAAAAAAAACAGTTTTTTACATGAAGAAACTGGAAAACTGTTAGGCACCCAAAAAACTGTAAAAAAAACAGTTAAAACTGGCTATATGGCAACACTGCACTTACTAGAAATTTTCTAATTTGTATTGGTCGGCAAACTCACAAATACACACTTCACCATCAAGCACCATCAATCACTATACACTAGCGCCCCTATCGTTTTCTTTTGAAAACACAAATATTAAAAAAGTTGCCAATAAATTTATCTATATTAGCTGATAACATTGTCAAAATCATTTATAAAAAAATTGCTAAATATCAGGAGGAAAAATTAGTTCAAGTACAGCAGAAATATGTTTTTGTGGTAAAATTGGATAACTAACAAATTTAGCTAAACAACGGATTTAAACGAAAACAACAGGAAAAATTAGTTCAACTGAATTAGAACGCGTTTAACAGACTCTTGTACTAACTCACTTGCAGACTAAATTTTTTTAAAGAAAATTTTGTTGTTTTATTCATACCAAGTAAAGTAATTATCAGTGAGTAGATATCTACCGTGTAGACCAGGGCTGGCAAAACTATGACATGCGTGTCAGAAGTGGCACGCGAATGAATTTTAGGTGGCACGCGACGTTGTTGAAATTTTCAAAAAATTTAAAATATTGGAAGACCAGCAAAAAATTCATTTAAATGTTAAATTTCTCTACAAAAATGTGTGTGATTTAACTCCATAATGGTGAAATTTTTCATAGAGAAATATTCGATTATTATAAAATTCTGGCAAAATTTCTAAAATTCTAGATTGACAGAAGTTTAAATGTTTCGATGAGAAAATGCGTCATAATCGGAGAAATAAAAAGTACCAGAAAATTGCACAAAAATGGAAAACAACTTATAAATAATAAAATTGGATCTAAAAAATTAAGTTTTTTTTTAAGGGACAATATATGCTACAAAAAAACCCTGAATGAAATAAAGGCTGAAAATAAGTTTCATAATGAAATAACCCCCTATGTAGGAATTTGAAATTGGGTTTTGATCGTGTTTCGCAGAGCCATTTCATCTGAAAAAGAAATTTCTCTGTTCAAATCCATAATATTCGCTTTTTATTTATTATTATGAAGATAAAAACCGCGCGATTTATTAAAAAAAAAAATTTTTTTTGCCCGAAGCACATTTTTCAACTACCCAGGTGGAAATTGGAGACGGTACAAAAAACAAAGCATTCTGAAAGCGTTTGTTGTCAATGGTACAAAAAAAGAAGCGTTTTCACAACGTTGATTCCCAATGGTACGAGAAAAAAACATTTGAAAAACATTATTTTGGATTGCTTTTCGAACGTTCACAAACAGTATTTTAGGAGTGCTTTTCATAAAAAATTTACAACCGTTTGTGAAATATAAACACTGTTAAAACATTGCTTTACAGCGTTTTCCTAACGTTTGCAAAAAGTACTTTAGCAGTACTTCTTTAAAAAAAAATATATAGTTAACCGATTATTTAAAAAACACTGCCAAAACATTGATTTAAAGCGCCTTCAAAATGTTCGAAAAAGTGCATTCCAAGCACTTTTTTTTACAAAATTGTCTGCAGTTAAACAAAAAATGCAATTAAATCAGTGGTCGGTAGTAAGAGAGAATGTGAATGTATTGGGTGTCTTTACACTGTGAGAAATTATTTTATAATTTTTAAATTTATATTTGTAATTAATTGTAATTTATTTCTTAATGAAGAAATGAATTAATGAATGTATGCATGCATGAATGAATGAATGCATGAATAAAAGTAATAATAAAATACAAATAATTCATAATAAATTATGAAATACAAAACATCATAATATCTTAAGAATTAAGGTTCAAAGCAAAAAAGAGCAATAATAACAAAAGGATAAAAATAGCATTGTTAAATTAGTTGATGTTAGTCTAAGTTGAATTGTTAATAACAAATTGGATTTGCTTTCAACAGTCACATAAGTAGACGATAATCAAAATATTAACCCACTCAAAGGCGAAAGGCACTGATGATGGCTTTGTAGCGAAAGCCGAAAATGCGCATTCTGTCTTGCTGGTCTTATCGAATTCTTTCAAAAAATTTTTATTCTTTTTAATTTACTTGTAAAAATTGTATCACCTTTCTTTGATTTGAAAATAATTTAAAGAAAGTGATATTAATTTATGATCTAGAGTCAAACTAAAATAACATTCATTTACTTAAATAACAGATCAACTAAAACATTTCTCCCCCATTCAAATTTTATTAAACATATTATTTAAAAAATATTTACTTTTTGTGTATAAATTATTTATTCTTAAAAAAAGTATTCCATTAGTTAGTAAATTTAAATGAATGAATTAAAGAAATAAAAATAATTCATAATAAATTTCCTGTTCTCGTGTAATTGTAAAATTTTAAGAGTGTACTATTTTTCTAAAATTTCTTAAACAAAGCGACATGAAACTGCTTTGTTGAAAGCTACCATGCTACTAAATGTAATATTTTTATTTGTTATGCTCTTAGTTGAGAGTTTTGTTGCCATTCGTGTTGTGTACGTGTGAAAAGCCGATTATGATCGGCCACTGGTGGCTATGGGTGCCGACCACTGAGTTAAATCCATATGTCAAAATGTTAAAAAAATTTTTTTTTTTAAATATAATTTTAATTATATTTTATTATTTATGTAAAAGAGTTATAGCAATCATTATTTATGCAAAAGAGTTATAGCAATTGTCTCATTATGACACTGTAAGAATATACTTAAATCGCACTAATTGTATACTAATATCAGCATAATTTTCATTAAATTTTTTAACGTTAAACAATCCAATTTATTTTGATGAAAGTGGATACTTAAAAACATCAGTTATTTCATTATAAATTTGATTATTTAAAAAAATATCAACACAATTGTGTTTACAATGTTTAATCCCAAAAATTTCATTAATTACTAGAATATTTCCATTACTGAGTAGGTATTCTCAGGGTGAGATGAAGTGAATTTAAAACCTTTAATATTTATAAAAGAAAACGCCACTTTTGATTCTGAGGATTCTAAAATCTTTTCAAGAGAATATTTTGTATTTTTGAACAGTGGATATACCAACGGGATATTTGGTGAGTTTTTGTTATGAAAAATGTGCAATTTTCTTCGAATTTGTCCAATAGGATTTTTGGGAGATTTTACAATTGATTTTATAAAACCTAAACTGTTTTCAAAATCGAATGCCGAAAATTTTGATATAAGACTCCAGTATTGACTACGTCATCCGCGATATGAATAAGATTATGAATGCTCATCGTTTGCGAATTTGGTCCAAAAAAATGTGGCATAAGTTCAAAAAATTTCTTTGAAAGTTGTTTAACATAATCAGATTTACGTTGCTAATATACTAGACGATAAAATTCTACGCTAGTTTGACGATTGAAGAAGCATTTTAAAGTTTTTTTTTGCAAGGCTTTGAAAACGTTATAAAATACCACCCTCACACCGTAAATCATGGTTATCATTTGGGGCGTTGTCAAAACGCTTTAAACCTGTAAATCGGTATATTCTGAAAACGCTTGTACCACCTTTTAAAATGCTTTTAAAACGTTTTCGCGATCGTATTTTTCCACCTGGGTAGTTTCTTACGTACTTAAATAATTGATGGCGCCCAATAATTTAACAAAATAAAATAAGAACCAAAAATGGAATAACTTTCCAAAAAAAAAATTAAAAGGCAATAATCTTCAAACTGTTTTAATTTTATTTCATTGGGGATTTTTTCATAATGAAATAATCTCAATATTTAAAAATTAAATAAACCCCCAAAAATTAAATAACCGTCAAACATTTTTGCGTCATTTCTTGGATGTTATTTAATTTTTCCCTTTGGGTTATTTCATGAGGGTTATCTGCGATGATTTTTTTTAAGAGAAATTATCCAAATTTTAAAAATTTTTAAAAAAGGACTTTTAAAAGACAACTAAAACGGCACTTTTTCATTCTTAATGTAAATTTTTATGAAATTTGTACTAAAATACATTTCTTTAACGCATTTTGAAATTATTAAATTTGTTTTATTTGTCATTTACCTGATCTACAACTTTTTTTCTGTCGTTTCGTTAACTTAACAATAATTGTCGGAAGTTAACTATATTATTTAACGACAAAATTCGGTAGAAAATTTTACGGATTCAGTTTTAACGACAATTGTAGTTAATTACCGAATTTCGACAATCTAAATACCGATTTTTGTCGTTAAAAAGTTACAGAATCGCACTACAGGAGCAATAGTCCATTAACGTTATAGCTTTAGTTCCAAATATATCCGATACGGGGCATAGAAAAGCGCCAAAAATAGCATAACAATAATTTTCAGTCATATCTCCATGTCCTCAAAAAGTTTTGTTAGAAAATCTACAGCGGTTCAAGTTTGGTCGTCAAAGGGTTAAACAAAATTAAAAAAAAACCTTAAAAATTAGGTGAAAGTGTGTCGGTTTGTACAAAATTACAATTTTTAATCACCAGTTTCTCTCGAAAATATACCTTCTTTGCAATGGATTAAGATCTACTAAATTATCTTAAACAAAGTGACTTTTTACAGTCATAACTAAGAGTGAATTTTTTCTTAAATTTACTTAAGACAAAAAATTTCAACAAAATTTCTGACTTAAGAAATATTTAAGACAAAAAATAATATTTAAGAATATTTTAGAATATTTCAGGTAAAAAAGATAAAAGAGTAATTTGTTTGAGTAGTTTTGGTCAAGTAACTAAACTTAAGAATTACTCGAACTCGAAATCAAATGTTGGCAAAACACTTTTTGCCATTAAATTAAGTACTGCCAAAGCTCTTTGATGCTCTTTTTGCCAACGTTGAGAAAGCGTTCTAAAAGATAATTTTTATGGTTGTAAATTTTGTAAATTAAGTATTGGCACTTTTTGTCAACGTTGGGAAAATGTTCTAAAACAGGGGTATTTTTACATATATGGAATCACATATACATCCATCCTTCGGGAAAATAATGTAATTTTCTTCTAAATATATTTCGATATTTAAAGCACTGGTAATGTATCGTGAATACCCTCAATTTGAAATGCTAAAATGAGCAGGGTTGGCAGGCAATACCGTTATCGATTCAAAACCCTTTCAACTGACTACCGTTACCCCTAAAATACCGTTATCCAAATAACCGATATACCGTTATCTTTAAAATGCCGTTACCGAAATAACTGAATTACCGCTACCTTAATTATCGATACCCTTAAAATACCCTTACCGATAAAAATGAAATACCGTTACCCCTAAAATACCGTTACCGATATTTTTAATTTTCTGTTTTTGGCAATTGCATTGGATTATTGAGTATTTTTCGTACATTAAGTTGGTAAATTGGTTCTGTTTTAAATTTCGTTTATTTTTCATAAAAAAAATTGAGGGATGCATCGAAAAAACTGACTACAGTTATCCTTAAAATACCGTTACCGAAATAACTAAAAAACCGTTATCCTTAAAATAACGATACCGAAATAAATGAAATAGCGTTACCCTTAAAATACCGTTACCGAAATAATCTAAAATAGCGTTACCATTAACGATAACCGCTTCGTTTCGGTTAGCATCCATGAAAATGAGCAGTTAAAATGAAAAAATAAGGCGTTAAATTTCATTAAAATCCTTATAAAAAAAAAATATACACTTAAGTTTCTTTTTATGCGGATTTGAAGTTATGCGGTTTTAAAATCGACTTGCGTTGCGTTTTTTTCCAACTTTTATAATACTTTTTATTTAATTTTTGGCCATTTTTAGCATTTTTAAATATTGACATAACTCATTTTTCAAAATAAGAAAGCTTTTTGATTTATTTCTTATCGATACCATAGATTCAATACTCTATATCTGCAAAAATACAATTGTTCAGGAGAGCAATAAAACTACACCGAAAAAATTCCGTAGTCGCATAGTTAAAGGATTCCATAGTTGATTTTAAAAAAATATTAAACAACTACGATCGTCATAAATAGCCAGGGTTTTTGTTGAGAGCTACAATATTTATTAGTTATTATGAATACTACTAGTGCTTAGAAAATGTCAAATATATTAAAAAAAGAAACAATCAAATATTTTATTTTTAAAATTTTTCAAAAAATATTGTAAGGAAATTTTCATTTTCATATTCATAGCTTCTGCAAATAGAGTGTAATAAACCCTGTAGTAATTTAATGGTAAGAATTTCTAATTTTCTTGGAAAAATATATGAAAGTTCATGATTGTTTTTATTTTCCAGATTTTAGAATACCAAGAACACCATCTTAATAAAAACCAAAGGAGGAATGTTTTGAAAACAAAAACCGATAGCAAGAGAAATAGCAAATCTTAAATACAAATATTTTTTATGTGTAAATTAAAAGAGTGTTAAAATAAAAGTGCTCAGAAAATAATGTACAATTTTTATTTGGTTTTTATGGCTATTTTCCACCAATTGCAATTTTATTTTGTTTTTACTATCATATCGTTTCAAGTACCTATATTCCTAGTTAATTTGCTTATATTCAGAAAACTTAGTTGACAACAACTAAATCAATTCAACTATATATTAGTTAGGGGTATTTCACCTATGAGATAGTTGAAATTTTCGTTATAATCAACTTCGAAATTTTTAGGGTGTAGTTCACTTTCTTATAAGATTTTTTTGCATCAATCTGTCTTCTAGAATATTATTTAAAAATAGCAACTTGTTCCTATATATACTTATCTTGAAATTATTTGCGTTATTTACGTCGCTAATGCAGATATAGAGTTCAGAAATAAAATTTTTATATAATTTTATGATAATACTAGCAGATATGTAGTTTTGATAGATATAAAAAATATGCATTATTAGGAACAAATGATCATGTAAATCTCTCTATACTTTTGGTGGAAAACAATAGTATGTGCCTCCAAACATCAACGAACACAGAATTGTTAATCAAGGATGAAAAAGTCTCATTATATTGAAATTAATAATCCAAGAACTTTTATATCCATATCTTATTCCAAAAATTAATGGTTAGTTTGGAAAAAAAATGCGAAAAAAATTTTCCAAAAACAACAAAGTTTGCATTATTATATTCGTTTGCAAAATGTTAATCGCTGATTAAGTTTCTTAATTCATTTTCTGCGGCATAAATCCTTTTATTCATAATCCGCCATTATTTGAAACTTTTTCAATGCGGTGTATTTTAACTCATAATCCAAGACTATTACACTCATATCTTGCAGAAAGTTTGGTGGTTAGTTTGCAACAAAAAAAAATGCGAAAACACCCAGTCAGAAATCGCCAGTGGTACAAAAAATCAAGCACTGGCATACCACTGGGTAACCACGGTGTTAAAAGTAAATGACTGGCAGAACACTCATTTGGGACGCTTTGCCAGCGTTTGCGAAAAGCGTTTTACCAGTATTTTTTTTACAAAAATTTCGGTGGTTTAAAAAAAACCACTGGCAAAGAATTGGCTTAGAGTGATATGCCAAGGTTTGCAACCAGTGGTTATCCAGTGCTACCTAGCCAATGCTACCAGGCGTACAAAAATCAATTCACTGGAAAACCAATGATTTTATAAAAATGCTGACGCTTCGTTAAAAAATGTTTGTAGTCGGAAGGTTCCGAGTTCAAATCCGGTTGCAAGCAAAAAAATTTTTTGGAATTTTTTTTAATTTAAAATTTTTTTTGTTTTATAAAATCAATTTTTTTGTTTGTGGGAAAGCTCCTTCAAGACCAACTTTTTTTTGCCCTCCCAACACTGGCATACTAGTTACTAAAAATTGTTTGCCAGTACTAGCATTTTGGCACAGCCAGTAGTTGTCCAGCTATTATCACTAATTTATGTGTTTAGCCATCAAATATTATATGTCTCGTTAGCTCAGTGGGTAGAGCAATCGTCTGCCAATCTGATGGCCTGGGTTCAAATCACGGCAGGACCAAAAAAAATACATATGAACTTTTTTTAAATTTTATTTTGGAAAATATATTTCCAGACCACCTATTTATTGGTTTTAACAGCGTCTTGCCAACGTTTAAAAATTTGTTCCTCCAGTACTTCTCCGGGGCTTTTTGAACAGCCGGTCCTTTTGTCTAATGATGTTATCATTTTGGGAATTGGAAAGCACTTTTTGCCAGTATTTGTACCACCTGCTAAAGTGCTTTACCACCGCTTTCCCGTTTGTATTTTTCTGACTGGGCAATTTTGCGAAAAGGGTAATTTTACACCAATATATTCGTTTGCAGAATGCCAATAGTTGATTAGCTCTTCTAAGCTTTTTCGCATTCCGCCGTTATTTAGTAATTTTTTAAGTGCGATTTCTTAAAATTTATAATCTAGGGATTGCAAAAAAATCACAAAAAGGAAATTTTTTCCATTAATATATTTCCTTACAGAATGTAAATCGCTGACTAAGATTTTTAATACAATTTTTGTACCATAAAGACTTTTTTTTCGCGTTCCGCTATTATTTTTCAAATTTTCGAGTGCGGTTTTTTTAAATTTATAATCTAGGGACTATAATACACATTTCATAAAACAAAGTTTGGTGGTTAGTTGCAAAAAAGAAAAAAATCGCGAAAAATAAAATTTGCAAAAAGCTAAATTTTTGCATCAATATATTTGTTTGCAGAATGTAAATCGCTGATTAATTTTCTTAATTCATTTTTTGTAACATAAAGCCTTTTTCGCCCTTTTCCGCGATTATTTTGCAATTTTTTAAGTATGGTTTTTTTAAATCTTTAATCTTGGGAATATAATACCAATTTCCACACCAAAATTTGGTTCTTAGTTTGCAAAATAGAAATCGCGAAAATATTTTCAAAAAGGAAAATTGCATCATTATATTCGTTTGCAGGATCTTAATCGCTGATTGAGCTTTTAAATTATTTTTTTCTACCATAAAAGCCTTTTTAGCGTTCGGATATTATTTTGCAATTTTTTAAGTGCAGTTTTTTTGAAATTTATAATCTAGGGACTATTATGCACATCTCCTAAAATAAAGTTTGGTGGTTAGTTGCAAAAAAAAAAAAAATATATATATATATATCCAAAAAAGATATTCTCAAAAAACTTTTATGTGTACCTTATAGAATTCAAATAATTTAAATTTATATGCAGATATAGACTTCTGTATTTGAAAATAAATTTGTTTGTAGATATGGGAAAATGTAAAATGTTCAAAAAAGTGGCAAAGAATGGGTATTTTGCTTCCAAAATTATATCGTAGATGGATATAATATCAACAATGATTTTTCCATCAAAAACTCATTTTGGCCAAAATTGCAGATATACCCAGCAAAATCTTTCATTACCAAATAAGTGGTTATATAATAGAAATTCATAGCTCCGCACAACTTATTTTTTGGCGTCTAAACTCATTATTTTTGTTTGGCGTGGTCGTTTTTATAAGTAGTCACGCTTACCCGCTCGCTTACGAAAAAATGAGAAATAAGTAGTTATGAGATTTTGAATAATAAGTGGTTACACACATGCTTACAAAAATTTTAATTATAAGTGGTTATCCAACTGCTTACTTGATTCTTAAAAATAAGGAGTTAAGCAAATACTATTAGCTTAAGGAAATACATTCAGAAAAATTTAAGTTTTCTCTAGTGTGTAATTTTAGGACTCGTCATAAAAATTTAAACATAAAACATATTTACATATAATAAATAAAAATGTATAAAATTTAACTGTGTAAAAAGAACTTATTTAAACTATTACGAGTAAGTCATTATTTTATATTTAGAAACAATGAATACAATAGGTCGTTATTAGGAAGTCATTATTTTATATTATAAAATAATGCAAAAGGTAATGATATATCATTTTTGGTAAAGCAGACAGTAATGAGGTGCTGGGTAGAGTATTGAACATAGGGTCTCGTTATGCTATGTGTACAGTAGACTTGTCCAAAAAAAAAAGGTGGAATTTTCAAGCTCCACAACCCTATAAATATGCCACTTTGAAAAAAAATGTGGTCTGATCCAATAAATCACCAAAAAAAGTTTTGTTTAGAGGTAGCACATCGCAATTGAAGTTTCGAGGTTGTACTTGTTCTATTATTTTTAATTAATTAAAAATAATGGAAAAAATGAGAAAAATTAAATATAATTATTATGATCGCGACATATTAAATCTAATATATTTTTAGGTGTACATTACGAATATGAAATCAAAATTGAAATCGGAGTCGCGGATTTCGCGAAATTTGAAAATTTCATACAAAAAATGTTCAACTTTGATCAGGATGCTTTCTTATATTTACCAATATGAAAATTTCGTTTTTGCATTAATATATATATGTGGAATGTCCTATTATGTGAGATAGGGCTTTTGGTAGCAATAAAATTATAGAAAGCTAAATAATAGCGAAATATTAAAAAAAGTCAAATTTTAAGTTAATTTGCAAGGATATCTGTTACCCTTTTTAAAATTAAAATCAGTGTTATATATAATGAAGGCCCTTGGTAAGTAAATTGCAAAAGTATAACAAATTGGATTTTTCGATAACACCGTTTACAGTAGAGTGCCCAAAAAACCGGCCATTTCAGAAAACCGGTTTTCGGTTTGTTCGAAAATTAATATTTTTAAAAAACCGGTTTCGGTTACGTTTTCTTCCAAAAAACCGGTTAAAACCGGTTTCGGTTTTTTTTGTTATACATACAAATAAACATGTACAAATAAGGAGTGAGATCATAAAAATATTAACACACATAAAGTTAAATAAAAAACAAACCACTGAATTTTAAGACTTTTAAGACTTTTAAGACAAACCACTGAATTTTAAGACTTTTAAAAAGTCTTAAAATTCAGTGGTTTGTTTTTTATTTAACCTTATGTGTGTTAACATTTTTATGATCTCACTCCTTATTTGTACAGGTTTATTTTTATGTATAACAAAAAAAAAACCGAAACCGGTTCTAACCGGTTTTTTTGGATGAAAACGTAAGCGAAACCGGTTTTTTTTAAATATTAATTTTCGAACAAACCGAAAACCGGTTTTCTGAAATGACCAAATTTTTATTAAATAATATTTAGTACAAAATCAAGCAAAAAAAACCGCATGGAATTCTAACCACTACGAACATAGTTATCCACTTTTTCCGGAAACCCTCCCATTAAAGCTTTTATGATAGTTTCCGTCACCTTTTTAGAGCAGGTGGTCCATCTACGTTTAAAATATTGCATGTCCTGGGAGACCTTTTTTGTGCCCTTTAATTCTCTTTTAAGAAGACCCCAATATCTCTCCACTGGCCTGAGCTCCGGGCAGTTTGGTGGATTTGCCTCTCTTGGTACAAAAACCACATTATTATCATTATACCACTCCAGCGCTTTCTTGCTGTAGTGACAAGATGCTAAATCGGGCCAAAAATAAGTGGATAAATTGTGCTGACTCAAAAATGGAAGAAGTCTCCTTCTGCAAATATTCCTTGATATAAATTTCGCAGTTTATAGAGCCAGATGTCGCAAATGACTGGCTTCTTTGGCCGCAGCTACATATGGCTTGCCATACTATGAATTTTTTCGGGAATTTCGTTTGCTTTTTCGACCTAAATTTTTCCGCAACATTTCCTCGAACATCGGAAACATAAAATTCTTGACCAGGGAGCTGCGAAAAATCAGCCAAGACATAAGTTTCGTCGTCCATTACACAACAGTTGTATTTTTGTATATAATTTGATTTCAATTTTCGAGCTCTGGTTTTGGCCTCCAAATTTTTAAAAGCTTTTCTATCGGGATGTTTTTGAACTTTGTAGGACTTTAGTTCTACCTTACGTTTCATTTACGTACAAAAAAGTCCGAGCATTGGGCTAACCGAGCTGTTTTTCTGCCAGATGTGTTATGAGTTCTCCTAAGGATGCTTTTAACTTTATATACCTTACCAATGTTACGATAACCAGTCCTTGTTCCTGTTCCCGGCTTCCTTTCAATTGTTAGGTGTTCCAGATACCTTTTTACCACTTTTGAAACTGTTTGGCGGCATACATTAGTTTATTTGGCAATTTTTTTGTATGTCCGTGTTTGGTTTTGTTGAAAATATTCAATTATTTTTGAACGCACTTTTCTTTCATCGTCCATTCTGTAAAAAATTGCTAATTAAAACCCATGATGTAAATTAATTTATTAACTGACATATTTTTAAAATGTAAACTGCCGGAAAAAAAATATGAGAAGCTTTAAACCAAAGTTATAGGCAAAAAATGTGTGTTAACATTTTTATGATCTCACTCCTTAGCAAAAAAGCTAACAAAAATTAGTTAAAAGCGCCCTCCAGAAACAGCTACTGAAACTAATTTATGATTAAAATAGGTACTTTCCAACTAATTTATGCGACCAAACATTTAAAAAGCGCTAAAAATCATTCCCAGGTAGAAATTGCCGACGGTACAAAAAACAACGCACTGGTAAAGCGTTGCTTTACAATGCAACAAAAAAAAGCATTGCAAAAGCACTAATTTAGAACGCTTTGCCAACCTTTGGAAAGAGTGCTTTCCCAATACTTGTTTTACAAAGTTTACCACTGTTTATAAAAAAAAACCACTGGCAAAACATCGGTTCAAAACGATTTGCCAACGTTAGGTAAAAAGACTTTGCCAGTGCCTGTTTTACAAAATTTACAACGGTATATAAAACATACCACTGGTAAAACATCGGCTTAAAACGAATTGCCAACGTTTGCTAAAAGGACTTTGCCAGTACATACTTGTTTCACAAAATTTACGACTGTACATGAAAATACTACTGGCAAAATATTGGATTGCAGCGCTTTGCCAACATTTGCAAAAAGGGTTTTGCCAGTACTTGTTTTACGAAACTTACGACTGTATGTAAAAATACATAAACTGATCACTTAATGTTCACCCTATTTAAGTATACTTAAATAGGGTGAACATTAAGTGGTATACCAGTTTTCAAGTCTATTGATAAAACTGGAAAATTGTTCTTAGGGAAAAATTTGTGTGAAAATCTATTGAATTTGTAGTTTTAAGCAGAGATGTATTCGCTTATTAGATACAGTGCTGCTATACTAAAATTTACGTTTCTCTTTTTTCGGGATTGGGATTTTACAGATTTCTTCATGAAGAATTGAATAAAAAACCGCCCAGTCAGAAATCAATTCACTGGAAAACCAATGATTTTATAAAAATGCTGACAATTCGTTAAAAAATGTTTGTAGTCGGAAGGTTTCGAGTTCAAATCCGGTTGCAAGCAAAAAAATATTTTTGGATTTTTTTTAATTTAAAATTTTTTTTGTTTTATAAAATAAATTTTTTTGTTTGTGGGAAAGCTCCTTCAAGACCAACTTTTTTTTGCCCTCCCAACAATGGCATACTAGTTACAAAAAATTATTTGCCAGTACTAGCATTTTGGCACAGCCAGTAGTTGTCCAGCTATTATCACTCATTTACAGTGTCGCCATTTCAGTGCTTTTCGGGTATTTTTTGGTGCTTTTTTCCTTCCCGTACCCGGTGATTTTTTACAAATACCCGTTTAAAAAAAGCGGGTATTTACGGTGCTTTTTCAGATTTCTGGCAGTGCTTTTAGTGCTTTTCTACAGTTTATATTTTTGGTATTTGTTCTCGTTTTTTACATTTTTCTTGAATTTTCTGTCAAAATTTAAAAAATAATACAAACTATACAAGAAATACATTTTTGCACAATGTTTGTAGTACAATTTTAAATACCAACTTCGTTACATTTAAACTTCAAAATATTGAAATATTAGTTTGGTGCTTTTTTACCCCTTTTTAGGTAATTTTTTGCAACTTTTTTACACGATTATTCAAAGTTAAAATGTGTTTTTAAATTCTTGATTTAAATTTTTCAAAAATTTAATATCGTGCTTTTTACCCCATTTTTGGTAAATTTTTACCTTTTTTACCCGTTTTCATAATCCTCACGGTGCTCTCCTGCCTTCAGGAGTTGGCAACACTGCTCATTTATGTGTTTAGCCATCAAATATTATATGTCTCGTTAGCTCAGTGGGTAGAGCAATCGTCTGTCAATCTGACAGCCTGGGTTCAAATCACGGCAGGACCAAAAAAAATACATATGAACTTTTTTTAAATTTTATTTTGGAAAATATATTTCCAGACCACCTATTTATTGGTTTTGCCAGCGTTTTGCCAACGTTTAAAAATTTTGTTCCTCCAGTGCTTTTCCGGCGCTTTTTGAACAGCCGGTCCTTTTGTCTAATGATGTTATCATTTTGGGAATGGAAAAGCACTTTTTGCCAGTACTTGTACCACCTGCTAAAGTGCTTTGTCACCACTTTCCCGTTTGTATTTTTCTGACTGGGCGTTGATCTAAAATACCGATTGGCAGAGCACTTATTTTACTATTGTTACCAACGCTTTGCCAACGTTCGGAAAGATAAACGGCCAACCGATGATCGACGTTATCATTTCAAGGTTGACCCAGTACTTTAATTTTCGAAAAACGGACGCTCTGCCAGCACTTGTACCACCATATACAGTAATTTGCCAACGTTTTGCCGTTTGTATTTTTCTACCTGGGTTATTATGGTAAAATATAATTTAATATCACATTATTATAAAAATAATAACAAAACATTTAAATTAGATAAAATTGTGTCAAATTAAAGGTTTTACCATAAAGAAAAACGTCAACTATCGGCTTTTTATAAAAAGCACTAACCGAAAATAATGCGAGTTTTGGGAGATACAAAAGCGCTAAAGATAGCACGACCAGATTCAATTAGACAAAAATTTAAATTTTAGTTAATTGCAAAGGACATTTTACACTGCTGAAATCAGAAAAACATTACAGAAAAACAATTACATTTCCAAAATTTAATTTATCCCGAGTAAAAATAGTTATATAGGAAATTATATAATTTAATATGGACTAATATGTTTATATATAGTCAAGTGTAACACTATATCTTTGCGGATATAATTATGTATAGCTTTAAATTTTTCAAAAATTTCTTATATGATGTCATATATAGATCAGTATAAATATACATGTCCCCATATATATTTATATGTGCCATATCTATTTACATATGCTATGACAATTTTAATAAATCGTCATATATAATTAAAAATGGCTTTATCGGAAATTATATAAAGTTTTATATAGCTCAATGTTCATTTTTTTTCTAAGTTGTTTTAGATATGTTTAAGTATAGCGCAATGTAAATAAAATTCTATGTTTTTTTGAGATATACAGTATTGTTCGAAACCTAAGCAACTTTTCCTAATAAAGTAATCAAAGTCCTACATATTCTTTTTAAATTGGTTTATACAAAATAACACTTTTAATTTTTATTTTGTTATGTGCCTACATTCTAATAATAACAAGAAAAATTTAATTCCATTTCCTTGCCAGTAAAAAAAAAAACAAAAATGAAATTGACTCCATATATTGCTGTTCGAAACTTAAGCAACTTTCAGTACTTCCTATGATACCCTTTCTTGCATATGACCTCCGCACATAGTTTTGCCATATAATCTATTAGATTTGATAGTGTTATGGTTGGTATTGATTCCCCCTCTGATTTTAAGCAATTAATCAGCTCCCGCTTATTACTAAAACGGCGAGTTCCGTCCCTGCGGTTCAAAATGCCGAATAGGTTTTCTATGGGAGTCAAGTCTGAAGTTTGAGCTGGCCAATCCAATAATTGAATCCCATTAACAGGTAACCATTCTTTGACCCACTTTGACGAGAGTTTGGGTCATTATTACGCTGAAACACCCATAGAAGTGGCATTTCCAATTCAGCATATTGAAGCATGTGTTTATGATTCAACATTATAACTCTTAAATTCCTTGTAAACCTTGTATAAATACAAGCCATATTTTTATGTATGGAATTTGACATTAAACTCATAAACATACCAGGTTTACACAGTTTACGGGTAGAATACAAGTTTATATGAGAAGGATTGGTAACAATTATGTACAACTTCTTCTAAATTTATATTTAAATTTTTAATTCTTAACTTGAGGGTGTTATTTTTCAGTACTTTTTAATAGTTTTTGTTTTGATCTTGAAGTATGAAGCGTTATAAAATTATGTCTTTCTACATCAAATTAGATATAATTATATCGGGTCAAAATCCGGATAAGAGTCTATATGATTCAATATATTTAGATCTTATCCGATATAATTTTATCCACCATTTTTCGGATCATAGCATATCTCCAATTATATTAAATAAGATATCATTACATATAACATCATATTATTTTTTTTACCCGGGTATATATTTTTTTAAATGGGAAGACAATCTACTCTTCTGAAAACAGCAGAAATACTATTTATTTTCGCTATTTGAAGTCTACTTATATTCAGCAAAAACGTATACTTATTTTAGCAGGATAGAATGTTATTTGAATCAAACTAAAATTTATTTAAATATAACTAAAATTTTTGTACATTTAGCAGTTGTTATGAAACCTTCTTCCGAGCTGTTGCCACCCGGCTATCATAGTGGTCGTAAGTCCTCAACCCGTTGCTCGAAGGACTAACAGAAAAAAAAACTATTGTAACGATGGACTAAAATCACCTGACAACTAACAAATAACACGAAAGATACATAGAGAATTTGATGGTATTTCTCCCTCTTCACCCACCCAACCTGGTCACCTATGAACATCTTTATAGTAACCCCTACAAGGTACACCAACTTACCATATTCAACACCAATTCTTACGAGTCCATTGTCCCTTCATTTTCCCCCCAACACAAATAATTAGCACGACATAATTTCTTTTTAAAGTTTAACTAAAAAAAAATAAACATTTATTAAATAAATAAAACTTAAAATATACATATGAAAACTCTAATAATATTTTCTTTCTTTTCTTTTGCTTTCCCAGGACCTATGGGGCTTTACGGCTGCAGGAATTACCCGCCAAAACAAAACAACAAAAACTAACCAAAATGAATTTAAAATACCCTATATTCTAAAACTTAACATAATTTCACTTTACACACAAAACATACAAAATTTAATAATAAAAAAAAAATTTATAATGTAACAAAAAAAAATTTATTAAAATATCATGGGACCAACCAACTGCTACTTTCACCCGATTTTAGCCTGACCAATAGGTCTCAAATTTATCTGTTACGCCGCCTATTCACTTACAATTTTCCCTAAAGAGCTCTCTAGAGGTATAATCTTTAAAAATTTGGTCCTTTTCACTCTATTTGACCTATACTCATATACTCGCGTTTAGCTTTGGTAAATCCCTTAAAACTCCAAAAAAAAATTCACTAAAATTCTTATTACTAACATTCACATATACAAACAAACATATAAAAAAAAATGTTTAAACAAATCAAAAAAAAAAGTTAAAATATATCCTAAAAATATAATTTAAAAAAAACTAAATTCCTAGCAAAAAAAACTATCGATTACATTCTTTCCAAGCCCAGGTTTTTTTTCTGGGAACAGACTAACTTTAAAAGTTACACTGCCTTAGAAAATATGCTGGCTGCGACAATATTTCATAGGTTCTTATCCTTGCTATTATTGATTGCACTACGAGAACACTTTAACACAAAACCCGGGAAGTTACCACTCGTTTGTACTTCCCGGTAATTTTCCCACCGTTTCCTTGCTGGCTAAGCTCAATCACACCAAATATATAATTTGAAAGCGTTACCTTTTCGAAACTGCTGCGGTCACTTGAACATAAAATCAGGAATCTGTTTCGCTTACTTTCCTTGATTAGTTTCCCAGTCGTATAAAAGCTTCCTGACCACACTACACAAATAAACCAACACATTCCCTCATTACACAAAATTTCAATTCCTTTAATTTTCAGTGGCACTTAAGTTTTCTAGGTATACGCTCCAAAGAACAAACACTAATTCCACAAGGATCCACTCTACGTGGGATAATGTCGCCAAGGATAACACCTCTAAGGATAACACTCTTCCGTATAATAGTGGTTTCTATTAAAAATTATTATCACTTAATTTTTTCTTCCTTTTACAAAATTTTAGTCCATTTTTACCTTTTCAAATTCCAGGCTAAATAGACAAAACAACCACTGACTATCAGGAATTTTTATGTCACCACCAAAAATTTAATTTTTTTCTAAAGAATTATTTAATTCTTAGTTTTAACTTTAAAAATTCTTAGTTTTAACTTTACTTTCCTGCGCAAACGAAAAATATTAAACTTCACTCTTTCGCGCCAGCTAACTATGTCATGTTAGCCATTTTTCTACCATCCTCGCTGTCAGGTTTTTAATATACCAAATTTACATAAAACGACTAACTACATAAAAACCTCTATTCTGCATGTATCTCTTGAGCGTCCATATTACATGAGATATACTAGGAGCGATCTTTACCACATAAACGCTACGCATACGCATATGCATCGAAAGTAACCTGAAAAGAGAAAATTTCCATTGCCACTTCCCCTTCATGTAATTTTAAAATTTCTTCTATCGTGCGGAAAATATGCCCTAAAAAATACAACCCTACTGAGCTTACGTTCCACAGGTTTCAACCTGTCAAAATCATCTGTTTGCAACATTTTACAAGAATAAGAATAACAACATTAAATTTGTTGATAAAAAGCGTGGTTCTTAAATTAATAATATATACAAACCTTTAAAAACACGTTTAACACAAAATATAACTAAAATATTATCGTAATTTCGGGTTAAATGGATAAAATAACGACATTGGAGAAACGCTCGCGAACACCACATAAAAGTAGGACTAGTCCAAGAAATTTGTAAGTATTTATATTAATTTATAGTTAAAACATAACAAATTTAATTGTTATAAAATTTTAGGAATTTGCTTTAGAAAATGGATAATGCTTCAACAGAAATTTTGCGTGCCGCAAGCAAACATCCCAATTCTCGGGTCTCAAAACTTACACATACCGTTGATGAGGATCGCTCACAAATAAATATTGTTTTACTTCTAATTGAAATTACCGATCATGCCGAATATTCAACAGATCTTAACATATCATTAAAATATTATTTATATTTATTTGAGAGTGGTGGTATAACGTCTGAGCTAGCTTTACATGAAGCTGGTCGTCTATTGGTCAATTCTTCAAAATTTTATTCCAAACTTATATATTATGTACAAAGTTTAGTGGAACGTCAGATTCTGACATTGTCCAGTGCTGATAATGAAATACAACAACCAAAATTAAAACAACAAGAGGAATCTGCAGAGTCTCCAGCTCCCGTAGAAAAACCTAAGAGGGGACGTAAACGTGCATTACAAGTAGGTACCCAGTGATCCATACGAAGTTGAATTAGTTCCTAAAAAGTTCAAAAAAAAACTTTCAGATGAAAAACGTTTTGCTATACAAAAATCGACAACTAAACCCAAGTTAATTCAACGTAATATAGAAATAGATCACATATCCGGCTAACTGGATGCATGCTATCCTCTATAATTTGGATTTTTAGGATGATGGTGCTACAACACGTAATTATAAACTTTTATTTATCATAGAGAACTCTTTTAATTGGTGTTATTTCTAATTCTTATGACGGACGGTTTCCACTTCATTAGACTGACCTGACCCTATCCACACCCTCAACACAGTTCTTGTTTCATCATCCCAATCGTAAATTTTTCTTAAATGGAACAGATTAATTACACAAAAAAAGTAATTAGGTTTTTGTAGCAACATTCATTAGTCACCCTGTATTTAAAAAATATTCCAAACATGTGAAATAGATGTGAAAAGATATTATTTTTTATATAAAGGAGAACAAAACTGCAGTTTCGTTTGTTAAAATAATACTTTAAAAACAAAATGCAGTCGAAATATAGAATTTTCGAACGGATTAGTTTAAAAATAGTTTTGATAAAAACATTTAAAAAACCGGTTAACCGACAAATAATAACCGGTTTTCGGTTTATTCGAATTTAGAAATTATTCGAAACCGGACGGTTTTTGGAAATTAAAAAAAACGGTTAACCGGTTTTCGGTTACGGTTGTGGACACTCTAATTTAAAGGTAATTAGGAAAATATCTCAAAAAACTTGAGTTTTTTTGAATTATCAAAAACCGCGAATAATTCATAAACTACAAATTTTTTTTAAATTTCGATTGCTGATTCATAACACAGTACAACAGCCAATCTGGGGGGTGAGAAATTCCAAGTCAGGGTGATGGTACTAGGTCAGTATAGTAAAACCCTCAAAGGGTTTGGCGTTCGTATGTGTCATTTTTTTTTATGACCTTTTAAATTTTTTCCTTATCTTGATGTTTTTTCGCTTAGTTGTAACTCGAGAACCACTTGTCCGATTTTGATGAAACAAATTTAGAAAAATTTAGAATTACAATTTCTTTAATCCGTTCATATAACATTTTTCTTTATAATCAACAGTTTTGCCGGTAAAAATAAATTTGTGGAGAAAAAAAAATATTTTTTTGCCTAAAAATTAAAAAATTTTTTTTTTAAATTCATAAAAAATTAAAAAATTTTTTTTTTAAATTCATAAAAAATTTTAATTTTTAGGCAAAAAAATATTTTTTTTCTCCACAAATTTATTTTTACCGGCAAAACTGTTGATTATAAAGAAAAATGTTATATGAACGGATTAAAGAAATTGTAATTCTAAATATTTCTAAATTTGTTTCATCAAAATCGGACAAGTGGTTCTCGAGTTACAACTAAGCGAAAAAACATCAAGATAAGGAAAAAATTTAAAAGGTCATAAAAAAAATGACACATACGAACGCCAAACCCTTTGAGGGTTTTACTATACTGACCTAGTACCATCACCCTGACTTGGAATTTCTCACCCCCCAGACAATAATCCCAAAAATGTTCCATAGTGTAATCTTCGTTAAAATAAAGATCAGATTTGAGAAATTTGCGCATACAAGGCAAAAACAAGTTGAATTTTTAATTACATCTTTTCGGAAAATTTGGAAAATTTGACTAAAATATGTATTTTTTTGTATAAATTTTAAAAAACCGCGAATTACTTAAAAGTTACTTAATTTTTTTAAGTTTTGATTTCAAATTCCTTTTGTTCACATTAATTAAGACCAGATTTAAAAAAATTGTTAAATAATAGCGTACAGGTTAAGAAATAATTCAATTTAAAGTCAACCCTACTTCTTGTATAAATTACTCTAGAGAGAAATTACTAATTCTTAAAAGATAACTTTTTCTGCTACCTCGAAATAAAAGCGGATTTAGCTGAAGCTTGGCACAGAGAATTTTTAGACATTAAGGAATATGGGCAACATTGTGGAGATCGCGAATTCCAACTTTCATGTTTTTTTGGACCACTCTAGTGTACAGCGAGTGTGTATATCATTAACAAAAACACTAAAAATTGGGATTTCCCGTTCTGGATTTTATGAAAAGCTGAACAAAAGGTAAGTGCAACAAAATGTGTCCGCTCGATTAATTAAAATAAAATTTGTCTTATTTTTTAAAGGTTTTTATTAAAAAAAATGGATAAACCAAGAAACAAAAATTGTAATTTTAGATCCCGTAGAAAATGGTGAAAGATATGCTGCTATTGGAAAATATTTTAAACCCGGATTATCTTCAATAAGAGCAATTAAAATGAATGAGTCTCAAATAAGAAAATCTGTTATTTCTGAAAATTTTTTTATTGATTTTATGTTTTTTTGGTACACAGAAAGAATTTACAAAATTCTAATTAAATTTTTAAACAACTTTCTCATACCAAATTTTTAAATACAAAAACAAAAACTTTTTAAAAAGGCACCAACAAAGAAATTTGTAAATCTAAAAAAAAATTCTTTATTTTTTGTAACTTTGAATTTTTATTTTTAAACAATTTTTATATAAGATAACAATTTACAAACCAGTTCCAAATATCGAGACCCTATATTCAAAACTCTATATCTGCAATTTTGGCCAAAATTAGTTTTTGATGGCAAAATCATTGTTGATATTATATCCATCTATGATATCAATTTGGAAGCGAAATATCCATTCTTTGCGACTTTTTTGACATATTAAATTTTCCCATATCTACAAACAAATTTATTTTCAAATACAGAAGTCTATATCTGCATATAAATTTAAATTATTTGAATTCTATAAGGTATACATAAAAGTTTTTTGAAAATATCTTTTTTCGGAAATTTTTGTTTTTGCAACTAACCACCAAACTTTATTTTAGGAGATGTGCATTATAGTCCCTAGATTATAAATTAAAAAAAACCGCATTTAAAAAATTGCAAAATAATATCGGAACGCTTAAAAAAGCTTTTATGGTAGAAAAAAATAATTTAAAATCTCAATCGGCGATTAACATTCAACAAACGAATATAATGGTGCAATTTTTTTTTGCAAAATATTTTCGCGATTTCTTTTTTGCAAACTAAGAACCAAACTTTGGTATGGAAATTGGTATTATATTCCCAAGATTAAAGATATAAAAAAACGACACGTAAAAAATTGCAAACTAACCGCGGAAAAGGGCGAAAAAGGCTTTATGTTACAAAAAATGAAGTAAAAAAATGAATCAGCGATTTACATTCTGCAAACAAATATATTGATGCAAAAACTTTGCTTTTTGCAAATTTTATTTTTCTCGATTTTTTTTTTACAACTAACCACCAAACTTTGTTTTGTGAAATCTGAATTATAGTCCCCAGATTATAAATTTAAAAAAACCACACTCGAACATTTGCAAAATAATAGCGGAACGCTAAAAGTCTTTATGTACAAAAATTGTATTAAAAATCTTAGTCAGCGATTTACATTCTGTAAAGAAATATATTAATGCAAAAAATTTTCTTTTTGTAATTTTATTTCGTGATTTTATTTTTGCAATCCCTAGATTATAAATTTTAAGAAATCGCACTTAAAAAATTTCTAAATAACGGCGGAATGCGAAAAAGCGTAGAAAATTACTTAAAAGAGCTAGTCAACTATTGGCATTCTGCAAACGAATATATGGTGTAAAATTATCCTTTTCGCAAAATTTTTTTCGCATTTTTTTTGCAAACTAACCACCAAACTTTGGGCAAAATATGAGTGTAATAGTCTTGGATTATGGATTAAAATACACCGCATTGAAAAAATTCAAAATAATGGCGGATTGTGAATAAAAGGATTAATGCCGCAGAAAATGAATTAAGAAACTTAATCAGCGATTAACATGCAAACGAATATAATAATTCATACTTTTTCGTTCTCGGAAAATTTTTTATTTTTTTATCCAAACTAACCATTAATTTTTGGAATAAGATATGGATATAATAGTTCTTGGATTATTAATTTCAAAAAAACGAGACTTTTCCATCCCTGATTAATAATTTTGTGTTCGTTGATGTTTGGAGGCACATACTATTATTTTCCACAAAAAGTATAGAGATTTACATGGCCATTTGTTCCTAATAATGCATATTTTTTATATTTATAAAAACTACATATCTGCTAGTATTATCATAAAATTATATAAAAATTTTATTTCAGAACTCTATATCTGCATTAGCGACGTAAATAACGCAACTAATTGCAAAATAAATATATGTAGGAATAAGTTGCCATTTTTAAATAATATTTTAGAAGACAGATTGCTTCAAAAAAATCGTATAACCAATTGAATCAGTTTTATTGCTCTCCTGAACAATTGTATTTTTGCAGATATAGAGTATTGAATCTATGGTATCGATATGTATTTCAAAGAAAAAAATTTTTGGGAATAAAATTTAAATTTAAAAGAAAATGTGATTGCCTTTACAAATCCCATTGTTGGTGCCTACAGCTTTTCCTCTGTATATGTACTGCATGTATACAAGTGTTATTTTGTTTTAAAGGTAAAAATAAATGAAATTTTTCTTTAATTTTTTTATTCTAGTTTTTTTATGCGATTTTAGTCCAATTTTCTCACCTTGTTTCAAAGTTATGCGGTTTTTGAAATATTCGGATCACATCTCCCGTTTTGGAAGTAGAGTTCTTTTTTATGCGGATTTTTTGTATGCGGTTTTTTCTGGAACGCATCTACCGCATAAAAAAAGACTTAAGTGTATACTATATTCCTTAGAACTTTGGGAGTCAAACAAGTTTGTGACTTTTTGCTATTATTGCAATTCAGGGAGCAGAAATAAAAAAAAATTAATATTTCCAAAAAATGCAGGTCTAACAAGTTTAGCTAAAACTTTAGATCAGACCTTTATTCAATCTAAATTGTTGGATTTTTTTAAAATAAAAAACAAGCTTTGGCATTTGGTCTGTTTATCACATTTACCTTATAATAAGTGTATTCGAATCCTGCAAACTCTGATCCATATGTATAATCCTGTGAAGGTTTAAATCCCATAGCACCTCCGAAACCTGTGCCATTTCCATTTGATTTTGATTGAGTAGCCAAACTCTTAACATTTTTAATATAATCCGTGGATAAATTACACAACTCCAACAATTCTTGTATAATTGTCTTGGGGTCATGAATTCGATTGTCCAATGTAATTTTTATCAATTTAAACTTATTACGTTCAACATTTTCTTCACGTATATAAAAGTGCAATATTTTCTTTTCACGTAAAACGTGATATTTACGCTCATATAGAATTTGCATATGCGCACTTAATTGCTTCAAAGAATCTTCATTAACTGAACGCTGCTCCGGATATTGTCCAAATAGATCGGGATGAACGGCAAAGTAAAATGGTCTTAAAGCTGTGGTTAATTCAGTGCTTAAAAATCGTTTAGGCCAACTCGTATTCCACAATGCATATTTTTGTAAAATCGAAGGTGCTACTTGTAGTCCAAAAATTGCAAAATTCTTCAACAACATCCTGAAAAGAATCTTTCATTACATAATCTTATGTTGTTATTGAACGCATGAAAATAAACTCACCTCATTTAAGAGACTATTTTGTTCTCTGCTTTTTTATCATTTGTTTAAAAATGTATATATGTATTATTGTTTTTATGACTATATGTTTTTATTCAAAATTATTTAATTTATTAAGATTCGTTATTATTCATAACAAAAAAGAACTAATCACTGTTGCCAACTTGGAGCTTTTATCACTAACTTACCGCTTTTTATTACACAAAACTGTTTTATCTGCGAAGCCAACTTAGTGCTTTGAAAATTAATCAGAACTGGGTCGACAACGACAACGAGAATTGCTTTTTCATATATTTTGTATGGGAAGCAAAATGTCGCCATGTCGTCCGGCGATTTGTCGTCGTAATAGAATCTATTCTATTTTCGTGACGACACACTAATACACACTCAAAATATTTGTCAAATAGTTGCCAAATTTTTAACTAATTAAGGGAACATAGTTGCAGAAATTCGTATTCGAGTTGCAAAAATTCGTACTTTGTTTACAAAAAAATAATTTTTTTGACAGAAAAATATAATTGAAAATAATAATGCATAATTTATCGCAAAAAAGCAAAATTAAATACAAAAAATGTAAAACAACAAGAATTAATGGAAAACCAATTGAATTGGTGAAGAATTGTGGCGAAAAAAATACAACCTAATTCTTGTTTTGCTTTAATTTTTTTTATAAATGTCGACAATCGATTGTCGCTGAATTTAAATTATTCGCAACGATTTTTCCTGTCGTCGGTCGACAATCGGCACAGTTGTGATTAAACTCTTAAGCTGCCTACACACTAGGGAACATACTTAAAAAAAGAGAGCATTTTTTGTGAATGTGTGAGTGCGTTTGTGTGTGTGTGCGTGTTGAGAGCGTGCATTTCGTGTTTACAAAATTTTTTGATATTTTTTGTTCCCTCAACCATGTTCCCTAGTGTGTAGGCAGCTTTAGGTTACGTTTACTTGCATCGAAATCCCGAGATTCACCACTCTGAAAATGTAATTTTTTATCCATAGAACATAGACCTAACTAGAGAAATTTTGTTTTTGTTGTAGGGTAAAATGGTACTGAAATGAGAGGATATATTCCCATTTCAAAAATTATTTTTTTCATAATCTAGAATAATTTTTTTAACTTTTTTTAACAACTTGTATAATTACATAGCACTTAGATAAAGTTCCACCTGTTTTTTTTTTCTGCGTGCAGGAAGTACTATCTGGGACTCAAATAAATAAAAATCGGAGCTGTGACCCTAAACTCAATTTGTTCCCAAATTTTCTATAAGAGCCCCTCAATCATGCTGTAGAACTTGGCCTGATGGTTCCAAGGCATTACACGATCAAATGCTGTACGAAAAGATCACAGCACAGATTAATACCAGATGTGAAACTAATGACAGATGTCAAAAAGTATTCTCGAACCGTATGGTTTTGTTTACATGGAAGTCAAGTCAAGAGGGAGATAAAAATATAAACTCTCCATACATTTTGTATTGCTCATTTTTTGTATACATCTGTCTCTTTTTAGACTATTGTGCTTTATCTTTTGTTTTTCTTAAATTTTTGCATTTCATTTTGCTCATTTTCTGTCGGCCATATTGCCCAAATCAGCTGATTCATATATGTGTAGAATCTGTGGAAAAGATGATGAACGATGTCATATCGTTCAATTTACTGAATTGTTCAAATGAACTAGTTCGTTCATGAACGACACTACTCTACAAAAAAAATAATGTCAAAATTTCTAAAAGGCTGTTGTGAGGAATTTTGTCCAGTTGCAGAAACTAAATTGTAAGGAAATTATGTTTGTTTTGGTTTATATTGATAGAATCTTCTTTTAAGGAGAGTACGAGAAAAGCTATTACATTTCTTTGAATACAAAAATGGTCAAAAACATATGCCTGGGACACTGGTCAAATGTTTTGCCAGATCAGCTGCCGGTATTAAAACACCCCAACCTAAAGATATGAGAACTGAGCAATGTTTACAACGATGCATAGAGTATTTGTTAAAGGAGTAAGTAGTTCCATAGGCTTAACTCTAGTTTTAGTTTAATAACTCGTATTTGTTTCAAATTTTCACGATAGAACTTTCAATGCTCAGTTCGATATATTTTTTTCTCGACCCCCGGTCCCCGAGTTTAGACTTTCAAAGTTTGGGTTTTGAATTATTTGTATCTTTGACATGTATTATCGGATCCAAGCAAAATTTATATCATTTAATATCTTTAATTTTAAACATTATTTTAAGAAAAAATGCCCATTATCTCAATAATATTTGACTGCTGTAAATGTCCAAAATATGTAATTGTATATGCGGCTTTGAGTTGTAAATGAAGGAAAAATTTATTGTGGCTGGATTTGTCGATATCGCAAGGCATCTACTTACGCGGCAACTTTGGTAATGGGTGAAATATACTCACGCATTTTTTGTAATGGCAACTCGTTATTATTTCAAAACAAAAAGTAACGAGTTACCGGTCATTGATTACATATTGCATGATTTATAAACTCAAAGTAATGATGAAAACATTTTTGAAAATCTATGTTTAGGCACATTAATTTGTGTTTTTTTTCGACATCACGAACCAAAATGCGAAGCACAATAACTCTTGTTTATTAATAATATGTCTGTTCCCGTACTTTACCGAAGTTACAAAAACTAGCCCAAAGGCGTTCCCGTACTCAAAATTGCGTGTAAATTGTTGTTGTTTGGGCTGTTTTGGGTTCCCGCGGGTACCCGCGGTAACGTACGGGAACGCACATAACATGTCTGTTCCCGTACTTTACCGAAGTTACACAAACTAGCCCAAAGGCGTTCCCGTACTCAAAATTGCGTGTAAATTGTTATTGTTTGGGCTGTTTTGGGTTCCGGCGGGTACCCGCGGTAACGTACGGAAACGCACATTGGGTCATATGAATAAAATTTAGCAATTACTTCGAAGTAATTACTTTGGGCTTAGGAACGGCTTTTAACTCCAAATTTACCAATTGGCTGGTAGAATAGCATGAAATATAAACGAAAATTAAAAAATTAAATTTCTAGTGTACTCCCAAGCAGATTAGATTTGTGAAGTAATTGCTTAAAAAACCCTGTATTTCCCCCTATTAGTAATATCTATTTTTTATTCATATGAGCCATTATGTGAAATAAAAGGACAGAAATTTTTTCAGTAGTTCGGGTAATATTTTTGTGTTCCCTTTTGCTTTTTTAATAAAAAGGTATTTATAATATAAAAGCCATAGTTTATTTCCTTTTTGGTTGTTTAGAATTGTCTACTAATTTGGAAGTCTGACCATTTTTATATTTTATGAAGTTTTCTAAATAATGACTCGTATAAATAAAAAATAGATATTACTAATAGGGGGAAATACAGGGTTTTTTAAGCAATTACTTCACAAATCTATTCTGCTTGGGATTAGACTAGAAATTTAATTTTTTAATTATCGTTTACATTTCATACTATTCTACCAGCCAATTGGTAAATTTGAAGTTAAAAGACATTCCTAAGCCCAAAGTAATTACTTCGAAGTAATTGCTAAGTTTTATTCATGTGACCCAATATGTTCGAAAGAATAACGAAAACAATTTTTATAAAAAGAATCAAACGAATTCGTTAACAAATTTGTGAGAAAAACACTAATTTAAAAACGTTTTTCCTTTAAAATGTTTGCACAAATTTGTTAGGACTTCTATGTAGGTACATACATACATATGTAGAACAAATCAGGCTAAAAAAATTTTTAAGATAAATCTTTTTAAATTTGTGTTTTTCACACAAACGATTTAAGAATTTCTCCGATTTTTTTTATAAAAACAGGCAGTAAAATTTTCAGCAAATAAATTAATTAAAGTACAATTCTCTACAATTTTTTGAGTGTTTTTCAGTCTACTAATATTCAGCAAAAAGTTTAATTAATTTTAGCAAGGATTTTTTTCATTTGCAATTGTGTTAAGGCTCATTTAGCCATACGTAGACGTAACGGGACGTATCTGCGTATGGAAAATCTAATGGGTTAAAAGAGCATAGCTGACAGTATATTTCTTATTTACTCATTATTTTCGGTTGAATCAGCTGATTCGCCACGTTACGTTACGTATGACTAAATGAGGCTTTAGCAAAACTTTTGCTGAAATTACTATTTTTTGGTAAAAATCAGCTCGCTGATTTTCTTCAAACTATTGTACTTTTGTTGAAGTTACCAACTTTTTTGCAAGCACGCTCTGACACAGCAACATTTTTGCTAACTTTACTGAATTTTTTTGAGAGTAGCCCAGCAAGCAGGGCAATACGAAGAGGATTCCCCGATCGCATCGCCAGGAAGAAAACATTTCGAATTGCGGAAGTTTCCTCCGTCGGGCACAACTGTTACGCGAAAGCAAAACTTCCAGGCAATACGAAAGCAATACCCCAGGACAATCGGTAATATCGCTAATTTATCACCTGGAAGATAAAAAGGTAATATCGCTAAATGAACTTTCCGGTACAAAACAAACGATTTATTTTTTCATTATTAAATTTAAGCCTGAAAAAGAATAACTGTATACCAGCGCTTTGAAGAAATAATTCTTTTTTGAATGAATTCACTACCAATCCAATTCAATTTTCTTTAGAATTGAATGAATTCCTTTTCTTAAGTAATTCACTGAATTCGTTCAACTGAACGCGTTCATCAAACAATAAATTCAAAGAATTAATTCCATTGCAATAGTTCTCTTTATTAAATCAAATGAATTAATTCACTGGTGAACGCGTTCAATTTTATAAATCGAACGGAAAAAAGTGAATTAATTCCTTACTGAATTAATTCACCACTGAATTCATTTAATTTGATTTTCATTCAGTGAATTAAAGAAAAATAAAATTACATTCAGTGAATTAAAAAAAAATAGAATTACATTCAGTGAATTAAAAAAAATTAAATTACGTTCAGTGAATTAAAAAAGAAAAAAATACGTTCACTGAATTGAAAAAAAAAAACAAAAATTACGTATGCTGAATTAAAAGCCTGTTTTCTGCCGTTCAGTAGAAGAAAACATTGTATAGTAAAAACGTATAAATGAAATACGTCATAGTGAAGCATCTACATTTTACTGGGAAGCATAAGTTTGAAAAATTAATAGTTATATTTTTTCCAAATTCATCTATATCTATAAAGTTTTTATTTTTAATAGTAAAAGGCTTTATTTTTTAATCATGTAGGTTGATAAAGTGCATCGGGTTTATCTAACACTTAATATACATATACATACAGTACATGACAAAATAAAGTACGCATATAATATTGCCGTAAATTTTCTTTAATATTGGCTTAAATGAAAGAGATAGACTTACCATTGCCTTTAATAAAACACTTGATTAGAAGTCTATTTTCTTATTTTGGCAGAAAAAATATAAATAGTTGACATATATAAGTTTTAGAACAGAAATACTGATTTATTCAAGCATTTTTACAAGACAAAAAAAAGTACGCATATAATTATATATAACAAAATCTAAACAGTTAATATTTAGTTGAACCTCCTTTGGCTTTGATGACTTCTTGGAGACGTCTTGGCATACTTTCCACCAGGTTTCTCAAATATTGATCCTCAATATCATCCCAAGTTTTCTTTAGAAGTTCGAAAAACTTACTTTTGTTTGTAACTGCAGATTTTGCCAGTTTATTGTCCAAAATGGACCACAAATTCTCTATGGGATTTAAGTCCGGAGATTGTGGTGGCCATTCGAGAAGTTTAATTTTTGAATCTCGAAAAAATTTCATGGTCTTACGGGCCTTGTGTTTAGGATCGTTGTCCTGTTGAAAAATAAATCTATCTTCCAAGCCACATTTCATTAAAGATATCTCTAAATTTTCGGAAATTATATCAATGTAGGCATCTGCGGTCATTCTTCCATCGACTGTTACCAAGTTTCCTACTCCAGACCAAGCAAAACATCCCCAAACCATGATGTTGCCACCACCGTGCTTCACAGTTTTTTGGATATTTTTGTCAAGCAGTTTTTCTCCACGTCTGGTCCATACTCTGGTCCTACGTTTATTTCCAAATAGCTCAAATTTGCTCTCATCACTCCATAACACCGTTTGCCAGAAACTGACGGGTTTATCTACGTGAGTTTTGGCAAAAGCTAGACGTTTCATTTTATTCGTCTTGCTGATGAGAGGTCTACGTTGTGCATAGCTGTTTTTTAGGCCAAATTCGTTCAGTCTTCGACAAATAGTTCGCGTAGAAACCTGAAGGCAAACGTTTTCTTGAATTTCGGTACTAGTTACCGCGGAATTTTTCTTAACTTCTCGTAAAACTTGACGATCTTCCAAAGCTGTAGTTTTTCTCTTTCTTCCACGGCCACTTTTGTCGCTTACCGTTTTAGTTTCCTGATACTTTTTGATTATTTTCCGGACGGCTCCTTCGGAAACACAATATTTCCTTGCAATTCCACGGTTGGACATACCTTTATCTTTGTCCTGTACAATTAATTGTCTCACTTGTAGGCAAATTTGTTTCGCCACCATTTTTTGCAACAAAACCGACTTTAATCAATAAAACCCACACGTCTTTTAATTTGTTTGAAGATTTCATTTCATTTTAATAATTGCAAATTTTTTCACAGCCTACTTTTTTACATTTAAATTTAAAAATGTTAAATGCGTACTTTATTTTGTCTTAGCAAAAAATAGAATATTTTTAAATATTTGCAAAAACCAACGAAACTATTGCCAGTGCATAATTTTTTTTGCACTAATATCATAACTGACATATTGATAAACATTTTCTTAAAAGACACCATTGTTCCATATCAAATACCTTAGGGCTTATTGACTAACAAAGTTTAATGCAATATGTGCGTACTTTATTTTGTCATGTACTGTATGTAATTTGTTTATTTTCGCTAGCAAACGCTGTAAAATTGCTTTGTTACAAATTTTATTTGTAAATAAATGTTTTCTTCAACTGAACGGCAGAAAACAGGCTTTGAGTTCAATGAACGTATTTTTTTTTAATTCACTGAATGTAATTTTATTTTTTTTCAATTCACTGAATGTAATTTTATTTTTTTTTAATTCACTGAATGAAAATGAAATTGAATGAATTCAGTGGTGAATTAATTCAGTAAGGAATTAATTCACTTTTTAGACGTTCGATTTATAATATTGAATGCGTTCACCAGTGATTTAATAAAAAGAACTATAGCAATTGAATTAATTCGTAACAAAATAAATCGAACGAAAACAAATATGAATTAATTCCATTCAATATATGGTGCTTTGTGAATTAATTCATCGAATTTTTAATTCAGAATTGTAAAATTGAATTAAGGAATTAATTCTTCAAAGCTCTGCTGTATACATACACTCACCCAAAAACGTCTGTAATGGCTACTGAAAAATTTGCTGTTATTACGGGCAATTTCACTGTTTTGAGCCCTGCGATAGTTTTAGCAACACATGTCTGCTGATTTTTAGTACAACAAAATTAGTAGAAAAAATAAGTATCCCCTACTAAATTTCAGCAAAATTGTTGTAAACTCCAATTCAAAATCGATTTGCTAAAATCAGTTACAAAATTTAATAAATATCAATAATTTTAGTACAATGAAATTAGTATAAATAATTAGTAGACTGTACTAAATTTCAGTAAATTGTTGTAAACTGCAATTTAAAATAAATCTGCTGAAATTAACAAAAAAGTGTAATAAAAAATAAACAGACTGTAAAATCTAAAAAAAATTAAATTTAAAAAAATTCTTTTATTTCGATTGTAAAAAAGTACAATTATTTCATCGTACTTGAATTTGGAGTAAAAATTGCAAACGGCTCTCCAGTTATTACCTTTTTATGCATTGGAGATATAATAAAATTTTATTAATTTTAGTTCCAAACTAAGAATATATCATTAATAACAAATATAAACCAAACAAGAATTCTAAAAAATCAACGAATTCTTGTAAACAAAATTTTATTAAGTATCCACTTTTTGTTAAATTAGTATATTTTTTTGCTAAGTTTAGCACTCGGTTTTGAAAACTTAGCAAAATGTTTTGCTGGAATCAGCAACGAAAATTAGTAAAAAACTCAGTAATTTGTAACAAGAGAATTGCAAGTATTACTACAAAGCAGTACAAAAATAGTAAGGTGCATTGAAAATTGTTTACAATTTTTTACTAACTTTTTTGTTTGAGTGTTTTCCAGCCGATTTTTTCCTCGCGTTAAATCTTGATTTTTCACGAGTTTGTTTCCTGTATATGTATCTTCTGATTTGTTTTAATTTTTTTCCAAAATGACAATTTCAAACAAATTTTATTTTTCTTACAGGTGATTAAAAATATGACAAAAAATATAATTTTTGAATTATTTTTTTTCCAAATATCGACTAATTATCTTCCAAATGAAAAAAGGAAACCAATTTTATTTCATAATTTCATGCCCTATTTGAAGCTCTATATCTTTCACCACCTTTCACTTTTTCTCTATCCCCTTTTCAAAGAAAGCAGCACGTTAATTAATAGGAAGAACTTACTGAGTGTTGATTCTCTTAAAAAAAAAATAAAAGATATATCTTTAATATCTTCTTGGAAGATACATATCCTCCAAATACTTGAAGGGAGACTTCTGAATTTGAAAATAAATTTGTTTGTAGATTTGTTGTTTCCAATATATTAGCAATAAACCTGTGATTCCCAACGCGACAAAAAATAGATCTGCAAATTGGAACATCATTTTTTAAAGCAATTTTTTTTAACTAAAATGGAATAATGTGGCTTCCTATTGATAATTGTCATATTGAAATATTTGCATTCGTTTTTTTACAACCTTTAGCCCTGTATTTTGTTCAAAAAGCACCGTAAAGCACTGTAAGTTGTTTTTCACGTGGAAAAATTTCACTCGAACTTTAAATGCCTCAAATTGCAATTTAATTTAAACAAATGAAAAATTTTTTCACAATTTTCACGTGAAAATTTCAAGTATAACAGTTTTTTCACGTGAAACTCAAACAATTTACGGTGCTTAAGTTGTTTGAGTTTCACGTGAAAAAACTGTTATACTCCATATAAAAAAATAATATTTCACGACTTGAGTTTCACGTGAAAATTGTGTAGACTTTGTTTTCATGCAAATTTAAAGTACAAGACTATTATTTTTCTGGTGAAAAAGTGACATTTGGTGTTTATTGTGATTTTGGCTTTGTTATAAAATTAGAAAAATTGTTATTTTTTAAAACTTAAAGCACCGTAAGTTGTTTTTCACGGGGAAAATTTTCACTCGAACTTAATTTAAATTATGAAAAATTAACAATTTTTTAATTTTATAACAAAGACACAATCACAATATACACAAAATGTCACCTTTTCACCAGAAAAATAATAATCTTGTACATTAAATTTTAGTGAAAACAAACTCTACACACTTTTCACGTGAAACTGATTATCGTGAAAAATAATTTTTTTATATGGAGTATAACAGTTTTTTCACGTGAAATCGAAGCAACTTAAGCACCGAAAGTTGGAGTTTCTCGTGAAAAAACTGTTATACTCCATATAAAAAAACTAATTTTTCACGACAATGAGTTTCACGTGAAAATTTTGTAGACTTTGTTTTCACGCAAATTTAATATACAAGACTATTATTTTTCTTGTGAAAAAGTGACATTTTGTGTTTAATATGATTGTTGCTTTCTAATTACATAAAAAAATTTCTCATTTTCAAAATTTAAATTACTTTTAAAGTTTGAGTGAAAATTTTCCACGTGAAAAACAACTTACGGTGCTTACATTGCAATTTAAAGCATTTAAAGTTCGAGTGAAATTTTTTCACGTGAAAAACAACTTACGGTGCAAAAGGGCGAAAAAATTTCGCTCTATATTTGGTGCTCAAAAACTATAATAAAAACATTAAAATGTACAAATTTTTTATGGTCTATAAAAAGTTACAATCGTAATTAATCCAAATGTCACTTTTTCGCTACATTTTCAAATGATCCTGTCTATTAAATTAAGCACCGTAAGTTGTTTTTCACGTGCAAAATTTCACTCGAACTTTAAAGGCTTTAAACTTATAAGAGAAAATCGGAAATATAGCCCATATGGGCGATAGGTCCAAATGGCTTTGCCCTTGGGACTAGAGATGAGCGATATTTTCATACCGGTGATTTAATCACAGTTATTGATAAATCACTGGTAACGGCAGTGATCATATATTTCAAGTCGCAGTTACTCGGAATGTCGTTCTTTTAATATTTTTGTACTATTCTTTCTTGCAAACTTCATTGTGCACAGTAATACATTTTTCAATAACAGTGACTTGCTTTTACACTCTTCTGAATAAAATGTCTCCTTCTATCATGTCTTTGTTACCGGTCGCAACTATTCTTCTTTTAAGGCCCAGTTTTTAGGAAGTGGATTATCTTTAAACTTAGTTTAACGCAGTTTGTAACTGGACTACTGGTTTTAAAATGTGGTTTATTTTGTTTTATTTCAATAAAGAAATAATTTATACTCGAGAAAAAGATTTTCCGGCAAATTTTTGTTAATAAACTTTGAAATGGCTGACAAAATTCGTTTTCGGTTTAACTAAACCAAGTTTAACTGACATCTTAAAAACTCGCCATAAATATTATTTCGTTTATTTATCAGAAAATCGCAGTCTTTTCCATAGAAAAACCGTGATCACGATCACAGTTTAAAAGAACAACGATTTGCAAATCACATTCACTGAGAACAATGTTACTGAAAAATCGCCGGATCGCCCATCTCTATTACAAACCCGTGATCACGGTCACTGTTTAAAAGAACGGTGATTTGAAAATCACGATCACTGGTAGCAGCATTATTCAAAAATCACCGGATCGCTCATCTCTACTTGGGATCATGTGAGTCAGCGAACGAAATTTCATGGAAATATCTTCATATTTGCGACCTGCAGCGTGTAAACAATGCAATTTTGGGGGACCCTTATATGGGCACTAGTAGAGTTTGCTAAAAACCGAAAAATTTTAAAACCGCGGTTTCGGTTTTTCAAAATTATAAAAACCGCGGTTTCGGTTATTTTTCGGTTTTCTTGTGATATTAATAGAATTGTTTTAAAATCATTTAATATGTATGTATAACAATTAAATATTTTAATACATTCAAGATATTTATTAAAATTCGATTGAACTTCTCACTCGAATAAAGGCAATAACACTATTGCTGGGGAAAAAACGCGGAAGCCGTTATAAATTAAAATTTTTTATTCTTTTTTTGGCAGATTAAACTATTTTTAAAGAGTTTGGAATTTGGAATAAACAATTTGTTTAACCCGCCTCCAGGCGGGGTATGTTAAATTGACCAGAAATGCGCCAAAGGGGTATTTTATAATAAGAAATTATGCTTTTTCAACAGAAAACAAAATTTGTAAAATTTTTTGTGAAGAATTTTTTTGTATACAATGCACGGTTTGGAAGCGAGAAAGTGTCAAAGATAAAATTTCGTAAAATTTCATAAATTAAATATTTTAAAACAACCAAAAGTTTCAAAAATCTTAAAAACGTATTTAAATTGACTAAAACAATTGATAGTGACCATGAAGTAAGATTGGAGCTTAAGCTATTCAAAAAGTTCCTTACTTTGGTCCAAGGACGCACAGGATTCCATAAGGATACCTTTAAAGGACATCGCCTTAACTTCAAAACGAATGGACGGATTTTTCTGAAATTTGGTAAAAAGAATATATTTGGTATAGGTAGCAAAGCTTATAAGTTTGAATAATATATATTAAAGTTTTGGTGCGTTTTCGCTCAATTTCGCATTTTTCGAAAAACGAAAATCGCTACAACTTCTTAAGTAACAGCACAAAAAATGTAATTTTTTTATTGTAATTACATCTTGGTAAGAGAAATAATTTGTGCCTAAACCTAGTAATTTTTATGCGCTAGTTTTCGAGATTCACCCTTAAACTATTTTGGCCCATATCGCCTAAAGTAGGCAACGAAAGAAAATTTTGTAGAAGAACTTATTGTTTATTTTTCGTGAGAAACACATGGTATAAATTTCATTGCAATAAAGCTTAGGCCGGTTAGAGGGTTAAAACAATATAAATTTGAAATTTTATACAATAAATTTCTTGGACTACGAAATATAACTTTTTGAAATATAAGCGGTGAGAATCTGAACTGAATACGTGAAACTCAATATCTCTTAAACTGCATGACTTTTGGTGCAATTTTTTTCTAAAATTGTAATCCTCAGCTTATATTATCTGCAGTAGTAAAAACAAAAAATCTTTAAAGTAATATTTAATGGAGAAATTGATCATTATAATTAAAGACAGAATTTTGTAAAATAAGAGCTGAATTATTTTCGAAATCCTAGGCTCAGTAATATGTAATTTAATGAATTATTTTAATTGCTTTAAGTATTTGCTAAAAACCGACTTATTTTTGTCGGTTTTCGGTTTCGGTTTTGAGGCCTCAAAAACCGCGATTTCGGTTTCGGTTAAAACCGAACAGCAAACTCTAGGCACTAGGTCTAAACATAGACCGATTTTAACCAAAATCAATAGGCTTCCTCGACATAGGTCGGTGTACCAAATTTCATCAAAATATCTTAATATTTGAGATCTGTAGAGTGCGCACAAGAATGCATGTACAGTAGAGTGTCCCTTAAAAATAGATTTGTCATTACATCCCCCAGTTTTATTGGAAATGGTCCCAAATGGAAGAAATCGATTTTTTTTTGGAAAACGTAACCCGTGCCGAAAGTTGGACGAAAATGGCCCATTTTGGAAAAAAATTGTATTACTATTAAAAATTCCGAAAATTCGAAATTTCGAAAAAATTATTTTTTATTTCATTTATTCATTTAATATAGTCAAAAAGATTCAGGCATGGAATTTTGACTTCCTCGGATATCATTAACCCACTTTAGCCTGGAATCCAAAATGACCCACGAATTTGATAAAAATGCAAAAACGTGTTTTTTTTTTTAATTAATTTTAAAGATTTTTTAAAATGCCTTATTTGGAGGTGTCGATTGCTATTTGTACCACATAATAGTTGATATTGAAGAAAAAAAATAAATTGGAAAAATGATAATTCCAGTTTGTGTTTGAAGCGACTGCTTTCCAGGACATTTTACAAAAATTGCTCATTTTGGCAAAAATTTAACAAAATTTGAATGTTTTCATTAAATTTTACACAGTTTTCGGAAAAAAATCACTGAAATTTGGTTAGGCTACCTTTATATTTGTTTAAAAAATATTTAACCCTTAGTGGCCTGGGGTGAGAAAGACCCATGAAACTTAATATTAATTATGACTACGAGATTGTAAAGCCATTAAATTGTTAAAAAAAAAAATCTCACCTGGATAAAAATAATTTAGGTTGTTCATAAGGGGTGTGCTATCTGTTGTATCGTTGTATCGTCCTAACAAAAAACAGAGTTGTTAAAATTTTTATTTGTGTTTAACAACGATTTTCTATTCAGTTTTCTATCTGTTATCACACTCAAACATAGGACACTAAACATCCCAGTGTAGAAACGGTAATGCCATGTCATTATTTTTTGGACTACCAGTAATGACACCCACTTACCTTCTGCATTATTTTAAAACATATAGTAATGAGTTACTGATAATTACTTATTTTTATCATTATTTCAAATAGAAAATAATTTTCTAGATTTTTTTGAAAATTTTTTGAAATCTATTTTTAAGACTCAATATTTTTTAAACACTTGTAAGAATATATGTAACCACATACTTTTTGATTTTTTGTATGTTGGCGAGTAAACTTAATTGTGTGCAGCAGGTCAATTATGTTTTTATCTATTAAATATTACATGTCGATATAGCTCAGATGGTAGAGCTATTGACTGGCAATCTGTAGACTCAGGTTCGATGCCCGCACCAACAAATTTTATTTAAAAAAATACAATAAAAAATATTTCTTTTTATGTAATTTATTTTTTTGAAAATCTATTTTTAGAATCATTATTTTTGTCAGTTGTGGTAAGCACATAGGTAACGATATATTTTTTGATTTTTCGTATGCTGGTGTGTAACCATAACTCATTAAGGTTTTTCACAAGGGGTTTGTTATTTTTCGTATCGTTGTATCGTCCCAACAAAAAACAGAGTTGTTAAAAATTAATTTGAAAAAATACAACATTTGAGAATAGCACGATACAACATTTTTACGTATGTTTAGTGTCCCATGTTTGAGTGTGCTAACAAATAGAAAACCGAATAGAAAATCGTTGTTAAACTCAAATAAAAATTTTAACAACTCTGTTTTTTGTTAGGACGATACAACGATACAACAAATAGCACACCCCTTGTGAACAACCTAATTATTTTTGTTATCGTGCTATTCTCAAATGTTGTATTTTTTCAATTTAATTTTTAACAACTCTGTTTTTTGTTAGGACGATACAACGATACAACAAATAGTACACCCCTTGTGAAAACCCTTATTATTTTATGTTAATTTTTATACTTTTGGCCAAAAACGCCCCACTAGGAAGTTTACAGAATAATTTTCGGAAAATTATCACTTTGAATGAATAAAAAAAAATTTTTTTCCACTTGACAAAAATTATTATTTTGAGTAACTTGATCCATATAGGGTTAATGTCCTCACTTTTCACAAAAAAAAGACCCACTAGGAAATTTACAGAATAACATTTGTCAGATTATATTATGAAAGCTGTTATTCTGTAAATTTCCTAGTGGGGCGTTTTTGGCCAAAAGTATAAAAATGATTCCCATATGGATCACGTTACAAAAAATAATTATATTTATCCAGCTGAGATTGTTTTTTTTTATCAATTTAATGGCTTTACAATCTCGTAGACCTAATTAATATTAAGTTTCATGGGACTTTTCTGACCCAAGCTCACTAAGGGTTAAAAATTTTTTAAACAAATATAAAGATAATTATAGTCTAACCAAATTTAAGTGAGGTTTTCCGAAAACTGTGTAAAATTTGACGAAAACATTCAAATTTTGTTAAATTTTTGATAAAATGAGCAATTTTTGTAAAATGTCCTGGAAAGCAGTCGAACCAAACACAAACTCGAATTATCATTTTTCCAATTTATTTTTTTTCTTTAATATCAACTATTCCATGATACAAATATCAATCGACATCTCCAAATTAAGCATTTTAAAAAATCTTTAAAATTAATTACAAAAAAACACGATTTTGCATTTTTATAAAATTCGTGGGTCATTTTTGATTCCAGGCAAAAGTGGGTTAATGCTATCCGATGAAGTCACAATTCCATATCTGAATAATTTTGACTATATTAAATGAATAAGTGAAATAAAAAGTTAATTTTTTCGAAATTTAGAATTTTGGGAATTTTTAATAGTAATATACTTTTTTTCCAACTTCGTCCAACTTTCGGCACGGGTTAACGTTTTCCAAAAAAAATCGATTTCTTCCATTTGGGACCATTTCCAATAAAACTGGGGAGTGTAATGAACGAAAATCGACAAATCGCTATTTTAAGGGACAGTCTAATGTACAGGCAGACAGACGGACGGACGGACAAATTGATTCATTAAAAGGAATATTTATATTTTTTGCAGCATCATTTTGGATAAACGGAAATCTTTCAATTTTATTTATGATTTTATATTCGATCGTTTGCGTGCCGTACGCCAAGAGATTGTAATGCAAAATTATAATGCGGAACAAACTATAAAATTATTGCAGCCAATGATTATGTTTTTAAGCTATAGTCGTTATAAACTCTGCGAAGAATCCATCCATAATTTCGACCCAAAAATATGCGAACAACATTTACAGGAATGTGTTAAACGAGCATTGGTGTGTTACGATGAAATATCCTTGGAACAAGCTAAACTTATTGATGTACGTAATCGGGTGTTTATCGAAGGATTGTATCAAATTTTTAATTTGGGTTCTGTAGAATCCCTAAAGAGATGCCTAACATTGCCCGAGGATATCAGGTATTTTTATATATTTCAAATACATACATATTTTTTAAATAAAAATATTATCACTCGTACTTTTCGTATTTTTCAGAACTGATCCATTGTTTGCCCTAACATTTAAGGTATCCCTAAGTTATATTCAAGGTAACTACTATAGAGTTTTAAATGGCCTCCAAAGTCTTCCTCATATACTATTTGCAATTGGTTCGTTAAAATTACCCACTTTAAGGAGGTAGATAATTTATATTCTCTTAAATGATATTTAAATTTTTATTGTAATTATTTTTAATTCCATTTTAGAAATTTATATGATATATTTTCCCATGCCTATAGTAGTAAACAACTATTGGTTCCTGTGGATTTTATTTTACGTCTTACCGCTCATTCAAATAATTTTGAATTGTTTGAAGAGTGCAAATACTACAATATTCGGGTGTCCGATGATACAAAACATTTAAATTTCCAAAAGACGAATTTTAAAAATGATGTAGCAATATTGAAATGTAAGCATGAACATTTTGTTGATATGAAATTAAAAAATATTTATTTACCTGAAGTTTTATTAATGAAAAAATTATAAAATATGTACAAACGAAACCATTTTTTATTAATTTATAAACCTAAATTATTACAAATTCAGATAGCAGTATATTTCCCCGGTAAAAAAAAAAAAATATTATATTGAGTTTTATAAAGTTTTATCTAATTTAATACATGGGGTCATAATAAATAATTGTAGATTAGATATAAAACTTCATCCGAAAAATGGCCCGATTAGATTGTATGAAATAACATCTTTTGTATCATACTAGATTTATTTTGATAGAATTAGAAGCTTTGATTAAGAGCTATGGACATTGCGGGTTTCCTTACCATGACTTAGCATTTCTCATGAAACGATTATCGGCTGAATTTCAATGTCATATGAATTTCAATGTCATTATAAATTAACTTATTGGCTCAAGAAAACAAAATTAATAATTTAATATAAAGGTTTAGGGTGAAACCATATCAACTTAACACACCGTTCGGATTTACCATTTTCGATTTGAATGAAATTCACCGTAACTATTGTACGTCACGAAAATTGGACTGGAAACAAATTTGACTGAAGTATGATTACAAAAACGACAATAACTTTTAAACTATTTAAGATCTTAAATTCATTTTGGTGTTATTTATTAGGTAAGAATATACCCTTTAAAATGGTATGCATATCGATTTTTTTTTATGGAAGGGTCAAAGGTCATTTCTTGGGGTCTTAATTTCAAATACCCATATCTCGAAATAAGCATTTTTATAAATTAAAAAAAAATATGTTTTTAATTGAACCTCCTTCTATATTTGTAGAAAAATTCAGGGTGGTATCTCGATTCGTGTCTGAGTTATAGCCAAAAACATTGTCATAGGTATGTTTTTTGTACTCATAAAAAAAGTTAGTACACTCAAAAAAAACAAGTTAGTAGAAAAATTAGTAAAACGTCTTGTATATCAAGTGTTCTAGTTTTCAGCAATTCTTTTGCTGAAATTCCGTTTTCAGCAAAAAATTTAGTTATATTTTTTTAGCACTAAACTAATTTTGAACTAATGTTTTACTAATTTATTTTGCTACAAAAATTGTGCTGATAACCGCATGCATAGCGTGGACGACAACCAGATAGACAAGATGTAGATGTCGCAGCTTGTCTGTTAACGGAAATGACAAAAAAAGAAAAACAACTCTAAACATATTCTATATTTAAATTTTCAGCAAATAAATTAACTAAAGTAAAATTTCGCTACAAGTTTTTTGAGTTTTTTTCAGTCTACTAATATTCAGCAAAAAGTTTAGTGATTTTAGCAAGGATTATTTTCATTTGCAGTCGACTAAGTGTTAGCAAAACTTTTGCTGAAGATTACTATTTTTTTGGTAAAAATCAGCTAGCTGATTTTCAGCAAACCTTTTGCTGAATTTACCAACTTTTTTGCAAGCACGCTCCTGACTTAAAATTTGCTGGCACAGCAACATTTTTTGCTGACTTTACTGACTTTTTTTTTTTGAGTGTACAAAAGTCTGTTAAACGCGTTCTGATTCTATTGAACTAATTTTTCTGTTATTTCGTCTTAAAATTTAGGATTGAACTAATGTTTTTTGTAAATCTATGGCGCTATATTTTATTGATTTTTATTATATAAAAAATGTTATATAAATATTGTATCTCGAAAACTAAGCGAGATAGAGCAAAATGGGCAAAAAATTCGTCACTCTGTACCTATAAGTTAATCCTTATTAAACACATATAGGTTCTATTTCTTGTTATTTTACTATTTCCTATTATTTTAGCAGAATTTTGAACTATTTTTAAGGTATTTTTTATGAGTGTATATTAGAGTGGTCCAAAAAAAAAAAAAGTTGGAATTTTCACGCTCCACAACCCTAAAAATATGCCACTTTGAAAAAAAAAAATGTGGTCTGATCAAAAAAATCACCAAAAAAGTTTTGTTTAGAGGTAGCACATCGCAATTGAAGTTTCGAGGTTGTACTTGTTCTATTATTTTTAATTAATTAAAAATAATGGAAAAAATGAGAAAAATTAAATATAATTATTACGATTGCGACATATCAAATCTAATACATTTTTAGGTGTACATTACGAATATGAAATCAAAACTGAAATCGGAGTCGCGGATTTCGCGAAATTTGAAAATTTCATACACAAAATTATCAACTTCGATCAGGATGTTTTCTTATATTTACCAATATGAAAATTTCGTTTTTGCATTAATATATATCTGTGGAATGTCCTATTATGTGAGATAGGGTTTTTAGTAGCAATAAAATTATAGCAAGCTAAATAATAGCGAAATATTAAAAAATGTCAAATTTTAAGATTATTTGCAAGGATATATGTTATCCTTTTTAAACTTAAAATCAGTGTTATATATAATGAAGGTCCTTGGTAAGTAAATTGCAAAAGTATAACTAATTGCATTTTTCGATAACACCGTGTACAGGAAATTAGGAGAATATCTCAAAAAACTTGAGTTTTTTTGAATTTTCAAAAACCGCGAATAATTCATAAACCACAAATTTTTTTTAAGTTTCGATTGCTGATTCATAACACAGTACAACAGCCAATCTGGGGGGTGAGAAATTCCAAGTCAGGGTGATGGTACTAGGTCAGTATAGTAAAACCCTCAAAGGGTTTGGCATTCGGTTTAAAAGGTTTTATGACCTTTTAAATTTTTTCCTTATCTTGATGTTTTTTCGCTTAGTTGTAACATTTTGGCAAAAACGTAGTTTAACATAACTCGAGAACCACTTGTCCGATTTTTGTGGAACCTTTTTTTTGTGAAAACTTTTTTTTTGTGAAATATTTTTTGTTTGTGGAAACTTTTTTTTTTGTGGAAACTTTTTTTTTTGAGGAAACTTTTTTTTTGGGTAAACTTTTTTTTTTTGTTGTGGAAACTTTTTTTTGTGCAAACACTTTTTTTTGTGGAAACATTTTTTTTTTGAGGAAAATTTTTTTAATTTGTTGAAACACTTTTTTTTTTGGTTTAGAATTTTTTTTCGTTGTGGAAACTTTTTTTATGTTTTTGTGGAAACTGTTTTTTTTACACAAACAGTTTGTTTTTTTTGGAAACTTTTTTTTGTGGAAATAGGTTTTTTTTGTGGCAGCACTTTTTATTGTTTTTTTAAACACTTTTTTTAATACACTTTCGGGAAAGAACGGGGAAATTAAACGGGGAACATGTGGAATTGAAACTCGAGAAAATGGCAATGGAACAGAGGAATGTAATCCGGAACGAAATGAAACAGAACGGGGATCGAATGGATTCGCAATGACAATAAACAAATCGCAAAGAGAGTCATAGTGTATACATATAAGAGTGACTGACTGGCTTATTTTACCCTCTAACCGGCCTATCCTTTTTCACCAAAGTATAAATAAAATCCAAAAGTGAAATTTTTTGTGCCTTTGATTAAGAAGATGTAACGATTTTCGTTTTTCGGAAACTACGAAATTGAACGAAAACGGGTCTTAATTAAATAGAATCCTGTATGTGATTGTACCAAAGTAATGACTTTTTTAAAAGCTAAAGCTGTAGTCTTACTTTGTGTGTATTATCAATGGTTTAAAAGTAACTTAAATATATTTTTCAGATTTTTGGAAATTGTGTTAGTTTCAGAATAATAGTTGGCGAACTTTAGTTGAAGCTGTTTATTTCATAGCCCTGTTATATTATTTTACTTCGGTGGGGTTAAGTGCTATGGGAATAGTGAAGGAGGACACTGTATTAGGGATAAAAAAAATCATACACATTATTCTTCCAAATTGATGTTGCGGACGATGGGGATCGAACCCGCAACCACATGTGTAACAGTTCAACGCGCTAAACATTACACCATAGCTCTCACATCGTCATCGTTATTTATTGTTAATTATTAAGTGTGTCTATTTGATTTTATTTTTACTTAAAAAGTAGAAAATTTGTTTTAACCTAAGCTTCCTCTGAATAATAATTTTTGCAATTATTTATTTTTTATATAAGCTGCTAATAAGCATTCTCATCGAAGGGGGCTTTTATTTTCAAGATTTTTACATTAATAAAAAACATTGTATTTTATTTTTATAAAAATATTTAATTCCTATACAAAACAAATTACATTTTAAACTCTAAGGTACGCTAACAACGTAGCGGGCTTACCCAAAACGACAAAATTCGTTTTCGGTTTAACTGACATCCCAAAAACTAGGCCTAAGGCACGCCGCTAAATCTAGCGGGCTTGTCCGCTAGTGTATATATATATATATATATATTAGAGTGTCCCTTAAAAATAGATTTGTCATTACACCCCCAGTTTTATTGGAAATGGTCCCAAACGGAATAAATCGATTTTTATTTTTTGGAAAACGTTAACCCGTGCCGAAAGTTGGACGAAAATTGCCCCTTTTGGAAAAAAGTGTATACTATTAAAAATTCCCAAAATTCGAAAAAAAATTATTTTTTATTCCATTTATTCATTTAATATAGTCAAAATGATTCATACATGGAATTTTGACTTCATCGGATATCATTAACCTACTTTAGCCTGCACCCTAAAAAGTACGTAGTGGCATAGTCTACAAAACCCGTAGTTATTTTTTCTTTTCTAAAAATCAACTATTATAATCATTATCAACTATGGGAAAAGTTTAAAAACATGCTCTAGGTGCCCTGTGGTTTGAAATTTCAAATATTTTGAAGTAGTTAAGATAACAAGAAAAACAAAATCAGAAAAATAATCGTAATAAGGAACAAATTTTATTTTATTTGCTTGTAAGTTAATTTATTTTTGTAAATTTTAATTTGTTTGTTTTTTAATAAAACATTATATATTTTATTTTTACAGATAAGTTGAATCACTTTTTCAAAAATTGGCGAGGTATCGTTGAGAGACCATTGAACTACCATCAATCCAATATGGGAAATGGCTTAAAATACGGCCTTTTGAAACGTTTATTATATTTTTATTTACGCTATTCAATCTTGTGTTTGTGTGAATAAATAGTGTACAAAATCTTGTTTTTTTTAATTTAATCAAATCTAATGCAAATATTGGTTCCCATTAAGCATTTTCCAATTGTACATAGTTGTTTTTCACAATCTTCTAGGTTTGTGCAATTTTGACTAGCAAATCGTTAGCAAGAACTTCCTCAATAGTGGATTTTTAGATTTCAAATAAACGTAGTTGTGTTCCACTACTTCATATCCACTATGCGATAGTGAGGGTTATTTCACCTATGACATAGTTGAAAAAATAGTGATCAGCAACTATGTATTTTTTTGGGTGTGGAATCCAAAATGACCCACAGATTTGATAAAAATGCAAAAACGTGTTTTTTTTATTGTTTATTATAACTAAATTCTACATACAAAAATAATTTTTTCAATTTTTTAATTTTTTTTTTTTTGCTTGAATTTTCTTAAGACTATTATAAAAAAGTTTAAAAATTATTGTTGTTGAGCGTGTACTTCTTGTCCCCCGCCCTGTGCGCAAGTGTTGCAGCGATGTAAAAGTGTGCTATGTTGTCCGCAAACAGCGTTGCCGCAGCCGAAGCAGTATGCCCGCGTTTTCCGCTGCCGCCCGTACGCAGAACGGCAAAGGCGACATTACGGTCTACTTGACCTAGCCGCAAACGACGGTGCATTGCCTTCCATCGGTATTGGTAATACCTGAAATGAAAAGAAAAATAAAAAACAAATAAATATATATTCTATTCTTGAATTTGAAGATGTTTTTCTTACCCTGACATCCAATGCTTCCATCGCATTGCGTATCCTTGGATATGAGGTTATATGGTTGTTCAGGGCACGTTCTTCGATATTTGGTGTGGTCAATTGTTTCGTTAGCAGTAACAATAACGACCGCCGTCTGTCACTCCTTCATTTCGTTGTAAATCGTAAAAGCAGCCAATGCAGCGACGTCCAGCATATTATAAAACATGGCCAACGGCCATCGTTGTGTTGCTCTTTTGCAGCTGTAAGTGCCTAGCATTTGATCCAATATGGCATAGGGCTTCCGCTTCTCGGTTTGCTCGTCAACGAGGCAGGTGTAGTGCATTGTGGAGAGCACGTTCACCACGTCAAGAGTGGTAAAGAAATTATCCGCGTATATAGTACGGCCAGCATCTAAATATTTTTCCACAAGATCCAGCACTACGTTCTGCCCTTGGTTTATCTCCCGTTGTTGGTTTGGCAGTTTTCCATAATATATCATTCCCTTCACAGGATAATAACTCTGTGAGTCGCATAACCACCATACTTTCAAACCATACTTAGCTGGCTTTGACGGAATATATTGTGTGAAGCGGGTACGGCCTCTGTAAGGGAACAACTGCTCATCAACTGTTAGTGTTTCATGAGGAGTGTAAGCTGCTGCCAAGTTATGTTGCAACATTTGCCAAATATCGTCAATAGCCGCAGTTTTGCTGTTGATGAGTCGCTGTTGTCGAGTATTTCCATTGTCGAATCGAATAAATTGCTTAATACACATGAAGCGATCGTACGACAACGCAGCTTTGTATAGTGGGCAACGCGTCGCGCCCCATAATTCCATAGCTGGTTCATGGTTTGATCTTGTGAGTCCAGCATAAAAAAGAATAGCTACAAAGGCGTCAAACTCTTTCACTGTCACTGGCTTCCACTCCTTTTTCTTCGTGGGATTCGCCAAATTCCATGCAGCTGTAACCTCCCTGCCTTTACGATTTGTTTCACGTAGCACTAAGTGTATTATTTCCTCTGTCATGATTAGGGTTTGGGATTTCCCGGACTTTTTTATTTCCCGGGAAACGGGAATAAAAAAATTTAATTCCCGGGAATCCCGGGAAATATTTTTGAACAAAATTGTTAATGAAAACCACCTATATAAGCAATTTTTGTTAAAAAAAAAAACACTATTTCAGTACAAATGCAGTCTGTGTAGTGAGAATTCAAAGTAAAAAATATCAGAATGTTGAACATTTGATTTCACATAAATTACTCGCAGCACTGCCAAATGAATTGCATGATTCCAGCAGAAAGCACCTACTACTGGACTGTCGGAAACAAACCGTTTCATCACACTTGGCCCATTAGATATGGTGGCCACAATGTTATTTTCCAAAGACAAATAAAACTCTTCTAGTCTTATTTCTACAATTCTTCTTATTTCATCAGCATTACATCTTCCTGATATATAAACCAACCCCAAATATTTCTTTTGTGATATTCTTGTCCATTCATCTAAGATTATAGTAAATCTCCTATTGTTAGAAATATTGCTCGATATTTCTTTCATCATGATATCTTTTACATGATTGTAGTAATTTAATATAATGTTCTTTACATCGGTTTCATTTTTTTGCAATGCCAGGTTTTTATTATAAAAACTTTCTCGAATAAATAAGATCTAGTTATGGTGCGGATTGACTGCGGCTAATTTGGATACCATTTCAGGAAATGTTTGCCCTACCATAAAACCTTTAATGCCTATTCAGCTTACACTTTCTTCTTCGGGTACTTTGCTAATTTTAGCTGAAACGTTATTCTTGTTATTGTTTTCTTCAAGAGAAATTGCATGACCATCAATTTTTTTTTTTTTTGTGAACCAAATTTCGATGTCGGATAACCAAATTTAGATACCACCGTTAACCATTCGTCTTTTCTTTTCACATTTATTAATGAAAACGTTACTTATAAAATTATTGACCCTTAATATAAAAGAGTATTTTTAATTTAAAGTCGACTTTATTTTTAATCAAACGGTTTTGTTCATTTTGTGTATGAAAACCTTACAAAAATATTTACATTTTCAAATATTTTGATTGGTTGAAAATAAATTAACTAATCAGAATGCTCCAAAAATAAACCAAGCCAAGGTATACTGCCACCCAATAGTTTAACTAAAGTCGACTTTACCTAAATTTTACATTTGAAAAATGCTCTTACTATGGGCGATTATTTGTAAGAAACAAAGCTTTTTTTCATATTTCTTTTAAACATTTTACCAAGTTTTTAGGTTTTACTACTTAAATTTTGAATCAGTTATGCGAAAAATATTTATTAGTTGAAATGCTCCTAATTACTTGGCAAAGATTTTATTTCTGTGTCAAATAAATGTATTCCCTTTTAAAAGATTTTAACAATGACATTTTTGTTTTGGTATTTAAAATGTTTTTTATGACTAAAATTAAAAAATCCTATTCGAAACAAAAACAATTTAAAAAATTTAATATTATTAAAATTTCCCGTTTTCCCGGGAAAAATATAATATTTTCCCGGGAATTCCCGGCAAACTTTTCCCGGGATTTCCCGGGAATTCCCGCCCGGGAATTCCCGAACCCCAAACCCTAGTCATGATTGAACGCATTATTGTATAGGGGTCGTGTATATTTCCTGTTGGTCCTGGTTTCTTTCTTGTGAAGTCAACCACGTTATGATTACGAGTGCGTGATGTTGATGGTGCTTTTTTACTCCATTGGGTGCCATCTTTACCAATATAGTAACTTTCATTCGTTTCCTGTCCATCATTTTCTTCCTCTTCATCATCGTCGTCATCAGTATCTTCATTTAGCTCGACGTATCCTTCAGTTTCGGCATCTGACTCTTCAGCAGGTTGGTATGTGCGATCTTCATCATCCTCAACTTCATAATTATCAATTGCAGCAATATCAATTTCTTCATCCATGTCTTCGTCCATAAAATCAGCAAATCTACTATCAGCTGCACGCCTTTCATCCGCAGTCATTTGCTGGTAACGTGTACTACGGCGTACAACAATTTCAGCAACGTCCAAATTACTTGCATCTGCCATATTTATATTTTTGTTTCTATCACACACGATTTTACTCTTCGCTGTCTAAACTTTGACTGATTTGGTTTACGAAACTACAACTTCTTTTATACTCTTTCGTACGTCTACCTAAACTCAAAGACATTAGGGATGATGATAAAAACAAAAAAATTCTAAGAAAAAATTCTAAGAAAAAATTCTAAGAACAAAAATACTAAGAACAAAAAATACTAAGAACAAAATAGAAAGAACAAAAAATTCTAAGAACTGGTTTATTGCTAGTAGTATAAAATTAGAATATTGTGCCTTTCTTTGAAAGCAATAAAGTTCATGTCTTCGAATTTTTCTTAGAATTTTTTGTTTTTATCATCATCCCTAATGTCTTTGAGTTTAGGTCTTTGTGTTCAGAACAAGTAAATTATGTGTTGAAACAATAAAAAAATTATAATGATGCCCAAAAACATGCATTTATTAGTGAAATTCAGTACAAAGTCCATACGGACCTATTCACACGTCCGCGTGCTATTCTCACTAAAACCTCAATAACTCCTAAAGTAATAATCCGATCGGCTTGATTTTTTTTAACCCCATATGGATCACGTTAAACAAAATAATTATTTTTATCCAGTTGAGATTTTTTTTATAAATTTAATGGCTTTACAATCTCGTAGTCATAATTAATATTAAGTTCCATGGGTCTTTTCTGACCCCAGGCCACTAAGGGTTAAATTTTTTTTAAAGAAATGAAAAGATAATTATAATCTAACCAAATTTGAGTGCTGTTTTTCCGAAAACCGTGTAAAATTTGATGAAAACATTGAAATTTTTGACAAAATGAGCAATTTTTGTAAAATGTCTTGAAAAGCAGTCGCTCCAAACACAAACTCGAATTATCATTTTTTCAATTTATTTTTTTTCTTTAATATCAACTATTATGTGGTGCAAATAGCAATCGACATCTCCAAATTAGGCATTTTAAAAAATCTTTAAAATTAATTAAAAAAAAAATACGTTTTTGCATTTTTATCAAATTCGTGGGTCATTTTGGAATCCAGGCTAAAGTGGGTTAATGACATCCGATGAAGTCAAAATTCCATGTATGAATAATTTTGACTATATTAAATGAATAAATGGAATAAAAAATAATTTTTTTTCGCAATTTCGAATTTTGGGAATTTTCAATAGTAACCCGACTAAAAAAGTTTTTATATAATCTTATATGATTTGATATAACTTAAAATGTTTATATGCGTGGCTTTATATAACCATATACATTTATATTAACACTTTGGTTTTATAAATATGTTTGATATAACGTTATATATAATCATATGCGATTTGGTCTCCAGCCATATATTAAGAGATCTGCAAATATACTTCATACATAATTATATATAAGCTTTTATAAACCATATTATATCAAAATATATAACAAAGTTAATAGAAAATTGTATTAATTTTATATATAATTATATCTGACATGATATCTAATTATACAAAATTTTATAAAGTTTAATTGCAATTTTTAAATTTAAAAATAAAAATTAGAAAAACATATGTTGAAATAAATATGGTTTAAGTTCAGTTATTTTTTCCGTGAAAAAAAATTAATTCTGAAAGTTATTTTTTTTATTTTATAAGACAGTTGTTCCGACAAATTTTTGTAATGTTTTATTTTGTCAGCTATTTCCAAGTTTATTAACAAAAATTTTTATAAACATTAAGCATTAGTATTTAAAATGAATGAAAATAAGTGATCTCAACAATATTTACTAAAATTTTATTTGAAAATCTTCATCAAATTATATGTATTAATATATAATTTGATGAAGTTAGATAGACCCATTTTTCGGATCAAATTGTATCAGGTTAGATAACATGCTTATCTCGCTTGATATAATTATATATTCCAATATTCGGATCAAATTAGATATGGACGTATATAATATCTTTTTTAGTCGGGAATACACTTTTTTTCCAAAAGGGGCAATTTTCGTCCAACTTTCGGCACGGGTTAACGTTTTCCAAAAAAAAAATCGGTTTCTTCCATTTGGGACCATTTCCAATAAAAGTGAGGGGTGTAATGAACAAAAATCGACAAATCGCTATTTTAAGGGACATTCCTCTCGTTCCTACACTGATAGAATTTTCGTTCATACTATTAATGAATCGATTTCATTAATCTGAATTCACTGATTTAATGAAAAAATATCATTGAGTTAATGAAAAATTCATTAATTTAATGAATTTTTTCATTATATATTTTCAACTAACCCGTAAGATATGCTATAATTTTTATAAGGGTTTTGAATTTGCTAATTACTAAAATAGATATATGTTCCAGTAATGAACGCTAGGGTTGCAAACTGAAATTATTTAAATATAAATGTCCAAATAATAACATCATTTTGTTTTGGCTATTTAGATCAATCGGTAACCCGATAATGTTTACATTCTGGTGATAGCGGGTTCAAGTCGACTTCAGGGAGATGTCAAAAACGTTGTAAAAACGAAAAAGAAATATATGTACAAATAAAAATTAATAAAATAAAAATAAATAAAAAAAGTAACGCAAAAAAATATATTTTTTTCAATTAGTTTTCATTTAATGAATACGTTTCATTGATCTAATGAACGCGTTCTTTGGGGACTTTTCAATGAAAAAAATCATTGGATTAATGAACAAATTCATTAATACTATGCACAAAATTCTATCACTGTATAAGGAGCATAGGGCCTCAACAAAGTTTATCCAATCGTTTCTGCTTGATGCTAGGTTCTTAATTTCATTCCAGCTTTTTCCTGATCGCGAGGCCTCTGTATCTAGCTGTCTTCGCCAAGTATGGGCAGGCCGTCTTCTCCTTCTGCTACCTTGCGGGTTCCAATCAATAGCATTGCGAGTTACATCTCCGGGTGGTCTTCGTAATGCATGGCCAATCCATTGCCATTTTCTTCTCAATATTTCCGAAGTTATTTCGCTTTGATGAGTGCGCGCCCAGAGTTGTACATTAGATATCCTATTGGGCCAAAATATTAGTAAGATTCTTCTTAGGCATTTATTTGTGAAAACTGGTAAGGTGTTAACATCTTTAGCAGCCATATTCCACGTTTCACATCCGTACAGATTTCACACACGAATTAAATATGTCAATTAAATATGTCATGCGGGTGGTAATCGGCCACTAATCGGTAATCGTCCGATTATCGATTATTACCTAAAATAATCGGAATCAGCCGAAACAACAATAATTTTCACACAATTTTTCAGTGTGTTGAATTATTGAGGATGTGTTGAATTCAACCATTGCTTAAATTACATCTTTTTCCTATACTTTCTTCGGTAACCCAAAGCGTTTCCGTACTCAAGTGTGTATACTGCTCTTTGGGCCTAATAAAAATAATCGGCATCGGCTTAGGCCGATTATTCAAAAATGTGCCTTCAGTGGGACACTAATAAAAAGGTGATATTCCCGCAATATTTTCGTAAAAATAAAAGACAAAAAATACTCCGAACCGGAAATAGTTTTTTTTAGTAAACAAGTCTTTAAGGTAGGAAACAATTGTTTTTTATTTATTAAATTCATTAAAATTATATTATATCATATAAACATAATTCAGTGAAAATTACTGCGATTGTTACATTGTGATCTGCCTGATAAACATATATTCGATAGTATTTTATATTTTCTGCCATTATCCAGTAATTGCGAATTACCAGGACCTTTAATAAACTCCAACGCTGACATGTTATTAAAATTAATAAATGTAAGTAAAGTAGACAGTAAAGTTTCATTTTCTTTTATTTTAATTTCTTCTTGTTCCTTTGTAACTTTTCCAAATTTCTCTTCATATTTAGCATCGTCTCGATCTGAAACCAACATATTTTGAACAAAATATGAATTTATCGTATTAAATAAAATCAGTGGGGATATTTTTCCGTAACGATTGCAGTTCGATGAGCTTATAAATTTAATGTATTCGTAAAAGGCAATTTCAGATAAATCGTTAAGTTTAATATCAACTTTTATATCAATCATATCGATTTTCTAAAAATAAAAGAAACATTTTTAATATTGTCATGTAAATATGTGTAATAACCCAGCAAAATCTTTCTTTAATAAATAAATGGTGGTTTTATAATGAAACTAAAGTTTTTTTTACTAATTATAATTTGGCATCAGTACTAGTCGTTTTTATAAGCAGTCTTACTTGGCAGCTCTGGCCCCAAGCGAAATGATTTGACAAATTTTTAAACGTAACACAATACCGCGAAAAAAAATAATATTGATGTTTTTTTTATTTTATTGTAGTACATGCTTAGTCACAAAAAACTTTTTGTGTTATTAGAGGCTGATTGATGTATTTTTGTTGTTGTTTTGCATGTTAATTAGTTTAATTAAAGTCAAAAGATTTTTGTGAATAGAAGCATAAATATTTATTTTTTGTTGGGATCAAATAGGAAATGACCAAGTTTCTGAAGTTTTTATAAATAAAAGGTTTGTACGAGTACATCTCTAGTAAAACTAGTAAGAGAAAAAAATGTCAAAATATTCAGAAGTACTGGAACAACAAAATTATAAAAATAGTAGACACAAAAAAAATTTACGAAAATCGAAAAAAATCGTCCGCGGAGTGCAAACTTTAATGCGTATCGTAAGAGTTAATTTAAAATTTTATCATTTGGTACGATGGAAGAAGAGAATTTTTGACGTTAAATCTCAAGCAGAAACTTTTTTGGTGCCTATGCATAATAATTTGAAAACCTTATAACACATTTATAAAATGAATTTTGTATGAAAAATTTGTTTTAGAAGCCATTTAGACCCGATTTCTGAATGTCCAGTTAGCAGCTAACTGGGACTTTAACTGACACATTTGTTGTTGTTTCCCATATAAAACTTGAATTTAACTGCCGGCTAAATTTTAACTGGACATTCAGTAATCGGGCCTTAGAAATTTAAAGTGATTATGCATATTTTTTTCTTTTTCATAATTTATTTTGAAAGTTTTACTGTTTTGCATTTCCATAAAATAACATAACACATCGGCTGAAAAGTCCGTAGGATGACACATAGGTGGCGCCACTAATAAAAATCCATCACTGCTGTTCTGAATTTAAAGGGTTTTGATTTAGAATGGATTTCTAAAAGCACATGGAATAAAAATATTCGGAAATTTGCTGTTTTGATATTCACATATTAAGTGCTTTCCCGTACGTACCCAAAGTTAACGAAATTTACCCAAAGTTACCGAAATTTACCCAAAAGCGTTCCCGTACTCGAAAATTGAGTAAATGAGAGCACAAATGAGACTGTATTAGTGTTTCTCTTTTTACAAAAATTTACCCAGACTTTTTCTTCGGGTAAACTTTGGTAACACAGCTGATGTAAATATAAACAAAAAACAATTGTGAAATGAATTTTAAATTTTGATTAAATAATTTTTTTTTCTTCTTCCTCTTTTTTTGATTCCGAAAGAAAATGTTAAAATTTATCGACAGTTTTTAAAATAATCTTTTTATGTATTAAAAGTTCTACAAATTTCAATATTTTAGTGAAAATACAAAGGAAACATTTCAAAATTTTGTTCTCACATGTATTTTTAATAATTTAATATTTCATAGAAAAAAGTGCATTCGTTTTCACTTCCACACAGCTTTTTATACACGGAATATTTCACAAAAATTTTTGTGGATGTGAATCACAAAACAGCAAAAGTGTTCGGAATGTTCCACTTTAGAATTTCTTTATGTGGATTCGGAACTTAGAACAGCGCCGAATATGTGATTTCGCCACTTATTTTTTTTATTTTATTTCAAAACCCCAAATATATAAAATCGGCAAAAATATTACTAAAAGCCAAAAAAAATTTCGGTGAAATTCGACTCACGCACACTCACGAAGAAATTTTTTCTACTCACACCCACGATCACGAGAGTAAATTAAGGTTTCACTCACTCACGCATGGGCCCGCGTGAATCACGCAAAATTCTGCTCACGTGCCCATCTCTAATCTGTACCACATTTTAACGAAATTGGAACACGTTTAGAGGTCCGTAAAAATCACAGGTTTTTCTAACTTTTTGTATGGAGATTTACATATAAATTAAAAAAAAAAAACAATCACTCTTATTCTAGTTGTCGACGTCGACACAAATCGACGTCGTATTTTGTCGTCTTTTTAAAATTGGTATTCCACTTGTCGTTATCGATATGTATCGATGACTGTTGACTAATATTTGGTATTCTCTAAGAGAATTTAACGACGATATTGTATTGAGACGACTCTAATTTTGTCGTCGCCATTTTTGGTAACGACATTTTAAAGTAAAGTGATTGTTTTTTTCTAATTATCGATAAACAGTCGTCGTCGTTAAAAAATTTTTACGGAATACCACATTGGTGTCGATGTCGAAAGAAAGTGATATTGACTTAAAAACGACAACGACGTCGACGTCGACAACTAGAATAAGGGTGAATGAGTGTTATTTTTGTTCGGTTCAAGATCAAATATTACAAATTCTAAATAGAATTTACAATTTTTATTTTACAACCAATAGAGAAAAAACGTATGAAAAAAAACTTTCCTAGAACCAATGGTTGACAATTAATGCATTTTCAAGTGACACCGCATCAGAGAAACAAGCCAGCCGCCGTGAGCCGTTTAAGCCGCCGCCGCCGGTCATTTTTGCTTCAGCCGCCGCCGCCGATTTTTTTCGGCTCATTTCGGCTGGAAGTATTATTTTTCAAATATAAAAAATTTAAAAATAACTATATTTTTTAAAAAGAATTTACTAATTCATTAAACTTGAACAACCAGAGCTAAAAACAATTTTTTTATATGAAAAGAAAAAAGTTAAAATCTTCTAAATATTAAATTTTTATAAATATATTTTTTAAGCTATAAAAGCTTATGTAAATTTATACTGTGAAAAAAATTTAAAAAAAAGTTCTTAATGGGTTAATATAATACTTCAGAATGCAACTGTTTGCAGATGTGTAAAAAATCAATTAATAAAAAAACATAGCTGCTTAACTTTGCATTTAAAACTCAATATATGTATTTGGTGTATGCATTTTTATCAAAAATTATGACGAAAAATCGTTACAGAGTTGAAGTCGTGTTAGCATATGTATATTACGAAAAAGTTTGTAAAATGTATTAAGTTTTGTTAAAAGCGTTACTTCTCCTCTTCATATAAATTCTTACAGTTAGTGTTTAGCTTCATTGGTTATTAAAATATAAGCTATTAAAATTAAAAAACCTTATGAGTTACTGGTTACGGAGTTTACATTTGACCTATAAAATTGGTTACAAATTTTATGTATTAACCAAAAATTGGTGAGATTGTTATAAATTTTGTAAAACAGGTGACAATGCTCTGATATATATCGAAATATATAACTCAAATGTAATCGATGCATTAGAAATTAGCTGGTTACATGGTTTTTATCACATTTTTTGATATCACCCATATATATTTTTTCAATTCTAAAATACATTTTTAAAAATGGTTGATTGGGCATCTAATTAAAATGGGTCCCTACAAGATATGTGCATCCTGGACAAACTTTCTAACAAAGCCTCCATTCAAAAGTCTTCTAACAAGTTTAATTTCTTAAATCAATTTTTTAAAATTAAAAAGAATAAATAAAAAAAATGATTCCCAGTAGGTATGCTTTAATTGTCTGAAAATTCTATAAGAGGCAAAAATTGTTTTGAGTTCCAAGGGGGTTTCCCAATGTTGGGATTACTTTGGAGCCCTTTACATTGGCAAAAAAATGTGCTGGCAAAATTAATATTTTGCAAGTTATGTTTCAACGAAAAGGACTTGGTACTAAAAGGGTATGTTTATAATTTATTAAATAAAACTTGTATGTTATATTAAATATTTAGGACCATTTGTTAGATATAGTCTTGACTAGCCATGGATCTGTGCGAACATGAAACAAATCACACGTGAACCAACAACAAATCTTATATAAATTGATTTTATATATATTTTTTGCGAGTGATTTTCTAACCGTGATAAAGTGCAGACGTTAATTGTGATCTCTTTTCTATAATTCTATTTAAAATTAAAAGCAATAACATTTGTTATTGTTTTAAGAAAAAACTTTTTTTTTTAATACATTGTATCAGTGTTGCCATAACGGCGATTTTCTCGTCAGATCTAGCGATTTTATTTCGCCCCTAGCGGGAAATATTGTCCTGTAGCTATTAGCCAAAAATCTAGCGATTTTTTTTATCAGCCGTAAACATTTTTAAAAAATGTTATAAAACTGGCACATTGATATTCCTTTATTATAAAACACAACATCTTAAACGATTTTAGTAAAAAAAAACTCTAAAAATACACATTTCGATAAAATATCGGTATGCACTTTTTCATCGTACAACGCCCTCTATTGTGTATTCTCAATACTAAGATTAATTCAATGAAAATCAGGACTCATTATTTGAAGCTTAATCGTAAAATTTTTCATTATTTAAAAGTTTATAACACTTCATATTAACATATTAAAGAAATTTTTGAGTAAAAACTGCTTTAAGAACCATTTTTCAACAATCTAGCGATCGCTAAATATTTACAATGTTTAAGGCTGAGTTACCCAACCGTAAACGTATCTGTAACGAATCAGCTGTTTCGATACCACAAGAAGAAATGTATACGAATGGTTACTAACACGTAAATGTAAACGAACTTGCCGGATCATTCTGTTGAAATCAGAATTTTCCATCCGGCATCGAAACAGCTGACTGATTTTAGTCGGAAAAAATATGAAATGAATAAAGAAAAATGATTCAAACAACAAATAAGGAGTAAAAATTAACAAATAAATGGAAAAATTTAGAATAAAATATAAAACCACATGAAATAGATGCTAAATAGTAATGTCGTTTACGATAATCTATAAGTGTACTTTTTAGCTACGGCACGGTACAGTTACATCATATATACGTTTACGGTCCCATAATCCGCCCTTTATAATCTAGAGATTTTCTAGCGATTTTTGGGTCTGATCTAGCCATTTATTTTGAAAATTTGTTGGCAACACTGCATTGTATATTGAAATCAACAACAAATTATTACAAAGGGATTAATATAATAATAATATTCTGCTATACTAAACCTCTGCTGTTACAGCAGAATGGATAGTAGCAGCGAGTCTACTGAAGAAAGCGATATTGTCTGGTAGACAGTCGCTGAAAACAAAACAACGAAACGACGACAAAATCGATCACCAGAATTAGTTAAGCATGCAATCAAAATAACAAAAACTACCAACAATGATGATTAGGGCAAGGAATTCCATGCAAATGCATGTTATTTCTCGATAGTCCAAAACTAATATGGACTAAACATTTATCCGACTCATCAAATTTAGAACAAACTGTCATCGATTTGTAGTTGCATATTTTGACATAAATGCATGTTTTTGCATATTTCGACTTTAAATGCTTATTTGGTGGCTTTTTAATGCATATTTTGTGCTTTTTAATGCATATTTGTGCATATTTTTAATTTTTAGTAGCAATTTTTATTTTGTAAAAAAATATAAAAAATCGATACGTTTTCATATTTTCATTCAATCAAAATAAACATTTTTAAAACTTTATTGACCTATGGGAAATCTTCGAGTTCTGTGTCTGTTTGCAAAATAACTAACTTAAATATATTTTTAAGATTTAAAGTGCATTATTTTTGCAAAAATTATAGTTTTTAGTGCATATTTCTTATATTGTTAGTGCATATTTTTCTTTTTCAACCGCATATTTTAAGCGAATATTTTTAATTTTTAAGTGCATGAAATTCCTTGCCCTAATGATGATATACCAAGTACCTACTAGCAACAACATATTTGCTGCACTTGATGTAGACAATAATGATGATGATAATTATATTAACGATAATGCTAACAAAGAACTTTCTGAAGAAAAACCGCCTCCAGTAATTATTCCAAATGTTTCAGATATAAGAGCGATGATGAATAACTTTTCAAAAATAGTAAACCTTGAAGATTATTCGTACAAATCTTTGAGAGATGGTCAGGTAAGAGTAATACAAAAAACGTAAAGGCATATAGAGTGATAGTAAAATATCTATCTTTCGTAAAAATCACATTACAAAATGTTGTTTTCAGCCGAACAAGCCGCCGCCGCCGCCGATTATTTGGTTGCGCCGCCGCCGCCGATTTTTATCCGGCTCAACCTCAATCGCCGCCGCCGCCGCCGATTTTTTGCTTGCGCCGCCGCCGCCGATTATTTTGGTCGGCTTGTTTCTCTGCACCGCATCACTATCATCAGATTGTCTTTATGGGGTCCTCTCTAGGCTATAATGTAGATTTTAGTTTTATATATATATATGTTAAACTTCAAAGAAATGCATTTTGAGAAGTAAATTCAAACATTTTTACTTATCCATTTTTCATTATCATAACTAACGAAAACCACATGTCTTTAACAAAGCTATTATTTTTCCCTATGTTGTAGTTGTGCTTTTTTATTGAAGTTCCTTCAATATGTAAAGCAATGATTACAACCAATAGAGAAAAAACGTATGAAAAAAAACTTTCCTAGAACCAATGGTTGACAATTAATGCATTTTCAAGTGACACCGCATCACTATCATCAGATTGTCTTTATGGGGTCCTCTCTAGGCTATAATGTAGATTTTAGTTTTTTATATATATATGTTAAACTTCAAAGAAATGCATTTTGAGAAGTAAATTCAAACATTTTTACTTATCCATTTTTCATTATCATAACTAACGAAAACCACATGTCTTTAACAAAGCTATTATTTTTCCCTATGTTGTAGTTGTGCTTTTTTATTGAAGTTCCTTCAATATGTAAAGCAATGATTCGTGCTTTTTAACATTCAAGCTTTTAATTCTATTTATAGAAATTAGAACTAAAGCAAAGAAACTTTGAATTTACTTCTCAAAATGCATTTCTTTGAAATTTAACATATATATACAAAAAACTAAAATCTACATTATAGCCTAGAGAGGACCCCATAAAGACAATCTGATGATAGTGATGCGGTGTCACTTTAAAATGCATTAATTGTCAACCATTGGTTCTAGGAAAGTTTTTTTCATAAGTTTTTTTCTCTATTGGTTGTAAAATAAAAATTGTAAATTCTATTTAGAATTTGTAATATTTGATCTTGAACCGAACAAAAATAACACTCATTGTAAAAATCTTCAGATCAACTAAAAATCTACAAAAAAATAAAAAAAAAGTTAAAATCAATTTTGTTATCGTTTAGGATTATGTCCTTCAAGATTTCTCCATAAATTTTGAATCACAATTTTATATACTTAAAGGCACATCTACACGAGAGAGAAAACCTGTGGAGATAGAGGAAAAAACAGCTCTGAATAGCTCTGTTGTGAATGATTTAAGTGGATCTTCTGGTTTGTAAAACATTTTTAAAAATTTTTTTCATATTTTTTAGCTTAGATATTCAAAAATATTATCCTAAAAATTGGAAATTCGAAATAGTTTGGGAGATACAGCGATTATTGTGAAGCGATGTTTTTGCCTATATGAGGCATTTGCCTCAACGAGAAAATTGAACTTAAAACTTAAACGCGTTTTTCTCAAAACCACGTTTTTGAACCTATTTGGATGACACTCCTATAGGACTTAATCGACGCAGAATTAACGTGGCTATCGTCTCATGCTCAATCATCTGTAAATTTTTTTTATGATTCAGAATGGGACAATAAAGGCATTCATACTAACCAATTCCCCGTTTTCCTTTTTGCTTTCAGATAACCGTGAGTCCCGGTTATGCGTACCAACAACACAATTTTTGGTAGACCTTACTTTGGAGGCCGAGAAGTTTTCAAACAGTCCACTTATTGACAAATTGTTAATATTGTATTTTTCTTGATGAATTGTGCAACCAAATACAAAAAACCGAATTAAAAATTTTTTTGCCGTTTTCTTTCCACAAGTTTTTAAAAACAGTTTTCTCTCGCGTGTAAATCTACTTTTAGGAATATGTAATGAAATTAGGGTTCCAAAAAACCGATTTTTTTAAAAACCGGTTTGTCGGTTAACCGAAAATGGACTATTTTGAAAAACCGGGTTTCGGTTAACAGTTTGTGAAAAAACCGGTCAACCCACACGGAGACCGGTCGTTAATCGGTCTTTTTATTTGAAAGAGACGTATCACTTTAACATGGCGTTGTCATTGGATATGACCAATTGCCACAGTTTAGACACCTTGTAACACGTAAGGTGGTGTGTCTAAGAATAGCTTTTAAAATAAACTTATAAAAAATTAAGAATTAAAAATACTCTACTTGGCGTCGAAGTAGGGCTCGATAACACAACCTTGCTTGTAAGGCAAACGCTCTACCGCACAGTGGCTTGAAAAAAAAAATTGGTAATAAATCTGTATCTTCTAAATTATAAGTCCGATATCATCAGTATGTATGAGATAATTGTTAAGGAGGACCCAGGCTTCCTGAATTGTGGATTCATGGTTACCCTGTGTTATAACGGGGGGACTTATTGGGGGTCAAAGTAGACCACCTCAAAAGTAAAATAGCTTTTGGACTATGTAGCTCTTTCAATTATTGCCCAATATGGTTGATTTTTTATATTTTGGAATGAGCTTGGAGAAACGAAGAAAAAGCATGCTTACTTTACTGTAATAACGGTTATGGGTTTTAAGTTATTTCATTTCAAAATTAAAAACTCATTTTTCTCTTCGACTTTTTTTAGTTTTTGGCCGATTGTGAATTCGATATTATAACGATAATTTTTTAAAAAATACTGACATAAAGGCAACAGTTTGAGAAATGAAACTGTGTAAACCTTTTTTAAGTATCTCGAACCATTTAGTGTTGAGGAATTTCCAAAGTCAAACATTTTTCGCTGATCGAAAAAATTGCATTTTTTTTATCAAAAAGATGCTATCAATTTTTTACTTTTTACTGAGAAGTTATTTAATAAAAGTCAATGTTTTATTATATATTCGTAGAGAATGGGGCTCTAAGATGCTTTTAATCCAAATTTGAAGTCGGTACAACATTCACCCTACGTACAGCATTGACCGAAATTGGTCTAATTTTTATGAGAATTTTTGAGTTTTCGATCATATAACAAAAAAGTCACGCCGATTTTGCTACTATCTGAAATACAGTTATGTAGCACCATATATTCTGTTTAGATTTCAAAAATAAAAAGTAGCGCCAATTCATAAACGAATCCAGAAAACATGATTTTATAAAAAATGGCAAATTTCCATAGACCATAATTTTAATTAATTATGTCGCAGCTAAAGTAAAAAGTAAAATTTCGCTACAAGTTTTTTTCAGTCTACTAATATTCAGCAAAAAGTGATTTTAGTAAGGATTTTTTTCATTTGCAATCGACTAAGTGTTAGCAAAACTTTTGCTGAGATTACTTTTTTTTTGTTAAAATCAGCGAGCACGCTCCTGACTAAAAATTTGCTGCCACAGCAACATTTTTTGCTGACTTTACTGACTTTTTTTTTGAGTGTAGTAAAATGTACTCGATTATTTGAGATGCCTATGGCACTACATATTTTACGCACTTTTACTCGTCGATCATCTAATACCATATCATGGACTTTAGTTATGATTTCTGGCGTTGTTCCAGTTTTTGGACGTCCACTTCGTGTTTCAACTTTAATGCTTGTACGACCACGTTTAAATTCAGCAACCCAATTTATTACTGTTGCATGGGGACAAGTGCAGTGCTACAGGGGCCTTGAAGCGTTTTAGCAAATCTGTTGATGTTGCCTTAGCCTCTCAAGGAATCCAAAGACCGTCCATGCGTGGTGAAGAGCCACATCCGGCTAGAGGTGTCCCTGCTTTCACAGAACATGGCGGATCTAGAGCGGACACTCGATAAAAACCCGTAATCCCCGGTGTTATCCAACCGTGCCCATGGGACGAATAGCACTACGTTAGTGTGTTTTTGAACGGTGGCCTCCAGGACGAGGCGAACCCTGGTTGTATTAGCCCGCTGGTAGTACAGGGCTCTGCTACCGAGCGTACTGTTCTAATCCCTTTTTCATCTTATTTTTCAGATGGATACAATTGGCCAATATACGTAAAATGGGCAAGATAAGATCAACGCGGATCTATCCTCAATAGGCAAAGGGGCTTTATGCCCAAATGATGCTAAGGGGAAGTTAGACATGGTTCAGCCAACAGAAGACGTTTCTAGTCTTAACGTTGCTAAACCGATGGACGTTGGAATTATAACGGAGGACCTCTCGGGTCCAACTATAGTGACCAATACCAACATCCCAACGGATGAAGAGGATGAACTTCTTCGCGGAAAGTGGGAAAGGAACTCGGTAGAGGAAGCTGCTCCTGCTGAACGCCAATCGGGGCAGAAAGGTGGCAAAGCGTACTGCCAAACTTGCTCGTAAGTGATTACTGCCACAAGGTGCAGAACACCGAAGCACCTCAGGTGCTTGCAAGTGAACCTCCACCATGCCAAAGCGGCATCTGATGTTGCCAACAGAAGGTTCACAGTCGACGCTCTGAATGTATTCATTCAGGAGCCGTGGGTGCACAATGGAGCCATTAAGGGGCTAAACGTGAACCATGGTAGGTTGATATATGATTCCAAGCACAGTAGGCCTAGAGCGGCCATCCTTGTGAGGAGCAACCTAACATTTCTTCCAATTTCGGAGTTTATATTGGGAGACGTGGTTGCGATCTGGGCAAAAGTGCCTTCCTTGCCTGGGGAGCACGAGGTGATGTTGGCCTCTGCGTATTTGTCTGGCGACGCGCACCAACCGCTGAGGTCTTGGCCTTCGTGGAATATTGCCGAGTGAGGAGCCCGAGTTGGATCCTCTGCTGTCACGCCAATGCTCATCACACAACGTGGGGAAGCACCAATATCAACAAACGAGGTGAGCACCTGCTTGAATTTATATGTAGTAATGGTATAAACATAGCAAATAGGGGTGACGAACCGACGTTTAGGAATGCTATTAGGTCAGAGGTATTGGACCTCACTCTAACTAGTTCTAACCTTTCTTTCGCCATCTCTAACTGGCATGTCTCCAGTGAACTATCAATGTCTGATCATCAACACCTGGTCTTTGATGTTGTTAATGCGCTGGACTCGTGTCAGAAATATCTTAATCCCAAATGCACAAATTGGGAGAACTTCCGTTATCACTTGGAAAGCGATGCCAATCTCTCTAAAGGGCTCATTCTGAGCCCAGATGAGATTGATTATGAGGCATCAGAGATTCAATCGAGTTTGACTTCTGCTTACTTAGCGAGCTGTCCTCAAAGGACCAGGAAGGTGAAAAGGGACGTTCCATGGTAGAACGATGGTCTGGATAAGCTCAAAAGGGAGGCCGGGAGACTATTCAACAGAGCCAAGGAAACAGATGACTGGGCGGCTCTAACTGAATATAATAGAGAATTACGTAGATCCAAAAGGTCCACGTGGCGTAGCTACTGTGAGAAGATCTCAGATCTTCCGGAAGCTGCGCGACTTCAGAAGGCTCTTTCACAGGATCACAGGAATGGTCTTTGCACTCTCAGGAGACCCGACGGTTCCTACACTGGATCTTCTGAGGAAACCTGTGACCTATTGTTAACAACGCACTTCCCAGGCTGCGTAGCCTCCCACAGGTCTGTGGCGATTCAAAGAATCCCAAACCTGACGGGGAGGTATATACGCCTAACTGGTGCCGTCTTTCGAAAGGACAGAGTGAAATGGGCGATCCCGTCGCCAAGCCCCGACGGGATCTATCCATGTCTGATGCAGAGGGGGGTGGATATAATAGCCACAACTGGTTAGGATATTTAGATCCAGTTTTTTGCTGGGTCTTCTTCCGACGAATTGGAGGGGGGTTAAAGTGGTCTTTATTCCAAAGGCGGGGGGAAATCCGAACAGCTGCCTAAGTCGTATAGACCAATAAGCCTCAGCTCTTTTCTTCTTAAGACAATGGAGAAAGTTCTGGACCACTATATTAGGGACACGTACCTCAGGCGTAAGCCGATACACGAGCTTCAGTTCGCGTATCAACGGGGTAAGTCTACCGAAAATGCTGTCCATCATGTTGTCACGTTGATAGAGAAGGCACTGGAGGCAAAGAATATTGCCCTCTGTGCCTTTATTGATATACAGGGCGCTTTTGACAACACGTCCTACGATGTTGAGAAGGGGCATATCTCCAATGATTGTAAATTGGACATTGGAGATGCTCAACTCTAGGGAAATCACGTTCGGTATAGGGTCTACTAGTAGGACCGTGAATGCGACCAGAGGATGTCCTCAGGGCGGTGTACTGTCGCCTTTGGGCAGCAGGCTCTGAACTTTACTAACTCATGGTGTCGGGAAAAAGGGTTGTCTATCAACCCGACGAAGACGATCCTGATACCGTTCACAAGGAGAAGAAGGGTCAACCTGACCGAACCTGTTGTTGGGGAAAAAACGATAGGCTTCTCGGATAGTGTGAAATATTTAGGGGTGACTCTTGATAAATCCCTTACGTGGAATGATCATCTCAACTCCGTAACCAAGAAGGCCACCAGGGCATATTATGCCTGTCAGAGGCTCGTTGGGAAAACATGGGGTCTAAGACCACACGTGGTCTACTGGTCATACAACACCATTGTGAAACCTATGATCACGTATGCTGCCTTAGCATGGTGGCCAAAGGTTGAGCAGTCAACGGCAAGGGATACTCTGAAGAGGTTGTATCGGCTGGTGTGTACTGGCATTACGGGGGCTGGAAGATCGTGCCCGACGGATGCCATTGGGGCCATGTTGGGTATTCCACCATTGCATATTTCCGTGAAGGAAGCTGCAAGTATGGGCTCACTTCGTCTCCGGGGGGTCGGGGACATGAGGAACGGGGACCTAAAGGGTCACATGAGTATCGCCGGGATCTTTATGGACGACCCAATCTTAAGGGTCGCGGATAAAATGATTCCGGAGCAGATTTTTGTCAGACATTTTGACATTATGTCATTTGACAGAAATATGTGGACCATACAATCCTGGCAGCCCGAAGAGGGGGTTCAGGTATGTTTCACTGATGGCTCAAGGCAGGCTAATGGTGACACGGGGGCAGGTGTCTTTGGACCCGGATTCCAGCGTGCTTTACCAATGGGCAAGTACCCCTCCGTCTTTCAGGCGGAGATTTTCGCCATCTGCATTTGTGTGAGAGAGTGCCTGCGGAGAGGCACGGTTAGATCCCGCATCTACATTCTTTCTGACAGCCAAACTGCGCTAAAGGCTCTAGGAGCTTACGGGGTATCATCTGGTCTAGTCATGGAGTGTATGGGAATTCTAAACGAACTCGGTAGGACAACTCCCTTACACTGGGATGGATTCCTGGTCATGAAGGGCATGAGGGTAACGAAAGGGCTGATTGTCTAGCCAATTGTGGAGCCCGTCGACCATTCATCGGCCCGGAACCATACCTAGAGGGTACGTTAGGGAAAAACTCAGTCAATGGAGAGAAACTGATTTTGCTAAGCATTGGGAAACTTCTACTGGCCAAAGGCAGGCCAAAAGATTTATTTCCTTGTCCAGCGGAGTATCAAGGCGACTATTGTCACTCGACAGGGGTAACCTTAGGACCCTGACGGTATACTTAACTGGGCACTGTGGGTTCAGGTACCAGCTTTACAAACAGGGCCGGTCAGACACTGATGTTTGCAGGTTTTGTGAGCTGGAAAGTGAGACATCGGAGCATATTCTCTGCGAATGTCGGAGACTGTGTGACAGGAGACTCAGATTTCTGGGTGACCGTTTCGTGTCACCTTCGAAAGTTTGGGGAAATTCTCCTAACGGGATTATTGGCTTTATTGGTAGCCTGAATCTCTAGGAAATTCTAGGCAGCACAAAAGATCTATATTGGTCGCGGTGCGTAGTGCCTTCGTATCTAATCTAATCTACTGTTTCATATGAAGGAGCACTTTCACCTAACACATTCACTATATCATTATGAATTTCTTGTCCCGATAAACCTTTCTTATGTAAATATTTAATCACACCACGAATTTCTAATTTCCATTATAAAAAAATCACTGAAGGGCCTTTTTTAAATACCTGTTACTTAAGCCCCGTTTAGATTATCACACAAGTGTGTTATACATGTCAGAAATGTGTTGTATAACGAAAATGTATAATAATGTGAACACTGTTCGTTACACACATGTCAAAATGGGTGCACACATTTTAAAATACGGTTACACTCTTTTGACAAGATTTATTTTTTGAAATATTTCATAAAGTTACCACTTGTCTCAACACAAGTGTTGTGTTATTCACAAATAAATGTTAAACAAAGATTAAAAACAACTAGTGGTGAAAAAAAGTAATAATAGAAGAAAAAATAACTGTTTTAATATATTTGTTGTGTATATCGATAACAGTCTGAACACTGAAAAGATTTTCTTTTATACTTTTTTGACAACCACACAATTTCAGCATACTTTTTGTCATACTTGTGTGAAGAAAAGTATAAGCACTTGTATGATAATGTAAACGGGGCTTTAACGAGTTGACAGATAGAAATGAAATTTAACATGTGTTCATACAGTGTTGCCATATCGGCGATTTTCTCGTCAGATCTAGCGATTTTATTTCGCCCCTAGCGGCAAAAATTGTCCTGATGCTATTAGCCAAAAATCTGGCGATTTTTTATCAGCCGCAATATAATTTATAAAAATCGGTTTTATGTTGAAAAATATTGTAAAATTCGCATATTTATATTCTTTTCTTATAAAAAAACAACTTCTTAAACGATTTTAGTAAAAAAAAAACTATAAAAAATACACATTTCGATAAAATATGGTTATGTAGTTTTTCACCGTAGAATGCACTCTTTTGAATATTTTCAATACTAATATTAATTCAATGAAAATCGGGATTCATTATTTGCAGCTTAATCGTAAATTTTTTTATTATTTTCAAGTTTATAACACTTCTAATGAACATAATAAAGATAATTTTGAGTAAAACCTCCTTTAAGTACCATTTGTCGACAATCTAGCGATAAAATCGCTAAATTCTTGCACTGTTTAAAATCTAGTGATTTTCTAACGATTTTTGGGTCTGATCTAGCCATTTATTTTGAAAATTTGTTGGCAACACTGTGTTCATATGACGAATGGAAGTTTCCATTATACAAAGCTTTTTGCTGTTTATACCGTCAGGCTAAGAACATTTCCTACTGCCCTCGTAGTCACATTGACTGGGCCTTGGGGAGCTGGAAAATTCGAACGTCTTGCAATTTGAACTACCCTAATGAAGAAACATACTAAAAAAGTTTAAAAAACCTTTACCTTTTTGCGATCTTTACAGAGATTTTTATAAAATTTTCTGTCTCTGACTTTCTTACAAAAAATATTTTTATATTGAAATGTTATATTTTTTCTTTATTAGTATCACAATTAATAAAAGAAATTTGTCTTTTAAATTTTCTGCTAAATTGTCACATAATAGGTCCGTTCCTTTATGTTACCGCGGAAACCTGGAAATCCCATTCTTACGCGAAAATTGGATAAATGAGAGCGCTCAAGAGAGTGTAATTTTGTTTCTTTTTTTTTCAAGGTTACCCAGACCTTTTCCTCGAGTAACTTCGGTGAATTGTAAATCGAACAGCTGATGCAGTGATAAACAAAAAACAATTGCAAAATATGTTGAAAATTTTAATTAAACAATATCCTAATAAACGTCTTATTTATAATAATTAATTAGAAAAAAATAAAAAAAAATGTGTATCTGTGCGATTCTTCAAACTAAACCCATACGCATTTTTATGTTTTACTTTAAAATAATTTTTGGACTAGAAAAGTTTTTTTTTTGTTCGTTCGCGTACTTTTGGGTAATTTTGTCATTTAGTGAGATGATTTTGTGCTTACTCTCATTTTGTCGAACTTTACCCAAAAAGTAAAGGCACACTTAATGTAAATCATTTAAATTGACAAATAAAAAAATTACGAGTTATTTGTAACGGTTATAAATATTCAATTCATTCAGAATCAAAAGTTTTTGTGTGTACAAAGTTTTATAAGTTTCTCCAGGATACAAAAACAACACAAATTAAAAAAAAACAACAAAAAAGCCCCTTGAAAACATTCCTGGCTACGTGTCTGACATCGAGTAGGTAGATGCACACATTTTGTGCATTTTTTTCAAGCAGGGCATATAGACAACTGCTAACAAAATCGACCTTGCCGAATAAAAATAATAAAAGCACCCATTACTGAGATTTTGCTGGGAAGTAGTTGATATAAAAATCTTACACATTCAATAGCCAGTTTTAAAGTTTTATCTTCCAATTTACACGCAAATTCATACATTGTTATCAATGTGCATAATGTTTGTGTAGTCCTCAATAATCTTACCAAATGGTCAATGCAGTGTTTGGCAATGGAAGAAACCAAATATTTGTCGCATAGCCGATATAATACAAAAATTTCTTCTAGAGAAAATTTCGATAAGTTAGATAAATTGTTACTGTAAATCATATATCGAAAATTTTTAAAATCCTTTGGTTGAAAATCGGTAATGCGAACTTCAGATTTATTTGCAGCTTCCGAAAATTTTCCAGTAAGCATTGTTTCCATTACAGGTGATTCCAGTATAAACATTAACTTGTGGCCATATAATATTTCAGCTGTTTCATCTTCAGGACCCACTGTGAATACGCAGTCGGCCAAATATCCAGTTTCAAATATTTGTTGTATCTTTTCCGGAAAACTTTATGCAAAAATTAAAAAAAAAAAACAAATTAAAAAAAACAAATTAAAAAAAATACAAATAAAACGCTTTAGCAAACCTTTTTTTAACACTCATAAAAAAGGACATACAAATACACTGAACCAAAAGTAGTAAGTGAAATCAACATTATCATTTTATAACTTTCTGATGAAACAAATTTTTAAAACAATGGCCCTTACTATAAAAGAGTATTTTAAATTTAAAGTCGACTTTATTTTTAATCATACGGTTTTGTTCAACCCTACAAAAATATTTGTATTTTCAAACATTTTGATTGGTTGAAAATAAATTAACCAATCAGAATGCTCCAAAAATAAACCAAGTCAAGGCATACTGCCACCCAATATTTTAACTAAAGTCGACTTTAACTAAAATATACATTTGAAAAAATCAACTGTTTTTAAATTCACATACATACTAAAAAATACACCAGGAGCAATTGTTGTTTTCACAAATTTTTGTCATTTAGTTAACAACATTTAATTTGTTTATTCTTAAAAATTTTGTTAAAAACGCAGTAAAGTTGATTTGATAAAAATGTTCTTTAATTTGAAAACAGGTAATTATTAAATCTGCGGTTAGTTTTGTATCGTCATTCTTCGTGTTAGCGTGTAATAGTTCACTCAAAAAAGTTTAACAGTTACTACAAGACAGTTGTTTGTGAAGTAATCAGTAGTTGTTGTTTTTAGCCGTAATTAATTTTTTTTCTGTGGCGAACTACAAAACAACTTTTATGACAGTTATTTAAGAAAACAACTAAAGAAAAATACTGTAATTTCGTAACACTTGTTTAGTTATTTATAAAATCATAATGAACAACTACGAAAGCAGTATTCTTACAGCAATCAGTTATTTTTGTTAGTTACCTGCTTATGGCTGCATGTATGGACAAATATGGACATTAGAGGTGTCCAATAAAATAAAAATGCGATTTTAAAGAGTTTCGGGGTCCAATTTGTTTCCTTTCTATATAAAACTAATAAATATGATGTTCGGGGGCAATCGAATAAAGAAAAGTCGAGGCGGAAATCGATTGAAAATTTCAAGAGAATTTATATGGGAAAAATTCAAAGCTAGTTGCAAAAAAAAGCGCCACAAAATTTCGCGGAAAAAAAGTTTTGCAAAAAAGTAAGTTCTTACATCAGTATATTTGTTTGCAGAATTAAAATCGGTGATAAGGTTTTTTAATTAAAATTTTGTACCATAAGGTCCTTTTTCGCGTTCCGCGATTATTTTGTAATTTTTTAAGTTCGGTTTTTTAAAATTTATAATCTAGGGACTATAATACCTAATTCATAGAACAAAGTTCGGTGATTAATTGAAAAAAATAAATAAAAGAAATTGATTCCTAGTACGCTTTAATTGTCTGAAAATTCTATAAGTCATGTTTTTAAAAAATTAAATCAGTGTAGGTGACACTTGTAAGTAGAACTTTTAGTGTATTAGTTTGGTGTCCAGACCAGAGATACAAGCTAGCCGATCTCAGTCGGTCAGCCGCCGCCAGCCGACACCTTTGCCAAACCGATTCATCCACCGACAACAATCGGCTGAGCCGACAGCCGACAACAAAATGAAAAAATATAATTTTTTTAATTTATTTTTTTATTTAATTTTTTATAAATTCGTTTAAATCTAATTATTTGAAAAGTAAAATTTTTTTACGATACTTGCTTTTTAAAATGTTTTTACTAGGGATGCCGAACGGGACTGGTTTTTACAAATCCCGGGATTCGGGATTTTGAAAATTTAAATCCCGGGATCCCGGGATTTTTCGGGATCCCGGGATTTATCGGGATCCCGGGATTTTTCGGGATTTCGGGATTTTTCGGGGTTTCGGGATTTTTTTGTTTCATCATATTTTTAATTTTAAAAATAAATAGCTGAAATAAATCCTACAAATTAAAATAATTCATTTAAAATGTACTTATTATTTCTTGTAGTATAAAGAAATGAACAAATTAAGCCGGATTCACAATGCTGGAGTACTCCACGCTGCAGAGTGCAGTGTGTAAAATAGAGATAAAAAATATGTAAGTGCAAAAAAGAAAGGAACAAAATCCACTACAGCATTGTGAATCTGGCTTTAAACAGAAACTCCACTCATAGAAATAAGTATGTAAATATAGCAGAAAAAGCTACTAAAAATAAGCAAAAAAGTTCCGCGATAAAAACTATACTTATGAGTTAAATTTAAGCAAATTGCAAATTACAATTTACCTCTGAAGAAACTTTAAAACTAAAAGTTTTTACTGAAACACTGCAAAATTTTAGTTATATTTGGCTAAAATTAATTGAATGCAAATACAAACTACTCTGCTGAAATCATCAGAAATATTTAGTGACTATTAGTTTTTTTAAATCAACTAACATAAAATATTAAGCACATACCTCTGCTCATTTCAGAAAGGCAGATTGTTAGATTTTTCTAATTTAACAAGAATATGCTGTTTTTAGTCGGCAAAATTATTTTGTATGAAGTTATGAATTTAGCAAATCATCAATAAAATAAATAAAAACATGTCCGTTAAGAGATTAAATAAACCTGAATTATGATTTTCAAAAGTTTCACAGCTGAATAAAAGTTTTTAAATTATTAATGTTTTTATTCAGATTGATTTAATCTGTAATCTATTATTTGAATGATTCAATTGCCAAAATATAGAAAAATAAATGAATATTAGTGAGAAAAATTAAAAAATATTATATACTGTTTTTTAAAATTCCCGCTAAATTATAGACTTTGTAATTTAGTAGTGTTAATATTTCTTATCAGAGAAATGTGTTAGTCAATAAAGGGGTTTGAAATTAAAATTTTATAAAGTTCAGAAAATGGAGTTAATCGATTTGGCAAGTGAAGCATTCATTTATGAATGGGAAAAATTAGTTCTTTAATAACATTTAATAAGATATTACATTTATGTGATTTAGGTCGAATATAACAATAAAAAAAAATACAAAAAGAGATAAAATATGGCAAATAATGAAATCGGAAATCCCGGGATTTTTTCAAGACCAATCCCGGGATTTCGGGATTTCTAAATCCCGAAAATCCCGGGATTTTCGGGATCGGGATTTCGGGATCGGTATCCCTAGTTTTTACATCAAACTGGTGGTAGCACAACTAAGCGGTTTTGTTGATACAACAATTCTACGGGTTTAATTATTTTAATATTTTTGAGAAAGTTAATTCAATTTGTGAGTTCTGAATAGTGAATTTAATTAATTAGTTCACAAATACTATACATTTAAATGGAATAAATTCAATTTTGGCACCGTTCGATTACTTCTTTAACGAATTAATTCAATTGCTACTATATTTCTTTTTATTAAATGAAATGAATAAATTCACTTGTAAACGCGTTCAATTCAATGAATGAAACGGATAAAAATTTAATTAATACCCACTGAATTCACTCACTATCGAATTTATTGAATTTAAATTTCGTTCAATGTATTAAAAATTGTTTTCTTCATTCAAAAAAACTACGTTCACTGAATTAAAAACCGAAAATTATATTCACTGAATTCAAAAGTGTTTTCTGCCGTTCAGTAGACTTAAAAAATTGCATTACAATGACGTCATTAAAATTTTCTTTAAGTTTTATACTACATTTAAGTTGCATTTACATCTGCACCCAAATCCCGAGCTTTCAATTTAAATTGAGATCTCAATGAAAATCTTATATGAAACCACGAGATTCCCCATACAAACTAAATCGCGTTAATTCCCGAGATTTGTAAGAAACTTCACAAATCTCACAAATTTGGAAACTTTTTTTAGAACATAACACTGCGTAAAAATTAAATAAAAACTTACAAAAATACGTAATAGTTAAAGATTTCCGTTCAAGTTAATTTAATGAAAAAATTTTATTCGGATTAGAAATTTTCTCACCAACTCCGTTAATATATATAGAGTCCCCCAGCAAAATATTGGTAATGACACCTCATTACTATCTGCATTACCAAAAATGATATATCATTACCTTTTGCATTATTTTATAATATAAAATAATGACTTCCTAATAACGGCCTATTGTATTCATTGTTTCTAAATATAAAATAATGACTTACTCGTAATAGTTTAAATAAGTACTTTTTACACACCAGCCAGCAATTTCGGAGCGCTCATAAATAAGATTTTTAAATAGCTCATAGAAATGATAATTGTTTTTTTGAAAACACTCTTTTTTTGGTAAAAATATGAACCCTCAGAAAACAATCCGAAAAGTTGTCTCTACAATCTAAAAAGCTGTCTCAAAACGAGGGTTCATTTTTCGGACTCAAAGAAGATTCCAAAATTATTTAAATTTATGAAGAAAATTTCGATTTTATACGTTCTTTTTTCTGAGTCATTTCTGAGTACACAGGGGGCTCTTTTGGACGGACCACTTTCATAGGAAAAAGTGGAAAAATGTTTATATTTTTGGAGCTCATTTCTGAGTCATTAATGATCATCTTTGTTTGCTGGGCAGTTAAATTTTATACATCCACTGATTTGATGATAAAATTTCCGATTGGGCTAATTTTTTTTTAAATAACAAATTTCGATAAGTTACTTGTTTGTTATACATATGTATTTAATTTTAAATAAACAAAAATTTAGAAAAGTTTTATGACGATATTGTAATGCCGTTTCGGTTCAGTTTCACCACCCCGTTTACAGAATCTAATCCGTTTTCAATCCAATTCAAGTAGGGTTTTCATAATGACTACGATAGTAGTTAATTATTAATCAAGGTTGGTTACCGAAATGAATAACGGTAAGGTAACGTTATCGAATCAATAATACCGGTACGTACCGATATTATAAACTGCCTCAAAACATATAAAAACAAATAAAAAATTTGCATATTTATCATTTTAAGTGTTAAAAGTACAGATTATAAGCTTTAAATTCAGTGCTGGTAGTTTTAATAACTAAAATTATTATCTATAATTTTTTTTGTAAAAAGAAAACCAAGATTATTATTAGAAAGTAAAAAATTGGCATTTTTATAAAAATTAACAAATACCGGTAACTACCAATAAAAATAACGGTATCGGTAACGATAACGGTATTTGGAAAATTTTTAGAGGTAGAGGTATTGGTAACGGTATTCAATTTGAAACGGTATTTTAGCGATAACGGTAACCGTTAACCAACCTTGTTATTAATTTTTTGGATTTGTTTTTTTAGTCAAACGTGTTAAATTGATCGAATTTGAATTTAAAAAAGGAATTAATTTAATTCAAAACATATCCGATTATTTTGTTAATGAATTCATTCGAAAACGAATTAACTCTTCAAAGCTCTCTTAGTCCACTTAAAATAAAACGGCAGTAAAAAAATCTGTGACACGGGATTCAAATCGATTGAAAACAGGGTTGGCAGGTAATGCCGCTAAAATACCGTTATCGATTTAAAACTCTTCCAACTGACTACCGTTATTCTAAAAATGCAGTTAGCGAATACCGTTATCCCTGAAATAGCTATACCGAAATAAATTAAATTGCGTTACCCTTACAATACCGTTACCGAAATAATCGAAAATAGTGTTTCCGCACCGTTTCGGTTACCACTCATGATTGAAAAACACATCTAAACAAAGATTTTAGTTATATTCATTTAACACATTAATGAAAATCCTCAGTACTTTAAAATTTATTTAAATATTAAGGTCGTTCACAAGGGGTGTGATATTTGTTGTATCGTCCTAACAGAAAACAGAGTTGTTAAAATTTAAATTGAAAAAATACAACATTTGAGAACAGCACGATACAACATGTTTACGTATGTTTAGTGTACTATGTTTGAATGTGCTAACAGATAGAAAACCCAATAGGAAATCGTTGTTAAAGTCAAATAAAATTTTAACAACTCTGTTTTTTGTTAGGAAGATACAAAAGATAGCACACCCCTTGTGAACCACCTAATTAATTTAATAAACTACTTCCCAATTTTTAACTAACCCCCCGTTTCCACATGCAAGTGCAAGTTCGAAAAACTCAATACACTCACACTTTTTTACTAATACTATCACACTTATACGACTTGCGGCTCAACTTGCAAGTAAATTTAGAAGACAGTAGATTTTTGATACTTGCGGCAAGTGAAATGACAGACTGAAGAAAACAGTGTTGCCTAGTAATGTTTTCTATTAATTTACTAGTATTTGGTAAAGTAAAAATTGTAATGCAACTAATTTTGTATTTATTTGTAAAAAAAAGTAAAAAAGAACACAACGGCATATCTTAGTGGTAATTCAAAATATAAATTTTAAAAGTTTTTGAAAAAAAAAATTGTTAAGAACAAATTTTTTCCCAGCTTTGTTAGAATATTGAATACTTGGCAATACTAGAGTACTATTTAGTGACAACCTATGCTTTCGACGACATTTTAAAAATGAACTTGCAGCAAGTAGTGTGGACACATGTAAAATTTTCATGTTTTTTCGGTAATTTTCGAAATTTTCGCTGATAATACGTATTCTCAAGTTGCAACCATTTACTTGCATGTGGAAACGGGAGGTTATACGCTTAAAATAATATTAGTTTAGCAAAAATTATTTTTGTGTAATATTTTATTGTAGATTTTAGTTGATCTGAATATTGTTACAATGAGTGTAAAATTTAACAAATGTATTTATAATTTTAACAACGATATTGTGTAATTTAAACCCAATTTTTATAAATTCGATATTTGCGTGTATGTATCTGTTGAAATTCTTAGAAAATTTGCATTTTAGCCGATTAGCCACTATCTTTTAAGCCAGCCGCCACCGATGCGTTTGCAGCTCATCTCTAAAAATCAATCGCCGCCGACTATTTAAGCCATTAGCTGCCGCCAGCCGAAAGAATGGACCGGCTTGTATCTCTGGTCCAGACCCATTTTAGGTTAAATTTTGTAGCTTTTCATAGATTTTTGGAGCTAAAAGTGATGTAGAAACCAAACGGATAATCCGATCGTTTTAGCACTTACACACAACAATATTAATTGCGATATATATCATATAAGCCAGTACCCCGTTTCTGTATCTAATGCGAGAAGTTTTCGCATCGGGAAATGCATGGTCACCCTGCATTATACAGGCTGATTAAAGACGTGATAAAATGGACTGCAGTTTTTGTTGTAATTCGTTCAGATAATGTAACTTTAAGAACTGTTAACACATTTAATTAGAAATAACTTACTATGCAACGTATTACTAGCTGATTTGGTTTCATATATATTTTATTGTCTGCGACTCACCCTCTATAAAGCAGAGCAGGGTTGCATTTCACATGTTTTTTCCGCAAACTTTTTCCATGCGAGAAATACAGAAACGGGGTGCAGATTTCAGATAAATTCTTTTATCTGTGGATGTGCTAGTCAATTTAAAGTTGGATTTTTGGCGTATTGTACACACGGAGGAATAATTATATTTGTGGGATACAATTAACATATATTTGGAAAAACGGCGAATTTCCATTCTTGATACATATAAAGTTTTGTATTATAAATTTTGTAGTTGGTAATAATCGTTTAGTTTAGCTAGACTGTATCTAGTCAGAAAATTTTGTGATATTTTTCCTTTATTTATTAATTTTATTGTGAAAGATGTGAAAAAATATAATAAATTAGTATAAATAAAACATAAAATTGTGTTAAAAAGAAAAAAAAATTATTTAATTTTGTATATTAAAGTATTAACTTATTATAAGAGTTTTTAATTAATATTTGTTAATATGTTAATGTTAATGTTCCTTTTACTCCTGCAAGGAGTATAATAAAAATAAATGAAGAGATTGTAGTTATTGTTTTTCAATGAAAGATTTGTATTAGATGTAAAATTCAATGTGATTTATAATATATTTAGTTATTAAATAATCGGCAAACAGTAGATGTATTAATTTTACTTTGTATGTTTACCATTAAAATATAGAGAAATTTTGAGAGTAGAATAAATACGGCTATTGTTTGGCATATATTAATAATTGCTTTATAACTAAATATATTATTTATATATAGTATTTGCGTGGAAACATAAATTTGTTTATGACAGGTATGTTATATGTTTGCTGCCAAACATATATATATTTGGCGATAGCGTCATTTCATTTCATCCAAACATTTATATATTTACAGGCAAACATAATATTTTTGCATGCAAATATATATTGGTTCTAGTAAAAACACGGCGAATATGTTTAACAATTTCTCCAAATATATATATTAGACTGTACCTTAAAATAGCGATTTGTCGATTTTCGTTCATTACACCCCCCAGTTTTATTGGAAATATCCCAAATGGAAGAAATCGATTTTTTTTTGGAAAACGTTAACCCGTGCCGAAAGTTGGACGAAAATGGCCCCTTTTAGAAAAAAAGTGTATTACTATTAAAAATTCCCAAAATTCGAAATTTCGAAAAAAATTTATTTTTTATTCCATTTATTCATTTAATATAGTCAAAATGATTCATACATGGAATTTTGACTTCATCGGATATCATTAACCCACTTTAGCCTGCAATCCAAAATGACCCACGAATTTTATAAAAATGCAAAAACGTAATTTTTTTTAATTAATTTTAAAGACTTTTTAAAATGCCTAATTTGGAGATGTCGATTGCTATTTGTACCACATGATAGTTGATATTAAAGAAAAAAAATAAATTGGAAAAATGATAATTCGAGTTTGTGTTTAGAGCGACTGCTTTTCAGGACATTTTACAAAAATTGCTCATTTTGTCAAAAATTAAAAAAATTTTTAATGTTTTCATCAAATTTTACACGGTTTTCGGAAAAACAGCACTCAAATTTGGTTAGATTATAATTATCTTTTCATTTCTTTAAAAAAAAATTAACCCTTAGTGGCCTGGGGTCAGAAAAGACCCATTGGACTTAATATTGATTATGACTACGAGATTGTAAAGCCATTAAATTGATAAAAAAAAAATCTCAACTAGATAAAAATAATTATTTTATGTAACGTGATCCATATGGGGTTAATTTTAATAATTTTGGCCAAAAACGCCCCACTAGGAAATTTACAGAATAACACCTTTCGCATATCCCAATTTAATAAAAATCTGATAAATGTTATTCTGTAAATTTCCTAGTGGGTCTTTTTTTTTGAAAAGTGAGAACACTAACCCTATATGGATCAAGTTACTCAAAATAATTATTTTTATCAAGTGGAAATTTTTTTTATTCATTCAAAGTGATATTTTTCCGAAAATTATGAACGGTGTTATTCTGTAAATATCCTAGTGGGGCGTTTTTTGGCCAAAAGTATAAAAATTAACCCCATATGGATCCCGTTACACAAAATAATTATTTTTATCCAGTTGAGATTTTTTTTAATAAATTTAATGGCTTTACAATCTCGTAGTCATAATTAACATTAAGTTCCATGGGTCTTTTCTGACCCCAGGCCACTAAGGGTTAAATTTTTTTTAAAGAAATGAAAAGATAATTATAATCTAACCAAATTTGAGTGCTGTTTTTCCGAAAACCGTGTAAAATTTGATGAAAACATTGAAATTTTTGACAATATGAGCAATTTTTGTAAAATGTCCTCTAAACACAAACTCAAATTATCATTTTTCCAATTTTTTTTTTTGCTTTAATATCAACTATTATGTGGTACAAATAGCAATCGACATCTCCAAATTAGGCATTTTAAAAAATCTTTAAAATTAATTTAAAAAAAAAAACACGTTTTTGCATTTTTATCAAATTTGGGGGTCATTTTGGATTCCAGGCTAAAGTGGGTTACTGATATCCAATGAAGACAAAATTCCATGTATGAATCTATTTGATTATATTAAATGAATAAATGGAATAAAAAATAATTTTTTTTTCGAAATTTCGAATTTTGGGAATTTTTAATAGTAATACACTTTTTTTCCAAAAGGGCCCATTTTCGTCCAACTTTCGGCACGGGTTAACGTTTTCCAAAAAAAAAAAAAAAAATCGATTTCTTCCATTTGGGACCATATCCAATAAAACTGGGGGGTGTAATGACAAATCTATTTTTAAGGGACACTCTTATATATACATATATTATAAAGACCTGCAATGTTGAACTATACAACACAGCGACATGTGTCGCATCATGCAAGTGTTATGTCTTGCTATGCGCTCACACATGTTTAACAATGACATATGAAGACGCTGTCGAACAAATCAAATCTCATACATGGATATAGAAAATGAACATGTCAACAAGTGCGACACATGCGACATATGCAGCATATGCAGTGTTGCCATATAGCCAGTTTTAACTGTTTTTTACAGTTTTTTGGGATGTCTAACAGTGTTCCAGTTTTCTCATGTAAAAAACAGTTTTTTTTAAATTCATGGATTTTTTTTACAGTTTTTTCATATTAAATCGGCACATTTGTCAACGACTATATAATTAAAAGACTATCCAACTCTCCCTACCTCTGTTAAATCACTCCCCTCTTAATTTGTATCGAAAATACAGCCATAAGAATTACACACGTCTGCAAAGGCTAATATTTTCGATACAAATTGTCAATGTTCGAAAGAGGCGATGAAAACCGCCTGCATTTGTTTCATTTACAATTTTTTTTTTATTTTTTTAACTAAAATTTAAGAATTAAAATATAGAAGTGCTTATGCATAATAATTTGAAAGTCTTATAACAAGTTTATAAAATGAATTTTGTATAAGACATTTATAAACTTAGAAAGTGATTATGCATATGATCCAAAAATTACAATAAAACTTTCAAATTGTAAAAAATTAGGTACAAATCGAAACATAAATAAACTTAAAAATGACAATATAATAACAAAATATGCTTACTGGAAAAACGAAACATTTTGATAACAAATTTCATCAAAAATTAGCACGGAATAAAATTGGCTAAACCATATCTGACACGGCATAGATATGACGGAGATTTTTTAGCCGAACTTTTCAGATCCTTTCTAAATGAAGGATAATTTAGAAATTTATATTTTTTTGAAAAAATTTTTAAAACAATGTCTCATCAAAAAAGTCCGAAATTGATTTTTTATTTTTTTAATAAATATTTGCCAATTCTGGATAACAATTTACTGCTTTTTTGCAATTATGATCAAGGACAATTCCAAAAAACGTATTTTTTTAAGGGGTTTTACACACCGTTAAACAATTCCCGAAATAACAATACTCAATAAAATGAAAGGTAATTTCATGTGGAATGCAAATCCATAAAAAATATTTTGAAGTACAACACTGACCAGTAAAGTATTCTATCCTAAGTCAGGGGTTAATAAAAAAAGGTTCACATCTCGGAAGGATGATTCGATGAACTTTTTTAACTTCAGGCCTAAGAGACCAAAATTCTCAAAAAAAAATTTTTATTGGAAGGCTGTTCAAAAAGTCGATTACTATAAATGCCAAAGGCAATTAAATTATTCAAATCTCGATATTTTGAAAATTGAGACCCTGGGATAATATTTTAGTGCCAGGAAACTTCAGAATCCCAGAATGTCTTATGATTTTTAAAATTTTTTCGAAAAACAGTTTTTCTATAAAGAAACAGTTTTTTTTTACAGTTTTTCTAAAAAAATATATGGTAACACTGAGCATATGTTGTTACAGGGTTGAAAAAGCTACGACTAAAGTAGCAGTAGTAACTAAAAATGACGATTATTGTAGTAAAAAAAACAACAAAACTAAAAGTCATCACAACGCTACTACACTAATATAAAAAAGTCCGTAGAAAATTTAGTAAAAACTACTAAAAATTAGTTAAAAATTATGCTGCAGAAAAAAACTGCTAAATTAGCAGATTATTTTTGCTATATATTAGTAATATAGGAACAGCAAAACTAAAACTGTTAAATATACAGAATTTTAGTTATATATGAGCTAAATTTTTGTAAATGGAGATTAGCAAATTAACCTGCTAAAATCAGCAAAAAATTTTGCTAAATAATTAGTAGCCTAAAAAATCACCAAAAAATTTAAAATTTTCGAAGTTTTTTTTCGATTTTTTTTTTAAATGCAAATAAAAATCGAGCCTTTTGAAAACAGCAGTTTACAATTTTTTAGCAAATATTTCTGCTGATTTTAGCAGAATAGACTGCTATTTGCATTCAACTAAATTTAGCTTAAAAATAGCAAAAATTTTGTAGATTTAACAGTTTATTTTTGCTATTTTTATTCTACAAATATTTAGCAAAATTTTCTGCAGATTTTACAGTACAATTTGCTATTTTCAATTAACTAAAAGTTAGCCTAAATATAACTAAAATTCTGTAAATTTAGCAGTTTTAATTTTGCTGTTCTCATTTTACTAGTATTTAGTAAAAAATCTGCTAATTTTAGCAGTTTTTTCTGCAGCATCATTTTTAACTAATTTTTAGTAACTTTTTCTGCTATTTTTACGGATTTATTTCTATGAGTGTACTAGGGATACCGATCCCGAAATCCCGATCCCGAAAATCCCGGGATTTTCGGGATTTAGAAATCCCGAAATCCCGGGATTGGTCTTGAAAAAATCCCGGGATTTCCGATTTCATTATTTGCCATATTTTATCTCTTTTTGTATTTTTTTTTATTGTTATATTCGACCTAAATCACATAAATGTAATATCTTATTAAATGTTATTAAAGAACTAATTTTTCCCATTCATAAATGAATGCTTCACTTGCCAAATCGATTAACTCCATTTTCTGAACTTTATAAAATTTTAATTTCAAACCCCTTTATTGACTAACACATTTCTCTGATAAGAAATATTAACACTACTAAATTACAAAGTCTATAATTTAGCGGGAATTTTAAAAAACAGTATATAATATTTTTTAATTTTTCTCACTAATATTCATTTATTTTTCTATATTTTGGCAATTGAATCATTCAAATAATAGATTACAGATTAAATCAATCTGAATAAAAACATTAATAATTTAAAAACTTTTATTCAGCTGTGAAACTTTTGAAAATCATAATTCAGGTTTATTTAATCTCTTAACGGACATGTTTTTATTTATTTTATTGATGATTTGCTAAATTCATAACTTCATACAAAATAATTTTGCCGACTAAAAACAGCATATTCTTGTTAAATTAGAAAAATCTAACAATCTGCCTTTCTGAAATGAGCAGAGGTATGTGCTTAATATTTTATGTTAGTTGATTTAAAAAAACTAATAGTCACTAAATATTTCTGATGATTTCAGCAGAGTAGTTTGTATTTGCATTCAATTAATTTTAGCCAAATATAACTAAAATTTTGCAGTGTTTCAGTAAAAACTTTTAGTTTTAAAGTTTCTTCAGAGGTAAATTGTAATTTGCAATTTGCTTAAATTTAACTCATAAGTATAGTTTTTATCGCGGAACTTTTTTGCTTATTTTTAGTAGCTTTTTCTGCTATATTTACATACTTATTTCTATGAGTGTAGTTTCTGTTTAAAGCCAGATTCACAATGCTGTAGTACTCCACTCTGAGTGGATTTTGTTCCTTTCTTTTTTGCACTTACATATTTTTTATCTCTATTTTACACACTGCACTCTGCAGCGTGGAGTACTCCAGCATTGTGAATCCGGCTTAATTTGTTCATTTCTTTATACTACAAGAAATAATAAGTACATTTTAAATGAATTATTTTAATTTGTAGGATTTATTTCAGCTATTTATTTTTAAAATTAAAAATATGATGAAACAAAAAAATCCCGAAACCCCGAAAAATCCCGAAATCCCGAAAAATCCCGGGATCCCGAAAAATCCCGGGATCCCGGGATTTCAATTTTCAAAATCCCGAATCCCGGGATTTGTAAAAACCAGTCCCGTTCGGCATCCCTAGCTACTACTACCACTATGCAAACTTTTCTGTAGCTCAGCAGTAGCACATAGCTTTGTTTTGAAATTGAAAACCACCACAGCATCAATCGATGTGTCTGCTACTAAATTCAACAAGTAGCAGTAGCAGCCAAATAGACAAGACTACCAAATTACTACTCAGCTACTACTACCACTACACAAAAATTTTATTAGCTAAAGCTGGTTTCACACGACATGTATTTGTCATGTGACCTGTCACTTTTTACATTGTAAAATTTATACATGCCGTGTGAACCCTTTCAAACATTGCATGTGTAAAACCCATATGCAAAAGTCATATGACAATATTTTAAATAGAGCGTGTTCTATTTTGACGTGACAAACCAAATGTAATCAGCTGTTTTTGGTAAAACAAAAAAGAAACTGTCGGCAAAAAAAAACCAAAGTAAAAACTGGAAAAATTTTATAAAAGCTGTTAAAATCAACAAATGTCAAGCGTAAATACACATGTACATTTAAACGCAAAAATTATAAACCTTAAGCTGCCTACACACTAGGGAACATACTTAGAAAAAGAGAGCATTTTTTGTGAATGTGTGAGTGAGTTTGTGTGTGTGTGCGTGTTGAGAGCGTGCATTTCGTGTTTACAAAATTTTTTGATATTTTTTGTTCCCTCAACCATGTTCCCTAGTGTGTAGGCAGCTTTATGTATTTGCTCATTTTCACAGACATACAGAATTACATATGGGTCCTTAAAGTGACATGTCACATGACAAATACATGTCGTGTGAAACCAGCTGAAGCAGTAGTACACATCTTTGTTTTGAAATTGTAAACTACACGCAGAAAAAAACAGGGGGAATATTATCTAAGTGCTATGTAATTATACAACTACATAATTTTCAAGTTAGTTTTACAAAGTCCTTGTAAAGTATGCACATTTTTTTGTAAAATATATACAATCCTTGCAAAATATATACATGTGTAGTGGAAAATATCCGAAAAAATGCATATATTTTGCTGGAAAATTGTAAAACTTACTTCGAACTTATGTAGTTGTATAATTACATAGCACTTAGATAAAGTTCCCCCTGTTTTTTTCTGTGTGTACCGCAGCACCAATCGTCTGCTTACAAATTAAGCAAGAGCAGTAGCAGCCAAACATACATGACTCCCAAATTACTACTCAGTAGAGTAGTCATAGAAATATTTTTGGTTGTTTAAAAATAAATTATTTGTTTTGTTTTTCCAGTACTGTGTGTGTGTGTGTATTTTATATTGTTTTTGTTAAACAGAACAGAGCATGAAGATGCTAATTTGCCGTTTTGGAATATTCGATTGATTTTATGATTTATATTTTGTATTTTAAATTTTTTATTTTATACTATATTATATATTTTTTAACTTACCCCTAATTATGAATAATTTGCAATTTCTTTTCATTACGTAGGCCCTGTGCGAGGTGGCTAAATTTTTTCTAAACTAAATACACGCAGAAAAAAACTGGGGGAATATTACCTAAGTGCTATGTAATTATACAACTACACAATTTTCAAGTTAGTTTTACAAAGTTCTAGTAAAGTATGCACATTGTTTTGTAAAAAATATACAATCCTTGCAAAATATATACATGTGTAGTGGAAAATATCCGAAAAAATACATATATTTTGCTAGAAAATTGTAAAACTTACTTCGAACTTATGTAGTTGTATAACTACATAGCACTTAGATAAAGTTCCCCCTGGTTTTTTTCTGCGTGTACAAATAGAGAAAAGGGTTTAAAATGTCTTTAAAAATTGTTTTAAAAAATTTTCTACATTCAAAGAAATTCTTAAACCTGAATTTAGTTTGGAATTAGTTTAGCCAGTCCGCACCCACCTGTGGTACCAATTCACTTTTCAATATTTTATTTATTGTTTTAAAAATTAAAAGTGGTAAGACACATAATGATAGAATTAGGGTACATAAATTTACGTCACAATTTGACAGCACTGTTTCAACGGTAAATAGTTAACAAGTGGTGGGCGAGAGCAAAATAATAATACACACGAAATTCATACGTAGATCAGTATTTGTTGTAAGGGTTGTCGCAAAATAAGGATACACACAAAATTCATACGTAGATCAGTATTTGTTGTTAGGGTTGTCAGATATAACGATTTCTTGCCAAACGTGGCGATTTACAAACACATTTGGAGATTTTATTCTTGAAATGGCGACGGACTGTTTTTACGCTGATTTAGGAAGTGGTTGGAGATTTTTATGGATTTTTTTACACTCAGTATCTAATCTCACAGATTATGATTTTAACCTTTTATATAATACCTATCTTTGATTGAAAAGATAATATTTTTATAATTATTTGGTGCTAATGAAAACAATTTAGTCACGTCAGATTTAGCGTTTTTTATTTTTCACATTGAATATTATCCCATAATTAGCCAGATTATTAAATATACTTTTTATAAAGTTTCGACAAAAATCGTTAACCGAAGTCCTAAAATAAAATACTGTTGACACTGCGTTTATCTGGTTTAGGCTTAAGAACGCTAAAACTGAGTTAAATTTAAAGACAAAATAACGGAAAAATTAGTTTAATTGAATCAGAACGGGTTTAAATTTTGCACTAACTTTTTTATATGAGTGTACTAAAAACTACTTTAAAATGACCTTGTAGAAAATACTACAGTAGCAGATTATTTTTGTTATATATCCGTAAGATAGGAACATCGCACTGAATTTTTACTTGTTTTTAATCAACAAACCAGAGACCCAAAATAACTGTTATATTTCTAAAAAAGTCACCACCCAAATTTATTTAATTATAATATTTCAATAATGCACTATATTTTATAAATCATATTGCACAAAAAAATCACAAAGTTTGGCAAAGATTTTAATTTTTTCAATTTTTATATTTTACTCTATAAATTTCTGTTGTTTTTTGATTTTTATTTTAAAACTTTTTATAAAAGTTACAGAATGATTTTTTTGAAAAAATTAAGCACTAACATTTTTATTTGATAATAAAATAAAAATTAAAAATTGACCTAAATTGAATGCCGGAAGTTGCTGGAATATACATATTTACTCACTTTAAATCACTGTTCAATCTTTTATTAACACTAGTTGACATCATCAGGATATTATAATTGGTGAAGTCATTGGTTCCATGGCTTTTGATTTATATTCTTAATTGTTATTTTTTGATAAAGAAAAAAAATCACAAAATAACTTTTATTATTTTTGAAAAAATAAAAATCGTGTTTGGATTGTTTTTGTTTGAATTAAAAATATAAATCAAACAGAGCAAATAAACAGAAAATTAAAAATACTCAAACAGGAAATAATTGTAAAACAATCACTTTTTTGAATAAAAGTTATAACTGTTACGTCCCTGCAACAAACATATTCGTCGCTGCTCCTAAGAAAATAGCTATTTGTCGATAAACTTTTTTGTGAGGAGACATAAAAATCTGCTTTATTTCAGCGTTTTGCGGAACTTTTTGAAAATTATTTTTTTACACACATATAAACCAAACATCAAGCTTTTCATTTATAAAAGAATTACTTCCAAAAAAAAATGGCCAAGACACACAACACAGACCTAATTTAGGTGTTCCACAAATAATTTTTAAAAACAAATAGCTATTTTCTTAGGCGCAACAACGATATGCTGATTTCAACTGAATAATTTAATTTCCATTAAACAACGTTTCTTTTAAATTATTGTATTTTTATAAATTTAGCAGGCCGTGATGCTCAAATTCATCGAAAATACGAGTATATTGTTATTTTAGTAGAATTTTAAACTATTTGTACGGGCTTTTTTTGTGAGTGTACTGGTGCTGATTATAATCATATCGCATACACTCAAAAAAATAAGTTAGTAGCAAAATTAGTAAAACGTCTTGTATATCAAGTGTACTAGTTTTCAGCAATTTTTTTGCTGAAATTCCGTTTTCAGCAAAAATTTTAGTTATATTTTTTTAGCACTAAACTAATTTTGAACTAATGTTTTACTAATTTATTTTGCTACAAAAATTGTGCTGATAACCGCATGCATAGCGTGGACGACAACCAGATAGACAAGATGTAGATGTCGCAGCTTGTCTGGAAACGGAAATGACAAAAAAAGAAAAACAACTCTACACATATTCTATATTTAAATTTTCAGCAAATAAATTAACTAAAGTAAAATTTCGCTACAAGTTTTTTGAGTTTTTTCAGTCTACTAATATTCAGCAAAAAGTTTAGTGATTTTAGCAAGGATTTTTTTCATTTGCAGTCGATTAAATGTTAGCAAAACTTTTGCTGAAGATTACTATTTTTTTGGTAAAAATCAGCTCGCTTTTTGCTGAAATTACCAACTTTTTTGCAAGCACGCTCCTGACTAAAAATTTGCTGACACAGCAACATTTTTTGCTGACTTTACTGACTTTTTTTTTTAAGTGTACAAAGGGTCAAACTTATTCAAATATGAACTCATAAACCTTTATTAATTTATAAGCCGCTTTTTTAATTAAAACATTTCAAGTTTATTATGTAATTTTGTATGCGCCCAATACACATCAGATAAACCAAAATCATTTATTCTTTCGCTAGAAAAAACTACTCAGCATGAAAGGAGTCATATTTCGTGTTTCTATATTTTACTACCTTGTTTTTTTCATTTTCTGCTCTTGCTGTTTTTTTTTTGTAGCAGTAGTAGTTGTAGCAGTAGCAGTAGTAGTTGTTCATTTCGTTTTTCTGCTCTTACTGTTTACAAATGCTCAAACAAATGTTTTGTTTATGGTGGTAGCAGTAGCACAAGAACAAAAATCAAGTTGATCAAAAACAATGACTGCCTACTTTGTATAAACTAAAGTAGCAGGCAGATGCTTTTACTAAAGCTACATGAATTGTTTGTAGTAGTAGCAGTAGTAAAAAGCAAAAATATTTTTTGAATCGTAGTTTTTTAAACCCTGGAAAATACTACTGACAGTAGCAGATTATTTTTGTTATATATCCGTAAGATAGGAACATCAAACATAAAACTGAATTTTTACTTGTTTTTAATCAACAAACATATTCGTCGCTGCTCCTAAGAAAATAGCTATTTGTCGATAAACTTTTTTGTGAGGAGACATACAAATCTGCTTTATTTCAGCGTTTTTCGGAACTTTTTGTAAATTATTTTTTTACACACATATAAACCAAACTTCAAGCTTTTCATTTATAAAAGAATTACTTCCAATAAAAATGGCCAAGACACACAATACAGACCTAATTTAGGTGTTCCACAAATAATTTTTGAAAACAAATAGCTATTTTCTTAGGCAAAGCAACGATATGCTGATTTCAACTGAATAATTTAATTTCCATTAAACAACGTTTCTTTTCAATTATTGTATTTTTATAAATTTAGAAGGCCGTGATGCTCAACTTCATCGAAAATACGAGTATATTCTGTTATTTTAGTAGAATTTTAAACTATTTGTACGGGCTTTTTTTGTGAGTGTACTGGTGCTGATTATAATCATATTGCATACAAAGGGTCAAACATATTCAAATATGAACTCATAAACCTTTATTAATTTATAAGCCGCTTTTTTAATTAAAACATTTCAAGTTTATTATGTAATTTTGTATGGGCCCAATACACATCAGATAAACCACAGATTAATACCAGATGTGAAACCAATGACAGGTGTCAAAAAAGTATTCTAGAACCGTATGGTTTTGTTTACATGGAAGTCAAATCAAGAGGGAGAGAACAATATAAAATCTCCATACATTTTGTATTGCGCATTTTTTGTAATCTGTCTCCTTTTAGATTATTGTGCTTTATCTTTTGTGTTTTTCTTAAATTTGTGCGTTTTGTTTTGCTCATTTTCTGTCGGCCATATTGCTCAAATCAGCTGATTCATATCTGGTATAATTTGTGAGATAAACCAAAATCATTTATTCTTTCGCTAAAAAAAAACTACTCAGCATGAAAGGAGTCATATTTCGTTTTTCTATGTTTTACTACTTTGTTTTTTCGTTTTCTGCTCTTGCTGTTTTTTTTTGTAGCAGCAGTACACTCAAAAAAATAAGTTAGTAGAAAAATTAGTAAAACGTCTTGTATATCAAGTGTACTAGTTTTCAGCAATTTTTTTTTCTGAAATTCCGTTTTCAGCAAAAATTTTAGTTATATTTTTTTAGCACTAAACTAATTTCGAACTAATGTTTTACTAATTTATTTTGCTACAAAAATTGTGCTGTTAACCGCATATAGCGTGGACGACAACCAGATAGACAAGATGTAGATGTCGCAGCTTGTCTGGAAACGGAAATGACAAAAAAAGAAAAACAACTCTACACATATTCTATATTTAAATTTTCAGCAAATAAATTAACTAAAGTAAAATTTCGCTACAAGTTTTTTGAGTTTTTTTCAGTCTACTAATATTCAGCAAAAAGTTTAGTGATTTTAGCAAGGATTTTTTTCATTTGCAGTCGACTAAACTGTTAGCAAAACTTTTGCTGAAGATTACTATTTTTTTGGTAAAAATCAGCTCGCTGATTTTCAGCAAACCTTTTGCTGAAATTACCAACTTTTTTGCAAGCACGCTCCTGACTAAAAATTTGCTGACACAGCAACATTTTTTGCTGACTTTACTGACTTTTTTTTTTGAGTGTATTTGTAGCAGTAGTAGTTGTTCATTTCGTTTTTCTGCTCTTACTGTTTACAAATGCTCCGTGTTTTGTTTGTAGTGGTAGCAGTAGCACAAGAACAAAAATAGAGTTGATCAAAAACAATGACTGCCTACTTTGTATAAACTAAGTAGCAGGCAGATGCTTTTACTAAAGCTACATGAATTGTTTGTAGTAGTAGCAGTAGTAAAAAGCAAAAATATTTTTTGAATTGTAGTTTTTTAAACCCTGTTTAAAACTTAGATACAATTATATAAGGCAAATTTCGGATACAAATATATTTTATTCATATAAAATTGTAGCAACTACGATCTAAACATATACCATTAGATATAAACCGGTAAAATTGTATCAGGTCAAAAATTGGATATAATTTCATCTGAATAATGTATAATTTTATTAGTTGAGATCTAAACTAATACAATTAGATAAAAACTGATAAACAACTGATACAATTACATCGGGCCATTTTTCGGATGAAAGAGTATATTTATACAGATATAACTTAATCGCATTGTATACGACCAGAGCTTTGAAGAATTAATTCCTTAATTCAATTTTTCAATTCTGAATTAAAAATTCGATGAATTAATTCACTAAGCACCATATATTGAATGGAATTAATTCATATTTGCTTTCGTTCGATTTATTTTGTTACGAATTAATTCAATTGCAATAGTTCTTTTTATTAAATCAAATGAATTAATTCACCGGTGAACGCGTTCAATTTTATAAATCGAACGGAAAAAAAAGTGAATTAATTCCTTACTGAATTAATTCACCACTGAATTCATTCAATTTCATTTTCATTCAGTGAATTAAAAAAAAATAAAATTACATTCAGTGAATTAAAAAAAAATAATAAGTTCACTGAATTGAAAAAAAATAAAATAAGTTCACTGAATTGAAAAAAAATAAAATAAGTTCACTGAATTAAAAAAAAATAAAATAAGTTCACTGAATTCAAAGCCTGTTTTCTGCCGTTCAGTAGAAGAAAACAATAATGTACAAATAAAAGTTTTAAATAAGCAATTTTACAGCGTGTGCTAGTAACAAATTAGAAACCGGATGCTGTTTATCAACCTACATTATTCAAAAATAAAGCCTTTTACTATTAAAAATAAAAACTTTACAGATATAGATAAATTTGGAAAAAAATATAACTATTAACTTTTCAAACTAGTTATATACAGAGCTTTGAAGAATTAATTATTTTTTGAATGAATTCACTACCAATCGAATTAAATTTTCTATAGAATTGAATGAATTCCTCTTCTTAAGTAATTCACTGAATTCGTTCAACTGAACGCGTTCATTAAACAACAAATTCAAAGACTTAATTCAATTGCAATAGTTCTTTGTATTAAATCAAATGAATTCACTGGTGAACGCGTTCAATTTTATAAATCGAACGGAAAAATAAGTGAATTAATTCCTTACTGAATTAATTCACCACTGAATTCGTTCAATTTCACTTAGTGAATTAAAAAAAATAAAATTACGTTCAGTGAATTAAAAAAAAATAAAAATACGTTCACTGAATTAAAAAAAAATTAAGTTCACTGAATTGAAAAAAACAAAAATTAAGTTCACTGAACTCAAAGCCTGTTTTCTGCCGTTCAGTAGAAGAAAACATTTATTTACAAATAAAATTTCTAACCAAGCAATTTTACAGCGTTTGCTAGTAAAAATCAACAAATTACATATTTGTGTTAGCGAAACCCGATGCACTTTATCAACCTACATGATTAAAAAATAAAGACTTACTATTAAACAAAACTTTACAGATATAGATGAATTTGGAAAAAATATAATGTGTGTGAAATTATCCATAAAAAAGTTATCCATAGATTTTTCTCGTGTAGAACTTAAGTGGAACACAATTTTGTTTTATAAAATAATTAAAATAAGTCGAATTTAGTCAATAAAATTACTTAAAAATAAATGAATTTTAATGTTTAAAGCGTTTTTTTTTAATTTGAAAACAATGCAAGTGCTGTGGAAATGTATATTTACTATTTTCCTTTACTTTGTGTAAGTGCAACTGTCTTCGCTCCTCTGATAAATTGGATGATGGGAGACATACCTATGGAATCTACAAGAGTCCGGGCATATTTTAAGGTATGTCACATATTGGGGAATCGCACCTATGCAATACAAACAGTCTTACAAAATCATCCATAGATTTTGAGTCTGACAAAGTTATCCATAGATTTGAATTACGGCCATGTAAGAAAATATTTCAAGACTAAATGAAAACCGTAGATTCCGAAAAAATTTTCTTATCAAATATCGAAAGTAGGTTTTAGAGAAAAAAATGTTTTATGTGTTAGAACCCAGATTTCTAAAAATAATTTATTTAATACCCAATGCAGGTAAAATTAGGAATGGTCAGAAGATAAACTATTTCTTTATAGGCCAAGCATCATCTGTAAATGCAAAAACACTTTTCATTTAAAAAATCGAGTGCAGGGTTTAAAATTTATTGTAATTTTTTAAATTGTACAAAATTGAAAATTTTTAAAAATGTTGTTTTAATTTTCTTAGCTCGTCCGATCATTTGGAAAATGAGTCACATACCAACGGACTCTACTTGAGTCCAAGTGTATTTTAAGGTATGCCCCATTTTGGCGAATCGACGTTGTGTACTACAAAAGGTCTTTCAAAGTCATCCATAAATTTTAATTTTTGGCAAATTTGTAAAATATGGCAGTATTATTTTCTCTGCTCCTCCGATGATTTGAAAAATGGGACACATACCTGTAGAATCTACTTGAGTCTAAGAAAATTTTAGTGAGTGTCCAATCTTGGCGAATCGTATTGGGGCCTTACAACCGAAAAAAAAATAAAAAATTTAGGAGCGTTTTCCAGGAAAATATAGGAATGGTCAGGGCTTGAACTGTTGCTAGAATCGAAGGATGAAAACCGTAGATCTCGAAAATATTTTCTTATCAAATATCGAATGTAGGTTTTAGAGAAAAAAATGTTTTATGTGTTAGAACCCAGATTTCTAAAAACAATATATTTAATACCCAATGCAGGTAAAATTAGGAATGGTCAGAAGATAAATGATTTCTTTAAAGGCCGATCATCATCTGTAAATGCAAAAACACTCTTCGTTTTAAAAATCGAGTGCAGGGATTAACATTTATTGTAATTTTTTAAATTGTACCAAAATGAAATTTTTAAAAAATTTATCATTATTTTCTTAGCTTGTCCGAACATTTGGAAAATGAGTCATATTCCAACGGACTCTACTTGAGTCCAAGAGTATTTTAAGGTAGGTATGTCCCATTTTGGCGAATCGCCGTTGTATACTACAAAAGGTCTTTCAAAGTCATTCATAAATTTTAATTTTTGGCAAATTTGAAAAATATTGCCGTACATTTTCTCCGCTCCTCCGATGAATTGGATTATGGGACACATACCCATGGCATCTACAAGAGCCCGACAATATTTTCAGGTATGTCCAATATTGGCGAATCGCCATGGGGCTTTCAACCGACCATAAACGTTGTCCATAAATTTTATTTTTATATCCTAAAAATTTAAAATTAAAAATTTTACGAGCGCTTTCCAGGGAAATATGGGAATGGTCAGGGCTTGAACTGTGCCTAGGATCAGAGAATGAAAACCTTAGATTCCGAAACTATTTTCTTATCAAATATTGAATGTAGATTTTAGAGAAAAGAATGGTTTATGTATTAGAACCCAGATTTCTAGAAACAATTTACTTAATACCCAATCCAGGTAAAATTAGGAATGGTCAGAAGATAAGCTATCTCTTTAAAGGACGACTATCATCTGTAAATGCAAAAACACTTTTCGTTTTAAAAATCGAGTACAGGGTTTGAAATTTATTGTAATTTTTTAAATTGTACCAAATTGGAAATTTTTAAAAATGTTGTCCTTATTTTCTTAGCTCGTCCGATCATTTGGAAAATGAGTCACATTGCAACGGACTCTACTTGAGTCCAAGAGAACATATATGATCTATATGATCATATATGCTCATATATGATCATATGTCCATATGTGGAACAATATATGCAAATTATCTGCAGATTTTTTTTAAAAATATTTAAAAAATAAAAAAGTAGGGTGTTTTTGATAAATTGAGTTTTTTATAAAACACAAGAAATCCAAATTCAGAACTTGTTCTGAAAATTTTAATTTAAAATTGTCTCTGTCGAAATTTTAACGAAGGTCGTTTAAAATGAAATCTTCACACACATTTTGATTTTGTCCCCTTAAAACTTCACTATACATCATACTTAGGTAGAAGTATAGTATGAAGGAATTGTTTGTCTTCTTATTCTACATGAAAATGCCTTTATAGTATATTTTCAAAAAACGTAAAATTTAGAAGTTATGACGCAGAAAAGCTTTGAAGTGTTTGTAAGTAATTTTTAGGATCAAAAGTTCAATACAGGCCAGTCCTGTATGCCCCCGATAGATCCAATTTTTGTACCCATATTATTTTTTATGCCCAATCTATCGGAAACTGCTGGTGGAGCGAACAAAAAAACTTTTAAAAATCTCATACAGTTCATGGGTGGTCTATTGTAGAGTTCTTAGTATTGTTAAAACGTATAAATGAAATACGTCATAGTCAAGCATCTATCTACATATAATTATATTTTTTCCAAATTCATCTATATCTGTAAAGTTTTTATTTTTAATAGTAAAAGGCTTTATTTTTTAATCATGCAGGTTGATAAAGTGCATCGGGTTTCTTTAATACTTAATATATATGTAATTTGTTGATTTTTACTAGCAAACGCTGTAAAATTGGTTATTTAAAACTTTTATTTGTACATTATTGTTTTCTACTACTGAACGGCAGAAAACAGGCTTTGAATTCAGTGAACTTATTTTATTTTTTTTTAAATCAGTGAACTTATTTTATTTTTTTTCAATTCAGTGAACTTATTATTTTTTTTTTTAATTCACTGAACTTATTATTTTTTTTTAATTCACTGAATGTAATTTTTTTTTTTAATTCACTGAATGAAAATGAAATTGAATGAATTCAGTGGTGAATTAATTCAGTAAGGAATTAATTCACTTTTTTCCGTTCGATTTATAAAATAGAACACGTTCACCGGTGAATTAATTCATTTGATTTAATAAAAAGAACTATTGCAATTGAATTAATTCTTTGAATTTGTTGTTTGATGAACGCATTCAGTTGAATGAATTCAGTGAATTACTTAAGAAAAGGAATTCATTCAATTCTATAGAAAATTGAATTCGATTGGTAGTGAATTCATTCAAAAAGGAATTAATTCTTCAAAGCTCTGTATACGACTATATGTAACTGTTTTTACTCGGGATGTTATAGAAATATCTTTCACTAATAGGTCCATTCGATTACTGGATAATTTGTACAAATTTGTACAAATTTTTACTGGATGGCGTTCGTTTACATAAATACTCAGTAAACAGAAAGAAAAAAGAGAGAATAAAGTGACAGTTCTATGTTGAGAGTTTCTAAGTCTTCTTCTTTTTCTTGCAAATTTTTACTGGATAAATTTTTGCCAGTAAGAATTTGCAAGCAGAAAAAAACATATGTTTCGAAAACATATGATTGTTTATGGTAAATAAAAAAAAATATTTTCCAATTATATTATTTTTTGGAAATGCAAAGCAGTAAAACTTTCAAAATAAATTATGGAAAAGATAAGAAAACCTTCTAAAAATGTTCTGCTTAAGGTTTGAGATCAAAAATTGTCTTCTTTCATAGCGACCAGTTAAAATTTATTTGTATATTTGGTGTTGTAATCAGCTGTGTGTACAAACTTGCAAATTGTTGCAAATTTTCTGTTCGCGTACATGTTTGGGAAAATTTTATTTTGAGAGTAAATCTTGTCATACTCTCTGAAAGTTTGTACTGAGTAATTCTTACTGGACTTGACTGAGAAAAGTAATCGAATGGACCTAATGCCAAAAATAAGACCGATTAGTTAACCCATTGAGAATCAAGAAGAAACTTTTCGAGACTTTTATATGGTGAGACTTTAGAATATCGTAAACAAATAGCCATTTTTGGTAGGAGAAAAAAATGGCGCGAAAGTGAGTCTGTTGAAAATTTAATTTTTTCTCAATGGGTTAACTAATCGGTCTTATTTTTGGTCCTAGTGATAGATATTTCTATAAATTTAAAATGAATTTTTTTGAGTTAATACAAAAAAACTAAAATTTGACCCCCAATAACTTTTTTGTTTGATGGGTTAAGAGGTTGAGCCACGTCTTGAATGAAAGGTCAGAGTCTCGTCAATAAATTAATAAGTACAAATTATATTGTTATATACGCAATCTTATGAAATAAAACCCTTTTTTGTTAAAATGAAACTTCTAAAAAATAAAAAAAATTGGAACAAGTTGAGTTTAGGGACACAGCTCCGATTTTTTTTCCACCTAGGTAGTACTTTTTGGGCTGAATAGGAAAAAAATTTGTTTGTCGGAGACCCCTATATCGGGTGTTATTTCGGGTCAAAGTTGAAACATGGACTTGCCCGTATCTCCGCTATTAATTATCGGATCTGGACAATATGAGAGAGGTAATTGAAATGGCTTTAATATGACATACAATTTTTTAATATTTATTAACCCATTACGAGCCGTTTCAAGTTTTTCATATTTTTAGAGCGAGTTTTGCGGGAAAAACCCTTGAATATCAAAAAAGTGCTTATATAATGGTATGATTTGATTTAACATAATTGTAATAGAGAGTATACGCTTTAATTTGATGTTCAAATTTTGCATTTAGCCCTTACACGGGCAAAGTTGTAAGGGGTTAAACTTTTGTTTTTTTGTTAAGAAAAAAATGAAAGAAAATGAAAAAGTGGTTAAATAGGAAAATAATTTTGGGTTTTTGATGACAAAAATAATAGTAATATTTTTTGATTTTTTTTCAAAAAATTTTTAATTTTTTGGTACGTTATAGTCATGTTTGAATTCTTAAGAAAATTTCCGTTTAGAGTACCCAATAACTTTGTTGTTTGATGGGTTAAGAGGTGGAGCTATATCTTGAATGAAAGGTGTAAGTCTCGACAATAAAGTAATAAATACAAATTATATTGTTATACACGCAATGTTATGAAATAAAACCCTTTTTTGTTAAAATGAACCTTCTAAAAATTAAAAAAAATTTGAACTGGGCCGCAATGGGTTAATTGGTATAAACATTTTTAATGCCATATGAAAGATTTTTTTTAATACCTTTTTAATGGTATCCAAATCCGACCACAAATCACGGAGTTATAAGCAAGTTCAACTTCGAACTTTGAACCGAAATAACTCCCGAGATAGGTCCGACCGACAAAAAAAAAGTTGTTGTGGAATCCCAATAAAAAGTTCTACCTGTGGTAAAAATTTTGACCTGATCGGAGCTGTCACTAAGCTCAACTTTAACCAAAAAATTTAACTGAGCCGCAATGAATTAATTGGTATAAAAATTGTTAATGCCTTATGAAAGATATTTTAAAAACCTTTCTAATGGTGCTGTTTAAAAACCTTTCTAATGGTACTGTCCAAATCCGACCCCAAATAACGGAGTTATAAGCGAAATAACTCCGGAGATAGGTCCGGCCGACAAAAAAAGTTGTTGTGGAATCCCAATAAAAAGTTTTACCTGTGGTAAAAATTTTGAACTGAGCGGAGCTGTCAGTAAACTCAACTTTAACCCAAAAAGTATAGAGCGATTTGCAGGGCCATTGGCACGTGTACTTAGCAAAATCGTGCGAAAATATTATAGTGTAAACCAGCCCTAAGTAAATTGCGACTAGCTTTTGAGATTAATACGGATATTCCCTAATATTAGGATGGATATTTTTGCCGTTATTCTGTAGTTCTCTTAGTATTACATTAACGTTATCTCGTGGAGACTCAGTGGGGACGGCGCACAATATGGTTACACCCGTATGGTGGTAAACTAGATTAGCCAAAGCAGACAAATCGGAGAATCGCACTTAAACTCAATTTGTTCTAAATTTTTTGCCAAAAATTTTGTTACCTGGAGTCTTGCCAATGACCATTTTCTGATTTAAATGGTGCCGCCATGATGAACCTATGTGATAAACAACTTTAGAGATTAATCACAACCAATGTTGCCAACACTTGAACTAAAAAAATGGCTAGATTAGAGAGAAAATATGGCTAGAAATGGCTAAAATTGGAAAATAATGCTAAAACCTAATAATTCTAATATAAATCAGTGATAATGAAGAGTTCTAACACGAATTTAATGAAATTAGCCTTTAAATTTTAATGTTTTCCGAATTTCTAAAATATTTTCATTCAAATTTTACAAAAAGCATGATTTTAAATCGAATGTAAAAATTACATGTGTCTGTGAACCCAAATAAAAGTTTCAAAAATTGAAAATTTTGTACTAAAATTTTGAAAATCATAAAAATTCAAGCACTTTTATATGAAATTAACCGTAAAACATTAAAAGAAAAAATGGCTAGGGCAAAATAAAATGGCTAAATCTTCCGGCTAGATCCAATCTAGCCATTTTTTTATGGCTAGATGAAATTAAAATGGCTAGATCTAGCCGGAAAATGGCTAAATTGGCAACTTTGATCACAACTGTGTCGATTCTCGACCGACGACAGCAAAAGTCGTCGCGAATAATTTAAATTCAGCGACAATCGATTGTCGACATTTAGAAAAAAATTAAAGCAAAACAAGAATATGATTGTATTTTTTTCGCACAATTCTTCACCAATTCAACTGGTTTTCCATTAATTCTTGTTGTTTTACATTTTTTTGTATTTAATTTTGCATTTTTGCGGTAAGTTATGCATTTTTATTTTCAATTATATTTCTTCTGTCAAAAAAATAATTTCTTTGTAAACAAAGTACGAATTTTTGCAACTCTAATACGAATTTCTGCAACTCTGTTCCCTTAATTAGTTAAAAATATGGCAACTATTTGACAAATATTTTGAGTGTGTATTAGTGTGTCGTCACGAAAATAGAATAGATTCTATTACGACGACAAATCGCCGGACGACATGGCGACATTTTGCTTCCCATACAAAATATATGAAAAAGCACATGTCGTTGTCGTTGTCCACCCAGTTCTGATTAAACTCTTAAGCTGCCTACACACTAGGGAACATACTTAAAAAAAGAGAGCATTTTTTGTGAATGTGTGAGTGCGTTTGTGTGTGTGTGCGTGTTGAGAGCGTGCATTTCGTGTTTACAAAATTTTTTGATATTTTTTGTTCCCTCAACCATGTTCCCTAGTGTGTAGGCAGCTTTACAAATATGTAAAAATTGTAGAGTTGTGTCGTTCATGAACGAACTAGTTCATTTGAACGGTTCAGTTCATTGAACGATATGACATCGTTCACCATTATTCGTTCATTTCGTTCATCGTTCATTTCGTTCTTTTTTGTAGTCATAAAAAGTTTGTATACCTTTCTTATTAATTTTATTATAGAATTAAATGTTTTTCTTAATAATTTCAAATTTTTAATAAAATTGTAATTTTCTGACGCTATTAGTCTATGCACAATAAAATTAATATAAACATGTAACCTGTAGTGCGCCAATAAATTGTCGAATGAACGACACCGTTCACGAATCGCTGTTCAGACACAGCTCATGACAAAAAAGAACGATAACAAAAAAGAACGATTGAAGGATTTAAACGAACTAGTTTAATTAACGATTAAGCCCAACTCTAAAAAATTGAGACAGTTCAGGGATGGGAAAAGAGATTTTATTTCGGTATCAAAAAATTGTTTGAAGAGTACTTTTTCGACCACAAGAGTAGAGTTGTAAAAGTATTGAGTATTCCGGTACTGAGTACTCAATACTGACTGTTTTTTTGAGTACTCAATACTAAAACGGTACTACTCAATACTTTTAAAGATGCAATTTTCCGTAGAAATGTGTATTTTTCGTATAAATATACAACTCTAAAAATAGTACTCTAAAAATACAGCTCTGAAAATACAACTCTATTTGTGAAGTAAAGAAATTTGTAACGAATTTTTGGGAAAAATTATTTAATTAATTTATTTAAAATGTTTTAAATTAATTAAAATGTAAATAACAATAGTTATTTAACACGTGTATGTAAATTGTGATAATTTTTCCTAATAAATACGAATTCATAACATTTTTATTTTTAAATTAAAAAAACCGTTAAAAGTATTGAGTAGTATCGAGTACTCAATTGAAATGTATTGAGTAGTATTGAGTACTCAAAAAATACCGAAATTTCACAACTCTACACAAGAGTACTAAATTTTTTTTGTTTGCTAATAATCTCTACACTGCAAGTAGAGTTGTGAAATTTCGATACTTTTTGAGTACTCAATACTACTCAATACTTTTCTGTTGAGTACTCGATACTACTCAATACTTTTAACGGTTTTTTTGAATTTAAAAATAAAAATGTTAAGAGTTCGTATTTATAAAGAAAAATAACAACAATTCACATACACGTGTTAAATAACTATTGTTACTTACATTTTACTAAATTTAAAACATTTTAAATAAATTAATTAAATAATTTTTCCCAAAAATTCATTACAAAATTCTTTGCTTCACATATAGAGTTGTATTTCCAGAGTTGTATTTTTAAAGTAGTATTTTTAGAGTTGTATTTTCATACGAAAAATACTCATTTCTACGGAAAATTGCATCTTTAAAAGTATTGAGTAGTACCATTTTAGTATTGAGTACTCAAAAAAACAGGCGGTATTGAGTACTCAGTACCGGAATACTCAATAATTTTACAACTCTAACTGCAAGGTAGAAGAGGTCAGGAATAAGGTTGCGTTTACACTTACATCGAAATCCCGAGATTTCGCTATTCACCACTCTCAAAAAACAATGAAGCAAAGCATATAAACGTTAAATTTTTAGAAAATGTATTTATTAGAGCCAACTATGTGTGCTTTATTAAAAATTGCACATATATATGCTTTTCTTCATTGTTTTTTCAGAGTGGTGAATAGCGAAATCTCGGGATTTCGATGCAAGTGTAAACGCAACCTAAGTAAGGTTGCGTTTACACTTGCATCGAAATCCCGAGATTTCGCTATTCACCACTCTCAAAAAACATTGAAGGAAAGCATATAAACGTTAAATTTTTAGAAAATGTATTTATTAGAGCTAACTATGTGTGCTTTTTTAAAATTTGTACATTAATATGCTTTTCTTCATTGTTTTTTCAGAGTGGTGAATAGCGAAATCTCGGGATTTCGATGCAATGGTAAATGCAACCTAAAGTTTAATGAATAAAAAATACATAAACTCTCGATTTATGCTCGTTATCGCAATTTCCATATGAGTCGAATAAAGCAGTGCAACAAATTGCATGCAACAAAATCATGAATTTAGTAGCCCAAAAAGTATTTGACGCAATTCTTTTGTATTATTTTCTTTTAAAACAATCTGATGATAGGGCTTGGTTGTACTTTAAACTGTATTAATTGTCAACCATTGGTTCTAGGAAAGATTTTCATAAGTTTTTTCTCTATTTGTTCTAAAATAAATTGTGAATTCTATTTGCAATTTGTCATATTTGATCTGAAAACCGAGCACTCATTGTAACAATCTTCAGATCAACTAAAATCTACGGTATTTTTTTTTTTAATTTTTTTATGATTTGCTTATTTTAATTTTTTTTTTCAGTAAAATTTTTTAAATGTTTGAAATTAATAGAGATATAATTTTTCAAGAGTTGACTTTAGGTAAATATGGGTACACTTCAATACATTTGTATGGAATGGGTCTTTTCCTTAATTTGACTTCGTTTGATATAGTTGGGCCTTTATACAGTTGATTTTTAAAAAATTGCTTTTTTAGTCTAGCTTTTTTTTAATTAGAAATATATTTTTGTTTCCATTTATTTTCGTAACAAAAAAATTTACAGTTTTCTATGAAAAGTGTTAAATTCTTAAAAAATTAAAAATTGTAAATATAGTGTTGAAAACTAAGTGAAAAATATGTAAAATTTTCGGACACATCAAGTTTTGCTTAAAATTTGGTTTCATATAATAGCAATATCATATAATATAATCAGAGCTTCGAAGAATTAATTCCCTAATTCCCTTTTTTTGAACTGAATTTATATTTTGGGAATGACCAAACTTAAGGAATTGAATGAATTCCTTTTTTTTCAATCGATTTTTATTAAAGGAATTCATTAATTTTTTTCTAATGCCTTCATAAAATTTTATGAATTCATTCAACAAGGAATTCATTCAATTCTAGTTAATTCAACTTTTGGTAAAGGAATTCATTCAATTCTAGTTAATTCAACTTTTGGCTAAGGAATTCATTCAATTGTGCACTTAATTCAACTTTTGATTAAGGAATTCATTCAATTCTAGTTAATTCAACTTTTGGTCAAGGAATTCATGCAATTCTAGTTAAATCAACTTTTGGTCAAGGAATTCATTCAAGTTCAACTTTTGGTCAAGGAATTCATTCAATTCTAGTTAATTCAACAGAATTCCTTTTTGGAATGAATTCCCAAAAATTTAATTCAATTCTTTAATTCAAGGAATGAATTCATCAATAAGACATAAGCAGGAATTAATTGCTGTGAATGAATTCAAAGAATTCAAATTTATAGAATGAATTCCCTGCCCAAAGCGTAAAGAATTAAAATTAAATAATTCATTCACTAAAGAATTCATTCAACACTATTTAATCAATTTGAAGTCAAGGAATTCATTCAATTCTAGTTAATTCAACTTTTGGCTAAGGAATTCATTCAACTGTGCACTTAATTCAACTTTTAGTCAAGGAATTCATTAATTTCTAGTTAATTCAACTTTTAGTCAAGGAATTAAATTTATTTCGTTTAATTCCCTAGGAATTGAAACTTAATTCAGGGAATTAAACGAAAAAAAATTAATTCCTAGGGAATTAATCAAAAAAATTTAATTCCTTAGGTAATTAAACGAAATAAATTTAATTCCTTGACTAAAAGTTGAATTAACTAGAATTGAATGAATTCCTTGACTAAAAGTTGAATTAACTAGAATTGAATGAATTCCTTGACCAAAAGTTGATGTAACTAGAATTGAATGAATTCCTTGACCAAAAGTTGAATTAACTAGAATTGAATGAATTCCTTGATCAAAAGTTGAATTAAGTGCACAGTTGAATGAATTCCTTAGCCAAAAGTTGAATTAACTAGAATTGAATGAATTCCTTGACTTCACATTGATTAAATATTGTTGAATGAATTCTTTAGTGAATGAATTATTTAATTTTAATTCTTTACGCTTTGGGCAGGGAATTCATTCTATAAATTTGAATTCTTTGAATTCATTCACAGCAATTAATTCCTGCTTATGTCTTATTGATGAATTCATTCCTTGAATTAAAGAATTGAATTAAATTTTTGGGAATTCATTCCAAAAAGGAATTCTTTAAAGCTCTGAATATAATCATGCTAAATGCATTAAAAAAATGGCTGGATTTTATGAGAAAATTGAGAAATTGACAATAGAGTATTCACGATCGTGATTTGCTCATGATGCAATAAAGCTCAGATTGTTATTTGCATTTTCTAAGCCTTGAGTAATTATGATGATGCAAGAGTATCAAATAGAGTTGTAAAAGTATTGAGCATTCCGGTACTGAGTACTCAATACTGTCTGTTTTTTTGAGTACTTAATACTAAAACGGTACTACTCAATACTTTTAAAGATGCAATTTTCCGTAGAAATGTGTATTTTTAGTATGAAAATACAACTCTAAAAATAGTACTCTAAAAATACAGCTCTGAAAATACAACTCTATTTGTGAAGCAAAGAAATTTGTAACGAATTTTTGGGAAAAATTATTTAATTTATTTATTTAAAATGTTTTAAATTAATTAAAATATAAGTAACAATAGTTATTTAACACGTGTATGTGAATTGTTATTATTTTTCCTTATAAATACCAATTCATAACATTTTTATTTTTAAATTAAAAAAACCGTTAAAAGTATTGAGTAGTATCGAGTACTCAATTGAAAAGTATTGAGTAGTATTGAGTACTCAAAAAGTATCGAAATTTCACAACTCTAGTATCAAATGCGACCCGGGAGTAGAGTTGTGAAATTTCGATACTTTTTGAGTACTCAATACTACTCATTACTTTTCAATTGAGTACTCGATACTACTCAATACTTTTAACGGTTTTTTTGAATTTAAAAATAAAAATGTTACGATTATTATTTTTCTTTATTATTATAAAGAAAAATAATAATAATTCACATGCACGTGTTAAATAACTAATGTTACTTACATTTTAATAAATTTAAAACATTTTAAATAAATTAATTAAATAATTTTTCCCAAAAATTCATTACAAATTTCTTTGCTTCACAAATAGAGTTGTATTTCCAGAGTTGTATTTTTAAAGTAGTATTTTTAGAGTTGTATTTTCATACGAAAAATACTCATTTCTACGGAAAATTGCATCTTTAAAAGTATTGAGTAGTACCGTTTTAGTATTGAGTACACAAAAAAACAGGCGGTATTGAGTACTCAGTACCGGAATACTCAATACTTTTACAACTCTACCCGGGAGTACTACGGTACTTTTTTGGATAAAATAGAATCAGAAAAAGTACGATCGTACCAACTTTCCCATCCCTGAGACAGTTGTACACAGCCAGGCTTGCCAGATACTTTTTTCGTTATCCCCAAACAAATTTTAAAATATCCCCAACTATTGATATTTTATATTGAGCAAAACTCGAAAAAAAATTGAGAGAGTATAGTCGAAATAAAAGTGGTCTCCTGTTTTAAAAAAATAAAAAAATATATTTAGACCGTTTATTAAATTTAAATTTTATATAAACTTATAGTAAAGCTTAACTAATTTGCTTAAAAAAACTAAAACATTCAAATTGTTAAAGCTTTTGTCAAACTTAAATAATAAATAAATTAAATTGCAAAACTAGCAGTTCTTATAAAGAAAGAAATAATAAACAAAAGAAACTTTGGTATAAACTCTCATTCTAAGAGAAAAATCAATATAAAGGAAAAAATCTATAAAAAGCATACCAGCTAAAATATAAACAAAACAGTGTAATCTCTTTAACACAACAAAAATGGAGAATAATAACATAAACCAAGACAACAATAATCAAATAAATGAAAGCCAAGTAAATCTCAAACGTTTAAGAGAAGCGCAACCAACCTCTCCTGTAAGTTCAAATAAAACTCCTAGGCTTACACAAACCCCTAGAGTCTCTTATTGTGATGCTTCTAATCGTATTAGTGTATATCAACTAATCGATAAACGGTTGGAAGAGCATATTCGCCAGATCAAATCGATGTGGGAAGAGCGCGAAAATAAACTCTTAAGTGAAATAAACCATCTGAAAACAGAACTTGCGTGTGCTCATGAGCGTATTGATAAAATGGAAACATCTGTGGACGAAATTATAGAAATGAAGTCGCAAATAAAAGAATTGAAGGAACAAAGCTTAAGACAGGAAAATTTATTTGTAGCTTGTGATCTTCGTATTAATAATGTGCCATATAACAGTAGTGAAAATGTTTATGATGTTTTTAATGACATATGTCGAACCATAAATATCCAAACCCCATCCGTAAAAGCTGTATATAGACTAAAAAATAAAAATAATAGAGAAAAACAAAATTCACCAGATGCTGCGATTATTGTTAATTTGATGTCACCCTATGATAAAAATTTTGTTTTAAAATCTATTTCAGCTTATAAAAAGGAAAATAATATTTCGCAATTAAAGCTTAGTTCTATTGGTTACAATACTGATGAACCGTTTTATGTTAACGAAAGCCTACCATTAAATAATTACAAAATACTTCTTGAAGCGATAAAACTAAAACGTGATAAGTGCCTACATTCTGCATATTCTGTGCGTGGTTTTGTTTATATTAAACGCTTTAGTAATGATCAGCCAATTCGTATTAATTATATCGAACAACTAAGTGATTTTTTTCTCACTTCTAATGAAAATCAAATAACAATAACAGCAACATGTAATCATTTATATCGTTTTTATATATTATACAAATCAATTAAAAAAATATTATACTCCACCTCTTATGACCTAACCTTTTTTTCACCTATAATGCCTTTCAATTTTAATATTATTAGAAATAAATGCGTTACTATTAGGGTTATTATTTTTATCTTTATACATTATTATCATGCCAAGTTTGAATAGTGTTAACAGTCATTCCAAAGACGTAACAATGAATATTGTCAGAATATTGGCGAAGCAGAGAAATGGTATCCATATTTGTCATATTAATGCACAAAGTCTAAATAATAAAATAGAGGAATTTAGGTTGATATTTGAGAACTCTGGACTAGACGTAATATGTGTATCCGAGACCTGGTTGGACGAAAGAACACCTGACAGTCTAGTTTCTCTTAGCGGATATAAATCTTTTAGAGCCGATCGAAAAACCCATGCAGGTGTTGTTGCCATATTTGTAAAAAATAGTATCAAATGTAAACTTTATTGCAAGTTTGAGCAGAAGGATAATTCTTGCGAAAAAGATGAGAAGAAAAAAAAAGGAAATAGAAAGGTTAAGAAGACTAAGAAGAATAAGTCCATAAATGCAAATGACAAGAAAAAGCAAGTAGTAGAATACATTTTCGTTGAAATTCAATCGTTGGGTAACAGAATGCTAATTGGCTGCGTATATAGACCTAATAAAAATGTTAATATAGATTCTTTTATATCAACGTTGGAGATGATGACAGTTCCTTTTCACGATATAGTTATATGTGGGGATTTTAACTCTAATTTACTTAATGAAACGTTATTGACTGATAGTATGTTGGCACTTGGACTAACACCAACTAATGATAATTTACCGACCCACTATACGGCTACAAACAACACACTTCTTGATATTATATTTGTTGGAAATGCTCTATCTGTATTACTTTATGACCAGATAGCGGCTCCATGTTTTTCTAATCATGACCTTATATTTGTCTCATATAATTTTCAGTTAGAAAAGGATAATATATCATATACATATCGTGATTTTAATAATATTAATATTGATATTTTATACGAGAACTTTATGAGCATTGATTGGTATAATGTGTATTCTATGGCATCAGTTGATTCACAATTGTCGTTCATCGAATCTAATGTCATACAATTATATGATCTACATGTGCCTTTAAAGACTAAGCGTGTTCCGAACAAGTCTAGACCTTGGTTTACTCCGGATATCAAGGAACTGATAGAAAAGAGGGACATTGCTCATTCACGGTGGAAGAGATTTAAAACAACAGAGCTGCACAATGAATACCGTATATTTAGAAAAAATGTCAATAATTTAATTGTAAGGAAAAAGTCGGAATATTACTCTAACCGTTTTTCTAATGCTGTTAATAATAAGCAAACATGGCAGACTATCAAGAATATAGGCATAGGAAAAGCTGGGATAAATGATAGGTTGTTAGTTGATGTTAATGAAATCAACAATACATTCACAAACATACCGATGGTAGCTGCAAATCCTAATTTCTACAATTTTGAAAGCACTTATAATTCTAGTTCATTTAATTTGACAAATGTAAACGGCGAGTTTCTTAATAATTATAACTTGATTTCAACTACGGTTGCAACGGAACACTTGTTGACAAACATGTTTGAGTTCGAGTGTGTCAGCCAATATGATGTTTTACAATGCTTATTGAATATTAAGTCTAATGCTGTAGGTTTTGATGATATTCATCCTAAGTTTATAAAACTACTTATACCGTTAATAATTCCATATATCACACATCTTTTAAACACGATTATTACAACAAGTTCTTTTCCTCATAAATGGAAATACGCTAAAATTATTCCTGTGCCCAAATCGGGCTCTGAGTTTAGGCCTATTGCAATTCTTCCATTTCTTTCTAAGTTGCTTGAAAAATTACTACACTCTCAGATAAATTCATATATTAAGAGATACAACATACTTTCTGATCGGCAATCTGGTTTCCGCTCAGAACATAGTTGTGTCACTGCTCTCTTGAATGTTTCTGAAGATATAAGACAATATGTCGATGAAGGAAATTTGGTTTTTTTAGTACTGCTCGATCATTCAAAGGCTTTTGACACTGTGGATCATAACATTTTAATTAACAAGCTGAAACATGTATTTAACTTTTCTACCAGCTCAACGAAGCTACTTTTGTCGTACCTATCTGGTCGTACACAATCAGTTTTTTGTAACGATAACACTTCAGATATTTCATCTATTCCGAGAGGTGTTCCCCAAGGATCCATTCTAGGACCTCTACTTTTTTCACTCTATGCCAACGACCTGCCATCACAACTTCAACACTGCAAGGTGCATATGTATGCTGATGATGTTCAGGTATACCTGAGTAGTTCAGAAAAAACTCTTGATTCATCACTCTGTAAACTTAACAATGACCTAGATAGAATTCACCGATGGGCATTGGGGAACGGACTTTGTCTCAACCCAAAGAAATCTAAATGTATCGTGATTCATAAGCGATTATTTAAACTTAATCGTGATTTTGATATACGACTTAATAATCAAAAAATTGATATAGTGTCATCTGTACGTAATTTGGGTATAATCTTCAATAACACCCTTACTTGGTCTAACCACATTAATAATATTGTCGGTAAAACATATAATATGCTACGTACTCTATGGGCAACACAGTACTACACACCACCTAATATAAGAATGCTTCTAGCTAAAGCCTATTTGATGCCATCTCTGCTATACGGCTGTGAAATTTATTCATATTGCGACGCGAATAGTAAGCGAAAATTAAATGTTGTATTTAATAATATTACCAGATATGTATTCGGTCTAAGAAAATACGATCGTGTATCTTCATATTCCTTACAGCTTTATGGAATGACGCTTGATAATATTTTTATACAAAAAAGTCTTATGATGTTACATAAAATTATTTATCATAAGACACCGAGGTACCTTTATGAATATCTGTTTTTTAACAATTCTGAAAGAGGAAAGAGGATAATTCCTATATTTTATCGAACTCTAATATCAGAGTGGCAGTTTTTTGTAAATGCTATACGTTTTTGGAATGCACTTCCGCACCACATTCAAAAAAATAGTAACGCATTAAAATTCAAAACTGAATTATTTAATATGTTCACATAAACGCATATATGAAATGATAGGCGATACAATTGAGACGTTTTTTATTTATTTAGTTTTTGTTTTCATATATTATTTTTCTTACATTTTAATTTTATTTTTATTTATTTTTAGTTTTATTTATTTTTATTTTATATTTAAATTTTTAAAATTATTTATTTGTCATTTTCATTTTCTATTTTATTTTTTATTTTAATTTTTTTATTTTCATTTTATTATTTTCTTAGATTTTCTTAGATTTTTAAAGTTATTGTGATAAAAAACAGTTGTGATTTCAAATTATCCATTTTATTTTAATTTTTTTTTTTTTTTTTTTAACTTTTTTTTCAATTATGGTATTATACTTTACAAATTTGTTCTTTTTATTATTATCATTTTTAATATTTTTTATTTTAAATTCAATTTTTATTTTTATATAAAATGTCACATTTAAACATATGTAGTCAAATTAAGTTCTATGCTGTAATTCATAAGATGTAATCTTGTAGCATAGAAAATCAATTAAATAAATAAATCAAACTAGAAAAAATGTAGAAAAAGGTAATCCAGTTTATTTAATTTGCTCAACTTTTCAAGATTTTGAATTAAAAAATATAATTTTTTAATTCGACTTTTAAATCTGAAACAGTTGTTAACAAATCGATTCGCAAAACTCAGTTTATTGATTGAATTATTTCCTACTTCAATTAATCAATATCTTATGCAAAGAATCAGTTTGATTTTTGTTGATTCTTTTCATAGAAACAAGCTAATTGATTCTTTTTTAACAAATCAGTTTAACCAAAAATGTTTGCCTTGATTTATAGTTCGCGAATCATATCATACAACGAAAAATTTAATCGAATCAAAATTCATTCAACTCAAATTTGAATAAATCTCATCTTAACTTCATTCAATTTCAATCATTGATTTAAAGTGATAATGAATTAATAACTAATTCATAAAATGAATAAATTTTAATGCCAGCTTATTCAAAAAATAATTATCTTTTTCAATATTTTAGATACTTGGGGACATTAATACTATTAAATTCTCAGGCAAAAAATATTTATTCGTATAGAAAGCATTGAATTGTTACAGAAAATGTATAAAAGGGTAAATTTGCACTTTTCGTTGAAATTACATGAAAAAACTTGACTAAAGTTTTCTGAAAACCATTCAAAATTAATATAATATCCAAAATTTATGAAAGGTTGTAAATATCCCCAAAAAATCCCCAAAACATTTTATAAATTTACATTTTATAAATTATTATTTTTTTTATAGTGGGCGCTGTGGTGTAATGGTTAGCGCGTTGGACTGTTACACGTGAGGTTGCGGGTTTGATCCCCAACCAAGGCAACACCAATTTATGAAAAATAATAATATGTTTGAGTTTTTCTATCCCTCATACATATCGCGGCGTCCTCCTTCGGTGTTCCCATAGCACTTAACCCCACCGAAGTAAAATAATATAACAGGGCTATGTAATATACTAAAAAGCTTCAACAAAGTTCGCCAACTCACCATCAGATGGCACGCAACAACTGTTCTAAAATTCAACATCTCGCGCAATTACAGTGTTGCCATATGTTAAGCCCTTCATCCTTCACCACCTTTCACTTCCTCTCTATCCCCTTTCCAAACGAAGCAACACGTTAATTAATAGGAAGAATTTCCTGAGTGTTGCTTCTCTTAAAAAAAAAAAAAAAATCCCTAAAAAAAATCCCCTGTCCCCAAATGAAAATTTTTGTCCCCAAGACCAACAAAATATCACAATAAAGCTATTTAGAGGTGCTTTGTGCTCTATCTCTAGCAGTTTTCTCTCGCGTGTAAATGTGCCTTAGAAACCATTTTATTGATTGGCGGATTACGTACGGAATCATGAATCCAGCTTTTACGGCACATTAACAGTCCGTAATACACGTATCCGTCAAAGTTTGTACGTATACGGAACATTACGGACCGTGTAATCGGATTTTCGAACACAATACGTTTTTAATGTTTGATTTTAATGTTCAAAATAAAAACAATTAAATTATTTTAAAAACTTTTTGTGACGAGAAATTGGTGGCGGTAGCTGGAATAAGTTCAACACATCATCAATTAACTAACTTCAAGTTGCATACACATTAGAGTCGTCCAAAAAACATGAAAGTTGGAATTCGCGATCTCCACAATGTGGCCCCTATTCCTTTATGTCTAAAAACTCTGTGCCAAGTTTCAGATAAATCCGCTTTCATTTAGAGGTAGCAGAAAAAGTTATCTGACTTAGGCCTGGTATCTTATGTGATATTAAACAATGACTAAGAAGAAAATCATTGTTTAGCACTTAATTACAGTAACTCATCAAATTTTAATCTCTGATTTTACTCTAAACATTGCTTAAATTTAATTGAAGAAATTTCTGTGATTAAGACCTTAAACATAGATTTTCTACCCTACAAATCATGTTAGTATTAACATTTTTTTCTAATGTTGGTAACTTTTTAAAAAGTTTTACGTAGACTAATTAATTTGTAAATAAACACCGTACAACATCTTTATGTGCCATCTAAATAATGAACATCTTTAGTAACTTGCACATATATATTCTCTAAAAATACCAATTAGAATTAAGAAAATATTTTTATTTATTTTATTTTACTTTTGTGGCGAGAAATTAGTGGTGGTAGCTGGAATAGGTCCAACACATCATCAATCAAATAACTTCAAGTCGCATACATATATTAGATGGTAAGATTAATGAAATTTAGTGAGTGTTTACAGTGGTATGTGTAAGATGGTTGGTTTTTGTAGCAAAAGCTCTGTTCTACGTACGTTAACGCGGCTACCGAATTTTTACAATATTGTGGGTAAATTGTTGTTACTTCGAGTAAATTGGGAACCCGCGGAAACGACGTAGAATAGACCTAAAATTTGTGAATTTGAATCGTATGCAAAACACCATCATAAATACAATCAATTAAACCATAACTAATTTATTTTTTCTTTGGATGTAGATGATCGATTTTATTATGGGTGAATTGATTTGCTGGATAGAGAGGTAAACTGATGTATTGTAATAAGTATAGTGTAAATGTAAATAATCAATATCGAGATTAATAAATCTATAAAAAATCATAAAAATTATTACTCAAAATTAATCAATTTAGATAGATAAAAGGGCATTTGAAAACCGGAGTCACTGCGTTTATACACAATATAACGGTCCGTAACTGGTCCGTAACTGGTCCGTCTTTGACGGACTTTCAACGGACTTATCCGTTTTTTACACGACTCAACGGTCCGTAAACGGTCCATCATTGACGGACTTTCAACGGACTTGTCAGTTTTTTACACGATATAACGGTCCGTAAACGGTCCGTCATTGACGGACTTTCAACGGATTGGAATCAGTTTCGATGTTCCTTAAAATCCGTTTTCTGGTCCGTATACGGATCCGGAAAACGGTACGTAAACGTGTAACGTGCCGTTACAAATAACCTACTTATTCATATACCTAATGGAAATGCTGATACCCCTAACCAACAATATATTTTCACTGGGCTGGGCAAATATTCTAATAATTCTTATTAGGTTAATAGAACGTATTGCTTATAAGGGAAAAGTTGTATAGCCTAGGGGAGAGCTTGAATCCAGTTGGAGTTTTATTATACTTCGTCCCGTGGGCGAAGTATACACGAATAAGCCAGCCCGATTAAAGTTCCCAAATTAACCCGACTCACCTGCTTACTATTCTCGTGAGTTACTTAGAAATATTTACTAATCGTATTTACATCTCCTCGTGTTCCCGAGGTAACCCGAACCCAGTTGGAGTTTTACTATACTTCGTACTTCTGCGAAGTATACACGAATAAGCCAACAAGGTAGGAGTTACCGAAATAACCCGACTCACCTGCTTACTATTCTCGTGAGTTACTTAGAAATATTTACTAATCATATCTACCATATTCCCTCGTTTCCCCGAATTAACCCGACTCACCTGCTTACTATTCTCGTGAGTTACTTAGAACTATTTACTAATCGTAGTTACCATATTCCCTCGTTTCCCCGAAATAACCCGACTCACCTGCTTACTATTCTCGTGAGTTATTTAGAAATATTTACTAATCGTATTTGCCATATTCCCTCGTTTCCCCGAATTAACCCGACTCACCTGCTTACTATTCTCGTGAGTTACTTAGAACTATTTACTAATCGTAGTTACCATATTCCCTCGTTTCTCCGAAATAACCCGACTCACCTGCTTACTATTCTCGTGAGTTACTTAGAACTATTTACTAATCGTAGTTACCATATTCCCTCGTTTCCCCGAAATAACCCGACTTACCTGCTTACTATTCTCGTGAGTTATTTAGAAATATTTACTAATCGTAGTTACCATATTCCCTCGTTTCTCCGAAATAACCCGACTCACCTGCTTACTATTCTCGTGAGTTACTTAGAACTATTTACTAATCGTATTTACCAGATTCCCTCGTTTCCCCGAAATAACCCGACTCACCTGCTTACTATTCTCGTGAGTCGCTTAGACATATTTACTAATCGCATTTACAACATATCCTCGTTTTACTGGAATAACCCGACTCACCTGCTTACTATTTTCGTGAGATACTTAGTTCAATACCTAAGCATATCTAACCAGTGACAGAGCTATCGACGTTTGGAGGAACTGCAACCACTGCCAGAGTTGCCGAAGATCATCCTGTGCACCGAATCATCGACAACGTTTAAATATTAACAGTCATTAGATTAAATAAGTAGTTTAAGTAGTTTAAGATCTTGGTAAATAAAACTGTGTGCGATACAGGATCGTACAATTGAATTGAACAAAAGAAACGATTGCTGTTTTATTTCAAAGGAGGCAGACCTTTGACGAACCTGGACAAACTGAATTTTACCCCGGCCTCAGACAAAACTGCATCACAAATGGCGCCCGAGCAGGGACCCGACTCCAACGACGCACCTAGTGGAAAACCTAACCAAACCACCAACGAACTTGGAGCGAGTACAGCACACAGCAATTACCAAGATCTTGATAGCTTTCGAACGGCGAGTAGCCTCAGTAACTTCGAAATCATGGAAGTAATCCGCCGATGGGATCTGACCTATGATGGTGGTAGCACTTACACGAAGTTCATTGAACGGGTCGAAGAAGTAGCCGAATGCTACGCATTTCCGAAGAACCGGCTTCTCTTCTCGCTCCTAGAAATACTAAAGGGGCGAGCACTTCAGTGGTATCGTATCAAGCGGCATGAAATCCATTCGTGGGAGGAGTTCAAAAGACAAGCCGATCGATTCTTTTTACCAAAACGATACTTAGCCCATCTTGAAGAGACAATATACCGCCGGAAGCAATTGCCGAAGGAAAAGGCGAAAGATTTTATATTAGATATACAAACCCTCATACATCATCACCCTGAACTACGGAAATTGGATCATACGGACCGAATCTATTATGGTCTCAGAAGCGAATACAAACTGTATATACGTCGGAATCACTTCACTTCGTTAGATGAGCTCATGGAGCTAACAGATGAATATGAGGCGATAATACATGAAGAGAAAGGCCATACCAACCATTTTTTGGGGATTATGTCAGCGCTGGACGTTTACGGTCGATCTACACATTGCTGGCGCTGTAAGGCGAGAGGACACACCAGAAGGCAATGCCGTAATCCACGGCGTATTTTCTGTTCCCGCTGTGGTACTGACGGCGTGATGTCCAGAGATTGTCGTTGCACATTACAAATAACCGAAGGTAGACAACCTGTTCCCCGATACTTCCTTCCAATTCACAGCAACGACATTGAAGATCGCGCACTAATCGATACGAGCTCCACACTCCCCCTTATTAGAGCCCAAAATAACCAGAAATCGGCAAGAAATATATCCGGTGTTGAATTTCATAAATCGGAAAAGGTTCCAAGGACATCGATGGCAGCGACAAAACTGGCCGTTCAAGCGAAGCCGAAATTCCTGAGCCTTCCTTCCCGACTTCTTGTGACCCCATCGATAAAACATCACGACCGCTTGAACTCGGCAAAACAATCGTATGTTCCAAATATGCGAAGACCAACGCCCACACTATGCTCTAAACCAAATCCACCTACATGGATATATTCCTGTTCGGCATTGCACCCACATATCGAACCGAAGCTTTGGAGTTCGGCAAAAGGTACCTTCGGGTACTACAGATCGAAAGGTCGAAATTCGCATAGTGCCATTGATTGATAGGGGGAATTTTAGTAAAAGAAAAGGAGTGAAAAAGGAAAAAAAAAGTAGAACCACTTGTTTTTTCCTTCAAAGTAGGGGGGGAATGTAACGTGCCGTTACAAATAACCTACTTATTCATATACCTAATGGAAATGCTGATACCCCTAACCAACAATATATTTTCACTGGGCTGGGCAAATATTCTAATAATTCTTATTAGGTTAATAGAACGTATTGCTTATAAGGGAAAAGTTGTATAGCCTAGGGGAGAGCTTGAATCCAGTTGGAGTTTTATTATACTTCGTCCCGTGGGCGAAGTATACACGAATAAGCCAGCCCGATTAAAGTTCCCAAATTAACCCGACTCACCTGCTTACTATTCTCGTGAGTTACTTAGAAATATTTACTAATCGTATTTACATCTCCTCGTGTTCCCGAGGTAACCCGAACCCAGTTGGAGTTTTACTATACTTCGTACTTCTGCGAAGTATACACGAATAAGCCAACAAGGTAGGAGTTACCGAAATAACCCGACTCACCTGCTTACTATTCTCGTGAGTTACTTAGAAATATTTACTAATCATATCTACCATATTCCCTCGTTTCCCCGAATTAACCCGACTCACCTGCTTACTATTCTCGTGAGTTACTTAGAACTATTTACTAATCGTAGTTACCATATTCCCTCGTTTCCCCGAAATAACCCGACTCACCTGCTTACTATTCTCGTGAGTTATTTAGAAATATTTACTAATCGTATTTGCCATATTCCCTCGTTTCCCCGAATTAACCCGACTCACCTGCTTACTATTCTCGTGAGTTACTTAGAACTATTTACTAATCGTCGTTACCATATTCCCTCGTTTCTCCGAAATAACCCGACTCACCTGCTTACTATTCTCGTGAGTTACTTAGAACTATTTACTAATCGTAGTTACCATATTCCCTCGTTTCCCCGAAATAACCCGACTTACCTGCTTACTATTCTCGTGAGTTATTTAGAAATATTTACTAATCGTAGTTACCATATTCCCTCGTTTCTCCGAAATAACCCGACTCACCTGCTTACTATTCTCGTGAGTTACTTAGAACTATTTACTAATCGTATTTACCAGATTCCCTCGTTTCCCCGAAATAACCCGACTCACCTAATTACTATTCTCGTGAGTCGCTTAGACATATTTACTAATCGCATTTACAACATATCCTCGTTTTACTGGAATAACCCGACTCACCTGCTTACTATTTTCGTGAGATACTTAGTTCAATACCTAAGCATATCTAACCAGTGACAGAGCTATCGACGTTTGGAGGAACTGCAACCACTGCCAGAGTTGCCGAAGATCATCCTGTGCACCGAATCATCGACAACGTTTAAATATTAACAGTCATTAGATTAAATAAGTAGTTTAAGTAGTTTAAGATCTTGGTAAATAAAACTGTGTGCGATACAGGATCGTACAATTGAATTGAACAAAAGAAACGATTGCTGTTTTATTTCAAAGGAGGCAGACCTTTGACGAACCTGGACAAACTGAATTTTACCCCGGCCTCAGACAAAACTGCATCACAAACGGAGTTGGATTCCGTTTATGACGGACCGAAAACGGTACGTAAACGGAACGAATTGTTTGTTGGGCATAAATACGTTCATTGAACTCAAAGCCTGTTTTCTGCCGTTCAGTAGAAGAAAACATTTATTTACAAATAAAATTTGCAACTAAGCAATTTTACAGCGTTTGCTAGTGAAAATAAACCCGACGCACTTTATCAACCTACATGATTAAAAAATAAAGCCTTTTACTATTAAAAATAAGAACTTTACAGATATAGATGAATTTGGAAAAAATATAACTATTAATTTTTCATACATATGCTTCCCAGTAAAATGTAGATGCTTCACTATGACGTATTTCATTTATACGTTTTTACAATACAATGTTTTCTTCTACTGAACGGCAGAAAACAGGCTTTTAATTCAGCATACGTAATTTTTGTTTTTCAATTAAGTGAACGTAATTTTTTTTTCAATTCAGTGAACGTATTTTTTTTCTTTTTTAATTCACTGACCGTAATTTAATTTTTTTTAATTCACTGAATGTAATTTTATTTTTTTTAATTCATTGAATGTAATTTTATTTTTTTTTAATTCACTGAATGAAAATGAAATTGAATGAATTCAGTGGTGAATTAATTCAGTAAGGAATTAATTCACTTTTTTTCCGTTCGATTTATAAAATCGAACGCGTTCACCAGTGAATTAATTCATTTGATTTAATAAAGAGAACTATTGCAATGGAATTAATTCTTTGAATTTATTGTTTGATGAACGCGTTCAGTTGAACGAATTCAGTAAATTCCTTAAGAAAAGGAATTCATTCAATTCTAAAGAAAATTGAATTCGATTGGTACTGAATTCATTCAAAAGAGAATTAATTCTTCAAAGCTCTGATTATATATAACACTGATTTTAATTTTAAAAAAGATATCTGTTATCTGTTAACTTAAAATTTGACTTTTTTTAATATTTCGCTATTATTTAGCTTGCTATAATTTTATTGCTACCAAAAGCCCTATCTCACATAATAGGACATTCCACATATATATATTAATGCAAAAACGAAATTTTCATATTGGTAAATATAAGAAAACATCCTGATCAAAGTTGAACATTTTTTGTATGAAATTTTCAAATTTCGCGAAATCCGTGACTCCGATTTTAATTTTGATTTCATATTCGTAATGTACACCTAAAAATATATTAGATTTAATATGTCGTGATCATAACAATTATATTTCATTTTTCTCATTTTTTCCATCATTTTTAATTAATTAAAAATAATAGAACAAGTACAACCTCGAAACCAGTGATGTTAGATAGTACCAACGAGCATAGAAACTCAAGAGGATGCATGTGTCTCTTTCAATGTTAACTGGCTCTGGCCGACATTTGAAGAAATTTTATTAGAAGGTGATAGGTTAAGTTTTATTTTCAAATTTTAATAAATATTAAAAATTGTTTTAATAAATATGCATAAGGTTGCGTTTACACTTGCATCGAAATCCCGAGATTTCGCTATTCACCACTCTCAAAAAACAATGAAGCAAAGCATATAAACGTTAAATTTTTATAAAATGTATTTATTAGAGCTAACTATGTGTGCTTTTTTAAAATTTGTACATTTATATGCTTTTCTTCATTGTTTTTTCAGAGTGGTGAATAGCGAAATCTCGGGATTTCGATGCAAGTGTAAACGCAACCTAACATGAAAAAATGTAATAAAAAAACTAAACCCGTTAGCTGCAATTTAACTTCTTGAAATCTCAGCCAGAGCCAGTGAGAGAGCGGTTAACAGTACGTGAGCATCTTGCATAGAGCCTGATAGTACCCAAAAAAACCTGGTATAGATGTCGGTAAAAGCTGGTATTTGAAACAAAAAATTGGTATACTCACAACATAGTATGTTTAATTTGATATTATAACAAAGGAGAACAAAGGGGATCTTGCTCCCATTCAGAGCGATAGCTTTGTTTCCGGTGTTTTTGTTTTTCACGTAGAGTATCACCACTACCGACACGAATTTTTTTTAGGCGTTGAAGGGCCATCAGAATCATCTGTCAGTCATTTTCTTCATCTGTTGATGGCATGATAATCTGCAATAAGAGTAGTGAGCGTCCTTTTAACAAAAATTTCCTCACAAAAGTAAAAAATCTACATTCAAAGAACAGCTGTTCTCATAAGCGACAAAAAATGCGATATAAGTCATAGTTAAGTCGGTACGCTACAACTACAAATATGTTGTATTTTGCATGATATAAAAATATACTTGGTTATTCAGAAAAAAACTTTTTGTCTTATTAGAGGCTAATTGAACGATTTTTGTTGTTGTTTTGCGTGTTAAACGGTTTTATTAAACTTTAATAAAATTCAAAACATTTTTTTGAATACAAGCCATATTGCTTTTTTTGTTTTGGTATTATTGCGTACCAACACAATTTTCAGTTGGTACAAGACCCTGAAAAATGGTACGTGTACTAGAGATGAGCGATATTTTCATACCGGTGATTTAATCACAGTTATTGATAAATCACTGGCAACGGCAGTGATCAAATATTTCAAGTCGCAGTTACTCGGATTGTGGTTCTTTTAATATTTGTGTACTATTCTTTCTTGCAAACTTCATTGTGCACAGTAATACATGTTTTTTTTTTCAATAACAGTGACTTGCTTTTACACTCTTCTGAATAAAATGTCTCCTTTTATCATGTCTTTGTTACCGGTCGCAACTATTCTTCTTTTAAGACCCAGTTTTTAGGAAGTGGATTATTTTTAAACTTAGTTTAACGCAGTTTGTAACTGGAATACCGCTTTTAAAATGTGGTTTATTTTTTTTATTTCAATAAAGAAATAAATTATACTCAAGAAAAAGTTTTTCCGGCAAATTTTTGTTAATAAACTTTGAAATGCCTGAAAAAATTCGTTATCGGTTTAACTAAACCAAGTTAACTGACATCTTAAAAACTCGCCATAAATATTATTTCGTTTATTTATCAGAAAATCGCAGTCTTTTCCATAGAAAAACCGTGATCACGATCACAGTTTAAAAGAACAGCGATTTGCAAATCACATTCACTGCGAACAATGTTACTGAAAAATCGCCGGATCGCCCATATCTATTACAAACCCGTGATAACGGTCACTGTTTAAAAGAACGGTGATTTGAAAATAACGCTGCTACCAGTGGGTAGCAGCGTTATTAAAAAATCATCGTATCGCTCATCTCTAACGTGTACCAACAAATTAGTACGTCTAACATCACTGCTCAAAACTTCAATTGCGATGTGCTACTTCTAACAGTGAGGTTACATGATCAAGCTTTTGCTTTCAAGTTGATAACACATACTGCTTGTCAAATTCAGTTGAACTTGAAGCTGTGACGTAGGCTGCATGCAACTTGATAGTCAATTTTGCTTTCAAGATGCCGTCGTCAAGGAAAGAACTAAAAATGCTCGCCTCTGTGGGCTGTTTCCGCACTGTAGGCTGTTCGAAAAGACTTTATTTTTTTCTTCACATATTCCACAGACATTTTCATGTCAGCAGAAATTGATTTTTTTATTTATTTTTAAATCATTTCGTCGATATACCGAAATATTCACATTCCGTATTTTATCAATCATGTTTTATTGCGGACCAGAAAACTGATTTTAAGGAACATCGAAACTGATTCGAATACGTTGAAAGTCCGTCAATGACGGACCGTTTACGGACCGATATGTCGTGTAAAAAAACTGACAAGTCCGTTTTAAGTCAGTCATTGACGGACCGTTTACGGACCGTTGTGTAGTGTAAAAAACGGACAAGTCCGTTGAAAGTCCGTCAATGACGGGCCATTTACGGACCGTTATGTCGTGTATAAACGGAGGGACTTCGGACCAAAAACGGACTTGTATATCTATCTAAATTGACTAATTTTGAGTAAATTAAATTTACTAAATTTTTTTTTATTTTTAATAGATTTATTAATAACGATATTATTTACACGCAGAAAAAAAAACAGGTGTATCTTTTAAAAAGCCTGCTATGTAAAATTTGCATAGTAATGAACTAATACAAAAATACAAGCCCCAAATTCCTGGTAATTAATTGATATGCATTTTTGCTAAATTACGAATGCTTTTTTTGTTAATTTGGCTAAGTACGTGCTTTTTTAAATTTACATTGGTGAAATTTATTTAAAAACGTACTATGTAAAATTTGCATTGATCAAATTTTGAAAATAAAATAAGCAATAAGTATATTTTTCTAATAAGACAGGTAAATGTCAAAAAGCGCTTAGAGTTTCCTTTGACATATGCAAATCAATATGGTGGATGTACATCTCTAATATAAAAGAATAATGATGCTGGATTTTCTCAAGTTTTTATCTTTTAATATTATTAATGCAAACAAATATAAAAAATATTATTGCAAATAAAAATAATATATTTTTATTGTAATTTTCATGTCGAAATTGCTTACTTGTTGAAAAAATACAAGCCTAAAAGTATTGAGTAATTACTTTTCAGCATTGGGTACCCTAAAAAAAAAGTCGGAAATAAGTACTCGGTACTCAACACTTTTACAGACATAGTAATCTTTTATTTACTCAATTTTTTTTTTTGCAAAATGTGTCTTATAATTCGCATTTGTTTTTTAGACAAATAGTTTATATATATACATCATTATTACACCTACAGTTATTGAACGTAAATGACGAATAGAGCAATGAAGGGTTGGTAAACACAAAACACAATTAAGGCTGAAGGCTGATTTACCCAACCGTAAACTTATCTGTAACGAATCAGCTGTTCCGATACCACAAGAAGAAATGTATACGAATGGTTACTAACACGTAAATGTAAACGAACTTGCCGGATCATTCTGTTGAAATCAGAATTTTCTATCCGGCATCGAAACAGCTGTGAATGATTTTAGTCGCAAAAAATATGAAATGAATAAAGAAAATTGATTCAAACAAAAAATAAGGAATAAAAATTAACTAATAAATGGAAAAATTTAGAATAAAATATAAAACCACATGAAATAGATGTGTCGTTTACGATAATCTATAAGTGTACTTTTTAGCTACGGCACGGTACAGTTACATCACATTTACGTTTACGGTCCCATAATCCGCCCTTGAGTTACCAAACCGTAAACGTATCTGTAACGAATCACATGTTTCGAAACCACAAGAAGAAATGTATACGAATGGTTACTAACACGTAAATGTAGACGTACTTACCGGATCATTCTGTTGAAATCAGATTTTCCTATCCGGCATCGAAACAGCTGAATCATGTTAGTCGGAAAAAATATAAAATGATTAAAGAAAATTGATTCAAACAACAAATAAGGAATAAAAATTAACAAATAAATGGAAAAATTTAGAATAAAATATAAAACCACATGAAATAGATGCTAAATAGTAATGTCGTTTACGGTAATCTATAAGTGTACTTTTTAGCTACGGCACGGTAAAGTTACATCACATTTACGTTTACGGTCCCATAATCCGCCCTTTACAGTTCGACAGCAGAGGATTGAGGACAAAGAAAAATATTAAAATATAAATAAAATTTAATTAATTAAAATTAAACCAAAATAAAAATACAGAATTTGCAATTTTTCTTTTATTTATTTAAAAAATAAACCATGTTTTTTTTACTAAAAGAAAAAAGTTTATTTTCCTTCGCGTGTTGTTATATTAACAAAGGCTTCGATTTAATTACATATATATCTCTTTGAAAATTTACCTAAGCGTCTTGACAAATTTGTCGTTAATTTTATGTAGTTGTATATCTACCACGGAACTTTGCAAACTTTTACTCTAATTTTTGTAAATGTTACACCTTTTTTTTCTGCGTGTACATTTACACTATATTTAGTACATCAGTTTACCTTTGAGTTTACTTCTTTATCTAGCGCATCAATTCACGATAGTCACCCATAATAAAATCGATCATCTACATGCAAAAGAAAAAATAAATTAGTTATGGTTTAATTGATTGCATTTACGATGGTGTTTTACTCGAAACAACAACAATTTACACACAATTTTGGAAAAATTGGGTAGCCGCGTTAACGTACGTGGAACAGAGCTTTTGTTACAAAAACAAACGATCTTACAAAAATCATTGTAAAACACGCACTAAATTTTATTATTCTTACCATCTAATATATGTATGCGACTTAAAGTTAGTTAATTGATGATGTGTGGGACCTATTCCAGCTACTGCCACCAATTTCTCGTCACAAAAAGTTTTTAAAATAATTAAATTGTTTTTATTTTGAACACAAATTAAAATCAATTAAGTCCATATTTTACGGTACGGAAACGGAGTTAAAACGTATTATGTTCGAAAATCCGAATACACGGTCCGTTAATGTTCCGTATACTTACAAGCTTTGACGGATACGTGTATTACGGACCGTTAATGTGCCGTAAAAGCCGGATTCATGATTCCGTACGTGCCGGAGAGTCCGTAAAAATGTTTCTTGGGTAATATCGTTATTAATAAATCTATTAAAAATATAAAAAAAATTTACTCAAAATTAGTCAATTTAGATAGATATACAAGTCCGTTTTTGGTCCAAAGTCACTCCGTTTATACACGACATAACGGTCCGTAAATGGTCCGTCATTTACGGACTTTCAACGGACTTGTCCATTTTTTATACGACGCAACGGTCCGTAAACGGTCCGTTAATGACGGACTTTCAACGAACGTGTCAGTTTTTTACACGACATATTGGTCCATAAACGGTGCGTCATTGACGGACTTTCAACGGATTCGAATCAGTTTCGATGTTCCTTAAAATCCGTTTTCTGGTCCGTATACGGATCCAGAAAACGGTACGTAAACGGAGTTCGATTCCGTTTATGACGGACCGGGCTATTACATATAGCTTATTTGTTTTGGTTTTGATTATGTATTCCCAACAAAGAATTCGTTCCGTTTACGTACCGTTTTCTGTCCATCATAAACGAAACCCAATTCCGTTTTTTTATAAATTCACTAATAATTATATTTATTTACATTTACAATATTTAGCAGATCCGGCTCGGTTTGCCTATCTATCCAGCGTTTCAATTCGCATTAGGGACCCAGAATAAAATCCAACATCTATATGGAAAAGAGAAAATAAATTAGTTATGCTTTAATTGACTGTGTACATGCTGCAAATTCTCATATGTTATACACAAAACATTGAGGTAGTAAGTTTCATAAATCTTACCTTGTTACTTGATGTTGGATTGATGGTGTGATAGAAGGAATTCCCTCTATTGCATATTTTTTCACCGACTTTTTAAAAATATAATTGTTTTTTATTTTGTAAACAAACTGAAACCGATGAAATCCTTATTTAAAGGTACGGAAACGGATACACCAAAACGGAGTTAAAATGTAGTGTTCGAAAATCCATTTATACGGTCCGTTAATGTTCCGTATACGTACAAGCGTTTGCGGATACGTGCATTACGGACAGTTAACGTGCCGTAAAAGCCGGATTCATGAATCCGTACGTGCCGGAGAGTCCGTAAAAATGTTTCTGGGGTTAGTTTAAAACTACTCTCCACTTAGTGAATGATAATAAAATTTCTTCATTCAATTAGTAAAATGGTAAATGAACATGCGATTTGAATGATTCAAGTTGGGAATTCATTCAGTACTTGTTAAAGCTTTGGGAATGAAGCTTAGGTTGCGTTTACACTTGCATCGAAATCCCGAGATTTCGCTATTTACCACTCTGAAAAAACAATGAAGAAAAGCATATAAATGTGCAATTTTTAAAGGCACATCTACACGAGAGATAAAACTGCTAGAGATAGAGCAAAAAACACCTCTAAATAGCTTAAGTCAGTCACAATAGAGCTAATTAGAGGTGTTTTTTGCTCTATCTCTAGCAGTTTTCTCTCTCGTGTAGATGTGCCTTAATAAAACACACGTAGTTAGCTATAATAAATACATTTTCTAAAAATTTAAAGTTTAAATACAAATTTTAAAAAAGCACACATAGTTAGCTCTAATAAATACATTTTATAGAAATTTAACGTTTAAATGCTTTCCTTCATTGTTTTTTGAGAGTGGTGAATAGCGAAATCTCGGGATTTCGATGCAAGTGTAAACGCAACCTTATGAATGAATTCTTTACGAATAGTTTAACAGAATGTTATATAAACATTTTTAAATTCTGAATTCAATTTTTTGTGATTTAAGCTTAAATTGAATTAAGTCTTTCGAAGCTCTGATAAAAAGTTACAATCATAATTAACCCTAGAGTTGTAAAAGTATTGAGTATTCCGGTACTGAGTACTCAATACTGACTGTTTTTTTGAGTACTCAATACTAAAACGGTACTACTCAATACTTTTAAAGATGCAATTTTCCGTAGAAATGTGTATTTTTCGTATGAAAATACAACTCTAAAAATAGTACTTTAAAAATACAGCTCTGAAAATACAACTCTATTTGTGAAGCAAAGAAATTTGTAACGAATTTTTGAGAAAAATTATTTAATTAATTTATTTAAAATGTTTTAAATTAATTAAAATGTAAATAACAATAGTTATTTAACACGTGTATGTGAATTGTGATAATTTTTCCTAATAAATACGAATTCATAACATTTTTATTTTTAAATTAAAAAAACCGTTAAAAGTATTGAGTAGTATCGAGTACTCAATTGAAAAGTATTGAGTAGTATGGAGTACTCAAAAAATACCGAAATTTCACAACTCTAATTAACCCAAATGTCACTTTTTCGCTACATTTTCAAATGGTCCTGTCTATTAAATTGATGCGAAAAAATTCCTCCGCAATTTCGGAACAAATCCACGCAAGTGAAAAATCATTTTTTTACATGGAGTTTTATAGCTTTTTTCGCAAAAGTATGAACAAAATACCGGGCTTAAGCCTGCGTTTACATCTGCACCGAAATCCCGACATTTCGATAGTCACCACTCCGGAAAAACAGTGAAGGTATGCATATAAACTTTAATTGTTTGGAAAATATATTTATTAGAGCTAAATACACACAAAAAAATTCGCGAGGGTGTATTGCCTTGTGTGGCATAGGTAGTGTATTTTAATATACCATTTAAAAAAATTGTATTATTACCTTTGCCACTAGGAAAGAATTTTACCTATCCATAATGTAAATTTTACTATGAGAAATTGGTAACACTTCGAAAAAATATTTTGAAATTTATAATGTCAAACCTTAATAAATTTCCTTTTATATTATGCAAACAAAATTTCAACAGACAGCAATGAATCGGTGTTTTATTTTAAATTAAAAGGCAATAAAATAAAAAAAGAACATTATTAAGGTAAATATATTTATTGTTATATTTATGTTAACCTACTGTTTCAATCTTTAATTCTTTAAAAAAATTTTAGATGCAAAATTATTAGATGCTGTGGCCTCAGCAAATACAAAAAGTATGCATCTTTTCTAGTCGATTATGTGGAACTACAATCATTGAAATGCATATCCCTCTAACAAAGCAAGAAGTTTTACGCAGCTGCATTTTTTTTTTAGTTTGCCTTGCAGTTTAGATAGAAAGAGCTTGCACAGAAGAGCAAACAAATTTTTAATTCTCTCCATTACGTCTAATCAACGCATTTTCGCTATGTTATCTTTTTATATTTGTACACCATCTTCCTTATTTGACTGCAACGCAGTCAAAACTGCACATAAAAAAATGGAAAATAGTAACGGAACGCGAAAAGACTATGGTACAAAAATTTTATTGAAAAAACTAATTAGCGATTAACATTCTGCAAACCAATATAACGATGCAAAAATTTTCCATTTTGTTAAAAAAAATTTTCGCGATTTTTCTTGCAATTATGCAAAAGGAAAATTTTTCCATCAATAGATTTGTTAGCAGAATGTAAATCGCTGATTAAGTTTTTTAATTAATTTTTTTTACCATAAATCCATTTTTCGTGTTCCGCGATTATTTTGCAATTTGTTTTTTTTTAATTCACAATCAAGGGACTATAATACCAATTTCATATACCAAAGTTTGGTGCTTAGTTTTCGCGTTCCGCTATTATTTTGCAAATTTTTGTGTTCGGTTTTATAAAATTTATAATCTAGGAACAATAATACCCATTTCACACATTTCAAGTTTGGCGGATAGTTGCAAAAAAAGAAAATCGCGCAAAAAATTGCAAAAAGGAAAATATTTCCATTAATATATTTGTTTCCAGACTGTAAATCGCTGATTATGTTTTTGAGTTAATTTTTTGTACCATAAAACCTTTTTTCGCGTTCCGCGATTATTTTGCAATTTTTTTAAGTGTGTTTTTTATATTTAATACCTGTTATTTGGATAATGAAATCAATTGTGAAATATCCATGTATTTTTATATATTTCTTTAATAAATTTATATTTAATAAAAATTTAAAATATTTTATAATTTGCGTGGCTTTTTGCAATAAGAAATACATAATATCAAAGAAAAATGATCAATATTTCAACTACGTTAAAGTTGGTAAAACATCAATTATTCTTAGTTAATTTAGCAATAATTATAGGTGATTTTTCGAACCTAAAAGTCAAACTGAATTAACCTATTTTTTATGGTTATATTGCCGTAAAACATAGCAAACTCTATGTTGCCTTTGAAAATAGGTGATATCAACCTATAGCTTTAGGCAATATTACCTATGGTTTTTTTTGTGTGTATGTGTACTTTATTCAAAATTGAACATCTATAAGCTTTCCGTTATTGCTTTTTCAAAACGGAAAGCCAAAAGTTGAATTAACTAGAATTGAATGAATTCCTTGATCAAAAGTTGAATTAAGTGCACAGTTGAATGAATTCCTTAGCCAAAAGTTGAATTAACTAGAATTGAATGAATTCCTTGACTTCAAATTGATTAAATAGTGTTGAATGAATTCTTTAGTGAATGAATTATTTAATTTTAATTCTTTACGCTTTGGGCAGGGAATTCATTCTATAAATTTGAATTCTTTGAATTCATTCACAGCAATTAATTCCTGCTTATGTCTTATTGATGAATTCATTCCTTGAATTAAAGAATTGAATTAAATTTTTGGGAATTCATTCCAAAAAGGAATTCTTTAAAGCTCTGAATATAATCATGCTAAATGCATTAAAAAAATGGCTGGATTTTATGAGAAAATTGAGAAATTGACAATAGAGTATTCACGATCGTGATTTGCTCATGATGCAATAAAGCTCAGACTGTTATTTGCATTTTCTAAGCCTTGAGTAATTATGATGATGCAAGAGTATCAAATAGAGTTGTAAAAGTATTGAGCATTCCGGTACTGAGTACTCAATACTGTCTGTTTTTTTGAGTACTCAATACTAAAACGGTACTACTCAATACTTTTAAAGATGCAATTTTCCGTAGAAATGTGTATTTTTAGTATGAAAATACAACTCTAAAAATAGTACTCTAAAAATACAGCTCTGAAAATACAACTCTATTTGTGAAGCAAAGAAATTTGTAACGAATTTTTGGGAAAAATTATTTAATTTATTTATTTAAAATGTTTTAAATTAATTAAAATATAAGTAACAATAGTTATTTAACACGTGTATGTGAATTGTTATTATTTTTCCTTATAAATACCAATTCATAACATTTTTATTTTTAAATTAAAAAAACCGTTAAAAGTATTGAGTAGTATCGAGTACTCAATTGAAAAGTATTGAGTAGTATTGAGTACTCAAAAAGTATCGAAATTTCACAACTCTAGTATCAAATGCGACCCGGGAGTAGAGTTGTGAAATTTCGATACTTTTTGAGTACTCAATACTACTCAATACTTTTCAATTGAGTACTCGATACTACTCAATACTTTTAACGGTTTTTTTGAATTTAAAAATAAAAATGTTACGATTATTATTTTTCTTTATTATTATAAAGAAAAATAATAATAATTCACATGCACGTGTTAAATAACTAATGTTACTTACATTTTAATAAATTTAAAACATTTTAAATAAATTAATTAAATAATTTTTCCCAAAAATTCATTACAAATTTCTTTGCTTCACAAATAGAGTTGTATTTCCAGAGTTGTATTTTTAAAGTAGTATTTTTAGAGTTGTATTTTCATACGAAAAATACTCATTTCTACGGAAAATTGCATCTTTAAAAGTATTGAGTAGTACCGTTTTAGTATTGAGTACTCAAAAAAACAGGCGGTATTGAGTACTCAGTACCGGAATACTCAATACTTTTACAACTCTACCCGGGAGTACTACGGTACTTTTTTGGATAAAATAGAATCAGAAAAAGTACGATCGTACCAACTTTCCCATCCCTGAGACAGTTGTACACAGCCAGGCTTGCCAGATACTTTTTTCGTTATCCCCAAACAAATTTTAAAATATCCCCAACTATTGATATTTTATATTGAGCAAAACTCGAAAAAAAAATTGAGAGAGTATAGTCGAAATAAAAGTGGTCTCCTGTTTTAAAAAAATAAAAAAATATATTTAGACCGTTTATTAAATTTAAATTTTATATAAACTTATAGTAAAGCTTAACTAATTTGCTTAAAAAAACTAAAACATTCAAATTGTTAAAGCTTTTGTCAAACTTAAATAATAAATAAATTAAATTGCAAAACTAGCAGTTCTTATAAAGAAAGAAATAATAAACAAAAGAAACTTTGGTATAAACTCTCATTCTAAGAGAAAAATCAATATAAAGGAAAAAATCTATAAAAAGCATACCAGCTAAAATATAAACAAAACAGTGTAATCTCTTTAACACAACAAAAATGGAGAATAATAACATAAACCAAGACAACAATAATCAAATAAATGAAAGCCAAGTAAATCTCAAACGTTTAAGAGAAGCGCAACCAACCTCTCCTGTAAGTTCAAATAAAACTCCTAGGCTTACACAAACCCCTAGAGTCTCTTATTGTGATGCTTCTAATCGTATTAGTGTATATCAACTAATCGATAAACGGTTGGAAGAGCATATTCGCCAGATCAAATCGATGTGGGAAGAGCGCGAAAATAAACTCTTAAGTGAAATAAACCATCTGAAAACAGAACTTGCGTGTGCTCATGAGCGTATTGATAAAATGGAAACATCTGTGGACGAAATTATAGAAATGAAGTCGCAAATAAAAGAATTGAAGGAACAAAGCTTAAGACAGGAAAATTTATTTGTAGCTTGTGATCTTCGTATTAATAATGTGCCATATAACAGTAGTGAAAATGTTTATGATGTTTTTAATGACATATGTCGAACCATAAATATCCAAACCCCATCCGTAAAAGCTGTATATAGACTAAAAAATAAAAATAATAGAGAAAAACAAAATTCACCAGATGCTGCGATTATTGTTAATTTGATGTCACCCTATGATAAAAATTTTGTTTTAAAATCTATTTCAGCTTATAAAAAGGAAAATAATATTTCGCAATTAAAGCTTAGTTCTATTGGTTACAATACTGATGAACCGTTTTATGTTAACGAAAGCCTAACATTAAATAATTACAAAATACTTCTTGAAGCGATAAAACTAAAACGTGATAAGTGCCTACATTCTGCATATTCTGTGCGTGGTTTTGTTTATATTAAACGCTTTAGTAATGATCAGCCAATTCGTATTAATTATATCGAACAACTAAGTGATTTTTTTCTCACTTCTAATGAAAATCAAATAACAATAACAGCAACATGTAATCATTTATATCGTTTTTATATATTATACAAATCAATTAAAAAAATATTATACTCCACCTCTTATGACCTAACCTTTTTTTCACCTATAATGCCTTTCAATTTTAATATTATTAGAAATAAATGCGTTACTATTAGGGTTATTATTTTTATCTTTATACATTATTATCATGCCAAGTTTGAATAGTGTTAACAGTCATTCCAAAGACGTAACAATGAATATTGTCAGAATATTGGCGAAGCAGAGAAATGGTATCCATATTTGTCATATTAATGCACAAAGTCTAAATAATAAAATAGAGGAATTTAGGTTGATATTTGAGAACTCTGGACTAGACGTAATATGTGTATCCGAGACCTGGTTGGACGAAAGAACACCTGACAGTCTAGTTTCTCTTAGCGGATATAAATCTTTTAGAGCCGATCGAAAAACCCATGCAGGTGTTGTTGCCATATTTGTAAAAAATAGTATCAAATGTAAACTTTATTGCAAGTTTGAGCAGAAGGATAATTCTTGCGAAAAAGATGAGAAGAAAAAAAAAGGAAATAGAAAGGTTAAGAAGACTAAGAAGAATAAGTCCATAAATGCAAATGACAAGAAAAAGCAAGTAGTAGAATACATTTTCGTTGAAATTCAATCGTTGGGTAACAGAATGCTAATTGGCTGCGTATATAGACCTAATAAAAATGTTAATATAGATTCTTTTATATCAACGTTGGAGATGATGACAGTTCCTTTTCACGATATAGTTATATGTGGGGATTTTAACTCTAATTTACTTAATGAAACGTTATTGACTGATAGTATGTTGGCACTTGGACTAACACCAACTAATGATAATTTACCGACCCACTATACGGCTACAAACAACACACTTCTTGATATTATATTTGTTGGAAATGCTCTATCTGTATTACTTTATGACCAGATAGCGGCTCCATGTTTTTCTAATCATGACCTTATATTTGTCTCATATAATTTTCAGTTAGAAAAGGATAATATATCATATACATATCGTGATTTTAATAATATTAATATTGATATTTTATACGAGAACTTTATGAGCATTGATTGGTATAATGTGTATTCTATGGCATCAGTTGATTCACAATTGTCGTTCATCGAATCTAATGTCATACAATTATATGATCTACATGTGCCTTTAAAGACTAAGCGTGTTCCGAACAAGTCTAGACCTTGGTTTACTCCGGATATCAAGGAACTGATAGAAAAGAGGGACATTGCTCATTCACGGTGGAAGAGATTTAAAACAACAGAGCTGCACAATGAATACCGTATATTTAGAAAAAATGTCAATAATTTAATTGTAAGGAAAAAGTCGGAATATTACTCTAACCGTTTTTCTAATGCTGTTAATAATAAGCAAACATGGCAGACTATCAAGAATATAGGCATAGGAAAAGCTGGGATAAATGATAGGTTGTTAGTTGATGTTAATGAAATCAACAATACATTCACAAACATACCGATGGTAGCTGCAAATCCTAATTTCTACAATTTTGAAAGCACTTATAATTCTAGTTCATTTAATTTGACAAATGTAAACGGCGAGTTTCTTAATAATTATAACTTGATTTCAACTACGGTTGCAACGGAACACTTGTTGACAAACATGTTTGAGTTCGAGTGTGTCAGCCAATATGATGTTTTACAATGCTTATTGAATATTAAGTCTAATGCTGTAGGTTTTGATGATATTCATCCTAAGTTTATAAAACTACTTATACCGTTAATAATTCCATATATCACACATCTTTTAAACACGATTATTACAACAAGTTCTTTTCCTCATAAATGGAAATACGCTAAAATTATTCCTGTGCCCAAATCGGGCTCTGAGTTTAGGCCTATTGCAATTCTTCCATTTCTTTCTAAGTTGCTTGAAAAATTACTACACTCTCAGATAAATTCATATATTAAGAGATACAACATACTTTCTGATCGGCAATCTGGTTTCCGCTCAGAACATAGTTGTGTCACTGCTCTCTTGAATGTTTCTGAAGATATAAGACAATATGTCGATGAAGGAAATTTGGTTTTTTTAGTACTGCTCGATCATTCAAAGGCTTTTGACACTGTGGATCATAACATTTTAATTAACAAGCTGAAACATGTATTTAACTTTTCTACCAGCTCAACGAAGCTACTTTTGTCGTACCTATCTGGTCGTACACAATCAGTTTTTTGTAACGATAACACTTCAGATATTTCATCTATTCCGAGAGGTGTTCCCCAAGGATCCATTCTAGGACCTCTACTTTTTTCACTCTATGCCAACGACCTGCCATCACAACTTCAACACTGCAAGGTGCATATGTATGCTGATGATGTTCAGGTATACCTGAGTAGTTCAGAAAAAACTCTTGATTCATCACTCTGTAAACTTAACAATGACCTAGATAGAATTCACCGATGGGCATTGGGGAACGGACTTTGTCTCAACCCAAAGAAATCTAAATGTATCGTGATTCATAAGCGATTATTTAAACTTAATCGTGATTTTGATATACGACTTAATAATCAAAAAATTGATATAGTGTCATCTGTACGTAATTTGGGTATAATCTTCAATAACACCCTTACTTGGTCTAACCACATTAATAATATTGTCGGTAAAACATATAATATGCTACGTACTCTATGGGCAACACAGTACTACACACCACCTAATATAAGAATGCTTCTAGCTAAAGCCTATTTGATGCCATCTCTGCTATACGGCTGTGAAATTTATTCATATTGCGACGCGAATAGTAAGCGAAAATTAAATGTTGTATTTAATAATATTACCAGATATGTATTCGGTCTAAGAAAATACGATCGTGTATCTTCATATTCCTTACAGCTTTATGGAATGACGCTTGATAATATTTTTATACAAAAAAGTCTTATGATGTTACATAAAATTATTTATCATAAGACACCGAGGTACCTTTATGAATATCTGTTTTTTAACAATTCTGAAAGAGGAAAGAGGATAATTCCTATATTTTATCGAACTCTAATATCAGAGTGGCAGTTTTTTGTAAATGCTATACGTTTTTGGAATGCACTTCCGCACCACATTCAAAAAAATAGTAACGCATTAAAATTCAAAACTGAATTATTTAATATGTTCACATAAACGCATATATGAAATGATAGGCGATACAATTGAGACGTTTTTTATTTATTTAGTTTTTGTTTTCATATATTATTTTTCTTACTTTTTAATTTTATTTTTATTTATTTTTAGTTTTATTTATTTTTATTTTATATTTAAATTTTTAAAATTATTTATTTGTCATTTTCATTTTCTATTTTATTTTTTATTTTAATTTTTTTATTTTCATTTTATTATTTTCTTAGATTTTCTTAGATTTTTAAAGTTATTGTGATAAAAAACAGTTGTGATTTCAAATTATCCATTTTATTTTAATTTTTTTTTTTTTTTTTAACTTTTTTTTCAATTATGGTATTATACTTTACAAATTTGTTCTTTTTATTATTATCATTTTTAATATTTTTTATTTTAAATTCAATTTTTATTTTTATATAAAATGTCACATTTAAACATATGTAGTCAAATTAAGTTCTATGCTGTAATTCATAAGATGTAATCTTGTAGCATAGAAAATCAATTAAATAAATAAATCAAACTAGAAAAAATGTAGAAAAAGGTAATCCAGTTTATTTAATTTGCTCAACTTTTCAAGATTTTGAATTAAAAAATATAATTTTTTAATTCGACTTTTAAATCTGAAACAGTTGTTAACAAATCGATTCGCAAAACTCAGTTTATTGATTGAATTATTTTCTACTTCAATTAATCAATATCTTATGCAAAGAATCAGTTTGATTTTTGTTGATTCTTTTCATAGAAACAAGCTAATTGATTCTTTTTTAACAAATCAGTTTAACCAAAAATGTTTGCCTTGATTTATAGTTCGCGAATCATATCATACAACGAAAAATTTAATCGAATCAAAATTCATTCAACTCAAATTTGAATAAATCTCATCTTAACTTCATTCAATTTCAATCATTGATTTAAAGTGATAATGAATTAATAACTAATTCATAAAATGAATAAATTTTAATGCCAGCTTATTCAAAAAATAATTATCTTTTTCAATATTTTAGATACTTGGGGACATTAATACTATTAAATTCTCAGGCAAAAAATATTTATTCGTATAGAAAGCATTGAATTGTTACAGAAAATGTATAAAAGGGTAAATTTGCACTTTTCGTTGAAATTACATGAAAAAACTTGACTAAAGTTTTCTGAAAACAATTCAAAATTAATATAATATCCAAAATTTATGAAAGGTTGTAAATATCCCCAAAAAATCCCCAAAACATTTTATAAATTTACATTTTATAAATTATTATTTTTTTTATAGTGGGCGCTGTGGTGTAATGGTTAGCGCGTTGGACTGTTACACGTGAGGTTGCGGGTTTGAGCCCCAACCAAGGCAACACCAATTTATGAAAAATAATAATGTTTGAGTTTTTCTATCCCTCATACATATCGCGGCGTCCTCCTTCGGTGTTCCCATAGCACTATAACAGGGCTATGTAATATACTAAAAAGCTTCAACAAAGTTCGCCAACTCACCATCAGATGGCACGCAACAACTGTTCTAAAATTCAACATCTCGCGCAATTACAGTGTTGCCATATTTTAAGCCCTTCATCCTTCACCACCTTTCACTTCCTCTCTATCCCCTTTCCAAACGAAGCAACACGTTAATTAATAGGAAGAATTTCCTGAGTGTTGCTTCTCTTAAAAAAAAAAAAAAATCCCTAAAAAAAATCCCCTGTCCCCAAATGAAAATTTTTGTCCCCAAGACCAACAAAATATCACAATAAAGCTATTTAGAGGTGCTTTGTACTCTATCTCTAGCAGTTTTCTCTCGCGTGTAAATGTGCCTTAGAAACCATTTTATTGATTGGCGGATTACGAACGGAATCATGAATCCAGCTTTTACGGCACATTAACAGTCCGTAATACACGTATCCGTCAAAGTTTGTACGTATACGGAACATTACGGACCGTGTAATCGGATTTTCGAACACAATACGTTTTTAATGTTTGATTTTAATGTTCAAAATAAAAACAATTAAATTATTTTAAAAACTTTTTGTGACGAGAAATTGGTGGCGGTAGCTGGAATAAGTTCAACACATCATCAATTAACTAACTTCAAGTTGCATACACATTAGAGTCGTCCAAAAAAACATGAAAGTTGGAATTCGCGATCTCCACAATGTTGCCCCTATTCCTTTATGTCTAAAAACTCTGTGCCAAGTTTCAGATAAATCCGCTTTCATTTAGAGGTAGCAGAAAAAGTTATCTGACTTAGGCCTGGTATCTTATGTGATATTAAACAATGATTAAGAAGAAAATCATTGTTTAGCACTTAATTACAGTAACTCATCAAATTTTAATCTCTGATTTTACTCTAAACATTGCTTAAATTTAATTGAAGAAATTTCTGTGATTAAGACCTTAAACATAGATTTTCTACCCTACAAATCATGTTAGTATTAACATTTTTTTCTAATGTTGGTAACTTTTTAAAAAGTTTTACGTAGACTAATTAATTTGTAAATAAATACCGTACAACATCTTTATGTGCCATCTAAATAATGAACATCTTTAGTAACTTGCACATATATATTCTCTAAAAATACCAATTAGAATTAAGAAAATATTTTTATTTATTTTATTTTACTTTTGTGGCGAGAAATTAGTGGTGGTAGCTGGAATAGGTCCAACACATCATCAATCAAATAACTTCAAGTCGCATACATATATTAGATGGTAAGATTAATGAAATTTAGTGAGTGTTTACAGTGGTATGTGTAAGATGGTTGGTTTTTGTAGCAAAAGCTCTGTTCTACGTACGTTAACGCGGCTACCGAATTTTTACAATATTGTGGGTAAATTGTTGTTACTTCGAGTAAATTGGGAACCCGCGGAAACGACGTAGAATAGACCTAAAATTTGTGAATTTGAATCGTATGCAAAACACCATCATAAATACAATCAATTAAACCATAACTAATTTATTTTTTCTTTGGATGTAGATGATCGATTTTATTATGGGTGAATTGATTTGCTGGATAGAGAGGTAAACTGATGTATTGTACTAAGTATAGTGTAAATGTAAATAATCAATATCGGGATTAATAAATCTATAAAAAATCATAAAAATTATTACTCAAAATTAATCAATTTAGATAGATAAAAGGGCATTTGAAAACCGGAGTCACTGCGTTTATACACAATATAACGGTCCGTAACTGGTCCGTAACTGGTCCGTCATTGACGGACTTTCAACGGACTTGTCCGTTTTTTACACGACTCAACGGTCCGTAAACGGTCCATCATTGACGGACTTTCAACGGACTTGTCAGTTTTTTACACGATATAACGGTCCGTAAACGGTCCGTCATTGACGGACTTTCAACGGATTGGAATCAGTTTCGATGTTCCTTAAAATCCGTTTTCTGGTCCGTATACGGATCCGGAAAACGGTACGTAAACGGAGTTGGATTCCGTTTATGACGGACCGAAAACGGTACGTAAACGGAACGAATTGTTTGTTGGGCATAAATACGTTCATTGAACTCAAAGCCTGTTTTCTGCCGTTCAGTAGAAGAAAACATTTATTTACAAATAAAATTTGCAACTAAGCAATTTTACAGCGTTTGCTAGTGAAAATAAACCCGACGCACTTTATCAACCTACATGATTAAAAAATAAAGCCTTTTACTATTAAAAATAAGAACTTTACAGATATAGATGAATTTGGAAAAAATATAACTATTAATTTTTCAAACATATGCTTCCCAGTAAAATGTAGATGCTTCACTATGACGTATTTCATTTATACGTTTTTACAATACAATGTTTTCTTCTACTGAACGGCAGAAAACAGGCTTTTAATTCAGCATACGTAATTTTTGTTTTTCAATTAAGTGAACGTAATTTTTTTTTTCAATTCAGTGAACGTATTTTTTTCTTTTTTAATTCACTGAACGTAATTTAATTTTTTTTAATTCACTGAATGTAATTTTATTTTTTTTAATTCATTGAATGTAATTTTATTTTTTTTTAATTCACTGAATGAAAATGAAATTGAATGAATTCAGTGGTGAATTAATTCAGTAAGGAATTAATTCACTTTTTTTCCGTTCGATTTATAAAATCGAACGCGTTCACCAGTGAATTAATTCATTTGATTTAATAAAGAGAACTATTGCAATGGAATTAATTCTTTGAATTTATTGTTTGATGAACGCGTTCAGTTGAACGAATTCAGTAAATTCCTTAAGAAAAGGAATTCATTCAATTCTAAAAAAAATTGAATTCGATTGGTACTGAATTCATTCAAAAGAGAATTAATTCTTCAAAGCTCTGATTATATATAACACTGATTTTAATTTTAAAAAAGATATCTGTTATCTGTTAACTTAAAATTTGACTTTTTTTAATATTTCGCTATTATTTAGCTTGCTATAATTTTATTGCTACCAAAAGCCCTATCTCACATAATAGGACATTCCACATATATATATTAATGCAAAAACGAAATTTTCATATTGGTAAATATAAGAAAACATCCTGATCAAAGTTGAACATTTTTTGTATGAAATTTTCAAATTTCGCGAAATCCGTGACTCCGATTTTAATTTTGATTTCATATTCGTAATGTACACCTAAAAATATATTAGATTTGATATGTCGTGATCATAACAATTATATTTCATTTTTCTCATTTTTTCCATCATTTCTAATTAATTAAAAATAATAGAACAAGTACAACCTCGAAACCAGTGATGTTAGATAGTACCAACGAGCATAGAAACTCAAGAGGATGCATGTGTCTCTTTCAATGTTAACTGGCTCTGGCCGACATTTGAAGAAATTTTATTAGAAGGTGATAGGTTAAGTTTTATTTTCAAATTTTAATAAATATTAAAAATTGTTTTAATAAATATGCATAAGGTTGCGTTTACACTTGCATCGAAATCCCGAGATTTCGCTATTCACCACTCTCAAAAAACAATGAAGCAAAGCATATAAACGTTAAATTTTTATAAAATGTATTTATTAGAGCTAACTATGTGTGCTTTTTTAAAATTTGTACATTTATATGCTTTTCTTCATTGTTTTTTCAGAGTGGTGAATAGCGAAATCTCGGGATTTCGATGCAAGTGTAAACGCAACCTAACATGAAAAAATGTAATAAAAAAACTAAACCCGTTAGCTGCAATTTAACTTCTTGAAATCTCAGCCAGAGCCAGTGAGAGAGCGGTTAACAGTACGTGAGCATCTTGCATAGAGCCTGATAGTACCCAAAAAAACCTGGTATAGATGTCGGTAAAAGCTGGTATTTGAAACAAAAAATTGGTATACTCACAACATAGTATGTTTAATTTGATATTATAACAAAGGAGAACAAAGGGGATCTTGCTCCCATTCAGAGCGATAGCTTTGTTTCCGGTGTTTTTGTTTTTCACGTAGAGTATCACCACTACCGACACGAATTTTTTTTAGGCGTTGAAGGGCCATCAGAATCATCTGTCAGTCATTTTCTTCATCTGTTGATGGCATGATAATCTGCAATAAGAGTAGTGAGCGTCCTTTTAACAAAAATTTCCTCACAAAAGTAAAAAATCTACATTCAAAGAACAGCTGTTCTCATAAGCGACAAAAAATGCGATATAAGTCATAGTTAAGTCGGTACGCTACAACTACAAATATGTTGTATTTTGCATGATATAAAAATATACTTGGTTATTCAGAAAAAAACTTTTTGTCTTATTAGAGGCTAATTGAACGATTTTTGTTGTTGTTTTGCGTGTTAAACGGTTTTATTAAACTTTAATAAAATTCAAAACATTTTTTTGAATACAAGCCATATTGCTTTTTTTGTTTTGGTATTATTGCGTACCAACACAATTTTCAGTTGGTACAAGACCCTGAAAAATGGTACGTGTACTAGAGATGAGCGATATTTTCATACCGGTGATTTAATCACAGTTATTGATAAATCACTGGCAACGGCAGTGATCAAATATTTCAAGTCGCAGTTACTCGGATTGTGGTTCTTTTAATATTTGTGTACTATTCTTTCTTGCAAACTTCATTGTGCACAGTAATACATGTTTTTTTTTTCAATAACAGTGACTTGCTTTTACACTCTTCTGAATAAAATGTCTCCTTTTATCATGTCTTTGTTACCGGTCGCAACTATTCTTCTTTTAAGACCCAGTTTTTAGGAAGTGGATTATTTTTAAACTTAGTTTAACGCAGTTTGTAACTGGAATACCGCTTTTAAAATGTGGTTTATTTTTTTTATTTCAATAAAGAAATAAATTATACTCAAGAAAAAGTTTTTCCGGCAAATTTTTGTTAATAAACTTTGAAATGCCTGAAAAAATTCGTTATCGGTTTAACTAAACCAAGTTAACTGACATCTTAAAAACTCGCCATAAATATTATTTCGTTTATTTATCAGAAAATCGCAGTCTTTTCCATAGAAAAACCGTGATCACGATCACAGTTTAAAAGAACAGCGATTTGCAAATCACATTCACTGCGAACAATGTTACTGAAAAATCGCCGGATCGCCCATATCTATTACAAACCCGTGATAACGGTCACTGTTTAAAAGAACGGTGATTTGAAAATAACGCTGCTACCAGTGGGTAGCAGCGTTATTAAAAAATCATCGTATCGCTCATCTCTAACGTGTACCAACAAATTAGTACGTCTAACATCACTGCTCAAAACTTCAATTGCGATGTGCTACTTCTAACAGTGAGGTTACATGATCAAGCTTTTGCTTTCAAGTTGATAACACATACTGCTTGTCAAATTCAGTTGAACTTGAAGCTGTGACGTAGGCTGCATGCAACTTGATAGTCAATTTTGCTTTCAAGATGCCGTCGTCAAGGAAAGAACTAAAAATGCTCGCCTCTGTGGGCTGTTTCCGCACTGTAGGCTGTTCGAAAAGACTTTATTTTTTTCTTCACATATTCCACAGACATTTTCATGTCAGCAGAAATTGATTTTTTTATTTATTTTTAAATCATTTCGTCGATATACCGAAATATTCACATTCCGTATTTTATCAATCATGTTTTATTGCGGACCAGAAAACTGATTTTAAGGAACATCGAAACTGATTCGAATACGTTGAAAGTCCGTCAATGACGGACCGTTTACGGACCGATATGTCGTGTAAAAAAACTGACAAGTCCGTTTTAAGTCAGTCATTGACGGACCGTTTACGGACCGTTGTGTAGTGTAAAAAACGGACAAGTCCGTTGAAAGTCCGTCAATGACGGGCCATTTACGGACCTTTATGTCGTGTATAAACGGAGGGACTTCGGACCAAAAACGGACTTGTATATCTATCTAAATTGACTAATTTTGAGTAAATTAAATTTACTAAATTTTTTTTTATTTTTAATAGATTTATTAATAACGATATTATTTACACGCAGAAAAAAAAACAGGTGTATCTTTTAAAAAGCCTGCTATGTAAAATTTGCATAGTAATGAACTAATACAAAAATACAAGCCCCAAATTCCTGGTAATTAATTGATATGCATTTTTGCTAAATTACGAATGCTTTTTTTGTTAATTTGGCTAAGTACGTGCTTTTTTAAATTTACATTGGTGAAATTTATTTAAAAACGTACTATGTAAAATTTGCATTGATCAAATTTTGAAAATAAAATAAGCAATAAGTATATTTTTCTAATAAGACAGGTAAATGTCAAAAAGCGCTTAGAGTTTCCTTTGACATATGCAAATCAATATGGTGGATGTACATCTCTAATATAAAAGAATAATGATGCTGGATTTTCTCAAGTTTTTATCTTTTAATATTATTAATGCAAACAAATATAAAAAATATTATTGCAAATAAAAATAATATATTTTTATTGTAATTTTCATGTCGAAATTGCTTACTTGTTGAAAAAATACAAGCCTAAAAGTATTGAGTAATTACTTTTCAGCATTGGGTACCCTAAAAAAAAAGTCGGAAATAAGTACTCGGTACTCAACACTTTTACAGACATAGTAATCTTTTATTTACTCAATTTTTTTTTTTGCAAAATGTGTCTTATAATTCGCATTTGTTTTTTAGACAAATAGTTTATATATATACATCATTATTACACCTACAGTTATTGAACGTAAATGACGAATAGAGCAATGAAGGGTTGGTAAACACAAAACACAATTAAGGCTGAAGGCTGATTTACCCAACCGTAAACTTATCTGTAACGAATCAGCTGTTCCGATACCACAAGAAGAAATGTATACGAATGGTTACTAACACGTAAATGTAAACGAACTTGCCGGATCATTCTGTTGAAATCAGAATTTTCTATCCGGCATCGAAACAGCTGTGAATGATTTTAGTCGCAAAAAATATGAAATGAATAAAGAAAATTGATTCAAACAAAAAATAAGGAATAAAAATTAACTAATAAATGGAAAAATTTAGAATAAAATATAAAACCACATGAAATAGATGTGTCGTTTACGATAATCTATAAGTGTACTTTTTAGCTACGGCACGGTACAGTTACATCACATTTACGTTTACGGTCCCATAATCCGCCCTTGAGTTACCAAACCGTAAACGTATCTGTAACGAATCACATGTTTCGAAACCACAAGAAGAAATGTATACGAATGGTTACTAACACGTAAATGTAGACGTACTTACCGGATCATTCTGTTGAAATCAGATTTTCCTATCCGGCATCGAAACAGCTGAATCATGTTAGTCGGAAAAAATATAAAATGATTAAAGAAAATTGATTCAAACAACAAATAAGGAATAAAAATTAACAAATAAATGGAAAAATTTAGAATAAAATATAAAACCACATGAAATAGATGCTAAATAGTAATGTCGTTTACGGTAATCTATAAGTGTACTTTTTAGCTACGGCACGGTAAAGTTACATCACATTTACGTTTACGGTCCCATAATCCGCCCTTTACAGTTCGACAGCAGAGGATTGATGACAAAGAAAAATATTAAAATATAAATAAAATTTAATTAATTAAAATTAAACCAAAATAAAAATACAGAATTTGCAATTTTTCTTTTATTTATTTAAAAAATAAACCATGTTTTTTTTACTAAAAGAAAAAAGTTTATTTTCCTTCGCGTGTTGTTATATTAACAAAGGCTTCGATTTAATTACATATATATCTCTTTGAAAATTTACCTAAGCGTCTTGACAAATTTGTCGTTAATTTTATGTAGTTGTATATCTACCACGGAACTTTGCAAACTTTTACTCTAATTTTTGTAAATGTTACACCTTTTTTTTCTGCGTGTACATTTACACTATATTTAGTACATCAGTTTACCTTTGAGTTTACTTCTTTATCTAGCGCATCAATTCACGATAGTCACCCATAATAAAATCGATCATCTACATGCAAAAGAAAAAATAAATTAGTTATGGTTTAATTGATTGCATTTACGATGGTGTTTTACTCGAAACAACAACAATTTACACACAATTTTGGAAAAATTGGGTAGCCGCGTTAACGTACGTGGAACAGAGCTTTTGTTACAAAAACAAACGATCTTACAAAAATCATTGTAAAACACGCACTAAATTTTATTATTCTTACCATCTAATATATGTATGCGACTTGAAGTTAGTTAATTGATGATGTGTGGGACCTATTCCAGCTACCGCCACCAATTTCTCGTCACAAAAAGTTTTTAAAATAATTAAATTGTTTTTATTTTGAACACAAATTAAAATCAATTAAGTCCATATTTTACGGTACGGAAACGGAGTTAAAACGTATTATGTTCGAAAATCCGAATACACGGTCCGTTAATGTTCCGTATACTTACAAGCTTTGACGGATACGTGTATTACGGACCGTTAATGTGCCGTAAAAGCCGGATTCATGATTCCGTACGTGCCGGAGAGTCCGTAAAAATGTTTCTTGAGTAATATCGTTATTAATAAATCTATTAAAAATATAAAAAAAATTTACTCAAAATTAGTCAATTTAGATAGATATACAAGTCCGTTTTTGGTCCAAAGTCACTCCGTTTATACACGACATAATGGTCCGTAAATGGTCCGTCATTTACGGACTTTCAACGGACTTGTCCATTTTTTATACGACGCAACGGTCCGTAAACGGTCCGTTAATGACGGACTTTCAACGAACGTGTCAGTTTTTTACACGACATATTGGTCCATAAACGGTGCGTCATTGACGGACTTTCAACGGATTCGAATCAGTTTCGATGTTCCTTAAAATCCGTTTTCTGGTCCGTATACGGATCCAGAAAACGGTACGTAAACGGAGTTCGATTCCGTTTATGACGGACCGGGCTATTACATATAGCTTATTTGTTTTGGTTTTGATTATGTATTCCCAACAAAGAATTCGTTCCGTTTACGTACCGTTTTCTGTCCATCATAAACGAAACCCAATTCCGTTTTTTTATAAATTCACTAATAATTATATTTATTTACATTTACAATATTTAGCAGATCCGGCTCGGTTTGCCTATCTATCCAGCGTTTCAATTCGCATTAGGGACCCAGAATAAAATCCAACATCTATATGGAAAAGAGAAAATAAATTAGTTATGCTTTAATTGACTGTGTACATGCTGCAAATTCTCATATGTTATACACAAAACATTGAGGTAGTAAGTTTCATAAATCTTACCTTGTTACTTGATGTTGGATTGATGGTGTGATAGAAGGAATTCCCTCTATTGCATATTCTTTCACCGACTTTTTAAAAATATAATTGTTTTTTATTTTGTAAACAAACTGAAACCGATGAAATCCTTATTTAAAGGTACGGAAACGGATACACCAAAACGGAGTTAAAATGTAGTGTTCGAAAATCCATTTATACGGTCCGTTAATGTTCCGTATACGTACAAGCGTTTGCGGATACGTGCATTACGGACAGTTAACGTGCCGTAAAAGCCGGATTCATGAATCCGTACGTGCCGGAGAGTCCGTAAAAATGTTTCTGGGGTTAGTTTAAAACTACTCTCCACCTAGTGAATGATAATAAAATTTCTTCATTCAATTAGTAAAATGGTAAATGAACATGCGATTTGAATGATTCAAGTTGGGAATTCATTCAGTACTTGTTAAAGCTTTGGGAATGAAGCTTAGGTTGCGTTTACACTTGCATCGAAATCCCGAGATTTCGCTATTTACCACTCTGAAAAAACAATGAAGAAAAGCATATAAATGTGCAATTTTTAAAGGCACATCTACACGAGAGATAAAACTGCTAGAGATAAAGCAAAAAACACCTCTAAATAGCTTAAGTCAGTCACAATAGAGCTAATTAGAGGTGTTTTTTGCTCTATCTCTAGCAGTTTTCTCTCTCGTGTAGATGTGCCTTAATAAAACACACGTAGTTAGCTATAATAAATACATTTTCTAAAAATTTAAAGTTTAAATACAAATTTTAAAAAAGCACACATAGTTAGCTCTAATAAATACATTTTATAGAAATTTAACGTTTAAATGCTTTCCTTCATTGTTTTTTGAGAGTGGTGAATAGCGAAATCTCGGGATTTCGATGCAAGTGTAAACGCAACCTTATGAATGAATTCTTTACGAATAGTTTAACAGAATTTTATATAAACATTTTTAAATTCTGAATTCAATTTTTTGTGATTTAAGCTTAAATTGAATTAAGTCTTTCGAAGCTCTGATAAAAAGTTACAATCATAATTAACCCTAGAGTTGTAAAAGTATTGAGTATTCCGGTACTGAGTACTCAATACTGACTGTTTTTTTGAGTACTCAATACTAAAACGGTACTACTCAATACTTTTAAAGATGCAATTTTCCGTAGAAATGTGTATTTTTCGTATAAAAATACAACTCTAAAAATAGTACTTTAAAAATACAGCTCTGAAAATACAACTCTATTTGTGAAGCAAAGAAATTTGTAACGAATTTTTGGGAAAAATTATTTAATTAATTTATTTAAAATGTTTTAAATTAATTAAAATGTAAATAACAATAGTTATTTAACACGTGTATGTGAATTGTGATAATTTTTCCTAATAAATACGAATTCATAACATTTTTATTTTTAAATTAAAAAAACCGTTAAAAGTATTGAGTAGTATCGAGTACTCAATTGAAAAGTATTGAGTAGTATTGAGTACTCAAAAAATACCGAAATTTCACAACTCTAATTAACCCAAATGTCACTTTTTCGCTACATTTTCAAATGGTCCTGTCTATTAAATTGATGCGAAAAAATTCCTCCGCAATTTCGGAACAAATCCACGCAAGTGAAAAATCATTTTTTTACATGGAGTTTTATAGCTTTTTTCGCAAAAGTATGAACAAAATACCGGGCTTAAGCCTGCGTTTACATCTGCACCGAAATCCCGACATTTCGATAGTCACCACTCCGGAAAAACAGTGAAGGTATGCATATAAACTTTAATTGTTTGGAAAATATATTTATTAGAGCTAAATATGTGTACTTTATTCAAAATTGAAAATCTATAAGCTTTCCGTTATTGCTTTTTCAAATCGGTGAATATCGAAATCTCGGGATTTCGGTGCAGATGTAAAGGCACATTTACACGCGAGAGAAAACTGCTAGAGATAGAGCAAAAAGCAACCCTAAATAGCCTAAATCATTCACAATAGAGGTATTTAGATATGCTTTTTGCTCTATCTCTAGTAGTTTTCTCTCGCGTGTAAATGTGCCTTAAGCGCATAATAATATTCTATGGTTTTTTTCACATTTTTTTATGAAGCCTGTACCCCATTGTGTTAATGTCGTATTAATGTTTTCACCATTTGCTACGTAAAGCGGCCCATACATTAAGGAACATTCGTAAAAATTGCCATTTTTTACGAATGTTTCCCGAGATTTCGCTATTCACCACTCAGAAAAAACAATGAAGGAAAGCATATAAATGTACAAATTTTAAAAAAGCACACATAGTTAGCTCTAATAACTACATTTTATAAAAATTTAACGTTTATATGCTTTGCTTCATTGTTTTTTGAGAGTGGTGAATAGCGAAATCTCGGGATTTCGATGTAGGTTGCGTTTACATTGCATCGAAGTCCCGAGATTTCGCTATTCACCACTCTCAAAAAACAATGAAGAAAAGCATATAAACGTTAAATTTTTAGAAAATGTATTTATTAGAGCCAACTATGTGTGCTTTATTAAAAATTGCACATATATATGATTTTCTTCATTGTTTTTTCAGAGTGTTGAATAGCGAAATCTCGGGATTTCGATGCAAGTGTAAACGCAACCGTAAGTGTAAACGCAACCTAATGTAAAACAACAACAATGTAACAAGAAGAAGCATTTTGTCACCATCCTGCCGATTCTGAATAGTTTGCAAGCGATGAAGTAATAAAAACTGTCATTTGTTATCTTGTTTTTAAATGCGTAAAAAATATAGACTTGGGCATTCTATTTCATTTTGGTGACCGCTCTTTCTAGTTCAATTTGTTGTAAAGATCTAGTTCGCTCTTCTAATTCAATGCTCAGTCTGAGCGCTCAGGTAGCGCTGTCATATTTTGGTAGAGTAAAAAATGTTTGCTACTTTTGATCAAATAGTGATACATTTGTTGTTGATTTTAAAAAAATTTTCTTTTGTATGAATGACAAATAAAAACATACAAATATAATTCAAAAACAAAAAATTTAAATAATCAAAAGAAAATATAGAAAATATGTATTTAAAAACAAAACAAAGAAAACATCGTTCAGCAGAGTATGTAATCACAAAGCGCTCACCGGTATCAGTTTGAGGTTGCTCTGCCGAATGCTACCAATTTTTCCGATCGTTCGTTTGGCTATTTTGTTAGCTAGCTATTCATTCTGCTCTTCTTTTAGTTATCAAAGATATGAAATTCAGACAAATTAAGAATTTAAGAAAAAAGGAAAAATGTTTATTGTAAAATACGTTTTTCAATTAATTAAAAGGTAATAAATTTACCCGACCAAAGGTAATAAAATAAATTGAACTAATGCGGCCTATTGACTACTCAAGTAAATTGCACAATAATGAGTTTGTGCAGGTCAGTTGAACAGTGTGGCCTGGTTTGTGTACTTTTATAAGTATATTTTTAGACTTGAGTAAAAATCAAAACGATTTTGATTTTTACGCAATATTTTAGAACTTGTGCACGTCATTTGCCCAGTGTATGATAAAATTAGCACAGTTCAGCAGTAATTTTTGAAGAGTGAACATCATAAATACGGATAAAAAATTAAAAATATGAATAAACGTAAAGTAAAAAATGTCAATATAAATTTATTGACATCACCAACGAATTTCAGGTATTTTGGCCTGCACAGAGTGTAAAATAAAGCTTTTATAGACTAATATTGCCGCATAGAAATAACAATCCGCTACATGTTTCTGCTGCTACGTGTGAATTAAAATGAATATTGCACAGTTTACTTGAATGGTATGTAGCGAGTAAGGTGACTTGAACAAACTCGTTATTGTGCAAGTGACTTGCATAGTCTATTTGCCGCATAAAAGAGCGATTAGTAGTGAACTAGGTCTTTCAATCTATTGAGTGACTGTTCAATTGAACTAATTCGTTCACGAACGACACAAGTCTAGAAAAATATTTTTCACCGCTTTACAAATCATTCGGAATCGGTACTCTGAATGGTTTGTGAAGCTGTGAAGCGGTGAAAAATATTGTACACTCATTTAAAAATAATGGCAATATATTCCAGTTTTTATCACTTCACTGTACTTCATCGGTACTCATATTGGGGAAAATAACAAATATGGGGAACTTAATCTTCTATGTACACACAGAAAAAACAGGGGGAATATTACCTAATAGCTATGTAATTATACAACTACATAATTTTCAAATAAGTTTTACAAAGTTGTAGTAAAATGCACATTGGTTTGTAAAATATATACAATCCTTGCAAAATATATACATGCGAAGCGGAAAATATCCGAAAAATTACAAATATTACGTCGTACTTATGTAGTTGTATAATTACATAGCACTTAGATAAAGTTCCACCTATTTTTTTTTCTGCGTGTATGAAACACTTCGCGAGTATGACTCAGAAATTTTGCCATGAATTTTTTAGCGTGTACACACACACACACACAAGCAATTTCTGGCGGTTTTATAAGGCCATACAGCGATTTCTGTTGAAAACTTTTGACAACACTGGAGAAAATAAACAATTCGGAAAAGAAAAAGACGCAATCTTTACATGTGTGTGTAATAAAATCGCGTTTTCTGCAAAAAAAAATTCAAAGAAAAATATTTCCCATAGAAGGTAAATTACAAATAATTTTTTAAATTCATTCCGACGTTTTAAGACATAGTTTACCGAAATGTCTTTAAAATTGATAAAATTTTGTTCATCGATTAAAATGCACACGATGAGTTTATTGGTGTATTTTTTCTTTCGAAGATTAAAGAGGCATAGCGAAGCCGACGTTGAACATACCCCAGTGGTGAAAACATTTAAAACCGACTATGCAAGAAGCTTTACTCATCGAAGGCGGCTTCAGACCTACCAAATAGTAGATAACACCTAGTACCGGTCGAAGGCGGCACTCGTGGAAATCCTATTTTTAATAATCCTAACTAAGCCGCTCCCACTTTAAAGGAAGCGTGGCGGATAAATATTGTACGACTCAACTCATCGCGGGCAATTTGGTCGATGCACATTATTTTTTAATAAAGTTGGAATAAAAATAATAGTTTAAAAAATTGGCTTAAATAAAGTTTAACGTAATGGCTCAGAAATTTATAAAAATTTGTCCATTGACTGAGATGGCCTCTGTGGGTTGAATGGTGCAAAACCATTTTTCAAGCCCCCACGTGGGCAAGCATTCAAAAATTAAAGAGGGCTTAGGTTAAAACACCGAAGGCCGGCTACACAAGAAATCGAAGACGCCTTCGGACCTACCACAGAGATTGGAAAGGCTTTTTAGAGTAAATTTTTATTGGGACACGCATAATTGAATAATTGTCCGAAAAAAATGCACCATTTAACTCGGCGTATCCACAAACTTTGGCTTAAAAAAAGTCTAACGAAATGGCTAAGAAACTGAAAGAATTGTCCATCGACTTATATGAGCACGCTGAGTTGAATGGTGCAGAAACATTTTTCTGCCACGCCTTAGCCTTAGCGAAGCCGGTGTTGGGCATACGTCAAAGGCCAGCTCCGCAAGAAAGCTTTATCGGACACCACAGAGCAGAAACCCCTAAACCCGGTCGAATGCTTTTTGCGCGGAAAGGTTTTTTGAAGTAAATTTTTAACGAGATAACCACTTGAAAGGTGTGTGACCGCCAAAAAATAATTGCACCATTTAACTTAGCGTTTCCACTTTAGTCGATGCACAAACTTATTCATTTTTGAATCGTTGCTGTAAACTACTACATATGTTATCCAACTTTTATCAATTTTTGGAACCATTTCGGTAAACCTTGTTTGTGCCAAATAATTGAAAAGAATTTTTTTCTGCGGGGTGGTATCAATAAAATTATTTTAATTTGGGAGTTTTTTGTCCCATTCCAGGTAATTAGTGTAGTTTTACCAACGAGAAAAAGTATCTGGAATACTAAGCTCTTCGAAATTAGTAAGCGCAACTAATAACCATACTTATAAACAAGGGAAAGAAAAAACATTAAAATGGCCGACGTTGTAAATGAACCTGAACCTGAAGCCGAGTTCTCTGTTGAACGCATTGAAGATAAACGCATTATAAATGGCAAGGTAAACATATTCCACATTGACCGACTTCTTCAGTTATTAAATATTGCGGTTCTCTTTTTAATTCTTAGACTGAATATTATCTCAAGTGGAAGGGATATCCGCGTAGCGAAAACACATGGGAGCCAGTGGAGAATCTTGATTGTCCAGATTTAATTGCTGCATATGAGGAGTCTATCAAACCTAAAAAAGGTTAGTTTTCAATACCGACTTGGTTAAATTGCTATATCTTATAAAGGAAAAATTGTATCTTAATGTGTATTGTAAGAATATACCTATTAAACTAACATATACGTCATTAGGGATAGGGATATTTTCATATAAATTTGACGTTCATAACAATGGTAAAGCAATAAACTTTGCACAAAGATTTTATAAAAAAAATTGGTGAGTGACGATAAACTACAATTCTTTCTAGAGCAATTAGTATTCAGGTTTGATATTGATCGGACACATTTTCTTCATATAAAATATTTTCGACCGTGCGGGTCGCAAAAAATACAAAATTTTTGCCTTGTTGGTACAAAATCTAAAACCTCATTTTCCATCCCCGAGAGACTGAACTAGCTTTATTTTAGTTATTGATACTAGATTGCAAATATATGTATGATTATTTTTCAAATATTTTTTTCTATTATTTGTAATAATAATTCATAATCTTGGGACTATAATACCCATAGATTATGCGGGTATTATTAGAAACCAAGCCCACAGGGCCAAATATGGCACACATACAACTCACTAAAAAATACTACAAAATAAAGTACATATATATATATGTATATATATAGTTAACAACAAAGTAACATTACCCAGCCAGCAATTTCGGAGTGCTCATAAATAAGATTTTTAAATGGCTCATAGAAATGATTATTGTTTTTTTGAAAACGCTCTTTTTTTTGGTAGAAAATATGAACTCTCAGAAAACAATCCAAAAAGTTGTCTCTACCATCTAAAAAGCTGTCTCAAAAAGAGGGTTCATTTTTCGGACTCAAAGAAGATTCCAAAATTATTTAAATTTATGAAGAAAATTTTGATTTTACACGTTCTTTTTTCTGAGTCATTTCTGAGTACACAGGGGGCTCTTTTGGACGGACCACTTTAATAGGAAAAAGTGGAAAAATGTTTATGTTTTTGGAGCTCATTTCTGAGTCATTAATGATCATCCTTGTTTGCTGGGTAATTAATTTACAAAAAATAAAAATAAAAAAACATTTATTTATTTAAAAACAAAAAACAAAAATAGAAATGTGTATAGAATTCTTTCACTTTATATTTACTTCTCCCTAATATGATTCCCTGTAGATTATTGCCTTCAAATACAGCTATGGACACATAAATGGCACAAATTTAAATTGCGCATAAATTTAAGTATTTTCCAACCAAATATATTTAAAAAATGCAAGTTTTATATCTTCTGATTGTTGTTGAAAAAATGTTTGTCTTAATAGTGCTCAAATGTTCCATTATGTTTTGCATATTATTTACCGTTATCATTTTTGCGGTAACAATGCTGATTTAAAGTGGACATATAAATGGCACAATTTACTTAAAATAGGTAGTAGTCGTGTAGATTTAATTCAAAGCAATACCAGAGTAAAACGGGTTATACATTATTTTATATTATTTAATACAATTATGTCTCGTTATATATTGCTTTGTATGGCACTATATATAATAAGACATAAATTTCGTCTTTCGAACAAATTTTATATGACCCAATATCTAAATATATCTTTTTACATATGTTGTCATATTTAATAAGATCTCGCCCATGGAATTGAAATTTTAAGACCAAAAATAGCCCAGTTTCATGTTTAATTTAATATTTTATCGAAAATATTCTTAATGGATTTTATTGGAAAATATTCTTTTACAAAAACAAATTTTGATATAAAATTCAAGTGATTTAAAAAAAAACATGAACACGAAAACTGGCAAAATACTTTTGTATAAAATTTGAGTGAAATTATCTGACATATACATTATCGACGTTGAAAATATTATGTTAAAAGAGTTAACACTTCCCAGCAAAAAAATACCTGACCAAGATCCGTAAAATCACCTATATTGTTCGGCACGAATGCGTTCAAATTGAGGTGAAAAAGGCATTTTTTTAACATTGGCTTGTCATAGGAGAGAAGGTGTTTATGCTACTATAAGTCTGCTTTGCACGTCATAAAAATGAGTGCTTGGATGTTCTTTTTTATACAGGAAAGCAATTCATTTTTTTTACTATCTAAGGAGAGATGAAAAGTAACTTCTTGGGAATGCATTCAAGTCATAAATATCACTTCTTAAATATATATTTGAATGCATTCCCAAGAAGTTACTTTTCATCTCTCCTTAGATAGTAACAAAAATGAATTACTTTCCTATATAAAAAAGAACATCCAAGCACTCATTTTTATGACGTGCAAAGCAGACTTAAAGTAGCATAAACACCTTCTCTCCTATGACAAGCCAATGTTAAAAGAATGCGTTTTTCACCTCAATTTGAACGCATTTGTGCCGAACAGTATAGGTGGTTTTACGGATCTTGGTCAGGTATTTTTTTTTGCTGGGAAGTAACAAAATTTTTTAATTAATGGCATTTTGGAAGTCATTTAAAATACGTTTATTGGAAGTAAGAAATCAGCATATATAGCTACTTTATATGCAGTGAAAAATGCATTCTTGTAGAATGCATTCGGTTTTTTTTTGCTGGGTTTATATGGGATTTCGTACCACATATATATAGTAACAAAACAAGTCTATTGATTTAAAAAAGAAACATTTATTTCCCCTATATAATTTATGTTATAGTCTTGCTTTAAATAAACTCTTAATATCCCAGCAAAAAAATACCTGACCAAGATCCGTAAAATCACCTATATTGTTCGGCACGAATGCGTTCAAATTGAGGTGAAAAAGGCATTTTTTTAACATTGGCTTGTCATAGGAGAGAAGGTGTTTATGCTACTTTAAGTCTGCTTTGCACGTCATAAAAATGAGTGCTTGGATGTTCTTTTTTATACAGGAAAGAAATTCATTTTTTTTACTATCTAAGGAGAGATGAAAAGTAACTTCTTGTGAATGCATTCAAATGTATATTTAAGAAGTGATTTTTATGACATACTTTAAAACCTATTAAAAAATAATTTTTTATACAGGAAATAAATTCATTTTTCCTGTGTTTAAGGAGAGATGAAAAGTAACTTATTGTGAATTCATTCAAATATATATTTAAGAAGTGATGTTTATGACATGCTTTGAAACCAATTAAAAGAATTTAATAATTCTAAAAAATAAAATTAATTTCATTCCGCACAACTAAATCGAAAGAAAGCTAGAAAAAGGTTTCGTTCGTTTTTGTTGCGCAGGATTTTGGTTAGCCATTTAATTACATTTTAGTTTTATTTAAAATAAAATAAATAATACGGAATTCAAGTTTTCTTAAAGAGATCGATATTTAAAAGTTATATAAAGTACATTTTTAATTCATTAATTATGAAGTTCAGGTAACATATTAAAAGTAATTTAAATTCTTTTTTATAAAAAGAGAACATATTGCAATGGATTGTCAGTATGTTTTAAACATTTATTATTTAAGCCCCTGCAAAAAAAGAAGTCTATTCTCCAATAAATAATATAAACAGATCCACGTGCAAAATAACAGTTTTACGATACACAAAAACGCTGAATTGGGGAAATTCTCTACAGAGTTTGTGGGACGTCTTGTAAAATGAAGTAGTGTACGAATCAAAAACAAACAACTGACAACTCTGATACTGTTGAAAAATTTTGAAGTTTTTTGTTTTTGATTCGTGCACTACTTTGCACATTTTTGTGTATCGTGAAAGTGTTATTGTGTTAATCGTATGAAAAGAAATATCGAATCCATTTTAAAGCTATAGTTTTTAATTAATGGCATTTTGGAAGTCATTTAAAATAGGTTTATTTGAAGTCATAAATCAGCATATATAGCTACTTTATATGCACTGAAAAATGCATTCTTGTAGAATGCATTCGTTTTTTTTTTGCTGGGATCTTACGGTGGGTCTCATACTGCAGGTTTAACTTTAACTTAACTATAAACAAAAGAAAATGTCAAAAAAATGTACACAAAACAACAACAATTTTTTGGGTTAACTATTAACTAAAGTTTAAACCTGAAGTATGAGACCAACCGTTAGTAAATTCAAATTGAAATTCATTTTCATTTAAAACGTTATAAATTTACATCGAAACAACAAATTCTTTTATTTTTAAATTTAATATTGGGTCATATTAATAAAAGTTAGCCAATTCTTCGAAGTAATTATTTTGGTTTAGGAATGACGTACCACCAAATTTATCCATAGGCTTGAAGGATATCAAAATATCCTATGAAAATTAAAACAAAAAAATTGTCTACCCGCAAGCAGACTAAAATTGTGTAATAAATAACTTAAACACCTAATAAAAATTCCCCCTATTAGTGAAATGTAGTTATTTATTCATACATACACTATTTACAAATTTAAAACATTTTTAAACGATTATTTTATGACATTATTCTCATTTTTTTTAAGTGAAAGCCCAAAAATAAAAGCTTCATTTGAACTTTTCTCACTTTCAAAATGAAAATCTCACCTTTAGTGAAAAATCCAGTAATGATTTATGGAAATTATTTGAAATTTCATTTTATTTAGAATTTTTTTATTTTATGGATTATTCTTAAAGTATACTATAGCTCGTATAAGTACTGATTAATGTGTAGATACTTTTTATGTATGCAGTTTTACATCAAGACTCGCAAACTTATTAGATTTGCTTAGTTCACACGATACACGAAACCTTACGTGAATTCCCCATTGTTTTTCAGTACAATATTTAATAAAAACAGAAATACGAAAATGTTTATCCAACTGGACCTAATTGCATCAAATTTTAAATATTAAGATATTATTTCATACAATAATGTCTGGTCAAAATTCGGATTAAATTGTATATAATTTAAAGTAATTGAATCCAATTTGATCCACGTAGATACAATTGTATTCACCATTTTTCGGATTAAATTGTACGTGATTAGTTATTGTATTTCATCAAATTAGATATGTCACCATATCATCTTTTTTAATCGGGTAAATATTTTTCGTAGTTCAAAAATAAATATAAAAAGTTAAAAAAATTTTAAATTGGGATCATTAAAACATACCACAGGTGAGGAAAGGCTCATATGGAAAATGTATAAAAATGGAAAAAAGTAGATATTGACTAAGGGTAAAATTCGGAAGCCAAGGAAACGAAAAACAGATGAGCGTACTGATGCAGCTATAGTACGAATGTTGAAAATTGATCCATTCAAGTCATCAAGGCAGATAGCATCGGATATTAATGAAAATTTTAACATGGAAATATCAAGCAGACTTATCAGAAAAAGTCTAAACGAGGCAAATTTGTTTGGGCGCATTTCCTAAAAAAAGCCCCTCCCAAAAAAAAAAAATATTTCAAAACGACTAACCTTCGCCAGAACCCATACGGAAAATCCCATTAATTTTTGGAAAAACGTGTTATGGAGTGACGAAACAAAAATTAACAGGATAGGACCAGATGGCAGAATCTTTGTTCGTCGTCCTAAAGGCCAAGAGTTTAATCCTCGGTGCACTCAGAAGACGGTAAAATATGGAGGTGGCAGTATTATGGTTTGGGGTGCATTTTCTTGGCATGGCGTAGGTCCGCTAATAAAAATCAATGGAAAAATGGACAAGTTTCAGTATTTAGATATTTTGAAAAACCATATGGAGCCATATGCATTCAACTCCATGCCAATAAAATGGAAATTCATGTAAGATAATGACCCCAAACACTCCTCCAAACTAGTAAAAAAATGATTTTGTGCGGAGAAGATTGATGTTTTGGATTGGCCAACCCAGAGCCCTGACTTAAATCCAATAGAGAACCTGTGGAACGAAGTCAAGGTTGAAATCGCCAAGAAAAATTACAAAAATATGGACGAACTGTGGTCGGCCGCATAGGAAGCTTGGTATGCCAAAATGCCAAAAACTAGTGGAAAGTATGGGTCGCAGGTGCAAAGCTGTCATCAGAAAAAAGGCCACAGCACTAAATATTAACGGTAAAAAATTTGTACATACCAAAAAATTTAACAAATGCAATATTAAAACCATTCTCTTTTTTTAAGATTGTGCCATTTATGTGTCCAGCTCATTTCAATGGGTTTTTTTTTCATAATGATAAGTTTATATTTATATTAATGAGTTTCAACTAAAGTTTACAGCAATATTAAATGTGCATAATAAACCTTTGGAAAAAAACAAAAACTTGTTTGTTGTTATTAGTACTTGCAATATAGTAGCATAAGAAATAATTCATGGTAAAATGTGTCATTTATATGTCCATAGCAGTATATAAGATATAAATTAACAAATCCAACAATTAAACGTCATATAATTATTAAATTAATGTTAAGATTGTTACAGTAGGCATATTCTTTTAGTTTGGCTTTAAATACATTGACCGAAAAGTCAAAACTTCTAAGTAATAAGTGTAAAGAATTCTAAATTTTAGCTACCCTATACTGAAATGATCGCCGAAGAATCGATGTGTTATAAAGAGGATAATTTAATTGAGGGTTCCTTAAAGAACCTGAAAGTATAAACAATTCTAGTAAATATTCCGGACATTTGGCCCTGAAAACTTTATAAAAATGCATTAACAACCGCATGTGTATAAAACTTTTAAAATTGCTTCCTAGAAAGTCTACTATATAATCAGAAACGTGGTATTTAAGGTTGTAAATAAATCGAATAAGAAATATTTCGCAAAGAAAATTGCAAAAAAGAAAATTTTTCCATCAACATATGTATTACTTTTCAAAATTGTAAATCTCAGATTGAGCTTTTTAATTTAAATGCTGAGATAATCAAAATCGAACCATTTCTAATCTTAGCTATCTTAAAAATCTTAAAAGGCTATTAAGTAGGCCATTTATCTCTTCATCATATGTCAATAAATAGATTTTTAATACAATATTTTAAATAGTTTTGTGGAAAATGGCTTCGGAGCTTGAATGAAGAAAATTCATTTCGCACGAATACAATAAAAATAAAAGTGTTTCCATATGATTTATAACAAAAATAGTTAAATTACCATATTCCACGGTTAGAAAAGTGATAAAAAAAACTTAACTAAAAATGTTTGTCGTTTGACGTGGTAATGCTCCAGATCATTGTAAAAAGAAAAGTCCAAATTTTGCAAAACAAAATTAAACAAATTTTAGTACTTGTTTTGTTACTTTTAGTAGAAATTTGTAACCGATTATGGCCTTTAGGCTAGGTTATTTTAATAAATAAAGAAAATAAAAGTACCTGGTTTGGGAAGAAATTTAATCTTGTGGAAGAAAATCAAAACTCTTCTTTACACCTGGGACAATAAATGCTGAAATTTATCGGAAAGAATGCTTTTAAAAACGCCTGTTACCATTTGTAAGATATCGCACCACAAAACCATTATTTTGAACGGATCTAGCTAGTTGACTGGTACAAACACAACGAAATTTATTTTGTGCCAAAAGAAAACAATCCAATTGCGGTCAATAGAAGAATATTGGTCTATTATAAAATGAACTTTAAAGAAGACAGGTTCGGCAGTGTCAACTATAGAAAAGTTCAGAACTAAGTGGAATGTGGCAGCCAGAAAAGTGGATGAAAATCTTGTGCAAACTCTAATGGGACGAATTCGAAAAAATGTGCGATGTTTTGCATACCAATCAACTTCTGATTAATCTTTTGCATTTTTATAATTACCTACTATAGATATATATTTATATATTAGGGATGCCAATCAGGATTGATATTTGAAAATCCCGGGATTCGGGATTTTGTATGAAATCCCGGGATCCCGATTTCGGGATTCCGGGATTTTCGGGACTACGGGATTTTTCGGGATCCCGGGATTTTACGGGATTTGGGATTTAAATTTTCCTTTATTTGTAAAAATTTTTATGTTATGTAACTAATTTTTTTTAAAGAATAAAGCGTTTTATAATTATTTAATAGTTGTTAATTAATAATGTGGTACATTTTATGAATATTGAAACATCTCAGTCAGAAATTGACAGTGGTACAAAAAATCAAGTACCTGCATACCACTTGGTAACCGCGACGTTAAAAATAAATGACTGGCAGAACACTCATTTGGGACGCTTTGCCAGCGTTTGCAAAAATCGTTTTGCCAGTATTTGTTTTACAAAACATCACGGCAGGGCCAAAAAAAAAGATACATATGAACTTTTTTTAAATTTTATTTTGGAAAATATAATTCCAAACGACCTATTTATTGGTTTTGGCAGCGTTTTGCCAAAGTTAAAAATTTTGTTTCTCAAGTACTTTTCCGGCGCTTTTTGAACTGCCGGTCCTTTTGTCTATTGACGTTATCATATTGGAAATGGGAAAGCAATTTTTGTCAGTACTTGTTCCACCTGTTAAAATATCTTGCCATCGCTTTCCCGTTTGTATTTTTCTGTCTGGGATAATATATGAAGGCCTGTAGTGTACTTAATACACTTGCGCCCAGTATTTTGTAAGCAGATTTTAAAACAGATTCGTTGCGATAATCTTGCCCACTCAATCGTGTAATTACAGCAACAAAGTTATTTGGTTATCGTTATCAAATGTTTTCATGGAAGAATTCAAACTTACAGTCCCAGCCAAAATTAGGTTTTAGAAATCAAATTTCGCTTGGAAGAATAAATCGGTAAAATAACAAACAAACTTGATTTTTCGCATGTATTCCTCAAAAACTTAATAATGTTTACCAAAATTTCAAATTTTTCTGCAAAGTCTTTGCATAGTTTACTCGAATAATCTACTTAATTTATAACTTTACCAATATCTTGGCATCAATTTCTTGTCAATATGAGAAAATTCAAGAAAAAACGTAGGTAATCTATAATTGCTTACTTTGTTTATTTGCGTTTATATTAATATTAAAAAAATAAGAAAATCCCGGGATTTTTGAGAAATAATCCCGGGATTCGGGATTTTGCCAATCCCGAAAATCCCGGGATTTCGGGATTTCCCGTTTGGCATCCCTAATATATATATGTTCCCTCGGTTCCTATAAGGAGCATAGGGCCTTAACCTACTATAGATATGGATAATAAAAAATAAAAAAAGCAATTCAAAAGCTTTCTTGGATATTCTTTAATTTAAAAAACAAAGTTGTTCGATTTTGGTTATCTCAACCTTAATTTTTTGTACCATAAAGCTTTTTTCGCATTCCGCCATTATTTTGCAACTTTTTAAGTGCATCATAATCTTGGAACTAAATACCCATAACATCTTATGCCGAAGTTTAGTGTTAGTATGCAAAATATTTCGCAAAAAACAAAATTTTTGCATCAAAAAAAAAATTTTTGTTGAAATTGTATCTAGCTCTTTTGGCGAATATCCCACAAGTTTGGGGCAGTTACGCCGATTTGGGTTACTTTGAAAATCATTAAAAAAGTAATAGAAAATATGCAAATAATTAGAGAAAAATCATAGAAATTAAAGCCAAGATATGTAGACAGAGCTTTGAAGAATTAATTCCTTTGTGAATGAATTCACTACCAATCGAATTCAATTTTCTCTAGAATTGAATGAATTCCTTTTCTTAAGTAATTGACTGAATTCATTCAATTGAATGCGTTCATCAAACAACAAAATCAAAGAATTAATTCAATTGCAATAGTTCTTTTTTTTAAATCAAATGAATTAATTCACCGGTGAACGCGTTAAATTTTATAAATCGAACGGAAAAAAAAGTGAATTAATTCCTTACTGAATTAATTTACCACTGAATTCATTCAATTTCATTTTCATTCAGTGAATTAAAAAAAAATAAAATTACATTCAGTGAATTAAAAAAAAAATAATAAGTTCACTGAATTGAAAAAAAATAAAATAAGTTCACTGAATTAAAAAAAAATAAAATAAGTTCACTGAATTCAAAGCCTGTTTTCTGCCGTTCAGTAGAAGAAAACAATAATGTACAAATAAAAGTTTTAAATAAGCAATTTTACAGCGTGTGCTAGTAACAAATTAGAAACCGGATGCTGTATATTAACCTACATGATTCAAAAAGAAAGCCTTTTACTATTAAAAATAAAAACTTTACAGATATAGAAAAATTTGTAAAAAATATATAACTATATAACTAGTGTGAAAAATTAATAGTTATATTTTTTCCAAATTTATCTATATCTGTAAAGTTTTTATTTTTAATAGTAAAAGGCTTTATTTTTGAATCATGTAGGTTGATAAACAGCATCCAGTTTCTAATTTGTTCATTTTTACTAGCACACGCTGTAAAATTGCTTATTTAAAACTTTTATTTGTACATTATTGTTTTCTTCTACTAAACGGCAGAAAACAGGCTTTGAATTCAGTGAACTTATTTTATTTTTTTTAATTCAGTAAACTTATTTTATTTTTTTTTTCAATTCAGTGAACTTATTATTTTTTTTTAATTCACTGAATGTAATTTTATTTTTTTTTTAATTCACTGAATGAAAATGAAATTGAATGAAATTCAGTGGTGAATTAATTCAGTAAGGAATTAATTCAGTAAGGAATTAATTCACTTTTTTCCGTTCGATTTATAAAATTGAACGCGTTCACCGGTGAATTAATTCATTTGATTTAATAAAAAGAACTATTGCAATTGAATTAATTTTTAACAAAATAAATCGAACGAAAGCAAATATGAATTAATTCCATTCAATATATGGTGCTTAGTGAATTAATTCATAGAATTTTTAATTCAGAATTGAAAAATTGAATTAAGGAATTAATTCTTCAAAGCTCTGTATGTAGATCTTCAATTTGAAAGTAATTTTTGAAAAATAATTAGGGATTAAGAAATGACAGTGCTTTAAAAGAAGTGGCGAAGGATCCCCCTCTACCCTAATTGGCCCGATATTTTATTTATATTTTTTTTCATTTTCGTCGAGTTTATTTATTACACTGCTATACAAAAAAAGGTGAATGTTATTGGTTTTAGTATAATTAGGGGGTGCTGATTTCGAATCTGCAACCAGTTTGTTCAAATTGGCCCTAGGTTTCGCGCAATTCGCGATTTAAATTTTTTGAATTTGTGTAATGGGGTTTTTATTAATTATTTATTAAGTTTAAAAATAAAAACAAATTTTTCTTTACGTTTTATTTTTAAAATTTTTTGTTTATTTTCTTTCAATATTTCGAAACAGCTTCGCTGTTCATCTTCAGGAAAAACTAAACAAAAATACAATTTTAACACATTTTATAATTATAAATGAAATATAAATGTAACAATGATAACATACATTTAATTATCTGGTGATAAAGCGCGGACTTGAAAGCGACCTTTGTTGTTTACATTACTAGTGTTTCCAATTCGGTTAATCGATTAACCGATTCCTCGATTAATCGCTTCTATTTCGGTTAATGTCGAAACAAATAATTTAAAACTCAAATAATTATTCGACCCGAATAATCGGTTAAAATTGGTCGATTAACCGGTTACATTTTTAATATGGAATTTTTCCTTAATTTTTTCCCAAAACTTCACAATTTTCTTAATCTGGGCTACAAAATTACCAGAAAAGCTTAGAAAAAACAAATACTAACTAAAATAGCATCAAATTCTTTAAAAATCGTGTGAAATAGGTCCTTAAACACCTTTTTCGAGCAACCGCAAACAAGTCGACATTGTGAAATCAGACTCCCAATTTTTAATAAAATTTTGCGCAAATGTTTTAAAAAAAAATATGTATCAAAGTAAAAAAACCTTAAGAACATAAGAAAAGGCCAAAATGAAGGTGTTTTTTAAAAATTCACAAAACACACGAAATACAGGACTGGCTGGAGGATGCTTTATGAAATAAAATAGACAATTTTGCATTACTGTTTCAATTCTTTTAAAAATTTAAACTAATATTAATTATATCTACATGTCCTTTAAGACAAGGCTGCATTTGTTTTAAAACTGTTACACAATTAACGTGTTAATTCTGTAAGAACTTTAACTTTTCTTATTTTCCTAAGAAAGTGTACATACACATCGGTTCAAAACCACATCAATTCTAAAACATTTTCCACTAGAGCAACATTGAACCCGAACCCGTTTCAAGGAATATAAATTCGAATTAAAACAAAATAAAGTTAAAAAATTTTAATTTATATAGAATTTGACTTCTGTAACTGCACACTCAGTGAATTGTCTATATCCTATTGATGAATTTATACACTGATTTAATTAAGTTTCGCTGGAATTCGTCGATTGAATTTTTTAATTGAATTGATGCAATTTTTCGTAAAATTTTATGAAGAATTTCATATTATTTATTAAAAATGTCCTACACCCAAAAAAGTTGTTTTAGAAAGAGATTCATAAAAATTGTGAAGCTTTTTCATAAAATTTAATAAATTTGGCTTTTACTTTTTGAAGAAAACTTCATTAGCTTATTGAAAATTTTGTTTACAGCTCGTCCGATAAAATTCTCTCAGAGTAAGTACGCTCAAACTTTAGGTTATTTTTTTACTGTTATTGGCCTTTATTAACGAAAAAGATACTGAGAAACAAAGTAAATTGGTATTCTCAATTAACTGAAATTAATCTCAAAGAGAACTCAAATTTTTTTATTGATGACTTTAATGAAAATTTCGTAGCTGTAGGAAGAATCTTATTAAAATTTAAAAAACTTGAGGTATAGCATTTCTTTAACCCTTTCAGACCCAGCATACACGATTGTGAGATGTGATGTTTTCTCTTAAAATTACAAATATTTTAAATACTAATAGGTTTATTTAGATGAAAAATTTCAGTTATACTTTTAGCTAAATTATATTTCATAAAATATGAATTGACACCAGGAAATTTTAATAGTTTTAGTACCATTTTACTTTAAAGTTATAAAATGAATACATTTTTTGCAAGGTAGTTTGGTCTGAAAAATTTAAATGCAATATTAAATTTTACAGTGTCAGTATTGATTAAAAATCACATTCAAAGAAATTTTGTATCTAAGCTTTTCAGATTTTTAAATTTTTTTTTCTGAATAAAAAATCTACGTTAAGTAATCGATATGTAACAGTTTTAGGTTTGCTGTTCTTAACTTACTAATATTTTGTTAGTTTCAACAGACCTTTTTTTTAAAAAAATCTCAGATCCCGAAACTTTTCAACCTTCGAATATGAAAACTTTTTTATTAAATACATCGTATTCATATATGACGTTAATATTTAATGAAAAGAGTCAGCTTTTTGTGTTTTAATTAATAAAAAGTTAATGAAATACCTTAATTTAGCATTAAACGATTAATCGATTAACCGCCAATTTTCTCGAATAACCGACCCGAATAACCGGTTAATCCATTTTAGTGAATTTTCGAATAATGCATTAACCGGTTAACCGCCTATGTCAAATAATTGGAAACACTATACATTACTAATCAACTAGTGTTTTTATTTATTTCTATGTTTTAGGTCTTCGTTTATTTATTGTGTGTCGATATAATTGAGCGCACTTATCAGTATCAGTTTTATAGTTAAGTCTCTTGTTGTGTGGTACATCAATAATGTGTAACATTTCAAGAGTATATCTTGTCTTATAATTATTCTCTTCTTGTAATATGCTCACATCTTCAAAGTTTGGTTTGTGGCCTGCTATTGTACTTGGGCCGCGAGTCCTGTTTTTTGTTCAATAGGTTTGTTTATTGCCTTGTAGTCTGACTTCCCTAGTAAAAATGATTTTTATATAATCAGATATGATTTTCATATAATCATTTATGATTTTATACAATTATAACTTGTCGAGTGTTGTGAAACATATATTTTTATATGATTATATCAAAAGATATTTAATTATATAAAATTATATTAACCAGATCCACCATTTTCCGGATCAAATCATGTATGGGTTAATATAATTATATAAAAAATATATTATCTGATCCGAAAAATGGTGGATCTGGTTAATATAATTTTATATAATTAAATATCTTTTGATATAATCATATAAAACGAGTAAAAAGGTTAAAGTCGGGCATGCCGACTATACAATACCCTACACCAGTCTGGTTAAAAGCCAACTAATGTTTGGATCCGAAATTCGAATGGGTTAAAATGGGGCTTGTGTCAAAATTTTCTATAATGTGAGTCAGCGCACCAAATTTCATTAAAATATCTTAATATTTGCGACCTGCAGTTTGTAACCAAGCCAATTTTGGGGGGACCCTTATATGGGCACTAGGTCTAAACATGGACCGATGTTCACCAAAATCAATAGGCTTCGTCCTTGGGCTGATATAGGTCGGTGTACCAAATTTCATCAAAATATCTTAATATTTGCGACCTGTAGAGTGCGCACAAGAATGCATGCACAGACAGACAGACGGACGGACGGACAGACGGACATCGTTAAATCGAAATAAAAAAAAATTCTGAGCCAATCGGTATACTATAAGGTGGGTCTAGGACCAATATTTTTTGGTGTTACAAACATCAGCACAAACTTATAATACCCTGACCACATAGTGGTGTAGGGTATAAATATATGTTTCACAATATTCGACAAGTTATAATTGTATAAAATCATAAATAATTGTATAAAAATCATATATGAATATATAAAAATCATTTTTACTAGGGTTGTGAGATGATAGTCGCGTTTTTAGCTTTGTTTTCGTGGTACCAACGTACACTTTCTTGCATATATTGGACCCGTCGCCATCACAGTTTATCTTTTACGGTATTACAAGTTTTGAGCGCTATTTCGTATTTTCTCTATTATAAATATCCGAGTTTTTTCTTCTTTCGGATAGGCCTGGTATGTACGTTACCGATTTATAAATTTTCACTGGTTTTTCTTCTTTTTCGTAGATGTTTTTGGTTTTTACATGTTTCATTAGTTCCTTTATTGTTTTCTTGGGGAAATCATTTTTCTGTAGGTTGCTAATAATTTTGTTTGTATTTTCTTTATGAAAAACTTTATCGCTTATTTCCGAACCCTTCGCATAAAATTCGTAGCAGTATTTATAATTATCCGTCTAGGATGTTTTGAATGGAAGTTTATAAGCCTTCCTGACGCGGTGGATTTCTGATACCAATTTAATTTTATTTGGTTACCTTTTCTAATGACTACTGAATCTAAAAATGATTATGGTTCTCTTCTTCTTTAGTGAACTGTATTTGTCGGTTGTACGAATTTAAAATCCTTAGTGTATCTTCTACTTTGTCTGATTTCAAAATACAAAACAAATCATCGACATATTTAGTCAGGATTCTCGGTTTAACATCCATCATTTCCATTGAAAAATCCAATAATTTCTCCATGATTATGTCGGCAATGACCGGAGAGGCGGGAGAATCCATTGGCATACCTTTCCTCTGTTCATAAAAATTATTTTTATGTTTAAAATAACGTGTATCTTTGATACAAAAAGTTAGAATTTCCATAAACAATTGTTTTGGTATTTTAGTGTGTTTCTCTATAATATTCCATTGTTCTTCAATTGTTTTTAGAGCTAAATTAACCGGGATACTTGGAAACAAGGAAACTACATCGAAAGAAATGAGTATTTCATCATCATTTATTAACGAATTATTTATTCGTGTTTTAAATTCAATTGCATCCTTAACATTGTATTTAGATTCCATGGTCAAATTTTTCAATATATCTACAACATATAAACGAATAAGAAATAAATTATCACTTATCACAGCAATAATATATATATTTATTGCTGTGATAATCTTAAAACCACATTTTGAATACGGATCAACCGTGCTATACACATGCTGCTCAGATCAACAAATAATGAGACTACAAAAATTGCAAAATAAAGCGATGTGGTCAATACTAAAATACAATCGATTTACCTCAATAAAGCTTATGCTTACGCTACAATGGATGAACATACACCAAAGATTAGAATTCAATACGATTAATTTTATACAGAAAATTGAAATGGGAGATGCACCAGATTACCTGATAGAACATTTAACATATGTTGGGGATGTTCAACCATATAGTCTAAGAAATGCTCAGAACTTCAGAATACAACGTGCAAACACTAGTGCTATACAACCATCACTATTTTACAAAGGACTGCAAATATACAACATGATGCCAAATAACGTTAAAAATGAAAGAAACCAAAATATTTTCAGAAGAAGTATTGTAACTTTTATAAAAAATCATAATATAAATAGAGCTTAATAATAATGTATTTGATAATTTTGTAAAATCCTAATAAGCACATAGGTTTAAAAAATTCAAGTGCTTTAAATTTTGCTTGAAGTAAAGTACATTTCAAATTCTAGCATTTGTATATTTAGCAAAAATATTTGAAACTTGAATTTTTGTTTCCCTTTTGCGTGAGAATGCTATTGAAATAAAATGTAATTAAAGTTGTATTCAAGCCTTGAAACTGGAAAACAGGGCTGTAATTGAACTTGTTTTCAACTTGAATTCCAGTGAAATTGTTTATAGGGATGCTATTTAAAAAGTATTAAAGTACTACTAATAAATAATAATAATAATATAATAATAATAATAATAATAATAATAAAGACCATATGCTGGTGAGTTTATTGATGAGCAAATAGGTCTCAGGGGGTATTTACTTTGTGTATTTTTGGTAAACCGTATATTCTTGGTGCTACAGAGATTTTGTGATCAATTTGTTTTTCTCTTTAGTGTTTAGAAGATTCAATTTATATAATTTTTCTATTAAACCGTTGTTTTTGTTTTCTAGGATTGAAGTTGGATCCTTCTTTAAACGTTTTTAGGTACATATATCACTGATAATGTTTCTTAATTTTCGTGTGTAATCTTCTCTATGCATCGCAACCGTTTTGTTTCCTTTATCAGAACTCAAAATTAGTATATCTTTGTTTTCATCTAAAAATTGTCTAGCTTGCCCCATTGTGTTTATCGTTAGTTTGTCTTTTAAACTTAAGGGCGGATTATGGGACCGTAAACGTAAATGTGATATAACTGTACCGTGCCGTAGCTAAAAAGTACACTTATAGATTATCGTAAACGAACTATTTAGCATCTATTTCATGTGGTTTTATATTTTATTCTAAATTTTTCCATTTATTTGTTAGTTTTTATTCCTTATTTGTTGTTTGAATCAATTTTCTTTATTCATTTCATATTTTTTCCGACTAAAATCATTCAGCTGTTTCGATGCCGGATAGAAAATTCTGATTTCAACCGAATGATCCGGCAATATCTGTGGCAAAAAGGCGAAACAGCATAACTCATTTTCACTACTTTTCAGGAGAGCGTTTTTAAACTTTACATGGAAATATAAAGCCAGGCTTAGACAATTTTAAATTTTTGTTAGCGTAAATATCTTAGGTTATATTGTTAAAATTTTTTGACTTTGATTTTATGTTTCTATATATTAAGATATATGAGATATCGGGTAAAAACTAAAACTGTTATTTTTCCATTTTGACAATGAAAAATTTTATGATCCATATCTCGACTTATGATTGTTTTCCAAACTTTTTTTTTTAAGTTTTTTATGGATATTTCGACTTACGTGTTTGTTCCAAATTGGTTCCGTTTAAAAATGAGGGTCATATGTTTAGTTGTGTGTTTTTTCCAGAATAAAATAAATAAAAAAAATGACTTATGCTTTTTTAAAACGAGTTTTTATTAATTGAAAAACAAAAAACTAATTCATTTGACTTTAAAATGTCATAATTCCAAAAAAAAAACAAAGTTATATTTGAATTCAAGCCATATGTACATACAAAAATTTACATATAATATTTATTATTTCGTTTGTTATAAAATATTTTTAAAAACATATTTTTATTCTTCATCACTGCTTTCAAGCATAATATCTGGATCTACATCTGGAATATCGTCTGTCTTCAAATTTCGATAAAAGTCATGAAAACATGGATCAATTAATTCCATTACACTTAAAAGATCTTTTTTCTTTTGTTTTGAGATTTTTGGTAAAGGTTGAACAGTCTGTATAGTCGTTGTTTCCAAAATATTTATTCCACGTTTACGGATGTTGAATAATTTAAAAGGTTCTTCTTCCAAAAGCGAATTTTTGAATTGAATAGAACCAATTTTATCTTTGGAATATCTTAACCACTTAACTTCTTTCCATGAAAACGCGGATGCATTTTTATCATTTGTTTTAAACAGGAAATAGTTTTTAGAAAAAGAGCAGAAATCTAGAAATGCTGTATGATTCATTTCAACAACAGTAAATTCATTTTTTTTTCCAATTGACCGTACGAATTGCGACCAGTCCCGGGGATGATGAATTTTCATAACTGTAGTCTTTTTTTTTCTTTCTATCAGAGCATGATCTACATCACATTCCATGTGAGTATGCCCTGGTTCGAGAAATTTGTGGTCAATAGTTTTAATGTTTTGGTTGGTCCGCAGGAAATATGTAAACATAGAACTTATATATGAATTTTTATTTTGGCCTGCACATGAGTCGCTATAGAAAATAACTGAATCAATATTTGGGCTTGATGATATTGAATTTAGGTGATTAAAAACACATGAAGATATTTCGTTACCACCTCGTCTACCTTCACCTTCGTGCCACATATAACAATATGGTTTATTTGTTTCACAATCATGAACAGTTAAATTATAGGTGTTAAGTTGTCGTTTATAATAACACACAGAAGTTTTTAAATATGGGGTCGGTAGGCATTGCTGCAAATCAAATGTAAACATTTTAATATTATCATTGTATTTGGAAATCTTTTTATCATTTTCCTTAGCTTTATATGCTTGTTCTGCCTTTGCATGATGACGTTGCTGCTCTATTTTAACTTTTAAATATTCTGGAACGTTGCTATCCATATGATCAATCTTAGCTTGGAACGTATCACATTTATTACATGTATCAATTTTAGGACGTTTAAATTTATAATTAAAGCTGTGGAATATTTCCGAATATTTAGTAATACTTACTGGTTCATTTTGTTCACAATATAACTCATGCATTTTACTAATCGTTAAATTTGAACTTAAGTACTTTTTTGCCGAATGGCTTCGAGAATAGTGACTTTCATAGGCTGGAAAACTTTTTATGTGATTTTTTATCGATTCAATTTTTTCATTATTCAATTTGTTTCCGGGTACTGATTTGCCACGATTGTCTTTTAACAACTTTGGATCAGAACTGCATTTTTTACTTATAACAGTTCTAATAAAACATTCAGTTTCTCCGAAAGTCGATAAAAAACAACTTTTGCACACATTAATTTTTAATCCATTCACTTCAATGTAGTAAAACACTGAGTTTTGACGATTTTTCGGTCGACTAACACTTTTTTTTAATATTTGCGAAACCTTTTCTTCTACTTCTATAAGTGATAACATGAAAAGCAGTCGTTGGTTGTACGACCCTAATCCCCAGTAGTTATTAAAATTAACTTTTTGATTTTCATGAGAGATCTTATCTTTACATTTCTTTCGACATATTTTTAATGGAGTGCATTGACGATTTCCTACTTTTGTTCCTGTTTTAGTTACATACGCCTTACCACAGTTTCTGTTTATTTGTATATTTTTTCTAGGAAAATATGACTGTACTTGTTCCGGTTGAGATTGTTCTTCTTCTGATCTACCCATTTCAAAATTTTCCAATTCGACCGTTTTTGAATTTTCTGTTTCAGAATTTTCTATTCCGACTCTGCTTTTATCTGAGCTGTCTACAGACATAGAATAGTTAGGGTCTTTAACCGAATCGTCTGAGCTGAAGTCGTACAAATTGTCATCTATGTATTCACTCAGGTAACCTAAAAAATCGACAGTGTCATCAAAACTGTAGAATCCATTCATACTTGAATCAGTCTCATTTTCAACGAAAGGAGTATAAAAGGTGTTTATAAAATAACCATCTCCAAGATTGTGCTCATTTTTTCTTCTAATTTCTTTATTCTTCAGATTCATCTCCATCTTTTATACTTATTTTCTTTAAATCAAACCTGTTAAAAAAACACATGTAGGAAAATACGTTAAAATTGTCTTTGGAATAAAAGCATAACTAAAGATAACAAATTTATTTCTTTAACATATGTTTTGGAACAAAAGCATAAGTGGATATATAAAAGCGATTTATGGTTATTCTGTTTTTATAAAAACACATAATTATATATATGTCATATTTTTTTAATTTTGAATTTTTGAAAAAACAGCATAAGTTAAGAAAACAATTTTTTTTTTCTTAAACATTTTGGAAAAAACACATAACTCTTAATATAACATCTATAGTTTTGTTTTGCATTTTAGAAAAACAGCACATGTCTTCATGCAAGAAAATGGAATAACAGCATATCTCACTTATGCTCTTATACCTCCCTGCAAATTATATAGTACCTCACTCAAAGACAGTTCTTTTGTAAATGAGGAATAACAACATTAGTAAGATATGGTATTTTACCATTTTGGAAAATAAAAAAAAAAATGAGGTATGCTGTTATAACAACCAATATCTCGGGAAGTGTAGGTCCGATTTGTACCAAAATTTTACACAATATGAAGCTTAATAAGGGGAATTTAAAAATGCCAAAAAACAAAAACAGCATATCTCGACATATGCTGTTTCGCATTTTTGCCACAGATATTATTGATTCGTATACATTTCTTCTTTTGGTATCGCAACAGCTGATTCGTTACAGATACGTTTACGGTTGGGTAACTCAGCCTTTAGCTTTGATTTGCTAAGCTGACTGTCTATGAGAGAAGTAAATTTAGTTCTCGCAATCTCCTGATTTTCTCTCTTCCCTATTGTTTGTATCATATCTTCACCATCTGCAATGCATTTGAATAATGGGAAATTTTGACTTTCAGCGACTATATTCAGAAAAGTTATTGAGATATTGATACACACTTAAGTTTTAAAAATAGAGCACGGAATTAAGCTTAAACTGTGTAAAGCGTTTTCTTTCCGAAGCTATAATTACTAAATTATAAATTTTTTATTGACAAAATCGACTGAAAAATAGAAAACTTTTAAATCGCGAATTGCGCGATACCTAGATCCAATTTGAACAAACTGGTTGCAGATTCGAAGTCAGCACCCCGTAATTATACTAAAACCACTGCAAAGTTGTGAAACTTATAAATATTGTCATATTTTGTAGAGCTGTGTTATTGATGCCCTCGTTAGGATGTATTCATGCTTCTACTGCTCAATTAAGAATTCCATTTAGTTCAAAAATTTTTTCATATAATATCGACTTAAGAATGAAATTGTTTTGATTATTCCAAAAAAAAATTTCCAAAGAATTATCGTTGATAATAGTATCGGTATGATCGAACGTACGTCAGCAAAACGTTAGACCCAAAAATGTGTAAACGTTGAGTTTTTAATATTAATAATTAGCTGTGTTCGGGTACTCAACATTGGGATCCCGCGGGATCCCAATTTTACCAAAAAGCGTTTTCTTACTACACAGTTGGGTAAATGAGAGCTGTCACGAGAGAGTAATATTCTTGTTCTTCTTGCACGAGAAAGCCCAGACTTTTTTTCGTGTAAATTTGGGTAAATTGTTTTAATCAGCTGTTATATCATCATTTGGGTGCAACTAGTTCAATTGAACTCTTCACTGATTTGAACCAAAGACCTAGTTCACAACTAATAGCTCTTTTAGTTCAATCAGGCTCTATGCAAGATGCTCACGAACTGTTAACCGCTCTCTCACTGGCTCTGGCTGAGATTTCAAGAAGTTAAATTGCAGCTAACGTGTGTAGTTTTTTTATTACATTTTTCCATGTTATGCATATTTATTGAAACAATTTTTAATATATACTAAAATTTGACAATAAAACTTAACCTATCACCTTCTAATGAAATTTCTTCAAATGGCGGCCAGAGCCAGTTAACATTGAAAGAGACACATGCATCCTCTTGAGTTTCTATGCTCGTTGGTTCAATCGATCATTTCATTCATTCAGGAAATATGTTTATCATTTACAAAAATTAGTATAATAGTTGCAAAAGCCTATCGGTGATTTTACAACTCCATAAAATTACCGACAATTTTGTGAAGACGCTTGTTTAAATGTATTAAAGAGTTAAATATGTAAATAAATCGAAGCTTTTGTTTAATATTAAAATCTTTTCTAAATTTAATAAACTACGTATTCCTTTTTGTAAATAGAAATGACTAAAAAGGAAATTTTTATTAAATTTTTGATTTAAAAAGGGGTTTAACTAGAAAAGCTATCTAGATTTTTACAACAAATTGAACAAGAACTAGAAAGAGCGCTCACCAAAACAATTCTATTGACATTTGTTTTTCGGGCTTCAAATGTGGTTTTTCGCGTTCGTTTACTTTTGTGCATTTTTGTTATTTCGGGAGAGTATTTCTTGTTAACTCTCATTTTACCGAACTTTACCCAAAAAGTAAAGAAACAGAGCTATTATCTACGTTGAAAGTCAACGTGCATACGAAAAGTCGTCTTAACCCTTTAATGCTCTTTCTTCTGCTTACAATAATATTTAAACCATATATTTGGCGTTGAAAATCTACTATGGAAAAAATATTAAAATTTTAATTTATCGCTTTATTTTGGCGATATAGCACAACAAAGGTTGAAGAAGTATCTTGAAACCCACTATTAATAAAATGAAATTATGTACCAAAAATTGTTGATCAATTGCTGTTATTTCAAAAGTTATGGCGATTTTCGCTTTTTGAAAATTACGAAATTTGGTGAATTTGGCACTAAACAAAATTAGTTCTGCTTACTACTGGCGAAATTAGTTCTGCTTACTACTATCTTTGAGTAAATAATCCGTGCTTAATTTCAAGAAAGTCTGTTCGCTAGTTTTTGAGTTAGAGAGATATTTGTAAAACGTATCCTGGCGTTATCCTGTGAGTCCTGGAGAAAAATTGTCAACGGATTTTACAATTATTGTCAGTAATGTACGCCAGATCATAAATGTATTTTTGGCTTGAAAACCGTTCCTTATACAAAAAAAGTTTCAAGGCAAAAACGGTAGACAGTTAAGTTTTCTATGGATATAATACAACTTGTTTAATTAAATATTGTTATTTAGCCAAAAACTATTTAAAATCTGAAGACCGCCTTTAGACGGCCTTGTGCATTAGATGGTTAAACATGTTTTTATTCACTTGAAATTTTTTATGAGTTAAAGGAAAAGAATGGAATTATTTTAAGTGATTATTGTGGATCTTATTAACGCGCTCATGGTTGTATAAACATCTTTTCTCAATTTCTTTTAGCTCAAAAGTTATAACAAATTTTCATTATACCAATTTTATACCCATATCTTAAAATCTCAAAACTACGGATTTCAACATAATCGATTATGCGAGAATGACGCATATAAAACTCGCAAAAAACAGACACTCCTAATGGCGGACCCTCTTTTTAATAAACGCAGGCACTAAATTTAAATAAAATTGTTTCCATATTAAAAAAAAAACCTGTTAATGCTTTGTTCCCTCTCAATATCGGAAATCTTCCTATCATAACTGTCAAATTTCATGCGACTTTTGCTGTCGTTTATTATAAGGTTGTACTTAGATATAAATACATATATGCATGAAATTCAAATTAGGCGCTACATACAGCTATGGACATGGAAATAGAACACTTTTATGTATTAAGCCCGTTTGACACTTGCTAGTTTCAGTATTAATAATCCAAAATAAAAGAGAGCGCTAATTTCCTTATGTGAGAAATAATGTGTGTGAAGCGAACAACTATATCGAAAAACTATCAAACTGTCAAATTGATGTTGGTAATGCAGTACCCTTCATATGATTTGCATTGATGGTGCAAAAAAACTAGAATCTAGAAACTAGCAAGTGTCATATAGGCTTTAAGAAACATAATTATTTTGAAAAATAAAACAAAAATAAAATTTTTTATTTCATATACGGGAAGTGTTATTATTGATGATTGTAATTCATTCTTTATTTAAATTAAAATCCTTCAACTATTTTATATATATATTGGTAAATATGTATAAACTAATAAAAATACCTGGACTTCTAAATAGGACACATTTTATATTTTTACAAAAAACTGTACAATTTTTGGGTTTTTAAAACTATTATTATTTTTTTAGCGTTAATATTACACTAATATTTTGTGCTGTATCCATTATTATCAATAACTGCTTCGCATCTTCCCTCAACTAATCTCTGGCATCTTTCTTTTGGTATAAAATACCAGGCTTCTTGAATACCAGCCCAAAGTTCGGTGAAATTTTTGTAATTGTTTTGCGAAACTATTCCCAGTCAGAAATCGCCAGTGGTACAAAAAATCAAGCACTGGCATACCACTGGGTAACCACGGTGTTAAAAGTAAATGACTGGCAGAACACTCATTTGGGACGCTTTGCCAGCGTTTGCGAAAAGCGTTTTACCAGTATTTGTTTTACAAAAATTTCGGTGGTTTATAAAAAAAACCACTGGCAAAGAATTGGCTTAGAGTGATATGCCAAGGTTTGCAACCAGTGGTTATCCAGTGCTACCTAGTCAATGCTAACAGGCGTACATAACTCAATTCACTGGAAAACCAATGATTTTATAAAAATGCTGACGCTTCGTTAAAAAATGTCGGAAGTCGGAAGGTTCCGAGTTCAAATCCGGTTGCAAGCAAAAAAATTTTTTTGGATTTTTTTTAATTTAAATTTTTTTTTGTTTTATAAAATCAATTTTTTTATTTGTGGGAAAGCTCCTTCAAGACCAACTTTTTTTTGCCCTCTCAACACTGGCATACTAGTTACAAAAAATTGTTTGCCAGTACTAGCATTTTAGCACAGCCAGTAGTTGTCCAGCTATTATCACTCATTTATGTGTTTAGCCATTAAATATTATATGTCTCGTTAGCTCAGTGGGTAGAGCAATCGTCTGCCAATCTGACGGCCTGGGTTCAAATCACGGCAGGACCAAAAAAAAATCCATATGAACTTTTTTTAAATTTTATTTTGGAAAATGTATTTCCAGACCACCTATTTATTGGTTTTGCCAGCGTTTTGCCAACGTTTAAAAATTTTGTTCCTCCAGTGCTTTTCCGGCGCTTTTTGAACAGCCGGTCCTTTTGTCTAATGATGTTATCATTTTGGGAATGGGAAAGCACTTTTTGCCCGTACTTGTACCACCTGTTAAAGTGCTTTGCCACCGCTTTCCCGTTTGTATTTTTCTGACTGGGTTGTTTTTACATCACTCCATAGATTTTCTATTGGATTAAGGTCCGGACTTTGGGCTGGCCAGTCCAAAACCTTAATTTGTTCTTGTAACAACCAATCCTTCACTATGTTCGACGAATGCTTCGGATCATTGTCTTGCATAAATGTCCACTTAACTGGCATATTTTCATAGGCAAATGGCTCCATAACATTCTTAAGAATGCTCAAATATTGAAACCTGTCCATTTTGTCCTCTACTTTTACGATAGGCCCAACACCACGACAGGAAAAAGCCCCCATACCATAATATTACCCCCACCGTGTTTAAAGGTCTTCTGACTGTACTTAATGTTTAAAGCCTGGTTTTTTGGGCGGTGTACAAATGTTCTACCATCTGGTCCGACACGATATACCTTCGTTTCATCGCTCCAAAGCATATTTTTCCAAAAGGACAACTCATTTCCTTTGTGGGTTTTCGCAAAATCAATACGTTTCTTAATATTTTTTCTTGAAAGAAGAATATTCTTCCGATATTTGAAAACACAATAATATCTCTGAAAATTAAAAAAGCGCAAAAAATTTAATAATCGAAAAATGTGTAAATAGTACTGAGTCAGAGGAGTACCATAGTACTTTAGAGGTTCCAATAGTACCACAAAAAGTACTATAGTATTAACTTTATCATCCCTGGTTCATATGCAGAGCTTTGAAGAATTAATTCCTTAATTCAATTTTTCAATTCTGAATTAAAAATTCGATGAATTAATTCACTAAGCACCATATATTGAATGGAATTAATTCATATTTTCTTTCGTTCGATTTATTTTGTTACGAATTAATTCAATTGCAATAGTTCTTTTTATTAAATCAAATGAATTAATTCACCGGTGAACGCGTTCAATTTTATAAATCGAACGGGGAAAAAAAAGTGAATTAATTCCTTACTGAATTAATTCCTTACTGAATTAATTCACCACTGAATTCATTCAATTTCATTTTCATTCAATTTCATTTTCATTCAGTGAATTAAAAAAAAAATAAAATTACATTCAGTGAATTAAAAAAAAAATAATAAGTTCACTGAATTGAAAAAAAAATAAAATAAGTTTACTGAATTAAAAAAAAATAAAATAAGTTCACTGAATTCAAAGCCTGTTTTCTGCCGTTCAGTAGAAGAAAACAATAATGTACAAATAAAAGTTTTAAATAAGCAATTTTACAGCGTGTGCTAGTAAAAATGAACAAATTAGAAACCGGATGCTGTTTATCAACCTACATGATTCAAAAATAAAGCCTTTTACTATTAAAAATAAAAACTTTACAGATATATATAAATTTGGAAAAAATATAACTATTAATTTTTCAAACTAGTTATATAGTTATATTTTTTTTTCCAAATTTATCTATATCTGTAAAGTTTTTATTTTTAATAGTAAAAGGCTTTATTTTTGAATCATGTAGGTTGATAAACAGCATCCGGTTTGAATTGAATTCGATTGGTAGTGAATTCATTCAAAAAGGAATTAATTCTTCAAAGCTCTGTTCATATGTCATTGTCAAACATGTGTGAGCGAATAGCAAGACATAACACTTTCATGATGCGACACATGTCGCTGTGTTGTATAGTTCAACATTTGCAGGTCTTTAACAGTTTGTCCTTTGCGGATACATTATTCACCCTATCATGATTTGAAGTCCTTTAGGCGGAAGTTATTTATTACATAAGAATATCCCAAAGGTATAGTTCATTGGATGCAGAAGTGTATTCATGTGGATGTTAATTTTAAGAATTTTTATAAAATTTATGGTTGTATCAGTACTGATATTTTTAAAATTTTATTTTCGAAAAAGCCCGGTATTTTGTTCGTACCTTTGCGAAAAAAGCTGTCAAACTCCATATAAAAATGATTTTTCACTTGAGTGGAATTGTTGCGAAATTGCGGTGGAATTTTTTTCACATCAATTTAATAGACAGGACATTTGAAAATGTAGCGAAAAAGTGACATTTGCGTTAATTATGATTGTAACTTTTTATAGACCATAAAAAATTTGTGCATTTTAATGTTTTTATTATAGTTTTTGAGCTCCAAATTTTTTTCGCTCTTTTGAACAAAATACTGGGCTAAAGAAAAGAAAAATTAAAAATGATGAAAACAAAATATATCCATCTAGAAATATAAATTATTGAGGAAAAAATTAAAGAAAAGATTTTTAAAATATTAAGCCAGATTCACAATGCTGGAGTACTCTACTCTACAGAGTGGATTTTGTTCCTCTCTTTTGCGCACTTACATATTTTTTGTATCATGTCACCTCTATTTTAGTACACTCCATTCCGCTGTAAAATTGCTTATTTAAAACTTTTATTTGTACATTATTGTTTTCTTCTACTGAACGGCAGAAAACAGGCTTTGAATTCAGTGAACTTATATTTTATTTTTTTTTAATTCAGTGAACTTATTTTATTTTTTTCAATTCAGTGAACTTATTATTTTTTTTTTTAATTCACTGAATGTAATTTTATTTTTTTTTAATTCACTGAATGAAAATGAAATTGAATGAATTCAGTGGTGAATTAATTCAGTAAGGAATTAATTCAGTAAGGAATTAATTCACTTTTTTTTTCGTTCGATTTATAAAATTGAACGCGTTCACCGGTGAATTAATTCATTTGATTTAATAAAAAGAACTATTGCAATTGAATTAATTCTTTGAATTTGTTGTTTGATGAACGCATTCAGTTGAATGAATTCAGTGAATTATTTAAGAAAAGGAATTCATTCAATTCTAGAGAAAATTGAATTCGATTGGTAGTGAATTCATTCAAAAAGGAATTAATTCTTCAAAGCTCTGTTCATATGTCATTGTCAAACATGTGTGTGCGAATAGCAAGACATAACACTTTCATGATGCGACACATGTCGCTGTGTTGTATAGTTCAACATTTGCAGGTCTTTAACAGTTTGTCCTTTGCGGATACATTATTCACCCTATCATGATTTGAAGTCCTTTAGGCGGAAGTTATTTATTACATAAGAATATCCCAAAGGTATAGTTCATTGGATGCAGAAGTGTATTCATGTGGATGTTAATTTTAAGAATTTTTATAAAATTTATGGTTGTATCAGTACTGATATTTTTAAAATTTTATTTTCGAAAAAGCCCGGTATTTTGTTCGTACCTTTGCGAAAAAAGCTGTCAAACTCCATATAAAAAATGGTTTTTCACTTGAGTGGAATTGTTGCGAAATTGCGGTGGAATTTTTTTCACATCAATTTAATAGACAGGACATTTGAAAATGTAGCGAAAAAGTGACATTTGCGTTAATTATGATTGTAACTTTTTATAGACCATAAAAAATTTGTGCATTTTAATGTTTTTATTATAGTTTTTGAGCTCCAAATTTTTTTCGCTCTTTTGAACAAAATACTGGGCTAAAGAAAAGAAAAATTAAAAATGATGAAAACAAAATATATCCATCTAGAAATATAAATTATTGAGGAAAAAATTAAAGAAAAGATTTTTAAAATATTAAGCCAGATTCACAATGCTGGAGTACTCTACTCTACAGAGTGGATTTTGTTCCTCTCTTTTGCGCACTTACATATTTTTTGTATCATGTCACCTCTATTTTAGTACACTCCATTCTGCAGAGTTGAGTACTCCATCATTGTGAATGTGGCTTTAATATCAGGTGCCTGGTTCATGCCTAGTTAAAAAAATGCTATCAAGTCTTGAAAATTCTTGGCTTTTCTCTTTCAAATGGAAACAAAAATACTTGTCATCGAAATATTTGAAATTTTAGAGTTTATAAAATATTAAAAACAGCAAATATTAAGATATTTTGATGAAATTAGGTATACTGACTTATGTCCAAATACAAAACCTATTGAGTTTTGATTAAAATTGTTCACATGAGCTCAAGGACAAAGCCTATTGATTCTGGATAGCATCGGTCCATATTTGGTCCCTTCGCTCATATGGATTGTATTTACGGGTTTCTCTTAAATACACATTATGAAAAATCAAAAATTTTTTTACCGTTTTTTTTCTATCTTTTGTTTTATAATTTTATAGACAAATTTTGACGCAACTCCATTTCAAACTATATATTTGAATTTCGTATCTAAACATTAGATGGCTTTCAACCGGACTGTTGTAGGGTATCATACAGTCGGCATGCCCGACTTTAACCATTTAATTAATCGCTTTGACTGTACTTTTAAGTGAGGTAGCCATCCGCCCTTAGTTACACAGAAACATTTAGAACAGAAAAATAATTTTTGAAACAACTTTCTTGATTGGAATTATATATTTCTCTTTCTGTAAAATATGATTGTTTACTCTTATTTCTTTATCCCACAGGAGAGCCTAAGAAACGTCCTTCAGCAGCACCCAACAACGAAGCAAAGGCTAAACGAAAAGCTGCCGAAGATGAGAAGGACAACAGAAAGACCATGGGATTCGACCGTGGCCTTGAACCGTCAAAAATTCTTGGCGCTACGGATTCTTCAGGCGAACTGATGTTCCTCATGAAGTGGAAAGGCAGTGAAGAGGCTGATCTGGTACCCGCAAAACAGGCCAATATCAGATGTCCCCAGGTAGTAATACAATTTTACGAGGAACGACTCACCTGGCATACACCATCCGCTGATGATGATAAAAATAACTCTGCCAGTAAGGAGAATTCAGCTGCCGATTAAACGCTCCAATCTAATACAGTGAAGCGCAACTCCCAGACTAGTTTTATAAGATTCATTATAAGTGCAACATAGACTTGTTGTTACAAACAAAAACAGCAGTGACTCAACACTAGAATTTTCATTCTTTATATTTAATTTTTTTTTTTTTTTATTTTAATCGATTAAACTTATCTTAGATCAGATTTGGATCCTCTGCAATTTTTATTTAACAATTACAATTGGAATTTCTTTTAATTTTGTAATACCAGAATTTATAAGTTCGCGTTAGTAAAACATATTCGGGATATATAGAGACAGTAACGCTGTTTCAGCGTGTTTTTCCATTCATATGAAGAGATAACTAGATCTCCTATTATATGATGTCGCAAAATGGTGCTCTATGGAAATAAAATAAAGAACAAAAATAAGATCTTTTAGTTCATATGAATGGTTTTGTTTAAAGTTGCGTTTACACTTGCATCAAAATCCCAAGATTTCGATATTCACCACTCTGAAAAAACAATGAGGGAAAGCATATAAATATTCAATTTTGCATAAAGCAAGAAGTTAGCTCTATAAATAGATTCTCTAAAAAATTAACGTCTATAAACTTTTCTTCATTGTTTTTTCACAGTGGTGGATATCGAAATCTCGAGATTTCAATGCAATTGTAAAAGCATCTTTACCGTTCAAAATAATTTTTAGTATATGATATGGCTAATTATGTTGCCAGCATAGATAAGCATACCGATTAACTTCATAATGAACAAATAAAGCTCCCGCAAAACGATATATCCGAAGCTAATGCTCAAATTTAAATAAAAATTTACACTGTGAGATCTGGTATTTTTATTGAGTTAAATTAATAACAATGTAAATTTAGTTGCTTTTATGTTTTTTTTTTAATTTCTTATTTTAAAAAACACATTTGGACGTAAAATTGAATTTTCGCAAATATAAAAATAAATTTACATTTTATTATGTGTGTTTCCTCTTCGTCAATAAAATATTAACTAATTCAAAAATAAGAGTTATTTGTTATTGGTCGATATGATATTTTACAACAAGATGACATCGCTGAACGAGGAAGTTACACATTTTGGTTAATTGACTAACCAATATTTTACATTTAATAAGGATTGTGTCAAAACGATGTATAATGTCGTTTTGACAGAATCCTTTTAAAAAAGTTGGGAGAGTTAGAAACAAGATAATCATACGCTCTCACGCCAATCGGATATATTTTTCGGGGCGACTCGAGGATTTACTAGACCAATGGTTGCCATTCTAAGCAAACGAGGAAAAATGTACAAATGGTCCCCCCTTGAGGACCAAAACATTTTTTTTTTTTTTCAAATAATGCTATAATGGAAAACACGAATAACTTAGTGGGTTATTTTGTAAAACGCAACGCCTTGCGTTGCGTTGATTTGTGTGTAAATTGTTATTGTTACAAAAACAATTTGTATGTAAAACAACGCAACGCAAGGTGTTGCGTATTACAAAATAACCCCCTTAGTAAACAGACATTTTAGAATTTGACATTAAATAAGCATTTTTAATTTTGAGATTTTTTGTAGATTCTTGGATTCAACAACCTTTTTTGTGCAGGAAACCTGAGAGATTCTACATTTTTTCAAGAGATAATTCTCAAATTTTTTTTGTAATGAGCTTTTTTTGCAGAATTTATATGAAACTATTAACTATTTTTTTAGAATTTAGCGCCAGTTTTATTGTCAGAACAAATATAGATTTCAAACGAAATTACTTAAGATATATTTAAGAAAAGAATCGTGATTAGTTCTGACTATAAAACTTACCTTTTATTTTAAAGTGAATACTACAATTTTCTTCTTTTTTAAACTTAAGTGCACTACTTTTAAAACCTCTTAACAGACCTTAAATATTTTTTTAAATATAATGGTCTTAGGATGACCATCTCATCCGTAAGTAATGCCAGTAATGCTCAAGCTATCAGTTTCTTATTGCGGACAACTGAAGAGTTGGGGTGATGCCCACGAAATAATTGTATTGTCTATCATGTAAATGATCAACCTTTTTGAAACAACAAATAAAATGTAATATGACGATATCATATTAGAATTTGGACTTGAGGTAGAACAAAATTCTAACTAAATATATGGAAATTTCCTTTTATTTATGAAAAGTATATAAAAAAGTTTCATAAAGTATATGAAGCTTTTTCATCAATTTTAAGAATTTTTTTATTTATTTTGCTAAGAAAATTTCATTAGTTTAATGAAAAATAATACGTTATATAATAGAAAATTAGGAAATCTCATAATCTCCGATCGGTTACCTTAGCTTCTTTTTATAAAACTCATTACCGGGTAAGAATATAAGGTTTTATTGAGATTTGGATATTTGGCAACTTTTACCGCAGAACTCTCATCACATATCCGAATTTTAGTAAGATCGGAAAGAAACCATCGTTAGTTGTTTATATTCTTTAATATAAAGGTGTTGTTTCCACATTTTTCGTATGGGAAGCCTTTCAAATTTTAGGTCATTCTTCTTGTAAAATGATTTTCTTTATTCAAAAGTTGTAATAATTAGTGCCAGTTTCAGTTTCCAGGTTGATTTTTCTTATATATTTTTAAGTAAGAAATTTTGTTTTTCTTAAATATTTCTTCATAAGAAATTTTTAAGGATGCTAGCTCTGATTATAAAACTGCCCGTTAGGCACTGATTCTAAAGACTGCGTTCGATGAAATTAGTGCACGAATACATTCAAATAACTTTTGAACTAGTTGACATATACAAAAGAAAAAAACGTTTTATTAACAGATATCTTATTCATGTTTACATTTAATACCACTAATGTGTAACAAAATATTACACATTAGTGGTTTTTAATGAAAAATTTAATTTTTTCTGAAATTCCTCCCATTAAACTTTTAATAGTGTCTTCAGTGATTTTTTTGCTTGATGATAACTACCCAGCAAAAAAAAGAGATGCCGAAGCAGTAGAAAAAGCACTACAATTGATGATCTAGATGTACTTCTTTTTTAATATAAACAGTAATGATTTCAACATTGAGTTGTCATAGGAGAGGAGTACTCCCACTTCAACATTTTTTCAGTACTTTTTGAACGCGTGCAAAGGAAGCTCTTTTTCACCAATTAAAAGTTAAAAAAAAATTCTTTACAAAACAAAATATATTTTTTTTAATTTACAAAAGTTTTTTATTGCCGACACCGCACAGTGGTTTGAAACAAAAAAAATGGTAATAAATCTGTGTCTTCTAAACTATAAGTCCGATTGCATCAGTATGTATGAGATAATTGTTAAGGAGGACCCAGAGTTTCTGAATTTTAGATTCATGGTTACCCTGTGTTATCACAGGGTGACTTATTGGGCGTCAAAGTAGACCACCTCAAAAGTAAAATAGCTTTTGGACCGTGTAGCTCTCTCAATATGGTTGATTTTTTATATTTTGGAATAAGCTTGAAGAAACGAAGAGAAAACATGCTCACTTTACTATTATAACTGTTATGGGTTTTAAGTTATTTCATTTCAAAAATAAAGAAACTCATTTTTCTCTTCGACTTTTTTTTGGTTTTTGGCCGATTGTGAATTCGATATTATAACGATACTTTTTTGAAAAATACTTACATATAGGCAACAGTTTAAGAAATGAAACTGTGAAAACCCTTTTTAAGTATCTCGGACCATTTAGTGTTGAGAAGTTTCCAAAGTCAAACATTTTTCTTTAGTAGGTTTGAGGTTAAGAAGAAGAATAAACCTTCCTCAAAAGTTATAAACACATTCAATTTGCAAATCAGACTAGATCTAGTTTCTGCCTTTTTATGGACAGGCTTCATCAGTGATCTTCCATTAAATTGTATTATTGTTTATATTTTTATTGTCAGATTGTCTCTATATGAATAATTTCAGAAGTGATCAAACAGAGATATACAAACATTCTACCTCAGATTTTCTCTGTTTATCTTCTTATTTCCTCCGTGTTACCTTTTCACAAATATTGCCACATTGATGTATGGTTTGTACGTACAAGTGCAGGCAATTTGTGTATATTGGAGACGGACAGCCAACAGGGCATTTTTATTTTTTATAGTAAAGTGTTGTTTTTTCAAAAGCGTCGTATAGACCAAATACTATTAATATTGTCATTAATATGTATTTTATTAATTCTAATTTAGTAGGTTTGAGGTTAAAAAGAAGAATAAACCTTCCTCAAAAGTTATAAACACATTAAATTTGCAAATCAGACTAGATCTAGTTTCTGCCTTTTTCCATTAAATTGTATTGTTTATATTTTTTTTTTCGCTGATCGCTGATTTTGCGCAAAATATCCTGAGAGTAAATAATCAATCATTAGTTATTTATATTATACTTTATAATATGCACCTGTAAAATATTTGTCTCATGTTAAAAAATGTTTTTTTTTACTTGGGGTGTATGTTTTGGATGCAATAATTATACCTGTTACCAATATTTTTTATACACGTTTAATTCATCAATGGAAAGGGAAACATGTCTAATTTATTGTAGTGTTAATTTTTTAGTTACATTCAAAAAAACCTTAAACACTTGTGGGAAAAATCTACGAAAAAACTAAAAAACAAAGTGAATGTTTGCACAATATTTGCATGTGGTTCTATTTTTTGACCTGAGGTGTGTGTTTTAAACAGGGCTGGAAAGAAAGCTCGGAGCGAGCCAAAAATATATACATTTTTTAAAAAGCTCGGAAGCCAAAATTAAAAGAGCTGAGCTACAATAAGTTACTTATTATAAAAAACAAAAACGGTAACTTTGTTACACTATATCCAGCAGTATCATAGTCCCTAGATTTTGAATTTTAGAAACCCACACGTAAAAAATTACAAAATAATGGCGGAATGTGCAAATATGCTTTGTGGTTAAAAAAATGCAATTTTTCTTTTTTGCAACAAACCACCAAACTTTGTTGTATGAAATGGGAGTTAACGTCCCCAGATTACAAATTAAAAAAAAAAACGCACTTAAAAAATTGCAAAATTATGGTGGAACGCGAAAAAAGACTTTATGGTAGAAAAAGTTAATTAAAACACTGAATCAGCGATTAACATTCTGCAAACGAATACAATGATGGAAAAATTTTTTTGAAGGAAAATTTTTACATCAGTATGTTTGTTTGCAGAATGAAAATCGCTGATTAAGTTTTTTAATTCAATTGTTGTACCATAAAATGTTTTTTCGCGTTACGCGATTATTTTGCAATTTTTTAAGTGTGGTTTTTTAAAATTTATAATCTAGGGACTATAATACCCAATTCATAGAACAAAGTTCTGTGATTAATTGAAAAACGAAATCGCGAAAAAAGCCGCGGAAAAAAAATTTACAAAAAGGAAAATTCTTACATCAGTATGTTTGTTTGCAGAATAAAAATCGCTGATTAAGTTTTTTAATTAAAATTTTGTACCATAAAGTCTTTTTTCGCGTTCCGCGATTATTTTGCAATTTTTTTAGTGTGGTTTTTTAAAATTTATAATCTGGGACTATAATACCCAATTCATAGAACAAAGTTCGGTGATAATTTGAAAAAAGAAATCGCGAAAAAAGTCGCTGAAAAAAATTTACAAAAGGAAAGGTCTTACATCAGTATGTTTGTTTGCAGAATGAAAATCGCTGATTAAGTTTTTAATTAAATTTTTGTACCATAAAGACTTTTTTCGCGTTCCGCGATTATTTTGCAATTTTTTAAGTGCGGTTTTTTAAAATTTATTTAGGGACTATAACACCCATTTCATAGAACAAAGTTCGGTGGCTAGTTGAAAAAAAGCAATCTATCCATCCCCCTTTTTTATACCCTCCATCCCACTGTGCAGGAGGGTATATATCATTTTGTCATTCCGTTTGTAACTCATCGAAAAAAAAATCTGGGACATAAAAAAAATATATATTCCTGATCGTTATCAATAGCGAAACCGATATAGCCGTGTCCGTCTGTCTGTCTGTTGAAATCACGATCACGCTCAAAATAGTTGTGCTAGGATGTTAGTTTTTAGTCAAAATTTTGGTCCAATTTCTTAAGCAGTTTGCTATTGGAAATGGGCATATTTGGTCCAGACGTTTAAAAGTTATGAAAGAAAATGTAGAAGCACCTCTAGAATTTTCCATATTAACATGAAAAATATATTAACTGTGTGTTGTTGTTTTTACTGAATAAGAAAAAAATACATACATACACACCCAGACCTTGAAAGAGATAATTCTTTTTTTGAATTTATATGCATAAAATTGGATTCATTTTATAAATTACTGAATAATTCATAATGCCTTTAAATCAATGATTGGACATTGAATAAAGTGAGATAAGATTTGTACCTATTTGTGTTGATTCAATTTTGATTCGATTGAATAATTTGGACGTATGTTGGCTTTAGAGGCATCTCACCGATTGATTCTAAATTTTTACTACTGATATAACTCTCTTTTGGGGGCCCGAAGAAATTTTTTTTTTACCGAAAAGCCTGTATGGGGAGTTACTTCGGTTTAAAGTTTAAAAATTAACTTAACTATATTTTCTTCATTTATGATAGGGTTGGAACAATATGTACACCATTGGAAAGGTAATAAAAATATCTTTAGGATAGCATTTTTTTGTTGACCCATTATGATTCGGCGTAGGAATTTTAATTTTTTTGTTTTTTTAATGTTTTTATTCCATAAAAATCCTATATAAGAACAAAAATTGTGCTTATTAGAATGTTATCAAGACGAAAAGCTTTTATTTGATATATAGATAGGCTTGACTTCTAAAATCTTCGGTGTTTGAAGTGATAAAATTTTAACTACATCTTAAAAGTTTTTAATCTTGAGAATATATTAATAAGTAAAAAATTATGTGGTAGTATACGGTGGTTTTTATAAAAACGGTTTATTTTAAAAAATCTTAAAAATAAATCTCATTCGCCGGTAATGGGTAAACAAACAAAAAAAAAATGTCGTCCATAAGATATTTTTACTATCTTTCAATGATATATATATATTGTTCCAATCTGACTATAAATGACTTAGATATATGTAGCTAAGTACATTTCCAAACTTTTCACAGAAATAAACTCCCTACAGAGGTCTTTCCGCGGATTTTTTTTAACAGCTTGAAAAGTACTACATCGGGATAAAAAAAATTCACTGGGATCAACTTATTGCAAAATTGAGATTTAAAATACGAATTAAGGAATTATACTTTTAAAGGTCTGCGCACATCTATATAAATAACATAAGCAGTGTTGCCACTTTATGGGTAGGGCATGGATGACAGCAATTATTAAATTGTTTAGTTTTTCACTTAAATTTCAATTCAAATGAATGAATTGAGAAAGTTATCAAATTTGTAAATAAAAAAATATATTATACATAAAAAAAGAATTTAAATCATAAACTAGCCAATAGATAGTGGGTCTATGAATACAACTTAGCAATTACTTCAAAGCATTGTTGGTAGCAGAAACGGTGCGATTATCGGTGAGGGTAAGTAACGCTATCATAGATTATTTCGGTTACAGTATGTTAAGGATAATTGTATTTCGATAACGGTATTTTAAGGTTAACTGTATTGCAATTATTTCGATAATGGTATTTTAAGATAAGCGGTATTCAGTTATTTCGGTGCATTCCGCAAATTTTTTTTTATGAAAAAACAAAGTAAAGTAAAATAAATTTATTAACAAAGTGTATGTAAAATTCACGATTACGACGTGGAATTACAAAAATTTTAAACTAAAAAATAATGGTGTTGTAAGGATAATGGGATAATGGTATTTGATTAATTTCGGTACTGGTATTTTAAATGTATCGATATTTGAATCCATAACAGTATTTTAGCGATAGAGCCTACCAACCCTGCCTCAATGTATGTAATTACTTTTGGCTTATGAATGATTTAACATCTAATTGTTAAGTTTGCATAAAAATTCCAATATCTATTTTTTATTCATACGAGTTAATGAATTGATTCACAGCGACTGATCATCCACGAATTAAACCGATACATCAGGAAAGTGTATTAATCTATACATGCTTTGAAATTCTTTCGTTATACAAATAAGCTATTAACGTACATAAAAAAATCGTTACCAAGTAATTAAGCAAATTTCAACTAACAAAGTTTTATCGAATAATTTATTATATTGTGTATGCCACAAAAACATTATTTTAGTTGAAGTGCTCCCAATTGCTTGCCAAAGATTTTTTTGTGTGTATTTAAAAACGCAAATAAAACTTGATTTTTGAAAGACTCTAAAATAAGATTATTTTTAAATCGTTTACATGTGATCATAACTGACTCTTATTTACAAGCTTTTTAAGTGTTTTGTTCTAAAGTTAATTTTTTCTCTAAATTTTATGAAGATTCATATAAGACTCAAAAGTTCATCATAAATGCTGCATATTTAAGGAACTTTTCTTTGTAATAATATAACGCCCAGAACCATGGGACAATTGAAATGGCCAAATCACTTTTTTTTTAAGTTTACTGATGAGGTTATTACCTTTTTTCGGAGTTCAAATTGTAATATGTTAATTGAAGTCATTTATAATTTCATATTTTTTGGGTAATTTTATCTACACTTTTGGGAATTTTGAATCTTGCTTGTGGCAGCACTGAGATTAAACAAGATTAAACTGAAATATTTACTTGTAGTGGGGGAAAAAATCATACACATTTGTTGCACAGTGGATTGACCGAATACAAAATGGGCAATAATTCATACTTGTTTGTACTTAGTAGAATCCCCGAATAAAAACACCAGGATGGAGGGTATCTAAAGACTCGGCACAGCCGAATTTAATCTTTGGTTTGTATAAGTTCCCAGTCACCTGGGGACTTATACAAACCATCGAGCGGGCTTTAGCCCGCTCGTTTTGTAAACAAATGCTTTTTTTTTACTCAATTGTTCGTAGTTTTTAAGGCATTAGTGCGATTTCATTAGCATTAGTATTACAAATTCTAATGCCAGAAAATTTCAGTACCATTAAATGGTAATGAAATTTTTTTGCCATTAGCATTAGTCAACTAATAATAATGAAATTTCAATGCCAATGAAAAAATCCCAAGTATGGTCTATGCCAGAGAAACAAGCCAGCCGCCGTAAGCCGTTTAAGCCGCCGCCGCCGGTCATTTTTGCTTCAGCCGCCGCCGCCGATTTTTTTTCGGCTCATTTCGGCTGGAAGTATCAATTTTCCAAAATAAAAAAATTAAAAGCAAATGTCATTTTTTAAACAAATTTTCTACTTCATCATTTTCTGAACCATCAAGAGTATTTTTTTTTAGTTCAAAAGAAATAAAAGAACCACCCAGCCAGAAATTGATGATGGTACAAAAAACTAAGTACTCTCAAAGCATTGTTTATACCAAAAATAACACGTTTTGAGAACGTTTGGAAAATACCATATTTAAAATGCTTTGATAACGATTTTTAACAAATTTTACAACTGTTGATTAAAAGAAAGATTTTATGTGTTTTAGTACTAAGAATTATTTTTATTACTTTTGTAATATTTTGTTGCAATTATTTATGTAAAAGGGAAATAGCAATTGATTCGTTATAAAATGTTGTAAGAATGCATTTAGCTTCCATCATATGTATACCTATTTCAGTGTTGTTATACCCTACACCACTATGTGGTCAGGGTATTATAAGTTTGTGCTGATGTTTGTAACACCAAAAAATATTGGTCGTAGACCCACCTTATAGTATACCGATCGGTTCAGAATTTTTTTTTATTTCGATTTAACGATGTCCGTCCGTCCGTCTGTCTGTCTGTCCATGCAATCTTGTGCGCACTCTACAGGTCGCACCTATTAAGATATTTTGATGAAATTTGGTACGCAGACCTATGTTGGCCCAAGGACGAACAAGTTTGATTTTTTTGAACATCGGTCCATGTTTAGACCTAGTGCCCATATAAGGGTCCTACCAAAATTATACTGTTTATATGCTGCAGGTCGTAAATATTAAGATATTTTGATGAAATTTGGTACACAGACCTATATTGGCCCAATAATGCAGCCTATTGATTTTGGTGAACATCGGTCCATGTTTAGACCTAGTGCCCATATAAGCGTCCTACCAAAATTATACTGTTTATACGCTGCAGGTCGTAAATATTAAGATATTTTGACGAAATTTGGTACACAGACCTATATTGGCCCAATAACGCAGCCTATTGATTTTGGTGAACATCGGTCCATGTTTAGACCTAGTGCCCATATAAGGGTCCTACCAAAATTATACTGTTTATATGCTGCAGGTCGTAAATATTAAGATATTTTGATGAAATTTGGTACACAGACCTATATTGGCCCAATAATGTAGCCTATTGATTTTGGTGAACATCGGTCCATGTTTAGACCTAGTGCCCATATAAGGGTCCTATCAAAATTATACTGTTTATACGCTGCAGGTCGTAAATATTAAGATATTTTGATGAAATTTGGTACACAGACCTACATTGGGCCAATAACGCAGCCTATTGATTTTGGTAAACATCGGTCCATGTTTAGACCTAGTGCCCATATAAGGGTCCTACCAAAATTATAATGTTTATACGCTGCAGGTCGCAAATATTACGATATTTTGATGAAATTTGGTACATAGACCTATGTTGGCCCAAGGACGAAGCCTATTGATTTTGGTGAACATCGGTCCATGTTTAGAACTAGTGCCCATATAAGGGTCCCCCCAAAATTGGCTTGGTTACAAACTGCAGGTCGCAAATACAAATTACACAGTGTTACAAAATAAAATAAAAATATATATATACTTTTCAAATGACCAAGTTTAGATTGTAGGCAGAGCTTCGAAAGAATTAATTCAATTTTAGCTTAATTCGCACAAAACCGAATTCAGCTTTAGAAATTGAATATATATCATACCATCAAACCATTCCTTTATAATTAATTCATATGTTTCATTCCCAAATTTTAATATTAAATAGAATGCATTCTTATGTTGAATACATTCCTTATAGAATTACAATCAATTTAAATAATTCATTTTTTCATTAATTCTAATCTTTTACAAAATGTCTTATCAAATTTGTCATTTTATTCAATCAGTAAAATATCTAAGGTATGAATATACTAATGATTCTGACAACACTTTAGTTTATAATTACAAATTAAATAAAAATGTGGCTTATTTTAGGGATTTAATATTGATATCATATACAAAACCCATAAAAATAATTAAAAACTCAACATTTGTTTTAATCTTTTACAAACCGAATGAAACGTGAAAGATCATTATAAAAATAATGAATTCATGAAAGAATTCATTCATTATGCATGAAAATTAAAAGAATGAAGTGAATGAATTCATAAGGAATAGTATAAACGAATGATACATTAGTAAATTTTAGTTAAAATTCCAAAAGTGAATTAAAGAATTAATTCATTCGAATTTATGGTCCTAGGTTTGTTTAAGTAGATCACATCACATTTTTAAGAAATTTCAGTACACCTGAAATTATTATCAAAAGACACATTTTTAAGACATTGCGGACGAAAAAAATGTTAAGTTACTTCTCGGTCGACTTATAAAATTGGGGAGATATTTACAATAATCGACGCTGTTCTGAGTTCCGAATCCACAAAAAAATTCCGTGATCCACGTCGGAGTTATTTTTTTCGTTTTATTTCGTGTAGAAAAAGCTTGATGATAGTGAAACGAATATATATTTTTTAACGACAATTATTATATAATAATTTATTTTAAAATTAGTCTATGAATATTAAAATTTGGTAGAAACAACAAATTTTCGAAATTTTTAATTCTATGTGATTTTACAAATCAACTCTAATTAAAAAGTTTCGGAACTAAGAACAGGGGTGATAGTGTCATTGTGGGTGAAATTCAGCAATTTTTCAACCGATTTTGAATCTTGTAACGTTTTTGGAAAGACAAAAAATTTAGCTTTCCAAATATATATAGAATTATTTATTTGTAACTGTTACTGTAACTGTTAAATATGTTAACAGTTTTTTTTTAAATATTAGTATTAATTCTTTTTTTTAATTTGTATACTTTGACGGCTTTTTTACAGTATTAAACAATTCTTTACTATTGTAATTTATTCTGAAAGTGGGTTTAGTTCTTAGTAAAATCAGATTCTTTTGTTTGAATTAATTGAAAATAGAAGAAGTTATCGTAATTTTTCTAAACATTTAATTCCAGCTATTATAAGACAACTCGATGTTCTTGTTTGCACACTCATTAAGGCTAATATTTTAAATTTTCTTATATATACAAAGATTCCATGTTTATAAAAAAATGTATAACTTTGACAATTTTAAAGCGATTAAAGTAGAACTTCATTTTACCCTGAATTAAGAATAAATTAGATAAAAATTAGTTTTTTAAACAAAATATTGCAAATAAAATCCGTCAAAATCAAACAAAATAAGAAAAAATTAAGAAAATCAGTTTTATTTGAAAATATTTCCACACAATTTTGTTGAATATATAAACATATGTATATATTTTGAAAGCCCAACTATATCTCCTTGTAGCTCCGTTCAAAAACTAAAAATCCTAAATTTTTAATTTTTATCGATGAATTTAACTTAAAATTATTTTTTATTTGATAATTCCAAATTTTTTGTACAATTTTCTACTGCTATATTTTGGAAAAAACCTTAAACATCTTTAAATTACGTGTATAATGTTCTATCAAGCCGATCAAGCCGCCGCCGATTATTTGGTTGCGCCGCCGCCGCCGATTTTTATCCGGCTCAACCTTAATCGCCGCCGCCGCCGCCGATTTTTTGCTTGCGCCGCCGCCGCCGATTATTTTGATCGGCTTGTTTCCCTGGTCTATGCACAATAAAATTAATATAAACATGTAACATGTAGTGCGCCAATAAATTGTCGAATGAACGACACTGTTCACGAATCACTGTTCAGACACAGCTCATGACAAAAAAAGAACAATAACAAAAAAGAACGACTGAACGATTTGAACGAACTAGTTCAATGAATTTTATTGAACGATATGACCGAGTCACCAAAAAGAACGATTAAGCCCAACTCTAATACTGATGCAATCGGACTTATAGTTTAGAAGATACAGATTTATTACCACTTTTTTTTGTTTCAAACCACTGTGCACAGGGGATCGAACTTGCGACCTCACGATTGCTTGTCTAGCGCTCTACCGCTGAGCTATTCTTTGATATGAAAGTTGACTGGCATAAAAACACCACTTTGTTAATGCGAGATATTGTTCCTTATTCTCTTCAATAAAAGTACTTATTAAACAAGTGTAAAAGGTGCACTCCAATCCAATATTGGTTTCAGTACTATTTTTACATGTTCATAAAAATCAATTTCTGACCATTTTCTTTATATAGACATATTTTTAAAAATTAAAAAATATTGAATTTAAACAAATTATAAATATTAAAAAAAAATTAATAGAATAAAAAAAATTTTTTTAAAAAATAAAAAAAATATTGGTCCCGCCGGGAATCGAACCCGGGACCAGAGAAACAAGCCGATCAAAATAATCGGCGGCGGCGGCGCATGCAAAAAATCGGCGGCGGCGGCGGCGATTAAGGCTGAGCCGGAAAAAATCGGCGGCGGCGGCGCAACCAAATAATCGGCGGCGGCTTGATCGGCTTGATAGAACATTATACACGTAATTTAAAGATGTGTAAGGTTTTTTCCAAAATATAGCAGTAGAAAATTGTACAAAAAAATTTGGAATTATCAAATAAAAAATAATTTTAAGTTAAATTCATCGATAAAAATTACAAATTTATGATTTTTAGTATTTGAACGGACCTAGAAGGTGAGATAGTTGGGCTTTCCAAATATATACATATGCTTATATATTCAACAAAATTGTGTGGAAATATTTTCAAATAAAACTGATTTTCTTAATTTTTTCTTATTTTGTTTAATTTTGACGGCTTTTAATTACAATATTTTGTTAAAAAATTTGTTATTCTTAATTCAGAGTAAAATGAAGTTCTACTTTAATCGCTTTAAAATTGTCAAAGTTATACATTTATTTATAAACATGGAATCTCTGCATTTATAAGAAAATTGAAAAAGTTAACCTTAATGAGTGTGCAAACAAGAACATCGAGATGTCTTATAATAGCTGAAATTAAATGTTTAGAAAAATTACGATAACTTTTTCAATTTTCAATTAATTTAAAAAAAAGAATCTGATTTTACTAAAAACTAAACCCACTTTCAGAATAAATTACAATAGTAAAGAATTTTTTAATACTGTAAAAAAGCCGTCAATATTTTTTAAAAAAAACTTTCAACATATTTCAGTTACAAATAAATAATTCTATATACATATATTTGGAAAGCTAATTTTTTTGTCTTTCCAAAAACGTTCCAATATTCAAAATCGGTTGAAAAATTGCTGAATTTAAAATTGTTAAGTGCTTGAAGTCGCTCAAAAACAGAGTTTTGACACTATAACCCCTGTTCTGAATTCCGAAACTTTTTAATTAGAGTAGTTTTGTAAAATCACACAAAATTCAAAATGTCGGAAATTGACTGTTTCGAACAAATTTTAGCATATTGAAAAATTTTAAAATAAATTTTAACATATCAATTTTTGCAACAAAATATTCCTTTTACTTTCACCAAGATTTTTCAACACGAAATAAAACGAAGAAAATAATTCGGATGTGGATCACAGAAGAGCAAAAAAATTCGGAATGTTTCACTTTAGAATTTTTTTATGTGGATTCGGAACTTAGAAATAAACATACTCTATTTTCACTCAAAATTAAATGTGTTTTTAGAATAAACTACAAAAAAATATGGTTCGAAAAAAATTATGCTCGAAAAGATGTCAAAGTTGAAAAACTTAAAAGAAAAGTAAAAACATTCAGATATTCACCCCTGTTCTAATTCCCGAACCTTTTTAATTAGAGTTGATTTGTAAAATCACACGGAATTAAAAATTTCGAAAATTTGCTGTTCCTACCAAATTTTAATATTCATAGACTAATTTTAAAATAAATTATTATATAATAATTGTTGTTAAAAAATATATATTCATTTCACTATCATCAAGCTTTTTCTACACGAAATAAAACGAAAAAAAATAACTCGGATGTGGATCACGGAACAGCAAAAAATCCGTAATGTTTCACTTTAGAATTTTTTTGTGGATTCGGAACTCAGAATAGCGTCGATTATTGTAAATATCTCCCCAATTTTATAAGTCGGCCGAGAAATAACTTAACATTTTCTTCGTCCGCAATGTCTTAAAAATGTGTCTTTTGATAATAATTTTAGGTTTACTGAAATTTCTGAAAAATGTGATGTGATCTACTTAACCAAACCTACGAATAAATTAATTCTTTAATTCACTTTTGGATTTTTAATTAAAATTTACTAATATATCATTCGTTTATGCCATTCCTTATGAATTCATTCACTGGCATCATTCTTTTAATTTTTATGCATAGTGAATGAATTCTTTAATGAATTCATTATTTTTATAATTATCTTTCACCTTTTATTCGGTTTTTAAAATATTAAAACAAATGTTTGCGTCTTTAAATTTTGGTTAATTACCTTCATTATTTTTATTATTTGATATCAATATTAAATCCCTAAAATAAGCCACATTTTTATTTAATTTGTAATTATAAACTAAAGTGTTATCAGAATCATTGGTATATTCATACCTTAGTCTTTTATGGATTGAATAAAATTACTTGATTGATAAGCCATTTTGTAAAAGATTAGAATTAATGAAAAAAAAAAAAATAGGAAAATTCTGTGATACTAGTCGTTAGGTTAAACTGTGATTTATTTAGGTTGTAATTATTTATTTAAAGTTTTTATTAAATTGCGTGTTGTGATGTCCAATTTTTATTCAATTTTAAATAAAATATTTGACAATGTAAATAAGAAAATCAAATTAATAAAATTCGCACTCCAGAAGAAGTTGAAATACCGTCAACGAAACGTCGAGTGAAAAGGATGAAATAATTTGATTTTTATTTCATTTTAACATTTAATTGACCATAATTAGCCCGTGGATAGAAAATTCTATAAATAAAGTATTGGTCACAAAATAAACTCGAAGGAATTAATTATTTAAATTGATTGTAATTCTATAAGGAATGTATTCAACATAAGAATGCATTCTATTTAATATTAAACTTTGTAAATGAAAATTATGAATTAATTATAAAGGAATGGTTTGATGGAATGATATATATTCAATTTCTAAAGCTGAATTCGGTTTTGTGCGAATTAAGCTAAAATTGCATATCCTAATTTCAGCGAAATATGTCAGAAGTTTTCAAGCAAAACTTCCAACTTAAGAAATATTTATGATAAAAATCCTTCTTAGCTCTGACTATAAAACTGGTTCTTTTATTTCTTTTGAACTAAAAAAAATACTCTTGATGGTTCAGGAAATGATGAAGTAGAAAATTTGTTTTAAAAATGACATTTGTTTTTAATTTTTTTATTTTGGAAAATTGATACTTCCAGCCGAAATGAGCCGAAAAAAATCGGCGGCGGCGGCTGAGGCAAAAATGACCGGCGGCGGCGGCTTAAACGGCTCACGGCGGCTGGCTTGTTTCTCTGCCCGGGACCCTCTGTTTGGAAATGCCAAATGATACCAAAATCGCTTTTTACGATCACTTTTAGAGCAATTACTCTTTAGAAGCAATACTTAAGTGATTTTTTGGATGTAGTTCAGAAGTAATTCTAAAAAAAGCTGTAAAGATGTAATAACGGATACTTGGGAAGCAATGAAAGAAGTGATTTTTTGAAGTTGTTCAGAAGTAACTCTAAAAAAGCTGTAAAAATGTAATAAGGGATACTTGGGAAGCAATGAAAGAAGTGAATTTTTGAAGTTGCTCAGAATAACTTCTAAAAAAGCAGTAAAAATCAAGGTTGGCAACCGAAACGAATAACGGTATAGGTATCGGTATTGGTGTCGATTTTTTATTTGTTTCGGTATCGGTAACGGTATTTTAATCATATCGGTATCGGTATAACCGATACCGAAACATTAATACCGGTATATACCGGTATTATTGAAAAAATTTACAAAAATATAAAAAAACGTTCTTAATTATAAAAAACTCAATTTTATTAAATTTTTATAAAGGATAACTATAGTTTTTGGAAATGTTTTTATAATATGAACAAAAAACAATAAGTTATTAAAAATTTAATGTTTGTGTTTTATTTTTTAAACACAAAGATTTTTTAAATCTATTAGGAACACAAGTTGATTCACTACAAATATTTTATATTTGTATTGAGATCATATAATAAAATAAAAAAAATAAGTTTATAAAATTAATAAAAGGATTCTTTAAAAGAAACTGTAAATTCAATTAAAGGTTTAAGAAACCAGTTTATATATTAAATTTTATTTACAAATTTGTAAATTTGTGGCCCTTTGTTCCTAGTGGAACCATTGGACATAATATATACATATATATAAATTTGTCACAAGTTATGCGGCCTATAGACTACTCAAGTTACTTGCACAATAATGAGTTTGTGCAGGTCAGTTGAACAGTGTGTGGCCTGGTTTGTGTACTTGTACAAGTATATTTTTAGACTTGAGTAAAAATCAAAACGATTTTGATTTTTACGCAATATTTTAGAACTTGTGCAAGTCATTTGCGAGGTGTATGCTGAAATTAGCACAGTTCAGCAGTAATTTTTGAAGAGTGAACATCATAAATACGGATAAAAAAATTAAAGGTATCAATAAACGTAAAGTAAAAAATGTTAATATAAATTTATTGTCATCACCAACGAATTTCTGGTATTTTGGCCTGCGCAAAGTGTAAAATAAAGCTTTTAAGGACTAATATTTCCTCATAGCAATAACAATCCGCTACATGTTTCTGCTGCTATGTGTAAATTAATTAAAATGAATATTGCACAGTTTACTTGAGTGGTGTGTGGCGAGTAAGGTGACTTGAACAAACTCGTTATTGTGCAAGTGACTTGTATAGTCTATTTGCCGCATTAGAGAATATTTATGAAGTTAAATAAATTAAAAACAATGTTGCCAATGCAAACTAAAGGCTGATAACCGCACTTTGAATTTGTAACACGATTTTCTATTAACAATGAATAAAAAAGTTTAATTGTTTAATAATTTTGGAAATTTTATATTAAAAAAATTAGTATTTTTGCTGAAAACGTGAAAAAAACAATTTTTTTTTAAAACCGATTCCATACCGGTACGACACCGGTATTAAGGGAAAAGGTTTTTGAATACCGGTATTTTTTGAAATCAAGAACTTCGGTATTGGTATCGGTTGTCAATTTGAAAGGGTTTTGAAACGGATAACGGTATTATAACGGTATCGGTTGCCAACCTTGGTAAAAATACACTAACACGCAGAGAAAAGATATGGTTGCAATATGATCACAGCTACCAAACTATGGTCACTACTGCCATACATGGTTGTTGCAATCAAATTATTAATGTATGTCATGTCCGCCCTTTAGAGGGTTAACTCGCAGCATTTTAGAGAACAAGCATACTAAAGAATGCAACTCTAAACTGCAGTAAATGGCAACCTGTCAGGGAAAAAGGCGGAAGTTGGGAAAGAATAAAAAAAAAAAAAAGTTCTTTCCTTTTTGACCTGAATCCGAGGATCGTCGACAAGTGGCTTGCGGAGCGAAATATAAATGAAAGGAAAAAAAGAAAGGAAAGAACATTTATACGAAAAGTAAAAGTGTTTGTGAACTTTTTCGTACAAAGATTGAGGAGGGAAAATATATACACAATCTGAACAAAAGAATAAACTAAAATTGAAACCTAAAGACAAAGAAAAACCAGAGGTTAGACAAAGATAAAACATGAAAATAAAGATAAAATTAAACAAAAATTAAAAATAAGCAACACAACACAATTTGAAAAAAAATAAATTTATTAAGATTATAAATAAAACAATAAGAATTAAAGAATTTAAATTAAACCATCTCATAAAGCCACCTCTGTCAGACGCAACGCGGGAAGATCAGCCATCCTTCTGCTGCAGCTACACCGCCAAGCCTGGGGTGTACAGGTATTCCAAGGTTTCCGGACATATTTATAGTTTTTTCCACCTGACAGACCCGACGGACTGGACACCACTCTGAGAAGAGAAAGATAAAATAAAAATATTTATGCATTTGTTTAAAATATAAAAAAAAAGGATATTGCGTTTGGTAGAAAAATAAAATCCTAGGTAGGGAAAACATTTTAGACACCGAAGATTTCGACGCGCTTAATTCAGTCCCTTTTAGCGATTTTTAGGAAAAGGTGCGCGACGCATCCATAGGGTTGAGCTCAGGCCTAGGGAGTATAAATGTCCGGGTAGTTTGTCTCATAAAACTTGAAATGTTTCCCCTAAACTAAGATAAATATATAAAAAAAAAGCTAGAGAAAAAAAAAACGAAAGTATATGTATTTTATTTAAAATTTTGTTCGTACGGTTAAACACCTACAACGGACCATAAACGGACGGACAAACCTTGAGGAATCCTCCTAATCATCATATGTGCGCTTCACCTTAGAGGATCGAGTTTGGCTGTTTTTTTTTCATTTGCAAGCAAGAAAAATTGCCAGTAGATAATTGAATGGCAGGTTTATTTGGTTTTTTTCCATACCATTTTTTTTTTGTATAAATGAGAATTTGAGTGTCATTTTAAATCTCTAAAATTAAAACTTAAAATCCAAAATTTTTTTTGTTTCGTTTTTTTTCAAGCCTTGAATTGAATTAAAAATTAAAATTGTTCGAAAGTAAATTTTGTAAATTAAATATTTAAAGATTAAAACAAAACATGAAATTTTTTATAAATTACTAAATAAACCCAAAGATTGTAAACTTTCAGAATGAAAATCCGCCATGTTATTTTTATTTAAAATTTATGCTTTAATTTGATAAGCATGGAATAGAATTTTACAAAAGGTAAGTGAGCTAAGGAAGACTGTAGTGTAGTTTTAGGGGCTTTCCAAAATTTTGACCGCGGATCGCCATGGAAGAGGGAGGGCAGGTCAGGCAGCAAATACCATCATGGCTGCCGGCCAAGATGGCGGCCATGTTGTGAGAAACCGAAGTGCAAGAGAGAGAAAGGAAATAGGAAAACAATAAGAATAGTTTTTTGTATCACCCTCAACCGGTTATGAAATATTCTTCTTTTATATTATTTCAGATTTTATTATTTTTTTTGCTCAGTGACTTGTGGCTATGGCATTGGTGAACCCCGCAACTCTACCGATTCTGGTCTGGCATCACCACCTTTTAGCGTTGCCAATGTCATATGCCACTGGGACGTTAGAGTCCCAAAGTTATTTGACAAAAATGGCGCCCGACAATGGGGGCCCGAAATCCGGGTACCTCTTTCATTAGTAGCTTTTTGAGATTTAATCCAACAGTCATTTTCTTCGGCGTAAGTCACGGTGATCTGGTCAATCACGGCAGGCATTTGTTTGTGACGTTGAAGGGATGACACCTGTTGGATAAAATCCAGGAAGGCTTGCCGTTAGTGTTTATTCAAGGGCATCTGTAAGACATGATACTGTGGAATGATGATTCAGGAGTATCATAAGCTACAATGTCCTGGAAGAAAAATTAACAGGCAAGAACCATTTCAGTTGATTAGTTTGCAATAGATCAAAGTTAAAATACTGTCCAACTCACTTCTTTGTGGGTTGATAAGTCGTAATGTCACACTCTTTGTAAGGGTGAACATCACCGTCGATCAGCTCTCAAAGGGAGATTTGGTTAGTTTAACTACCAGCCATGTACACGTTATTCTTGTTGTTTTTTGCGATTTCTGAAGAAAGATTAAAAAGTAACATTTTTAAAGTTGGTTTTTAAATTTTCAAATTCATTTTGGTTTTTCACGCATGTTCTCAGTTTTGGCCATATATTCCGACAGTCTTTCGAAGCTCACAACCGATTTTTCATGAAGGATTTTAAGTTTTAAACTTTATATTGATTTGTTTTAAATTCAGATATTTGGTAGTCGAGTATCTGGAAACCAAGCCTGTTAGAAGACAGTCTAAATTACGGAAAGTTTAGTTTTTTATGTTTATAGCTCAGCTCAAGGGTTTTAGACGTATTTTTCTTTTTACGGGTTTTTTAATTTTTAATACATTAAAATTTGATTTATTTCAAAAGTCAGAGGTTGAAAGTACAAGGGGTATTTGAGAGTTAAATATATGGAAAATTTATTTATCGAAAATAAGCTAATTTAGAATTTGGGAAATTTGCATTTGGAATCTGTTAAATCCTAAATATTAAATTCATAACGTGAAAGGGTCAAAAATAGTTGATCTGAGGTAATTAGTTTATATTTTAATTTTTTTTTTAATTTGTTGTTATTGGAATGCAAATCATTTCAAATACCAGTATCTAATATTCGAATATTTTAGTTGCAGGAGTGGTGAGTTGTAAGTTTAAATACTTGAAAACTCAAAGAAAATGTTTGGAAGTTAAGTTCACGTATTTGTGAATTTGAATTTCGTTTTTTTGTTTTACATATTTCGATCTCAATATTCAACATTGATGGAAATTTAATTTGCTTATGAAGGAATCTGATGTTAGAAACCTAGGAGAATTCGAAATATTTTTGATTATTAAATTTGAATAGTTACATCCCATCGTTAATTTCGATAATTTTCTTTTAGGAAACATAACATAGTATTTTAGGAGAATTTTATACAGGGTATGGTGAAAACCAGGCGTCAGAGAATGGTTAATAACGCTTCTACATCCTCCGGCGAAACTTCTGCTGTTGAACCGATTGCCCCGCAAGTGGCAACGGCAACAACATCCGCGGGCAATAGGCCGGTCATTAACAATCCCGTCAGCCCCAACTCGGCTCAAATGGACCCTCAGGGATCCAGTTTCAGAGGGGAGATAGTTGGAACCGACGACACAATTGAATCTCCAGCATTTAGTAGTCTGACGGCGCAGGGCATACGAGAAGAACATAGAGCCAATCATGCGCGTGGTCCACTAAGAGCTCCAGAGGTGGCGCCAGTCAACACTCAACCGATGGCCCCGCGATCAATTCCACCAAGAACGATAGAACAAAATATGGGGGACTCAGCACAAAGTATTGCCCCAGTAGAGTGGATACGCACAGTGGAAGAGCGCATGCGAGTGTTAGTGCCGCAGTTAGTAGCTGACAGTTTAAGATCACTTTCGAGGGCGTCCGAGAACAATGGCTCACAACAGAAACCGCCAACAGCTTTTCAGACAACGGCCGCAACATCTCAGCCACGGGAGTTACCACAAGCGTCAATACCTAATCAAACGACAGAGCCTAGAAACTACCGTGATCACCCATGGGTAGATAGTCAAACGCCACCTCATCAGGCTCATGGCAATGATTCTTACCAGCCGCACAGGAGTCATGACCGGAGTTATCATTCACCAGCTCCAAGGCGAAACCACGACTATGACAAGCCACGTCTTGAAAAGTGGAACATACGATTTGATGGTACCAGCAAGATGCCCGTCGCCGACTTTGTGTTCAGAGTGGAGTCTATGCAAACAGATCACAACTGCTCTGAGAGCGATTTACTCGCTAACTTTCACCATTTGCTAGAAGGGGAAGCTTTGAATTGGTACTGGTCGCAGCGGCAGCATACACCAATGACTGAATGGGCGGATTTACGGGACATGATTATTCGGCGTTTTAGGCGGTTCGAAAGTGATTTTGAAGTAATGCGTCAAATAATGGATAGACGTCAGCTTCCACAGGAGTCATTTGAGGATTTTTGTAATGCGGTACTCAAGCTGCACAATCAGCAAACCAGAAAGATGGCTGAGAATGATTTGGTTGAAATGATGAAGTCTAACCTTCGCCCCGCTATGGCCCAGCTCGTATTTCCCATCCGAATGTTCGGTTTGAATCATTTTCGGACGGAGTGCAGGAAAGCCGAAACTCTGCTTAGAAGCCAACGGCAGGCGTTCAGCCAACGCCCATACGTACCAAGAGTGAACGAGCTGGATTATGAGGAAGTAATCGAACCTGATATGGAAGTAAACGCCATAAATACGGCCAACACTGCAAGATACATATGCTGGAATTGCCGACAAAAAGGCCATAGTTTTATGGAATGCCCCGCTCCCACTCGTATGCTATTTTGCTACCGGTGCGGTTTGGACAATACTACGTGTCCAGAATGCCCGCGTTGTGCGGGAAACAAAAGGTCGGACACGTTCGGTGCCGGGGAGACGCGTCCGAAGCCAGCACCCCAGTGAAGAGGCAGGTTCAGAGTAGTAATTTTCTGGAGGATGTAAAAGAGGAGAATGTTATTAAAGTTCTTGTAAATAGTAAAGTTAGGATAAGCGAAAAGGCAGGAGAGTCTAGAGTTAGGGAAATTAAACCTTTGCATATTAGAGTTAGGGAGTATGAAGAGGCTAGAAAAAGGATTTTCGGAAAGACTAGAATTGAAAAAGCTCGGGAGAGGTTTAAAAAGCGAAGAGAACTTAGGCGTGAGATCGCGAACATCTCGTTGTACGAGGGCGATGATACCCGATTATATACCCGTATCTCTATCAACGGGGTAGAGATCGAGGGTCTTCTAGACAGCGGTGCGACGGTATCGGTTCTCGGAGAAGGCTGCGAGGACGTAGCGAGTAGAGCGGGTGTCGATGTGTACCGATTTTATTCGACGGTTCGCACGGCAGACGGTAGGCCCCATAAAGTTCAAGGTCGGTTTCGAGCCAAAATCAGGTTTAACCGGATGGAACACACAATAACATTTTATATGGTGCCGACCTTGAAAAGGGCGTTGTTCCTGGGCGTGGATTTTATGAAAGTATTTCGACTTATCGTTAACGTGGATAGCTTGACCACAAATGATATGCTTTGGAATGAGGAGATGGGCGAAAATCCATCGAATCCTTCAACGCATATCCTTTGTGATCAAGAAAGGAAACAGTTAGAGGCAGCCATAGCTGAGTATCCATCTTTTGTGGAAAAAGGACTGGGGAGGACGTTTATGGAGACACACACCATCGATACGCGCGACGCAGAGCCCGTAAAGCAGCGTCATTACCCGGTTTCACCGGCGGTTCAAAAGCTCATGTATGCGGAATTGGATAGGATGCTTGCTATGGGTGTAATTGAGCCTAGTTAAAGCCCCTGGAACAATCCAGTGACGTTGGTGCGCAAAGGAACCAAGAACAGGCTTTGTTTAGACGCACGAAAACTCAATTTACTCACAGTTAAGGATGCCTATCCTCTGCCGCATATTGAGGGTTTGCTCAGCCGGTTGGGTGACACGCATTTTATATCTAGTGTGGATCTGAAAGATGCCTTCTGGCAGATCCCATTAGATATAAAGAGCCGTGAAAAAACTGCTTTTACGCTGCCAGGGCGGCCACTGTACCATTTCACTGTGATGCCTTTTGGTCTGTGTAACGCAGCCCAAAGGTTATGCCGTTTAATGGACAAAGTGATTCCCTCCGAGCTACGGGATCGAGTGTTTGTCTACCTGGACGATCTTCTCATAGTTACTCCTGACTTCCACACGCACATCCATATACTTCAGCGGGTGGCCGAACTGCTTTCTAATGCCGGGTTAACGATAAATGTCGAAAAGTCGAAATTTTGTTTCAAGGAGCTTCGGTATCTTGGATATATTGTAGGGGAAGGCAAATTGAAGCCGGATCCTGAAAAGATATCCTCGATACTGGAGTTCTCGTATCCGAAAACGCCCAGACAAGTACGCGGATTTATGGGTACTACCGGCTGGTATCGTCGGTTTATTAAAGACTACGCTACGATTGCTACCCCGATTTTCGACACTTTGAAAAAAGCTAAAACGTTTAATTTTACCGATGAAGCGAAAAAAGCGTTTGATCAACTGAAGAAAGCACTTACCAGCAGTCCGGTGTTGCGTCATCCTGATTTTGCGAAACAGTTTTATGTTCAATGCGATGCTTCGGACGTTGGCATCGGCGCCGTGCTATTTCAAAAGGATGAAATTGAGGGCGAGCATCCTATCGCTTTTGTTTCGCAGAAACTAACACCAGCGCAGCGAAATTACTCGGTGACGGAGCGTGAGTGTCTGGCCGTTGTGATGGCAATAAAAAAATTTAGGCCATACATCGAGCTCATGCCATTCACAGTGATCACCGATCACTCCAGCCTGAAATGGCTTATGTCCAATAAAGAGCTCAGCGGTCGGTTAGCGCGATGGAGCCTTCTACTACAGTCCTATTCGTTCGACATAGAACATCGTCAAGGGAGCAAAAATGTAGTGCCAGACACTCTGTCGCGGTACAATATGGACGAAATTGCCGTCGTTGTGAATGATGCAATTGATTTAGAATCACCTGAATTTAAAAGCAGCGCGTACCTCGAACTCATCGCTGGTATTGAAGAAAATAAAAATAAATTACCAGATTTGCAAATAAAAGATAACATCATTTATAAACGTACCTTACCCTATACGGGAGACGAAACCACTGAAGATTTTGCATGGAAACTATGGGTTCCGGCCGGTTTAACCGAAAACTTGATAGCAAAAGCCCATCAGCCGCCAGTAACCAGTCATGGCGGTTTCCACAAAACTCTAAAGCGTTTGAGAGAATATTTTTATTGGCCACATATGATTATTCAGGTCCGGGAGTTTGTCCGTAATTGCGATACTTGCAAGGAAAGTAAACCCACCAATCAAGTATTAAGGCCACCGATGGGGGAGGAAGCTGTGCAAATAGTCCGTCCGTTTCAAAAAATTTATATAGACTTTTTAGGTCCATATGTCCGTTCAAAGTCAGGCAATATGTTTATTTTTATAGTGTTAGATCACTTTTCCAAATTCGTGTTGCTTAAGGCAATGGCAAAAGCTACCGCCAAAAATGTTATCCGCTTCCTAGTGTCAGAAGTTTTTCATAAATTCGGTGTGCCCGAAATAGTAGTGTCTGACAATGGTAGTCAATTTGTGTCCAAAGAGTTTGAGGAAGTGAATAAATCTTTCGGCGTTTATCATATGCGAACGGCAGTTTATTCGCCGCAGTCTAACGCGTCGGAAAGAGTCAACCAGTCGATTCTAGCAGGCATTAGATCATATCTAAAGGAAGATCAGAGAGACTGGGATAACCATCTCTCGGAAATCGAATGTGCTCTTAGGTCTTCAGTGCATTCATCGACTGGTGTGACTCCGTACTTCGCTTTATTTGGGTCGAATATGATCACACACGGTAGTGTTTATAAGCTCGCACGGAAACTCGAACTGCTGGAGGACACTGAGGTAAACATTTTACCGAAACCGCTTAAAAATGACGTCATAAGAAACAAAATCCGAGAAAATCTGAGCCAAAGCTATGCTCTTCGCGCAAAATTGTATAATAAGCGCGCACGTCAAGTAAGATTTCGAGATGGCCAAGAAGTTTTTCGTCGCAATTTTAACCTCAGTGATTCCAGCAAATTATATAACGCGAAAATGGGCAAAAAGTTTTTGAAATGTCGAGTCGTTCGGTCAATCGGTAAATGCTACTACGAACTAGAAGACCTGCAGGGAAAAATAATCGGGGTTTACCACGCTAAGGATATAAAACAATAAGGTCATTCGATTTTTTTTTATATCTAAACTTGGATTTTTGTATTTTAGATTCTGTTAATTCGCCTCTAGTTTTTCTTTTTATATTTCTGATTCCAGACGCAAAGTTTAAAGTTCCTTAATTTTACAATATACTCCCTGTAGTCGCCTCCTACGACAGTTTTATCTTTAAAAATCCTTCGAATTTTTCGTTTTTCTTTTTATTTCGATTTTTTTTAGTATTCCTTTCATATATTGGGGATACGGTTTTAGTTTTTAGGTAGGAAATGAATTTTTATTGAAACTATTTAGATAAATTATAATTAGTATTAACTAGGCTAAAATATAGATAGATTAGTAAATGAAATGGATACCTGAATTTCTAATTAATTTACAAGAAAAAAAAAAGAAAAAAAAAAATTCATTTTAGTTTGAGTTTATGGTTTTACCATTAATATTCAGAAATGGATTACCGAAGGATCGGACGGCCGGAGGCATGACTCATTGGTCCCATTGGTCATCGGTTGTATGAAATGAGAATCTAAAATGGTTATAGTGAGCAGTCCTTTGTTTTGGTCGGCCAATTAGCTAGCGTCTTCAGCACGCTACATTTGTATACTAGCATGAGCACCTTAGCAGCGGGGACCGTCCCAGAGAAACTATGACATTAGGCGACATAGACCCCGTTAGTCTGCAAGCACTGCATGACAAGCTGAAGCCGAAATTATCGCAGGCAGAACCAAGGCTAAAGGACAAATAATTGCCAATATAAATATATTTAAGCTACTCACTATAAAGCTAATTTTTTAACGATGACCGGAGGTGCCAATGAGCTGTGGGTCCGACCTGTCCGCGTTCGTCATCCGAGTATCGAATTATTGATGGAAATTTCGAAATTAGGTTTCTTTGGGCTAGATCTGTGGCCATGGAGTTGGCCAAGTAATTTCGGGTAGAGAGAGAGCCGAAAATCTCAATTTAAGCTTTTATTGGGTCTGGAAAGGAACAATCATTTCCAGGTTTATGCCTAATTATACTATATAATTATGTATATTATGGGAATCTATGAAGTCTAATCTAATAATATTGTATAAATCTATGGAATACAAAAGACGGTGACTTACCTAAGCAGTGTTTTGTTGATTCGGGGTGTGGATGGCATGGAACTGCTGCCCTCTTAGTGGATTGTAACAGTAAATGCATTGGTTCAGCTAGGGAGAGGAGAGTAAGAGCATAGTTTGAATATACAGTTGGAATTACATACAGAATATATTTATTTGAACGCACCGATAATTTCTAAAAGTAACATCATTATTCGGAAGTTTGATAAGAAAAACGGATTTTTAATAAAAAAAAAAGGTGATTTCTTTATCCAGATTACCAGGGCATTTTAGGATATTTAAAATCAGTCTATAATGGACCAATAATTTCTGCACAATTTAGTGTTTTTGATTGCATTTCTCCGTTAAACCGCGATTATCAATATTACTATTTTATTTGGAAATAATTTTTATGTTTGTTTAACTCGGTTTTTTTTGATCTTTGCCATATACTTTCCAATAATATAAAATCGAAAAGCGAAGATTCAAAATTTTCTTTCAATTTTTCAATTTCATTGATAAACTTCCAGCATAGAGTACAAACGTTCAGTTAATTTGTTAACAACCAAGAAATTGAAGAATAATATTGAAAACCTATGGGGTACGGAAGCATATTCTGAAGGGCGTGAAAATGGATTAGGTCAAAACCGAGGGCAATTTGACAAAGACTGGAAACTGGTGAATCTACATGTATTTTGTACTAACTCACAAAAGTTGAGTTTGAAGTGGTATTTTGTCTAAGTGCTTCAATAATGGTACACTGTTTATTTTGTTTTTCGTGTACAGAATATTTCTCTTTGAAACGTCTTTGGGTATTTAACAGTTAAATCTGGCGGGATGTTGATTCTTGAGAAATAAAGATCGGAGTTATTAACCGCTGTTCTAGAAAAATAGGTTTAAAGCACTTTCTAGTCATTTTGGAAACAAGTCCCATGAGAAAGTGCAGCATTACCGGATTAAGATGAAAAACCAGGTGTGATAGGGACAATTAGCGTGAATGATCGTAATGGTGATCACATTTAAACCTATAAACGGTTTATGGAGCAATTTTTTCAGGCCGGAGTTTTCAAGTTATTAGGTAAATATATTTTATACTTTCGGAAATTATTTCAATTTGCGTTGGTTTTGGAAATATTTAATGAAGATTCACTACTGGCACGCGAATCATAGTTCTGTCAGTCCTGGTCTAGGTCCACCAAAGCGAAACCTCAAGGTGGCCGACCTTTGATAATCACTTCGGGCTCGATTTCTCTAATTTTCTAAAGAACCTCGTACGCTGAACAATGTTATTGTCAATATTATCGGTCTTTTGCCATACAGCAGGGGATGGGGTATACAAACTTTTGTACAGGTAAAAGTAGGGTTACCAGATATGAAACCGACGAAAAAAAAAGTGCATTGAGGAAAAAAAAAGGCCGTACATTTAGTGAAAAAGAAGTACACTATTTCATTAAAAATATCATAAATTTCAGTACATAAGAGTAACGGTTTATGTATTTAGAATTCGTAAATATGTCAATACCGGTTTATTAGAGATGTATTTCTATTTCATTAATATGTAACTTCGTTGACAAATATCGCGGCTGTGTTGATGGCTGAGAAGTTCCATATGTTTTTTTTATGGCCAAGGGTCTACTTAACATAAAACCGCAACTTTCAAGATTTTTCGATATTTTTCTTATATGCCCATTGAAAACCCGGTCTTTAAAGCAATTCTCCTTTTGTTGTACGCATCATTGTTACTAAAGTTGTTGATTTCGTTGTTTTATGATAATACGTGAACTAGAGATATTCGTGACCAATATTTTGTATGATAGTTGCAAATTCTTTGTATGTGTCCAAAAATGTTTCGAAAACGATTCGGAATGGCAACCAAAATTTATATATATTTTTTTTTTTTATATCAAAAATGGAGTTTACGTTAATGTTGGTCAGTTAATTTTTTTTACAAATAAAATCAATTTTTATAGATAAAAAAAAAAACGAAATAAAAGCTGATATTTTGGTTTGCTTTTGAAATATTCTAGGACATATCTTTGATACAAAAGAAACATAGTACAGTAATATTATTAGTACAAAACGGCGGGATCAATTAAACAAGAAAAAACTAGGATTTTCTGAGTTCTTACAAAATTTGGGAAACAATCTAATCAAACTTTTGTTGATTTCAAAAACGGAAAAAAAATTTTAAGCAGAGTTGCTGAAAAACAGGGGTTTCAATGAAATCTAAAATGCGAAAAATTTTACGCGTCAATATTATAAAAATAAGATGGGTTGCAAGTGCAGGAATTACAAAAAACATAAATTTTCCTAGTATTGTTATCAAATAAGGAAAATTTTAGTATTATTTAATGTTCTTAACGACGAAAAAGGTACATTTGCGTACTTCTTTGTGAGTTATGCAGAAAGCAGTACGATCAGTGAAAAGGGAAGAAAAAGGGGAAAGTACGCGTGCTGCTGAAAACAGTACGTCTGGCAACCCTAGGTAGAACACACCTGTTTTCGTTTATTTTACGGAGAAATCACTATAAAGTGTATTTTTGGATTCACGAATCGGGAAATATTGAAATAATTAACCCGAGTTATCGGTTTTTTATGCGCCAATGTATACATTACCTGTTTTTTTAATCATCTTTGAAGATAACTCCTTTTTCTTCAAAGCTCTGTCCGTAAAGAATACATTCACTGACTTCCCAAAGCTTTGATAAGAACTGTATGAATTCCCAGTACTCAAAACAAGAGCACACTGGCCATAACAAAGCATACAGGACTATTTATGTTATGGGAATTTTGAACATTTTTCATTTGTAATATGCTTATATTTTAGCATATAAGGGCAATTTGTAATTTATCATTTGGCTAAATGACGGGAAAAAGGGTAATTTTTTTTATCCATCTTTTTAGTTTATTAAGTCAATTCAGATAAATTTGTTTCCATTTAATTAGAAATCAATCGAACTGGAGTTCATCCATATAAGTTAACGCTTCGGTGAGGTACGCGGACGAATTGAGTCGGTAGGGATGTAATTACGGAATGAAATTTGATTCAAGTTACATTAGCGGTATTTTGTCTCAGGTCTATCAACGTTAAGTATTTAAAGCAAGTGTACGTTAAACCGATGGTAGTAAAAAAAAAAAAAATTTTTTTTAAACAAGGTATGTTTATAATTTTTCCGGTATTATCGGAGGTGTCAGCAAAAGTTTTTAGAAAGTAACGCGAATAAGTTGTTCTAGATGAGAAAAGGTATAAACGTTGGGTTTTTAACGTTGGTAATTATTCGGGTTGAAAGTTAACGTGCGTGCGAAAATTAATATGGTAGTTGTTGTCTTAAACACGTTTGTATGCACATTGATTTGTTTTGATGAGTTAACGGATATAGTTAAGTTTAAAACACAGCCATTTAAGTTTTTGAAGTGAATGAAGAACTAATTCTTTTAAAGCCTTGACTATACATGAAATAAGATTTGGTACTCACACACCTGGAAACTGTTGCGGGAGGTTGACCACCATCGCAGATTTTTCTAAGTCCCGCTCGAAAAAAAATTTTGCGTGGCGGGTACTTAGAAGAAGTGCCTTAGGAGGGTGGCCTAACCCACCGAGTCCCGTTTCATTTTATTTTCAAGCCTTTGGGGAGGGGTATGCGGCCACTGGAGGAACCACCTCCAACCCGAGTCCCGGCTGTGGCTTGTATTAATAATTTTTGGGGAGGAGGCTATATTTCCGGAGCGGACCAAACTCCAGCCTCGAGTCCCAGTCACTTTTAAATTTGGAGTAAACTTTTTCGAGTAGGTGGCGTGTCACACCACAGTTTACCCCGACAACTTTTTCTGGTGATTGGCTGAAAAGAGGAAAGAAAAAGATGTTAAATTTTGTGAATAAACATATACCACAATACAAACCATGAACCGTGTGGAACGGTTCAATCCATCGTATTCCATCTCGTCCGTCATCATCCCGATGGTGAAAATTCCTAAGGAAAATAGAGAAATTGCATTAAAATTGAATTCTAATTGCAATTAAATAAATTACTTACCCTCTTGATACACGTTGTTTTGGGTTGTTGTTTGCTTTAAGCAGCAGAGATCCGGTTCGGCGAGTAATTTTGGCGCCGGCAAGTTGTAGAAAAATTACCGGCGACGGTTAGAAATCGGCTGAGGCTGACAATGGGGTAATTTGTAGTATTTTAATTTGAATGTGGGATAATTTAGGGATGAAAGTCGTGGGCGACGGGAAAAGAGGGTTGCTCTGATATGACAAAACCACCACAATGAAGCACAATGTTTTTTTTTAGCTTTCTTGCAAACAAACAGTCGAACTCGGACTGGGGAAATTCTTTCGTTTTGCTTGCTTAGGTTTGGGGCGGAATTGTGGAGTAATTTGATCAAGTTAAGAGACGAATCTTCTGAATGTTTTTTTTTAAGCATGGACCGCAATCCGAATTGCTCTCCTTGTTTGGCAAAATTTTACTCTAAATCAGCCACTCACATCAACGGTTGTACGAACTCATAAATGAATATGTAGGCGACTCAGAGCCGGCGTCGGTCGAGTCACACGAATTGGACCTCTGAGAATCAGCTGTTTTTTGTTTACCTCTGTATAGTACTATTACTATGAGTAGAAGGCAACATGGAAAAAAATATTTGTAAAAAGCACACGGTTGTATTTTCCATTCAAGAATGCAAACTGACAAAAGTGCTTTGAAAAATATTTTAAATTTTGAAAATATGAATGAAATAATGACATTATTATTTTTCCTGTTCGCCTGGTAGACCAAAACTTTAGAAAAGGCAATTTGAAGGTTAGGATCGATAGGAGAGGGCAGGGGAGTATGATTACAGGAAAATATGGAGGAAAAAGTCCAATTATATGTGTTCTTATTAAAAGGAAAAGTAAATTTGATAATTTTTGGAAAAAAATATATGAATACATTGGGGGAGGAAAAAACCGAAGTTCAAAAGTATTTCTCATAGTTTTTAAATACAGAAAAAAATAAAGATGGAGAACTAGCGCTAGAAACCAAATTCTAAAAATATGTATAATGTTCTCATAAGAATAAAGATGGAGGCTTGGCGGGAAAATTTCAGGGAAGAAATAGGAAAATTTGGAAACGATTCCCGCAAAGGATTGGAAGAAAAACGAAGGACGAGGTATTGTAGAGTTCGGCGAACACAAATCAGGATGATTAGTTAGCAAAATTTCAAAGCGAGCGGAAATACGTCGCGCTGTCTCGGTGGCCAAAATAAATATAATTATTATAAAAATAAAGTTTTTTTTTGTATTTAAAGAATAAAAATTATTGCTAATTAGTAAAGTTGGTTGTGTAAATAAATAAACAATAAAGTTCAGTGAAGTAAAAATATTTAAGAAACAGTGAACTATAAAAGGTGAAAAGTGAACCATTTTACTAAATTTGCCACTGAGCAAACGTTTGAACATTTGAAACAAAAATCTTGCTGAAGGTGTTTGTTTTAATGAATGGTGGATATTTGAGTGTAAGGGAGTCCTGAATCCTGTTTGTATTTTTTGGTGTATAAGGGAGCAAAATAAGCAGAAGGAAAAGTAAAACCTGGCTATACCTGATATTTTTGCGGCCGGAAAGGCAAAATTAGATTTAAACGAGGTCCTAGAAAATTGTATGAGCAGCTGGTATTCTGGAATTTTAATAGTGTATACCGAAAAGCCAAAACAGTAAAGGACCAGGTACTGCCAAATTGCCGTGGGTGTATAGCCAGGTAAAGTTTTGTTTGCTAAATATACTACATCAAGTAAAAGCCAGAGAAAGAAGAAGATATTACCGCATTATTAAGCAGCAGAGAAAAATTAAGCCAGTAATAAGTGATAATTAGTTTCATTAGCAAAGGTTTAAAGTAATACGTTTTTTTGTAATTATTGTTGAAAATCAATAGGCATATTTCTTTTGTATGTATTTAAGTATATTTACAGGAAAGTTAAAAAAACTTTTAGGGAAGAATTAGAAAAATATATAAAATTTTATTTGTAAAGCAAGCTGCAGGTTATTTTAGGGTTAAGTAGTAATATTTTTATTGCCTGTACAGTATTTTTTTTTTATTTTAGTTTCTGCCCTAAAGTATACTTTGCTTACACACATTTGTTCCGGTTTGTTTTAGTCCCAGGGAAGGGAAAGTGTGAGCAGGAAAAAGTTTGTATGAAATACATGAAAAGTATTTCTATTATTTTTATTAAGGAAATTTTATTAGGGAAATTGTATAAGGATATTTTACAATATATAAATCAAAATTCAAAATATAAAAAGTAAATTTTAAAAAATATATATAGGGTTCACATCAGGCCGTATTCTGTATTGAAATCTGCGAATTTGACAGGTGCATTGTTGTCCTTAGGGAGCTCCTTCAGGGTAGAATTTAGTAGCTTGCGGTACCCACGTTGTGAATGAAAAATATCGGATTTGAACCCTGCGACAAATAAAAGATAAAAATTTGAAAGAATTATAAAATTAGAGTTAAAAAACGAGGAAATTAAAATATATAGGAAAAATATTAAAAGTTAGTGTTAAAATAAGGGCAAAAATTAAAATAAAATAAAAGATACATTTAGTAAAAAAAAAAATATTATAGTAAAAAGAATAAACGTAAAGTTGAAAAAGATAGATAAAGGAAATAAGGTTTATTAAATTTTGTTTGATTTTAGTTTTTTAGTAACGGCCATATTTAGATAGTTCGTTTGTTAGATTAAATACGTTATTTTATTAAATTTTTAAAACGTATTTCAAATTAGTATTTATTAGGAAATTAAGCGTATCTTTTTTATTGTATAGCGTAGTTTTAGTATTATGATATATAAAAAAATGATTTATAATGTTTGAAAAGAAATTTATAAAAATGTTGGCTTAATTCAATAAGGGTTTGAAGGCAGTAATGGTAAGTTGACGAGGGTAAAAGAAAAGCGGAATTTGGGGTCATATAAAACTGACGCTGGACTGCGATATGACCATGGTTGGGAGGGCTGAACGGGGACTAACATCCGTCTCCAAATCATCGTGTGGTATGTTTTGTGACAGTTTTAGGTTGTGTTTTTTTTTGTGAAAATAGCAAGTTTTTTTTTGTGTGCGTTCGCCCCCAGTGAGAGGGTTGGGACCTACTGAGATGTCTCATGACCTCTAGCCGGAAACCTCGCTGGGATAACCGTTCGTAACATAAAAGGCGCCCAATGGATAAAAGGATAATGGATAGTTTAGGAAACTTTTTTTTATCAGGGTTTCCCAAACTATAAGTAAAATTGCATGTAGTAACATCGATACGTGTAGGAAATAGCCAAATAGTTTTTTTTCAATAGCCCAATGAAAATGTGAAAAGCTGATTATCAAGATTATAATTTTTGCAGCCTCTAAATGATTGCATTCTTTATAGTGTTGTGCAAACAATTGAAATCTTGAGAACTCAGTTTATCAAAATTTTCAACCAGTTCCCAGGATTAGGAAAGCAATAACTTAGATTTCTGAAAGAGATTTTTTTAACCGTATTGCGATTCGAATTCTTTTGTTAATAATAATTTAAATTTTAGTTTCAGTTTTGATAATATTATGGAGAGGTGTAGTGTTGATTGTTAAGTATTATTTGATAGCCTCCCGTGTTCAGTAGTACCACGGGGAAAGTAGTATCGAAAAATACTTTATTCGTCCGTAATCTCGCTTTCGGTTGAAAAGAAAGTTGATGTACGGAGAGCACACTACTTTTGTAATTTAAAGTTGATTTACTACCACACGAAGATTTTTTTTATTTTTGAGATAACCGCTTTTACCACCGATGCGAACCATTACTGCCAAACCCAGTATATAAATTTGAGTTAGATTTATATAAAAATTTTAAAATCTAATAAACCAATTTTCTGCGGAAGAAAGTTGGAAATTTTGTGCAGAACCTAAAAGGATAAAAACACAAAATTTCAAATATTAAACATTTTATTATTTATTATTTTATTTATCATATATTTTGTCATATTTTTTTTTAATTTTTATTATTAGGTATTTTATTTTCTCTATTATTCGTGTAGTTTATTTTAATAGCATTTTTTTTTATTTATTTATATAAAATTTTAAGTCTTTTTATATTGTTTTTTTTTAATTTCATTTTTATTTTAGGTATTACAATTTTTTTTTTGATATTTTATTGATTTTTTTTTTTTGATTTGTTTTTTTTTAACACATACAGTTATTCCGTTAGCGAGTTCAGCCTTTTGAAGTTCTGTTTTTTTTAATAGAAGTGTTTTTGAGATTTTGGTTTTAAACGTTTTATTTCCGGTTCCGGTTTTTCTTTCAAAAATTTGCGGAATCGAAAAATTTTGAATAGCCAATAATTTTAGGGTATGAGTGAGGGTGAGCGAATGACCAGGTCCAGGAAAAGAACTAGACAGGTTCATTTTGATTTAAACAGGTCTACCCCACAGTTAGCTTATAAAATTAACAGGCCGAATACTCCTAAACCCAAAACCAAGTCGAAGAAAAATATAAAGATGTCAAAGGAAAATAATATAGACCCTCAGATTACGGATTTATCCGGAAAAATTATAAATAGTACGCCTCAAGTAAATATGGGTGGATTGCCATCAGTGGAAGATTTGTTAGGTCAGGGTACAAGTCAACAGGCAGCAGTAGGTCAAAACCCAGCTTTATTAGAAGAAGCCATGAAAAGGCTAATGATTCACGGCGTTAATCCGCAAATGAATGAAATGAAGCGGACCGTGAGTAATTTAACCGAGGTGGTAAACAAAATGAGTATGGTTTGTCTACAAATACAAAAAGACAATAAAAAAATATTAGAAAGTAACTTACCCAAGGCAGCTGAAAATAGTCGACGTATGGATATTTCAGGAGTTAATTCGGTACCAAACTCTGCAAATTCATCGGTAAATGGTGATTCAGTTTTTAATCGAAATATGAAAGTCCGAATGGACAAATGGGGACTGCAGTTCGACGGCGATGATAACAAACTGGCTGTCGAAGATTTCATATTTCGAGTAGAACGTCTTCAAAGACAATATGGATTGTCAGAATCCGAGCTTTTAGACAATTTTTACATCCTGGTGAAAGGAGTAGCCGAAAAGTGGTACTGGCTATTTGTCCAAACCAATTATGTGTCTGAATGGTCTACATTGAAAACGGCACTACTAAAACAATATCAATCCACCAGATCGAGTTTTGAACTGATGAGAGATATGGTAGAACGAAAACAACAGCCTGGTGAATCGATCGATGCATTTTTCTTTGCAATGATTCAATTACGATCGCGGTTAAGTATATCTATGCCTGAGCAAGAGATGATAAAAATGATTAAAAGAAATTTAAGAGAAAATATTGGAAAGATAGTTTACCCTATGGCTGTGTCGTCGGTAGAACAATTAAGATCTGAGTGTATAGAGGCCGAAAAGATCTTTCTTCACAAAGAATCCAGGCCACATCCATCAATGCCAATCCCAAATAGATACGCCAGACAGGTAAATGAGATTTTTGAGGAACCAGTTGATATTTGCCAAAACATTGAAGGAGAATATGAAGAATTGGCAGCAGTGGGCGTAGGAAAATCAGCAAATCCGCCCGCCAAAAACCCATTGATTTGTTGGAACTGCCGTCAAATTGGCCATGTGTTTATGGATTGTTCTTCAACCCAGAGAACATTGTTTTGCTACCGCTGTGGTAAACCCGACGTAATATCACCCAATTGTACCGACTGCAAATCAAGAAATTTTTACAGGAGCGACGGATCAGCGGGGAACCATCGTTCCAAGGAAACCCCGTCAGCGAATCAGCTGTAAATAAACCAACAAATATAAATTTAGTACATGAAATTAGAAATTTTAATACATTTAAACCAGAAATGAGGCATAAATATAGTTTAGAAAATAGAAAACTAAATTATGAGAAAATTAGAAATAGAATTTTTAACGAAGCAATTAGTTTTAGGAGACCCTTATCGAACCGAATTCGGAAATTACGGCAAAAATTTAGAGAGATGAGAGAAACTAGAAAAACGGTTATAGAGGCGATTAGATTTGCCGATAGTAAAGATGATCCTCGTGCTTTTGCTGAAATAGGAATCGGTGAAATTAATCTTTTAGGTCTTCTGGATACTGGAGCTTCGGTTAGTTTACTAGGAAAAGGTTGTAGAGAACTCATAGATAAATTAGACGTTTGTATTAAGCCAATTTTTTCAGTAGTTTCGACTGCGGCCGGTAAAAATCATAGGTTGTTAGGGAAAATTGAATTGCATGTTAAATATAAGAATGAAACCAGAAAAATACTTTTTTATTTGTGTCCTGATTTGGAACGAGAAGTATATCTTGGCGTAGATTTTTGGAAAATATTCCAGTTAGCTCCAGAAATTTTTCCTTTGGATGAAATAAACATTCAAAAATTGCACGAAACTTTTAAAGTCGAGAACCATAAGTCGAACCCACATAAATTAACTGAAATGCAGCATCAGCAGTTAAGTGATGTTGTAGAGATGTTTCCATCATTTGAAAAGGAAGGTTTAGGGTGCACGAATTTGGAAAAACACTCAATTAAACTTGTAGAAGGTGCTGAACCGGTTAAGGATAGATATTATCCGATTTCACCTGCGGTTCAGGAAATTACCTATAAGGAAATAGATGAAATGTTAGCCTTAAATGTAATTGAAGAGAGTGAGAGCCCATGGAGTAATAGAACTACGGTAGTTAGAAAGCCAGGGAAGAATCGGTTCTGTCTAGATGCCAGAAAACTAAATAAATTAACGATTAAAGACGCGTATCCCCTACAAAATATCGACGGTATATTAAGTAGGATAGATGAAACGTATTTTATTAGTAGCGTCGATTTAAAATATGCATTTTGGCAGATAGAATTGGACGATGAAAGCAAACCGTACACCGCTTTTACTGTAGCAGGCCGACCACTCTATCAATTTCGGGTTATGCCTTTCGGGCTTTGCAACGCCGCTCAAAGACTTTGCCGTCTTATGGACAAAGTTATTCCGCAAAGACTGAAAGAAAACGTGTTTACTTACCTAGATGATCTTTTGGTAATCTCTGACAGTTTTGAAAAGCACTTGCAGTTATTAAAAGAAGTAGCCATCTGTTTGAAAAACGCCAATTTGAAAATAGGTTTGAAAAAATCTCAATTCTGCTTTCAACAATTGCGTTATTTAGGATTCGTTATTGGTGGTGGAATGTTGAAAACCGATCCAGATAAAATAGAGGCAATTCGGGCTATAAAATTACCAACAAGCCAAAGAGAAGTTCGAAGCTTTTTAGGTACAGCTGGATGGTACCGCAGATTTATCAAAGATTTTGCTTCTATATCCGCTCCACTTACCGATACGCTCAAAAAGGCAAAGAAATTTATAATGACTCCAGAGGCAATTGTTGCGTTCGAACATTTGAAAAAAGCGTTAACATCAGCCCCAGTTTTACGCCACGCTGACTTTTCGAAAAGATTTTTTATTCAGTGTGATGCTTGTGACTACGGAATCGGTGCCGTCTTATATCAGCTCAATGGTGACAAGGAAGAACATCCTATAGCGTTCTACTCACAGAAATTAAATTCGTGTCAAAGAAATTACAGCGTTACTGAGAAGGAATGCTTAGCAGCCGTGATGGCAGTGAAAAAGTTTCGTCCGTATGTTGAGATGATGCCATTCACTATAGTGACAGACCACGCAAGTCTTAAGTGGCTAATGACGTTAAAAGACTTGAGTGGGAGACTAGCACGTTGGTCTCTGCAACTCCAAGCCTTTGATTTTGAAATTCTGCATCGAAAAGGATCCGAAAATATCGTGGCAGATATGTTGTCAAGAACGCCAAAAGAAAACACCGTAGAAGAAGTTTGTCTTGACGATTTATTCGATTTCGAAACCACGGAGTTCGAAAGTGAGGAGTATTTAGATTTGAAAAAGAACATTGAAGAAAACCAGGATTTACTGCCTGACTTAAAAATCGAAAACGGTATGATTTTTAAGAAAACTGCTTTCGAACAAAATGAAATCGATGATTGTAAGTGGAAACTTTGGATACCTGCCAGCATAACTCAACCGGTAATAGAAAAAGCTCACTCTACTTTAACAACAGCCCACGGAGGAGTCACTAAAACATTAGAGAGACTACGAAGATTTTTCTATTGGCCCAAAATGACTGCACAGGTAAAATTATTCGTGAAAAATTGCCAAATCTGCAAGGAAACAAAACCTACAAATCAAAATTTAAGACCTGAAATTGGAAATCAAGTCATCACTGATAGGCCATTTCAAAAACTTTATGTAGATTTTTTGGGCAAATACCCTCGGTCAAAAAGGGGTAATTGCTACGTTTTTATTGTGCTCGATCATTTCACAAAATTCACGTTCATAAAAGCCATGAAAGAAGCAACGACTGCCAATGTGATAGAATTTTTGGTTCACGAAATTTTTCATAAATTCGGTGTACCAGAAATTATACACAGTGACAATGGTTCTCAATTTGTATCGAAAACGTTTGAAAATCTAGTTAAAACTTATAAAATTCAGCATATTAAAACACCATTATATGGACCCAGTAGCAATGCTTCAGAAAGAGTTAATCAGTCAATATTGGCAGCCATCCGAGCATATTTAGAAGAGGATCACAGAGATTGGGATCTTTATCTCTCCGAAATTGACTGCGCATTAAGAAACTCTTTTCACAGTGCCACAGGTTTCACACCATATTTCGCTTTATTCGGTAACCATATGTATTCGAGCGGAGCTGATTACAAATTGGCAAGAAAACTCCATTCAGTAACAGAACACCGAATTCTGAGGCAACCGAACGAGAAAATGGAACAGATCAGAGAACAAATTAAGATAAATATGGAGAAAGCATATGAAAAAAGTGCAGAACGGTATAATAAAAGAGCACGTATTGTAAGATTTTTACCAGGACAGGAAGTTTATCGGCGAAACATGGTTTTGAGCAATTTTGAGAAAAATATAAATGCTAAGTTCTGCAGGAAGTTCCTAAAATGTAGAGTGGTTCGGCCTGTAGGCAATAATATGTACGAGTTAGAGAATTTACAGGGAAAGTCTGTAGGCATTTATCACTTAAAAGATATTAAAGTTTAAATTGTTGTTTTTTTTAACAGAAATTTCAACCGGAAGTGCAATAATAGGACATAAGAATATTTTTACTATTAATACGATTATACAATCAATTATATGGAGTGTTGTCCTGATTTTTGCGCATAATTTTAACAATTTAAATTTTATATCTGTGATAAATTTTAGTACCTGATAGATTCTTAGTAAAACGAGCAAACTTTTAAAGATCTAGTAAATTTTTTTTTAATAGATACCGATAGCCATACATCTGAGCAATATTATTTTTAATAACCGGCAATAAATTCTTTTAAAAACCTGTGATATTATCTGTGATATGAGTGTTTGTTGTATTTGTGATGTCCTCCTTTTTAAGTTAGCGTTGTAAGTTCTTCAGCGCAATATAGACTAAGTACATCTAAAATGTTCAGATGATATATTGGTGGGAATCTTCTTTAAAAGAAAATATCTGAAATTAGGAAAAGAAAAAGGAAGGATACACAAAGTAAACTCTTATTTTACAAATAGTATATAGGTTTACTTCCCGTAAGAAAATTTTTTTTTAATTTTTGGAATCTGACGAGACTCATTTGAGAATCTCTGGGTCTTTTGAAAGCAAAAGAACTCGAGAGATGTAGCCATGTAATAGCGAGCCACAAAGATCCAAGGAGGAGAAGATTAGAGGCGTACCCGTGTAGATATAAAAAGATCTGAAAGAAAATTAAAATAAAGTATAGATATTGAAATATTATAAGAAAATATAATAGGTTAGAGCTTCCAAAAAACTCACAATTTTCAATAATTCGTATCAGAGCTCTAAATTAATTAAGTGAAAATTTGTAAATTTTTAGTTAACTTTAGGATTTTGTTCTCAAACATTTTTTTATATGTGGTATTAAAAACGATTTCATTATTGTAAAGCTCTGATATTTAAATTTTTAAATAGTAAGGCGGTATAAATGGAATGATATACATTTGTTTTTTAAAGATGAAATGGAAGTTCTAATTAATATTGGCAACCCTGGAACTTTAAAATTTATATAGAGAAGTAAAGATATAGACTTACAGGGACAAGAGTTCAATTTAATAATAGCCAATATTTGATTTTTTGGTTTGAAATTTAAAATTTATTAAGTTGTTTTTTTTATGGCATGCATTTAGCCTTATTTAGCCCAAAAGGGGCGTTCGAATTTGTTTTTTTATACTTGAGGTGCTCCAATTGGCATTAGCCAATTACACGAAAATTTTAAAAACAGATCGTTAAAAAAATGGGTTAGCCACTATGATTTTTCTTACCTGGAAAGATTCATGAGTCGGCCGTTGCTCGAGAATTGGCATAAATGAGGTTTCCGGCAGGTGAAAAGGCTCATGATCCATGAATTTGTGCTTCATAGGAGCTGAAATGGGGAGAATAGTTATAATTAGTATAGCCCGGTTAGCTTAGTCAGTGGAGACTCTATCTCAAGGTGTGGGAGTTCCCCACGTTCTTTTTTATTTTGTTTGAACTTACCTGATTTTTCAGTTTTTTTTTTTGCGCCCGGCTAGATTTTAAGACCCGTCTCAGGGTGTAGGTGTTCCCCACGTTGGGCAGTTGGTGGCATCCATACCCGCACACCGTTCCCTACTACGTCCACTTGCAGAAAACGGAGTTTTGTTGCGGGAGGTTGACCACCATCGCAGATTTTTCTAAGTCCCGCTCGAAAAAAAATTTTGCGTGGCGGGTACTTAGAAGAAGTGCCTTAGGAGGGTGGCCTAACCCACCGAGTCCCGTTTCATTTTATTTTCAAGCCTTTGGGGAGGGGTATGCGGCCACTGGAGGAACCACCTCCAACCCGAGTCCCGGCTGTGGCTTGTATTAATAATTTTTGGGGAGGAGGCTATATTTCCGGAGCGGACCAAACTCCAGCCTCGAGTCCCAGTCACTTTTAAATTTGGAGTAAACTTTTTCGAGTAGGTGGCGTGTCACACCACAGTTTACCCCGACAACTTTTTCTGGTGATTGGCTGAAAAGAGGAAAGAAAAAGATGTTAAATTTTGTGAATAAACATATACCACAATACAAACCATGAACCGTGTGGAACGGTTCAATCCATCGTATTCCATCTCGTCCGTCATCATCCCGATGGTGAAAATTCCTAAGGAAAATAGAGAAATTGCATTAAAATTGAATTCTAATTGCAATTAAATAAATTACTTACCCTCTTGATACACGTTGTTTTGGGTTGTTGTTTGCTTTAAGCAGCAGAGATCCGGTTCGGCGAGTAATTTTGGCGCCGGCAAGTTGTAGAAAAATTACCGGCGACGGTTAGAAATCGGCTGAGGCTGACAATGGGGTAATTTGTAGTATTTTAATTTGAATGTGGGATAATTTAGGGATGAAAGTCGTGGGCGACGGGAAAAGAGGGTTGCTCTGATATGACAAAACCACCACAATGAAGCACAATGTTTTTTTTTAGCTTTCTTGCAAACAAACAGTCGAACTCGGACTGGGGAAATTCTTTCGTTTTGCTTGCTTAGGTTTGGGGCGGAATTGTGGAGTAATTTGATCAAGTTAAGAGACGAATCTTCTGAATGTTTTTTTTTAAGCATGGACCGCAATCCGAATTGCTCTCCTTGTTTGGCAAAATTTTACTCTAAATCAGCCACTCACATCAACGGTTGTACGAACTCATAAATGAATATGTAGGCGACTCAGAGCCGGCGTCGGTCGAGTCACACGAATTGGACCTCTGAGAATCAGCTGTTTTTTGTTTACCTCTGTATAGTACTATTACTATGAGTAGAAGGCAACATGGAAAAAAATATTTGTAAAAAGCACACGGTTGTATTTTCCATTCAAGAATGCAAACTGACAAAAGTGCTTTGAAAAATATTTTAAATTTTGAAAATATGAATGAAATAATGACATTATTATTTTTCCTGTTCGCCTGGTAGACCAAAACTTTAGAAAAGGCAATTTGAAGGTTAGGATCGATAGGAGAGGGCAGGGGAGTATGATTACAGGAAAATATGGAGGAAAAAGTCCAATTATATGTGTTCTTATTAAAAGGAAAAGTAAATTTGATAATTTTTGGAAAAAAATATATGAATACATTGGGGGAGGAAAAAACCGAAGTTCAAAAGTATTTCTCATAGTTTTTAAATACAGAAAAAAATAAAGATGGAGAACTAGCGCTAGAAACCAAATTCTAAAAATATGTATAATGTTCTCATAAGAATAAAGATGGAGGCTTGGCGGGAAAATTTCAGGGAAGAAATAGGAAAATTTGGAAACGATTCCCGCAAAGGATTGGAAGAAAAACGAAGGACGAGGTATTGTAGAGTTCGGCGAACACAAATCAGGATGATTAGTTAGCAAAATTTCAAAGCGAGCGGAAATACGTCGCGCTGTCTCGGTGGCCAAAATAAATATAATTATTATAAAAATAAAGTTTTTTTTTGTATTTAAAGAATAAAAATTATTGCTAATTAGTAAAGTTGGTTGTGTAAATAAATAAACAATAAAGTTCAGTGAAGTAAAAATATTTAAGAAACAGTGAACTATAAAAGGTGAAAAGTGAACCATTTTACTAAATTTGCCACTGAGCAAACGTTTGAACATTTGAAACAAAAATCTTGCTGAAGGTGTTTGTTTTAATGAATGGTGGATATTTGAGTGTAAGGGAGTCCTGAATCCTGTTTGTATTTTTTGGTGTATAAGGGAGCAAAATAAGCAGAAGGAAAAGTAAAACCTGGCTATACCTGATATTTTTCGGCCGGAAAGGCAAAATTAGATTTAAACGAGGTCCTAGAAAATTGTATGAGCAGCTGGTATTCTGGAATTTTAATAGTGTATACCGAAAAGCCAAAACAGTAAAGGACCAGGTACTGCCAAATTGCCGTGGGTGTATAGCCAGGTAAAGTTTTGTTTGCTAAATATACTACATCAAGTAAAAGCCAGAGAAAGAAGAAGATATTACCGCATTATTAAGCAGCAGAGAAAAATTAAGCCAGTAATAAGTGATAATTAGTTTCATTAGCAAAGGTTTAAAGTAATACGTTTTTTTGTAATTATTGTTGAAAATCAATAGGCATATTTCTTTTGTATGTATTTAAGTATATTTACAGGAAAGTTAAAAAAACTTTTAGGGAAGAATTAGAAAAATATATAAAATTTTATTTGTAAAGCAAGCCGCAGGTTATTTTAGGGTTAAGTAGTAATATTTTTATTGCCTGTACAGTATTTTTTTTTTATTTTAGTTTCTGCCCTAAAGTATACTTTGCTTACACACATTTGTTCCGGTTTGTTTTAGTCCCAGGGAAGGGAAAGTGTGAGCAGGAAAAAGTTTGTATGAAATACATGAAAAGTATTTCTATTATTTTTATTAAGGAAATTTTATTAGGGAAATTGTATAAGGATATTTTACAATATATAAATCAAAATTCAAAATATAAAAAGTAAATTTTAAAAAATATATATAGGGTTCACATCAGGCCGTATTCTGTATTGAAATCTGCGAATTTGACAGGTGCATTGTTGTCCTTAGGGAGCTCCTTCAGGGTAGAATTTAGTAGCTTGCGGTACCCACGTTGTGAATGAAAAATATCGGATTTGAACCCTGCGACAAATAAAAGATAAAAATTTGAAAGAATTATAAAATTAGAGTTAAAAAACGAGGAAATTAAAATATATAGGAAAAATATTAAAAGTTAGTGTTAAAATAAGGGCAAAAATTAAAATAAAAGATACATTTAGTAAAAAAAAAAATATTATAGTAAAAAGAATAAACGTAAAGTTGAAAAAGATAGATAAAGGAAATAAGGTTTATTAAATTTTGTTTGATTTTTGTTTTTTAGTAACGGCCATATTTAGATAGTTCGTTTGTTAGATTAAATACGTTATTTTATTAAATTTTTAAAACGTATTTCAAATTAGTATTTATTAGGAAATTAAGCGTATCTTTTTTATTGTATAGCGTAGTTTTAGTATTATGATATATAAAAAAATGATTTATAATGTTTGAAAAGAAATTTATAAAAATGTTGGCTTAATTCAATAAGGGTTTGAAGGCAGTAATGGTAAGTTGACGAGGGTAGAAGAAAAGCGGAATTTGGGGTCATATAAAACTGACGCTGGACTGCGATATGACCATGGTTGGGAGGGCTGAACGGGGACTAACATCCGTCTCCAAATCATCGTGTGGTATGTTTTGTGACAGTTTTAGGTTGTGTTTTTTTTTGTGAAAATAGCAAGTTTTTTTTTTGTGTGCGTTCGCCCCCAGTGAGAGGGTTGGGACCTACTGAGATGTCTCATGACCTCTAGCCGGAAACCTCGCTGGGATAACCGTTCGTAACAAAACGTGCGGACGATATCCTTGAAGAATTGCTTTCGGGTGGCCACGGCGCGTTCTGAGGAGTTATTCCCGTCCGGTAAACATCCGCATTGGGGTATAATTGTTGCCGGCAATAAACGTTTTCTTCCAGACGAGGTAACATGGGAAACTTTTTCGTATGGTCATGTTTGATGGCCGTAGATAACCTGCGAGAAGGAAATGTCCATAGTTAGGTTTAATTTCAGATGAGGGGCGGGGGTACTTACCTTGGTGAGGGTTGGATTAAAAATGGCGGATTTGTAGGGACGCCAATCATTTAGAATATCCCGTTACGTCAAATATCCCGTTACGTCGGTGGATTCTGTAAAAAAGAAAAGTCCGGGTTAAGAACTGCCACGCACTCGTACATTCGGAGGGGTTTTATTGAATTATCTTTGTGGAAATGATGAAAATAGGAGACGAAACACGTTTTTAGTAGAAGCCGGAGCCGCCGATAACGGCCGCCGTTTCAGATGGTCAAACCCCCACCACGGATGTTTGTTTTTTTATGTCTTTCGCTTTTCATAGAGACTTAATAATATTTTATTGCATTTACCTTTACCAGTTTCGGGTGTTCGCCCTTCCAGCAACGGGGATTGAATTTTAATTTTTATTAAATTTATTTTGTCCGCAACACAGTTGTACGTGGGCTTCCATCCAATTTCTCTTCTTCCTTTGTGAATGAGGGCATAATGAGGGTGCTACCATATCTTAGTTTTTGTATCCAATCTGTGGCGGGGTGTAAACAATTGTAGTATTGCCAACTACACGCAGAATAATATTTAGGAAAACACTTGGTTAAATTTGACAATATGACAAAAAGGCTGTTTAGCACCGTACCAACAGCGGAAATTAAGAGATTTATAAGTGCAAATCAGTTTAAAGTCAGCAGGGATAGGTAATGCATGTTATATTATGGTGAGTCATAGGATAGGGCTGAATTTGTAAAGTAAACGAAGGCTAGAATAACGGGCGTAGTTCCCCCCATCCTTTATACAGGGTCGTAGTACAGGATGGTTGGATTTGTCATGTCCGCCCTTTAGAGGGTTAACTCGCAGCATTTTAGAGAACAAGCATACTAAAGAATGCAACTCTAAACTGCAGTAAAGTATCTGTCAGGCGACAAAAAAAAAATGGCAACCTGTCAGGGAAAAAGGCGGAAGTTGGGAAAGAATAAAAAAAAAAAAAGTTCTTTCCTTTTTGACCTGAATCCGAGGATCGTCGACAAGTGGCTTGCGGAGCGAAATATAAATGAAAGGAAAAAAAGAAAGGAAAGAACATTTATACGAAAAGTAAAAGTGTTTGTGAACTTTTTCGTACAAAGATTGAGGAGGGAAAATATATACACAATCTGAACAAAAGAATAAACTAAAATTGAAACCTAAAGACAAAGAAAAACCAGAGGTTAGACAAAGATAAAACATGAAAATAAAGATAAAATTAAACAAAAATTAAAAATAAGCAACACAACACAATTTGAAAAAAAAATAAATTTATTAAGATTATAAATAAAACAATAAGAATTAAAGAATTTAAATTAAACCATCTCATAAAGCCACCTCTGTCAGACGCAACGCGGGAAGATCAGCCATCCTTCTGCTGCAGCTACACCGCCAAGCCTGGGGTGTACAGGTATTCCAAGGTTTCCGGACATATTTATAGTTTTTTCCACCTGACAGACCCGACGGACTGGCCACCACTCTGAGAAGAGAAAGATAAAATAAAATATATTTATGCATTTGTTTAAAATATAAAAAAAAAGGATATTGCGTTTGGTAGAAAAATAAAATCCTAGGTAGGGAAAACATTTTAGACACCGAAGATTTCGACGCGCTTAATTCAGTCCCTTTTAGCGATTTTTAGGAAAAGGTGCGCGACGCATCCATAGGGTTGAGCTCAGGCCTAGGTAGTATAAATGTCCGGGTAGTTTGTCTCATAAAACTTGAAATGTTTCCCCTAAACTAAGATAAATATATAAAAAAAAAGCTAGAGAAAAAAAAAAACGAAAGTATATGTATTTTATTTAAAATTTTGTTCGTACGGTTAAACACCTGAAATTTAAAATTTATTAAGTTGTTTTTTTTATGGCATGCATTTAGCCTTATTTAGCCCAAAAGGGGCGTTCGAATTTGTTTTTTTATACTTGAGGTGCTCCAATTGGCATTAGCCAATTACACGAAAATTTTAAAAACAGATCGTTAAAAAAATGGGTTAGCCACTATGATTTTTCTTACCTGGAAAGATTCATGAGTCGGCCGTTGCTCGAGAATTGGCATAAATGAGGTTTCCGGCAGGTGAAAAGGCTCATGATCCATGAATTTGTGCTTCATAGGAGCTGAAATGGGGAGAATAGTTATAATTAGTATAGCCCGGTTAGCTTAGTCAGTGGAGACTCTATCTCAAGGTGTGGGAGTTCCCCACGTTCTTTTTTATTTTGTTTGAACTTACCTGATTTTTCAGTTTTTTTTTTTGCGCCCGGCTAGATTTTAAGACCCGTCTCAGGGTGTAGGTGTTCCCCACGTTGGGCAGTTGGTGGCATCCATACCCGCACACCGTTCCCTACTACGTCCACTTGCAGAAAACGGAGTTTTGTTGCGGGAGGTTGACCACCATCGCAGATTTTTCTAAGTCCCGCTCGAAAAAAAATTTTGCGTGGCGGGTACTTAGAAGAAGTGCCTTAGGAGGGTGGCCTAACCCACCGAGTCCCGTTTCATTTTATTTTCAAGCCTTTGGGGAGGGGTATGCGGCCACTGGAGGAACCACCTCCAACCCGAGTCCCGGCTGTGGCTTGTATTAATAATTTTTGGGGAGGAGGCTATATTTCCGGAGCGGACCAAACTCCAGCCTCGAGTCCCAGTCACTTTTAAATTTGGAGTAAACTTTTTCGAGTAGGTGGCGTGTCACACCACAGTTTACCCCGACAACTTTTTCTGGTGATTGGCTGAAAAGAGGAAAGAAAAAGATGTTAAATTTTGTGAATAAACATATACCACAATACAAACCATGAACCGTGTGGAACGGTTCAATCCATCGTATTCCATCTCGTCCGTCATCATCCCGATGGTGAAAATTCCTAAGGAAAATAGAGAAATTGCATTAAAATTGAATTCTAATTGCAATTAAATAAATTACTTACCCTCTTGATACACGTTGTTTTGGGTTGTTGTTTGCTTTAAGCAGCAGAGATCCGGTTCGGCGAGTAATTTTGGCGCCGGCAAGTTGTAGAAAAATTACCGGCGACGGTTAGAAATCGGCTGAGGCTGACAATGGGGTAATTTGTAGTATTTTAATTTGAATGTGGGATAATTTAGGGATGAAAGTCGTGGGCGACGGGAAAAGAGGGTTGCTCTGATATGACAAAACCACCACAATGAAGCACAATGTTTTTTTTTAGCTTTCTTGCAAACAAACAGTCGAACTCGGACTGGGGAAATTCTTTCGTTTTGCTTGCTTAGGTTTGGGGCGGAATTGTGGAGTAATTTGATCAAGTTAAGAGACGAATCTTCTGAATGTTTTTTTTTAAGCATGGACCGCAATCCGAATTGCTCTCCTTGTTTGGCAAAATTTTACTCTAAATCAGCCACTCACATCAACGGTTGTACGAACTCATAAATGAATATGTAGGCGACTCAGAGCCGGCGTCGGTCGAGTCACACGAATTGGACCTCTGAGAATCAGCTGTTTTTTGTTTACCTCTGTATAGTACTATTACTATGAGTAGAAGGCAACATGGAAAAAAATATTTGTAAAAAGCACACGGTTGTATTTTCCATTCAAGAATGCAAACTGACAAAAGTGCTTTGAAAAATATTTTAAATTTTGAAAATATGAATGAAATAATGACATTATTATTTTTCCTGTTCGCCTGGTAGACCAAAACTTTAGAAAAGGCAATTTGAAGGTTAGGATCGATAGGAGAGGGCAGGGGAGTATGATTACAGGAAAATATGGAGGAAAAAGTCCAATTATATGTGTTCTTATTAAAAGGAAAAGTAAATTTGATAATTTTTGGAAAAAAATATATGAATACATTGGGGGAGGAAAAAACCGAAGTTCAAAAGTATTTCTCATAGTTTTTAAATACAGAAAAAAATAAAGATGGAGAACTAGCGCTAGAAACCAAATTCTAAAAATATGTATAATGTTCTCATAAGAATAAAGATGGAGGCTTGGCGGGAAAATTTCAGGGAAGAAATAGGAAAATTTGGAAACGATTCCCGCAAAGGATTGGAAGAAAAACGAAGGACGAGGTATTGTAGAGTTCGGCGAACACAAATCAGGATGATTAGTTAGCAAAATTTCAAAGCGAGCGGAAATACGTCGCGCTGTCTCGGTGGCCAAAATAAATATAATTATTATAAAAATAAAGTTTTTTTTTGTATTTAAAGAATAAAAATTATTGCTAATTAGTAAAGTTGGTTGTGTAAATAAATAAACAATAAAGTTCAGTGAAGTAAAAATATTTAAGAAACAGTGAACTATAAAAGGTGAAAAGTGAACCATTTTACTAAATTTGCCACTGAGCAAACGTTTGAACATTTGAAACAAAAATCTTGCTGAAGGTGTTTGTTTTAATGAATGGTGGATATTTGAGTGTAAGGGAGTCCTGAATCCTGTTTGTATTTTTTGGTGTATAAGGGAGCAAAATAAGCAGAAGGAAAAGTAAAACCTGGCTATACCTGATATTTTTCGGCCGGAAAGGCAAAATTAGATTTAAACGAGGTCCTAGAAAATTGTATGAGCAGCTGGTATTCTGGAATTTTAATAGTGTATACCGAAAAGCCAAAACAGTAAAGGACCAGGTACTGCCAAATTGCCGTGGGTGTATAGCCAGGTAAAGTTTTGTTTGCTAAATATACTACATCAAGTAAAAGCCAGAGAAAGAAGAAGATATTACCGCATTATTAAGCAGCAGAGAAAAATTAAGCCAGTAATAAGTGATAATTAGTTTCATTAGCAAAGGTTTAAAGTAATACGTTTTTTTGTAATTATTGTTGAAAATCAATAGGCATATTTCTTTTGTATGTATTTAAGTATATTTACAGGAAAGTTAAAAAAACTTTTAGGGAAGAATTAGAAAAATATATAAAATTTTATTTGTAAAGCAAGCCGCAGGTTATTTTAGGGTTAAGTAGTAATATTTTTATTGCCTGTACAGTATTTTTTTTTTATTTTAGTTTCTGCCCTAAAGTATACTTTGCTTACACACATTTGTTCCGGTTTGTTTTAGTCCCAGGGAAGGGAAAGTGTGAGCAGGAAAAAGTTTGTATGAAATACATGAAAAGTATTTCTATTATTTTTATTAAGGAAATTTTATTAGGGAAATTGTATAAGGATATTTTACAATATATAAATCAAAATTCAAAATATAAAAAGTAAATTTTAAAAAATATATATAGGGTTCACATCAGGCCGTATTCTGTATTGAAATCTGCGAATTTGACAGGTGCATTGTTGTCCTTAGGGAGCTCCTTCAGGGTAGAATTTAGTAGCTTGCGGTACCCACGTTGTGAATGAAAAATATCGGATTTGAACCCTGCGACAAATAAAAGATAAAAATTTGAAAGAATTATAAAATTAGAGTTAAAAAACGAGGAAATTAAAATATATAGGAAAAATATTAAAAGTTAGTGTTAAAATAAGGGCAAAAATTAAAATAAAAGATACATTTAGTAAAAAAAAAAATATTATAGTAAAAAGAATAAACGTAAAGTTGAAAAAGATAGATAAAGGAAATAAGGTTTATTAAATTTTGTTTGATTTTTGTTTTTTAGTAACGGCCATATTTAGATAGTTCGTTTGTTAGATTAAATACGTTATTTTATTAAATTTTTAAAACGTATTTCAAATTAGTATTTATTAGGAAATTAAGCGTATCTTTTTTATTGTATAGCGTAGTTTTAGTATTATGATATATAAAAAAATGATTTATAATGTTTGAAAAGAAATTTATAAAAATGTTGGCTTAATTCAATAAGGGTTTGAAGGCAGTAATGGTAAGTTGACGAGGGTAGAAGAAAAGCGGAATTTGGGGTCATATAAAACTGACGCTGGACTGCGATATGACCATGGTTGGGAGGGCTGAACGGGGACTAACATCCGTCTCCAAATCATCGTGTGGTATGTTTTGTGACAGTTTTAGGTTGTGTTTTTTTTTGTGAAAATAGCAAGTTTTTTTTTTGTGTGCGTTCGCCCCCAGTGAGAGGGTTGGGACCTACTGAGATGTCTCATGACCTCTAGCCGGAAACCTCGCTGGGATAACCGTTCGTAACAAAACGTGCGGACGATATCCTTGAAGAATTGCTTTCGGGTGGCCACGGCGCGTTCTGAGGAGTTATTCCCGTCCGGTAAACATCCGCATTGGGGTATAATTGTTGCCGGCAATAAACGTTTTCTTCCAGACGAGGTAACATGGGAAACTTTTTCGTATGGTCATGTTTGATGGCCGTAGATAACCTGCGAGAAGGAAATGTCCATAGTTAGGTTTAATTTCAGATGAGGGGCGGGGGTACTTACCTTGGTGAGGGTTGGATTAAAAATGGCGGATTTGTAGGGACGCCAATCATTTAGAATATCCCGTTACGTCAAATATCCCGTTACGTCGGTGGATTCTGTAAAAAAGAAAAGTCCGGGTTAAGAACTGCCACGCACTCGTACATTCGGAGGGGTTTTATTGAATTATCTTTGTGGAAATGATGAAAATAGGAGACGAAACACGTTTTTAGTAGAAGCCGGAGCCGCCGATAACGGCCGCCGTTTCAGATGGTCAAACCCCCACCACGGATGTTTGTTTTTTTATGTCTTTCGCTTTTCATAGAGACTTAATAATATTTTATTGCATTTACCTTTACCAGTTTCGGGTGTTCGCCCTTCCAGCAACGGGGATTGAATTTTAATTTTTATTAAATTTATTTTGTCCGCAACACAGTTGTACGTGGGCTTCCATCCAATTTCTCTTCTTCCTTTGTGAATGAGGGCATAATGAGGGTGCTACCATATCTTAGTTTTTGTATCCAATCTGTGGCGGGGTGTAAACAATTGTAGTATTGCCAACTACACGCAGAATAATATTTAGGAAAACACTTGGTTAAATTTGACAATATGACAAAAAGGCTGTTTAGCACCGTACCAACAGCGGAAATTAAGAGATTTATAAGTGCAAATCAGTTTAAAGTCAGCAGGGATAGGTAATGCATGTTATATTATGGTGAGTCATAGGATAGGGCTGAATTTGTAAAGTAAACGAAGGCTAGAATAACGGGCGTAGTTCCCCCCATCCTTTATACAGGGTCGTAGTACAGGATGGTTGGATTTGTCATGTCCGCCCTTTAGAGGGTTAACTCGCAGCATTTTAGAGAACAAGCATACTAAAGAATGCAACTCTAAACTGCAGTAAAGTATCTGTCAGGCGACAAAAAAAAAATGGCAACCTGTCAGGGAAAAAGGCGGAAGTTGGGAAAGAATAAAAAAAAAAAAAGTTCTTTCCTTTTTGACCTGAATCCGAGGATCGTCGACAAGTGGCTTGCGGAGCGAAATATAAATGAAAGGAAAAAAAGAAAGGAAAGAACATTTATACGAAAAGTAAAAGTGTTTGTGAACTTTTTCGTACAAAGATTGAGGAGGGAAAATATATACACAATCTGAACAAAAGAATAAACTAAAATTGAAACCTAAAGACAAAGAAAAACCAGAGGTTAGACAAAGATAAAACATGAAAATAAAGATAAAATTAAACAAAAATTAAAAATAAGCAACACAACACAATTTGAAAAAAAAATAAATTTATTAAGATTATAAATAAAACAATAAGAATTAAAGAATTTAAATTAAACCATCTCATAAAGCCACCTCTGTCAGACGCAACGCGGGAAGATCAGCCATCCTTCTGCTGCAGCTACACCGCCAAGCCTGGGGTGTACAGGTATTCCAAGGTTTCCGGACATATTTATAGTTTTTTCCACCTGACAGACCCGACGGACTGGCCACCACTCTGAGAAGAGAAAGATAAAATAAAATATATTTATGCATTTGTTTAAAATATAAAAAAAAAGGATATTGCGTTTGGTAGAAAAATAAAATCCTAGGTAGGGAAAACATTTTAGACACCGAAGATTTCGACGCGCTTAATTCAGTCCCTTTTAGCGATTTTTAGGAAAAGGTGCGCGACGCATCCATAGGGTTGAGCTCAGGCCTAGGTAGTATAAATGTCCGGGTAGTTTGTCTCATAAAACTTGAAATGTTTCCCCTAAACTAAGATAAATATATAAAAAAAAAGCTAGAGAAAAAAAAAAACGAAAGTATATGTATTTTATTTAAAATTTTGTTCGTACGGTTAAACACCTACAACGGACCATAAACGGACGGACAAACCTTGAGGAATCCTCCTAATCATCATATGTGCGCTTCACCTTAGAGGATCGAGTTTGGTTGTTTTTTTTTCATTTGCAAGCAAGAAAAATTGCCAGTAGATAATTGAATGGCAGGTTTATTTGGTTTTTTTCCATACCATTTTTTTTTTTTGTATAAATGAGAATTTGAGTGTCATTTTAAATCTCTAAAATTAAAACTTAAAATCCAAAATTTTTTTTGTTTCGTTTTTTTTCAAGCCTTGAATTGAATTAAAAATTAAAATTGTTCGAAAGTAAATTTTGTAAATTAAATATTTAAAGATTAAAACAAAACATGAAATTTTTTATAAATTACTAAATAAACCCAAAGATTGTAAACTTTCAGAATGAAAATCCGCCATGTTATTTTTATTTAAAATTTATGCTTTAATTTGATAAGCATGGAATAGAATTTTACAAAAGGTAAGTGAGCTAAGGAAGACTGTAGTGTAGTTTTAGGGGCTTTCCAAAATTTTGACCGCGGATCGCCATGGAAGAGGGAGGGCAGGTCAGGCAGCAAATACCATCATGGCTGCCGGCCAAGATGGCGGCCATGTTGTGAGAAACCGAAGTGCAAGAGAGAGAAAGGAAATAGGAAAACAATAAGAATAGTTTTTTGTATCACCCTCAACCGGTTATGAAATATTCTTCTTTTATATTATTTCAGATTTTATTATTTTTTTTGCTCAGTGACTTGTGGCTATGGCATTGGTGAACCCCGCAACTCTACCGATTCTGGTCTGGCATCACCACCTTTTAGCGTTGCCAATGTCATATGCCACTGGGACCAGGGGTATGGCATCACCAAAAAATATGTTATAAAAATATTATTGTCACTAGATGGCACTTTGTTCAAAAAATTGACAATTTTCTTTTTTTATTTAAATTTAAATAATAACAAACAACAAAGCAATAAAAAACAAACGGATATATCAAATTTTATTATTTGAATATATTCCGCGTTTGTTTTTCTTATTTTTTGCAGTTTTCAGCAGTTTTTGAATTTTTAAATAAAGGCTCAGCTGATACTAAACTGATTCTAAATAGTTGCTCAAGTAAAACTAAATTTCAGCGCCATCTATCGGTGAGTAGTGTAAGTTTTGATTTCCTATCTCTATAATTAATAGTCTCTGACTGGGACGTTAGAGTCCCAAAGTTATTTGACATGTATTAATCATACTTTACAAATGATATGGTCACCTATAACCATTTTATAGTTAAAATCTCTCTTTTTGTCGATTATCATAATATTTCTCTCGTCTACAATCATATATTATTTGGACAATCATATTCCTCTCTTCGAATTGCAAACATATTATTATCTGAGTTGAGAGAAATCATGTTCACAATCATTGCTATAGTTTCGACAACCATGAGATGATCAGTATATATTTTTAAGAGTGTCATCTATAAGTTAGCGTCAGTCTTGTTTAAGATTTTGTGAAAAAATAGAAAAATATCTTATTGGTATTAATTTTAATACTGACATTGATTTTGGAAGAAAGAAATTGCTCTACCCAAGAAGTCTGGAGAGATATAGATTGTCAAGCAATACTTAAATGAAATTATTGTTTATTATGCAATAAATTGTTTAGTGCTATAAATTAAGTGAAAAAAGTAATTGATTTTATTCAGAGCGTCTGTAATAAGAAGTGTGATAGATTTTAGTTTTGTACAAAAAAAAAATTTAAAAAAGTGCAAAATTAAAAAAAAAATGTAAGTGCAGGACGAAATGATCATAATATTTACGTACTGATCATAATATGTTCCTGGTGATCATAATATGATCCCAAATGATCACAACATTTTTTTCATTTCCATAATATAATCATGAGGAAAATATTATGATCATTAGAAATATAATATGATCACTGAGAACATGTTATGATCATTTCGGATGCATTGTAAAATTGCATTTTTAACAATATTTTTCTACGCGCTGTTATCAGATATTTCCATAATTTATTTTTAGTTATATAAAGGGTTCTTCAATAAGAGCGCTACAAAAGTTTTTTTAAATAAAACAAAAACGGTTTTGGATATCAATGAAATTCTTTATTCCTGTGAAAGTACGTTCGATGCCATTATGTATGGAAATCGATCTCTTTTGCATGGCCACCACGGGCACGCTTGCAGAAGTCCAGACGCTAAACCCAATTTTCGACGGTTTTCAAGCATAAATCGGCCGATATTCGTACGAAGTTCATCAATCGTCGCTGGCTTGTTGGCATAGACCATAGATTTGACGTAGCCCCACAGGGAATAGTCCAACGGCGTCAAATCACACGACCGAGGCGGCCAACCGACTGGACCATTTCATGAGATAACACGTTCTCCAAACTTGGTTTGCAATAAATTGATTGTGACATTCGCTGTGTGGCTTGTGGCGCCGTCTTGTTGGAACCACATGTCCATATCATCCAATTGGGGCCAAAAATATTCGGTTATCATTGCACGGTAGCGATTCCCATTCACAGTAACGTGCCGGTCTTGATCATCACAGAAGAAGTGCGGCCCAATGACGCCGCCGGCCCATAAACCGCACCAAACCGTAATTTTTTGGGATGCAATGATGACTCATGGAGTACGTGTGCATTGCTGTCTGACCAATAACACATATTTTGTTTATTGACGAAGCCATTCATTATGACGACCATAAATTGGACGTAGCGCTCTTAACGTTGAGGCCACTGACTCCGAATTTCGGTAGTAAATTTTAATAATTTCGACTCGTTGTTGGCTCGTATATCTTTCCATCATGAAATGGCAAACCTTACTGAAGAGAAATGTCAAAAGAGCGACAAGAAATATGGCGTCGTTTGCTGTCCCTGTCTTTCTACTTTTGTAGCATCCCTGTTGAAGAACCCTATATAAGTGATAACTAAAATTAATTTAAATTATTTAAGTTTGTAAATTAGTCATTGAATAAATAAATATACTATTGTGAATAAATCAAATCGTGCACAGCTTTTTTACTCACCTTCAAGAGAATGCTGGGAAAAAACTATAGGGATCATAGTATGATATACAGGACTATAATATTATAATATTGGGATCGGTTTAGAATCATAATGTAGTAATTAAGGGATCATATTATGATAGAAAAAGGTATTTTATAATATGATTGTCGCAATCAGAAACCCAAAAATATATGATGCTCTTCGAATATGGTCATCCCACACTGAACCAAAAGTCGTAAGTGAAATCAACATAAAAATTTTGTTACTTTTTGATGAAACGAATTGTTAAAACGATATATTTTTTATTCAAATTAATGTGTGTTTTTTTAAATCAACTTCTTTTTTTTAAATGAACATACTTATTTCCGTCAATAACTCTCTACAAAACAATTGTTGTTTTGATAATTTTTTGCCCATTTTTTAACAAAATTTAATTTGTTAACTCTAACAAATTTTGTAAAAAGGCAGCAACGTAAATTTGATATAATTTTTCTTCAATTTGAAAAAAAGAGTATTAAATCTGTGGAAAAAAGTTTAGTGAGGTTAGTTTTGTCGCGTCATTACTCGTGCTAGCATGTGTATTTGTAATTGTCGGAAATATCAATAAATTGACAATAAGTGTTTTTGTTTTTCAAAGTATAGATAATTAACAAATTCAGTGACTTACAGTGAATTGCTAATTGAAGATTTATTAATTTTAATTTATATAATTTTGAACGTTCTCAATTAAATCGTACATTTAAATTTCTGTCACTAATTTTGATATTATCTATCTTTTTGTTATTTTGTTTAAGGCAAACTATTAATGAAAGTTATAAATATAGTGTATTTGAATTATTAATTTAAATAAAGTTATATGTTTTTGTATATAAAATGGTACATGTGTTTTAAATAAAGAGTTTTTAACAATTATCCTAATTTTTGCATTAAAAAATACAAAAATTGTTTTATCGGACTTTCTATATTTTCATATATTTAGTTAGAATATTCTTCTATCCCAAGTCCAAATTCTAATATGATATTGTCATATTAGATTTTTATTTGTTGTTGTATGTGCTATATTATAATTTCAATTTTATATTTCATTATTTTTTATATTTTATCAAATTCATTATAAAAAAGACATTGTATGTATATTGCTTAAAAAAATTTGAAATTTGTGAAATATAAAAAATAATGAAATATAAGTCTAAAAATTAATAATAAATCGATAAAAAATTAATTAATTAAATAAAATGCATTGTTGAATTTAATAAAATGCATTGGTAAAACAACAAAATCATTATGCAATTTAATTAAATATAATTGTTAAGACAATTAATTTTTGTTAATACATTTGACAATAAGGGTTTTCACAAGGGGTGTACTATTTGTTGTATCGTTGTATCGTCCTAACAAAAAACAGAGTTGTTAAAAATTAAATTGAATAAATATAACATTTGAGATTAGCACGATACAACATTTTTACGTATGTTTAGTGTCCTATGTTTGAGTGTGCTAACAGATAGAAAACAGAATAGAAAATCGTTGTTAAGCTGCCTACACACTAGGGAACATGGTGGAGGGAACAAAAAATATCAAAAAATTTTGTAAACACGAAATGCACGCTCTCAACACTCACACACACACAAACGCACTCACACATTCACAAAAAATGCTCTCTTTTTTTAAGTATGTTCCCTAGTGTGTAGGCAGCTTTAAACACAAATAAAAATTTTAACAACTCTGTTTTTTGTTAGGACGATACAACGATACAACAGATAGCACACCCCTTATGAACAACCTAAATATTTTGTCAAAATAATACCACATAAAATAGTTAAACGTCAAAATATAAATCTACTAAACAATGCGTTAAATTGATGGACAGGTTTTGTTAGTTGTATAGTGATCACCCATTCATCAATTTAATATGAATTTTAGTTGATTTCACAGCTGTTTTTGGTTCAGTGCAACCATGTTTTTTCTTTGCGTGAACGGATACTTGTGAAGCATTGAAAGAAGTAGTTTGTAAAGCACTACTTGCAATTTTTTTGCTGGGTATTTTCTTGAAAATGTTTTAGTGTTTTCAGCAACCTGTTTTGTACCCTTCATGGTCCTTTTTACCATAGCCCAATATCTTTCAATCGGTCTGAGCTCTGGGCAGTTAGGTGGATTTGCATATCTGGATTTGCATACTATATTTCAATAAATAATCGAATTATTTTTTCACGCATTTCTAATTCACAGCTCATTTTAAAGCCAATAAGTATCGAATAATTTTCAAACTTGACATAAGGATTTGTACATATTTAGGAAATTTGAAAAAAAATTTACAAGTAATAATGTGTGCACTAGTTTCATCGAACGCAGTGTTTATATTAAACCTATTAGATTTGGAAACATTTTTGTATTCGAAAAACTCTTTGACACTGGAACATTTTTTATATTCTAGGTTTGTTATGAAAGTTGTAGGAATTCGAGTAATATTTCTTATAAAAGATTCACAGACACTGCAAAAAATTTTACAATTTACGGCGTATTCCTATTATCATATTGTGAGAGTTTTTTCCGTATCAGTCTCCATTGTGTTTGCTATGAATATTATTTAATTTTTAAATGATTTTGAAACGTACTAAGTTTGCGATTTTAGTAGTGTTTCCAATTTGGTTAATCGATTAACCGATTCCTCGATTAATCGCCTCTCTTTCGGTTAATGTCGAAACAAATAATTTAAAACGCAAATAATTATTCGACCCGAATAATCGGTTAAAATAGATCGATTAACCGGTTAAATTTTTAATATAGGATTTTTCCTTTGTTTTTTCCCATAACTTCATAATTTTCTTAATATTGGCTAACAAATTGCAAGTAAAGTTTAGAACAATAAAATACTAAATTAAATGCCATCAAATTCTTTAAAAAATCGACTAAAAGAGTAACTCTAATCAAGTCACAAGTTGCAAGAAAAGCTTAAAAAATAAATACTAACTAAAACACCATCAAATTCTTTTCAACTCTAGTGAAAGAGGTTTTTAAGTCTTCAGATACCTCTTTTTGAGCAACTCCAAGCAAGTCGACATTGCACCAGAGAGACACGTCATGTGTTTTAAGAAACTCTTAAAAACGGCTTTGTTTTACCTTTCTGCAATTAATTTTTAATACAATTTTTTTTGCAGATATAACAAAAAATTAAAATTGCTATAAAAAAAGCTTCAAAAAACATCGCGAAAGGCTAAAATAAAGGTGTTTTTAAACTTCTCAAAACACACGACATGTCTGGCTAGAGCAGCGTCAAAGTGCTATATAGGCTTTAGGAAATATAATAGAGAGTTTTTCATTTCTTTTAATAATTAAAACTAATGCAAATTATATTTCAATGTCCTTCAAGACAAAGTTTCATTTGTTTTAAATTTGTATCCCACAACTCTCAAATGACATGTTACTTACAAAGGAAATCTAAATTTTCTTACATCTCCCAAGAAAATGTTTATAGTCGGTTTAAAACCAAATAAATTCTACAAAATGTTCCAATCCATGGAGCCCGAACCCATTTCACTGAATTTAAATCAGGGTTGGCAACTGAAACGAATTAGAGTTGATTTTATAGTTCATAGTTTAATGCAGTTAGCGCTATACTATCAAAATTGAAGCCGATTTAAATGGATGAAGAGTATTTAAGTGCTGTATATTCTTAAATATATAGAAACTCTGCCACTAAAAAGTTAATGTAGACTGAAAAATCGTCCATTATTTGTTTCGGTTGCCATCCATGATTTAAATTTTTATTCGCATTGGTTTCATTAACAATAAACAAATGGTGTTTTCTTTTCTGGAAAAAAATGTTGCCTTGTTAAAGTGTAAAATTTTAAAAATGTTACCCTCACCCCAATAAAATGCTAAATTTTTTCAATCAGAATAGAACGATAAAATCACTTATTTGCATTTTTAAAAACACATGTGTATGTATATATTGTTGTTTCATTTATATGCAATATTGTTTACGCTAGCTACTACTATATGATAGCCTAGTGGTTGTGATGCTTGCCTTTCGCTCGGGATGGCCAGGTTCAAATCCCAGCCAAGGTGAATTAATTTTTATATACTACTCTCTTTTTCTTTTTTCAATTTAGAAGTTTTCCTCCATATTAAAAAAAATTGTATAATTTTTTTTATTTATTGGTAGCGTAAAAACTAGTAAATACTAAATAAAACAGATCAAATTATTAAAAAACTAAATAAAATTTTATAAAAAAAAATTATAAAAAACCAAATTTATAAAAAAAAAAATTTATAAAAAAAATAAAATTTTATAAAAAAAAATAAAATTTTATATAAAAAAAATAAAATTAAAAAAAAATGTTGTGGTCCAACCGGGGTTTGAACCTGCGACCTTCTGCATCAGAAGCCAGGATAGTACCCCCTAGGCCACCAAGTTGCGAGTTTGCTGGCAAACAACATTGCAGTATATACACATAACTTTGATGAAATTTTTTGAGGGCGGAAAATGTTGCACTTTTGCACTTTATTAGACAACATTTTTAGAAAAGAACACGATGCCCTCTCAGAATATTACCCTTAATTTAGAAAAGAACACAAAAAAGGCAATTCAAAAGCAAAGTGCAAAAAAATGCAACATTTTTGTCAGAAAAGAAAACACCATCAAAGTTTAAATTTTATTGGTCGAGTTTTAATTACAATAGTTACTAAATTAATGAAAAATTTCTTAAATTTTATGAAAAAGCTTTTTAATTTTTACTATGAAACTTTCTAATAAAATTTTTTCGGTGTATGAAATTGTTAATAAATAAAATATTTCATAAAGTTTTATGTAAAACTGCATTAATATAATGAAAGTTTTTAATGGACGACTTCCAGCGAATCTTCATTGAATCAATGAAAAAACTCATAAATAGCATGTAGACAATTATCTCAGAGAACAGCTACAGATGTCAAATTCCCTGTAAATTTGAATTTTTAATGTCCCTTCAAAAACCGAAAAAGACTGACCCCTAAATTCATAAACGCTTTGTAAAATTATAGGAGGTTTATTGAACAAATTTTGTATGAAAATGACGTTTCGTAAACCTGCTATAACTTTACAAAGCATTTATGAATTGAGGGGTGAGAATTTAACAATTCTTTACGAGATCCTTTTAATATCTTCAGAGGAGAAGGAAGAATCTTAATAAAATTTTAACTTTATTTTATATTTTATTGTTGGCAGTATTGATTGAAAATTGAATTAAAAAAAATTTTATCTAAGGTTTTTAAAATTTTATTCTAAAGAAATAAAAAATCTACATTAAGTTATCGATATGTAACAGTTTTAGATTTGCTGTTCTTAACTTACTCAATTTTTAAGTATCCCCCTTTATTTTTATTTAATTTTAAGTAGCTTTCTAGTAAAAGTAAAAGAAATGTTTCAATTTAAAAAATTTCAGACTCCGAAATTTTTCAACCTTTATGAAATTTTTTTAAATACATTGAGTTTATATGCCAGGTTGATATTTAACAAAAACAGGCATCTGTTTGTGTTTTTATTGATAAAAAATTAAGGAAATACATTAATTTAGCATTATACGATTAATCGCCAATTTTCTCGATTAACCGACCCGAACAACCGGTTAATCAATTTTAGCGATTTTTCGAATAATGCATTAACCGGTTAACCGCCTATGTCGAATAATTGGAAACAGTAGATTTTAGAGATATTTTCTCTTAAAAATAGTTCGGATTCTGTACTCCGATTTCATAACTTATAGTCTGACTAGGCATGGATTTGTGCGAACATGAAACAAATCACACGTGAAACAACAACAAATTTTATTTGTTGTTTTTGTTTTGCATGTAATTCGTTTCATGTTCGCACAAATCCATGCCTAGTCAAGACTATTATAAGTAACTTATTTATGACAAAATTTGATAGTTAACAAAAAAAAAATTGTTGAATATAGAATATATATAACAAATTTTTCTAAGTTTATGTTAACAATTTTTTGGTTAAATCTTACATTTTCAAAACAACTAAAACTCAAATTAATTTTCTTGGTCCCAGTGTAGAAAATCATTACCAGATATGTGGTTATGTAACTACATACTTGGTAATGGTAACTAGTTACTTTTGTTATTACATTTCTTATTACCTTTATATGGCGATGTCGCGAAAAATAATGAGTTGTCGTTACACACCAGCATACGAAAAATCAAAAAATATATCGTTACCTATGTGTTTACCAGTACTGACAAAAATAATGAGTCTAAAAATAGATTTTCTGAAAAATAAATTATATAAAAAAAAATATTTTTTATTGTATTTTTTTTTTAAATAAAATTTGCTGGTGCGGGAATCGAACCTGGGTCTACAGATTGCCAGTCAACAGCTCTACCATCTGAGCTATATCGACATGTAATATTTAATAGATAAAAACACAATTGACCTGCTGCACACAAGTAGCTTACTCGCCAACATACAAAAAATCAAAAAATATGTGGTTACATACATATATCCTTACCAGTGTTTAAAAAATATTGAGTCTAAAAATAGATTTCAAAAAATTTTCAAAAAAATCTAAAAAATTATTTTCTATTCTATATAAGTCATTATCAGTAACTCATTATTATATGTTTTAAAATAATACAGAAGGTAAGTGGGTGTCATTACTGGTAGTCCAAAAAATAAGGATATGTCATTACCGTTTCTACACTGGGGTTCTTATAAAAAATTACGGAATAAGCTTTACTTTAACTCAACCGACAGTTGTCTTAAGTTAGAAGCTATATTGATAAAATCGTTAACGAAGATAGAGGACCACACCAATGAAACAGATTTTCACTGACAAAAAACTAACTGAACCTTCAAAAAATGTCGAAATGGGGTTAAACAGATTTTTCCGAACCCTTGTTTGTTACTCTTTGGAACAACTTGGCAAACATATGCTAAAACACGTGTTAAAACCTCTACTTCTAGTTCATAAAGTATCTATAGATATGACTACCATATAAGATATAAAAAATGAGCGAATCCTGGATCCGCGCCTATCAACTTCGAAACTTTTTATCTATTAAAAATGACCATGGATGGTAACCGAAACGAATGCGGTTATCGTTAGGGTAACGATATTTTAGGTTATTTCGGTAACGGTATTTTAAGGGTAACGCTATTTCATTTATTTCGGTATCGGTATTTTAAGGATAACGGTATTTGAGTTATTTCGGTAACGGTATTTTAAGGATAACGATATTTGGGTTATTTCGGTAACGGTATTTTAAGGTTAACGGTATTTCAGTTATATCGGTAACGGTATTTTAAGGATAACGGTAGCCAGTTATTTCGGTACATACCGCATATTTTTTTTGCAAAAACCAAACTAAAGTAAAAACAAAACGCATTAATTGACATAATTTATGTGAAATACTCAATAACCACGTGCAATGACCAAGAGTAGACAACTGATTTTAAGATGTGTAATATCAGAGGTGAGGGCACAAATACCAATCGTATCCGACTGGTCACAAACTGGCTTCGAACCAACACTTTCCAGTAATAACAACTCAAGATTTTTATGAGGGGGTCAAGGGAAATTATTTCCAAATGCCAACCTCACCCACAGTCTACCTTGGACATGGTGTCCCCTGTTAACGCCGACGAGGCTCTGACGACCGAGTATGGGCGGTATAACCCGGTTCCCACGGCAATCGGACTATGTGCCGGAACGATTCGGATGTATTCGAATCTTCGAATTTATCGGCTTTAAATGAGAATTATTAGCTACAAATTCTCATTTTAAAGCCGTTACAACAACAACAACAACCAAGAGTAGAGAATTAAAAATAACGGTAACGGTATTTTAAGGATAAAGCTATTTCATGTATTTCGGTAACGGTATTTTAAGGTTATCGATATTTCATTTATATCGGTATCGGTATTTTAAGGATAGCGGTATTTCAGTTATTTCGGTAACGGTATTTTAAGGATAACGGTATTCCGGATATTTCGATAACGGTATTTTAGGGGTAACGGTACTCAGTTGAAAGGGTTTTGAATCGATAACGGTATTTTAGCGGTATTGCCTGCCAACCCTGAAAATGACCCAAATCCCATGATTTCCACCCAAAAAATTAAGAATCAGCTATGTATTTAAAAAAAATAAAAGATTTCTTAATGATTTAAGAGTAGGGTTGCCATTTCGATTTTGAGAAAAAGAGGACGTCAACCTTAAAAAAGGAGGACATTTGTTTTAAAAAAAGAGGACAATTTTTTTTTAATAAATTGATTTTACCAAAATCGACAACGCGATAAAATATACAAATAAAAATTTATTTTATAAATAAAACAATTTTTATTGCCACTAAAAAAAATTCACAAAAAACAAAAAAAATATTCTGAACTTTAAATCAGGGTTGAAAAAGCTACGACTAAAGTAGCAGTAGTAACTAAAAATGACGATTATTATAGTAAAAAACAAACAAAACTAAAAGTTAACACATCGCTACTACTACCACTATTCAAATTTTTCTGTAGCTCAGCAGTAGCACACAGTTTTGTTTTGAAATTGAAAACCACCACAGCATCAATCGATGTGTCTGCTTCTAAATTCAATAAGTAGCAGTAGCAGCCAAATAGACAAGACTCCCAAATTACTACTCAGCTACTACTACTGCTACACAAAATTTTATTAGCTTAATCCCCGTTCACATTATCACACAAGTGCTTATACTTTTCTTCACACAAGTATGACAAAAAGTATGCTGAAATTGTCTGGATGTCAAAAAAGTATAAAAGAAAATCTTTTCAGTGTTCAAACCAGTGTTGCCTCCAGTAAAACCAAAAATTACACAGCTGAAGGTAAAAAATTATCCAAAACCGTATGAAATTACACAAAAAATTATAATTTTTTAATATTATTTCAAAATAAAGATATAACCAAAATTGACTTAAGCTGAAATCACAATTGTTAAGTTTGCTCGAAAATTGGCTGGATTTTTACGCAAATGGAAGAGCGTCCATACTTAGCCTACCGAAATTTTAAAATTTTCGCTAGTTTCGAAGTCATTTTATGCTTTTTGTGTTTAATTTTTTCATTGTAATTTTTTACAATAATTTATTTTCTTTGTTTGAAATGTTTTTAGTTTGACTGAGTTGGATACTATGATTTTCGATTAAAAATTAACCAAATTAATAGAGTAAAAAATTTTTCAGAAGTTGACTTAAGCGAAATAAGGGTGCTTTAATGTATTTTCCTGTTATCGCTCTTTCACTTAATTCAGATTCGCTAAATATAGTTGGCCCTTTAAAGCTTTTCAAGTTTGTTCGAAAATTTACTTTATTTTTTACCAAATTAAAGAACTCCCATATTTGGCTTACTAATTTTTCAATTTGCGCCAGATTTGCGAATTTATTTTATATTTTTTTAATTGGTTTATTGTTATTTTTAAATTTATTTTGTTTATTTAAAATGTTTTTAAATCGATTAAGTTGGGTACGATGAGTTTCCATTGAAAATTACCCGTGTAAAAAGTTTAGATCTGATCAGAACTTTTTGGATCTAGATATGATTGAATCTAATTAGATCCTGTACCAGATCTCATCAAATATGATCAGATATGGCATATGTGATAATACCTTATGGCAAGTTCTGATCAGATCTAGTGCCAAATCTGTTCAAATCTAAAGTGATCTGGACAAATGCGCCAGATATGCCTAGATCTGAGCAGATCTAATTAGATCTGGTAACATCTACTAAGATCTGGCCAGATATGCCTAGATCAGATCAGATCTAATTAGATCTCAAATTTGTCCCCAATTTTGAGATCTGGTAAGATCTACTGAGGTCTGGCCAGATCTGATCTTTTTTACACGGGTAACCAAATTAATAAAATTAACCAAATAATAAAGTTGACTTAAGCTAGATATAGGTGCTTCAGTGAAATTTCATTACCGTCTGGTTGGATTACTATGGCATTACACTCTGTCGGAGCTAAAGTAATTTCGAGCATAATTTCTAACGGTCGACTCCACAGGTTAGCTGGACACTGTGGCGTTCGACTCCAAGGAAGGACAACTCTGGCATGTCGAAAATTTAAAAGCTTGCCATTTTTTATTTATGGACCGATTTCAAAAACATAAAATTTTTTTAATTAGGAATTAAAGGTTTTTTAATCATATGTAAAATGTTTTTGAATTTATAAATTAATAAGGTTGTTCATAAGGGGTGTGCTATCTGTTGTATCGTTGTATCGTCCTAACAAAAACAGAGTTGTTAAAATTTTTATTTGTGTTTAACAACGATTTTATATTCAGTTTTCTATCTGTTAGCACACTCAAACATATGACACTAAACATACGTAAAAATGTTGTATCCCCGAGTAAAAAAGTTTTGATATAATCATATATTATTTTATGTAATTACATATAGTAACTTATAGTTAGATATGGCCACATATGCTTTTAAATTGAAGCATATAGACTTTTATATAGTCATATATTAAATATTTTTGATTCAAAGGTTTTAATATTGAGACATATGTGATTTTATATCATAGCTTGGGAATAATGATTAGAAATCCTAATGATTAGCAATTGGATTAGAAATTTTAATTGTGCTGAAAAATTGATTAATTATGATTAGTTAGCCATTTTAGACGATTACTAATTGATTAGATTAGAAATAATCAAAAATCTACCCAGGTAGAAATTGCCGACGTTACAACAAAAGTTGTACTGGGAGAGCACTGTTTTTTACGAAATGCCGGTACTACTTAAAACGTGCTTTGCCAGTACTGTTTTCTGAAAATTAACGAGCTTTTTATAATTTATTAAAATTTACAATTTTATAAATTTCACGTATTTTTCCATCTATTACACAATTATTTATGTAAGAGAGACATCGCCATTCTTTTCTTGTGAAGTTTCGAAAGAATACATTTGAAGAAATTCCATTAAGTCTCAAGACATTGCCAAAAAAAAAATAAAAAAAATCTGTGATGTACACTAAGAGGACAGTAAAGTTCTAGCAAACTACTAAATTTGTTATTAAATGTACTGGGATAATACCAAAAAAATAAAATCCCAAGCCTGCGCCAACGTTGGGAAATAACTACGGCCAAGCGTTTATTGGTGTTATCATTTCGACAACATGGCAGTACAGTGAAAGTTAAAAATCCGACGCATTGCCAGTACATGTACTACCGCCTCCAATACCGGGCCAACATTGTGCCGTTTGTATTTTTCTACCTGGGTAATCACAATTAGTGACGATTAGCATTTCTAATCAAATCTAATCAAAACCATAGCTGGGGAATTTCGATTAGAATTAGAAATCATTACGATTAGAGAAATAAAATAATCTAATCATTAGAATTGAGTTTTGATAAAAATTTCAGATTACTAATTGATTTGATTAGAAATAATCAAAAATCTAATCACAATTAGTGACGATTAGCATTTCTAATCAAATCTAATCAAAACTAATCCAAAAAATAATTGATTAGATTTCTTGATTATTTTTGATTAGATTTGATTAGATCAACTATTTTTAACTATTTTTGTAAAAAGAAAATATTTATTTATCACATTTGTTGCTATATTTACATAATGTAACAGTTTTTGACATTCTGTAAAATTTGTTTTTTATATTTATTTTATGTATAGTATGTATAAATGTAAATAGTATGTAAATATATATGTATGTGGCAATATATAATGCAATTTTATGCAATATTCAAAAACTGTTACATTATGTAAATATAGCAACAAATGTGATAAATAAATATTTTCTCTTCACAAAAATAGTTAAAAATAGTTGATCTAATCAAATCTAATCAAAAATAATCAAGAAATCTAATCAATTATTTTTTGGATTAGTTTTGATTAGATTTGATTAGAAATGCTAATCGTCACTAATTGTGATTAGATTTTTGATTATTTCTAATCTAATCAATTAGTAATCGTCTAAAATGGCTAACTAATCATAATTAATCAATTTTTCAGCACAATTAAAATTTCTAATCCAATTGCTAATCATTAGGATTTCTAATCATTATTCCCAAGCTATGATCAAAACTAATCCAAAAAATAATTGATTAGATTTCTTGATTATTTTTGATTAGATTTAATTAGATCAACTATTTTTAACTGTTTTTGTGAAAAGAAAATATTTATTTATCACATTTGTTGCTATATTTACATAATGTAACAATTTTTGAATATTGCATAAAATTGCATTATATATTGCCACATACATATGTATATATTTACATACTATTTACATTTATACATACTATACAAAAAATAAATATAAAGAACGAATTTTACAGAATGTCAAACAAAAAAAATGTCTACCAGAAAGCGAAAATTTTTTTTTTCGAAAGCTTCCTGCGACGTGCTTTCATCGGAAGGACCTGCTTTCATCCTCAAATACTTTTTGTGCAACTCGCTGTGCCGAACTTTTAAATGAGAGATGAAGTTGGAGGTAACTCCACCTGTGCCTCTTATTAATTTGTGACAGGCCACACATTTAGCGGTTATACTCCCATTTGTCTGTCACAACAAGAAGAATCAATTAATATATTGATTTAAAATGAATATCAATAAAAATTTTATTTATCACAAGTAAACATCACCATATACAGCAAACCTAATGGAAGATAATGGGTAAAACTTACATACATAACCATTGCCACATAAAATTCAGGGTTGAAAATTAATTTGGGCGAACTTCCGGTGCTACGCATCCTTTTAGCACTCACTGCCGGCTGGCTCTCCAAAACTATGTTCCGGATCACCTTCGTCGGTACATAATTTGGATCACATACATCATCGTCTGCGGAGAAGTCTTGGTCTTCGAAAACAATTGGATCCATTACGACAACTACAATATCGAAAATAAATTGGAAATTTTTGTTTTACATATAAAGTTTGCATTTTGTTTCAATTTTCACGACGTCGAAAAAACAATAAATAAAAGAAAAAAAAATCCGTGCATTTTTACTTACCAATAATTTTGAACACTTTAATTTGAATAAAACAGAACACGTTGAAAATTAACATTAATAATAACACAACAACAAAGTGAACCAGCTGTGTCAAATGTTTAGTTTAAGAACAGGGTGCACCGTATGCAATTTTATGCAATATTCAAAAACTGTTACATTATGTAAATATAGCAACAAATGTGATAAATAAATATTTTCTTTTCACAAAAATAGTTAAAAGTAGTTGATCTAATCAAATCTAATCAAAAATAATCAAGAAATCTAATCAATTATTTTTTGGATTAGTTTTGATTAGATTTGATTAGAAATGCTAATCGTCACTAATTGTGATTAGATTTTTGATTATTTCTAATCAAATCAATTAGTAATCTGAAATTTTTATCAAAACTCAATTCTTATGATTAGATTATTTTATTTCTCTAATCGTAATGATTTCTAATTCTAATCGAAGTTCCACAGCTATGTTTTATATTATTACATACTGGCCTGAATATAAGTGTATGTGCTATATATAAGTACACAAAGTAATATATAAAAGATATAATTACATATACGTTTATATATAATTTAGTATGACACTATACATAATAATATAAAACTATATATGGAGCCATTTAAGAAATATTATATAATAGGTGTTATATATGATTATATATTGACGCATATGAACCCATATATAACTTAGTATGGTTTCATATCTACAATATTTCATGATTTCTTTTATATATAACGATATAACATTCTTTATAAAATCATCTATAATTACACTGTGAGACAAATGGTAGGGGTCAGTGATCGGGAAGGGTTCAAACTACCGGGGAAAGTTATATCGGTAAAAAAGAAGTTATACGTGTCCCGGCGTTTCGCTGGGTCACCCCTAGGAATCGAGATATATCGATTTGACCTTTGGTGGTCTTTTTTTTACATAACTCGAGAACCACTAGTCCGATTTTGCTCAAACAATTTTAAAAAAATTAAAAATTACAATTCCTTTAATCTGTTCATATAACGTTTTTCTATATACTCAACAGTTTTGCCGGTAAAAATAAATGTATGAAGAAAAAAATAGTTTTTGCCTAAAATATTAAAAAAAAGTAATAAACAAAAGGTTATTGATTTTTATGGTAGCGGTAACAAACATTTATTTTTACCGGCAAAACTGTTGAGTATATAGAAAAACGTTATATGAACAGATTAAAGGAATTGTAATTTTTAATTTTTTTAAAATTGTTTGAGCAAAATCGGACTAGTGGTTCTCGAGTTATGTCAAAAAAAGATATATCTCGAGTCCTAGGGGTGACCCAGCGAAACGCCGGGACACGTATAACTTGTTTTTGACCGATATAACATTTCCCGTTGGTTTCATCCCATCCCGATTTTGACTGTCGCATAGTGTTATATATTATCCCACATTAGCAATTTTTTCAAAGTGATTTTTTATAAAAATATATGTATAAGGTCCTTTTAAAACCGTATTGTATTAAATGTGGTTCCATATTAAAAATGATTTTGAACTAGTTTTAGATTTTGTAATTACTAGGGATTGGCGCATGACACGATCGTGAGTGAAGTTATTCACAAGTGATCGTGAGTAATAATTACTATACCAAAGTAATTCGCCCGTTAGAGTGAGAATATATAATTCGTACGTGAGCGTGAGTAAGAATATATAACCCGTGCATGATTCGTGTGTGAGTTTATTTTTTGCATCATATGTTTTTTTAGTAATTTTTACTGTTTTGCGTAAGAATTTTCTGATTGTGAGTAAGTTTTTAATATACTCATGTCTGCGTGAGTAAGACACGAAATGCTCGTGCTTGAGTAATTTGTTTTTGTTTAGGAGCGTGAGTTAAAATGGCTAACGCGCCCATAAAATTAACAATACTGAAGCTTTAATATGGAATTCTCTATACTATAACGCACACTTGACTGATCTCTTATATCTTGGTTGTATATCACAATCCTATTAAGTTAAAAATTTCAGTGTTGTTAACCTTATTTTAAAATTACTAAAAACAAAGAAAAATTTGTCCATGTTTAATGCACTGTCATGGTAAATCTGGATAAAAGTAATGGAAGATTTATCGAAATTATAGGATATCCAGTAGACCTGGGGGTTAATCATTACATTTTGTAATTAATTACACATTCATTTACACAATTACATGTAATTGTAATTGAAAAAAACTCAATTACAATTACAAATTATTTGTAATTGTAATTCAAAATTTGTAATTCAAAAAAATTCAATTACAATTACAAATTATTTGTAATTGTAATTCAAAAAAGAACAATTACAAGTAATTTGTAATTTGAAAAATGTTAATTACATTTTTTGGGAAAATAAATAATGACAAAAAGCACAAGTTAGGGGTAATCCCAACAAGACGTATTCTTTTTATACGCATCCATGCCTATGCAACCTATCCCAGTCAGATTTTTATACAAAATTTTAACAAAAACACTTTTTAATTCTAAATGTAATTGAAATCACTTTCAATTACAATTACTAGTAATTTGTAATTGAAAATTTTCAATTAAAATTGCTTGTAATTTCAATTACAAGTAATTGTAATTGAAATCCCTCAGGTATGATCTCCAGATATTGTATATCTTTTTTTATTTAAAAATATAATTTTGTATATTGTTAGATATGGTCATATATATTATGGTAAAAATATAGGGTTAATATTTAGGTATAATTGTATCAAACTGTGTCCACTTTTATAACATTTTATATAATTTTATACAAAAAGATATAATTTTATGTAATTGGATGAGGACAAAATTCGGATACAATTGTATCATATTGTATCGAATTGTATCAAATTGTACCAAATTGTATACAATTGTATACAATTCGATACAATATGATACAATAAGACGTTCTCATTTTTCGGATATAATTATATCTAATTACATAGAAGATTATGTATAATTAAATATAACTTTATATGGCTCCATATCATTTTTTTTTACTTGGGTCGTGCTATTCTCAAATGTTGTATTTTTTCAATTTAATTTTTAACAACTCTGTTTTTTTAGAACGATACAACAAATAGTACACCCCTTGTGAAAACCCTTAATAATAATAAAACAAATGACATATTAAAATTAACTGTAATGCATTGAATTATAGCTTAAATGTCTGAATTGCTGAATTATTCCAATATATTTACACTCTGCCACACTGTTGTATATTAACAAAAATTTTGTCTGACCAAAACCCTAGTCTGTTAGCCACAGCAAAAAAAAATCTCGCTAGATTCACTTTAAATTGTTAGAAAAGGACTTTGAAAATTACTGGTTTCTATTCAATTATTAGAAAGTCACAATCATAACAAAGCCAAATTTTAATCTTTCGCTACATTTGCAAATGATCTTGTAAATGTTTCACAGACAAACTTATTTAGTCTACTTTAAATATCGACTGATTTTTATGAAATTTACGAAAATTTCTTTAAAAAGTGGAATTACACAAAAATGTCATTATTCAAAAATTATCCAACAAATGTGTTAACAGTCCCGTTTTTGAATAATTATTCAAAAAGTGGCAACACTGGTTCAAACTGTTATCGACACACACAACAAATAAATTAAAACAGTTATTTTTTCTTCTATTATTACTTTTTTCACCACTAATTGTTTTTAATCTTTGTTTAACATTTATTTGTGAATAAAATATTAATTTTTCAAACTAGTTATACATATAGTTATATTTTTTTTCCAAATTTATCTATATCTGTTAAGTTTTTATTTTTAATAGTAAAAGGCTTTATTTTTGAATCATGTAGGTTGATAAACAGCATCCGGTTTCTAATTTTTTACTAGCACACGCTGTAAAATTGCTTATTTAAATATTGCATATGTACATTATTGTTTTCTTCTACTGAACGGCAGAAAACAGGCTTTGAATTCAGTGAACTTATTTTATTTTTTTTTTTAATTCAGTGAACTTATTTTATTTTTTTTTTTAATTCAGTCAACTTATTTTATTTTTTTTCAATTCAGTGAACTTATTTTTTTTTAAATTCACTGAATGTAATTTTATTTTTTTTTAATTCACTGAATGAAAATGAAATTTAATGAATTCAGTGGTGAATTAATTCAGTAAGGAATTAATTCACTTTTTTTCCGTTCGATTTATAAAATTGAACGCGTTCACCGGTGAATTAATTCATTTGATTTAATAAAAAGAACTATTGCAATTGAATTAATTCTTTGAATTTGTTGTTTGATGAACGCATTCAGTTGATTAAATTCAGTAAATTACTTAAGAAAAGGAATTCATTCAATTGTAGAGAAAATTGAATTCGATTGGTAGTGAATTCATTCAAAAAGGAATAATTCTTCAAAGCTCTGTATGTAGGTATATGTAAAAAATATGTCGTTTAGATAACACTACCTTACAACAATTAATTTTTTGGAGAAATTACTACACCTAAAAAAATACATAGTTGTTGATCACTATTCAGTTATGTCATATGTATGTACTACATATTTTTTTTTTCAAGGTCGGTTACCGTTATCGTTATAACACCTTTATCGCTAAAATACCGTTTTAAATTGAATACCGTTACCAATACCTCTAAAAAAAATTGGAAATACCGTTATCGTTACCGATATCGTTATTTTTATAGGTATTTATTTATTTTTATATATTTATAGGTTTTTATGTAAAAAATGTCAGTTTTTGAAATTTTTTATTTTATAATCTTGAGTTTTTATAAAAAAATTTATAGATAATAATTTTAGTTATTAAAAGTACCAGCATTGAATTTAGAGCTCATAATCTGTATTTTCAACAACTAAAATTAAAAATATGCTATATTGAATGAGGGGTATGTATTGTTGATCTTTTATTTGTGTAAATGAATGTTTTTTTTAGTTTGACTCTGTATCATAAATTAATATCACTTTCTGTTTAAATTATTTTTCAAATTAAAGAAAGATGATACAATTTTCACAAGTAAATTACAAAGAATAATTTTTTTTTATATATTTTTACTTGTTTTTATATGTTTTTAACGTAATTTTTAATACCGGTACATACCGGTATTGCTGTATCGATAACGGTATACCGTTACCGAAACATTACCTTTACCGTTGCCGAAACAAACAAAATTTGCTACCGTTACACTTAACGTTATTCGTTTCGGTAAGCAAACTTGCTTTTTTATTGATATTTCCGACAATTACAAATGCTAGCACGACGAGTAATGACCCGACAAAACTAACCTCACTAAACTTTTTTCCACAGATTTAATACTCTTTTTTTCAAATTGAAGAAAAATTATATCAAATTTACGTTACTACCTTTTTACAAAATTTTTTAGAGTTAACAAATTAAATTTTGTTAAAAAATGGACAAAAAATTATCAAATCAACAATATCAAATCAAAACGAGCTTTTGTTCTGTCCTATGAACCAAATATACTTTTTCGGAAAGGGGAGAAAAAATAAAAATACACGTGTATCGGCGATTTTTCTGTACACGTCAGAATTTTTTTTTTATGTATAAAGTATAAAGCTCGTAGTGTCCGTCTGTCCGCCTGTGTGAACAACTTTGGATAAATTTTTAACCCTTTTTCCGTGATCCAATCGAGCTGAATTTTTTCAGGCAGACTCGTGGAAATGTCTGTATCACGTCAAATTTATTAAAAATAGATTTTTATCAATTCTCAGATTTTCCTGATTTTTTTTTTTGAAAAAATGGTTATCGGTTTTTTTGTAACGGTTTCAGTTCGTTAAAAAACCGAATTTTTTTATTAATTTTGTTATATTAAAATTAAAAATTGTTACATTAAAAATTTCAATGCTTTTAAAGAAACTTAGGCCTTTTATTTTTGCGTTTGTAAGCATTTGTGTCAGTATCGCGACAAATAGACCAACAGTATTCGCCAAGCATATGCGTAATGTCTTGTCCTTTAAAGCGCTTTTCAATAGCCGCAATGTCCTGATGGAACCTTTTGCCATGCTCATCGCTACAAGCTCCTAAATCATCAGGGAAAAAATTTAAATGATTGTGAAGGAAATGGATATTTAGCGACATTAATATGCCCATTTCGCCATATGCCGAAATCATTTCTGCGACAATATTTTTATAATTGGCAGCTCGTTTGTTGCCAAGAAACTGCTCAATAACGGCAACTGTGCCTTTCCATGCACGTTGTTCGATAGCATTAAATTTTGATGAAAATTCATAACTTGCAACTATTTTTTTTATCTGCGGAAAAAAAAAAAATAACGTTACTTAAAAAAAAATAACGTTACTTAAAAAATAACGTTACTGAATGACTTCTTAAAAAAATACCTGCATGATCTCTTTTGCGACCTTCCCATGTACACAAAAAGCACTGGTGGGTTGGAAATCCACGCTTAACACCCATGAGTAATCCGACCACTTTCAGATCGCAGCATATTTTCCAATTATGCTCTTGGTACTTTATCAGCTGTAATATTAATTCCATGCCTTCGTATGTTTCTTTGAGGTTTGTGGCATATGCGATCGGGACAGATGGATGTTTGTTACCGATATGAAGCAGCACGACTTTAAGGCTGTTGACCGATGCATCGATGAAAAGTCGCCATTCCTCTAAAATATGAGGGTAACCAATTTTTGCAAACATCGAATCAATATCATAACAATAACCCAGGTTTTTTCCCGATCTTCGTGCAATTTAAAAAATTCGTCATATGGAATAGTGCTACCTCGATCACGAGCGGCTGTTATTTTAAAATCAGCCGCCACTATATTCCACTGCTTAAAGCGTGATGCAAAGAGTTCCGCTGTTCTCCTCGACAAATTTTCGTCTCGTACAAGGTCATTGAAGTCGGCTTGCGTTACTAAATGCGGCACTGCAGTCCCAACTTCACTGGGTGTTGGTACAAATTGCGATACTTCTGGACTCTCGCATCTCGTATTCGATGCAAGAAATGTTGATAGCATTGTTGGTACTACTGTTGATTCTCCATCGCTTATTTCGGGAACATCATCAAAAATCTCCACTGAAGCCGCTATACGTTCTTCTGGTGAGTACAGAACCGCTGGAATAACCGATTCTACATTAGCGTAGCGAATTTTGTTGCGGCGAAAGTATTGGTACCCTTTAGTTTGAGTAAAAGTTACACAAAAGTAGCACAATTCATTGCAGTGCTCCGTACGTGGTAGCCAAATTGTTGGTACAGCGTACTTTATTGTTGACCTTCCATCAGTAAACTTGCATAAATTTCTATAGCAATAGTCGCACACGACTTCCAGAGTATACCACAAGTAAGGAACATAAGCAGTCTTGAATATTTTCTGAAACGAATTAACCACTGTTTTCGTAATATTTTTCAAATTTTTACTTGGTGCGAATAAGCCACAAACGTAACAAAAGTTATTTCGAGTCGGGCACTGCATTTTTTCTCAGATGAAATATATAGAAATACGTTTTCGCACAACAGAACTTAAAACAATTGTTCAATTCAATGTTTCATCTGTCATACCAGTTGTAAGTGTTGTAAAAGTCATAAACAGTTTAGTGTTAGAAAGTTACTATTGATAAACTGCAAATATATGAAGTAGGATGGGTCGAAAAACAAATTTGTTTTTTTTTTTTTGGAACGCTTTAGTAGTTTAAAAATTTGGAGTCCCTTCAAGTTATGCTGAAAAAAGTGAAAAAAAGATTAAAAAAAAAAATTCAGGAAAATCTGAGAATTGATAAAAATTTATTTTTTAAAAAATTTTACGTGATACAGACATTTCCACTAGTCTGCCTGCAAAAATTCAGCTCGATTGGATCACGGAAAAAGGGTTAAAATTGATCCAAAGTCTTTCACACAGGCGGACAGGCGGACACCACGAGCTTTATACTTTATACATAAAAAAAAAATTCTGACGTGTACATGAAAATCGCCGATACACGTGTATTTTTATTTTTTCTCCCCTTTCCGAAAAAGTATATTTGGTTCATAGGACAGAATGTGTGTAACGCTGTGTTATTGACGGAAATAAGTATACTCATTTAAAAAAAATAGCTGATTTAAAAAAAAAAACACACATTAATTTAAATAAAAATATATTGTTTTAACAATTCGTTTCATCAAAAAGTAACAAAATTTTTATGTTGATTTCACTTACGACTTTTGGTTCAGTGCATAAATAATCGAGATGGTATGCTATGGACTAGGCCCGAGACCTTAATTTGAACAAATTTAATGCTCAGTATTATTACAAATAAAATTGTAGTTTTACTAATTTCTTACTTAAATTTATATTTGTTTAATTTAACAAAAGAATTTGTTAAAATCAACAAATTTTAGTTTAAGCCAAAAAACAGGAATACATTTTTTTAAAGTAACAAATTTTTCTGTTCAGCCAACAGACTTATTATTTTGAGTGTATCCGTACTCACTTAACCGATAATAGAAAAATAGTTTCTTTTTTAATTTTAATAATTTAGGAGCGCCCGATAAAGTACACCTTAGCAGCATTATTTTTTTCTGCCCTTTCCAAAGAATTTCTTATAAATAATAGAGGTTTTCATATAAACTCGTAAATTCCTTGTAAACCTTGTATAAATATAAATCATATTTTTTATGTATGGAGTTTGACATTAAACTCATAAATATACCAGGTTACACCGTTTACGAGTACAATACGAGTTTTTATGAAAACCCCTAATATAAAAAAATAAATGAGAAAAAATTATAGAAAAAAAATTTAGGTAAGCTTTTTTTTAAGAAAACAATCTTTTTGGTGAAAAAAAAAAACATCTAGGTGAAAAAAGTTTTATATGGATATAAAATATTATTCACCTCATCACATTTTAGGTTAATTTTTGTGACACTAACACCCATAAAAAAATAATAATATGAATTTTGGTGAAAAAAATATAATTTTTCCAAAATTAGTAAAACATATTTTTAAATTAGCAACTAATAGTTTAGCTTGAAGCTTGACAAGGCCTAAAATAACTTGACAATTCTAGGATATGTGGTAACCCTAATCGAACGTCTTAAAATTGCACAATATACTTATACAATATATTCTTATTACCAGGGCAAGGACTTTCATGCACTAAAAAATCGAAAATATGCGCTTAAAATATGCACTATAAAATGGAAAATATGCACTTAAATATGCATTTATAACGAAATATGCACTAAAAACCAAAAAATATGCAATTAAAAATAAATGTTTTTTAATTATATTTATTAAAAACTAACATAAACGTAAAAATTCAGGTATCGGTTACAATAAACTTGTTCGTTTACTTACTACCAGTTACTATATTTAATACAGCTGGAAAAATTCAATACAAAAAGTAAACAAAACTTTGCAATTGTAGTAAAAGTAGTAAGAAATTCGAGTAAACAAACACACTGAATATGTGTTCAAATACACATTGTTAAATATACACTCAAAAAAAAAGTCAGTAAAGTCAGCAAAAAATGTTGCTGTGTCAGCAAATTTTTAGTTAGGAGCGTGCTTGCAAAAAAGTTGGTAATTTCAGCAAAAGGTTTGCTGAAAATCAACGAGCTGATTTTTACAAAAAAAAATAGTAATCTTCAGCAAAAGTTTTGCTAACACTTAGTCGACTGCAAATGAAAAAAATCCTTTCTAAAATCACTAAACTTTTTGCTGAATATTAGTAGACTGAAAAAAACTTGTAGCGAAATTTTACTTTAGTTAATTTATTTGCTGAAAATTTAAATATAGAATATGTGTAGAGTTGTTTTCCTTTTTTTGTCATTTCCGTTTCCAGACAAGCTGCGACATCTACATCTAGTCTATCTGGTTGTCGTCCACACTATGAATGCTGTTATCAGCACAATTTTTGTAGCAAAATAAATTAGTAAAACATTAGTTCAAAATTAGTTTAGTGCTAAAAAAATATAACTAAAATTTTTGCTGAAAACGGAATTTTAGCAAAAAAATTGCTGAAAACTAGTACACTTGATATACAAGACGTTTTACTAATTTTTCTACTAACTTATTTTTTTGAGTGTATTTTTGTGTGTGGCATTTTACCTGAAAAAAACTTTATTATAAAATAAAACTCAAATATGTGTACTATAAAATCGTACTCACTTTTGTAACTCAGAGAAAAAAGTGGCAGAAATTAATGCTCGGGGACAAGTTTCCTTAAAATAATTTTTATAAAATTTTTCAACTTTCTTTTTGTGAGCAATAACACCTGAAAACGCTAATTTAAAATTACATCTTTAAAAAATGTGTTAGTGGATGACAACATATTGTATACTATCCCTTTAGAAAAACGTGTAAGTCCACACAATGTAATCGATTTCGTGTACTTCACATTGTGCGTACTTTCGATATGGAATACTTGTGTATAACAATTGTATATGAAACTAAAAATATTTGAAAAATTTTGTCTAACTTACATGCCACTATACTTGTGTGCACTTACGAATTATATTGGTTTGTGGGCCATTACAATGCGGCCATACCCTGGGTAAAGTAAGCCAACTTGTGTGTAGGGTTTGAAAGTACTCGAAAATACTTGTGTGTACTTACTAGAATCCCCGAGTGCTTTCAAACTCTACACACAAGCTGGCTTACTTTACCCAGGGTATGGCCGCATTGTAATGGCCCACAAGCCAATATACTTCGTAAGTACACACAAGTATAGTGGCGAGTAAGCTACATAAAAGTTTTGAAAAATTTCAAATAATTTTAGTTTCATATAAATTGTTATACACAACTATCCCATATCGTAAGTACGCACAATGTGAAGTACACGAAATCGATTACATTGTGTGGACTTACATGTTTTTCTAAAGGGATGTGTTTCTCTTTCTAGTGTAGCGTTCTATTACCAACAGAGCTTCCAAATAATTAATTCTTTAGAATTTTTTTTTAGTTTTAAAGTATAAATTCTTAAATCGAATTTCATATTTAAAAATATTAAAAAATATGCAATAATGTGCAAAATATGCAATAAAAATCATAACATATGCAATAAAATATGCACTTAAAAGCAAAATATGCAAAAATATGCAACAACAATTCGATGCCATTTTTTTGCAAATTCTTTGATTCGGAAAGCTATTTGTTCAAAATCATTTTAGGGCCACTGACTACAAACATGCATTTGCATGAAAGTCCTTGCCTTGCTTATTACTGTTTCCAATTATTCGACATAGGCGGTTAACCGGTTATTGCATTATTCGAAAAATCACTAAAATTGACGATTAATCGTTTGAAGCAAAATTAATGTATTTCCTTAACTTTTTATCAACAAAGACACTAACAGCTTCCTGTTTTTGTTAAATATCAACATGACATATGAACACGATGTATTTAAAAAAAATTCAAATTAAAAAGCACATCTACTCGAGACAGAAATGCTAGAGATAAAACAAAAATCACCTCTAATTAGCTCTATTTTGAATGAGTTTAGCTATTTTGTAGTGTTTTTGCTCCATCTCTAGCAGTTTTCTCTCGCGTGTAAATGTACCTTAAGGTTGAAAGTTTGGGAATCTGAGATTATCTAAATTGAAACATTTCTTATACTAATAGAAAAATTTATTTAAAAATATAGCTGAAGCTATCAAAAATTAGTTAAAAATGGCAATAAAAATTAGTAAGTTAAAAACAGCATAACCTAAAGGTAGATTTTCTATTTCTTTACGAAATTTTTTTTTAATCTGTAAAACTTTGGATACAAAATTTCTTTAAAGGCAAATTTAAACAATACTACAATAAATATAATATTGCATTTAAAAAAATTATTATCCAAAGTTCTCCCTCCTCCTCTGAAGAAATAAAAAAAAGATTTAGTTCCATTTGAGTAAAATATTAATTAATTGAAAATATCAATTTACTCTACAAAAATTTACAAAAAAATTTTCTGAATAGTAAAGTTAGTAGACTAAAGAATATCATAAACAATTGTTAAATTTCTCAGTAGTTTTTTCGTTTTTAAGGGCCATTGACAATAACCAAAATTATCCAAAGTTTGAGCTAAAGAAATTTTCAACTAAACTAATGAAGATTTCTTAACAAAATGAACAAAAATTTTCAATGTACGAACTTCAGCGAAACTTCATTGAATCAATGTAAAAATGCATAAATAGAATGTAGACATTTCTCGCAGTGAACAGTAACAAATGTCAAATTCCGTTTAAATTTGATTTTTTTAGTTTTCATTTTGTGTTAACTTTAGGTTATTTCTTTATTATTAATGTCACAAATGCGAATAAAAATTTAATTTCAGTGAAACGGTTACTGGTTCCCTTGTATTCTAAACCTTTTTCAGTTTTATTTCAGAAAATTCCAAATATATTTCATAATTGTTTAAAAATGTTTTAAAATTCTCCAAAAATATTTTTAAATTGTCCAAAAATGTTTTAAAATTGTCCAAATATATTTTAAAATTGCCTAAAAAGGTTTCAAAATTGTCTAAAATGTTTCAAAATTATTCAAAAATGTTTTAAATTTTTACAAAAATGTTTTAAATTTGTCCAAAATCATTCAAAATTGTCCAAAAATGTTTTAAAATTGTTCAAAAATTTTTCAAAATTGTCCAAACACTGTTTAAAATTACATAAAAACGTTTCAAAATTCATTTCAAAATTGTCCAAAATGCATTTTAAAATTTTCAAAATGTATTTCAAAATTATACAAATATATTTTAAAATATGTATTACAAATATATTTTAAAATATTTTTTTTATATTTAAGAAAATTCTATTTGTATTTGAAAATTGTCCAAATACATTTCAAAATTATGCATTTGTATTTAAAAACTTTAAATCTGTATTTCAAAATTGTCAAAATACATTTAAAATAATTCCATTTGTATTTCAAAAGTCTCTGAATGTATTTCAGAAATTTCCAAATGAATTTAAAAAGACTCTATTTGTATTCCAAAATTTTCCAAATGTATTTAATAAAATTCTAATTGCATTTCAAATTTTTCGAAATCTATTTCAGAAATTTCTATTTTTATTTTAAAAGCGTATTTCATAATTCCTATAAAATTTTCATTACGAAAGAGAAAACAGGCATGTTTGTAAAAATGCTTTTAAAATAAAAAAAATATCTAAATTATAAAAAAAAATTAAATAGCGATAAATCCCTAAATTGCACGAACTTTTTAGGTTCTGTTGAAAAATCTCACAAAAATATCTATATTTTTCAAACTTCTTAAAACTTTCTTAAAAAATTATTGATACATCGCCAAAAAAAAAATTTTCGAACTTTTTTGTTTTCATTAAAAATTTACCGATAATAATGATTCAAAAATTCTGTCAAGGAAATAAATGTAAAAAAATGCTAAGCAAATGTGAAGACTGTCTTAAAAAGAAAAATCGTTAGTTTTCCCGCTAATAGCTAAATTTTATCTTATCCCGCTAAACGAGTTGAAGTATCGTTAGATTGGCCGAGAAAATAGCTAAATTGGCAACAGTTATTACAATAGCTGATTGCAAAATAAACCTATTCAAATTATTGGATTAATAAATAAAACCTAATAAAATGATCACTTACTTAAGGTTCAATTAGACGTGCCATAACGCCATAGCCGTAACCATAACGCCATAGCAGACAACCAAAATTCAATTGGTTTCTACGGTTATGGTTATGGTGTTATGGCATGTCACCTATAATCGAATACATTGTAGCCCATAAGATTGGTCTGAACAGCTGTTTTATATGGTTATGGTTATGGCACGTCTAATTGAGCCTTTACTCCTTTCATCGTAAATAAGCTTATATTTAAATATTTTTTATTTTTACAAAAAATTATTTCAAAATTATTTAGACAAATGTTTTGTTTCTTCAATCATATGTTTTAAATCATATGTTTTTTTTCTTACAAATTCTTACTAGCAAAAATTCATCCAGTAAAAACTTGTAAGTTCTCTGCACAAATTATACCAGATATGAATCAGCTGATTTGGGCAATATGGCCGACAGAAAATGAGCAAAACAAAACGAAAAATTTAAGAAAAACACAAAAGATAAAGCACAATAATCTAAAAAGAGACAGATATATACAAAAAATGCGCAATACAAAATGTATGGAGATTTTATATTGTTATTACGTTACCATACGGTTCGAGAATAATTTTTTGACACCTGTCATTGGTTTCACATCTGGTATTAATCTGTGGTTCTCTGGTATTGAACTGTCACTTTACCCTCTATTTTTCCTCTCTCCTTACTGAGTAATTGTGTAAACAAACACCTTCCAGTAAAAACTTGTACAAATTTGTACGAATTTGTACAAATTTTCGGGTACGCAAACACACTTAATGTATGCATCTGTAGTAGTGTTTCCGATTCGGTTAATCGATTAACCGATTCCTCGATTAATCGCCTCTATTTCGGTTAATGTCGAAACAAATAATTTAAAACTCAAATAATTATTCGACCCGAATAATCGGTTAAAATAGGTCGATTAACATTTTTAATAAGGAATTTTTCCTTTATTTTTTCCCAAAATTTCATAATTTTCTTACCATTGGCTAAAAAATTGCAAGAAAAGCTTATTAGCAAAACAAATACTAACTAAAAATACCACCAAATTCTTTAAAAATCGGAAGAAAGAGGTCCTTAAGCCTTTAAATACCTTTTTTGAAGGAACTCTAAGCAAGTCGGCATTGCACCAGCGAGACACTTTATCTGTTTTAAGAGACTGATAAATTTTAATAAAATTTGTTTGCAAATATTATAACAAAATATCGAAGTTTCTATTTGTAAAAAAGAGCTTTAAAAAACATCGCGAAAGGCCCATATAAAGGTGTTTTCAAAACTTTGTTTGGCAGGTTTTAGGAAATACAATAGACAATCACTCGAAATTCTTACTGCTTTTACTACAATTGGAAAGTTTTGTTTACTTTTTGTATTGAATTTTTCCAGCTGTAGTAAAAGTAGTAACTTGTAGTAAGTAAACGAACACGCCTAATGTTTCTTTTCTGTGTTAATTCGTCTAAAAATTAAAACTAAAGGCTTCATTAGTCTAATCGTAAAGTAAAAAAACGTATCTGCAATCAATTCAATGTGTTAAAATAATATAGAAATATATTTTTATCTTTTTTCTATGCATTGAAACTGTTGCCAAGTAAAATCGTAAAAAAGTTCTGTTGAAAATAGAAATTTTCTATTTTATTACTTGACATTTAATTCTATGCACAAGAAAAAGATAAAAAATATAATATTTTTATTTTTTATACTCTTTTTATTCATTATGAGAATTATACGTTACTTTTTTTACGATACTTCCAAACTAATTTGGGCTTAAATTATATTTCCATGCCACTTAAGACAAAGTTACATTTGTTTTAAAACTGTGTCACACAATTGCCATATTAATTATGTAAGAACTCTAGCTTTTCTTCTCTCAAGAAAGTGTGTACAATCGGTTCAAAACCACATCAATTATACGACATGTTCCACTAGAATACCATGGAACCCGAACCCGTTTCAATGAAATGAAATTTTTATTCGAATTAAAACAAATAACCAAAAAGCAGAAAATGAAAGTTAAAAAATTTTAATTTATATGGAATTTGACATTTATAAATTTTATACACCCAAAAAAGGTTTTATTAAAAAGAGCTTCATAAAAATAATGAAGCTTTGTCACATTGGGAAGAAAACTTCATTAGCTTTTTGAAAATTTTCATTAAAACTCGTTTGACGAAATGCTATTTGCGTAAGTTCGCTCAAACTTTAGGTTATTTTTTTATTATTTATGGCCCTTAGAAAACGGTAAAGAGACTGAGAAAATCAGAAAAATGTTATTCTAATTTTTTCAGCGTAAATTAGTATTTTCATTAACTGAAATTCAACTCAACTATTTTTTTTATATCGAGGGCTCGTTTTTTATTTCTTCAGGGGAGAAGGAAGAATCTTAATAAAATATTCAAAACTTTGGATATAACATATATTTAAATGCAATATTAATTTTTTTGCGGCAGTATTGATTATTATTCTTAAATTACTAATATTTGCCCAACCAAAAATCTGCTAGTTTCAGCAGTTCTTTCTGCCATTTTCAATGAAATTTTAGTAGCTTTATCAAAATTTTTGCAGACCTTTGTCTACTAAGAAAATTTTTAATTTAAAAAAACCTCAGATTCCAAAACTTTTCAACCTTAGAATATGGAAACTTGTTTTAAATACAGCGAGCTTATATGTATGTCACGTTTATATTTAACAAAAACAGGCAGCTCTTTGTGTTTTTAATGATAAAAAATTAAGGAAATACATTAATTTTGTATTAAACGATTAATCGCCAATTTTCTCGATTAACCGACCCGAATAACCGGTTAATCAATTTTAGGCATTTTTCGAATAATGCATTAAACGGTTAACCGCCTACGTCGAATAATTGGAAACACTAATCTGTAGTAATTTAAATTAAAACACGTACGAGCATTCAATATACCCGCTTGAGTATTTGTAGGATACTGATTTTTATTTACAAAACTATCTTCTTAAATACTAAGAGTAAAGGTCTTAAAACTAGATTACAGTTAATGAAACACTTGTACGCATGCACACACTAGCAACCTTAGGGCAGTGTCACACGTTCAATATATATTTGGATCGCGATCCATTTTAATGGATTGATGGATCGCGCGTGTATGGTACATGTTCAATATTTATCGCGTCAGTATTTACATTATTTTTGTGCTGTGCTGGTCGTTTATTAAAAAATGTCGCGAGAAAACAAAAGAAAAAGCCTGTTTAGTTATTTTGCTTGCTTTTTTATTGAAGAAATGTGTTATAAATGTTTTATCTTTTTTGTTTGCACTGCGTATTTTATTTCATTTGTTTTATTTTCTTTATTCTTTCACTTTTTACTATTGTATCGCGAATTGATATCACGAACTATGCTACACGTTAAATATTTATCGCGTGATCCGCGATCCGTGATCTGGATTTCAGAATATTGGGCTATTCTGCGATATGGATCGCGATCCATCAATACTGCATGCTACACTTTCAATAAATATCGCGATACTGGATCGCGGTCAATATATATTGAACGTGTGACACTGCCCATAATTTGGTACACATCTTTGTGATAAGAGTTTTATGACCATGTTTCTTCACATGCGTAGCTAGTGATAAACAAAAAAGGTTTTATTATCTGTGTTCCTTTTTACCTAAATAATCAATTACACATAATTTGTAACAAGGGTTTTATGAACTTGTTCATGCACATGTGTAGTTACCCAACAAACAATACGTTCCGTTTACGTACAGTTTTCGGCCCATCATGAACGGAATCCAACTCCGTTTACCCACCGTTTTCTGGGTCTGTATACGGACCAGAAAACGGTCTATAAGAAACATCGAATCTGATTCGAATCCGTTGAAAATCCGTCAATGACGGACCGTTTACGGACCGTTATGCCGTGTAAAAAACGAACATGGGTCCGTTGAAAGTCCGTCAATGACGGACCGTTTCCGGACCGTTATGTCGTGTGAAAAATGGAGTGACTCCGTTTCCGGTCCGTATCCGTACGAATTTTTAAAACAAAAACGGACTTGTATACCTACCTTAATTTAGCATATTTTTATTACTGTTATATACAACATATGTTTTTTTATAGGTTTATTACAATTACAATACAGAAATAATAATCTAATGTAACTACGCAGATTGCATCCACATCCACCATCACAATATTACAATTTTAGAGTTTTATAAAATTCAATACCTGATAAAAACAAAAAACTAATTAATTACATTATGTTAAACTGATGGTATTCACGATAGGGGTTTACACATGGTACAAATTTGCATACTCATTTTTGCCAAAAATATTGTTGCAGTCAGTATTTCTTTTTGCACCGTTGCATTTACTTGCCCGCATCGTGAAAACACCTTTTAATTTTCAGATATATTTACCATCTTTGTGCATTACTGCTGTATGCTGGTGGTAATGAATTGATGTAAACTTTTATGTTGTGACAAGTACTTTTCCATCAACCGCGTAAAAGTACTTCAATAGTTTCGCACTTTAGTGTGCACCCACCAGAGAAACAAGCCGACCAAAATAATCGGCGGCGGCGGCGCAAGCAAAAAATCGGCGGCGGCGGCGGCGATTGAGGTTGAGCCGGATAAAAATCGGCGGCGGCGGCGCAACCAAATAATCGGCGGCGGCGGCGGCTTGATCGGCTGAAAACAACATTTTGTAATGTGATTTGAAAACGTTTAAGTTTTTTTACGAAAGATAGCTATTTTACTATCACTCTATATGCCTTTACGTTTTTTGCCATTACTCTTACAGTGAGGCTACATGATCAAGATTTTGCTTTCAAGTTGATAACACATACAGCTTGTCAAATTCAGTTGAACTTGAAGCTGTGACGTAGGCTGCATGCAACTTGATAGTCAATTTTGCTTTCAAGATGCCGTCGTCAAGGAAAGAACTAAAATTGTTCGCCTCTGTGGGCTGTTTCCGCACTGTAGGCTGTTCGAAAAGACTTTATTTTTTTCTTCACATCTTCCACAGACATTTTCATGTCAGCAGAAATTGGTTTTTTATTTATTTTTAAATCATTTCGTCGATATACCGGAATATTCACATTCCGTATTTTATCAATCGTGTTTTATTGCGGCACAATATTTGTAAAAAGAAAAACAAATTTACAAGAAATTTGATCAGCTGTTTAAAAATTGACCGTCAAGTTTTCTCAAAAATTGAAAGCAAAAATTGATATCAAGTTGCTGTTCAATTTTTAAAATGTGAGTGTGTTAGTAAAAAAGTGTGAGTGTATTAAAACTTGAAAGGAAAAAATTGATCGTGTAACCCCTATGTTACCTGACAATCTCTCAAAGATTTGTACGAATAATCTTCAAGGTTTACTATTTTTGAAAAGTTATTCATCATCGCTCTTATATCTGAAACATTTGGAATAATTATTGGAGGTGGTTTTTCTTCAGAAAGCTCTTTGTTAGCATTATCGTTAATATAATTATCATCATTATTGTCTACATCAAGTGCAGCAAACATGTTGTTGGTAGTAGGTACCTGGTATATCATCATTAGGGCAAGGAATTTCATGCACTTAAAAATGAAAAATATGCGGTTAAAAAAGAAAAATATGCACTCACAATATATGAAATATTCACTAATAACTATAATTTTTGCAAAAATAATGCACTTTAAAACTTAAAAATATATTTAAGTAAGTTATTTTGCAAACAGACACAGAACTCGAAGATTTCCCATTGGTCAATAAAGTTTTAAAAATGTTTATTTTGATTGAATCAAAATATGAAAACGTATCAATTTTTTATATTTTTTTACAAAATAAAAAATGCTACTAAAAATATGCACAAATATGCATTAAAAAGCACAAGATATGCATTAAAAAGCCACCAAATATGTATTTAAAGTCAAAATATGCAAAAACATGCATTTATGTCAAAATATGCAACTACAAATTGATGCCAGTTTGTTCTATATTTGATGAGTCGGATAAATGTTTAGTCCATATTAGTTTTGGACTATCGAGAAATAACATGCATTTGCATGGAATTCCTTGCCCTAATCATCATTGTTGGTAGTTTTTGTTATTTTGATTGCATGCTTAACTAATTCTGGTGATCGATTTTGTCGTCGTTTCGTTATTTTGTTTTCAGCGACTGTCTACCAGACAATATCGCTTTCTTCAGTAGACTCGCTGCTACTATCCATTCTGCTGTAACAGCAGAGGATTAGTATAGCAGAATATTAATCCCTTTGTTTACTACTTAATAAGTAATAATTTGTTGTTGATTTCAATATAAAATGCAGTGTTGCCAACAAATTTTCAAAATAAATGGCTAGATCAGACCCAAAAATCGCTAGAAAATCTCTAGATTATAAACAGTGTAAATATTTAGCGATTTTATCGCTAGATTGTTGAAAAATGGTACTTAAAGCAGTTTTTACTCAACAATTTCTTTAATATGTGAATAAGAAGTGTTATAAACTTTTAAATAATGAAAAATTTTACGATTAAGCTTCAAATAATGAGTCCTGATTTTCATTGAATTAATCTTAGTATTGAGAATACACAATAGAGGGCGTTGTACGATGAAAAAGTGCATACCCATATTTTATCGAAATGTGTATTTTTAGAGTTTTTTTTACTAACATCGTTTAAGATGTTGTGTTTTATATTTCAATTTGCGAGTTTTATAATATTTTTCAACATAAAACCGAGTTTTAAAAATTATTACGGCTGATAAAAAAATCTCTAGATTTTGGCTAATAGCTACAGGACAATTTTTCCCGCTAGGGGCGAAATAAAATCGCTAGATCTGACGAGAAAATCGCCGTAATGGTAACACTGATACAATGTATTAAAAAAAAGTTTTTTCTTAAAACAAATGTTATTGCTTTTAATTTTAAATAGAATTATAGAAAAGAAATCACAATTAACGTCTGCACTTTATCACGGTCAGAAAATCACTCGCAAAAAATATATATAAAATCAATTTATACATATAAGATTTGTTGTTGGTTCACGTGTGATTTGTTTCATGTTCGCACAGATCCATGGCTAGTCAAGACTACATCTAACAAATGGTCCTAAATATTTAATATAACATACAAGTTTTATTTAATAAATTATAAACATACCCTTTTAGGGCTCCAAAGTAATCCCAACATTGGGAAAATGTAACCCCCTTGGAACTCAAAACAATTTTTGCCTCTTATAGAATTTTCAGACAATTAAAGCATACTGGGAATCAATTTTTTTTATTTATTCTTTTTAATTTTAACAAATTAAGGAATAAATAAAGACCATAGAAAAAATACATATCGATTGATTTAAGAAATTAAACTTGTTTGAAGACTTTTGAATGGAGGCTTTGTTAGAAAGTTTGGGCAGGATGCACATTAGAGCGTACCTACCACCTTACAGGCAAAAAAAAAAGTGCGCCGTACACCCTCCAATATAAAGTATTTTTGCAAGGAGGTTTCATTTTACATTTTTCGTTATATCTTTGGTATTTACAGTCGGATCTTAAAGTATGATACATCGATCTTTTTCTTTTGAGGAGACCAGTGTTTTTCTCTAATGATATTTTGACCTAAAGTATCCCGTTCTAGTAGTTACCCACCAGATCTCAGTTGCTACCACCCTAATGTACCACCCTAATGTCAGAAAATTAAAGCTCGCAAAAAATCTTTAAACTTTTGCTAAGGAAGTTTTTCGCTAAACCTAGTAGAAATTATTTTTTTATTATTGGTTGCCGAACGTAGGGGTCGCCTTTTTAAATTTTTTTTAGTTGGATTTTACTATATAGCAAAACACTGGTCTCCTCGAGGCAAAAAAATCGATATATCACACTTTAAAATCCGATTTTAAATGCCAAAGCTATAACAAAAAATTAAAAAAAGCGACCCCTACGTTCGGCAAAAAAATTTTTTTTTTTGAAATCGCCTTCCAAAAATACATCATATTGAAGGGTGTACGGCGAATTCGAACATTGGTTTGAGCATTTTATCCGTAAAAGTGTCCTTTTCTAAATATTATAGAATTTTACAATATCGTTTATCTTTACTTTTTCATTTATTTGTTTAATTTATCCAAAATATTCAACTGGACCATTTTTAAAAATGTATTTAGAATTGAAAAAATATGTATGGGTGATATTAAAAAATGTGATAAAAACCATGTAACCAGCTAATTTCAAATGCATGGATTACATTTGAGTTATATATTTCGATATATATCAGCGCATTGTCACCTGTTTTACAAAATTTATAACAATCTGACCAATTTTTGTTTAATACATAAAATTTGTAACCAATTTTATAGGCCAAATGTAAACTCCGTAACCAGTAACTCATAAGGTTTTTTAACTTTAATAGCTTATATTTTAATAACCAATGAAGCTAAACACTAACTGTAAGAATTTATATGAAGAGCAGAAGTAACGCTTTTAACAAAAATGAATACATTTTACAAACTTTTTCGTATATCTATGCTAACACGACTTCAACTCTGTAACGATTTTTCGTCATAATTTTTGATAAAAATGCATACACCAAATACATATATTGAGTTTTAAATGCAAAGTTAAGCAGCTATGTTTTTTTATTAATTGATTTTTTACACATCTGCAAAGAGCTGCATTCTGAAGTATTATATTAACCCATTAAGAACTTTTTTTAAATTTTTTTCACAGTATAAATTAAATTAAAAAAAAAAATAATTATAAAAGCTTATGTACTTTTATAGTTTAAAAAAATTATATTTATAAAAATTTAATATTTAGAAGATTTTAACTTTTTTCTTTTCATATAAAAAAATTGTTTTTAGCTCTGGTTGTTCAAGTTTAATGAATTAGTAAATTCTTTTTAAAAATATATATTTATTTTAAAATTTTTTATATTTGAAAATTATACTTCCAGCCGAAATAAGCCGAAAAAAATCGGCGGCGGCGGCTGAAGCAAAAATGACCGGCGGCGGCGGCTTAAACGGCTCACGGCGGCTGGCTTGTTTCTCTGGCACCCACCCATTTTTAAAACTGATGGAAGGATCGCGCGATATTAGTGATCCCTTTTATATATTTTTTGCCATTTAATATTTTTATATTAATAACAAAAGAAATAAACAATACAGTTTGTTACGGAATCAAAACTGAAGTCCTTATTTACCAGTACTAAAACGGATACACCAAAACGGAGTTAAAACGTATTGTGTTCGAAAATCCATTTATACGGTCCGTTAATGTTCCGTATACGTACAAGCGTTGACGGATACGTACATTACGGACAGTTAACGTGCCGTAAAATCCGGATTCATGAATCCGTATGTGCCGGAGAGTCCGTAAAAATCTATGGTAAAAATGTTTCTTGGGTAGTGATAAACAAAAAAGGTTTTATGTTCCTTTTTACCTAAATAAACAATTACACATAATAGCATATGGAAATTTCTAATTATGGGAAAATCCATACTCATGAAATATTAAATGTTATTTCCTAAAAACCATGTTCAATTCTGAACATTCTGCTGGGCCTCCAGCGGAGCTGGCGCCGTGAAATCTACTTTTACTACCGTCTTATTACTGCGGCAACATTTGTAATTAATATAAATACAAAATAATATTAATATACCAACCATGATTAATACTAAAGATGCATGTCCAGACACCGAATGGAATTGAAGTTTTTTCAGTTCGATGTGGGATGCCTTCATTTCTTCGACTGAATTCTTCAAATGGTTTGTTTATCTCCTTTGTGTTGTTGATAATTGTCACGTCTAACGTTTTCACCAGCCTTGATTCTATTTGCTGGAATTCTAGACCCCAGGATGATGCCTTAATGGATGATTGTATAGCCGATGTAAATCGTTGTGATGTTGTTAATGTTACACCTTCATATGTTGCAGTACATCCTGGTGATAAAATCAAAATTCCTTTGAAAGGTAGAGTTATCCAACTACGATTACCCTGACCACAATCAATTGTTATGATAAAGTTGTTAACTATCAAGTCATTTCCAATTCTCGGTGTCATGGTATGGTTATTACTGCCTACTGGCAGCTTGATCATTCTGTAAACCTCAGAACTGTGCTTATGTAATAAAGGTATCTCTAACTGAATTACTAGCCGTGATTCCATTATGATCCCTTTAGAATTCATTGCATTGTAGACCTCTTTCAGCTCCGTTCCAGATGCCTTTCCAGGAAGAACTAGATTATTTGGCAACATATTCTCGATTTCTTAAAGCTGTTCATGGAGTTGTGATGGCTTCAGTAAATCAGGATTCACATGCCCGTGATTAATGTCTATTAATAAACTAATAATTGAAGACTGAATCCTGCTATACTCATCGATCATCAGGTTCAATTGTGTGGACATAACTTGGAACAATATAATTAAGCGCTCTGTGTTTTTGGTACCCTGAACTTCTTCGTAGAATAGCTTAAGTTGGCTATACATTTTATTGAAGTTGGCGTTGACATCGTCTGTAGTCTTTTTAAGTACATTTATAGTTGAGTCAACTATGGACGTCTGTTTTTGGATTAACTGGTCCAAATTTTGCTGGTTTTCGAACAGCTTTCTCATATTCTCCTCCATCTTATCTCGATCATCGGCATCCATCATCCCGAAAAGCATGTGATACAAAGACCCCACAAATTCGAAGGGAGCTCTTTTCTTTCGAGGTTTAGTTAATAGGAGATCGTTATTTTCATTCAGGATATTGTTTCTTCTATCCATCATTGAAATGACCATTTCACAGGCTTCTTTGTAATACCCAAGATTTGGACATTCATTTTTAATTTTTTCCATCAACTTCTGTATACGTTCTATCTCTTTTTGGTACATTGATAGATCGAAATATACTACTAAATTCTATTTCGAGTTGATCATATTTAGTTGGCCAATGTTGTCTAGATATAATGCTGTATTTGAAGAGATCTCATTAATTGAAAATGGCTTATTGGCTTCTAACGGTGCAGTCGTCACTTGCACATCATCATCAAAAGCAATAGCAGGAATCCAAATATTCGAAAAACATTATGTTCTTTTGGTTGCTTAATTGATGTACACAAACTAGTAACTGGAGAAATATCTTCATCTTTATGCTTATCTGACATCGGTAATGCGCAGACTTTGTGTATTGGACCCTTGAGTATGCCGTTTTGAAGTTTTAACGTCACAACTCTTACCATGTCATCTTTTCCTTCATGTACTTCTATTACCCTTCCCAGAGGCCACTTTGCAGGGTAAGTTGATTCATACCTTACTAGTACCACCGAGCCCTCTTTTAAATTTCCTATAGGCTGCCTCCACTTTGCTCTTTGTTGCAATGTGACCAGATATTCTTCCTTCCAACGATTCCAAAAATCTTTTTTTAATTTTTGGATAAGCTTCCATCTATTAAGTGAGCTTATCTTGGATTCATCAATGTGCTCCGGACAGTCAATTAGGGGTCGACCAATCATAAAATGACCTGGTGATAATGTATCTATTACATCGCTGTTTTGATTATCAACTTCTAACAGAGGTCTGGAATTCAGAACTGCTTCTATATGCGTCAGCAGCGTACACATTTCTTCAAAAGTCAGCTTTGTATCCCCAATTATTCTCTTTAAATGATACTTTGAAGCCTTCACACCAGCTTCCCAAATCCCTCCAAAGTGAGGGGCTGCGGGGGGAATAAAATGCCATTGTATTTTTTGCGTTGCTAGAATTGGCACAAGTGATTTATTTCTTTTTATAGCTTCTTTGAAATCCGCATCAAGTTTTTTGTTTGCGCCGACGAAATTCGTTCCATTATCCGAATAAATATGGCTACAAAAGCCTCTTCGTGAAAAAAAATATCTTCAATGCTGCCAAAAATGCTTCAGTCGTTAGATCGCTGACAGCTTCTAAATGTATTGCCTTAGTTACCATGCAGACAAACATGGCAATATACCCCTTAAATGATTTTAGGCCTCTTCCCTTTGAACATTTCATTTGAATTGGTCCAGCATAATCCACACCGGTGTGCATAAATGGCATAGATGGCATAACACGTACTTCAGCCAGGTTCCCCATGAGTTGTTTGGCTGCATCTTGTCTATAGCGAACGCATTTTGTACAATTTCTAATATGTTTCATCACAGCCGCTTTTGCACCTACTATCCAATATTTTCTTTTTATATTTGCCTCTACCAGTCGATTGCCTCCATGAAGCGTTAAAGTATGCACATTACCTATTATCAACGATGCTAAATGGAATTTTGTAAAATTATTGGATGTTTGTGGTTATAATGCAGACTTGAATTATCTAATCTCCCACCCACTCGAAGAATGCTGTCGTTGTCCATAAATGGGTATAGACTAGAGATGAGCGATCCGGTGATTTTTAAATAACGCTGCTACCAGTGATCGTGATTTTAAAATCACCGTTCTTTTAAACAGTGACCGTGATCACGGGTTTGTAATAGATATGGGCGATCCGGCGATTTTTCAGTAACATTGTTCTCAGTGAATGTGATTTGCAAATCGCTGTTCTTTTAAACTGTGGTCTCACGGTTTTTCTATAGAAAAGACTCCGATTTTCTAATAAATAAACGAAATAATATTTATGGCGAGTTTTTAAGATGTCAGTTAAACTTGGTTTAGTTAAACAGAAAACGAATTTTGTCAGCCATTTCAAAGTTTATTAACAAAAATTTGCCGGAAAAATTTATTCTTGAGTATAATTTATTTCTTTATTGAAATAAAAAAAATAAACCACATTTTAAAAGCATTATTCCAGTTACAAACTGCGTTAAACTAAGTTTAAAAATAATCGACTTCCTAAAAACTGGGCCTTAAAAGAAGAATAGTTGCGACCGGTAACAAAGACATTATAGAAGGAAACATTTTATTCAGAAGAGTGTGAAAGCAAGTCACTGTTATTGAAAAAAAACATGTATTACTGTGCACAATGAAGTTTGCAAGAAAGAATAGTACACACATATTAAAAGAACGACATTCCGAGCAATTGCGACTTGAAATATTTGATCACTGCCGTTACCAGTGATTTATCAATAACTGTGATTAAATCACCGGTATGAATATATCGCTCATCTCTAGTATAGACTTACAATTTTACTGGTCGAGCCGACAAAGCCTTTTCGGTTTAAATTCATAATTTCATTTTTAAATTCACATTGCTGATGGTGAGAAATAATCACTTTTTCTGCAGCCTCTAATTCCGCAACGGTTAAGTATTCTGGATTATCATGTTTGCCTTTTATTATATTCGTGAATCGTAAAACATAAGCCACAACTCTAACGGTGGGTCTCATACTGCAGGTTTAACTTTAACTTAACTATAAACAAAATAAAATGTCAAAAAATGTACACTCAGGGAATTATGTAGGTAAAATCAACTGCAAATGACAGTTAAAATAACTGCATTTGCACTTAAAAAGGTGTAGACTACATTTGCAGTTAAATTAACTGCAATATGAAGTTATTTTTAACTGTTAAAAATCAACTGACAAATGTAGTAAAAACAACTACAAATGCAATTGAAACAACATACATGCAAATTATTGTAAAACTGTACAAAAAACTGCAAATGTAGTTAAAAAACATAAATAAAAATTATTTTAAAAATTATTAATTTAATAAAAAACAAATTTATGTAAACACTCCTAACTTAATTTTATTCTATTTAAAATTGAGAAATCAAAATTTACACTAATGTCACTTTTATTTTGCACTAGTAAGATTTGTTGTAGATGTCCGTCTGTGAGGGATGAAATATGGCGTTGTTTGGCTTCCTTTTTTTCTCCAGGTAGAAAGAGATGAGAATATAAAAGAACTGAAAGAAAATAAATACAATAATTTTTAATAATCCCGTAAATAAATTTATATTATAAAAGTTACCTTATTATTTTAATAACTTAATAAAAAATATATAAACTTTTCCGTATTACGCGTCCTCACTCTTTGGCGTTGTTTTATGACTAAGACAAGAGAAAACATGTTCTACTCATATTCTTTCACTAGAAATTTCTAAACAAGCGCGTCATACACATGCTCCTGATTGCTTCGTGTGTGTGCACACACACTTGAAAATATAAGTAGTTGTAAAAAAAATTCAAAATAACTGCATAAAATAAATGTTACTACAATGTGGTAGTTTTTGTAGTTAGTTTGAAAAAATAACTGTCAAAAACATTGAAATATTTTGCTCTAAGTAAATTAACTACAATTGTAGTTAAAATAACTACAACCGCATTACTACACAAATAACTGTCATGTAGTAACTGCAGAACTTTTCTGAGTGTACACAAAACAACAACAAATTTTTGGGTTAACTATTAACTAAAGTTTAAACCTAAAGTATGAGACCCACCGTAAGCAGCTTATTTAACTTTAACTTTAACAATAAGTTTATTCAAAAAATTTAATTTCGTCGTAGTGTTAGTTATGACCAGGGCAAGGATTTTCATGCAAATGCATGTTTGTAGTCAGTGGCCCAAAAATGATTTTGACCAAATACTTTTCCGAATCAAAGAATTTGCAAAAAAATGGCATCGATTTGTTGTTGCATATTTTTGCATATTTTATTGCATATTTTATGATTTCTATTGCATATTTTTGCATATTTTTCACATTATTGCATATTTTTTAATATTTTTAATATGAAATTCGATTTAAGAATTCATACTTTAAAACTAAAAAAAATTCTAAAGAATTAATTATTTGGAAGCTCTGTTGGTAATATAACACTACAGTAGAAAGAGAAACACATAGTATACAATATGTTGTCATCCACTAACACATTTTTTATAGATGTAATTTTAAATTAACGTTTTCGGGTGTTATTGCTCACAAACAGAAAGTTGAAAAATTTTATAAAAAATATTTTAAGGAAACTTGTACTCGAGCATTAATTTCTGCCATTTTTTTTTTTTAATTACGAAAGTGAGTACGATTTTATAATACACATATTTAAGTTCTACGAGTATTTTATACTAAAGTTTTTTTCAGGTAGAATCCCACACACAAAAATATATTTAACTATGTGTATTTGAAGACATATTCAGTGTGTTCGTTTACTAGAATTTCTTATTATTTTTACTACACTCATAGAAAAAAGTTTGTAGAAAAGTTAGTAAAACTGTTAGTACTTCAACTTAACAAACTTTTAACTAATTTTTAGTTAATTTTTTTGCTACCTCCACATTACTAACTTACAAACTTTTTTGCTATTTTTTTTTGCTGAATTTAGTTACTAATTTTTAACAATAAATTTGCTAACTTTACAGTATTTTGCTGAATTTTAGTTACTAATTTTTAACAGAAGATTTGCTAATTTTACAAATTTTTTGTAAACTAAACCACCAATTTTGGAGCGCTTATAAACAGAATGTTAAATGACTCATAAAAATTACTGCATATTTTTAACTCGACAAAAATATTGCAAAAAGTTTTTAAATAAAGCTAAATTGAAATGGTTGAAAATTTGTCCTACTCATAAAATATCTAAATTATTAAAATTTATGAGAAAAGTTTCTATTTATCGTAATACATTAATTTTCAAAGATCAAGGTTTATTTTGGACGAACCATTTTAATATGAAAATTGTGATTAAAAGTATCTCTGGGGAGCAAGTGGAGTTTACGGGGATGACCCTAATTTTTCCCACCAATAATGTTCTTTTTAAGCTTATTTAAAGAATACGATATTTTTAATCGGCCACACCTTCTTTCCTGTGGGTGGAGCTTTAGAGGTGAAAATGGAAACTCAAATAAATTCGGAAGTACATATCCGATCAGCAACAATGAAAATCAAAATAAGGGTCTCTGAAATACATTTGGTTATGGTTAACATCATGATACAACCATACTAGGTAGATGCATTAGGGAGAGTTTGACAGTTCAGGGTTTTATTATGACAGTTCAGGGATTTTTTCGTATGCTTTCGCTATGTATCAAAAGTAGCCGATTACATTTTTTGTTGTTGTTTGTTGTTCTAATGCATCTACCTAGTATGGTTGTATCATGGGTTAATATATTATTGTCTATAAATGTTACCACTTCTATAAAAAATGGGAAATTTTCATTGGCATTGAAATATAATTGGCATTACTTTATCTCAATGTCAATGCCAAAAAATTTCATCACCATTCAATGCCAATGAAATTTTTTTCAATTTGCATTGATGAAAACAATGATAATGAAATGTACACATAATTGAAGAAAAAGCATTGTAATATATAAAAAATATAAGAAATACGAGAATTTTTAATTTTTTTTCTTAATTTATTCTTTTATTAAAACATGAAAACAAATACTTCTTTCATCAATTATAAATGGGCATTTAGGCATTGAACAATGCCAATTGAAAAAAATTTCAATAGACACATTTAATAAACTGGTCCCAAGTATGTTTTTAAATACACATTTGTTTTTTATTTATTAATTTTCAATTCATTTGCTCCTTTTTTAACTTTTTCCAGTCCACTAGTAATCTGCAAAAGTTTTGTTGATTTCAGAAAATTTTAGCAAAAATTTTGTAGATATTAATATTGGTCCTAGACCAGGGATAATAAAGTTAGTACTATAGTACTTTTTGTGGTACTATTGGAACTTCAAAAGTACTATAGTACTCCTCGGGCTCATTTAGTACTATTTACACATTTTTCGATTTTTAAATTTTTTGTGCTTTTTTAATTTTCAGAGATAAAATTGTGTTTATAGCGAACACATCAAATATCGGAGTTTTAAATAAAAAATACTTATGTTCAAAATATTTAAAATCAAGGTTGGTTACCGAAACGAATAACGGTAAGGATAACGGTAACGGTATCGAATTTCGTTTGTTTCGGTAACGGTAAAGGTAACGGTATTTAAGATTGATTCGGTAACGGTATACCGTTATCGAAACAGCAATACCGGTACGTACCGGTATTAAAAATTACGTTAAAAACATATAAAAACAAGTAAAAACATAGCATATTCTTGCTTTTAAGTCTTAAAAATACAGATTTTAACCTATAAATTCAATGCTGGTAGTTTTAGTAATTAAAATTATTTTCTATAAATTTTGTTTCAAAAATAACTCAAGATTATAAAATAAAAAGTTAAAAAATTGTAATTTTTTATATAAATTAATAAATACCGGTAAAATACCGGTAACTGCCCATAAAAATAACGGTATCGGTAACGATAACGGTATTGGTAAATTTTTTTAGAGGTATCGGTAACGGTAACGGTATTCAATTTGAAACGGTATTTTAGTGATAACGGTATTTTAACGATAACGGTAATCAACCTTGTTTAAAATATTAGATGTTACTGTTGAAAACTCAAGTTAAACACATAAAAAATGTTCTTTAGCATTTTTTTACTAAAATATGTACATATATTACAAAAAATTAAAATAAAAATTAGCAGAATTAAGAAATCTAGAAATTTTTGTGTTTTTTGAAATACATTTTTTACTAAGGCTAGTATCGTACGTAAGACACTTTAGTATCTTAAAATGTCTTTATTACGATAGTAACCTTAGTAAAAAATTTATTTATTGCCATACCTTTGCAAATGGAAACTGTTTTGCTTGAAATTTTGCAAGAACAGTTTTTAGAGGTGACTCAGTGTTGCCACTTTTTGAATAATTATTCAAAAACGGGACTATTTACACATTCGTTGGATAATTTTTGAATAATGACATTTTTGTGTAGTTTTTGTGTAATTTCACTTTTTACAGAAATTTCCCCAAATTTTTAAAAGTTCCGTAAAAAAAATTAGTCGATATATAGACGAAACGAGATTATCAGTGAACCATTTACCACAAATCTCCAGTTTCTGGTGAATGATTTTGTAAATTTTTTCAACACTAAACAGAGTTTAGAAGAAATCAGAAATGGTGATATGTATTTTTTTGTTTTGTTTAAAGCTCCGTCTTTTGTTTATTTTTTGTGAAAATAATTGTCAAGCTTCTTTTAAAAATTCTTTTGGTTTGCAAGACCATATAAAAATGCAGCGAAAGAGTGGGAAAATTTGGGTTTGGGTTTGTTGCTTTCTAATCTCTGAAAATTTTTTGGCTGTAGTTAACGTGACACTGGGCCTTCTATATATATTAATTCCTTTCGTTCCTATAAGGAGCATTGGGCCTTGACCAGACGAAAATTGTGAACGCAGCAAGGTGGATCAGAATCAAAATATTTTAGAATTCGGTAAGTCCAACATGTTTCAGATTTCAACAGAATCGTATAAAATTTTTGAAAAAAAATATCGGTAAATTTTTGTGAAATTTTTATATTTTTATTTATGGTTAAAATTTGAGGGGTATGGGAGAGAATAATTAGCAAGTAGGTAATATTTTTGCATGCAACGCATCTGAATGAAGTACCCTTTCTGAAAAAAAAAAACATAAATACTTTTTTCTGAAAGAAGCTTTTATGTGGATAAATACAATTTATTAATATTCAAATTTAAAAGCACGCCGTTTTAAGCCTGAAAAAGATATTGAATTGAAATTCCCTTTAGTTAATTAACTAATTTGTTATATTTTTCAGGGAAATTGGCCTGGATTTGCTTTTGCAGAAGGCAAAACTCAGACCAGGTTATTGCAAAAATGCAAAATTTTAGTTTTAAAATGCAAATAACTTTTGCACATTGCAGATGATAAAATGCTAAGTCTTTAAAAATCGTTTTATAAATAGAAAAAATGCAAAACTTTGATAAGTAATGGCGAAATTTTTCCAAAATAATTTATTCTTCCCCAATGTGCTCAGGAGAGTTTATTTTGAAATTATATAAGAAATTATAATTTTTTGTGTAATTTCATACGGTTTTGGATAATTTTTGACCAACAGCTGTGTAATTTTGTCTTTTACTGCTGGCAACACTGAGGTGACTCCATATTATACTAAAAGTTGGACTTTGGAGACATCTTGGAAAGCTATGCTGCCATACAAAATTTTTGAAAAATCGCGATTTTAACGTATAGGCCGCTATAGATGAATACATTTTTTATTGAAATATTTTCCTTTTAATTGCTTGCTTACTAAGGCATTACATTTATTGAGGTCGATTGTATATTCGGCGACTAAAGCAGCTGAAATAGCAAAAAACCATAAAAACCTATATAAAACGCTAAGCAGTGGTTTAAATATCAAGTACATCGCATTTATATCGTAAATAACACAAAAAAATTAATATTAATTGAATTTGAAAAATTTTTATATAACCGGACAACCGCCAAACTTTGAAGACATTTAGCGAAAAATCTGTACCATTGATCGAAAAATAACGTACGCCATTGTAATCAACATGTCCGAAATAAATATAATTGATGGTCAGATCTTCATTAATTTTTTGAGTGTCATGCAGTGTTATTATTTATTACTAGGGCAAGGAATTTCATGCAAATGCATGGATTAAGTATTTATCCGAATTATCAAATTTAGAACAAAATGGCATCGATTTGCATATTTTGCCAAAAATGCAAGTTTTTGCATATATTGACTTTAAATGCATATTTCGTTCCTTTTAGGCTTTTTAATGCATATTTTTGAATATTTTAAATTTTTTAGTAACATTTTTTAAATTTGTTAAAAAAATTAAGGATTTTCATATTTTGATTGAAAAAAAAAAAATTGTTTTTGTTATTTAAAAAAAAAAGCTTTCTTGAAAATCGTGTTGACCCAAAAAAAAAGCAATCAACTCGGTGTTTATTTGAAAAATAACTGAATTACATATCTTTTTATATTTTAATATGTTTAATTTTTGAAAAAATAAGTATTTTTAGTTCATATTTTTCATTTTTAGCAGCATTTTTAAGTTGCATATTTTCGTTTTTTAAGTGCATGGAATTTCTTGCCCTATTTATTACTACCCAATAAGCACGTAGGTTTTAAAAATTCAAGTGCTTTAAATTTTGCTTGAAGTAAAGTATATTTCAAATTCTAGCACTTGTTTTTTTTAACAAAAATATTTCAAACTTGAATTTTTGTTTCCCTTTTGCTGGAGTTTGATATTGAAATAAAATGTAATAAAAGTTGAATTCAAGCCTTGAAACTGGAAAACAGGGCTGGAATTGAACTTGATTTCAACTTGAATTCCAGTGAAATTGTTTATAGGGTAATTTTAGCAGGTTAAGTTGTTATTTTCTGTTAACTAAAATTGATTCAAATATAATTATCGTAAAATTTTATATATGTATTTAACTGTTTGGTTTTTGTTGTTCTTATCTTATACTTAATTTAGACCAAGCAAAAACCAGGTGGATTTTGTACAAAACTAAATTACAAAAGCCAAGTCATTTACACTGGTAATTTAGTTTTTCTTTGTCACATCACTTTTTTTTAAACACTTCTTTATGTTTGTATTGTTAAATTAAATTAAAAAAATTATTAACACATTTTAAAATGGATAAAAATACACAATTTAAAATCCAAACCGAAATATTTTAAAAAAATATAAAAATGGTCAAAAAACTATTAGTTTTTGTCCAGTCTAAATATACTATTACTAATATTTTACAAAAGTAATCTGAGAGAATTTTTTTATGCAACGTAATTTTTAATAGTTTTAAATAAAATTTTTACGTTTTTCTATTGCTGTATGAGTTAGATATAACTGAACTCTTTATTTTTTATGAGCTTCTATTTGTTAATTTATAATAATAAAAAAATTATAGGAAAAAAATTTTTGGTACTATGGAGGTAGAAAAAGGACTATTTTTTAAGCTGGTTAGTACTATTTTAAAAATCCCATTTATCATCCCTGTCCTAGACCCATCTTATAGTATACTGATCGGCTCAGAATTTTTTTTATTTCGATTTAACGATGTCATTCTGTCCGTCCGTCCGTCTGTCTGTCTGTCTGTCTGTCCATGCATTCTTGTGCGCACTCTACAGGTCGCAAATATTAAGATATTTGATGAAATTTGGTACACCGACCTATGTCACCCCAAGGACAAAGCCTATTGATTTTGGTTAACACCGGTCCATGTTTAGACCTAGTGCCCATATAAGGGTCCCCCCAAAATTATAATTTTTATACGCTGCAGGTCGCAAATATTAAGATATTTTGATGAAATTTGGTATACCGACCCATATCAGCTCAAGGACGAAGCCCAAGGACGAAACCGGTCCATGTTTAGACCTAGTGCCCATATAAGGGCCCCCCAAAATTGGCTTGGTTACAAACTACAAGTCGCAAGTACTAAGATATTTTAATGAAATTTGGTTCGCTGACTCACATTATAGAAAATTTTGACACAAGTCCCATTTTAACCCATTCGAATTTCGGATCCAAACATTAGTTGGCTTTTAACCAGACCTAGTGCCCATATAAGGGTCCCCCCAAAATTATATTGTTTATACGCTGCAGGTCGCAAATATTAAGATATTTTGATGAAATTTGGTACACAGACCTATGTTGGCCCAAGGACGAAGCCTATTGATTTTGGTGAACATCGGTCCATGTTTAGACCTAGTGCCCATATAAGGATCCCCCCAAAATTATATTGTTTATACGCTACAGGTCGCAAATATTAAGTTATTTTGATGAAATTTAGTACACCGACCTATATCAGCCCAAGGACGAAGCCGGTCCATGGTTAGACCTAGTGCCCATATAAGGGCCCCCCAAAATTGGCTTGATTACAAACTACAGGTCGCAAGTATTAAGATATTTTAATGAAATTTGGTTCGCTGACTTACATTATAGAAAATTTTGACACAAGTCCCATTTTAACCCATTCGAATTTCGGATCCAAACATAATTTGGCTTTTAACCAGACTGGTGTAGGGTATTGTATAGTCGGCATGCCCGACTTTAACTTTTTTACTCGTTTTATTATACTATTATTCAACAATTTTTTTTGCTAATTTTAGCAGGTTAAATTTTTATTTGCAATTAACAACAATTTAGCTTAAATATTACTAAAATTCTGTAAATTTAACAGTTTTTTTTTGCTGTTTTTATTTTATTAATATTTAGCAAACTGATTCTGCTAATATTAGCAGTTTTTTCTGCAGCATCATTTTTAACTAATTTTTAGTAACTTTTTCTGCTATTTTTACGGACTTATTTGTATGAGTGTACAATTGCAAAGTTTTGTTTACTTTTTGTATTGAGTTTTTCCAGCTGTAGTAAATATAGTAACTTGTAGTAAGTAAACGAACAAGCTTATTGTAACCGATACCTGATTTTTTACGTTTATGTTAGTTTTTAATAAATATAATTAAAAAAAACGTTTATTTTTAATTGCATATTTTTTGGTTTTTAGTGCATATTTCGTTATAAATGCATATTTAAGTGCATATTTTCCATTTTATAGTGCATATTTTAAGCGCATATTTTCGATTTTTAAGTGCATGAAAATCCTTGCCCTGGTTATGACACATGATGTTACTGGCTGCTCTTCTTGATGTTTTGACCAATATTCTGTTGATTTTGAAAGCCAATTAGGACCACTCCACCATAACGAATAGTCTTTAAATTTATTGGCGTATATTCTTCTAGATGCAATATCTGCTGGGTTATCTTTGCTACTAATATGTTGCCATAATGCTCCAGGAACTAGCGTGTTGATTTCGTTAACTCTGTTCCTTATGAACTTGTCTTTATTTTTGTTGTTGTGAATCCAACCTAATGTAATTGTTGAATCACTCCAAGCGTATATTTTATGTTGGCGTTTGAAGATGTCTGCTATTTTGTGCAATAGTCTTGCTATCGTAAAAGATGTGCTGCGCTAAGTTCCAGTTTTGGAAGGGTCTTCTTATTTTTAATAGGATTAACTTTGCTTTTAGCTGTCAGTAGTATAACAGACGCATTCAGCTTTATATACACTACTGCTGCATATGCTTTTTCAGAAGCATCGGCAAATCCGTGTATCTCTAATTCCGTATCGTTTTTCGATTTAATCCATCTTGGAATTCGAACTTGTTGAAGACTCCTTATGTTTCCCGTAAATTCGTCCCATTCCTCTTTAAGCTCATCTGACAGCACTTCATCCCATGTTGATTGTTGTAACCATAATTTTTGTATAAAAAGCTTTGCTACTAATGTAACTGGTGATAACCACCCTAACGGATCGAAAATTCTGGCAACATCTGAAAGAGCTTGCCTCTTAGTTATTTTATCTTCTTGAATAAAATTTATGTTGAACATGAATTCATCATTTACTGGATCCCATTGGAGACCCAGTGTCTTCACTGATTCGTCATCCTCAATTTCAATGACTGCATTCTTCTGAATGCTTTTAACGTCGTTGGTTATTTGTTTGTTGTTTGCTAACCACTTTCGTAAATGAAAACCAAATTTTTTTAACTGGTTTTCAATTTTATGCTGAATAATTTTACATTGTTGAATTGAATCTGCTCCAGTCATAAAATCGTCCATGTAAAAGTCTTCTTTTATTATATTCTGAATAAGTGAGTCTTCTTCGGTACAGCAATCGTCAATGTAGAATAGTGATCTTACAGCAAGAAATGGTGCAGATGCTGTGCCATACGTAACAGTATTTAATTTATATTCTTTTATGGAATCACTTTTGTTTTCTCTCCATATTACATGCTGATATGATTGATCATCTTCTGCAATTCTAATTTGACGATACATCTTTTCTACATCAGCTGTGACTACATATTTCCACAACATACAATTTATGATGATGTCAAAAATATCTTTTTGAAGTTTCGGACCCGTAAACATTATATCGTTTAAGCTATTTCCGTTTGATGTTTTAGCGGACGCATCAAACACTACACGTAACTTCGTTGTTAAACTGCTTTCTCGTATTACCGGCTGATGTGGTAGGTAATATTTTCCAACGTGGTTCTTCTTTACCTCTGACATGTGACCCAGCTCTAAGTATTCTTGCATAAACTTAGCGTAGTAATTTTTAGCGTTATGTTGCGATCTAGCCTTCCTTCTAATCATAAAAACCTGGCCAAAGCTTGTTTTCTGGAATCGCCCAAATTGATGTCATCTCTAATTGGCAATTTACTTACAATTTGGCCATCTTTGTAGTTTTTTCATATATTTCTAGACAATATTTATCTTCAGAACATTCTTCAGCGTTTGGAAGTTCCTCAAGCTCCCAAAACCTTTCTAAATTGGTTACGGCCGATAACAACTTTTTATTATTGCTGTTATTTTTGTAAACCCCTGATAAAATCCAACCTAATTTAGTAGATTGAGCCATTAAGCCGCTCTTTTTACAAACTCCTTCTTCTAGGATATTGGCGAATATATCAGCTCCAATCAGGATATCAACTCTGTCAGACTTATTGTACATTGGATCAGCTAGAACGTAGTTGTCTCACTGGCTGATATCAATTCTAAATGACTTATCAGGTTGTGGTCCCGAAATTGAAGGTAAAACTACAGCATCTGTAACTATAACTTGGTTACTAAGGAAGCGTGGTTGAATGAGTAGTTCTACTTTTGCTTTTGATGTGGCCACTTTTGTGCTTCCAAGTCCTTGTATGTTGGTTTTGCACTTAATTTTTGGAAGTGCTAATATTTGAGACGCTTCTTCTGAAAGTACCGTAATTTGTGATCCTTGATCAATCAATGCTCTTAGCGTAACTAGCTCTCCATTTGCTGCACGAACTTTTACCTGTGCCGTCTCTAATAGTGTTGTTGGTGTAGCTGCTGTTGGTGCTTTTGTCATCATTGTTTTTGATGTACTAGGCTTTGGTTCCTCACTTCTTGCTTCATCTATGTGTAGCAGCTTATGGTGTCCCTTTCCGCAAAGGCTGCATTTAGTTCTATTTGAACACTTCCTGTCATATTTGTGACTAGCGGGCACAGCCCGCTACGTTGTTAGCGTGCCTTAAGGGTTAGAATTAAATTTCTTTTATATAAAATAAAACAAAATATTTGTTGCTAAGGTAAAATAATTGTTAAGGTAAATTTATTATAGATAAGTCGTATTCGTGGTTGATGGTTTTCTTAAAATTTGCTTTTTTAAATACAGTTTTTTATAATAAAAACCTTCACTCACCCAGCCCCCACAAATAAATAATTCTAACACAACAATAATTCTTGACAATATACGTGTGTATGTCAAGTTAATTTGGTAAAGTGCGCACATAGGTAGATGGACCCGTAAATAGTTTTGTTCATTTGTGTTTTGAATGAAAATAAAAAAACATTTAAAGCAGCCCGCTACATTGTTAGCGTGCCTTAAAGTTTAGAATTAAATTTGTTTTAGATAAAATATAACACAATATTTGTTACTAAGATAAAATAATTGTTAAGGTAAATTTATTGTAATGTTTAAGTACAAACACTATTTTTTGCCTCTTCATTTTTATATAAATAAATCATTTAGTATACCAACACGTGAGCATGTAACAACTAATTGTCTGTTGTTCAAGCCATCGGCGTAGATAGGTCGTATTCGTGGATGGGTGGGTAAATTCGCTTTGTTTATTTAAAGTACAGTTTTTATAATAAAAGCCTCCACCCAGCCACCCATCGTGGATGGGTGGGTAAATTCGCTTTGTTTATTTAAAGTACAGTTTTTATAATAAAAGCCTTCACCCAGCCACCACAAATAAATAATTCTGACACAACAATGGGTTTAAAATAAATAAATATTTGATCACTTTTTCTCATGAAAGTGGATTGTTATTAATGAATCCATTACAAATTGCAATATACGTGTGTAGAGTTTGCTGTTCGGTTTTATTCGAAACCGAAACCGCGGTTTTTTAAGCCTCAAAACCGAAAACCGACAAAAATAAGTCGGTTTTCGGTTTTTAAGTTTTTCTTAAATACTTTAACAAATTAAAATAATTTAATAAATTGCAAAGATTCATAAAAGAGCTCTAACACCTTCTGATGCAGCCTCCGAATAATGAGAATTATTGGAAAGTTTATAATTTTTTGAACAATTATGAGTTATTTACTATTAATTTTTCAATAATGAAAAAATTTTAATGCATAAATACGAGTCCAATATGTTTCATTTATAAATCTAAAATTTGAGTACTCTGAAAAATTTTTAATGAATTCATAAATACGAGTCTAACATGCTTATTTGTAACTCCAAAATTTGAGTCTTCTACGAGTAAAAATTTCTGGGCGCTCAGTAAAATGTCGGCTGGGATATTATTGAATCTTGAATTTCAAAAAGGGCTCAGCTCCTATTTTACAAAATTTTGTATTTAATTTCTCCATTAAATATTACTTTAAAGAATTTTTTATTTTTGTTATTACGGATAACATAAACTGAGGCTTATAATTTTAGAAAAAAATTGCACCAAAAAATCAAGTGGTTTAAGAGATATTTAGTTTTACATATTCATTTCAAATTTTAACCCTGTATTTTTCATAAAGTCCTTTTTCGTAGTCCGCGAAATTTATGAAATTTTATCTTTATATTGTTTTAAATAAACTGCTAAAATTAAAATTGATACTCTTGGTAAATACTGATTTAGTTGCGGACAAAAGAATAAAAAAAATTTAATTCATAATAGTTTTCCGCGTTTTTTTTTTCTGCCGCAAAGCCCTCGAAACGGCGTTATTGCATATATTTGAGTAAGAAATTCAATTGAATTTTAAGTAATAAGTATATTGTACGTTTTAAACTATTTACTTTTGTAGTTATTTAATTATTTTAAAAAAATTCTATTATTAGCACAAGAAAACCGAAAATTAACCGAAACCGCGGTTTTTATAATTTTTAAAAACCGAAGCCGCGGTTTTCAGATTTTTCGGTTTTTAGCAAACTCTATACGTTTGTATGTCAAGATAATTTGGTAAAGTGCGAACTTAGGTAGATAGACTCGTAAGTAGTTTTATTCATTTGTGTTTTCAATGAAAATAAATAACGTAAAGCAGGGTTGGCAAGCGATTTATAATATTAAAGTTAGCGGGCAAAGCTATGTATCTACGTTGTTAGCGTGCATTGAAGTTTTTTTTAATTCCAGTTTAGGTAAAGGTAGACCTGGCAATTCAAGTAAATTCAGTTGGAAAATTTACTGCATCGGTTTCTTCCACCGGTGCTTCGTTACCTGCAGTTTAAATATCAGAATATATAAGTTCCATTCTTTTTCTAAGGTTTTTTCTCTTTTAGAAAATTTGTTTAACTTTTTCGAGAGTATGTTTCAATGCTACATAAGTTTCATATTCCGTGGATAGTGTTTGAATAGGTAATTAAAAGGGGTTCTTCCCCCCTTTTTGTTCCTCCCAGTAAAAATCCCAAATATATATAATCTGCCTCAATCGCATGCGAAATTTCAAGTACCAAACTCTGGCAGTTTGAGTCATTCAAATTCCATTCCATTTTGTTTAACAATTTCAGTGTTCCAATACAACTCCTTCCAAGATTCCATTTCGTTCACCATTCCATTGCATTTCGTTCCCATTATCTGTTATTCCAATACCACTCGTTCCCCGTTTCATTCCATTTCGTTCCTACTGTCTTGTGTATCGATATTGATATCAGTCGCTTCTCTTTCCATTCCATTTCTTGCACTTGCTATGTTCCATTTCGTTCTATAGTCCATTCCTTTTCGTTCCCTCTTCCAATCCATTTCCATTGTCTATAATTTCAATTCCACTCGTTCAACGTTTATATCCATTTCGTTCCACTTGTGTAGTGTTTCAATTCCACTCGTTTCCTATTTAGTTTCTTAATTTTAGTGTTCCATATACACTCGTTCTTTAAATTTTAGGTTTCTAGCTAAAGACACAGATGTTCAGGGGGGGGGGGGGGGCAATTTTCCCCTTTTGAGCCACCATTTTTACCACGTTCCTGTCCAAAGTCCTAAAAATGCCTTTTCGATAAGTTAGCTCATACTCCAAGGAAAACTTATTATAGATTACGGGTTTCTAGCCGAAGGGTTCGGTTAGGCCATCAAGGGGGAGAATTATTCCGTTTTTACCCCTCCCGATAGGAATTTCCAGGAGGAGGAACCTACTACATACATATTTTTAGGTCTCTATATCCAGCAGTTTGCCCAACTCGGCAAGGGGGAAGTTTTTTCACTTTTTACCCCTCCCGGTATGAGTTTCCAAAAATACCGTCTTAGGGGACATCTACGTTGGAGAAGGAACCCAAATACCGAATTTAAGCTCCCTAGTTCCAGCAGTTTGGCCAGGCCGTTAAGGGGGAGACTTTTCCTGTTTTTGACCCTACCTGTGGAAATTTCCAAAAATCTCATCTTAGCGGATGTCTACAATAGAGGAAGAACTTTAGTACCAAATTTCAACTTCCTACCTCCAGCAGTTTGGGCAGGCCTTTAAGCGGCACTTTTCGCTTCATTAATCCCCATTTTTGCAATGTCCCTGTCCAAAATTCCACAAAGCACCTTCCCGATAAGTGAGCCCATACTCCAAGGAACATGTGTTTTATATTTCAGGTTTCTAGCCAACTTTTACTATTTGTGCCCCTCTGGGTAGGAATTTCCGAAAATCCATCGACAGGGAATTTCAGCTTCCTAGTTCCAGCATTTTGAGCAGGCTGTCAAGTGGGACACTTTTTCTTTTTTTGTCACTCCCGGTAGGAATTAGGCTGGAAGAGGAACCTAAGTACCGAATTTCAGCTTCCTAGTTCCAGCAGTTTGGACAGGTCGTTATCGGGCCACTTTCCCTTTTTAAGCCCCTATTTTATAACGACCCTGTCCAAAATTCAAAATATTAGAAAGAATAAGTTAGCCCTTACTCCAGGGACGCAAATTTTAAATTTCAGGTTTCTAGCCGAAGAGGTTTTTACAGACCACCAAGAGGAGGCTTTCTTCTTTTTGCCCCTCCATTTAGGAATTTACAAAAATTCAATTTTCGCGGCTGTCTGCGATGGATGAGGAACATTCATACCAAATTTCAACTTCATTGCCTCAGCGGTTTGGGCATGCCGTTATTGGGGACATTTTTCCCTTTCAACCCACATTTTTACTATGTTTCTGTTCCAAAATAAAAAAATTACGTTGCCGGTGGGTTAGTCCTACTCCAGGGAATACATATTTAAAATTTTAGGTTGGCCAGAAGGGATTGGGCAGGCCGTCAAAGAGAATACTTTTCCCCTTATCTCCCTCCCGATAGGAATTTCAAAAATTCCGTCTAAGCGGACGCCTACACAGAAGAAGGAACTCACATACCGAATTTCGGCTACATAGTTTCAGCAGTTTGGGCAGGCCGTCAAGGGAGAAATATCCCCCTTTTGGGATATCCTGTAGGGAATTCCAAAAATACAAACTTAGTCGATGTGTACTACAGTGGAGGAATCTTTATGCCAAATTTAAACTTCTTATCTCCAGTGGTTTGGGCAGGCAGTTAAGGGGGACACTTTTCCAATTTGTGAGACCGTGTATGGGGACGTCTATGCCGAATATCAAGAAACCTTGTTTTAGTGGAGATATTTGTGGGGGGAGGAAAAAAAGTACTTTTTGTGAAATTATAATTTTTTAAATGGAATTTTTTGGAAAAAACGAAATTTTTTGGAAAAAGATACTTTATTTTTACAAAGTACTTTATGGAAGAAGGTACTTTTTTTGAAAAAGTTATTTTTAGGAAAAATTAATTTTTTTTGGAAAAAGGTCTTTTTTTTGGGAAAAGGTCCTTTTTTGGAAAATGGTTCTTTTTTGGAAAAGTTATTTTTTTGGAAAAAGGTATTTTTTTGGAAAAATGTATTTTTTTTGGAAAAAGGTACTTTTTTTGGAAAAAGGTACTTTTTTTTTGGAAAAAGGTACTTTTTTGGAAAAAGGTACTTTTTTGGAAAATGGTACTTTTTTTGGAAAAAGGTACTTTTTTGGGAAAAAGGTACTTTGTTTGGAAAAAGGTACTTTTTTGGGAAAAAGGTACTTTTTTTGGAAAAAGGTACTTTTTTTTGGATAAAGGTACTTTTTTTTGGAAAAAGGTACTTGTTTTTGGAAAAAGATACTTTTTTTGGAAAAAGGTACTTTTTTTTGGAAAAAGGTACTTTTTTTGGAAAAAGGTACTTTTTTTTGGAAAAAGGTACTTCTTTTGGAAAAAGGTACTTCTTTTGTAAAAAGGTACTTCTTTTGGAAAAAGGTACTTTTTTTGGAAAAAGGTACTTTTTTTGGAAAAAGGTAATTTTTTTGGAAAAAGGTGCTTTTTTTGGAAAAAGGTACTTTTTATGGAAAAAGGTACTTTTTTTGGAAAAAGGTACTTTTTTGGAAAAAGGTACTTTTTGTGGAAAAAGGTACTTTTTTTGGAAAAAGGTACTTTTTTTGGAAAAAGGTACTTTATTGGAAAAAGGTACTTTTTTTGTCCCCTTTTTGCCTCTCCCGATAAGAATTTCCAAAAATTCCGTCTCAACGGACGTCTACACCGGTCGAGGAACCTATATACCAAATTTCAACTTCATAGCTCCAGCAGTTTGAGCAGGCCGTCAAGGGGGAGACTTTTTCCCTTTTTGCCCCTCGCTGTAAAAATTTCCAAAAAATCCCATCTTGGTGGATGTCTACGATAGTGGAGGAACCTTTATACCAAATTTCAATTTCCTACCTCCAGCGGTTTGGGCAGGCTGTCAAGGGGGGCTCTTTTCCCCTTTTTAACCCCCAGTTTTACAACGTCCCTGTCCAAAATTCTTGAAAGTACTTTCTAGAAAAGTTAGCCCCTACTCCAAGGAACACATATCTTAAATTTCAGCTTTCTAGCCAAAGGGGTTTTGGCAGGCCGTCAAGGGGGAGACTTTCCCCCTTTTTGACCGTTCCGGTAGGAATTTCCAAAAATCCCGTCTTAGCGGACGTCTACGCCGAAAGAGGAACCTACATACCAAATTTCAACTTCCTAGCTTCAGCGGTTTGGGCTGGGCGATGTTGAGTCAGTCAGTAAGTCACGTTATTCTTTTATATATAGAAGAATTAGGGTTTGGGGTTCGGGAATTCCCGGGCGGGAATTCCCGGGAAATCGCGGGAAAAGTTTGCCGGGAATTCCCGGGAAAATAATATATTTTTCCCGGGAAAACGGGAAATTTTAATAATATAAAATTTTTTAAATTGTTTTTGTTTCGAATAGGATTTTTTAATTTTAGTCATAAAAAACATTTTAAATACCAAAACAAAAATGTCATTGTTAAAATCTTTTAAAAGGGAATACATTTATTTGACACACAAATAAAATCTTTGCCAAGTAATTAGGAGCATTTCAACTAATAAAGATTTTTCGCATAACTTATTCAAAATTAAAGTAGTAAAACCTAAAAACTTGGTAAAATGTTTAAAAGAAATATGAAAAAAAAGCTTTGTTTCTTACAAATAATCGCCCATAGTAAGGGCATTTTTCATTTCATTTTAAAATAAAATAGAAATTTCTGAAATACATTTAGAAAAATTTGAAATGCAATTAGAACTTTATTAAATACATTTGGAAAATTTTGGAATACAAATAAAGTCTTTTGAAATACATTTGGAAAATTTTGGAATACAAATAAAGTCTTTTGAAATACATTTGGAAATTTCTGAAATACATTTGGAGAATTTTGAAATACAAATGGAATTATTTTAAATGCAATTTTACAATTTTGACATACAGATTAAAAAAATTTTAAATACAAGTGAATAATTTTGAAATGTATTTGGACAAATTTAAAATACAAATAGAATTTTCTTAAATACAAATAAAATATATTTGTGTTTATGTTTCTTGTAATTTTTGAGCCAAAGTTAAGAAAATTATGAAGTTTTGAGTAAAAAATAAGGGATAAATTCCATATTAAAATTGTAACCGGTTAATCGACCTGTTTTAACCGATTATTCGGATCGAATAATTATTTGAGTTTTGAATTATTTGTTTCGACATTAACCGAAATAGTGGCGATTAATCGAGGAATCGGTTAATCGATTAACCGAATTGGAAACACTAATAGGCATTAAAGATTTTATGGTAGGGCAAACATTTCCTGAAATGGTATCCAAATTAGCCGCAGTCAATCCGCACCATAACTAGATCTTCGTTTATTCGAGAAAGTTTTTATAATAAAAACCTGGCATTGCAAAAAATGAAACCGATGTAAAGAACATTGTATTAAATTACTAGAATCATGTAAAAGATATCATGATAAAAGAAATATCGAGCAATATTTCTAACAGTAGGAGATTTACTATAATCTTAGATGAATGGACAAGAATATCACAAAAGAGATATTTGAACATATGTATAAACGAAAATAATTCATTTTATAACCTGGGGTTGGTTTATATATCAGGAAAATGTAATGCTGATGAAATAAGAAGAATTGTAGAAATAAGACTAGAAGAGTTTTATTTTTCTTTGGAAAATAACATTGTGGCCACCATATCTAATAGGCCAAGTGTGATGCAACGGTTTGTTTCCGACAGTCCAGTAGTAGGTGCTTTCTGCTGGAATCATGCAATTCATTTGGCAGTGCTGCGAGTAATTTATGTGAAATCAAATCTTCAACATTCTGATATTTTTTACTTTGAATTCTCACTACACAGACTGCATTTGTAATGAAATAGTGTTTTTTTTTTAACAAAAATTACTTATATAGGTGGTTTTCATTAACAATTTTGTTCAAAAATATTTCCCGGGATTCCCGGGAATTAAATTTTTTCATTCCCGTTTCCCGGGAAATAAAAAAGTCCGGGAAATCCCAAACCCTAATAGAGATTAATGCATGTAAAGCACAACTTATTTTTATAAACGACTTTTTTGCGTTCAGCCATTGGTAATGCTAGAAACTTCCTCCATACACTCGTTAAATGGCAATTCATGTTGCAGTACAAGCACGCTTGTTGTGTCGAATAAAGGGTGTTTGAAACTTTAAAATTGTCACCCATTTTTTTCTGGAACTTCTTTCCTTGGAGCTTCGTAACTGCTTCCAGGGCTTGAACTTGTTGCTCCAGAAACCCCAAAACGTCATCTAGACTTTGAATTTCCTTTGTCTTCTTAACATTTTGCTCATAATATCGAAGACCATTACTGTCTAGTTTTCTGATAACGATGCGAGCAATAAACGGTTCAGCATCCGTTATTCTCACATCCATTCCTTTTAGAGCATAAATGCAACTGTTTGTTGTGTCCAGCACTTGAGGATGACTCACTGTTAACCATTGGTTGATCAAGTAGTTTGTCGACTTGGTTCGTAAACAACAGCCTCCGATTCTCGTATCTTTGTTTGAGAATCTCAAAAGCTTCAATATAGTTCACATCTGTCACCTTCAGGTGTTGAACTAGTTTTTTTGCTTCACCTTTGAGTGCTGTTACCAATGGATACATTTTCTCCACATTGGAGAGATACTTGCAGTCATGAATAAGGCTCTTAAACATGTCGTTAAATGGAGCCCAATCATTAATGTCTCCATGAAATTCAGGTATTTCTATCCTAATTAAGTCCGAACTGCCACTGGCGTCTTTCATTGGCTCTTGGACCTGTTCTCTTGAAGGATCTTTTACTCTGTCTGCAAGTAAGGCGAGAGCCATGTAATATTCGTCCTCGATTGCTTCCTTTAGGATTCGCACTTCTTTTGAACTCTTAAACCCGCATAGTTTTTTATAAACGTCTTCCAGTGCTATTAAACGTTTCTTTATTTGCTGGGTCTTTATATCCAGCAGTTCGTTGGATGCGTTAGACACTATTGTAGGTAGTTCTGATATCTTTTTGCGCATCCACTCTACCTTTTCCATAAACTCTTCCCGTAGTTCTTCGGCTTCTTCTCGGATATTGCTAATGTCCTTGTTTTTGGTTTCATCGACCATGATCATGATGCTAGTTGCTGAGTTGTTGAGGGCATACTGGCTTGTTTCGAAGGCTGCTCTTGCTGGTGAACAACCTCCTTCTGTCTACCCAGCTCTTCTTCATTTATTATTTGTTGAATTAATTCAATATTTTCTGCTACAACGTCTTCTATCGAATCAAAATACTTTTTTTCAAAGTAATCTTCAGACGTTACACCTTGTGCTAATAATTTTATATTATTGGCCTTAAATTCAGCTTGAACCTGTTCAACACGCTTTGACACCTCAGGAATCCTAGAAACGCGAATTGTTTTCAGGCTTAGCTTTGTTCGAATTGCAACCAGCTCATTGCCCAACTCCTTTTGACGTTCAAATAATTTCGCCTTGGTAGCCATAGCTGATGTGCTTTATATTTTAGGTGCTTTTATTTTCCAATTTCTTATTATTCACAACACAATCCCTGTTTAGCCGAGATTGACGCTTTTTAAATTTTGCTTAATTTTTTATTGTAATAATATTTAACGCTTCGTTAAATTTATTATTATTTTAATTAAACTTTTTTAATTTTTATTTTTCACACTGGTTTTCTTTTTGAAGGACCAAATGTAGTCCCCACAAATTCGAAGGACCAAATGTAGTAATTTAAATTAAAACACGTACGAGTATTCAATATACCCGCTTGAGTATTTGTAGGATACTGATTTTTATTTAAAAAACTATCTTCTTAAATACTAACAGTAAAGGTCTTAAAACTAGATTACAGCTAATGAAACACTTGTACGCATGCACACACTAGCAACCCTTAATTTGGTACACATCTTTGTGATAAGAGTTTTATGACCATGTTTCTTCACATGCGTAGCTAGTGATAAACAAAAAAGGTTTTATTATCTGTGTTCCTTTTTACCTAAATAAACAATTACACATAATTTGTAACAAAGGTTTTATGACCTTGTTCATGCACATGTGTAGTTAGTGATAAACAAAAAAGGTTTTATGTTCCTTTTTACCTAAATAAACAATTATACATAATAGCATATGTGACGCGCAAAATAGAAAGGGACCTAAGGGTAAAAAAAAGGGCATGGGATCGGTCTCATTCGATGCTCAGATGTTGTCCACATCAAAAAAAAAAAAAATTTTTTTTACCCTTAGGTCCCTTTCTCTATGCGCTGTCACATATGGAAATTTCTAATTATGGGAAAATCCATACTCATGAAATATTAAATGTTATTTCCTAAAAACCATGTTCAATTCTGAACAGTATCATTAACTTCTCACAATTAGCGTAAAATTTTTACGCTACCAAAACAAGGTAGCGCTACCAACGACTATATCATTAAAAGACTAATCAACTCTTCCTACCTCTGTTAAATCACTCTCTTCTTAATTTATATCGAAAATTCAGGCATAAGAATTACACACGTCTGTAAAGGCTAACATTTTCGATACAGTAATTTTGACTTAGCTGCCAACCAACTTTTCCAAGAATTTTTGTGCAGGTAAGCCAAAAACGCAGCTAAGCCAAATTGTTTACCTACCTTAAGAGGTTAATAACAACTGGGTCGATTGTCGACCGACGACAGCAAAAGTCGTCACGATTAATTTATATTCAGCGACAATCGACCGTCGACATTTGTTGACGTTTCGAAAAAAAGGAAAGCAAAACAAGAATATTGTTGTATTTATTTCACCACAATTCAATTGGTCTTTCACTAATTCTTGTTGCTTTATATTTTATTGTATTTAATTTTGCTTTTTTGCCGTAAATTATGTATTTTAAATTTCAATTATATTTCTTCTGTCAAAAAAATAAATTTTTTGTAAACAAAGTACGAATTTTTGCAGCTCTAATACGAATTTCTAACAACTCTGTTCTAATGGCAATCTTTAATTAGTTAAAAATATGGCAACAATTTGACAAATATTTTAAGTGTGTATTAGTGTGTCGTCAGGAAAATAGAATATATTCTATTCCGACGACAAATCGCCGGCGACATGACGGCATTTTGCTTCCCATACAAAATATATGAAAAAGCAACTCTCGTTGTCGTTGTCGACCCAGTTCTGATTAATCTCTAATGTGCAGGTATACAAATACAGACTAAAAACAAATGAAGCTAATGATGACAACTTTGTGCTTTGCACCAGATCTTGCGATTTTTATGGTTAAAAAACGACTAAAGTAGGATATTTTTGTCACGAAAAAAGTTGACAACACATTTATTTTATGTGTGTTTTTTCCTAGAATTGAAAAACAAAGCAAAACACAAGAGGCAGCTAACGGTTATCTTTTTTATGAAAATAGTGTAAAACTGTCAAAAATTTGAGGCAGTTATCTTAAATACGCAGCTACAAAAAATGCACTTAAAGATGACAATTGCGTACACAATTTTGTAAAATAGAAACGAAACCAAAATTTTGTGCAGTTATAGCAAATGTGCACTTAAGAAAAAGGCAGTTAAATCAAAACTACTGTATAAATTGTCAATCTTCGAAAGAGAGCGACGCACTCAATATTCCTTAATGTATTCGCCGCTTAAGAAATATGTTGCTTTTGTATACACACAGAAAAAACCAGGGGTAATAATACCTAAGAGCTATGTAATTATATAGCTTTATAATTTTCAGGTTAGTTTTACAAAGTTCCAGAAAAACATGCACATTTTTTGTAAAATATAAAAAATCCTTGCAAAATATATACATGTGTAGTGGAAAATATCCGAAAAATTACATATATTTTGCTAGAAAATTGTAAAACTTACTTCGAAATTATGTAGTTGTATAATTACCTAGCACTTAGATAAGGTTCCACCTGTTTTTTCTCTGCGTGTACTATATGAATGGTATTTCAATTACCATTCAAATGATGGCCATACTTTTCATGGAGGATAGGGGTCGCCGACAAATTTTTTTTTTATTTTTCCTTTTCAGCAGATAAAGTACTAACTACACGCAAAAAAAACAGGGGGAACTTTATCTAATTGCTATGTAATTATACAACTACATGAGTTCGAAGTAAGTATTACAATTTTCTACCAAAATTTATATATTTTGCAAGGATTGTATATATTTTACCAAAACATATACATATTTTACTAGAACTTTGTAAAACTAACTTGAAAATTATGTACACCGAAAAAGTAATTCAGTTAGTGGCTACTAAAATTTCAACTGAGTCTCAGGTGAAATACCCCTTACTGAGCTTCAGTTAATGTATTAAGTTGAAGCTAACAGAACCCTCAGTTAAGATAAATAAAATTTTAAATTAGTAACCCGACTAAAAAAGTTTTCATATAATTTTATATGATTTGATATAATTATAAATGTTTATATGTGTGGCTTTATAAGACCACATACATTTATATTAACACTTTGGTTTTATAAATATGTTTGATATGACGTTATATATTAAGAGATATTAAGAGATCAGCAAATATAGTTTAAACATAATTATATATAATGGCGTTGTCACGAAACCCTGGTCATAGCATACCGGAAATAGCCCCTACTTGTCCAGCTAGCTCACGGACGACAGGGGGGGTAAGACCCGCTATTTCCGGCAGAGGGTCGGACACTCAAATTTATCGAAACCTACAAAAACTACATAAAAACTAAACTCATAAAAAAACTCAAAAACTAAAACAAAACAATGAGCTAACACTGGGACAGAATCCCACAATTACTCAAAACAAAATCCCCATTAAACCCTTACATAAAAACCTACACAAAACTAACAAAAAGGTACTGTATTTTCATAAAAAAACAGACGGACGAAAACCTACAATAAACAGAACTGAAATAAAACATTTCGGGGACAAAAGATGGAGCTTGTCCCCCTAGCCTGCCCACCCTGCCATGGTAACATAAATTAGACGATGACTATGTTACCCCACTAACACTACACTGGTCACTTTAACACATACTTACGTTAACACACCATTTTTAACCTTTAGCCGGACATTCTCTAATAAATGCTCAGCCAAATGAAAACATGTATAATTCTTTTTTCAAAACAATAAATATAATAAAATTTATTTAATATAAAATTTGCCCTAGTCTTTAATTAAATAAGATAAATTCTAAAACCTAACCGTAAGTACATAAGAAACTACAAAATATAAAATTAATTTTTATTTAAACTAACCTAATCCTAATACAATTAACAAAAAAAAACCTAACCTTAACCAAAACCCAAAATTACACCTATTGTATCCGACCTAATTTAAGGTTAAATAACTACAATTTAATTTACCTAACTCGAGAGAGCTCTCTAAAGTGGTATTTTATTTCTAGGGTCAAAAATCTACCCGGGATAATTAACACAAAACAGATACTTTATTGTAGTTCTGGGCTAACAATTTTCTTTTAACTATCACTAACAATATTTAAACACAATTTAACCACTAAACTAAATACTGCTTCAATCTTTATATTCTTCTTTCTTTAAAAACTTTATTTAACCAAAATTCTTTATCTTTTAAATTGCTTTTCCTTTTTCTTTTAATCACACTATCACAAAATCCTTAAACTCTTTTTTTTTATATTAACAAATAGCTTATTTTTATCACTTTAAAATTTCCGTATCCAACTTTCTTCTTTTATCACTAACTTTTATTTGAAACACTTTAGCTTTTAAGATTTGTATGCCTTTTCCTTAAAAGACTCACCAACTTTATATATTTATTGAGTATTTGATCCCCCTTAATATTCAATGGCCTCCACTCGTACATACACAAAAACATGGATGGGGCAATGGCGGCTTGCTAATTCAATGGCGGCTTGATAATTCAATGGCGGCTTGATGGAGCAATGGCTGCTTGATCCATACACAATATTTAACCGGTGGCTCGAAAATTGTGGTATACCAGAAATTTCAGGGGTAACCACAAAAAAATAACCAGGGTGACCAGAAAAAAAACTATTGTGGACTACAGTCCTAGGGATCACAGGAGACCCTTGGCCTTCCTGGTATTTCCCACAAACGAGGACTGTAGTCCTCCGCTCCAAACAAAAAAACTTGCAACGGTTTTTTCCTCCGAATTCTAAAGAGGATTGGGCGAACCTTTTGGATAAAAATCCAATTAAAATATTTTAAAAAAAACTAATGATTTTAACTAACTTACCCTTTCTCTGTTTTCCAAAGGCTTGGCGGTTGGTTGGTGATAGAAAAAAAAACACAATCGCACAAAAATAACCGGCGGCAGCGCACCAACGTCCACTTGCGCTTTTATCAAGAGTTTCAATAGCAATAAAGAGTTGAATTTTCTATCACAACCGCCAAGCCTCATTCTAATCAATTTCCCTTACTCCGAAATTCTCTGTGCATAGCCGCTATCTCACTTCTACCTCATTCCTTCTACTACCCAGTGAGCCTTTCGCACGATCTGTCCTACTCTTACCCCAGGAATTTCGATATTCCTTACGAATAGTAACAAAAAAAAGAGCGGGAGCCGGTAAAAAAAAGAGCGGATTAATTTTCATTTGGCTGAAATATCCAGTCCTCAAAAAATAATATCACATTTGTTGACATTTTGATATTGTTGCCATTTCTTTTGCTCCCTTTCTATTTAGATTTGCCTATTTTCTTTTCCATTCAGCAAATCAGCTGCTCTACTACGTAAAGAATACAACCCTTCACAACCGGTCCACCGCTACAGCGTATAAGCTTCTCTAAACAATCTTATTTCAAAATATATAACAAAGTTAATATAAAATTGTATTAATTTCATGTATAAATTTATCTGACAGGATTTCTAATTATACAAAATTTTATAAAGTTTAATTGCACTATAAAAATTAAAAAAACCGAAATTGTGGATCTGGTTTTGAATTTTGCACTTTGACATATACATACATATATAAATGTTTATAATTGAATTCAACTTATATTTTTCAAATAGTTGGGAAAATACTCTTTATTAAACTAAAAATAATTTTCCCCCTTAAATGATGGTGTAGCCATTTGGCAACATACCGGTTTTTTAATAAAAAAAAACCCACTTGATGCACAAAACAGCATTTTTGGGAATTGGGGGCCCCTTCTGTACATAGTGTTCCTATAGTTTAGTGCAGAATTTTTAAACAGTTAGAGTAAAAATCTTGGGTTTGCTCTGTATATTTGTGAAAAATCTAAAACACGGGTTTTTTTACAAAAAGTGTAATATTCAAAAATATTTGTTTAAATATTTAAAGTGATATTCTCGCAATAAAATTCATTTTGGCGACAAGAAATTTTGTCAATTTTTTTTTCTTTCTTATATACGTTAAAATAATCACAATTTAGCTATTTGGCAAAAACCCATATTTTTCAATAAAAATCACCTTTTCTAAAAATTATTTTTTTTGGTACTTTTCTTGAAATGTACACGCCTTTAGAAATCATATATAAAAAAATGGTTAAAATCGAAGAGATCATGCATTTAAGGGTTAAAAAAATAAATAAGGGGAGAAATTTTTTTTTTCTTTGTGGAATTAAAAGCCGAAATAAATATTTTTACTTTAAATTTAAAAATAAAAATTAGACAAACATATGTTGAAATTAATATGGTTTAGTTCATTTATTTTTCCGTGAAAAAAAAAAAATAATTGTGAAAGTTAATTTTTTATTTTATAAGAAAGACACACATTTTGTAAGAAAGACCAAAACTCTAACCTAGAAAAATTTGTTCCGACAAATTTTTAATTTGTAATGTTTTATTTTGTCAGCTATTTCTAAGTTTATTAGCAAAAATTTTTCTAAACATTAAGCATTAGTATTTAATATGAATGAAATAAGTGATCTCAACAATATTTACTAAAATTTTCTTTGAAAATCTTCATCAAATTATATGTATTTATATATAATTTGATGCAGTTAGATAGACCCATTTTTCGGATCCAATTGTATCAGGTGAGATAACATGCTTATCTCGCTTGATATAATTATATATTCCAATATTCGGATCAAATTAGATATGGACGTATATATGGGTTTATATATGGGGATATATGATTATATATCATCTTTTTTTAGTCGGGAACTAATAACCAATTCAATTGTTTGAAATAACATCATATATTTTTATACGGTCGTAAATATAGAAACAAATGGATTTTGTTTACTAAATTTGCTCTTTATTTAAAATAAATACAAAATGAAAATTAATTTCGTTTTTTATTTTCTTCTTCTTCCGTTATCATCACAGACATTTTTCAGAATACAGATTTGTTCCATTCTCAAAATATCAATTACTTTGTGGAACCATTAGTTACCTGGAAATCATTAAAACAATTAAAATCAATATTATTTTCCACAAAAAAACAAGAACTTACCATAAATTAAATTTTTATCATTATTTTCCCTTTTATTTTCTATTGTTTATAAAATTCTGGCAATTGAATGAGTTGAAATTCACAGGCTGATTCAAAACTAATATTTTTTATCCAAATATTAGTTGCTCAGTTAATGTTGATTTATTTTAAATCCACTAAGCATTTCTTTAACTGAGCAACTGTGGAATTTTTTCGGAGTAGTTGTATAATTACATAGCTCTAAGGTAATATTCCCCCTTGTTTTTTTTCTGTGTGTATATGGGGCCAAAAAATAAAAGAATCGGAGCTCTGCCCCTAAACTCAATGGAGCTCTGCCCCTATAAACAACACGTACTCAAAGTAAAATAAATCCAGTGATTTTTTTTTAAGCAGGGAGGACACGATGCGACTTGTCGCACAACTTGTTGTCGGACCGAAAAATAATTTTGAAATACACGGTCAGACAAGTTCTAAAACATGCCATTTAAAAAAGTATTTTGAAGGAGACGCATGTATTTTGGAGCGGACTAAGATAAAAAACGTGATGTCAACTTTTAAAAAACGCTATGAATAATCAGACCACATAAAATCGCTAAAAAGCATTAAATGGAAATTGTGTAATTAGTATATTTTTTTAACCCATTTGTGCGATCGGCTAACAAAAATGTTTAAACCCGCTTTATCAAACTTTACTTTGATTTTAGTTACCAATTAAAATTAAAAAATTTTAAATATATTTGTGAACAAATTTCAAACAAAATCTAATTTTTAAAATTTATTAAACAGTCTTATTTTTTTTAAACAATCAATTTATAAATATATTTTATACCTCGTTAAAACCCGCTAACACAAAAAGTGCGCCTTTTAAGATAGCCAAAAATTGCTGTTGGCAACGCTATTGCAAATGAAAAATTTACAGCATTTTGACAGTTTGCCTGTCGTACTTATTAATACACCAGCGGACATGTCTGTCGGACCAACAGAATAATCAAAATTTTGATTTTTGTTCGACATGTCCGTACGACCATACGGCAGTCCAAGACTCGATGAAAATTGCGCCAACAAGTTGTAAAACCAGTTTTATCGTGTCTTCCCTGCTTTAGATTTAATTTTTTTCAAAAATGTTTATTGGGTGAAACCAATAATAAGATGACGATTTGTGAGAGGAAAAGCGCTTCAACCACCGAGTTGTCATCCCTTGAAATTAAAAACAGCTGATTAGTCATTCACAATAGTATAGTTTAATAAGTAAAAATCCCCCACAAATAGCATTTGCCATTTAGCGTGAAGAAGAGAAAAAATATACTACAGGAAAAATAAAAAATATATCGAAGAGCCATTTTGGAAAATACAATTCCGCCATATTTTACCGGCTTTTTTTCAAAATATTTACAATTTTATAAAATGTAAACAAACCATAGAAATTAGTTCATTTGAAGTTTTTAATATCACAGGAAAAAAGTGAAAGGTTAGCTGGTCCCCAAACTGGCAAAACTGTAGACAGCCTATAAACAGCAACGCAGACTGTTAATATAAAAATCATATACATATGTATATATACAAAACCAGTGCAAATAACAAAAATAAATAGAAAATTGATTTTTTTTATAAAATAAGTCGACTGAAGCATGAATGTACACAATTTTGCTATGGGCTCTGGTAGCTCGTCATCATCAGTACCCATTGTGAATAACTTGTCATTAGCTTCGGCCGCAGTACCCGTAACACATAGTGCTACTACTTCACCCTTATATTTTACACATATCTTACCCAATTCTACAACCATAATAGAACAACCATATTCCACAGATTTGGAAGAACAAATCGGTAGCTGTTCGGGTGAACGTTTCCTTATAGAAGAAATCATCGACGATCGTGATGATGAGGGTAATATAATTATAGATCCGGGAGAATTTTTTATATCTGGCGATAGTATACAATACTATGCTGTTCCTAAATTATCAGCTCCGCCACAAATGATAATGCAACCATCATCAACATCATTATCGTCATCATCAGATGACTCTTTGGCCGCATATGTTGCGGAATGCGAGGGGGAAGGAGACGTTTTACCAGATTCTACAGATGCACCTGAAGTATTTGATGAATACGTTACATCGTCCCAATTAAATTTGGAATCAAATCAATTTACTATGTCTCCTTCACATTTCCCTCTAAATGTTAAACGGGAAATATCCGAGGAACGATTTTATCAATGTAAAGGTAATAAAGAAAGAAAAGATAAAATTAAATTTAATGAAAAAACTACTAAAAAATCACAAATAACAAAGCGCTGGAAGCAAACTAAAGTACCCATACGTATAACACAAGATGAATTTAATGTTACCCTGTGGTCAGCACTAAATTCCGAAGATGAAGAAGATCAAGATGAAGATAATCATAATGATCACGATGAAATCGAACAGGATCAGATGATAACGAAACATGAAGATAATTCTCTGGAATCAACTGAAATGAAATTGAGAATATTAGAAGAGGTAGAAACACAACGGGTAAATCGTCTACTGCTGGAAGATAATATAATTCATATGCATGAGGGTCTTTCACCGGCCGATTATGTCATAGTGCCCGATCCATTTACTGGAGATATTGTTGAGGAGGAGGTTGAAACTGCCAATCTTATAGAAAATGTTAAATGTGAAGAAACGTCTTTGCATGCACCAGACTATGATCTACCATTACATAATACAAATGCCCAAGAACTATTGGAATACAAAACGGATTCACAGGACAGTTTTTCGAAAAAAAACAATGCGCATAATTTGTCAACAATGACAGCAAAATCCGTCGAATCTACGGTAAAGCTGAAAACTGCAGGTAATACAAAGAAAATAAAAAATATGCAAATTAAAAAATCCCTTGCTGTTAATGTCGCTGCTGCTGCTACTAGTAATAATAACACTTCCACTGTTAATGTTACAACAACTTCAACGTCATCTTCTCCAGTAACACAACAACATGAAAAACAATCTCTACCATCAGCTACAACAAGTACAGCAACGACTCCTCCCTATACTACCACAACAGCTTCGGGGACCATAACCGTTTTTCGATGCACATATCGTGATTGTAATAAAGAATTTCGCAATCATTCAGCCATGCGTAAACACTCGGCCACTCATGGTCCCCGTGGTCATGTCTGTGCCGAATGCGGTAAATCTTTTGTAGAAAGTTCCAAATTGAAAAGACATCAATTAGTTCATACCGGCGAAAAACCATTTGAATGTACATTTGAGGGTTGTGGAAAACGATTTTCATTAGATTTCAACTTACGTACTCATGTTCGTATTCATACAGGAGATCGCCCATATCATTGTCCGGTCGAAGGTTGCCATAAATGTTTTGCACAGTCGACTAATTTAAAAAGTCATATGTTGACGCATTCAAAACCCAAACGTAAATGGCCTCGTCCACACAGCAGTAAGCCTCTATTAGCACGTTACGGTCGTCTAGAGCTAGGTGAAGATCCTAATTTGGTGTATTTGGAAACGAATGAACAATATGGTCCTATTTTAGATAAATCGTAAATCTTAAAATGTATTTTGGTAATTTTAAAAGAGTTTGTGGTGTCAATTATAATTACACCAATTTTCAATTGTAATTCGAATTAGATAAAAACAAATTTAATTTTATTTTACACTTTAAAATATCAATTAAATTCTTAAACTGTTAATTTAAATTTAAGAAATTTAATTTGTTGCAAAAAATCAAAGAAAATAAAAGCTTTTGATTGGCGTGGTGGAGAAGAACAAAGTATATTTATAAAAATCATATCTACGCTGTAAATTTGATTGAACTAGACTGACTGCCAACTTCTGCTATTTAAATAATCGGAATTCGGAACATATTTAAAATTCTAATAAACAGTTAAACTTTTCAAACTATATAATATTAATTTAACTACAAAATTTCTAATTAAAGGTATGCCGTAATTATGGCGTAGGATTCAATTTAAAAATTTAATTAAATTTCGAAATACCTCATACCAATGGCCCTGCGAATCACTCAATAATTTTTGTGGAACAAAATATGTGCCTTCAAACAGGAACAAACACATTCTTGTTAATCAGGGATGGAAAAGGCTTGCTTGTTCTGTTTTTTGAAATTGCTCAGACAAGGACTATAATACCCATTTCTTATACCCAAAATTGGTCGTTAGTTTACAAAAAAAAAAAAAAAAAAAAAAAAAATTTCCAAAAACGAAAAAGTTTGCATAATTATATTCGTTTGCAGAATTTTAATCGCTGATTAAGTTTCTTAATTCAGTTTCTGAGGCAGAAATCCTTTTTTCCCACTCCATCATTTATTTTCCACAATATATCTAAGGTCTATGATACCCACATCTTAAACAAAGTTAGTTTAGAAAAAAAGTTAATGCGCAAAAAATTTTGCAAAAAGGAAAATTTTTGAAGCAATATATTCGTTTGCAGAATGTTAAGTCATTTTCTGCACCATAAAGCCCTTTTTCGCATTCCGCCGTTATTTTACAATTTTTTAAGTGCGAAGTCTTAAAATTTATAATCTAGGGTCTATAATACCTATTTCATACAAGTTTGGTTGCAAAAAAATCGCGAAAAAAATTTATAAAAGAAAAATTTTTGCATTAATATATTTTTTACATAATGTAAATCGCTCATTAAGTGGGGTATTTTGTAAAACGCAACGCCTTGCGTTGCGTTGATTTGTGTGTAAATTGTTATTGTTACAAAAACAATTTATATGGAAAACAAAATAACCACCTAAGTTATACAAAATAACCCCCTAAGTTTTTTTACCATAAAGCCTTTTTCGCGATAATTTTGCAATTTTTTAAGTGTGGTTTTTTTAAATTCTTAATATAGGGACTATAATACCAATTTCTACACCAAAATTTTATTGTAAGTTTGTTAAAAAAATAGCGGAAAAAATTTTGCAGAAAGAAAATTTTCTGCATCATATTCGTTTGCAGAATGTTAATCGCTGATTGAGTTTTTTAATTATTTTTTTTCTACCATAGTCTTTTTTTTGCGTTACGCTATTTTACAATTTTTTAATATCGTTTTTTTTTATTTATAATCTAGGGACTATAATATACATGAAAAGTTAGTAGCTCCTTATACATCGCACACAACGAGACATTAACTAGAATGTAGTTTAGACCTAGAAGCTTGTTAGAATAGAGTTTATTCATAATGATTTCTAAGCACACAGATTAAGAGCAACCCTGCGTTTGAAAATTATGAGGCTTTTTTATTGTTGTGAATGAAATTTTTTGTTTTTTGTCCTTTAATAACAGAGTATTAGAAGGAATTAAGCAACAATACTAGAACGAGTTTAACAACAGTATTATGAATAAAACTCCTGTTAACTCTATGCTAAATTTTCATTATGAATACCGCTGTAATTCTTTTAATTAATTTTTTGAACCACAAAGCCTTTCTTTGCATTCCGCCATTATTTTGCAATTTTGTATGTATGGGTTTTTTAAATTCATAATATATGGTTATAATAATTTTGGGTATAGTGTAATTAAGGTTCCATTCTTGATTTTTATTAACTAAATTATTTTTGATGGCTCGCTCGAGCTTTTTTCCACCCCTGGTTACAATTGATGTTTGAGTCATACAAAGAGCGCAAATAATGATGTTTGATGTAAATATTTGGTTTTTATTAGTACATTAGTATTGGTTTGAGTATGTTCCTGGTTGAAACCACATTATAGAACAAATACTTTCTCACTGATAGCGAGTCCCGCAAACTCTTTATACGGTGTACTCTTTGCTCATACAAACCAATTATTTGCTTTCAAATAGAAGAAGAAAAAATCTCATTTTCCAAAAAATTACAAAAAAAATTTATTTGAATCAGATAATTTCAAAAATATTTAAAATTTTCTTTTAGTGCGTTATAAAGTTTTGTTTACTTGTTATATTGAAATTTTTCAGCCGTAGTAAAAGTAAAAAAAAATATTTAAATGATTTTTATTTAAATTTTCCAATTACCAAATAAAAACCAAAAACTATTCTGATCTAAATAAAATTTTTTATTTTTTAATTAAAATATTCTCTGAAAAAAGAAGAAATTTTATTGAAATATTTTTGGCTAAAATGAAATAAGGTTTTTGGTAAAATTGGATATTTTTATTGATTTAATTTTATTTAAATTTATTTCTTTTCTACAGCTGGAAAAAATCAATACAAAAAGTAAACAAAACTTTCCAATTGTAGTAAAAATAGTAAGAATTTCGATTAAAGGAACACACTGTACATATTTAAAATATTTTGTATTTGCAGCAATTAACTATTAAAAAAAAAAGAAAATATCAAAAATTTATATACAGAACGACAACAAATTTTTAGGTTAACCAATAGTTAACTCATACACCGTCGGTATGGAACCCAGCGCAAATCTTTCTGTACAGAATTCTTTAAGCTTAGAAAACATCAATAAAAAATCAAAACATTAGAAATTCTTTAAAAAAAAAACAGAGCTCTGGCATGTGATGAACACCGATCGATTTCAAATCGATCGTTTTTGAAATTTCAATCCTTAATATTGCGTATTTTTTATATAAGAAAAATAAAAAAGATGTTAATCGGTATATCTACTTGATTCAACTGAAGCGATTAAAAATAATATCAATCGCCTTTGTCTTTTATTTTCATTTATTTAATTTTGATTTTTTTCCCCCAAATCGATCGATTTTCATTACATGCGTATCACTGGAGGTATATTTAAATTCAAATGATATCCTTTAGAAATTCAGTTGATATTTTTAAATTTTATTTTAATTGAATATCAGTTATGCATTGGGTTGTGCCGAATTTCGAAAGTTTTCGAATTGTATGACGTAAAAGCACTCAAATGATAAGTACTATTGAGCTGATTATGGAAAAAATACAAAAAAAAAAACACATTCGAGCATACCTATAGTTTAGTTTAAGCCCCTATGCTCCTTATAGGAACGATGGGAATATATATATATATATAGTTTGAAGTTGGCCTTCACAACGTATTAAAACAATTTTCGAATTTTTGAACAAAATAGGGCTCAAACGTTTGGTAGTGCTGAGCATATTATGGGAAAAATATTTGAAAAAAAAACCCCTAGAGTAATTTTGGTACACCACATCATCATTTAGTTTAAAACAAGTTATTTTTATATGTTATTAATCTGTTTTCTGAATTAAATTGAACAAACAATTTTTCACGGTATGGCATACTAAATTTTGATTGATAGTTTACGGCAGATCTCATACTGTATGGTTAACTTTCACTTAACTATTAAGGCCCAGTTTTTAGGAAGTGGATTATCTTTAAACTTAGTTTAACGCAGTTTGTAACTGGAATACTGCTTTTAAAATGTGGTTTATTTTGTTTTATTTCAATAAAGAAATAAATTATACTCGAGAAAAAGTTTTTGCGGCAAATTTTTGTTAATAAACTTGGAAATGGCTGACAAAATTCGTTTTCGGTTTAACTAAACCAAGTTTAACTGACATCTTAAAAACTCGCCATAAACAAAAAAAGTCGAAATTGTATACAAAACAGCAAGACATTTATGGGTTAACTATTAGTTAACTCTTAAACCGACAGTATGAGGATCACCGTTTATATTTTTTGAAATCATGTTTTTAGAATTTTAAACTGAATTCTGATGATTTTTTGAAATTATGTTTTTTAGAATTTTAAACTGAATTCTGACTAAGCAAAAACTACCTAAAAAACTAGTTTTTGCTTGTTTTTATATATCCATTTCGACAATTAAAAACTAGCAGGAGAAATAAAACTAGTTTTTTCTCAGTCTAAATGGAGTACCAATATTTTTAAATAAAATTGGTGTTTTAATAATTTTAAACAAAATTCTTAAATTAAAAACATATTACTTAAATTTTAATTAACATTATCTTAAATTGATACTTTCGGAATTACAATTGGTGTACATACAGACATAATATATTTGAAAAAAATATCTATCTACAATTATATGCTTAAAAAATTAATTACAAATTATAAATTTGTAAATTTAATTTTAAGTTCTTAATTTTGTTATAAACTTCCCCCTACCCTGCTTTCCCTTAATGATTTTATTTTGTTAATTATTGTTCAGCTTGCAATAATTAGATTAATTTTTATTTTTATTTTATAATTTAGAAAATGTTTACTCTTTTAGTTTCTAAGTTTCTAATATTAAAAAAAAATATGTTTTATCAATATTGAAATTACAATTTAATAATAATTTATATAAACACATAGTGTAGTAGTGATTTGTAACAATTTTAATTAAAAAAATATACAGCGGTATTCATAAGTTTAAGTTTAGGTACCCATTAGGTTGTCCCGAATTTCGAAAATTTCAAATAAAACTCAAACGATCTGTATTATTGAGCTTATTATGGAAAAAATACAAAAAAATTTTCGAGGTTACTTATAGTTCGCTACCCGCTATTTTTTGAAAAAAAAAAGTTTCGAATTTCTGGACAAATAGGGCTTAAAATTTGGTACACGGAAAAAAGTATCACAAAATTTCAAGTTATTGAAAATATGTGTTAAATTTTAAGTAGATTTCTAACAATTCTTTTTTGTTTGAAATGTTTGTCGGTTGTTGTTTTTCATATAAAAGTTCTTTAAAAATAAAAGGAAAAGTTACAGAACAAAAAGAAAATGGCAGAAAGTTGTTTGTATTTAAAAATTGCATTGTTGGTGCTAATTAAATCATGGTTGACTACCCTTATCGCTAAAATACCGTTTCAAATTTAATACCGTTACCAATACCCATAGGCGTATCTAGACCATTTTTCTGGGGTGGGCAAGGGCCCCGTTTATGTTTGGCTATTTATTTGCTTATTCTCAGACTAGTGTTTCCAATTATTCGACATAGGCGGTTAACCGGTTAATGCATTATTCGAAAAATCACTAAAATGGATTAACCGGTTATTCGGGTCGGTTATTCGAGAAAATTGGCGGTTAATCGATTAATCGTTTAATGCTAAATTAAGATATTTTATTAACTTTTTATTAATTAAAACACAAAAAGCTGACTCTTTTCATTAAATATTAACGTCATATATGAATACGATGTATTTAATAAAAAAGTTTTCATATTCGAAGGTTGAAAAGTTTCGGGATCCGATATTTTTTTTAAAAAAAAGGTCTGTAAAAATGTTGCTAAATCTTCTAAAATTTCGTTGAAGATGGCAGAAAGAACTGCTGAAACTAACAAAATATTAGTAAGTTAAGAACAGCAAACCTAAAACTGTTACATATCGATTACTTAACGTAGATTTTTTATTCAGAAAAAAATTTAAAAATCTGAAAAGCTTAGATACAAAATTTCTTTGAATATGATTTTTAATCAATACTGACACTATAAAATTTAATATTGCATTTAACTTTTTCAGTCCCAACTAGCTTGCAAAAATGTATTCATTTTATAACTTTAAGGTGAAATGGTACTAAAACTATTAAAATTTCCTGGTGTCAATTCATATTTTATGAAACATAATTTAGCTAAAAGTATAACTGAAATTTTATCTAAATAAACCTATTAGTATTTAAAATATTTGTAATTCTACATCACATCTCACAATCGTGTATGCTGGGTCTGAAAGGGTTAAAGAAATGCTATACCTAAAGTTTTTTAAATTTTAATAAGATTCTTCCTACAGATACGAAATTTTCATTAAAGTCATCGATAAAAAAATTTGAGTTCTCTTTGAGATTAATTTTAGTTAATTGAGAATACCAATTTACTTTGTTCCTCAGTATCTTTTTCGTTACTAAAGGCCATTAACAGTAAAAAAAGAAACTAAAGTTTGAGCGTACTTACTCTGAGAGAATTTTATCGGACGAGCTGTAAACAAAATTTTCAATAAGCTAATGAAGTTTTCTTCAAAAAGTAAAAGCCAAATTTATTAAATTTTATGAAAAAGCTTCACAATTTTTATGAATCTCTTTCTAAAAAAAGTTTTTTGGGTGTATGACATTTTTAATAAATAATATGAAATTCTTCATTAAATTTTATGAAAAATTGCATCAATTCAATTAAAAGTTTTAATAGACGAATTCCAGCGAAACTTAATTGAATCAGTGTATAAATTCATCAATAGCACTGAGTGTGCAGTTACAGAAGTCAAATTCTATATAAATTAAAATTTTTTAACTTTAGATTATTTGTTTTAATTCGAATTTATATTCCTTAAGGCACATCTACAAGAGAGAGAAAATTGCTAGAGATAGAGCAAAAAACACCTCTAAATAGCTTAAATCATTCACAATAGAGTTAATTAGAGGTGTTTTTGCTCTAAATCTAGAAGTTTTCTCTCACGTGTAGATGTGCCTTTAAAACGGGTTCGGGTTCAATGTTGCTCTAGTGGAACATGTTTTAGAATTGATGTGGTTTTGAACCGATGTGTATGTACACTTTCTTAGGAAAAATAAGAAAAGTTAAAGTTCTTTCAGAATTAACATGTTAATTGTGTAACAGTTTTAAAACAAATGCAACCTTGTCTTAAAGGACATGGAGATATAATTTATATTAATTTAAATTTTTAAAAGAATTGAAACAGTAATGCAAAATTGTCTATTTTATTTCATAAAGCATCCTCCAGCCAGTCGTGTATTTCGTGTGTTTTGTGAAGTTTTAAAAAACACCTTCATTTTGGCCTTTTGCTATGTTCTTAATGCTTTTTTACAAATAGAAACTTTGATACATATTTTTTTTAAAACATTTGCGCAAAATTTTATTAAAAATTGGGAGTCTGATGGTACAATGTCGACTTGTTTGCGGTTGCTCGAAAAAGGTATTTAAGGACCTATTTCACACGATTTTTAAAGAATTTGATGCTATTTTAGTTAGTATTTGGTTTTTCTAAGCTTTTCTGGTAATTTTGTAGCCCAGATTAAGAAAATTGTGAAGTTTTGGGAAAAAATTAAGGAAAAATTCCATATTAAAAATGTAACCGGTTAATCGACCAATTTTAACCGATTATTCGGGTCGAATAATTATTTGAGTTTTAAATTATTTGTTTCGACATTAACCGAAATAGAGGCGATTAATCGAGGAATCGGTTAATCGATTAACCGAATTGGAAACACTATCTCAGACCCTTAATCTTAAAAAACACTTTTTCGACATTATGCCTGCGATTTTTTCAACTCCCTCCCTTTTGATAAAATTTTCAAATGTGTTTTATAGAAAAATCTGAAAAATGCATCCTTTTTTCTGAAGAAAATCTCGTGCAGGGAATGATATATGCTCAGAATAGTATAAAACTGTGATATTTGATGGAGAAAAGAAAACTAAAATCAACCTGTCTCATATTTTCTTCCACCTCTGACGAACATATTTTGACCACTTAAATTACCGCGGTAATCAAAAACTGACATTTTCTTCGTAAAATTTTTGCTTCTACAACATAATGAATTTTCCTCAAAAATAGAAGAAAAAGTAACTAAAAATTAGTTAAAAATGATGCTGCAGAAGAAACTGTTAAATTAGCAGATTTTTTTCCTAAATACAAGTAAAATAAGAACAGCAACCTGTTAAATTTACAGTTTTACACTTTTTTAAATAAATATTTCTGCTAATTTAACATTATAGACTGCTATTTGCATTAAAACAAATTTAGCTTGAAAATAACAAAAAATTATAGATATAACAGTTTCTTTTTGCTATTTTTAGTCTACTAATATTTAGCAGAATTTTCTGTAGATTTTAAAATACAATTTGTGATTTTCAATTAACTAAAAGTTAACTAGATATAACTAAAATTCTGAAAATTTAACAGCTTTATTTTTGCTGTTCTTATTTTACTAGTATTTGACAAAAAAAAACAGTTCTTTCTGGAGCATCATTTTTAACTAATTTTTAGTTGCTTTTTCTGCTATTTTTACAGATTTATTACTATGAGTGTAATACTAACTAATTATTCCTTTAAAAAACTATTAAATCCAAGAAATTTTTCTCTTCTGGCTGTAAAACTGACCCTTAGATTCCAACCAGAGCTTTAAAGAATTAATTCTTTTTTGAATGAATTCACTACCAATCGAATTCAATTTTCTTTAGAATTGAATGAATTCCTTTTCTTAAGGAATTCCCTGAATTCGTTCAACTGAACGCGTTCATCAAACAAATTCAATTGCAATAGTTTACCAACCGATTCCTCGATTAATCGCCTCTATTTCGGTTAATGTCGAAACAAATAATTTAAAACTCAAATAATTATTCGACCCGAATAATCGGCTAAAATTGGTCGATTAACCGGTTACATTTTTAATATGGAATTTTTCCTTAATTTTTTCCAAAACTTTACAATTTTCTTAATCTGGGCTACAAAATTACCAGAAAAGCTTAGAAAAAACAAATACTAACTAAAATAGCATCAAATTGAAATAGGTCCTTAAGCCTTTAAATATTTTTTTCGAGCAACCGCAAACAAGTCGACATTGTACCATCATTGTACTCCCAATTTTTAATAAAATTTTGCGTAAATGTTTTAAAAAAAATATGTATCAAAGTTTCTATTTGTAAAAAAGCCTTAAGAACATAGCAAAAGGCCAAAATAAAGGTGTTTTTTAAAACTTCACAAAACACACGAAATACACGACTGGCTGGAGGATGCTTTATGAAATAAAATATACAATTTTGCATTACTGTTTCAATTCTTTTAAAAATTTAAAATAATATAAATTATATCTCCATGTCCTTTAAGACAAGTCTGCATTTGTTTTAAAACTGTTAAACAATTAACGTGTTAATTGAGTTTGGTTTTAACATTCAAACGGAGCAGACGTATTTTTTATTTGTCTAAAAAACAAAAAACTAACAAATAAAATTATTTTTATATTTTTTAAAATAAAAAAGCTTCTAACTCAAATTCTTTTATAAAACCAACGCCAATACATAATATGGATAGTCCTCCAATAAATTTGGGGGACACGGATTATGATGATAAATTACCTCCAGACAAAACTGAAAAATCAATTAATAAGCTGGATTATCCTAACATTGACCTTCAACCCGCTAAAGCAAAACCTATAATCAAAAAAACTGAAAATATTAAAATTTCTCCGTCGAACCTCTTTGGATTTTCTGACTCTATGAAACTCAATTGTAATTATAATTGTTCTGAAAATATTTCCAAATTCCCTAAAAGAACAGACGAAAATCTCATGGGAACTTCCAACAATCAACCTCAAAAAGAAAAAGATACGCAACAAGAAACATTATTCAACAACATTAATTTTCCATCTCAAGGTATTTTTAATACTCAAAATTTGATAGATGTCAACAATTCCATGGAATGTGAGAACACCTCGCCATCCAACTTGGGAATTGATGACTTCCAACTAATTAAACGAAAACGTAAACAACATCCTGACGTAAATGTTGATCTTTCTAATTTTAATAAGAGTATTCAAACTAAATCATTTGATAATTCTAAAACTCAAAATAAATTTGCTATTTTAGGTGAATTAAATGTAGAATCAGATGGTACTAAGGGTAGTTCTAATAATTCTCCCAACATGAGTAGGAATCGTAAAAAGGATGAGGCAAAGTTACCAACTTTTTGTCCACCAATCTTTCTTTACAATGTTAATATTAAAAACTTAATTTCACAACTTAGGGAAAAAGGAGTAGTTTTCAGGATTAAAAACAAATCTAACAATAAGAGCAAATTATATTTGGCTGATGTAGCGACACACTTAGAAATGATGCAATTGCTTCGCGACAAGCAAGTTGAATCATATTCATATACTCCAAAAGAACTCAAACGGAAAAGTCTAATTATAAGGGGACTCTATCGCCAAACCGAATTAGAGGACATCAGAAAGGAGCTAGAAACGATTTTACCAAACATAGTTGAATCTGTTTTTAAATTTAAAACACATTCATCTAGTAAGAAAAATATAGACACTGGGCTGTTTTTAGTGACACTACTACCGGGAATTAAGACAAATGAAATTGTTTCAATTAAATTTCTTCTAAATCAGGTTATATCTTGGGAAAACCCCAAAAATAATAGAAGGGAGATCCAATGTTGGCGATGTCAGCATTGGGGACACTTTTCAAGGAATTGCAATAGGGCTTTTGCCTGCGTAAAGTGTAATGAATCACATAAACCTGGTGAATGTAAACTTGCTGTTAATAAGAATACTTCTCCATTTTGCGTTAACTGCGGTAAAAACGGTCATCCTGCTAATTATAGGGGATGTCCTTTCTATAAAGAATATGTTAATACTAAAGCAAAATTAGTAAGTGAAAGTAGGGAAAGAAAAAATACTGTCATTTCAAATGTTGCAAACGCATTAGACCAATCTAAATTTATATCACAGGGCAAAACTTATTCGAGTTTATTTAATAATCCAACATACAATAATACCACTACTACCGTTGAAAGGACACCGTTAATTATAAAGCAATTTTTAAAAATAGCTAAAATCATATGTGAACCGGAAACCCTAACATTGGAATTAAAAATTGAAAGATTTTTAAAAAGTTATAACAAGTTATCAAAATCTCAAGCTAAAAATGAATGCTTGGTATTGCTAAATGAGGTTCGAATACAATATGGCTCCTAAAAGTTTAAATCTATTAACATTTAATGTTAGATCACTTGTTGCTCAGAGTCGAAGAATAGATTTATTGAATATTTTAAAATTCAATAAAATTGATATAGCATTTATACAGGAGACACATTTAAGGAAAAATCAAAGAGTATTTCTTGAGGACTATTCATTTTTAAGAGATTTTAATGCCTTGGGTATGGGAATCGCATTAAAAAATTCCCTCAAATTTAATAGGGTTAACATTGATAACTTAAGGTTTCCAAATTTATTTATTGAGATTGTGTTTTTAATCGATGGTGTGAACAAAAAATTTCTTTTTGGTTCATTATATTTTCCATGCAACACTGGTGGTTCGATAATACACGAAGGTCTACTAGTTATTCGAAATTTTTCCAGAAATTATGATGGAATTATTTTAGGTGGAGACCTAAATGCTAAAAATATTGTATGGGGAGACAATATGAACAATATGAATGGCATAAGTTTACTTGAATGGATAAATGAATACCCAGCAAAATCTTTCATTACCAAATAAGTGGTTATATAATAGAAATTCATAGCTCCGCACAACTTATTTTTTGGCGTCTAAACTCATTATTTTTGTTTGGCGTGGTCGTTTTTATAAGTAGTCACGCTTACCCGCTCGCTTACGAAAAAATGAGAAATAAGTAGTTATGAGATTTTGAATAATAAGTGGTTACACACATGCTTACAAAAAGTTGAATTATAAGTGGTTATCCGATTGCTTACTTGATTCTTAAAAATAAGGAGTTAAGCAAATACTATTAGCTTAAGGAAATACATTCAGAAAAATTTAAGTTTTCTCTAGTGTGTAATTTTAGGACTCGTCATAAAAATTTAAACATAAAACAAATTTACATATAATAAATAAAAATGTATAAAATTTAACTGTGTAAAAAGAACTTATTTAAACTATTACGAGTAAGTCATTATTTTATATTTAGAAACAATTAATACAATAGGTCGTTATTAGGAAGTCATTATTTTATATTATAAAATAATGGAAAAGGTAATGATATATCATTTTTGGTAATGCAGATAGTAATGAGGTGTCATTACCAATATTTTGCTGGGTACTCATTAGATTTCTTACGATTTTCAGATATAACACCTACATATTCCAATGGTGCTTCATTTTTAGATCATTTTTTAATCAGTACAAATTTAATAGACAGCTTTAATTCAAATTACCAAATTTCAACACTTCCATCGTTTTCTGATCACTTTCCTTTAAAAATAAATTTAAACTTCTTAGATTTTGAATTTATTTTAAAATCTCCAAACACATTTATTTCTTATAAAAACACGAACTGGGAATGTTTTAGAAATAATTTAAGCACAGTACTTGCGGAGAACTTTCCACCATCTAATCGAAATTTACAAAATTTTGAAATTGAACAATTGATTAAAAATTTTACTTCAAAAGTTAATGAAATCTCTAACTTGCATTCATCAAAAATTGAATGCAAAAACAAAAAATTTGAAATCTCCAATAATATACGAAAACTATTTAAAATAAAATATCAATGGCAAAAAGAATTAAAGTATATTTTTAATAGAACGCTGGATAGAAAAAATAACAATTATATTTTATTATCCAAACAAATTCAATTATTGAAAATTATTATCAAAGAACAGGTTCAAATGGAACAATCGAAATTTTTTCAAGAACGTCTAGAAAAAATTAAACCGGGGCCAAAAGCTTTTAAGGAAATTTATAATATATTAGGAAATAGTAAAAAATCGTCGTCTTCTGACATCACTTTAAATGGATTGAAAATTACTGATATGGGAGAGAAGTTAAATTACTTAAAAGATCATTTTAGTGCTATTTATAGTGGTTCATCACCTACTAGGGATACTTCTGCTATATCCGATGTCATTCAGAATTCAATATGTTCCATTCCAGATTATTTATTTGATTTCAATCAAAACTTTCAATCAATTAATTTACAGAATAACTCCAAATTAACTACAACTGATTCAATTTCGATAATTTCAAAATCCTTAAATAATAAAAAATCATTTGGTTTGGACAACATTTCAAATTTTATAATTAGGAAATTTCCAACTGAGGCATACAAATATCTCACAATTATATTTAACAACTGTATTAATAACAGTTATTTCCCCGATATATGGAAAGTGGCTAGGATATGTCCTATTCGAAAAAGACCTACAGAATCTGATATTGGGAACATAAGACCTATTTCATTATTATCAAACTTGGGAAAACTATTTGAAAAGATAATTAAAGAAAAAATGGATAACAACTTGACAAATAAATACATCCCAGACTTCCAGTTTGGTTTCAAAAAAAATCATTCAACAATGCACGCATTACTGAAATTCCACAATGATGTAATATGTAATTTAAGGGAAAAAAAGTGCACAGTAGTAATATCTTTAGATATTGAAAAAGCATTTGACAGAGTTTATCAGAATGGTATATTATTTAAAATGATAAATATTGGATTCGATCCTTTTATTATTAAACTTTTCCGAAGCTTTTTTACGAATAGAAAGTTTTGTATTCAATTAGAGAACAACTATTCATCGATGGGTGAAATCAAATGTGGAGTTCCTCAGGGTTCAATACTTGCACCCCATTTGTATAATATTTCTATACATGATTTTCCTCATGAAATGCCAGGTTCTATTGGTTTATTATATGCGGATGATTCACTACTTTATGCCCACCACGAATCACCGATTCATGCACTTCAAATTGTTTTCCGTCATCTTTTGAAAGTTTATGATTATTACTGTCAGTGGGGAATTAAAATAAATACTTCGAAATCAAAAGCAATATGTCTTCGAAATGCATCTGGCAAATGCAAATATTATGTTGTTCCGGAAAGTAAAAATTTAAAGTTATTTCTTAATGGAACGGAAATCCCATTCGTTGATCACTTCAAATACCTCGGTGTTTATTTTAACAAACTAATGAAGTTTAATGAAAATGCTCGTGTTTTTTTAGCAAAAGCACACAAAATTAAAGGTTCTTTTGGTCGATTATTTCATAACGCTTTTCTTCCTGGAGAAACTAAATTACTAATTTATAAAACCTGTATTCGTCCTGTTCTTTTATATGGGTTTCCCATTTGGTTTGGTATATCTCCTTTAATTATTAAGAAATTTGAAATCTTAGAGAGGAAAATCTTAAGACTATGTATCAACAAACATTTTGTTAACGATACTAAAAGGTATTCGAACAAGATAATATATGAATCGGCAAATATAACTCCATTAGCCATTTATAGTTTAGAACTTATGAAACGATTTATAGAAACACTACCCTTACATGATAATATTTTAGTAACTAATGTCTTAGCTGACCAAACAGATTTGAATTGGAGCAATACAAATTATCTCTCGCCAATCGGTTTAAATAATACTTTGGATGAATTTCAAATGATCCCATCATTCTATGTTAAGACTACCCCTGGTACTCACCGAGGTTAACTGTTGTATATTTTATTTTAAATTTTAAGTATACCTTTATTTTTATATATATTTATATTTTTTTTTTATTTTAATCTAGATTTAAGTTATTTATTTATGAAAAGATACTATTAAACAATGACAATTGCCGGGAGCAAGCAAGTATACATGTTTTTCTGTTAGATATTCTGTAAACATATTAATGTCAAAGCGTGTTGCTATATATTGTCATAGAACTGTTTTTAGAACAATACATTTTAATTTTAAATATTCCATACAAAATACTTTGTAAGATTTAATATTAAGGCAATTTATATGAAAAAAATTAAGTCTCAATAAATTTAACTAACTTTAACTAACTTTAACTAACGTGTTAATTCTGTAAGAACTTTAACTTTTCTTATTTTTCCTAAGAAAGTGTACATACACATCGGTTCAAAACCACATCAATTCTAAAACATGTTCCACTAGAGCAACATTGAACCCGCACTCGTTTCAATGAATTTAAATTCGAACTAAAACAAATAACCTAAAGTTAAAAAATTGTAATTTATATAGAATTTGACTTCTGTAACTGTACACTCAGTGAATTGATATGCTATTGATGAATTTATACACTGATTCAATTAAGTTTCGCTGGAATTCGTCTATTGAAACTTTTAATTGAATTGATGCAATTTTTCATAAAATTTTTTGAAAAATTTCATATTATTTATTAAAAATGTCATACACCCAAAGAAGTTTTTTTAGAAAGAGATTTATAAAAATTGTGAAGCTTTTTCATAAAATTTAATAAATTTGGCTTTTACTTTTTGAAACAAACTTTATTAGCTTATTGAAAATTTTGTTTACAGCTCGTCCGAAAAATTCTCTCAGAGTACGCTCAAACTTTAGGTTATTTTTTTTACTGTTAATGGCCTTTAGTAACGAAAAAGATACTGAGAAACAAAGTAAATTGGTATTCTCTATTAACTAGTGTTTCCAATTCGGTTAATCGATTAACCGATTCTCGATTAATCGCCTCTATTTCGGTTAATGTCGAAACAAATAATTTAAAACTCAAATAATTATTCGACCCGAATAATCGGTTAAAATTGGTCGATTAACCGGTTACATTTTTAATACGGAATTTTTCCTTAATTTTTTCCCAAAACTTCGCAATTTTCTTAATATGGGCTACAAAATTACCAGAAAAGCTTAGAAAAAACAAATACTAACTAAAATAGCATCAAATTCTTTAAAAATCGTGTGAAATAGGTCCTTAAATACGTTTTTCGAGCAACTGCAATTTTTAATAAAATTTTGCGCAAATGTTTTAAAAAAAATATGTATCAAAGTTTCTATTTGTAAAAAAGCCTTAAGAACATAGCAAAAGGCCAAAATGAAGGTGTTTTTTAAAACTTCACAAAACACACGAAATACACGACTGGCTGCAGGATGCTTTATGAAATAAAATAGACAATTTTGCATTACTGTTTCAATTCTTTTAAAAATTTAAACTAATATAAATTATATCTCCATGTCCTTTAAGACAAGGCTGCATTTGTTTTAAAACTGTTACACAATTAACATGTTAATTCTGTAAGAACTTTAACTTTTCTTATTTTTACTAAGAAAGTGTACATACTAGGGTTTGGGATTTCCCGGACTTTTTTATTTCCCAGGAAACGGGAATGAAAAAATTTCCCGGGAAATGTTTTTGAACAAAATTGTTAATGAAAACCACCTATATACGTAAATTTAGTTGGCTAGGGCACACAATGAGAAAGCCAGCGGATGATTTAACTCGACAGTCCGTTGAATATAACCCCCAAGGATCCAGGAGACCTGGCAGACCTGCGAACACTTGGAGACGCCAAATAGAGAACGAGTTGCATGCGCATGGTGTGTCCTGGAGTGAGATGAAAATGATGTCTACACTCAAAAAAAAAAGTCAGTAAAGTCAGCAAAAAATGTTGCTGTGTCAGCAAATTTTTAGTCAGGAGCGTGCTTGCAAAAAAGTTGGTAATTTCAGCAAAAGGTTTGCTGAAAATCAGCGAGCTGATTTTTACAAAAAAAATAGTAATCTTCAGCAAAAGTTTTGCTAATATTTAGTCGACTGCAATTGAAAAAAATCCTTGCTAAAATCACTAAACTTTTTGCTGAATATTAGTAGACTGAAAAGAACTCAAAAAACTTGTAGCGAAATTTTACTTTAGTTAATTTATTTGCTGAAAATTTAAATATAGAATATGTGTAGAGTTGTTTTTCATTTTTTGTCATTTCCGTTTCCAGACAAGCTGCGAGATCTACATCTTGTCTATCTGGTTGTCGTCCACGCTATGCATGCGGTTATCAGCACAATTTTTGTAGCAAAATAAATTAGTAAAACATTAGTTCAAAATTAGTTTAGTGCTAAAAAAATATAACTAAAATTTTTGCTGAAAATGGAATTTCAGCAAAAAAATTGCTGAAAACTAGTACACTTGATATACAAGACGTTTTACTAATTTTTCTACTAACTTATTTTTTTGAGTGTACCGATAGAATACAATGGAGAACATTTGTTGCGGCCCTATGTTCCACTGGGAATTGAAGGATTAAACACCTATATAAATAATTTTTGTTAAAAAAAACACTATTTCAGTACAAATGCAGTCTGTGTAGTGAGAATTCAAAGTAAAAAATACCAGAATGTTGAACATTTGATTTCACATAAATTAATCGCAGCACTGCCAAATGAATTGCATGATTCCAGCAGAAAGCACCTACTACTGGACTGTCGGAAACAAACCGTTTCATCACACTTGGCCCATTAGATATGGTGGTCACAGTGTTATTTTCCAAAGACAATTACAACTCTTCTAGTCTTATTTCTACAATTCTTCTTATTTCATCAGCATTACATCTTCCTGATATATAAACCAACCCCAGGTTATAAAATGAATTATTTACGTTTATACTTATGTTCAAATATCTCTTTTGTGATATTCTTGTCCATTCATCTAAGATTATAGTAAATCTCCTATTGTTAGAAATATTGCTCAATATTTCTTTTATCATGTTATCTTTTACATGATTGTAGTAACTTAATATAATTAGGTTGTTCACAAGGGGTGTGCTATCTGTTGTATCGTTGTATCGTCCTAACAAAAAACAGAGTTGTTAACATTATTATTTGAGTTTAACAACGATTTCCTATTCGGTTTTCTATCTGTTAGCACACTCAAACATAGGACACTAAACATACGTAAAAATGTTGTATCGTGCTAATCTCAAATGTTGTATTTTTTCAATTTAAATTTTCACAACTCTGTTTTTTGTTAGGACGATACAACGATACAATAAATAGCACACCCCTTGTGAACAACCTTAATGTTCTTTACATCGGTTTCTTTTTTTGCAATGCCAGGTTTTTATTATAAAAACTTTCTCGAATAAACGAAGATCTAGTTATGGTGCGGATTGACTGCGGCTAATTTGGATACCATTTTAGGAAATGTTTGCCCTACCATAAAACCTTTAATGCCTTTTCAGCTTACACTTTTTTCTTCGGGTACTTTGCTAATTTTAGCTTGTTGTTGTTTTCTTCAAGAAAAGTTGCATGACCATCAATTTTTTTTTTTTGTGAACCAAATTTAGATGTCGGATAACCAAATTTAGATACCACCGTTAACCATTAGTCTTTTCTTTTCACATTTATTAATGAAAACGTTACTTATAAAATTATTGACCCTTAATATAAAGGAGTATTTTAAATTTAAAGTCGACTTTATTTTTAATCAAACGGTTTTGTAAATTTTGTGTATGAAACCCTTACAAAAATATTTATATTTTCAAATATTTTGATTGGTTGAAAATAAATTAACCAATCAGAATGGTCCAAAAATAAACCAAGTCAAGGTATACTGCCACCCAATATTTTAACTAAAGTCGACTTTACCTATTATTATTTGTAAAAAACAAAGCTTTTTTCATATTTCTTTTAAACATTTTACCAAGTTTTTAGGCTTTACTACTTAAATTTTGAATAAGTTATTGGAAAAATCTTTATTAGTTGAAATACTCCTAATTACTTGGCAAAGATTTTATTTCTGTGTCAAATAAATGTATTCCTTTTTAAAAGATTTTAACAATGAAATTTTTGTTTTGGTATTTAAAATGTTTTTTATGACTAAAATTAAAAAATCCTATTCGAAACAAAAACAATTTAAAAAATTTAATATTTTTAAAATTTCCCGTTTTCCCGGGAAAAATATATTATTTTCCCGGGAATTTCGGAATTTCCGGGAGGGAATTCCCGAACCCCAAACCCTAGTACATACACATCGGTTCAAAACCACATCAATTCTAAAACATGTTCCACTAGAGCAACATTGAACCCGAACCCGTTTCAAGGAATATAAATTCGAATTAAAACAAATAACCTAAAGTTAAAAAATTTTAATTTATATAGAATTTGACTTCTGTAACTGCACACTCAGTGAATTGTCTATATGCTATTGATGAATTTATACACTGATTCAATTAAGTTTCGCTGGAATTCGTCTATTGAAACTTTTAATTGAATTGATGCAATTTTTCATAAAATTTTATGAAGAATTTCATATTATTTATTAAAAATGTCATACACCCAAAAAAGTTTTTTTAGAAAGAGATTCATAAAAATTGTGAAGCTTTTTCATAAAATTTAATTAATTTGGCTTTTACTTTTTGAAGAAAACTTCATTAGCTTATTGAAAATTTTGTTTACAGCTCGTCCGATAAAATTCTCTCAAAGTACATTTATTTATTTATTTAATTTTTTTCACATATCCTGCACAACAAGATTAAATCTTATAATTAAAGTACAGGAAAGCAGTTTGTGGAAATTAGACATTGCAAATTTTATAAAACTTAAAACTACATTTTAACATATAAGTATCATAATTTATTTTATTATCACAAATTGTTAAAAACAAATATAAAATAATTTGGTAATTTCGTCAAAATGTCAACAAAGATAGAAACAAAACTAAATATCGGCAAACAAATTGAAAAGAAATTGTTTAAAGTTGTATGCGTTGCTGTTGAGTTGTTGGTTTGCTGGAAGGTATCTCCAAAGACGTGCAGCATTTATATAAAAATGCCATTCAGACACATGATATCGATGATTTGGTATTATAGTCTTTTTACCCCTAGGGGATAAGGCAAATTCTATAACAGTATACAGAATAGAGGGTTTTTCTTGTAAATAATTTTATGGTAAAATAAAAGTACCCGAATTTTTAGAAGATTTTCAAAAGATACGCCATAGAGTTTAGTCGCAAATGATGAAATACGTTCAAGCCTCCTTAATCCATAGACATATCTGACAATATTGTTGTACAACACAGTTAACTTGCGCTTACTAACAGCATCACAATTTTCAAAAAGCTCACAACCATATATTAAGCCAGGAATTAGATACGATTTTGCGAGTAGTATTCTAATTTTTAATGGGGTGAAAAACTGTGTTGACCAGAGGGACCTTAATTTAGCATAGCTTTGACCAACAAGTGAGTTTATATGGTTTGTCCAAGTTAAATGTTTGTTAAACAGTATTCCGAGATTTTTAGCTACTTCAACGATCTCAATTCTTCCTCCATTTAAAACTATTTCACTCTCCAAAACCGGTACACTACGAACTAATATACACTTAGATTTTTGTGGATTTAGACAAAGCCCATTTGCTGAAGCCCATGAATGTATTTTATCCAGATCATAATTAATGTTCTTAATGTTTTCCTCAATCGATTGCATTGGGCTACTCAAATACAATTGGACGTCATCTGCATACATGTGCAGTTTACAATATGATAGCTGATTAGGCAAATCATTCACATACAACGAAAAAAGGAGAGGGCCAAGAATCGACCCTTGTGGCACTCCTCTAGTAAGGGTTAACGAATTGGACCAAATATCATTTACAAATACAGATTGCGTACGTTCAGATAGATATGAAAATAAAAGCTGAGTTGCTGTAGAAGAAAATTTGAAAAAATTTCTTAATTTCATACATAAAATGAAGTGGTCCACCATATCAAAGGCTTTAGAGTGGTCGAGCAGTACTAGGAAATTTACTTTACCATCATCTAGTTCACGTCGAATATTTTCCGATACATCGATCAAAGCTGTGACACAGCTATGATTTGGGCGAAAGCCAGATTGTTTATCGAACATCAGACCTTTATTCTCTATATATTTACTGATTTGCAAATGTAAAATCTTCTCTAATACTTTTGAAAGAAAGCATAAAATGGCAATTGGTCGAAACTCAGTATTTGTTTTCGGGATTGGTATAATTTTAGCGTGCTTCCATTTCAGCGGAAAAGTGCTTGTGGTAATGATGGTATTAAAAAAATGTGTAATATACGGCAGAAGAAATGGCATAATTATCTTTAAAAATTTTGGGTGCATATTATCGTATCCTACTGCTTCGGATTTTATTAATGAAAGAGTTGTCATAATATCAAACTGGGTGACACAAGAAAATTCAAACATATCATAATCGAGACCGGAGTTGTTTGTAGTTGACATGAAATTGTAGAAGTTATAGTTAATTTGAACCACTGGTAAATTAGTAAAGGCACGGTTTAAATCATTAGCATCAATATAGAAGTTGTTAGTTTTTTCAACCTTTCCAATGCCGATTTCACGGATAGTTTTCCAAGTTTTTTTCGAATCAATAGCCTGTTCAAAGCGGTTTGAGTAATATTCTCTTTTTGCTATTCTAATTTTATTATTGACCTTGCTTCTAGCAACACGGTATTCAGCTTTCAGTTCGGGAGTTTTGAATCTTTTCCATCGTGAGTACGCCACATCTCTTTTTTCAATAAATAGTTTTATATCTGCTGAAAACCAGGGTTTACTATTTCCCGTAATGTTTTTAGATTTTAATGGGACAGCATCATCGTAGAGTCGCTTAATATTATTCTCAAGAAATGACAATTGTTGATCAACATTAGACATAAGATAAATATTACTCCAGTCAATTTGAAAAACATTATGACGTAACAAATTATGGTTCATACGCTTAAAGTCTCGATAGTAACAGGTCTGATCTATTTGTTGAATTCGGAAGTCATATGTTAAAAATATCAAATCGTGCTTTGAAAAACATGGTGCTGAAACCTGGTCATACAATATAACATTTGATTTGTTAGTAACAAAGAAGAGATCAAGCAATGTGCTACTTGTAGTTGTGTAGTGTGTTGGAATAATTAGGTTGACAGGCATGAGTCCGAGCGATGACATTTCATCCAAAAAAATAGATTCGCTTAGAATATTGGAATTGAAATCGCCAGATATTACAATATCGTCATAGGCAACAGTTAGAGTTTCCAATTTTAGTAAAAAGTTAGTAAAAGATATTCTTTTATGTGGCCTGTAAACGCAGCCAACAAGCATTTTCCTTCCAAAAGATACGATTTCGACAAAAATAAATTCAACTTTATCTTCCTTGGACGAGTTTAGGCAAAGTTTACAAGATATGTTATCTTTGACGAAAATGGCAACTCCACCAGCGTGACCATCTCTGTCGTTTCTAAATGTTTTGTATCTGTTTAAATTAATAAGACTGTTGGGAGTTTCTTCAGAAAGCCAGGTCTCAGAGACGCAAACGATATCAACGTTCGAGTTTTCAAAAACTAATCTAAACTCATCGACCTTGTTGTTTAAGCTTTGGGCGTTTATATGTGTCATTTTAATACCATTTCTATGCTTTGCAAATATTTTCACCATGTTTATTGTTATGTCTTTGGAGATTCCAGTGTAATTTTCATCATCCTCCATAATAATATATTCCTTCGAAGCAAGCACATCCAACAACAACGCAAAAAATATTTGCAGTAAAGTACGTTTGCTTTTTAAGTGTTCTAAATACAAGGCATAAGTAGAAATATAACATATTGAATAAAACAAAATGAAAGAAAAATATGATTAATTTAAAAGTAAACATTTGATAAGTTTTTAAACTCAAATATAATAAATATAAAATAAATATATGTAATGTTGGCAATTGATCCATCAGGCAGAAAACTTTAGGTTATTTTTTTACTGTTAATGGCCTTTAGTAACGAAAAAGATACTGAGAAACAAAGTAAATTGGTATTCTGAATTAACTGAAATTAATCTCAAAGAGAACTCAAATTTTTTATCGATGACTTTAATGAAAATTTCGTAGCTGTAGGAAGAATCTTATTAAAATTTAAAAAACTTTAGGTATAGCATTTCTTTAACCCTTTCAGACCCAGCATACACGATTGTGAGATGTGATGTTTTCTCTTAAAATTACAAATATTTAACGGTTATCGTTAGGGTAACGACATTTTAGGTTATTTCGGTAACGGTATTTTAAGGGTAACGCTATTTCATTTATTTCGGTTTCGGTATTTTAAGGATATAGGTATTTGAGTTATTTCGGTAACGGTATTTTAAGGATAACGATATTTAGGTTATTTCGGTAACGGTATTTTAAGGTTAACGGTATTTCAGTTATAAAGGTAACGGTTTTTTAGAGGTAACGGTAGTCAGTTATTTCGATACAACTCGTAATTTTTTTTACAAAAAACAAACGAGATTAAAAACAGAACCAATTTATCAACTAAATATACAAAAAATTCTCAATAACCACATAAAATTATCAATATAAGAAAATTAAAAATAACGGTAACGGTATTTTAGGGATAACAATATTTCATTTGTTTCGGTAACGGTATTTTAAGGGTATTGATATTTCATTTATTTCGGTAACGGTATTTTAAGGGTAACGGTATTCCGGGTATTTCGATAATGGTATTTTAGGGGTAACGGTAGTCAGTTGAAAGGGTTTTGAATCGATAACGGTATTTTAGCGGTATTGTCTGCCAACCCTGTATAAAATGGATACATTTTTGCAAGCTAGTTGGGTCTGAAAAAGTTAAATGCAATATTAAATTTTATAGTGTCAGTATTGATTAAAAATCACATTCAAAGAAAGCTTTTCAGATTTTTAAATTTTTTCTAAATAAAAAATCTACGTTAAGTAATCGATATGTAACAGTTTTAGGTTTGCTGTTCTTAACTTACTAATATTTTGTTAGTTTCAGCAGTTCTTTCTGCCATCTTCAACGAAATTTTAGTAGAATTAGCAACATTTTTACAGACCTTTTTTTAAAAAAGTCTCAGATCCCGAAACTTTTCAACCTTCGAATATGAAAACTTTTTTATTAAATACATCGAATCCATATATGACGTTAATATTTAATGAAAAGAGTCAGCTTTTTTTGTTTTAATTAATAAAAAGTTAATGAAATACCTTAATTTAGCATTAAACGATTAATCGATTAACCGCCAATTTTCTCGAATAACCGACCCGAATAACCGGTTAATCCATTTTAGTGATTTTTCGAATAATGCATTAACCGGTTAACCGCCTATGTCGAATAATTGGAAACACTAGTTAATAGTAGTGTTTCCAATTATTCGACATAGGCGGTTAACCGGTTAATGCATTATTCGAAAAATCACTAAAATGGATTAACCGGTTATTCGGGTCGGTTATTCGAGAAAATTGGCGGTTAATCGATTAATCGTTTAAAGCTAAATTAATGTATTTCATTAACTTTTTATTAATTAAAACACAAAAAGCTGACTCTTTTCATTAAATATTAACGTTATATATGAATACGATGTATTTAATAAAAAAGTTTTCATATTCTAAGGTTGAAAAGTTTCGGGATCTGAGATGTTTTTAAAAAAAGGTCTGTAAAAATGTTGCTAAATCTACTAAAATTTCGTTGAAGATGGCAGAAATAACTGCTGAAACTAACAAAATATTAGTAAGTTAAGAACAGCAAACCTAAAACTGTTACATATCGATTACCTAACGTAGATTTTTTATTTATAAAAAAATTTTAAAATCTGAAAAGCTTAGATACAAAATTTCTTTGAATGTGATTTTTAATCAATACTGACACTATAAAATTTAATATTGCATTTAACTTTTTCAGACCCAACTAGCTTGCAAAAATGTATTCATTTTATAACTTTAAGGTAAAATGGTACTAAAACTATTAAAATTTCCTGGTGTCAATTCATATTTTATGAAATATAATATAGCTAAAAGTATAACTGAAATTTAGTATCTAAATAAACCTATTAGTATTGAAAATATTTGTAATTTTAAGAGAAAACATCACATCTCACAATCGTGTATGCTGGGTCTAAAAGGGTTAAAGAAATGCTATACCTAAAGTTTTTTAAATTTTAATAAGATTCTACCTACAGCTACGAAATTTTCATTAAAGGCATCGACAAAAAAATTTGAGTTCTCTTTGAGATTAATTTCAGTTAATTGAGAATACCAATTTACTTTGTTTCTCAGTATCTTTTTCGTTACTAAAGGCCATTAACAGTAAAAAAATAACCTAAAGTTTGAGCGTACTTACTCAGAGAGAATTTTATCGGACGAGCTGTAAACAAAATTTTCAATAAGCTAATGAAGTTTTTTTCAAAAAGTAAAAGCCAAATTTATTAAATTTTATGAAAAAGCTTCACAATTTTTATGAATCTCTTTCTAAAAAAACTTTTTTGGGTGTATAACATTTTTAATAAATAATATGAAATTTTTCATAAAATTTTATAAAAAATTGCATCAATTCAATTAAAAGTTTCAATAGACGAATTCCAGCGAATCTTAATTGAATCAGTGTATAAATTCATCAATAGCATATAGACAATTCACTAAGTGTGCAGTTACAGAAGTCAAATTCTATATAAATTAAAATTTTTTAACTTTAGGTTATTTGTTTTAATTCGAATTTAAATTAATTGAAACGGGTTCAACCTTAAGGCTTATATTAGTTTAAATTTTTAAAAGAATTGAAACAGTAATGCAAAATTGTCTATTTTATTTCATAAAGCATCCTCCAGCGTGTATTTCGTGTGTTTTGTGAAGTTTTAAAAAACACCTTCATTTTGGCCTTTTGCTATGTTCTTAAGGCTTTTTTACAAATCAGCGTTGCCACTTTTTGAATAATTATTCAAAAACGGGACTGTTTACACATTTCTTGGATAATTTTTGAATAATGACATTTTTGTGTAGTTTTTGTGTAATTTAGCTTTTTACTGAAAAATTTAACAAATTAATGCTTTCAAGTCCCACAGCAGAAAAAATGAGTTTGTTTGTGTAACATCTACCACAAATTTCCAGATTCTGGTGAATTATTTTTATAAATTTGTTCCGCACGAAAGCAAATTTATTTATTGGAAGTCAAAAATTTTGTTTTGTGTATTTTATGTTTATAAAAACACCGTATTTAGTTAATTTTTTGAGAAAATATTACTTCCATATTAAAAATGTAACCGGTTAATCGACCAATTTTAACCGATTATTCGGGTCGAATAATTATTTGAGTTTTAAATTATTTGTTTCGACATTAACCGAAATAGAGGCGATTAATCGAGGAATCGGTTAATCGATTAACCGAATTGGAAACACTACTATTAACTGAAATTAATCTCAAAGGGAACTCAAATTTTTTATCGATGCCTTTAATGAAAATTTCGTAGCTGTAAGAAGATATCATTAAAATTTAAAAAACTTCAGGTATAGCATTTCTTTAAGCCTTTCAGACCCAGTATACACGATTGTGAGATGTGATGTTTTCTCTTAAAATTACAAATATTTTCAATACTAATAAGTTTATTTAGATAAAAAATTTCAGTTATACTTTTAGCTAAATTATATTTCATAAAATATGAATTGGCACCAGGAAATTTTAATAGTTTTAGTACCATTTTACCTTAAAGTTATAAAATGAATACATTTTTGCAAGCTAGTTGGGTCTGAAAAAGTTAAATGCAATATTAAATTTTATAGTGTCAGTATTGATTAAAAATCACATTCAAAGAAATTTTGTATCTAAGCTTTTCAGATTTTTTTCTAAATAAAAAATCTACTTTAATTAATCGATATGTAACAGTTTTAGGTTTGCTGTTCTTAACTTACTAATATTTTGTTAGTTTCAGCAGTTCTTTCTGCCATCTTCAACGAAATTTTAGTAGATTTAGCAACATTTTTACAGACCTTTTTTTAAAAAAATCTCAGATCCCGAAACTGTTCAACCTTCGAATATGAAAACTTTTTTATTAAATACATCGTATTCATATATGACGTTAATATTTAATGAAAAGAGTCAGCTTTTTGCGTTTTAATTTATAAAAAGTTAATGAAATACATTAATTTATCATTAAACGATTAATCGATTAACCGCCAATTTTCTCGAATATCCGACCCGAATAACCGGTTAATCCATTTTAGTGATTTTTCGAATAATGCATTAACCGGTTAACCGCCTATGTCGAATAATTGGAAACACTTCATAAGCCATAACTATCGGTGCGTTTACAAATTTATCGTCCACATTTTCATCGATGGATTCACCTAAAACTTTTCGGTTAGTAAAACTATTATATAATAGTATAATAATAAAATAATTAATAACTTTTTTTATTAGGTGTGTTTCTTTACTTTTTGGGTAAAGTTCGGTAAAATGAGAGTAAGCACAAAATCCTCTCACAAAATGACAAAATTACCCAATAGTACGGGAACACAAAAAACCACTTTCCTAGCCCAAAATCTTATTTCAAAGAATAGTGTGAAACAGTGATGGGACTTGAAAAATTTTGTTTTGTGCCAAGTGTGTGACTAAAATGTGCCCGTGTTTTCAACTTTAATTTCATTTCGTGTAATTCAACTTTAATTTCATTTCGTAATCGCATTCTTATGGAATTAATTCTATTTTGAATGAATTCTAACCTAAAGGATTAAAAATTTCTTGAATTCATTCAATTAAAATGATAAATGAAATTCATTCGATTCTTATTAAAGATTTGGGAATGCAGCCAATGGGTCATATGAATAAAACTTAGCAATTACTTCGAAGTAATTACTTTGGGCTTAGGAATGGCTTTTAACTCCAAATTTACCAATTGGCTGATAGAATAGCATGAAACGTAAACGTAAACGAAAATTAAATTTCTAGTCTACTCCGAAGCAGACTAGATTTGTGAAGTAATTGCTTAAAAAACCCTGTATTTCCCCCTATTAGTAATATCTATTTTTTATTCATATGAGCCAATGAATGAATTCTTTAGGAATGGTTACTCGTAATGGTGTACACTCAGGGAATTATGTAGGTAAAATCAACTGCAAATGACAGTTAAAATAACTGCATTTGCACTTAAAAAGGTGTAGACTACATTTGCAGTTAAATTAACTGCAATATGAAGTAATTTTTAACTGTTAAAAATCAACTGACAAATGTAGTACAAACAACTACACATGCAATTGAAACAACATACATTCAAATTATTGTAAAACTGTACAAACAACTTGCAAATGTAGTTAAAAAACATAAATAAATTTTTTTTTTTTAATTATTAATTTAATAAAAAAAACAAATTTATGTAAACACTATTCACTTAATTTTATTCTATAATAAATTTAAAATTGAGAAATCAAAATTTACACTTAATGTCACTTTTTTTTCACTATTAAGATATTGTTGTACATGTCCGTCTGTGAGGGATGAAATATGCTGTTGTTTGGCTTCCTTTTTTTTCTCCAGGTAGAAAGGCATGAGAATATAAAAGAACTGGAAGAAAATAAATACAATATTTTTTTAACATTCCCCGTAAATAGATTTATATTATAAAACTTACCTTATTATTTTAGTAATTTAATAAAAAATATATAACCTTTTCCGTATTACGCGTGCTCACTCTTTGGCGTTGTTTTATCACTAAGACAAGAGAAAACATGTTATACTCATATTCTTTCACTAGAAATTTCTAAACAAGTGATTCATACACATACTTCTGTTTGCTTCGTGTGTATGCATACACACTTGAAATTTTAAGTATTTGTAAATAAAATTCAAAATAACTGCATAAAATAAATGTTACTACAATGTAGTAATTTTTGTAGTTTGTTTAAAAAAATAACTGTCAAAAACATTGAAAAATTTTGTTCTAAGTAAATTAACTACAATTGTAGTTAAAATAACTACAACCGCATTACTACATAAATAACTGTCATGTAGTAACTGCAGAACTTTTCTGAGTGTACATAGAAACATTTTCTAAAACTGAATTAAATTTTTAATGAATTAAACTTAAATTAATTCTTTCGAAACTCTGAGCTAAATTTAAATCATTTGAATTTTTAAAATTCAATGGGTTATTTGTTAATATCTTCGATGACATTTTTAGTTTTGCTTTGTTTGAAAATGTATTTTAATACGAATAAAAGCTCAGAAACTAAAAATTCAAGAATTTTTAAAGAATCGTTAATTTTTAAATCCATTTTCTATTAAATTTTGTAGATAACGAAAATGTGCCAAAATAGTATCGGTTGCCATTGTACCAATCAATCTTAGATTGTGCCACAAATCCCATCACTGATGTGAAAATGCGTATAATTTCAGTTTGCAAATTGGCACAAATACCCATATTTATTCGTATTTGATAGTTGTTTTTGATTTTATTCAATAAATTCTTATAAAAAAACACGTTTCTTTTGATTATTTCTTTATTTAATTAAAATTTTAAATCTATTTTCACAATTGTTTTTTGTTTATATTTACATCAGCTGTTTTACCAAAGTTTACGCGAAGAAAAAGTCTGCACTCAGGGAATTATGTAGGTAAAATCAACTGCAAATGACAGTTAAAATAACTGCATTTGCACTTAAAAAGGTGTAGACTACATTTGCAGTTAAATTAACTGCAATTGTAGTTAAAATAACTACAACCGCATTACTACACAAATAACTGTCATGTTGTAACTGCAGAACTTTTCTGAGTGTAGTTAATTTACTTAGGGCAAAATATTTCAATGTTTTTGACGGTTATTTTTTTAAACTAACTACAAAAATTACTACATTGTAGTAACATTTATTTTATGCAGTTATTTTGAATTTTATTTACAAATACTTAAATTTTTAAGTGTGTATGCACACACACGAAGCAAACAGAAGTATGTGTATGAATCACTTGTTTAGAAATTTCTAGTGAAAGAATATGAGTATAACATGTTTTCTCTTGTCTTAGTCATAAAACAACGCCAAAGAGTGAGCACGGAAAAGGTTATATATTTTTTATTAAATTACTAAAATAATAAGGTAAGTTTTATAATATAAATTTACTAGCGGGCGCAGCCCGCTACGTTGTTAGCGTGCCTTAAAGGTTAAGGGGGCTGCGCCCCCCACAATTTTTATTAAATTCGTTTTTTATTTAAAGTTTTTTATTTAAAGTTTTTTATTTAAAGCCTTCACCCAGCCACCACAAATAAATAATTCTGCACAACAATGGGTTTAAAATAAATAAATATTTGATCACTTTTTCTCATGAAAGTGGTTTGTTAGTAATGAATCCATAATAATTTGCAATATACGTGTGTATGTCAAGATAATTTGGTAAAGTGCGAACTTAGGTAGATAGACCCGTAAGTAGTTTTATACATTTGTGTTTTAAATGAAAATAAAAAACGTAAAGCAGGGTTGGCAAGCGATTTATAATATTAAAGATAGCGGTCGCAGCCCGCTACGTTGTTGGCGTGCCTTAAGGTTTAGGGGGGGGCGCCCCTCCCCCCGACAATTTTTTTTAAATTCGCTTTTTATTTAAAGTACAGTTTTTATAATAAAAGCCTTCACCCAGCCACCACAAATAAATAATTCTGCACAACAATGGGTTTAAAATAAATAAATATTTGATCACTTTTTCTCATGAAAGTGGATTGTTAGTAATGAATCCATAATAAATTGCAATATACGTGTGTATGTTAAGATAATTTGGTAAAGTGCGAACTTAGGTAGATAGACCCGTAAGTAGTTTTGTTCATTTGTGTTTTGAATGAAAATAAATAACGTAAAGCAGGGTTGGAAAGCATTTTATAATATTAAAAATAGCGGGCAAAGCTACGTTGTTAGCGTGTCTTAAAGTTTTTTTTTAGTTCCAGTTTATGTAAAGGTAGACCTGGCAATTCAAGTAAATTCACAAATTCAGTTGGAAAATTTACTGCGTCGGTTTCTTCCACCGGTGCTTCGTTACATGAAGTTTAAATATCGGAATATATAAGTTCCATTCCTTTTCTAAGGTTTTTTCTCTTTTAGAAAATTTGTTTAACTTTTTCGAGAGTATCTTTCAATGCTACATAAGTTTCATATTCCGTTGATAGTGTTTGAACAGGTAATTCCCTCTTCCAATCCATTTGCATTGTCTATAATTTCAATTCCACTCGTTCAACGTTTATATCCATTTCATTCCACTTGTGTAGTGTTTCAATCCCACTCGTTTCCTATTTAGTTTCTTAATTTTAGTGTGCCATATACACTTGTTCTTTAAGTTTTAAGTTTCTAGCTAAAGACGCAGACGTTAAGGGGGGGGGGGCAATTTTCCGCTTTTGAACCACCATTTTTACCACGTTCCTGTCCAAAGTCCTAGAAATGCCTTGTCGATAAGTTAGCCCATACTCCAAGGAAAACATATTATATATTACAGATTTCTAGCCGAAGGGTTCGGTTAGGCCATCAAGGGGGAGAATTATTCCGTTTTTACCCCTCCCGGTAGGAATTTCCAAAAATTCCGTCTTAGAGGACGTCTGCGTTGGAGGAGGAACCTACTACATACATAATTTTAGGTCTCTATATCCAGCAGTTTGGCCAGGCCGTCAAGGGGGAAGTTTTTTCCCTTTTTACCCCTCCCGGTATGAATTTCCAAAAATACCATCTTAGGGGACGTCAACGTTGGAGAAGGAACCCAATTTAAGATCCCTTGTTCCAGCAGTTTGGCCAGGCCGTTAAGGGGGAGACTTTTCCTGTTTTTGACCCTACACTCAGAAAAGTTATGCAGTTACTACATGACAGTTATTTGTGTATTAATGCGGTTGTAGTTATTTTAACTACAATTGTAGTTAATTTACTTAAAGAAAATATTTCAATGTTTTTGACAGTTATTTTTTCAAACTAACTACAAAAACTAGCACATTATAGTAACATTTATTTTATGCAGTTATTTTGAATTTTTTTTACAAATATTTATATTTTCAAGTGTGTGTGCACACACACGAAGCATTCAGGAGCATGTGTATGACGCGTTGTTTAGAAATTTCTAGTGAAAGAATATGAGTAGAACATGTTTTCTCTTGTCTTAGTCATAAAACAACGCCAAAGAGTGAGGACGCGTAATACGGAAAAGTTTATATATGTTTTATTAAGTTATTAAAATAATAAGGTAAGTTTTATAATATAAATTTATTTACGGGATTATTAAAAATTATTGTATTTATTTTCTTTCAGTTCTTTTATATTCTCATCTCTTTCTACCTGGAGAAAAAAAGGAAGCCAAACAACGCCATATTTCATCCCTCACAGACGGACATCTACAACAATATCTTACTAGTGAAAAATAAAAGTGACATTAGTGTAAATTTTGATTTCTCAATTTTAAATAGAATAAAATTAAGTTAGGAGTGTTTACATAAATTTGTTTTTATTAAATTAATAATTTTTAAAATAATTTTTATTTATGTTATTTTAACTACATTTGCAGTTCTTTGTACAGTTTTACAATAATTACCATGTATGTTGTTTTAATTGCATTTGTAGTTGTTTTTACGACATTTGTCAGTTGATTTTTAACAGTTAAAAATAACTTCATATTGCAGTTGATTTAAATGCAAATGTAGTCTACACCTTTTTAACTGCAAATGCAGTTATTTTAACTGTCATTTGCAATTGATTTTACCTACATAATTCCCTGAGTGTACCTGTAGAAATTTCCAAAAATCTCATCTTAGCGGATGTCTACAATAGAGGAGGAACTTTAATACCAAATTTCAACTTTCTACCTCCAGCGGTTTGGGCAGGCCTTTAAGCGGCACTTTTCTCTTCATTAATCCCCATTTTTGCAATGTCCCTGTCCAAAAAGCACCTTCTCGGTAAGTGAGCACATACTCCAAGTAACATATGTTTTACATTTCAGGTTTCTAGCCAACTTTTACTATTTGTGCCCCTCTCGGTAGGAATTTCCGAAAATCCATCGACAGGGAATTCCAGCTTCCTAGTTCCAGCAGTTTGAGCAGGCTGAGAGGAACTTAAGTACCGAATTTCAGCTTCCTAGTTCCAGCAGTTTGGACAGGTCGTTAAGGGGCAACTTTCCCTTTTTGAGCCCCCATTTTATAACGACCCTCTCCAAAATTCAAAAAAGTATCTTTCTAATAAGTTAGCCCTCACTCCAGGGACCCACATTTTAAGCTTCAGGTTTCTAGCCGAAGGGGTTTGTACCGGCCCCCAAGGTGAGGCTTTTCTTCTTTTTGCCCCTCCCTTTAGGAATTTACAAAAATTCCATCTTCGCGGCTATCTGCGATGGATGAGAAACATTCATATCAAATTTCAACTGCATTGCCTTAGCGGTTTGGGCAGGCCGTTAGTGGGGACATTTTTCCCTTTTCCACCATTTTTACTATGTTCCTGTTCCAAAATAGAAAAATTACGTTGCCGGTGAGTTAGTCCTACTCCAAGGAATACATATTTAAAATTTTAGGTTGGCCAAAAGGGATTGGGCAAGCCGTCAGGAGGAGACTTTTACCTTATTTCCCCTCCCGATAGGAATTTCAAAAATTCCGTCTAAGCGGACGCCTACACAGAAGGAGGAACTCACATACCGACTTTCCTTTTGGGATATCCTGTAGGGAATTCCAAAAATACAAACTTAGTCGATGTCTACTACAGTGGAGGAACCTTTATACCAAATTTCAACTTCTTACCTCCAGTGGTTTTGGCAGGCACTTTTCCAATTTGTGAGACTGTTTATGGGGAGACTTTTCCCCTTTTTACCCGTTCCGGTATGAATTTGCAAAAATCCCGTCTTAGCGCACGTCTATGCCGAATATCAAGAAACCTTGTTTAGTGGAGATATCCGTAGGGGGAGGAAAAAAAGTAGTTTTTTTGAAATTATATATTATTTTAAATGGTACTTTTTGGAAAAACGAAATTTTTTGGAAAAAGATACTTTGTTTTTACAAAGTACTTTATTTGTACTTTTTTTGGAAAAGGTATTTTTTTTTAAAAAGGTGTTTTTTTTTTGGAAAAATGTATGTTTTTGGGAAAAAGGTATTTTTTTTGGAAAAGGTACTTCTTTTGGAAAAGGAAAATTTTTTTAGAAAAAGGTACTTTTTTTTGGGAAAAGGTACTTTTTTTTGGAAAAGGTACTTTTTTTGAAAAAGTTATTTTTTTGGAAAAATGTATGTTTTTTGGGAAAAGGTACTTTTTTTGGAAAAAGGAATTTTTTTTTGGAAAAAGGTACTTTTTTTGGAAAAAGGTACTTTTTTTTGGAAAAAGGTACTTTTTTCGGAAAAAGGTACTTTTTTTGGAAAAAGGTACTTTTTTCGGAAAAAGGTACTTTTTTCGGAAAAAGGTACTTTTTTTGGAAAAAGGTACTTTTTTTTGGAAAAAGGTACTTTTTTTTGGAAAAGGGTACCTTTTTGGAAAAAGGTACTTTTTTTGGAAAAAGGTACTTTTTTTTGGAAAAAGGGACTTTTTTTTGGAAAAAGGTACTTTTTTTTGGAAAACGGTACTTTTTTTGGAAAAAGGTACTTTTTTTGGAAAAAGGTACTTTTTTTAGAAAAAGGTACTTTTTTTGGAATAAGGTACTTTTTTTTGGAAAAAGGTACTTTTTTCGGAAAAAGGTACTTTTTTTGGAAAAACGTACTTTTTTTTGGAAAAAGGTACTTTTATTGGAAAAAGGTACTTTTTTTTGAAAAAGGTACTTTTTTTGGAAAAAGGTACTTTTTTTGGAAAAAAGGTACTTTTTTGGGAAAAAGGTACTTTTTTTTGGAAAACGGTACTTTTTTTGGAAAAAGGTACTTTTTTTGGAAAAAGGTACTTTTTTTAGAAAAAGGTACTTTTTTTAGAAAAAGGTACTTTTTTTGGAATAAGGTACTTTTTTTTGGAAAAAGGTACTTTTTTCGGAAAAAGGTACTTTTTTTGGAAAAACGTACTTTTTTTTGGAAAAAGGTACTTTTATTGGAAAAAGGTACTTTTTTTTGAAAAAGGTACTTTTTTTGGAAAAAGGTACTTTTTTTGGAAAAAAGGTACTTTTTTGGGAAAAAGGTACTTTTTTTTGGAAAAAGGTACTTTTTTTTGGAAAAAGGTACTTTTTTTGGAAAAAGGTACTTTTTTTTGGAAAAGGGTAATTTTTTTTGGAAAAAGGTACTTTTTTTGGAAAAAGGTACTTTTTTTGGAAAAAGGTACTTTTTTTGGAAAAAGGTACTTTTTTTGGTAAAAGGTACTTTTTTTGGAAAAAGGTACTTTTTTTGGAATAAGGTACTTTTTTGGAATAAGGTACTTTTTTTGGAAAAAGGTACTTTTTTTGGAAAAAGGTACTTTTTTTGGAAAAAGGTACTTTTTTTGGAAAAAGGTACTTTTTTTTGAAAAAGGTACTTTTTTTGGAAAAAGGTACTTTTTTTGGGAAAAAGGTACTTTTTTTGGGAAAAGGTACTTTTTTGGAAAAAGGTACTTTTTTTGTCCCCTTTTTGCCCCTCCCGATAAGAATTTCCAAAAATGCCGTCTCAACGGACGTCTACACCGGTCGAGGAACCTACATACCAAATTTCAACTTCATAGCTCCAGCAGTTTGAGCAGGCCGTCAAGGGGGAGACTTTTTCCCCTTTTTGCCCGTCCCTGTAAAAATTTCCAAAACTCCCGTCTTGGTGGATGTCTACGATAGTGGAGGAACCTTTATACCAAATTTCAACTTCCTACCTCCAGCGGTTTGGGCAGGCCGTCAAGGGGGGCATTTTCCCCTTTTTAACCCCCATTTTTACAACGTCCCTGTCCAAAATTCTAGAAAGTACTTTCCAGAAAAGTTAGCCCCTACTCCAAGGAACACATATCTTAAATTTCAGCTTTCTAGCCAAAGGGGTTTTGGCAGGCCGTCAAGGGGGACACTTTCCCCCTTTTTGCCCGTTCCGGTAGGAATTTCCAAAAATCCCGTCTTAGCGGACGTCTACCCCGAAAGAGGAACCTACATACCAAATTTCAACTTCCTAGCTTCAGCGGTTTGGGCTGGGCGATGTTGAGTGAGTCAGTCAGTCAGTCAGTCAGTCACGTTATTCTTTTATATATAGAGATTTACGGGGAATGTTAAAAAAATATTGTATTTATTTTCTTTCAGTTCTTTTATATTCTCATCCCTTTCTACCTGGAGAAAAAAAAGGAAGCCAAACAACAGCATATTTCATCCCTCACAGACGGACATGTACAACAATATCTTAATAGTGAAAAAAGTGACATTAAGTGTAAATTTTGATTTCTCAATTTTAAATTTTTTATACACCGAAAAGTTTTTTCAGTTACTAGTTACTAAATTTTTAACTGAGGCTCTGGTGATATACCCCTTACTGAATATCAGTTAACCAATTTAATTAAATGTAACTAATGTTAATTCAATAATATAATTCAACTAAGAATTCAGTCACTAGCAACGTTACATTAGTAAAAAAAATTAGTTAGACATAACCATTAAAAAACAAAAAGCAACATATTTTTATTATTGCAATAAAAATTTGCGTATTAAATTTTTTGATTTTATTAGTTTTTTTAATTAAATTATATGTGTTACAATTTTAAACATTTCTTCAGCATCATTCCCATTTTTGATATTATATTTTTTCTTCCGGTTAGTCTTGAAATTTTTCTTATCTTCTCATTCTGAAAAGTAAAACGTTCAATTAATATTTTGTGATGTTAGCAAAGGAAATTGATTTTACTTACCTTAGAACTAATAATATAAATTAAATAAAAATGAATTTCTATTTAAATTTATCTTCCCATTTACTTTATTTTTTGTTTGGAAAACTTCATTTGAAAACTTTTGACAATAGAAACTGTACAGGGTAACAAATAAATTATTTTCTTTGATTAAAATAATAGTTGATTTCGCTTATATCAGTTACTTTAATATTTTCGGTTTCAACTGAGAGATTCTTTAACTGAGCAACTGAGAAATTTTTTCGGTGTAGAATAAAATTAAGTTAATAGTGTTTACATAAATTTGTTTTTTTTTTATTAAATTAATAATTAAAAAAAAATTTTTATTTATGTTTTTTTAACTACATTTGCAAGTTGTTTGTACAGTTTTACAATAATTTGCATGTATGTTGTTTCAATTGCATTTCTAGTTGTTTTTACTACATTTGTCAGTTGATTTTTAACAGTTAAAAATTACTTCATATTGCAGTTAATTTAACTGCAAATGTAGTCTACACTATTTTAACGGAAAACTTTAACTCCAGAGACATTCTTGGCTATATCAGCAAATCTCTAACCCAAATAGCGGACCAATGGTCGAAAACATCGGAATGGTACAAGAGAATAAATCAGAGAAAAATAAATATTAAAGACTATTTAAACTTCAACATTAACCGGACTCTCAATTCTCAGAGCTGTGCGAAATTCATCAGACTTAGATTAGGTCAAACATTAATCACCAGGAAACATTTGATTGACCACAACTCATCGGACCAATGTCCCTACTGTAATTTAACCAATATTTCCATTGAACACATTCTATTATTTTGCAATAAATTTGTAGCAACTCGAAACCTCATCTTTCATACATATCCTATTCAATATCTGTCAAACCCATCAGTAACCAACATCAATATCATTTTTAATTTCTTAAAAACTAGCAATATATATAAAGATACTAGCGGGCGCTTTGAGTCATTCAAATTCCATTTTGTTTAACAATTTCAGTGTTCCAATGCAACTCCTTCCAAGATTCCATTGCATTGATTTCGTTCACCATTCAATTGCATTTCGTTCCCATTATCTGTTATTCCAATTCCAATCGTTCCCCGTTTCATTCCATTTCGTTCCTACTGTCTTGTGTATCGATATTGATATCAGTCGCTTCTCTTTCCATTCCATTTCTTTGCACTTGCTCCGTTCCATTCCTCTTTTAACTGCAGTGTTTCAATTCCACTCGTTCCCCATTCTATGCCATCTCGCTCCTCATTTCATTTCGTTCTATAGTCCATTCCTATTCCAATCCATTTGCATTGTCTATAATTTCAATTCCACTCGTTCAACGTTTATATCCATTTCGTTCCACTTGTGTAGTGTTTCAATTCCACTCGTATTTTTTGGAGAAAGATACTTTATTTTTACAAAGTACTTTATGGAAGAAGGTACTTTTTTTGAAAAAGTTATTTTTAGGAAAATTTTTTTTTTTTTGGAAAAAGGTGCTTTTTTGGGAAAGGGTCCTTTTTTGGAAAAGGTATTTTTTTGGAAAAAGGTATTTTTTTGGGAAATTTTTTTTTTTTGGAAAAAGGTACTTTTTTTGGATAAGGTACTTTTTTTTGGAAAAAGGTAAATTTTTTTAGAAAAAGATACTTTTTTTGGAAAAAGGTACTTTTTTTTGTAAAAAGGTACTTCTTTTGGAAAAAGGTACTTTTTTTGAAAAAAGGTACTTTTTTTGGAAAAAGGTACTTTTTTTTGGAAAAAGGTACTTTTTTTGGAAAAAGGTACTTTTTTTGGAAAAAGGCACTTTTTTTGGAAAAAGTTATTTTTTTTGGAAAAAGGTACTTTTTTTGGAAAAAGGTACTTTATTTTGGAAAAAGGTAGTTTTTTTGGAAAAAGGCACTTCTTTTGGAAAAAGGTGCTTTTTTTGGAAAAAGGTACTTTTTTTTGGAAAAAAGTACTTTTTTTGGAAAAAGCTACTTTTTTTGGAAAAAGGTACTTTTTTTTAGAAAAATGTGCTTTTTTTTGAAAAAAGGTACTTTTTTTGGAAAAAGATACTTTTTTTGGAAAAAGATACTTTTTTGGAAAAATGTACTTTTTTGTCCCCTTTTTGCCCCTCCCGATAAGAATTTCCAAAAATTCCGTCTCAACGGACGTCTACACCGGTCGAGGAACCTAGATACCAAATTTCAACTTCATAGCTCCAGCAGTTTGAGCAGGCCGTCAAGGGGGAGACTTTTTCCCCTTTTTGCCCCTCCCTGTAAAAACTTCCAAAAAATCCCGTCTTGGTGGATGTATACGATAGTGGAGGAACCTTTATACCAAATTTCAACTTCCTACCTCCAGCGGTTTGGGCAGGCCGTCAAGGGGGGCTCTTTTCCCCTTTTTAACCCCCATTTTTACAACGTCCCTGTCCAAAATTCTTGAAAGTACTTTCAAAAAAAGTTAGCCCCTACTCCAAGGAACACATATCTAAAATTTCAGCTTTCTAGCCAAAGGGGTTTTGGCAGGCCGTCAAGGGGGAGACTTTCCCCCTTTTTGCCCGTTCTGGTAGGAATTTCCAAAAATCCCGTCTTAGCGGATGTCTACGCCGAAAGAGGAACCTACATACCAAATTTCAACTTCCTAGCTTCAGCGGTTTGGGCTGGGCGATGTTGAGTCAGTCAGTCAGTCACGTTATTCTTTTATATATAGAAGAAGAATATAAACACAAATATATGAAAAAGCATATGTTGTTGTCGTTGTCGACTCAGAAGTTAACTGTGTCGATTGTCGACCGACGACAGCAAAAGTCGTCACGATTAATTTAAATTCAACGACAATCGACCGTCGACATTTGTTGACGTTTAGAAAAAAAGGAAAGCAAAACAAGAATATTGTTGTATTTGTTTCACCACAATTCTTCACCAATTCAATTGGTCTTTCACTAATTCTTGTTGCTTTATATTTTATTGTATTTAATTTTGCTTTTTTGCCGTAAATTATGTATTTTAAATTTCAATTATATTCCTTCTGTCAAAAAAATAAATTTTTTGTAAACAAAGTACGAATTTTTGCAGCTCTAATACGAATTTCTAACAACTCTGTTCTAATGGCAATCTTTAATTAGTTAAAAATATGGCAACAATTTGACAAATATTTTAAGTGTGTATTAGTGTGTCGTCACGAAAATAAAATAGATTCTATTCCGACGACAAATCGCCGGACGACATGACGACATTTTGCTTCCCATACAAAATATATGAAAAAGCAACTCTCGTTGTCGTTGTCGACCAGAGCTTTGAAGAATTAATTCCTTAATTCAATTTTTCAATTCTGAATTAAAAATTCTATGAATTAATTCACTAAGCACCATATAATGAATGGAATTAATTCATATATTCAATTGCAATAGTTCTTTTTATTAAATCAAATGAATTAATTCACCGGTAAACGCATTCAATTTTATAAATCGAACGGAAAAAAAGTGGATTAATTCCTTACTGAATTAATTCACCACTGAATTCATTCAATTTCATTTTCATTCAGTGAATTAAAAAAAAATAAAATTACATTCAGTGAATTAAAAAAAAATAATAAGTTCACTGAATTGAAAAAAAAATAAAATAAGTTCACTGAATTGAAAAAAAATAAAATAAGTTCACTGAATTCAAAGCCTGTTTTCTGCCGTTCAGTAGAAGAAAACAATAATGTACAAATAAAATTTTTAAATAAGCAATTTTACAGCGTGTGCTAGTAACAAATTAGAAACCGGATGCTGTTTATGAACCTACATGATTCAAAAATAAAGCCTTTTACTATTAAAATTAAAAACTTTACAGATATAGATAAATTTGGAAAAAAATATAACTATATAACTAGTTTGAAAAATTAATAGTTATATTTTTTTTCCAAATTTATCTATATCTGTAAAGTTTTTATTTTTAATAGTAAAAGGCTTTATTTTTGAATCATGTAGGTTGATAAACAGCATCCGGTTTCTAATTTGTTACTAGCACACGCTGTAAAATTGCTTATTTAAAAATTTTATTTGTACATTATTGTTTTCTTCTACTGAACGGCAGAAAACAGGCTTTGAATTCAGTGAACTTATTTTATTTTTTTTCAATTCAGTGAACTTATTTTATTTTTTTTTCAATTCAGTGAACTTATTATTTTTTTTTTAATTCACTGAATGTAATTTTATTTTTTTTTAATTCACTGAATGAAAATGAAATTGAATGAATTCAGTGGTGAATTAATTCAGTAAGGAATTAATTCAGTAAGGAATTAATTCAGTAAGGAATTAATTCACTTTTTTTCCGTTCGATTTATAAAATTGAACGCGTTCACCGGTGAATTAATTCATTTGATTTAATAAAAAGAACTATTGCAATTGAATTAATTCTTTGATTTTGTTGTTTGATGAACGCATTCAATTGAATGAATTCAGTGAATTACTTAAGAAAAGGAATTCATTCAATTCTAGAGAAAATTGAATTCGATTGGTAGTGAATTCATTCAAAAAGGAATTAATTCTTCAAAGCTCTGTTGTCGACCCAGTTCTGATTAAACTCTAAGTTGATAAAATAGCTGCATTTGTGTGACTCTCTATCAGTGTTATCAAGAACGATTTTGACAGTTTTTCAACGTATTTCGGCTTTCTACTGTCAAAATTGTTCGAGATATTATTGATAGGAATGCCGCACTAACACAGCTAATGAACGATTGAACTAGAAGAGCGATTAGAAGTGAACTAGGTCTTTAGATCAATTAAGTGACTAGTTCAATTGAACTAGTTCGTTCACGAACGACACTAGCACGGGTATAAAAACGAAAAGAAATAAAGAAGATATATACATATTTTTTATTTATTTATACATTACAACAAAAATGTAATTTGAAACATATTTTATAGTTGATTTTTATACGAAACAAAGTGTAAAAATTCTATCAATTGCAACAACTACATTAAATAATATTTATGTGAACGTAAATCCAAATAAAACTGATTAACTGAAATTCTGGGTAGAATTAGTCAGACCAACAACATAATAATAAAGTTTATCAAACGAATTTAACATAACATTCCATAACTAAATACAGGAAGCAAGCATACATTGCCAAATAATAACGAAAAGTGATCCAAACAGAAGAAAAAAACACCATAATTAAAATCAATTATAACCATGATACGTAATGGTAGCAACGGTGGCGTCGCTAGCGGTAGTTGTGATGGTGGACAATCTTCGGTAGCCGCAATGGGTGGAGCTGTTGGTGGGGGCGGCGGTACTAATGACGGTTGCATATATCCCGATGAAATTATCATGGAAAAGGGGGTGGCATTTAATGTTAGAGTATGTTGAACCAAAAATAAAAGCAATTAAGAACTAATAAGTCAGTTCTGCACGATTATATTATATCCTACACCATTATAAATGAAATATATTAGGGGATAGTACTGAACACAGAATAAATTCAGAGTAAATTATTTTTTGAGAAACAAATTCGGCAAAACTACAGTTTAGGGGTTTTGTTTAAAAAAATGACCCCCCCCCCTGGAATTAAAAAAGAAAAAAAAACCGAAAATAATTTGGGTGGGGCTCGGACCCGGGAGGCGCGTGTGGGGCAAAAAAACGAGAGGACATAGTAATATGTAAGTAGGAGTACTCAAATTAAAGGAAATTGTCTTACGATTTCAAAAGTTTATATTTTTTTGGATCCATAACACGTATTAAAGCCATCCATGGAACTGTCGGTGACAAGCTCTTATTTTTTGTGGATTTCGAGAAAAGTGTGATTTTTATAAAAAATTAAGTAAATTTATTCTTTTTAAGTAACATGTATCAAAAATGAATCATTTTTGTACTTTTAAACGTTATATTTCATCTTAAAAGCTTAGCGGTTTGGAAAAAAATAATATAACCTCATTAAGCCTTTTGGACATGGGGTCACATATGACCCCAAGCTAATAAATGACAATTTATTAACCTTCGCACTCCTGAAACCCACCCGGGTGGGTTTTTTAGATTTTCAACAATCGATAACTTTACGATTTTTGGTCAAAACAAAAAATGCTTTCGACTCAGTGACTAATTTTTTTTACTTTTATCAGAAACTGTTAAATTATTCAAGATTCGAATATTCTTTATAATTTTTTTTCTTTAGTTTTTCAATTTTTCTACATCGTCGCCTGAAACCCACCCAGGGACTTGTTTCAAAATATTGGGTTTTTTATCACTATTTAGTATAAAAATAGTACAAAAAACATAATTACTTTTTAAAAATATTGTTTTTATTCATTTATTATTCAAAATACAATAATATTTTGACAAATTTATTTAAAATTTATTATTCATTGTTATTATTCATTGTTGATACAAATTACAAGAAGTTTGAACAAGAAATTATGCATATTTATGCTTATGCTTCACAGTATGTATTGTTAGCCATACTTTCTATAGCTTTTTGTTATTATTCTTTTTTTCATCTCTTCTTCATTAACCCATTATGTAACCCATTATATGTTGGAGTAAATGCATTTTTTTATTTAAAATGTGTGTAAAATATGAAGAACCCACCCGGGTGGGTTTCAGTATACTACATATGTAAAAAGCTTTAGGAGTGCGAAGGTTGAAAAAAAGCAAATATTTTGTAACTACTGATGAATTTTTAGAAGTGATGTTTAAAATATAATAGCCAAATGTGCAGATCTTCCATGGTAAAAATTTGGAATAAATCGAACAACGTTAACCAATTCCTTGTCAGGGCCAAGATTTGAATTTTTGAATCCCCAGTCACCTGGGGACTTATACAAACCAAAGATTAAATTCGGCTGTGCCGAGTCTTAAGATACCCACCATCCAGGGACGTGCGGTGAAGTTTTTAATTGGATGTTCTCCACAAATATTTGAGGACAGTGCAAATCTATAGTCATAGGAAAATCACACAAGTGCAAAAAGTACAACTATACATACTTGCATGGAAACATCGACCGGAATTCTTGACCGTTTACATTTGCACTTTATGACAGTAGTGAGATGTCGATTTGATAACCGTATTTTTTTTGTAAACAAAGTACCACAAAAAAATAACCTTAAATTAAAAATATTTCTAAAAACCATTTTATTCAATGGCGGAACACAATTTACATTATTTTATGTAAAGATCTAACGCCAATTATGTTAGTAAATTCGTTTTTTTCTAAGGACAACAAGCTAGAAGCCAGGGGCCAGATTCCCGCAGTAGTAAGAGTCCGAAATTGTTAAAAAAAATCACGTTTTTAAAGTGCAAATAAAAGAACACAAACAACTATTGTTACAACTTTAACTCATATTTGTAATAAAGGAACTAAATGCTTCACCTCCAACCTGGTATCGAATAACACTCGATCACGACTGCGGTAATTTGTCCCCAGATTCTCCAATATTTTGATGGAAGAAAGACATGCACGTAGTATTGTATTATATGAAAGTCTACACATTTGTGAGATTTTTATGAGATTTCTTACTCGCGAATTTGCGGGATTTCATTTGCATGGGTAATCTCGGGATTTCACATGAGATTTTCATTGATATCTCAATTTTAGTTGAAATGTCGGGATTTGGGAGCAGATGTAAATGTAACTTAAAATGAAATTTACCCCTGTTTTTATAAAGCGAGCGGAATAATTCCGCCAGAGTAATGTGTGTATTTTGTTTTTGTAACAAAAAAAACATATTCCTCTGGAAGGATATTTCTTTTTGCTTTATAGAATAAAAACAAGGGATCAGTAATTGATTTTCGAGAATATTGTAAATTTCCTAAGTTTTTCAGTGTTTCTAAATTTTTTCTGTGTTTGTAACGATTTTTAATAATTTTTATCGATTTTCCGTTAGAACAAACTTTGTTTACAAATTATATTTTTTACTCTCTATATCAATTCAATACAACTTTAAACAAGTATTATAAGGGTTTAAAAAGTATATTCTTTGTTTTCTTCCAATACCAGATCGTTATAGATGGGGTGCTGTTTTTTGTTCTTCTTTTCATTTGTTTTTATTGTTTTGTTTTATTTTTTACCTTAAATTTTTTATGGTTGTTAACTAATCTTTTTTAAATTGTCATTATCTTTTTTTTAAATTACAAAAAGTACGATTTTTTAATGAAATTTTTAAAATTCAAAATCTGAAATTCATAAAATTCAAAAGCTAATTTATTGCAAAGGGAACCGGTACAGTCATCGGAAGAAGGTCTCTGTATTTGGACAAAATTCGGTTTGTAGATTCTCATGACTATCACGAAATTTACTGTTTTTAAATTTTTGTAAAATTCGTCTCTTTTCGCTTTTTTTAGTTGATTTTTTTCAGTAAATTTGTGAAAAATACATGGTGTTCAAATTATTACAACTTTTGAACGCGTTATCCGAGTGATATTCGGCTAGTAATGCTTATATAATCTACTTTCATAATAAATTGCAAAAATAAATTGTTAGTGTAAAAAGGATAACACAATTTGAAAAATATCTTTAATTTGCAAATATCTCAAAAAACCCATCTTTGATTTTCTTTAAATTATTGAAGCAGACAACTCAATATTTCAGCTACAGACTGTGAAAATTGCAAATTGGAACGCGAATGGGTTCGAAAGAAAAACGTTATTTTTTAACAAAGTTTTCTGAATTTTCACAAATAAAAATAACACTGCATGACAAAATCTTAACTTTTAAACATTAATAGAGCTCTGACCATCAATTCTATATATTTTGGACATGCTGATGACAATGGCGTACTTTATTTTTCGATCTAAGGAACATATTTTCCGCGAAATGCTTTTAAAATTTAGCGGTTTTCCATTTAGTTTTTTATATACAAAAATTTTCAAATGCAATCAATATAAATTTTTTGTAGTGAAATGTAGGCACATGACCTGTATTCATATTTAGGCTTAAAATCTCATGCATCAAACTTGATATAACAATCGGATAACGCGTTCAAAAATTGAAATTATTTAAACATCATGTATTTTTCACAAATTTACTGAAAAAAATCATCTTAAAACAGCGATAAAACGCGTACCAAAATGAATTTGGAAAAAAAATACGTTTAATATCGTGACAATTAGCAGAATGTTGTACCAAGTTTTGTAAAAATCGAAAGGGGTCATGTCCAAAATCTAATATTTTTGTATCCATTTAATATGGAATGATACAGTTACCGTTTTAAATTCAAGAAATATCAAATAAAATTAAAAGGTAAAACCATAGATGGGCACAAGTTATTAAGTACAAGTACCATGGTACTTTTATTTGAAATTTTTTAAGTAGAAGTACCAAGTTTCAAATGTACTTTGTAATGAGTACCAATTACTAGGGAAGTACTTGATACTTAAGTACCAATACCTTAAAATGTACTAGGTACTTGCTAAGTACACTTGGTACTTGCTAAGTCCAAGGTACTTGCTAAGCACACTTGGTACTTGCTAAGCACACTTGGTACTTGCTAAGTCCTATGTTACTTGTTAAGTACTTTTGGTACTTGATAAGTTCTATGGTACTTGCTAAGTACCTTTGGTACTTGTTAAGTACTATGGTACTTGTTAAGTACCTTTGGTACTTGTTAAGTACCTTTGGTACTTGTTAAGTACCTTTGGTACTTGTTAAGTACCTTTGGTACTTGTTAAGTACTATGGTACTTGTTAATTACCTTTGGTACTTGTTAATTACCTTTGGTACTTGTTAAGTACCATGGTACTTGTTAAGTACCTTTGGTACTTGCTAAGTACCATGGTACTTGTTAAGTACTATAGGTACTTGCTAAGTACTATAGGTACTTGCTAAGTACTATGGTACTTGCTAAGTACTATAGGTACTTAACAAGTACTATGGTACTTGCTAAGTACTATGATACTTTATTTTGTCTGTTTATGTCTTTAAAAAAAAAATACAAAAAAAGTTAAAAATTTTAATAAAAGACTCAAGAAGAACCAGTTAACAAGCCTAAAAAAGATTAGTGGGATTCATGGAGCGTCGTATATTAATGTTACATAGCGTAAACCTTGTATTTATACCAGGGATGGAAAGAAAGCTCGAGCGAGCCATAAATATATACATTTTTTTAAAAAGCTCGGAAGCCAAATCTAAAAGAGCTGCTAAAATGAAAAAAGCTCGCAACTAAAAAAAATAAAGAGTTTATAAAAATGAAAAGGCTCGTTTACAAAACTGAATAGAGTTTTTTAAATCTAGCAGCTCATATAAAAAATTTCATAGAGCTTTTTTTATCGAGCAGCTCTTTAACGAAATTTAATTGAGTTTTTTGAAATCGAGCCGCTGAAAAAGCTCGCTCCCATTAAAATAATTTAGTTATTATAAAAAACAAAAACGGTAACTTAGTTACACTATATCCAAAAGTAATATCCCAGGAAAAAAAAATGAGGAAAAAGAAGTAGTAAAAACCAGGGTTTAAAAAACTACGATTCAAAAAATATTTTTGCTTTTTACTACTGCTACTACTACAAACTATTCATGTAGCTTTAGTAAAAGCATCTGGCTGCTACTTAGTTTATACAAAGTAGGCAGTCATTGTTTTTGATCAACTCTATTTTTGTTCTTGTGCTACTGCTACCACTACAAACAAAACACGGAGCATTTGTAAACAGTAAGAGCAGAAAAACGAAATGAACAACTACTACTGCTACAAATACTGCTGCTACAAAAACAAAAAAAAACAGCAAGAGCAAAAAACGAAAAAACAAAGTAGTAAAACATAGAAAAACGAAATATGACTCCTTTCATGCTGAGTAGTTTTTTTTTAGCGAAAGAATAAATGATTTTGGTTTATCTGATGTGTACTGGGCGCATACAAAATTACATAATAAACTTGAAATGTTTTAATTAAAAAAGCGGCTTATAAATTAATAAAGGTTTATGAGTTCATATATGAATATGTTTGACCCTTTGTATGCAATATGATTATAATCAGCACCAGTACACTCACAAAAAAAGCCCGTACAAATAGTTTAAAACTCTACTAAAATAACAGAATATACTCGTATTTTCGATGAAATTGAGCATCACGGCCTGCTAAATTTATAAAAATAAAATAATTTAAAAGAAACGTTGTTTAATGAAAATTAAATTATTCAGTTGAAATCAGCATATCGTTGCTGCGCCTAAGAAAATAGCTATTTGTTTTCAAAAATTAATTGTGGAACACCTAAATTAGGTCTGTGTTGTGTGTCTTGGCCATTTTTTTTGGAAGTAATTCTTTTATAAATGAGAAGCTTGAAGTTTGGTTTATATGTGTGTAAAAAAATAATTTCCAAAAAGTTCCGAAAAACGCTGAAATAAAGCAGATTTGTATGTCTCCTCACAAAAAAGTTTATCGACAAATAGCTATTTTCTTAGGAGCAGCGACGAATATGTTTGTTGATTAAAAACAAGTAAAAATTCAGTTTTATGTTTGATGTTCCTATCTTACGGATATATAACAAAAATAATCTGCTACTGTCAGTAGTATTTTCTACAAGGTCATTTTAAAGTACAGATGGGCATCGATTATCCGTGATTCAATTAACCGGGAACATCAATTATCCGGGATCTATAAGTAAAGGAAGATTTTTTTATTTCAATCGATTAACCGTGATTACATCAATTATCCGGGATTGAAAAACATCTACTATTTATTTTGACGAAATTTGGTTTCAACATGTTAGCAACACTAAAATTAATATGTGTCTAAAACGAAATAAGGTATTCCCTTGTTTGCATGTTTTTCCTCTGGTGTTTAGTTGCAATTGAAATTTACGTAGTAAGGAGTGTTGATGTGTAATTTTAGAATCGAGTAAAAAGCAAAGAAAAGTATTAACTATTCAAGAAAAATTTGATATAGTCAACGACTATTTAAAAAAAACATGTTTCTGTTCAAACACTATCAAAAAAATATGGAGTGGGCAAACAAACAGTTTATGACTGAATAAAAAATAAAGATAAAATATTAAAATATTGTGCAGAAAGTGATTTAGTTACTCGCTTCCAAAATCGAAAAACTTTAAAAAGTGCATTAGAGCGAAATACGAATGGTTCCGACAAAAACGTTTTAAAGGGATCCCAATTTCCAGTTTAATGATAATGGAAAAGGCTAAGTTCTTCCATTAAAAAATAAATATAAGCTTAGCATGTGAATATTCTCGAGGCTAGTTACAGAACTTTAAAAAACAACATGGAATTCACAAAGCATCTGCCGAATATGTATCTGCCACAATTTTTGTAAATCAGTTGGAAGAATACACATCAAAGGAAAATCTTATAAATAAGAAAATCTACAATGGAGAGGAAACAAGCCTTTTTTGGAAGTGTTTCCCTGAAAGCAGTTTTAGTTGCCATTATGAACATTTCTTAGATGGCCATAAAAATTCAAAGGACATATTATACAAAGATTAATATTATAGAAGATTAGAGAACAAGTTAAAATACAAGTCTACCGTATCTAAAAGAAGCTCTTAGCGGAAAATATGAAAGTTAAGGAAAAGAAACAAACCACAATAAATGAATTTTTTTAAGTAATTACATATGTAGCAATTAAAAACTTATTAACATTATATTTTGTAAGTGTGTATATTGATTTATTTGATACATTTATATTAAAAAGCGTAAAAAATTTTACATCAGTAACCGGAAAATTCGATTATCCAGAATGCGATCCCGACCATTCCGGATAATCGATGACCAACTGTAGATTTTTGTACACTCATATAAAATAGTTAGTGCAAAATTTAAACCCGTTCTGATTCAATTAAACTAATTTTTCCGTTATTTTGTCTTTAAATTTAAATCAGTTTTAGCGTTCTTAAGCCTAAACCAGATAAACGCACTTTCAACAGTATTTTATTTTAGGACTTCGGTTAACGATTTTTGTCGAAACTTTATAAAAAGTATATTTAATAATCTGGCTAATTATGGGATAATCTTCAATGTGAAAAATAAAAAACGCTAAATCTGACGTGACTAAATTGTTTTCATTAGCACCAAATAATTATAAAAATATTATCTTTTCAATAAAAGATAGGGATTATATAAAAGGTTAAAATCATAATCTGTGAGATTAGATACTGAGTGTAAAAAAAATCCATAAAAATCTCCAACCACTTCCTAAATCAGCGTAAAAACCGTCCGTCGCCATTTCAAGAATAAAATCTCCAAATGTGTTTGTAAATCGCCACGTTTGGCAAGAAAGCGCTATATCTGACAACCCTAACAACAAATACTGATCTACGTATGAATTTTGTGTGTATCCTTATTTTGCTCTCGCCCACCACTTGTTAACAATTTACTAGAGCCCCCCATTACCCGGTTTTACGGTCGACCGGTCTACCCGGTCAGACCGGGTTTAAAACCGGTCGACCGGTCTTTATGGTCTAGACCGGTCGACCGGGTACACCGGTCTACCCGGTCAGACCGGGTTTTAATACTATTTACAAAAGGCAGGTTTTTGGTACTTTTTAGCATAATATACTACAAAATATAAAAATTGCTAAAATTATGTAAATTTTATAAAAAAAAATCGAAAATTTTTAAAAATTTTAAATTTTTTTTAAAAAATTTTATGAAAAATCGATGTTTTATAAAAATTTATAAAAATCAATAAATTTTTAAAAAAATTGATAAATTTTTGAAAAATTGATAAATTTTTGAAAAATTGATAAATTTTTGAAAAATTGATAAATTTTTGAAAAATTGATAAATTTTTGAAAAATTGATAAATTTTTGAAAAATCGATAATTTTTGAAAAATCAGTAAAATTTTGAAAAATCGATAAAATTTTGAAAAATTGATAAAATTTTTAAAAATCGATAAAATTTTAAAAAATCGATAAATTTTTAAAAAATCGATAAATTTTTGAAAAATCGATATATTGAAAAATTTTACAAAAAACCGATAAAATTTCAAAAATACCAATAAATTTTATAAAAATTGATAAATCATATATTTAGTTAGAATATTCTTCTACCTCAAGTCCAAATTCTAATATGAGTCCAAGTCAAGTCAAGTCCAAAATCTAAAATTCTCATCCCGTTGGTTTTTTGTACCTTATGTAATGTCTCGTTTTGAGTAGGAAAGTTATCATTTTCTTAGCGGACAACTGAAGAGTAGAGTGATGTCTACGAAACAATTGTATTGTCTATCATGAAAATGATCAACCGCTTTTTGAAACAACAAATAAAAATCTAATATGACAATATCATATTAGAATTTGGACTTGAGGTAGAAGAATATTCTAACTAAATATATGAAAATATAGAAAGTCCGAAAAAACAATTTTTGTATTTTTTAATGCAAAAATTAAAATAATTGTTGAAAATAAGCACACCACGGCTAAAATCTCATTCAAATATTTATTTTGTTTTGAGTTTAAAATTAGTTGTTTTTACAAAATGTATTGACGACAGACATACATATAAATAGTACCCAAAGGGTACTTTTATGTAATTGTTGCTTTCAAAAAGGAGTTGATTTATAACTGGTTTTACCAAATCAGACAGTTCATATACGAAAGTACAAAATTCTCATCCCGTTGGTTTTTTGTACCTTATGTAATGTCTCGTTTTGAGTAGGAAAGTTATCATTTTCTTAGCGGACAACTAAAGAGTAGAGTGATGTCTACGAAACAATTGTATTGTCTATCATGAAAATGATCAACCCCTTTTTGAAACAACAAATAAAAATCTAATATGACAATATCATATTAGAATTTGGATTTGAGGTAGAAGAATATTCTAACTAAATATATGAAAATATAGAAAGTCCGAAAAAACAATTTTTGTATTTTTTAATGCAAAAATTAAAATAATTGTTGAAAATTGATAAATTTGTAAAAATCGATTCATTCATGGATATATTTATAATAATGTATAACAAAATAATGCGTATTTCGTATTATATTTATATGAGAGATCCACGGTCTTTTTCGGTCCCATGCACGGCGTTTTTTTCTCCTGGGTCTCTATAGGCTAAACTTTTGGGAAAATAATCTACACGTAATTCTGACTTAGAGCTGTAAACTTTTTTTCAACGTGTGGAACAAAAATATTCAGAAACAGGCTCTTGAATTCAGAAACTCTTGCAGTTTTCATACATTTATATGAAACTGCGACGGTCTTTTTCGGTCCCATGTACGGCGTTTTTTTGTTCGGGGTCCTTATGGGCTAAAATTTTTTCAGAACTAATCCAGACGTAATTCTGACTTAGAACTGTAAACTTTTTTTCAATGTATGGAGCAAAAATATTCCGAAACTGGTTCTTGAATTCAGAAAGTCCTGCAATTTGCATACATTTATATGAAAATGCCACGGTCTTTTTCGGTCCCATGTACGGCGTTTTTTTGTTCGGGGTCGTTATGGGCTACAATTTTGCAGAAATAATTCAGACGTAATTCTGACTTAGAACTGTAAATTTTTATTCAGTGTGTGGAGCAAAAATATTCCGAAACTGGTTCTTGAATTCAGAAAGTCCTGTACTTTTCATGCATTTATATGAAAATGCCACGGTCTTTTTCGGTCCCATGTACGGCGTTTTTTTGTTCGGTGTCGTTATGGGCTAAAATTTTGCAAAAATAATCCAGACGTAATTCTGACTTAGAACTGTAAATTTTTTTTCAATGTGTGGAGCAAAAATATTCCGAAACTGGTTCTTGAATTCAGAAAGTCCTGTACTTTTCATGCATTTATATGAAAATGCCACGGTCTTTTTCGGTCCCATGTACGGCGTTTTTTTGTTTGGGGTCGTTATGGGCTAAAATTTTGCAGAAATAATCTAGACGTAATTCGGACTTAGAACTGTAAACTTTTTTTCAATATGTGGAGCAAAAATATTCCGAAACTGGTTCTTGAATTCAGAAAGTCCTGCACTTTGCATACATTTATATGAAAATGCCACGGTCTTTTTCGGTCCCATGTACGGCGTTTTTTTGTTCGGGGTCGTTATGGGCTAAAATTTTGCAGAAATAATTCAGACGTAATTCTGATTTAGAACTGTAGATTTTTATTCAATGTGTGGAGCAAAAATATTCCGAAACTGGTTCTTGAATTCAGAAAGTCCTGTACTTTTCATGCATTTATATGAAAATGCCACGGTCTTTTTCGGTCCCATGTACGGCGTTTTTTTGTTCGGTGTCGTTATGGGCTAAAATTTTGCAAAAATAATCCAGACGTAATTCTGACTTCGAACTGTAAATTTTTTTTCAATGTGTGGAGCAAAAATATTCCGAAACTGGTTCTTGAATTCAGAAAGTCCTGTGCTTTTCATGCATTTATATGAAAATGCCACGGTCTTTTTCGGTCCCATGTACGGCGTTTTTTTGTTCGGTGTCGTTATGGACTAAAATTTTGCAAAAATAATCCAGACGTAATTCTGACTTAGAACTGTAAATTTTTTTTCAATGTGTGGAGCAAAAATATTCCGAAACTGGTTCTTGAATTCAGAAAGTCCTGCACTTGCATATATTTATATGAAAATGCCACGGTCTTTTTCGGTCCCATGTACGGCGTTTTTTTGTTTGGGGTCGTTATGGGCTAAAATTTTGCAGAAATAATCTAGACGTAATTCGGACTTAGAACTGTAAACTTTTTTTCAATATGTGGAGCAAAAATATTCCGAAACTGGTTCTTGAATTCAGAAAGTCCTGCACTTTGCATACATTTATATGAAAATGCCACGGTCTTTTTCGGTCCCATGTACGGTGTTTTTTTGTTTGGGGTCGTTATGGGCTAAAACTTTGCAGAAATAATCTAGACGTATTTCGGACTTAGAACTGTAAACTTTTTTTCAATATGTGGAGCAAAAATATTCCGAAACTGGTTCTTGAATTCAGAAAGTCCTGCACTTTGCATACATTTATATGAAAATGCCACGGTCTTTTTCAGTCCCATGTACGGCGTTTTTTTGTTCGGGGTCGTTATGAGCTAAAATTTTGCAGAAATAATCCAGACGTAATTCTGACTTAGAACTGTACATTTTTTTTCAATGTGTGGAGCAAAAATATTCCGAAACTGGCTCTTGAATTCTGAAAGTCCTGCACTTTTCATACATTTATATGAAAATGCGACGGTCTTTTTCGGTCCCATGTATGGAGTTTTTTTGTTGTGGGTTAAAATTTTGCAAAAATAATCTAGACGTAATTCTGACTTCGTTGTTCCAAAACTGTTATCCGTTTTCATTTATCTGATTTAGTTTTCAAGATACGGGCGATAAACCAAATAAAAGCCCTTTTCTCTCTAGGAGGCTTAGTTTTCGAGAAAAACGCGATCTTAAAATCCAGCGATGTAAGTCGAAATTTAGTTTCGGTATCGGGGTATTATGGGCGGGTTTTGACTTCTGGTGTAAACATTTTTCCTCTAGCTCTCTTAGTTTTCGAGATATGGACCATCAAAATTTTATTAAAGCGATTTTCGCATTCATTTTTCCACATATAATTCATTATGACTTCCTTGTTCCAAAAGTGCTGTCCGTTTTCATTTATCTCACTTAGTTTTCAAGATACGGGCGATATTCCAAATAAAAGCCCTTTTCTCTCTAGGAGGCTTAGTTTTCGAGAAAAACGCGATCTTAAAATCTAGCAATGTAAGTCGAAATTTAGTTTCGGTATCGAGGTATTATGGGCGGGTTTTGACTTCTGGTGTAAACATTTTTCCTCTAGCTCTCTTAGTTTTCGAGATATGGACCATCAAAATTTTATTAAAGCGATTTTGGCATTTATTTTTCCACATATAATTCATTATGACTTCCTTGTTCCAAAAGTGCTGTCCGTTTTCATTTATCTCACTTAGTTTTCAAGATACGGGCGATATTCCAAATAAAAGCCCTTTTCTCTCTAGGAGGCTTAGTTTTCGAGAAAAACGCGATTTAAAATCTAGCAATGTAAGTCGAAATTTAGATTCGGTATCGGGGTATTATGGGCGGGTTTTGGTTTCTGGTGTAAACATTTTTTCTCTAGCTCTCTTAGTTTTCGAGATATGGACCATCAAAATTTTATTAAAGCGATTTTCGCATTTATTTTTCCACATATAATTCATTATGACTTCCTTGTTCGCTTAATAAAAAATAATCAATAAAATCTTCATTGTCCATATCTCGAAAACTAAAAGAGCTACTGCAAAAATGTTTGCACCAGAGGTCAAAACCCGCCCATAATACCCCGATACCGAAACTAAATTTCGACTTACATCGCTGGATTTTAAGATCGCGTTTTTCTCGAAAACTAAGCCTCCTAGAGAGAAAAGGGCTTTTATTTGGAATATCGCCCGTATCTTGAAAACTAAGTGAGATAAATGAAAACGGACAGCAGTTTTGGAACAAGGAAGTCATAATGAATTATATGTGGAAAAATAAATGCGAAAATCGCTTTAATAAAATTTTGATGGTCCATATCTCGAAAACTAAGAGAGCTAGAGAAAAAATGTTTACACCAGAATTCAAAACCCGCCCATAATACCCCGATACCGAAACTAAATTTCGACTTACATTGCTAGATTTTAAGATCGCGTTTTTCTCGAAAACTAAGCCTCCTAGAGAGAAAAGGGCTTTTATTTGGAATATCGCCCGTATCTTGAAAACTAAGTGAGATAAATGAAAACGGACAGCAGTTTTGGAACAAGGAAGTCATAATGAATTATATGTGGAAAAATAAATGCGAAAATCGCTTTAATAAAATTTTGATGGTCCATATCTCGAAAACTAAGAGAGCTAGAGAAAAAATGTTTACACCAGAATTCAAAACCCGCCCATAATACCCCGATACCGAAACTAAATTTCGACTTACATTGCTAGATTTTAAGATCGCGTTTTTCTCGAAAACTAAGCCTCCTAGAGAGAAAAGGGCTTTTATTTGGAATATCGCCCGTATCTTGAAAACTAAGTGAGATAAATGAAAACGGACAGCAGTTTTGGAACAAGGAAGTCATAATGAATTATATGTGGAAAAATAAATGCGAAAATCGCTTTAATAAAATTTTGATGGTCCATATCTCGAAAACTAAGAGAGCTAGAGAAAAAATTTTTACACCAGAAGTCAAAACCCGCCCATAATACCCCGATACCGAAACTAAATTTCGACTTACATTGCTAGATTTTAAGATCGCGTTTTTCTCGAAAACTAAGCCTCCTAGAGAGAAAAGGGCTTTTATTTGGAATATCGCCCGTATCTTGAAAACTAAGTGAGATAAATGAAAACGGACAGCAGTTTTGGAACAAGGAAGTCATAATGAATTATATGTGGAAAAATAAATGCGAAAATCGCTTTAATAAAATTTTGATGGTCCATATCTCAAAAACTAAGAGAGCTAGAGAAAAAATGTTTACACCAGAAGTCAAAACCCGCCCATAATACCCCGATACCGAAACTAAATTTCGACTTACATTGCTAGATTTTAAGATCGCGTTTTTCTCGAAAACTAAGCCTCCTAGAGAGAAAAGGGCTTTTATTTGGAATATCGCCCGTATCTTGAAAACTAAGTGAGATAAATGAAAACGGACAGCAGTTTTGGAACAAGGAAGTCATAATGAATTATATGTGGAAAAATAAATGCGAAAATCGCTTTAATAAAATTTTGATGGTCCATATCTCGAAAACTAAGAGAGCTAGAGAAAAAATGTTTACACCAGAAGTCAAAACCCGCCCATAATACCCCGATACCGAAACTAAATTTCGACTTACATTGCTAGATTTTAAGATCGCGTTTTTCTCGAAAACTAAGCCTCCTAGAGAGAAAAGGGCTTTTATTTGGAATATCGCCCGTATCTTGAAAACTAAGTGAGATAAATGAAAACGGACAGCAGTTTTGGAACAAGGAAGTCATAATGAATTATATGTGGAAAAAAAATGCGAAAATCGCTTTAATAAAATTTTGATGGTCCATATCTCGAAAACTAAGAGAGCTAGAGAAAAAATGTTTACACCAGAATTCAAAACCCGCCCTTAATACCCCGATACCGAAACTAAATTTCGACTTACATTGCTAGATTTTAAGATCGCGTTTTCTCGAAAACTAAGCCTCCTAGAGAGAAAAGGGCTTTTATTTGGAATAACGCCCGTATCTTGAAAACTAAGTGAGATAAATGAAAACGGACAGCAGTTTTGGAACAAGGAAGTCATAATGAATTATATGTGGAAAAATAAATGCGAAAATCGCTTTAATAAAATTTTGATGGTCCATATCTCAAAAACTAAGAGAGCTAGAGAAAAAATGTTTACACCAGAAGTCAAAACCCGCCCATAATACCCCGATACCGAAACTAAATTTCGACTTACATTGCTAGATTTTAAGATCGCGTTTTTCTCGAAAACTAAGCCTCCTAGAGAGAAAAGGGCTTTTATTGGGAATATCGCCCGTATCTTGAAAACTAAGTGAGATAAATGAAAACGGACAGCAGTTTTGGAACAAGGAAGTCATAATGAATTATATGTGGAAAAATAAATGCGAAAATCGCTTTAATAAAATTTTGATGGTCCATATCTCGAAAACTAAGAGAGCTAGAGGAAAAATGTTTACACCAGAAGTCAAAACCCGCCCATAATACCCCGATACCGAAACTAAATTTCGACTAACATCGCTGGATTTTAAGATCGCGTTTTTCTCGAAAACTAAGCCTCCTAGAGAGAAAAGGGCTTTTATTTGGTTTATCGCCCGTATCTTGAAAACTAAATCAGATAAATGAAAACGGATAACAGTTTTGGAACAACGAAGTCAGAATTACGTCTAGATTATTTTTGCAAAATGTTAACCCACTACAAAAAAACTCCATACATGGGACCGAAAAAGACCGTCGCATTTTCATATAAATGTATGAAAAGTGCAGGACTTTCAGAATTCAAGAGCCAGTTTCGGAATATTTTTGTTCCATACATTGAAAAAAAGTTTACAGTTCTAAGTCAGAATTAAGTCTAGATTATCTTCATTGTCCATATCTCGAAAACTAAAAGAGCTACTGCAAAAATGTTTGCACCAGAGGTCAAAACCCGCCCATAATACCCCGATACCGAAACTAAATTTCGACTTACATTGCTAGATTTTAAGATCGCGTTTTTCTCGAAAACTAAGCCTCCTAGAGAGAAAAGGGCTTTTATTTGGAATATCGCCCGTATCTTGAAAACTAAGTGAGATAAATGAAAACGGACAGCAGTTTTGGAACAAGGAAGTCATAATGAATTATATGTGGAAAAATAAATGCGAAAATCGCTTTAATAAAATTTTGATGGTCCATATCTCGAAAACTAAGAGAGCTAGAGAAAAAATGTTTACACCAGAATTCAAAACCCGCCCATAATACCCCGATACCGAAACTAAATTTCGACTTACATTGCTAGATTTTAAGATCGCGTTTTCTCGAAAACTAAGCCTCCTAGAGAGAAAAGGGCTTTTATTTGGAATAACGCCCGTATCTTGAAAACTAAGTGAGATAAATGAAAACGGACAGCAGTTTTGGAACAAGGAAGTCATAATGAATTATATGTGGAAAAATAAATGCGAAAATCGCTTTAATAAAATTTTGATGGTCCATATCTCAAAAACTAAGAGAGCTAGAGAAAAAATGTTTACACCAGAAGTCAAAACCCACCCATAATACCCCGATACCGAAACTAAATTTCGACTTACATTGCTAGATTTTAAGATCGCGTTTTTCTCGAAAACTAAGCCTCCTAGAGAGAAAAGGGCTTTTATTTGGAATATCGCCCGTATCTTGAAAACTAAGTGAGATAAATGAAAACGGACAGCAGTTTTGGAACAAGGAAGTCATAATGAATTATATGTGGAAAAATAAATGCGAAAATCGCTTTAATAAAATTTTGATGGTCCATATCTCGAAAACTAAGAGAGCTAGAGGAAAAATGTTTACACCAGAAGTCAAAACCCGCCCATAATACCCCGATACCGAAACTAAATTTCGACTAACATCGCTGGATTTTAAGATCGCGTTTTTCTCGAAAACTAAGCCTCCTAGAGAGAAAAGGGCTTTTATTTGGTTTATCGCCCGTATCTTGAAAACTAAATCAGATAAATGAAAACGGATAACAGTTTTGGAACAACGAAGTCAGAATTACGTCTAGATTATTTTTGCAAAATGTTAACCCACTACAAAAAAACTCCATACATGGGACCGAAAAAGACCGTCGCATTTTCATATAAATGTATGAAAAGTGCAGGACTTTCAGAATTCAAGAGCCAGTTTCGGAATATTTTTGTTCCATACATTGAAAAAAAGTTTACAGTTCTAAGTCAGAATTAAGTCTAGATTATCTTCATTGTCCATATCTCGAAAACTAAAAGAGCTACTGCAAAAATGTTTGCACCAGAGGTCAAAACCCGCCCATAATACCCCGATACCGAAACTAAATTTCGACTTACATTGCTAGATTTTAAGATCGCGTTTTTCTCGAAAACTAAGCCTCCTAGAGAGAAAAGGGCTTTTATTTGGAATATCGCCCGTATCTTGAAAACTAAGTGAGATAAATGAAAACGGACAGCAGTTTTGGAACAAGGAAGTCATAATGAATTATATGTGGAAAAATAAATGCGAAAATCGCTTTAATAAAATTTTGATGGTCCATATCTCGAAAACTAAGAGAGCTAGAGAAAAAATGTTTACACCAGAATTCAAAACCCGCCCATAATACCCCGATACCGAAACTAAATTTCGACTTACATTGCTAGATTTTAAGATCGCGTTTTTCTCGAAAACTAAGCCTCCTAGAGAGAAAAGGGCTTTTATTTGGAATATCGCCCGTATCTTGAAAACTAAGTGAGATAAATGAAAACGGACAGCAGTTTTGGAACAAGGAAGTCATAATGAATTATATGTGGAAAAATAAATGCGAAAATCGCTTTAATAAAATTTTGATGGTCCATATCTCGAAAACTAAGAGAGCTAGAGAAAAAATGTTTACACCAGAAGTCAAAACCCGCCCATAATACCCCGATACCGAAACTAAATTTCGACTTACATTGCTAGATTTTAAGATCGCGTTTTTCTCGAAAACTAAGCCTCCTAGAGAGAAAAGGGCTTTTATTTGGAATATCGCCCGTATCTTGAAAACTAAGTGAGATAAATGAAAACGGACAGCAGTTTTGGAACAAGGAAGTCATAATGAATTATATGTGGAAAAATAAATGCGAAAATCGCTTTAATAAAATTTTGATGGTCCATATCTCGAAAACTAAGAGAGCTAGAGAAAAAATGTTTACACCAGAATTCAAAACCCGCCCATAATACCCCGATACCGAAACTAAATTTCGACTTACATTGCTAGATTTTAAGATCGCGTTTTCTCGAAAACTAAGCCTCCTAGAGAGAAAAGGGCTTTTATTTGGAATAACGCCCGTATCTTGAAAACTAAGTGAGATAAATGAAAACGGACAGCAGTTTTGGAACAAGGAAGTCATAATGAATTATATGTGGAAAAATAAATGCGAATATCGCTTTAATAAAATTTTGATGGTCCATATCTCAAAAACTAAGAGAGCTAGAGAAAAAATGTTTACACCAGAAGTCAAAACCCGCCCATAATACCCCGATACCGAAACTAAATTTCGACTTACATTGCTAGATTTTAAGATCGCGTTTTTCTCGAAAACTAAGCCTCCTAGAGAGAAAAGGGCTTTTATTTGGAATATCGCCCGTATCTTGAAAACTAAGTGAGATAAATGAAAACGGACAGCAGTTTTGGAACAAGGAAGTCATAATGAATTATATGTGGAAAAATAAATTCGAAAATCGCTTTAATAAAATTTTGATGGTCCATATCTCGAAAACTAAGAGAGCTAGAGGAAAAATGTTTACACCAGAAGTCAAAACCCGCCCATAATACCCCGATACCGAAACTAAATTTCGACTAACATCGCTGGATTTTAAGATCGCGTTTTTGTCGAAAACTAAGCCTCCTAGAGAGAAAAGGGCTTTTATTTGGTTTATCGCCCGTATCTTGAAAACTAAATCAGATAAATGAAAACGGATAACAGTTTTGGAACAACGAAGTCAGAATTACGTCTAGATTATTTTTGCAAAATGTTAACCCACTACAAAAAAACTCCATACATGGGACCGAAAAAGACCGTCGCATTTTCATATAAATGTATGAAAAGTGCAGGACTTTCAGAATTCAAGAGCCAGTTTCGGAATATTTTTGTTCCATACATTGAAAAAAAGTTTACAGTTCTAAGTCAGAATTAAGTCTAGATTATTTCTGCAAAATTTTAGCCCATAACGACCCCAAACAAAAAAACGCCGTACATGGGACCGAAAAAGACCGTCGCATTTTCATATATGTAAATGTATGTAAAGTGCAGGACTTTCAGAATTAAAGAGTCAGTTTCGGAATATTTTGCTCCACACATTGAAAAAAAATGTACAGTTCTAAGTCAGAATTACGTCTGGATTATTTCTGCAAAATTTTAGCTCATAACGACCCCGAACAAAAAAACGCCGTACATGGGACCGAAAAAGACCGTGGCATTTTCATATAAATGTATGCAAAGTGCAGGACTTTCTGAATTCAAGAACCAGTTTCGGAATATTTTTGCTCCACACATTGAAAAAAAGTTTACAGTTCTAAGTCAGAATTACGTCTAGATTATTTCTGCAAAATTTTAGCCTATAACGACCCCGAACAAAAAAACGCCGTACATGGGATCGAAAAAGACCGTGGCATTTTCATATAAATTTATGCAAAGTGCAGGACTTTCTGAATTCAAGAACCAGTTTCGGAATATTTTTGCTCCATACATTGAAAAAAAGTTTACAGTTCTAACTCAGAATTACGTCTGGATTATTTCTGAAAAATTTTAGCCCATTCCGGACCCCGAACAAAAAAACGCCGTACATGGGACCGAAAAAGACCGTCGCAGTTTCATATAAATGTATGAAAACTGCAAGACTTTCTGAATTCAAGAGCCTGTTTCTGAATATTTTTGTTCCACATATTGAAAAAAAGTTTACAGTTCTAAGTCCGAATTACGTCTAGATTATTTCTGCAAAATTTTAGCCCATAACGACCCCAAACAAAAAAACACCGTACATGGGACCGAAAAAGACCGTGGCATTTTCATATAAATGTATGCAAAGTGCAGGACTTTCTGAATTCAAGAACCAGTTTCGGAATATTTTTGCTCCACATATTGAAAAAAAGTTTACAGTTCTAAGTCCGAATTACGTCTAGATTATTTCTGCAAAATTTTAGCCCATAACGACCCCAAACAAAAAAACGCCGTACATGGGACCGAAAAAGACCGTGGGTCTCTCATATAAATATAATACGAAATACGCATTATTTTGTTATACATTCCCTACGGGGAAAGGGACCGGTCCCAGATGACACGCAGGATAGATCCCAAGGGGGCGGAGACCGGTCGCTGATCGGTCTTTTTGTTTGAAACAGACATATCACTTTAACATGGCGTTGTCATTGGAAATGACCAATTGCCACATTTTAGACACATTGTGGCAGTAAGGTGGTGTGTCTAAAAATAGCTTTTCAAATAAACTAATAAAAAATTAAGAATTAAAAATAATCTACTTGGCGTTGAAGTAGGGCTCGATAACACAACCTTCTGCTTGTAAGGCAAACGCTCTACCGTCTGAGCTAACGTTGCTTATGCGTGATGGCTGGCTGATGGTTAAGTTATATGTTTTTCGTTTCTGTTCAAATAAAAAAGAGAAAGAAAAAACAAACACACACAGCAAATAAAAAAACATGGAAAAGAAAAAAATAGAAAATAAAACAACATTAACACACACACAAATATGGTGGAAGTGTCTTGAATATGCCCCCGATTGACCGGTCATGGGATAGGTCCCTTAATGGCAGTTGACTTGTTTTTTGCGTTGGCCATAATTAAATTAAAAAATCAATTAAAAATTAGAAAACTACCTCAAAACCTCTAATTATATAAATAAAAATTTAAAAAATGCCCCTTAAGTTACAAAGAAAAGTTAAATGAATTACCAATTGTTAAAACTAAAACAGCTTTAACATTAAAAAAAAAGTTGAAAATACAAAACTTAAAATTTCTTAGCAAAACATTATAGAAATTTAAAATAAGAGCTAAAATAAGCAAATCGTGAAAAAATAAAGTTAAAAATAAATAAAAGAGTAAAATAAAAAATATTTTTAAAAATATGCCGCGAATTTTGTTTTTATTTAGGTATCGGTCATGTTTTTTTAAAAGCAACAGTGAAAATAACGGATCAGAAAATACTTAGAAAATTAATTCATTTTCTATTGTTCATATTTGTACTAATTTAGTAATATGCTTTCGGTTGACCGGTCACGGGATAGGTCCTTGGAGGGCAATTGACTCCTCATTCCCCGTAGGGATATTATGCTAAAAAGTACCAAAAACCTGCCTTTTGTAAATAGTATTAAAACCCGGTCTACCCGGTCGACCGGTCGACCAGTCTAGACCATAAAGACCGGGTAGACCGTAAAGACCGGTCGACCGGTTTTAAAACCCGTTCTACCCGGTCTTTCGGTCTACCCGGTCGACCGGTTCTGACCGTAGCCTCTACAATTTACCGTTGAAACAGTGCTGTCAAATTGTGACGTAAATTTATGTAACCTAATTCTATCAATAGGTTTGTTCCACGTACGTTACCGCGGGTACCCGCGGGAACCCAATCTTACCAAAAAGCGTTTCTATTGTTAAAAATTGGGTAAATGAGAGGTTTGATGAGAGAATAATTTGTTTCTCTTTTTACCAGAAGTTACCCGTACTTTTTTTTCGGGTAAAATGGTAAAACTGTCAAATCACTAGTTGTTTATAAATCAGCTGTTCTAAATTTGTAAAAATAATTAAAATATTAACAAAACTTGTAAACAATAATTAATATCGTTAACAAATACCACGTTCTAACATTTTTTCTTTATTCCCTTCGATATTTTATTCTTAAAAATAGCTTTTGTTTATATGAATAACTTTGACGTTAATGTTTGGGCTTGAAATGTGGTTTTGTCCGTTCCAGGTATTGTGAGCAATTTACCATTTTTTGAGATAATTATTTGTTTACTCTCATTTTACCAGACTTTACCCAGAATTACGTGGAACAAACCTATTATGTGTCTTACAACTGTTAATTTTTAAAACAATAAATAAAATATTGAAAAGTGAATTGGTGCGGCTGGCTAAACTAATTCCAAACTAAATTCAGGTTTAAGAGTTTCTTTGAATGTAGAAAATTTTTTAAAACAATTTTTAAAGAAATTTTAAACCCTTTTCTCTATTTGTATTTAGTTTAGAAAAAATTTAGCCACCTCGCACAGGGCCTACGTAATGAAAAGAAATTGCAAATTATTCATAATTAGGGGTGAGTTAAAAAATATATAATATAGTATAAAATAAAAAATTTAAAATTCAAAATATAAATCATAAAATCAATCGAATATTTCAAAACGGCAAATTAGCATCTTCATGCTCTGTTCTGTTTAACAAAAACAATATAAAATACATACACACACACACACACAGTACTGGAAAAACCAAACAAATAATTCATTTTTAAACAACCAAAAATATTTTTATGACTACTCTGCTGAGTAGTAATTTGGGAGTCATGTATGTTTGGCTGCTACTGCTCTTGCTTAATTTGTAAGTAGACGATTGGTGCTGCGGTAGTTTTCAATTTCAAAACAAAGTGTGTGCTACTGCTTAGCTAATAAAATTTTTGTGTAGTGGTAGTAGTAGCCCTACGGGGAATGAGGAGTCAATTGCCCTCCAAGGACCTATCCCGTGACCGGTCAACCGAAGGCATATTACTAAATTAGTACAAATATGAACAAAAGAAAATTAATTAATTTTTTAAGTATTTTCTGATCCGTTATTTTCAATGTTGCTTTTAAAAAAACTTGACCGATACCGAAATAAAAAACAAAATTCGCGGCATATTTTTAAAAATATTTTTTATTTATTTTACTCTTTTATTTATTATTAACTTTATTTTTTCACGATTTGCTTATTTTAGCTCTTATTTTAAATTTCTATAATGTTTTGCTAAGAAATTTTAAGTTTTGTATTTTCAACGTTTTTTTAATGTTAAAGCTGTTTTAGTTTTAACAATTGGTATTTCATTTGACTTTTTTTTTTAACGTAAGAGGAATTTTTTAAATTTTTATTTATATTATCAGAGTTTTTGAGGTAAATTTCTAATTTTTAATTGATTTTTTAATTTAATTATGGCCAACGCAAAAAACAAGTCAACTGCCATTAAGGGACCTCTCCCGTGACTGGTCAATCGGGGGAACAGTGAAGGCATTTCCACTATATGTGTGTGTGCGCTAATGTTGTTTTCTTTTCTATTTTTTTATTTTCCATGTTTTTTTTATTTGCTGTGTGTGTTTGTTTTTTTCTTTCTCTTTTTTATTTGAACAGAAACGAAAAATATATAACTTAACCACCAGCCAGCCATCACGCATAAGCAACATTAGCTCAGACGGTAGAGCGTTTGCCTCACAAGCAGAAGGTTGTGTTATCGAGCCCTACTTCGACGCCAAGTAGATTATTTTTAATTCTTAATTTTTTATTAGTTTATTTGAAAAGCTATTTTTAGACACACCACCTTACTGTCACAAGGTGTCTAAATTGTGGCAATTGGTCATTTCCAATGACAACGCCATGTTAAAGTGATATGTCTCTTTCAAACAAAAGACCGATCAACGACCGGTCTCCGCCCCCTTGGGACCTATCCTGCGTGTCATCTGGGACCGGTCCCTTTCCCCGTAGGGAGCTGAGTAGTAATTTGGGAGTCTTGTCTATTTGGCTGCTACTGCTACTTGTTGAATTTAGTAGCAGACAATTTTTTTCAATTTCAAAACAAAGCTATGTGCTACTGCTGAGCTACAGAAAAGTTTGCATAGTGGTAGTAGTAGCGATGTGATGACTTTTAGTTTTGTTTTTTTTTTTACTACAATAATCGTCATTTTTAGTTACTACTGCTACTTTAGTCGTAGTTTTTTCAACCCTGGTAAAAACATAACAACAGTGGAATAGGGAGTAGTGAAAATTTGTGGTTTTCACTGATGAATTTAACATTGGCTTGTCATAGGAGGGAAGTTGTTCTTTTTTGAAATAAATTATGTATATTTGAACCAGTGTTTTTTTTTTATAAAAATAATACACTCATAGAAACTGATAGAGCTGTAAAAATAGGAGAAGAAGCTACTAAAAATTATGTAATTAAAAATGACCTTGCAAAAAAACTGCTGATATTAGCAGATTGTTTTTTGCTAAATACTAGTAAGATAAGAAGGAAACATAAAACTGTTAAATTTACAAAATTTTGGTTACATTTAAGTTAACTTTTAATACGAATTACCTTGATAAAATCCGTAAAAAATATTGCTGCATATTAGTAGATAAAAAAAATAGTTTTTTCTGCAATGTAATTATCTTATTTTTACTAGTTCTAACTAAAATGTTTACAGGATTTTTCTTTTTCTGTTATATTTAGTTTCTAAATACATTTAGTAAAAATTTTATCAAAATGGATTTTTTAAATTACAATTTTTCAAATACAAACAAAATTGTAATATTTACCTTTTTCGTATTTTAACAAAAAATATTTGAAGAATTACATATTTATTTAGAACTTTTATATTTCCATAAAATTTTATTAAAAATTAATAGAAAATTAAAAAAAAAATTTTATTAAAAATTAATAGAAAATTAAAAAAAAAATTTTAAATCGTTTCAAAAATTAATTTTCGAGTGTACAAAAATAGAAAAAAATAAAAATTTTACAGTGAAAACTACAAAAAATTATTAATTGTGTAAAAAAAGTTACAAAAAATTTTTGCAACCTGGTGGGATTCGAACCCGCAACCCTCTGATTTCTGTGCCAGCACGTTCCTATGCAACCCCCATACAAAATATTAACTTCCCAGCAAAACCACACATTACCAAATAATGTGTAAAGTAATATGTTGCCATAGCGGCCGATGTATTACTTTATACCTTACTTCACTGATGAATTTTACAGGCGATGAGCCCCGAAGTAATGTATGAGGAGGAAGTGATAAAGTAATTGGTTACTTATGTGGTTACGAGGATGCGAAAAGTAATGGGTCTAATAATAGATTTTCGTAAAAAAAAATTTGATTTAAAAAAAATTAATTACAAATATTTTTTTTAATAAATATATAAACGTGGTCACGCTGGGATTCGAACCTGGGATCCCTGCATGTTAGCCGAGAACTCTACCACCTGAGCTATCGACACATATAACATTTGATTGCTTAAAAAGTAAATGAATTGTTGTGCTTCGTATTTTGATTTGTAATGTCGAAAAATATACACCTTACTCCCATGCTTACAAAAAAACACAATGTAATGTGTCTAAAAATAGATTTTCAAAAATATTCTAAGCATTACTTTCCATTTATAAATCATGCATTACGTAATCAGTGATTGGTAAGTCATTACTTTTTGGTCCGAAATAATGCAGAAGGTAACGAGGTATCATTACAAGGTAATGCGTGAGTATATCGCACCCATTACCAAAGTTTTGCTGGGTTCTTATCATCCATGAAAAAGAACTTCTGACTAGCATATATTTATTGCAGCTTAGATGTTGTTTAAAACCCATTCCTAAGGGAGTAATTCTTTGTAATGTAATGAAGGAAGTGATTCATTTAGAAGTCATTCCATTTATTTTTGCTGGGGTAGTCCCTAGATTTTGAATTTTAAAAATTGAAAAAAAAACATAGCTGAAATTGAAAAGTTTCAAATATCAGAAAAAATCGCCAAAACAAAAAAAAATGCAAAAATTTTAAAAAATGGCCAAAATTAAAAAAAAAATCATCAAAAGTGAAAAAAAACTTTAAAATTAAAAAAAAACGTCAAAAGTGAAAAAATCACCAAAATAAAAAAAAAATCTAAAATTTTAAAAAATCGTCAAAAATTAAAAAAAAATCGGCGAAATTGGAAAAAATTGAAAAAAATGGCAAAAATTAAAAAAATCGTAGAAATTGGAAAACAAATCGCCAAATTTAAAAAATCATGTAGATTTTATAAAAAAATTTAAAAAATCGACAAAATGTTAAAAAATCTTCAAAATTCATATATTTAGCTAGAATATATTTAATCTTCAAAATTTCTCAACATCGTCAAAAATTAAAAAAAATCGGCAAATTAAAAAAAATCGTTAAAATTTAGAAAAAATCGCCAAAATTTTAAAAATTGCCTAAACTGAAAAATTTTGAAAAAATCGTCATAACTTGAAAAAATGGTCAATATTTGAAAAATTTTAAAAAAAATCGTCAAAAATTAGGCAAAATCGCCAAAATTGCAAAATGTTGTAAATATTTTGAAGAACTCGTCTTGAAAAAATATATGAAAAAATTACCAAAATCGTTAAAATTTCAAAAAGTCGTTAAAAATTGGAAAAAATCGAAAAATTTTGAAAAATTGGCAAAATTGAAAAATATTGAAAAAATCGTCATAACTTGAAAAAATCGTCAATATTTGCAAAAATTGCCCAAATAGTCAAAATTAAAAAAACAACCTTCAAAAATAGACAAAATTGAGAAATATCGTAAAAATTTTTAAAATTGTCAATATTTTAAAAAATTACCAAAATTTCAAAAAGTCGTCAAAAATTTGGAAAAAATTTTAAAAATTGCCAAAATTAAAAAATTTTGTTAAAATTTTGAAAAAATCGTCATAACTTGAAAAAACCGTCAATATTTGAAAAAATTGCCCAAGTATTCAAAATTTAAAAAAATTGTCAAAAATTAGACAATTTTTCCAAAATTGTAAAATATCGTAAAATTTTTGAAAAAATCGTCTTGAAAAAATTGTCAATATGTGAAAAATTACCAAAATCGTCAAAATTTCAAAAAGTTGTCAAAAATTGGAAAAAATCGGGAAATTTTGAAAAATTGGAAAAAATCGGGAAATTTTAAAAAATTAAAAATTTTTAAAAAACTACCAAAATTTCAAAAAGTTGTCAAAAATTGAAAAAATTGCAAAAATTTGCTCTTTCAGTTTTCGAGATATGGGCGATACACCAAATAATATCCCTTTTCTCTCTACTAGGCTTAGTTTTCGAGAAAAACGCGATCTTGAAATCTAGCAATGCAAGTCACAATTTAGTTTCGGTATCAATTTTGGAAGGAAGCCATAATGAATCATCTGTGAAAAAATAAAGGCGAAAATCGCTTAAATAAAACTTAAGTCGTCCATATCTCGAAAACTAGAAGGGCTAGGGGAGAAATGTTTGCACCAGAGGACAAAACCCACCCCCAATGCCCAGATACCGAAACTAAATTTTGACTTGCATTGCTAGATTTTAAGATCGCGTTTTTCTCGAAAACTAAGCCTCGTAGAGAGAAAAGGGATTTTATATGGTATATCGCGCATATTTCGAAAACTGAATGAGTTAAATGAAAAACGACAACGGTTTTGGAAGGGGGAAGTCGTAGTGAGTCGTCTGTGGAGAAATAAGTGCGAAAATCGCTTAAATAAATAAATCCTTATCTCCCAAACTAGAAGAGCTATAGGAAAAATATTTGCACCTAACGTCAAAACCCACTACCAGTACCCCGATACCGAAACTAAATTTTGACTTGCCTTGCTAGATTTTAAAATCGCGTTTTTCTCGAAAACTAAGCCTCGTGGAGAGAAAAGAGCTTTCATTTGGAATACGCCCATATCTCGAAAACTGAATGAGTTAAATGAAAACGGACAACGGTTTTGAAACAAGGTGGTCATTGTGAGTCATCTGTGGAAAATAGTGCGAAAATCGCTTTAATAAAATTTTAATCGTCCATATCTCCCAAACTAGCTAGAGGAAAAATGACTGCACCAAAGGTAAAAACACACTACCAATACCCCGATACCGAAACTAAATTTTGACTTGCATTGCTAGATTTTAAAATCGCGTTTTTCTCGAAAACTAAGCCTCGTAGAGAGAAAAGGGGTTTTATTTGGTATATCGCCCATATCTCGAAAACTGAATGAGTTAAATGAAAACGGACAACGGTTTAGGAACAAGGAGGTCATTGTAAGTCACCTGTGGAAAAATTAGTGCGAAAATCGCTAAAATAAAATTTTAATCATCCATATCTCCCAAACTAGAAGAGCTAGAGGAAAAATGACTGCACCAAAGGTCAAAACCCACTACCAATACCCTGATACCGAAACTAAATTTTGACTTGCCTTGCTAGATTTTAAAATCGCGTTTTTCTCCAAAACTAAGCCTCGTAGAGAGAAAAGGGCTTTTAATTGTAATATCGCTAGTATCTTTAAACTAAATGAGTTAAATGAAAACGGACAACGGTTTTGGAGCGAGGAAAAAATGTTGGCGAATTTTTCTAATTTTTGTCGATTTTTAAGAGTTTTTAAATTTTGGCAATTTCTCCGATTATTTCCAATTTTTGAAATTTTAACGATTTTGGTAATTTTTTCAAATATTGACAATTTTTTCCAAATTTTTACGATATTTTGCAATTTTGGCGAATTTTTCTAATTTTTTTTAAATTTTGACTATTTGGGCAATTTTTTCAAATATTGCCGATTTTTTTAAGTATGTATGACGATTTTTTTAAAACTTTCATAAAATTTTTCAATTTTGGCAATTTTTCAAATTTTTGACGACTTTTGAAATTTTGACGATTTTGGTAATTTTTTCAAATATTGACAATTTTCAAGATGATTTTTTCAAAATTTTTACGATATTTTGCAATTTTTTCGATTTTGTCTAGTGACGATTTTTTGTTTTAATTTTGACCATTTGGGCAATTTTTTCAAATATTGACGATTTTTTCAAGTTAGGACGATTTTTAAAAATTTTTACAAAATTTTTCAATTTTGGAAATTTTTCAATTTTTGAAATTTTTCAAATTTTGGCGATTTTTTCTAATTTTGAACGATATTTTTTAATATGGCGCTTTTTTATAATTTAGACGATGTTGATAAATTTTGAAGATTTTTTAAAATTTTGTCGATTTTTTAAATTTTTTTATAAAATCTGCATGATTTTTTAAATTTGGCGATTAGTTTTCCCAGTTTTGCGTTTTTATTTAAATTTTTGCCATTTTTTTAAATTTTTTCCAATTTTGGCTATTTATACCCTACACCACTATGTGGTCATTATACCCTACACCACTATGTGGTCAGGGTATTATAAGTTTGTGCTGATGTTTGTAACACCAAAAAATATTGGTCGTAGACCCACCTTATAGTATACCGATCGGCTCAGAATTTTTTTTTATTTCGATTTAACGATGTCCGTCTGTCCGTCCGTCTGTCTCTCTGTCCATGCAATCTTGTGCGCACTCTACAGGTCGCAAATATTAAGATATTTGTTGACCTATGTTGGCCCAAGGACGAACAAGTTTGATTTTGGTGAACATCGGTCTATGTTTAGACCTAGTGCCCATATAAGGGTCCTACCAAAATTATATTGTTTATACGCTGCAGGTCGTAAATATTAAGATATTTTGACGAAATTTGGTACACAGACCTATGTTAGCCCAATAACGTAGCCTATTGATTTTGGTGAATATCGGTCCATGTTTAGACCTAGTGCCCATATAAGGGTCCTACCAAAATTATACTGTTTATACGCTGCAGGTCGTAAATATTAAGATATTTTGATGAAATTTGGTACACAGACCTATATTGGCCCAATAACGCAGCCTATTGATTTTGGTGAACATCGGCCCATGTTTAGACCTAGTGCCCATATAAGGGTCCTACCAAAATTATACTGTTTATACGCTGCAGGTCGCAAATATTAAGATATTTTGATGAAATTTGGTACACAGACCTATATTGGCCCAATAACGCAGCCTATTGATTTTGGTGAACATCGGTCCATGTTTAGACCTAGTGCCCATATAAGGGTCCCACCAAAATTATATTGTTTATACGCTGCAGGTCGCAAATATTAAGATATTTTGATGAAATTTGGTACATAGACCTATGTTGGCCCAAGGACGAAGCCTATTGATTTTGGTGAACATCGGTCCATGTTTAGAACTAGTGCCCATATAAGGGTCCCCCCAAAATTGGCTTGGTTACAAACTGCAGGTCGCAAATATTAAGATATTTTAATGAAATTTGGTGCGCTGACTCACATTATAGAAAATTTTGACACACGCCCCATTTTAACCCATTCGAATTTCGGATCCAAACAATACACCAGACTGGTGTAGGGTATTGTATAGTCGGCATGCCCGACTTTAACCTTTTTACTCGTTTTATTTTAATTTTTGACGATTTTGTAAAATTTTAGAATTTTTTTTATTTTGGTGTTTTTTTCACTTTTGGCAATTTTTGGTGTTTTTTTTTCTAATTTTGACGATTTTTTTAAAATTTAAAATTTTTTTTGTTTTGGCGATTTTTTCTGATATTTGAAACTTGTTTTCAATTTCAGCGATTTTTTACATCCATGTAAACCGTTAACGTGACTGTATTCCCTATGTATTTGTTATTGTAAAGTCACAATAAATTATATTTATTAAAATTTTCGCCTGAAAACTTTAAAAAAATTAAGAATTGGTATCGACACAATCATAAAATTGACAAATAAAATCTGAATTTTTTGAATTTTATTGTTGCTTTGTATGAAAAGTTGTGACTCTCAGCCTTTAAAATAGTCTTATGACAGCCACAACGAGTCAAAAGTAGGAATAGGCACCTAAAGTGCACAAATATACACATAATTATTGTGAAACTTGACGAGTGCAGTAGTATTGAAAACTACTATAGTACTTAGTAAGTACCATAGTACTTACTTAACAAGTACCAAAGGTACTTAGCAAGTACCATAGAACTTAGCAAGTACATATAGTACTTAGCAAGTACCAAAGAACTTAGCAAGTACCAAAAGTACTTAGCAAGTACCATATAACTTAGCAAGTACCCGTAGTACTTAGCAAGTTCCACAGTACTTGTTAAGTACATTGGTACTTAGAAAGTACCAAGTAATTAACCAAGTAATTGTACATTCAAAGTACTTGTACTTATTTTTTTTAAGTACAAGTAACAAGTACTTGTACTTTACTAGTACTTAACTACTGAGGTACTGAATACTTCCCGACTATGCTTAAAACTTTTTCATACAAAAAAACTTTTAAAAATTACTCTCTACCGTCTGATAAAATTTTCATAATTTTCAAAATTCAATAATGCTGATAGCTTATCCTATCAAAATCTCCATGTTTTTATAGAAAACTCTGAAAAGTGCATCTATTTTTGTGAAGAAAACCACGTACAAGGAATGTGTTCCAAGCTATACTCTCAGATTAGTATGAAATTTGGATATTTGATAAAGAAAAAAAATCTAAGATCAACCTGTCTCATTTTTTTCGTCCACCTCGGACGAATCCATTCTAACCCCATATTTTGGCCACTTAAATTACCGAGGTGGTCAAAAACAGCGGGATGTTCATCTCCGAATTTTTGTTTCTACAACATATTGAAATTCATTCAAATATTAGTGTTTAGTTTGAAGTAACTTCCTTGTTAGATATTAACTAATTATTTCTTTAAAAAACTATTAAATCTAAAGCGGGGAATACACTAATAATGTATTTAGACTAGGCAGAAACTAGTAGTTTTTGGTCATTTGTAGTTTTTGAGCCGAAAACTACAAAATTAATTTAGTTTTTCCATATAATTTTCATACAAACTGAAAACCAGATTCTACCTGGTTTTTGCCAAAAACCAAGTAAAAATATCTGAAATGTTTATTTTTGATACACCCGGTATCATTTATAGTTAACTTTCGATGCACCCTGTTACAACGAATATAGAAGTAAAGCAAGTGTCAAAAAAATATTTTTTAGTTTTTTAAGAATGTTTCTATTTTAGTTTGAAATTGTGAGTTGTTATTAATTTTTAAATGAATTAATAATTTTTTTGCATTAATTTAACAATAAAAAAAGAAAGAAAAATGTGTAATAAAAAAGTGAAGTGACAAAGGAAAACTAAATTACCAGTGTAAATGACTTGGTTTTTGTAATGTAGTTTTGTACAAAAACCAGCTGGTTTTTGCTTAGTCTAAATTAAGTATAAGGAACATTCGTGAAAAAATTCCCATTTTTTGTGAATGTGTGTGTGTGCGTGTTGACATCGTGCAATTCGTGTTTACATAATTTTTTGATATTTTTTGTTCCCTACTCAATGTTCCTTAATGTGTGGGCATCATAAGATATTTATCTCACCAAAAAAGATTCTACGATATTTTCCTATCAAAAATACTTTTCCATTTTCGTATCAAATGTCTTCAGATTAGGGTATTGGGTTCGGGAATCCCGGGAAAAGTTTACCGGGAATTCCCGGGAAAATAATATATTTTTCCCGGGAAAACGGGAAATTTTAAAAATATTAAGTTTTTTAAATTGTTTTTGTTTCGAATAGGATTTTTTAATTTTAGTCATAAAAAACATTTTAAATACCAAAACAAAAATGTCATTGTTATAATCTTTTTAAATGGATTACATTTATTTGACACACAAACAAAATTTCTGCCAAGTAATTAGGAGCATTTAACTAATAAAGATTTTTCGCATATTTAAGTAGTAAAACCTAAAAACTTGGTAAAATGTTTAAAAGAAATATGAAAAAAGCTTTGTTTCTTACAAATAATCGCCCTTACTATCTAAATTTTTCAAATGTATAATTTAGGTAAAGTCGACTTTAGTTAAAATATTGGGTGGCAGTAGTATACTTTTACTTATTTTACTTTTGGAGCATTCTGATTGGTTAATTTATTTTCAACCAATCAAAATATTTGAAAATATAAATATTTTTGTAAAATTTTCATACACAAAATGAACAAAACCGTTTGATTAAAAGTAAAGTCGACTTTAAATTTAAAATACTCCTTTATATTAAGGGTAAATATTTTTATAAGTAACGTTTTCATTAATAAATGTGAAAAGAAAAGACTAATGGTTAACGGTGGTATCTAAATTTGGTTATCCGACATCTAAATTTGGTTCACAAAAAAAAATTGATGGTCATGCAACTTCTCTTGAAGAAAACAACAACAAGAATAACGTTTCAGCTAAAATTAGCAAAGTACCCGAAGAAAAAAGTGTAAGCTGAATAGGCATTAAAAGTTTTATGGTAGGGCAAACATTTCCTGAAATGGTATCCAAATTAGCCGCAGTCACTCCGCACCATAACTAGATCTTCGTTTATTCGAGAAAGTTTTTATAATAAAAACCTGGCATTGCAAAAAAATTTATGAACCTTATATTAAATTACTACAATCATGTAAAAGTTATCATGATAAAAGAAATATCGAGCAATATTTCTAACAATAGGAGATTTACTATAATCTTAGATGAATGGACAAGAATATCTCAAAAGAGATATTTGAACATATGTATAACCGCAAATAATTCATTTTATAACCTGGGGTTGGTTTATATATCAGGAAGATGTAATGCTGATGAAATAAGAAGAATTGTAGAAATAAGACTAGAAGAGTTTTATTTGTCTTTGGAAAATAACATTGTGGCCTCCATATCTAATGGGCCTAGTGTGATGAAACGGTTTGTTTCCGACAGTCCAGTAGTAGGTGCTTTCTGCTGGAATCATGCAATTCATTTGACAGTGCTGCGAGTAATTTATGTGAAATCAAATGTTCAAAATTCTGATTATTTTTACTTTGAATTCTCACTACACAGACTGCATTTGTACTGAAATAGTGTTTTTTTTTTAACAAAAATTACTTATATAGGTGGTTTTCATTAACAATTTTGTTTAAAAATATTTCCCGGGAATCAAATTTTTTCATTCCCGTTTCCCGGGAAATAAAAAAGTCCGGGAAATCCCAAACCCTACTTCAGATCCCAGTGTAGAAAACCATTACCAGATATGTGGTTACGTAACTACATACTTGGTAATGGTAACTAGTTACTTTTGTTATTACATTTCTTATTACCTTTATATGGCGATGTCGCGAAAAATAATGAGTTGTCGTTACACACCAGCATACGAAAAATCAAAAAATATATCGTTACCTATGTGCTTACCAGTACTGACAAAAATAATGAGTCTAAATATAGATTTTCTAAAAAATAAATTATATAAAAAAAATATTTTTTATTGTATTTTTTTTTTTTAAATAAAATTTGCTGGTGCGGGAATCGAACCTGGGTCTACAGATTGCCAGTCAACAGCTCTACCATCTGAGCTATATCGACATGTAATATTTAATAGATAAAAACACAATTGACCTGCTGCACACAAGTAAGGTTACTCGCCAACATACAAAAAATCAAAAAATATGTGGTTACATATATCCTTACCAGTGTTTAAAAAATATTGAGTCTAAAAATAGATTTCAAAAAAATCTAAAAAATTATTTTCTATTTGAAATAATGATAAAAATAAGTCATTATCAGTAACTCATTATTATATGTTTTAAAATAATACAGACGGTAAGTGGATGTCATTACTGGTAGTCCAAAAAATAATGATATGTCATTACCGTTTCTACACTGGGATGCTTATTTAATAACTCTGTGATTCTAATAATTTTTCTTAAAGAAAAACTTTCATAATCACATCTAAGATCGATTTGTTTCTAAAATATTTCTTAAATAAGAATTTTTCAACCACCAATTCTTAGAAAAATCGATCTTAGATCTGACTATAAAACTGACCATTATCCTCCCAGGAAACCAGTAAACATTTTCCCAACCAAAAACACAGGATTAATTGATATTAAAAAAAACAAAAAGTAATATTTTGATATTTTTCCCCATCAAAATCATAGGTGCAAAAATTGTAGGTAGATTTTTTTTTTAAATTCTTGGGTGAGCATAAAGCAGTCTAGGGTGGGCTTTGCTGCTTTGGATGCTCACAGTGCACCAAAAACACATTTTGAGGCCAAAGATAAATCATTCTATAAAAAAAGTATCGAAAAGTTAGAAAGGCTTTGGAGTTATTGTATCGCTCTGGAAGGAGACTATGTTGATGAATAAAATCGAATTTAGGCAAAAAAAAGTGTTGTTTTATTTGGTTATACCAGGCACTATCCACTATAACAAAAAACATATAAAATGTGGTGTTTTTAATTAATTATTTTTATTGTTTTTAAACAATTTTAAATAAATTGTAAAGTGCACTTGTGTGTTTGATATGTTCTTTGCATTAGTTTTGTATAATTAGCACAAAATTTTGTGTATTAATATTAAATATATAAAAATATAAAATAATTGTTAAAATTTAATTTCCATTTCAACAACATTTTTTGTTGGATGAATTAAATATTTTGTTGATATGACAAGTTTTCTAGTTTTTTTCAATCAAACTTGTTTGTTTAAAATCAACAAACGTATTTGTTGAAACTCGGTAATAATTATAATGAATCGTCAATTCGAGTCAGTGAACTAGTTGGTTGAAATCGTTTTTTTGTTTGTTTTGTGATTAAAAATACAAAAATTGATTTTGGTAAGATTTTTGTTCTCTTTATGAACTGGGGGTGTAATGACAAATCTATTTTTAAGGGACACTCTAATATACATATTGACCAAAGTATGGTGTAGATTGTAAGCAAAACAATGACAAATATATTTAATAAACCCCCTGATATTTAATATAAATTCAAGTATGGTTTCGCTTTTGGATTTATGTTTCATGATTTATTTTTTCCTTTATGTTTTTAGTATACGGGCTGCATTGAAGTAAATACTTCAATGAAATCATTGGATTTTCATACAAGAACACAAGTTGCTAGGTAAATTTTATCTAAAAACATTATTTCAGATAAATTCTTTCACACAAATTCTATTCTTAACAGGGAATGTATAAATCGTGTTTGCGAAGCAGCTGGTTTGAAATCAGCCGGTAAACGTCGTATTGATAAGAAAATATCACAGTATATTGCTGATCGACCTTGTATGGCAAATGCTGGAACTAATGTTATAATTAATGTATCCAGTCGGTCGTTAAATTTAATAAATATAGAAACTGGCGAAATGATAGCGTCACATCAAATGCCAAGAATATCATTTGCTTCGGGTGGTGATACGGTAAGTTGAAAAAAGAAAGAAGTTGAAATCAATTTTTATTTGAATTTTTATAGAAAAACTGCAAAGGATGTATTACACTTGTTTATAAATTAATTAACATTTTCAGCACACTATGTACGACTGTTTTTATACCCTACACCACTACGTGGTCAGGGTATTATAAGTTTGTGCTGATGTTTGTAACACCAAAAAATACTGGTTATAGACCCACCTTATTAAGATATTTTAATGAAATTTGGTACACCGACTTATGTCGGCCCAAGGACGACGCCTCTTGGTTGAAATCGGTCCATGTTTAGACCTAGTGCCCATATAAGGGTACCCCCCAAAATTTTCTTTTTTACACGCTGCAGATCGCAAATACGAAGATATTTCAATGAAATTTGGTACACAGACCTATGTTGGACCATGGACGAAGCCTATTTGGTTAAAATCGGTCCATGTTTAGACCTAGTGCCCAAATAAGGGTCCCCCCAAAATTGGCTTGGTTACACGCTGCATGTCGCAAATACGAAGATATTTCAATGAAATTTGGTTCGTTGACTCACATGGTCCCAAGAAAAAAGCCTATTGATTCTAAATAAGATCGGTCCATATTTGGACCTATCGCCCATATGGGCTTTATTTTCGATTTTCTCTTTTATGATTTAATGGAAAATTTTGACACAAGTCTGTTTTAACCCATTCAAATTTCGGATCCAAACATTAGTTGGCTTTAAATCAGACTGGTGTAGGGTATTATATAGTCGGCATGCCCGACTTTAACTTTTTTAATCGTTTTTTTTTTCTTATATGGGCAATTTCAGAAAAACGTTAACTTTTATCACAGATGTTTCAAAATCATTACCATTACGTAAGTTAAATTTTCATTACCGTTACTCTATGTAATGGTGATGAAAGTTTTATCTTCAACAATTATGTAAAGGTTTGATTTTCAATTCCATTGCTTTTTTGTAATGTAATAAAAAAAGAAAAAATTCATTGTAATGAAATGAAAAAATATCATTAATTTCCCAGTCTGCAAAGTTTCGAGGCAGCTCATTTATTCGAACTGTTTTCGATGATTCTTCTCAAAATAGAATCACTTTCGATATGAAGTAAATCCACCATTTTTTAAATTCTCGTATACATACCCTGTAGGAAATGTCACTAGTGAATCAGTACTGATTCACTATTGACACTGTCACCAGTACTAGTGATTTATTATACCCCGACAATGCTTTTTTATTATAGACATTTAACATGTGCGTGTCATTGGAAATCTACTACTGACACTGTCACTATTGAGTAGGTGGTTCTTTTGGGACCATATGTAGACATTGTCACCAGAGATTCACTAGTGCATTTTAGTAATTCTAGTCTACACTTTTGGTACTTTTATGGTGTAAATGTCAGTAGTGAATCTGTACTGACCGTCTGTTGACACAGTCACCACCCTGTAGGAAATGTCACTAGTGAATCAGTACTGATTCACTATTGACACTGTCACCAGTACTAGTGATTTATTATACCCCGACAATGCTTTTTTACTATAGACATTTAACATGTGCGCGTCATTGGAAATCTACTACTGACACTGTCACTATTGAGTAGGTGGTTCTTTTGGGACCATATGTAGACATTATCACCAGAGATTCACTAGTGCATTTTAGTAATTCTAGTCTACACTTTTGATACTTTTCTGAAATAGACGTCGTTAATGAAACTTTTGTTAACATTTCATGTTTTATTAAAAAAATTAAGGATGCATAACATCCGTTTTAAATATTAAATATTTAAAGTAAATAGGTACATTTCAGCCTTTTAAATAGTATTTAAAAAAAAATTAAATTAAATTGCATTATAAAAATTAAGGAATTCATAACAGGCGTTTTAAATATTAAATGTAAATAAGGTACATTTCAGCCTTTTAAGTTTAGCCGAGTTTAGCCGCCGACATTCTTTTAATATTGCCACCGTCGAACTCGTCAGCTCTTAATTTTTAATAAACAAAAGAAATACAAAATATGAAAAATGGGATGTTGTATGTACTTTTTAAATTTATAAAGATTAATGTACTGCATACTTATTATAGCACAATTGAAAAAATACTAGATTAATAAAAACAATTATGCCGCCGATGAATAATAGCGCTTTGGCGGCGACTTAGAACTTAGAAAAAAAAATGTAGACGCTTTGTTGACAATGTCACCGAGAAGTCACCAAAATAGTCGACAAAACTGGTGACTTGGAGACACTTGCCCCCAGATTTCCTTCAGGGTATTTTCTTCGAAAATTTGATTGATTTCGATACTTTGTCAAGTCTAAATTTTTAAATTTCTCACTGTGTAGGAGGGTATATATCAGTTTGTCATTCCGTTTGTAACTCATCGAAAAAAAAATCTGGGACATATAAAAAATATATATTCTTGATCGTTGTCAATAGCGAAACCGATATAGTCGTGTCCGTCTGTCTGTCTGTTGAAATCACGTTCATGCTCAAAATAGTTGTGCTAGAATGTTGATTTTTAGTCAAAATGTTTGTCCAATATCTTCAGCAGTTTGGTATTGGAAATGGGCATATTTGGTCCAGACCAGAGATACAAGCCGGTCCATTCTGTCGGCTGGAGGCGGCTAATGGCTTAAATTGTCGGCGGCGATTGCTTTATAAAAATTGAGTCTAAAGGTGCGTTTACAATGATGGAGTACTCCAATCTGCAGCAAATTTAGTTCTTTTCTCTTTCTTACTAATATATTTTTGTATTTTGCTATCTTTTTTTATTCCACTCCAGAGTCAAAGTTGTTTGACTCTGGAGTACGGATTCGTTGCACTCTAGAGTTAACATTGATCTGTTAGCTATGTAGGATTACAAATATACCTTAAAAAACACATCACTAATAAGCTCACATCTCTAATTGTCAACAAATTAAAACAAAAATATTACAAAACGTAAAACCAGCACAAAATATTTGTGTTTGGGATTTAATAAATAAATAAAAAATTATTTTAAAATTTAGGCAGTGGAAATAAAGCCTAGAAATTCGCGAAATAAAATGTAAGTATTGAAGTGTCAAATATTTTTTGAAGTAACTCTACTCTGCATTGTGAACAGTTAACATTTTAATCTGTGTTGCAGAGTAGAGTCACTCAATCATTGTGAAAGCACCTTAAATTTAACAATGTCTTTTTTTTAAATTATACATAAAGGTTGTTCACAAGGGGTGTGCTATTTGTCGTATATTCCTAACAAAAAACAGTTGTTAAAATTTAAGTTGAAAAAATACATTAGGTTCGTTCCTTTACGTTACCGCGGGAACCCACGGGATCCCAAACTTACCCAAAAAGCGTTCCCGTACTCGAAAATTGGGTAAATGAGAGCATTCAAGAGAGTGCATTTGTGTTTCTCTTTTTACCAAAGTTACCCAAACTTTTTCTTCGGGTAACTTTGTTAAATTCTAAAACCAACAGCTGATGCCATGATAATAATGATTAAGTTAAACAAACCAATACGCAAAAGAAATGTGTTATTTATAATAATTAATTGAACAAAATCAATAAGAACTTTTAAATGCAAATAAATATGTGTGTTTGTTCTATTTTTCAAACTAAAATTATACGCATTTTCACAAATTTTTTTTTGAAATCCATTTTTGGGCTCGAAAAGTGGTTTTGTGCGTTCTTTTACTTTTGGGTAATTTTGTCATTTTGTGAGAGAATTTTTTGCTTACTCTCATTTTACCGAACTTTACCCAAAAAGTAAAGTAACGCACTTATTATGTGCATTCCCGTACGTTACCGCGGGTACCCTCGGGAACCCAAAACAGGTCTCTAGTTTGAGTAACTTTGATAAAGTACGGGAACAGACATATTATTTGAGAATAGCACGGTACAACATTTTTACATATGTTTAGTGTCATATATTGGAATTCGCTAATTTAGTGTCTTGACTAGGGTTTGGGGTTCGGGAATTCCCGGGAAAAGTTTGCCGGGAATTCCCGGGAAAAATATATTATTTTCCCGGGAATTCCCGGCAAAACGGGAAATTTTAAAAATATTAAATTTTTTAATTGTTTTTGTTTCGAATAGGATTTTTTAATTTTAGTCATAAAAAACATTTTAAATACCAAAACAAAAATGTCATTGGTAAAATAAATCTTTGCCAAGTAATTAGGAGCATTTCAACTAATAAAGATTTTTCGCATAACTTATTCAAAATTTAAGTAGTAAAACCTAAAAACTTGGAAAAATGTTTAAAAGAAATATGAAAAAAAGCTTTGTTTCTTACAAATAATCGCCCTTACTATCTAAATTTTTCAAATGTATAATTTAGGTAAAGTCGACTTTAGTTAAAATATTGGGTGGCAGTATACCTTGACTTGTTTATTTTTGGAGCATTCTGATTGGTTAATTTATTTTCAACCAATCAAAATATTTGAAAATATAAATATTTTTGTAAGGTTTTCATACACAAAATGAATAAAACCGTTTGATTCAAAATAAGTCGACTTTAAATTTAAAATACTCCTTTATATTAATGGTCAATAATTTTATAAGTAACGTTTTCATTAATAAATGTGAAAAGAAAATACTAATGGTTAACGGTGGTATCTAAATTTGGTTATCCGACATCTAAATTTGGTTCACAAAAAAAATTGATGGTCATGCAACTTCTCTTGAAGAAAACAACAACAAGAATAACGTTTCAGCTAAAATTAGCAAAGTACCCGAAAAGTGTAAGCTGAATAGGCATTAAAGGTTTTATGGTAGCGCAAACATTTCCTGAAATGGTATCCAAATTAGCCGCAGTCAATCCGCACCATAACTAGATCTTCGTTTATTCGAGAAAGTTTTTATAATGAAAACCTGGCACTGCAAAAAAATGAATCCGATGTAAAGAACATTATATTAAATTACCACAATCATGTAAAAGATATCATGATAAAAGAAATATGGAGCAATATTTCTAACAATAGGAGATTTACTATAATCTTAGATGAATAGACAAGAATATCACAAAAGAGATATTTGAACATATCTATTAACGGAAATAATTCATTTTATAACCTGCTGATGAAATAAGAACTAGACTAGAAGATTTTTATTTGTCTTTGGAAAATAACATTGTGGCCACCATATCTAATGGGCCAAGTGTGATGAAATGGCTTGTTTCCGACAGTCCAGTAGTAGGTGCTTTCTGCTGGAATCATGAAATTCATTTGGCAGTGCTGCGAGTAATTTATATGAAATCAAATGTTAAACATTCTGATATTTTTTACTTTGAATTCTCACTACACAGACTGCATTTGTTTTGAAATAGTTTTTTTTTAACAAAAATTACTTATATAGGTGGTTTTCATTAACAATTTTGTTCAAAAATATTTCCCGGGAATCCCGGGAATCAAATTTTTTCATTCCCGTTTCCCGGGAAATAAAAAAGTCCGGGAAATCCCAAACCCTAGTCTTGACATGCAATAAAATGATAGCAAGCAATTGTCAAAATCATTTCATCTCAAGGGAAGACACTTAATTTCAACTTTATTGCAATATCATGATATCGCTGACATGCAATCGGCTCTTGCAATGATGTCAGAGATCAAATGTCACTTTTAGTTTTCATTCTAATTTTGTAACAAAAAAACCAAAAAATTTGGTAAAAAAGAATGGAAAAGTATTTAGTTTTTTATTATTTGTCGGTAAAAATTAATGTTTCATAAAATTTGGTGTTTTTCGAAGAAAAACCTATGATATTTCTAATCCATGAAATGGTCAAGTTTTCTCCACCACTTTGCAATTGATATCATTTTGAAGTTTCGCTGCAATGGTTTTGACATTTCATATCATATAATTTATTGCATTTGAAGACACCGGGTAACAGATAGAAAACCAATTGAAAATCGTTGTTATACTACATTAATAGTGAATTTAGACTGAGCAAAAACTACTTAGTTTTTGTACAAAACTAGTTTTTGTTTGTTTTTTATGTATGCGTTTTGACAAGTAAAAACTATCAACGGCCAAAAACTAGGTAAAGGGTTGTTCGACAGGGACGCTACAAAAGTAGAAAGACAGGGACAGCAAACGACGCCATATTTCTAGCCGTTCTTTTGACATTTCTCTTCAGTAAGGTTTGCCATTTCATGATGGAAAGATATACGAGCCAACAACGAGTCGAAATTATTAAAATTTACTACCGAAATTCGGAGTCAGTGGCCTCATTGTTAAGAGCGCTACGTCCAATTTATGGTCGTCATAATCGTCCTAGCAGATCAACAATTGAGCGTGGGGCTACGTCAAATCTATGGTCTATGCCAACAAGCCAGCGACGATTGATGAACTTCGTACGAATATCGAAATCGAAATTGCAGCAGTATCGGCCGATTTATGCTTGAAAACCGTCGTAAATTGGGTTCAGCGTCTGGACTTCTGCAAGCGTGCTCTTGGTGGCCATGCAAAAGAGATCGATTTCCATACATAATGGCATCGAACGTAATTTCACAGGAATAAAGAATTACATTGATATCCAAAACCGTTTTTGTTTTATTTAAACTTTTTTACTTTTGTAGCGCTCTTATTGAAAAACCCTTTAGTTTTTGCTCAGTCTAATGCAGTGTTATACTTGAGCAAAAACCACCTAGTTTTTGTAAAAAACTAGTTTTTGCTTGTTTTTTTTGTAATAGCACACCCCTTGTGAACAACCTAATAACAATTTATTGTTAAAATATAAGATTTTCATCTCTCTGCTATTACCTGGTAGATGACGCTACCAGTGTATCCGATGTTTTAAAGATCCATTATGGCCCCATGTTTTTATAGAAAACTCAGAAAAATTCATCCATTTTTCTCACGAAAACCTCGTGCAGGAAATGTTATACGCTCAGAATAAGATTAACCTGTCTCATACTTTCTGCCACCTCTGACGAACCCATTCTAACCCCATATTTTGAACACTTAAATTACCGAGGTGATCAAAAACTGTGGGATGTTCATCTTACCATTTTTGTTTCCACAACATATTGCAATTTCATCAAAATAGTAGTCTTTAGTTTGCAGTAACTCCCTTGTTAGATATTAACTTTACTTATAAAAAAAAGTTAGTACTGAACTGATTTTTCTGTTATTTTGTCTTAAAATTTAGGATTGAACTAATATTTTTGTAAATCCCATTATTAACAAAATATTAGTTCAATCCTAACAATTACCATCATCCGTATTTGAACTAACTTTGCATCCTAATTTTTAGTAATATATGTTTCTTAATTTTAAAAATTTTTCAGCTAATTTAAACCGCAATTATTTTCCAAAGTTTATATTTTTGTGTCTCTGCTATCAATATCACATAGAGATGGCGCTATATTTTCATAATTTTTTATTGTATAATCACAAAATGGCTTATATCTCGGAAACTAAGCGAGATAGAGCAAAATGGACAAAAATTCGATACTACGAAGTTATCAATCATTATAAGCCACCTATATTCCCAAAAATAAATATGGGTCTGTCACGGGAGAGATCCGTAGAGCCCAAAAACCAAGACTGTAACCGTCATTTTAGCATAAATTTTCATTTAAATCAGGTAATGTTTCTGTTGAATTTAGCTCAAATTTCTTAGCTAAGTTAACTAGAATTGTCTGTGCATTTAGCTCTGTGTGAAATTTAGCTTACCTAAATTTAGCATACCATAATTCTCAACTTCATTGAAAATTCTGCTGGCTATTTGTACGGGCTTTTTTTATGAGTGTACTTATTCCTTAAACGAGTAAAAAGGTTAAAGTCGGGCATGCCGACTATATAATACCCTAAACCAGTCTGACTTAAAGCCAACTAATGTTTGGATCCGAAATTTTAATGGGTTAAAACGGACTTGTGTCAAAATTTTCTATAAAATCATAAAAGAAGAGAAAATCGAAAATATAACCCAGGGACCCTTATATGAGCACTAGGTCTAAACATGGACCGATTTTAACCAAAATCAATAGGCTTCGTCCTTGGGCCGACATAGGTCTGTGTACCAAATTTCATTGACACATCTCCGTATTTGCGACCTGCAGCGTATAAAAAAGACAATTTGGGGGGTACCCTTATATGGGCACTAGGTCTAAACATGGACCGATTTCAACCAAAATCGGTGTACCAAATTTCGTCAAAATATCTTAATATTTGCGACCTGTAGAGTGCGCACAAGAATGCATGAACAGACAGACGGACGGACGGACAGACGGACATCGTTAAATCGAAATAAAAAACGAGTAAAAAGATTAAAGTCGGGCATGCCGACTATACAATACCCTACACCAGTCTGGTTAAAAGCCAACTAATGTTTGGAACCGAAATCCGAATGGGTTAAAATGGGACTTGTGTCAAAATTTTCTATAATGTGAGTCAGCGAACCAAATTTCATTTAAATATCTTAATATTTGCGACCTGCAGTATGTAACCAAGCCAATTTTGGGGGGACCCTTATATGAGCACTAGGTCTAAACATGGACCGGTGTTAACCAAAATCAATAGGCTTCGTCCTTGGGCTGACTTAGGTCGGTGTACCAAATTTCATCAAAATATCTTAATATTTGCGACCTGTAGCGTATAAACAATATAATTTTGGTAGGATCCTTATATGGGCACTATGTCTATTAATAGGCTTCGTCAATAGGCTTCGTCCTTGGGCCAACATAGGTCTGTGAACCAGCGTATAAACAATATAATTTTGGTAATCAAAATCAATAGGCTTCGTCCTTGGGCCAACGTAGGAATTCATCAAAATTCATCATTCATCATTCAAATTTCATCAAAATATATTGATATTTGCGACCTGCAGCGTATAAACCATATAATTTTAGTAGGACCCAGAGAAACAAGCCGACCAAAATAATCGGCGGCGGCGGCGCAAGCAAAAAATCGGCGGCGGCGGCGGCGATTGAGGTTGAGCCGGATAAAAATCGACGGCGGCGGCGCAACCAAATAATCGGCGGCGGCGGCGGCTTGATCGGCTGAAAACAACATTTTGTAATGCGATTTGAAAACGTTTAAGTTTTTTTACGAAAGATAGCTATTTTACTATCACTCTATATGCCTTTACTTTTTTTGCCATTACTCTTACATGACCATCTCTCAAAGATTTGTACGAATAATCTTCAAGGTTTACTATTTTTGAAAAGTTATTCATCGCTCTTATATCTGAAACATTTGGAATAATTATTGGAGGTGGTTTTTCTTCAGAAAGCTCTTTGTTAGCATTATCGTTAATAAAATTATCATCATTATTGTCTACATCAAGTGCAGCAAACATGTTGTTGCTAGTAGGTACTTGGTATATCATCATTAGGGCAAGGAATTTCATGAACTTAAAAATGAAAAATATGCGGTTAAAAAAGAAAAATATCCACTCACAATATAAGAAATATTCACTAAAAACAGACACAGAACTCGAAGATTTCCCATAGGTCAATAAAGTTTTAAAAATGTTTATTTTGATTGAATCAAAATATGAAAACGTATCAATTTTTTATATTTTTTTACAAAATAAAAAATGCTACTAAAAATATGCACAAATATGCATTAAAAAGCACAAAATATGAATTAAAAAGCCACCAAATATGCATTTAAAGTCGAAATATGCAAAAACATGCATTTATGTCAAAATATGCAACTACAAATCGATGCCAGTTTGTTCTAAATTTGATGAGTCGGATAAATGTTTAGTCCATATTAGTTTTGGACTATCGAGAAATAACATGCATTTGCATGGAATTCCTTGCCCTAATCATCATTGTTGGTAGTTTTTGTTATTTTGATTGCATGCTTAACTACCCAGCAAAAAAAACCGAATGCATTCTACAAGAATGCATTTTTCACTGCATATAAAGTAGCTATATGTGCTGATTTCTTACTTCCAATAAACGTATTTTAAATGACTTCCAAAATGCCATTAATTAAAAACTTTTTTTACTTCCCAGAAAAAAAATACCTGATCAAGATCCGTAAAAGCACCTATACTGTTCGGCACAAATGCGTTCAATTTGAGGTGAAAAACGCATTCTTTTAACATTGGCTTGTCATAGGAGAGAAGGTGTTTATGCTACTTTAAGTCTGCTTTGCACGTCATAAAAATGAGTGCTTGGATGTTCTTTTTTATATAGGAAAGCAATTCATTTTTGTTACTATCTAAGGAGAGATGAAAAGTAACTTCTTGGGAATGCATTCAAATATATATTTAAGAAGTGATATTTATGACTTTTGAATGCATTCCCAAGAAGGTACTTTTCATCTCTCCTTAGATAGTAAAAAAAATGACTTGCTTTCCTATATAAAAAAGAACATCCAAGCACTCATTTTTATGACGTGCAAAGCAGACTTAAAGTAGCATAAACACCTTCTCTCCTATGACAAGCCAATGTTAAAAAAGTGCCTTTTTCACCTCAATTTGAACGCATTCGTGCCGAACAAAATAGGTGATTTTACGGATCTTGGTCAGGTATTTTTTTGCTGGGTAATTCTGGTGATCGATTTTGTCGTCATTTCGTTGTTTTGTTTTCAGCAACTGTCTACCAGACAATATCGCTTTCTTCAGTAGACTCGCTGCTAATATCCATTCTGCTGTAACAGCAGAGGATTAGTATAGCAGAATATTAATCCCTTTTTGTTGTTGATTTCAATATACAATGCAGTGTTGCCAACAAATTTTCAAAAAAAAAATGGCTAGATCAGACCCAAAAATCGCTAGAATATCTCTAGATTATAAACAGTGTATATATTTAGCGATTTTATCGGTAGATTGTTGAAAAATGGTTCTTAAAGCAGTTTTTACTCAAAAATTTCTTTAATATGTTAATAAGAAGTGTTATAAACTTTTAAATGAAAAATTTTACGATTAAGCTTCAAATAATGAGTCCTGATTTTCATTGAATTAATCTTAGTATTGAGAATACACAATAGAGGGCGTTGTACGTTGAAAAAGTGCATACCCATATTTTATCGAAATGTGTATTTTTAGAGTTTTTTTTTACTAAAATCGTTTAGGATATTGTGTTTTATAATTAAGGAATATCAATGTGCGAGTTTTATAATATTTTGCAACATAAAACCGAGTTTTAAAAATTATTACGGCTGATAAAAAAATCGCTAGATTTTTGGCTAATAGCTACAGGACAATTTTTCCCGCTAGGGGCGAAATAAAATCGCTAGATCTGACGAGAAAATCGCCGTAATGGTACACTGATACAATGTATTAAAAAAAAGTTTTTTCTTAAAACAATAACAAATTTTATTGCTTTTAATTTTAAATAGAATTATAGAAAAGAGATCACAATTAACGTCTGCACTTTATCACGGTCAGAAAATCACTCGCAAAAAAATATATATAAAATCAATTTATATAAGATTTGTTGTTGGTTCACGTGTGATTTGTTTCATGTTCGCACAGATCCATGGCTAGTCAAGACTATATCTAACAAATGTTCCTAAATATTTAATATAACATACAAGTTTTATTTAATAAATTATAAACATACCCTTTTAGGGCTACAAAGTAATCCCAACATTGGGAAAATGTAACCCTCTTGGAACTCAAAACAATTTTTGCCTCTTATAGAATTTTCAGACAATTAAAGCATACTAGGAATCAATTTTTTTTATTTATTCTTTTTAATTTTAACAAATTAAACTTGTTTGAAGACTTTTGAATGGAGGCTTTGCTAGAAAGTTTGGGCAGGATACACATATCTTGTAGGGACCCATTTGAATTAGATGCCCAATCAATAATGTCCTTAAATGATGAAATTTTGTGATCAATTCGAACATTGGTTTGAGCATTTTATTCGTAAAAGTGTCCTTTTCTAAATATTATAGAATTTTACAATATCTTTTATCTTTACTTTTTCATTTATTTGTTACAAAATGTTTAATTTATCCAAAATATTCAACTGGACCATTTTTAAAAATGTATTTTAGAATTGAAAAAATATATATGGGTGATATCAAAAAATGTGATAAAAACCATGTAACCAGCTAATTTCAAATGCATGGATTACATTTGAGTTATATATTTCGATATATATCAGCGCATTGTCACCTGTTTTACAAAATTTATAACAATCTGACCAATTTTTGTTTAATACATAAAATTTGTAATCAATTTTATAGGCCAAATGTAAACTCCGTAACCAGTAACTCATAAGGTTTTTTAACTTTAATAGCTTATATTTTAATAACCAATGAAGCAAAACACTAACTGTATAAATTTATATGAAGAGGAGAAGTAACGCTTTTAACAAAAATTAATACATTTTACAAACTTTTTCGTATATCTATGCTAACACGACTTCAACTCTGTAACGATTTTTCGTCATAATTTTTGATAAAAATGCATACACCAAATACATATATTGAGTTTTAAATGCAAAGTTAAGCAGCTATGTTTTTTTATTAATTGATTTTTTACACATCTGCAAAGAGTTGCGTTCTGAAGTATTATATTAACCCATTAAGAACTTTTTTTTTTAAATTTTTTTCACAGTATAAATTTACATAAGCTTTTATAGCTTAAAAAAATTATATTTATAAAAATTTATGGTCTAATTCATAAACTTTTACAACATTCTTATTGCAGGATTTTAAGCTAATTTGTGAAAAACAGTATTCATATTTGCTTAATAATGAAGAAAATAATAAAGGTTTATAGTTGGTACTCACTAACTTTAAACCTTTTATAAAGTTTGGAGTGAGGAAGCGACCATTTAATAATTAATTTTTTAATTTTCAGGCATGAAATGATTTATTAAAGCCATCCCATCCCTAGAATGTGTGGCTTCCAACAACTTGCATCCATCAAACTGAAAAAAACTACAACAATTGCGTAGCCAATGACCATTTTCGAATAAATTTCCAAAAAAATGTAAAAATAAAATTAAAAAGAAAAACAAAACAATAGTGATGTACAGACTGTCAAAACATTATTCGAAATTCGATTACTTTTGTATGCTTTGAATAATATGTTCTAAAAAATTACTTTTTTACACACACTTCCATTGATTTGCTTTATAAATAAAAAAAAATATTTTTAATGGCTTTTAAATTTATCTTAGCATATAATTAGTTCTCTAATTTAAGAAAATACATTTTCACTTCCGATTGCCGAGTCAATCGTTTGCTAAATTTGTACATCACTTACGGCTTATTTGTGAGAAGAGAGAAAATAAACAATAGTGTTGCCAGTATCAAATCGAAAAATTAATTTATAGTTAAAATACGATTATGAATCAAGATTTCTAATAACTCTTTATTAAGCAAAATATGTACTTTAACTATAGCAAGCTTCAAATACCAAATAATGTTTTTTTATGAATTAGCACATTAATATTTAGAAGATTTTAACTTTTTCTTTTCATATAAAAAAATTGTTTTTAGCTCTGGTTGTTCAAGTTTAATGAATTAGTAAATTCTTTTTAAAAAATATATTTATTTTTAAATTTTTTATATTTGAAAAATTGATACTTCCAGCCGAAATGAGCCGAAAAAAATCGGCGGCGGCGGCTGAAGCAAAAATGACCGGCGGCGGCGGCTTAAACGGCTCACGGCGGCTGGCTTGTTTCTCTGGTAGGACCCTTATATGGGCACTAGGTCTAAACATGGACCGATGTTCACCAAAATCAATAGGCTTCGTCCTTGGGCCGACATAAGTCGGTGTACAAAATTTCATCAAAATATCTTAATATTTGCGACCTGCAGCGTATAAACAATATAATTTTGGTAGGACCCTTATATAGGCACTAGGTCTAAACATGGACCGATGTTCACCAAAATCAATAGGCTGTGTTATTGGGCCAACATAGGTCTGTGTACCAAATTTCATCAAAATATCTTAATATTTGCGACCTGCAGCGTATAAACCATATAATTTTAGTAGAACCCTTATATGGGCACTAGGTCTAAACATGGACCGATGTTCACCAAAATCAATAGGCTTCGTCGTTGGGCCGACATGAGTTGGTGTACCATATTTCATCAAAATATCTTAATATTTGCGGCCTGCAGCGTATAAACAATATAATTTTGGTAGGACCCTTATATGGGCACTAGGTCTAAACATGGACCGATGTTTACCAAAATCAATAGGCATCGTCCTTGGGCCGACATAAGTCGGTGTACCAAGTTTCATCAAAATATCTTAATATTTGCGACCTGTACAGTGCGCACAAGAATGCATGGACAGACAGACAGACGGACGGACGGACATCGTTAAATCGAAATAAAAAAAAATTCTGAGCCGATCGGTATACTATAAGGTGGGTCTAGGACCAATATTTTTTGGTGTTACAAACATCAGCACAAACTTATAATACCCTGACCACATCGTGGTGTAGGGTATAAAAAGTAATAATAGAAGAAAAAATTACTGTTTTAATTTATTTGTTGTGTGTGTCGATAACAGTCTGAACACTGAAAAGATTTTCTTTTATACTTTTTTGACAACCAGACAATTTCAGCATACTTTTTGTCATACTTGTGTGAAGAAAAGTATAAGCACTTGTGTGATAATGTGAACGGGGCTAAGTAAGAAGTTTCAAATAACATTTTTTGTTTTAAGAAATATTTAATACAAAAATCGTGATACTTTTTGCCATCAAAATCATAGATGCAAGAATTATAGGTAAATTTTTTTAAATTCTGGGGTGGGCAAAAAGCAGTCTAGGGTGGGCTTTGCCCACCCCAGACCAGCCTAAGTCCGCCAATGACTAACCCTAACTTTTGTTCTAAATTTGGTGATTCGGATAAGTATTTATGTAATATTTGTTTTTGACTATCGAGAAAAAACATGCATTTGCATGAAATTTCTTGCCCTAGTAATTACTTACCTAGGAAAGTTTTTTGTTCCAAAGAATCGGTTGAAGAATAGCTACTTTTCCTTTACAAGCCCTTCTACTGTTAATTCTAACGCCGATGATTTTGTTTGAAATTGTCCCAAAAGCAACTCCATATAACTCCTATAACTCCAAAGTGGAACCGGTTGCCCTAGAATCAGTTCTGAAACTAGTTATGGAACTGATTCTCCGTGAGACATACCTTCCATATAACATCCGTGGAACTGCTTCCGGAACCATTCCCATGGAATACGTTGCAGGGGAACCAGTTGTAGAATCGGTGTGATTGCCAACCGATTGAAAAAAAATTTCCTAGGTACCTTTTCTTTCTTTTTATTTGAAATTGTTCCAAAAGCAACCACTTCTATAGCTCCAAAGTGGAACCGGTTGCAATTGAGCCAGTTGTGGAACTAGTTCTAGAACTGATTTTACGTTAGTCTACGTCATCATAGTTCCGGAACCAGTTCCATGGAATCCGTTGCAGTGGAACCAGTTGCAGAACTAGTGTGGTTTGAAACCGATTGTAAAAAAATTTCCAGGGCATTTACAACTCCCGCCCGGGAATTTCCGAAACTCAAACTCTATACAGGGCACTATGTGGTCAGGGTATTATAAGTTTGTGCTGATGTTTGTAACACCAAAAAATATTGGTCCTAGACCCACCTTATAGTATACCGATCGGCTCAGAATTTTTTTTATTTCGATTTAACGATGTCCGTCTGTCCATCCGTCTGTCCATGCATTCTTGTGCGCAATCTACAGGTCGCAAATATTAAGATATTTTGATGAAATTTGGTACACAGACCTATCTTGGCCCAGGGACGAAGCCTATTGATTTTGGTGAACATCATTCCATGTTTAGACCTAGTGCCCATATAAGGGTCCTACCAAAATTATATTGGTTATACGCTGCAGGTCGGAAATATTAAGATATTTTGATGAAATTTGATACACAGACCTATGTTGGCCCAAGGACGAAGCCTATTGATTTTGGTGAACATCGGTCCATGTTTAGACCTAGTGGCCATATAAGGGTCCCCCCAAAATTATATTGTTTATACGCTGCAGGTCGCAAATATTAAGATATTTTGATGAAATTTGGTACACAGACCTATGTTGGCCCAGGGACGAAGCCTATTGATTTTGGTGAACATCGGTCTATGTTTAGACCTAGTGCCCATATAAGGGTCCCCCCAAAATTATATTGTTCATACGCTGCAGGTCGCAAATATTAAGATATTTTAATGAAATTTGGTACACAGACCTATTTTGGCCCAAGGACGAAGCCTATTGATTTTGGTGAACATCGGTCCATGTTTAGACCTAGTGCCCATATAAAGGTCCCCCCAAAATTGGCTTGGTTACAAACTGCAAATTGCAAATATTAAAATATTTTAATGAAATTTGGTGCGCTGACTCACATTATAGAAAATTTTGACACAAGCCCCATTTTAACCCATTCGAATTTCGGATCCAAACATTAGTTTGCTTTTACCCAGACTGGTGTAGGGTATTGTATAGTCGGCATGCCCGACTTTAACCTTTTTACTCGTTTTTCTTAATTTTTGATATTTTTTTCTGGGAAGCTTTTGTTTCGTGAATTTGTGTGATTCACGTGAATCACTCGTGATCACGCGTGAGTGGGACTAAAAGTTCAAATTACTCACGTGAGCGTGAGTGAGTGTGATTAGTAATTTTTTATCGTGAGTGATTGTGCGTGATTAGAATTTTTTCTCGTGAGCGTGAGTGAGTGTGATTGAAAATTCACTCACGTGCCCATCTCTACATTGAACGATATGACATCATTCACCATTATTCGTTCTTTTTGTTCATTTCGTTCTTGTTTTTTAGTCATAGAAAATTTGTATCCCTTATTATTTTTATTACAGAATTAAATGTTTTTCTTAATAATTTAAAATTTTTAATAAAATTGTAATTTTCTGACGCTATTAGTCTATGCACAATAAAATTAATATAAACATGTAACATGTAGTGTCGTTCGAACGAACGACACCAATCACGAATCACTGTTCAGACACAGCTCATGACAAAAAAAGAACGATACCAAAAAAGAACGATTGAACGATTTGAACGAACTAGTTCAATGGATTTTATTGAACGATTAGACCGAGTCACCAAAAAGAACGATAAGCCCAACTCTAAAAAATTGAGTTAAATATTAAAGTTTTGTTGTTTACATTTAGTTTTGAGCATAGTATACTATAGTAGCCCCACTCATTAAAAAATTGAGAGCTTGTCCCTATCTCATGTATTAAGAACCATATGTACAAGTAAAATTACAAACACTACTTCATTTTTTCAAATGACAGAAAATGAGTAAAGCTAGTAATGGTTTTGAGTTTACCTGTTTATTAGAGAATATTACAATCTCGTCAAAATATTGACTTTATCGATAATATAAGGGATGTGGTATTTGAGTTTTGGATCCAATATGACACCAAGATATTTCACTTTATCCATCCAGGGAATAGTACTGTTATTGAAGTAAATAGGACGTTGTGGTAAATAACAGGGTTTAAACTAGAGAAGGGGGCGTGAGTGAATTTTGACTCACGCTCACGCACGCTCACGAAGGAAAAATAATAATCATGCACGACTCACGCACGAACAATTTTTAATAATCACGCTCATTCTCGCTCACGTGATTAATTTTAATTTGAATCACGCTCACGAAGTACTCACGCTCACGAAATACTCACGAAAATATGAAATTTGTTTTTATCCATGGATGGTAACCGAAACAATGCGGTTATCGGTAAGGGTAACGCTACTTTCGATTATTTCGGTAACGGTATTTTAAGGGTAAAGCTATTTTATTTATTTCGGTATCGGTATTTTAAGGATAACGGTTTTTTAGTTATTTCGGTAACGGTATTTTAAGGATAACGGTTTTTTTATTATTTCGGTAACGGTATTTTAAGGTTAGCGGTATTTCGGTAACGGTATTTTAAGGATATCGGTAGTCAGTTTTTTCGATGCATCCCTCAATTTTTTTTACGAAAAACAAACGAGATTAAAAACAGAACCAATTTACTAACTTAATGTACGAAAAATACTCAATAATCCAGTGCAATTGCCAAAAACAGAAAATTAAAAATTTGAATCACGCTCACGAAGTACTCACGCTCACGAAATACTCACGAAAATATGAAATTTTGTTTTTATCCATGGATGGTAACCGAAACAATGCGGTTATCGGTAAGGGCAACGCTATTTTGATTATTTCGGTAACTGTATTTTAAGGGTAAAGCTATTTCATTTATTTCGGTATGGGTATTTTAAGGATAACGGTTTTTTAGTTATTTCGGTAACGGTATTTTAAGGATAACGGTATTGCCTGCCAATCCTGTTTTTATCTTAATTAATTAGTTTTATTTATTTAGGGCTATTAACAATAAACAAATTAACCTAAAGTTTGAGCTAACTTAGAGTTACAGATGTCAAATTCCATACAAATTTGAATTTTTTAACTTTCAGTTTGTGTTAACTTCAGGTTATTTGTTTACTGACACTTTAGAAAAACTTTTATTTTCTATTGTTGATTATTCTTGAATGGATGTCACTACATTGCTAGATCTGTCAAAACAACAGAGTAGTATATTGGAAGATGACAAAGCAAATTGTGGTATTTTTTGTTTTTTCTTTGATATTTTAAATGTTTAGAAACGGTCCTAGACGAGAAGAAGAAATTCTCATTGAGTTTGCCTGTATTTCCCCCTATTAGTAATATATATTTTTTATTCATTATTTGAAGGAGGGGAAGATCTCTGTAATTTTTTCGAAAATTGTAAATTATCGCAATCTGGTTTAATATAATCACGCAAACTCACGCACAAAAATTTACTCACGCACGACTCATGAACGAACATTTTTTTTAACTCACGCTCACTCACGACTCACGTGAGTGCTATCATTTTAACTCACAACACTCAGGAAATTTTTCCTATTAATTAACGTGTTGCTTCCTTTAGAAAGGGGATAGAGAAGAAGTGAAAGGTGGTGAAAGATGAAGGGCTTCAAATATGACAACACTGTAATTGCGCAAGATGTTGAATTTTAGAACAGTTGTTGCGCGACATCTGATGGTGAGTTGGCGAACTTTGTTGAAGCTTTTTAGTTCATAGCCCTGTTATATTATTTTACTTTGGTGGGTTTAAGTGCTATGGGAACACCGAAGGAGGACGCTGCGATATGCATGAGGGATGGAATAAACTCATACGTATTATTATTATTTTTCATAAATTGATGTTGCCTTGGTTGGGGCTCGAACCCGCAACCTTACGTGTAACAGTCCAACGCGCTAACCATTACACCACAGCGCCCCAAAAAAAAAAAAAAACAGCGCCTTTAGAAATAATAACTTTTAGTTTTAACCCTCCGATGACCGACAACTTTTCCAACGGTCGATGACGTACAAGGTCCCCAGGGACCTAAAATGTTAATGTATCAGATTTTTTTTTTTTTTATTTAATATATTTGTATTTATTGAATCTTTCTCTTAAAGAAAATAACAATAAGTTTTCAAATCTTAAATACTACCTTATACTAATTGTACCAGACCAATGCCAATTTCCAACTAAATGATTTTAGATTTTATTATACATCATTCCAATGCCAGGTCTAGCGTGTCTTTTCTCTTCAGACGCATATGACCATCGCTAGAAAGTATGCTGCGGGCTAGGGGATTTAGATGCTCAATAAGTTTGTTTACGTATTTTAAACTGCTTTTTTTTGCCTCTTCGAGAACAGTGGGGATGTTGAGATCCTTGTGAAGCGTTATAATTCTTAGAATCTTAGATTGTCTTCTCTGGAGTTTTTCGATATTTGAAGCAGAAGCTGTTCGCCACAGTTGGATACCGTAGGACCAAATTGGTTTAATTACTACGTTGTAAATGAGAACTTTGTATTCTAGACTAAGAGTGGATCTCGAGTTTATAAGCCACATCAATTGAGATGTCTTCAATTTTATTTGAATTAATTTGGATTCGATATGTTTACTCCAAGTTAGTCGACGATCAAGGTGAATTCCTAAGTATTTTACGTGATTTTTTGAGGTACTAATACGTTGTTAATTTTGATGGGACTGCAATTTTCCTTTCGTAGAGTAAAGGTTACATGAGCACACTTAAATGGATTAATCTTTATTTTCCAGTTTTCGAGCCATTTTTCTAGTTCAGATATGTGGACTTGAAGATGATTAGATGAAGTTGTGGGACTAGAGTGTGTGCTGATAATCGCTGTATCATCAGCAAATGTGAACGTTTTCGTTAGGCTATGGGTGGGCATGTCTGCAGTGTACAATAGGTATAGAAAGGGACCCAATATACTACCCTGTGGAACGCCTGCACTTATTAATCGCGTACTTGAGAAGTGTTCTTTCATCTTGATTACAAAAGAGCGGATCGACAAGTAATTTTCGAGAATCTTGGGAGTATTTTGTGGTAAAATGTGGGTAATTTTCCAAATAAGTCCTTTGTGCCAAACTTTATCGAACGCTTGAGAGATATCGATAAATAGAGCTGAACAGTAAAGTTTTGATTCAAATGTTTATAATGTTGACAATTCGATGCACTTGTTCTATTGTACTATGGCTTTTTAGAAAACCGAACTGATGCTGTGGTATAATACCATTATCGTTAGTATAAGGTATAATAACATTAAGGAGTAGTTTTTCATACACTTTTGATAATATTGACAGTAGGCTGATTGGTCTATATGATGATGTTTGCGTAATGTTTTTGCCGGGTTTTGGGATCATAATTATTTGTGACTGTTTCCAGTTTAGGGGAAAGTCCTTAATCTATTTATGGCGTTAAATATAAACATCAGTGTTCTAACTGCACATTCGGGAAGTTCTTTAATCATTTTTCCCGATATTTTATCGTGTCCTGGAGACTTTTTTACGTCAAGCTCTCCAATAATATTCATCACTTCTGGGAGTCTGAATTTAATTGGATTTATAGGAGTACTACAAAATGGTTGCCGATCGCAATTTATGTTTGAAGAGACGTTTGGTGTGAATACTTGTTCCAAGTGCTTTGCGAAGGCGTTAGCTTTTTCCAGGTTATTCCTAGCCCAATCGCCATTGGAAAGTCGAATTGGTGACTCTAGTGTTGTAGGGCATTTAAATTGCTTTGTAGCTCGCCAAAGAATATGATTTGTTCTATCGGTTGGGTCAAGATTCGATAGATAGTCTTTGAGAGAAGATTCACGGAAGTCTTTTAAAGCGGCACGTAATTGTCTGCTGCATGATGCAAGTTGTTTCTTTAGAGTAGGTGATCTATGTATTTGCCATTGCCTGCGAATTTCTCTTTTAATTAGATTATCGATGCTAATTGGATATTTAAATCGGAAATTGCTGCTTGTTGGTTTTTCGGGGGAAGCTAATTTTGCAGCTGAGAATAAAATCTCCGTAAAGACAGTAACTGCTGAGTCGATCTCGTTACTACTTTTCAACGAAATATTTTGGGGTAGGTGAGAACTTATATACTTTTTGTATTGCAACCAGTTGGTATTTTTATTAGGAATAGTAGCTTTGACAGGAGAAATGTGTTTTATGCTGCGCATGTTTATTAAAACCGGGGAGTGATCAGACGATAAGTCATAAAGCGGGGTGGCTAATATTTGTTCACGTTTAATGCCTCTTGTAACTCCGAAATCTATTAGGTCGGGAATTTTTTCCCGATCTGTAGGCCAGTAAGTGGGATGGCCAGATGAAATAACATCAAGTTTAGCAGTCGAAACTGGATTAAGTAATTGACGGCCCCTTGGCGAGATGAGTCTAGAGCCCCAATGGGTGTGTTTCGCATTAAAGTCTCCTGCGACTAAAAATGTTGTACCCAGTGTGGAAAAGAAATCGAGAAACTGTTGTTCTGAGACTGTAAACCCGGGTCGACAATATACCGAAGATATATTTAATTTATCCATGGGGCTATCATAACAGATAGTTGTAGCTTGAAGATAGTCTGTTGAGTAGTTTTGCAGGACATAGTGCTTAAAATTAGCTTTGACAATAATGACCGTGCCGCCGATTGCTCGACCGCTGGGGTGTTTAGTGTCATACACAGTATAACCTCCGATTCTAAAGCAGTTCTTTGATGGGAAGTGTGTTTCTGATGCTATCTTTATTACCTCTTTCGAGTGTAAAAAATATTCTACTTCATTTGTATGCTGGCTTAGGCCGTTTGCATTCCAATGACATATTGTTATGGGATTCATTTTTGGGCTAGAGATTGGATAAGTATAGATTGATTTCTCATCATTTCCTGCATCATACCTGTCATTCTGTCCATAAAAGTGTGCATTGAATCTACCAAAAGTTTTATAGAGCCCTCCAAAGTAGACTGTTGTTGGGGTTCAGAAGCATCTCTAAGTACTTGAGAATAAGACTGTTGGTTTGGGGCGATCTGACTGAAATATGCGTTGTTAGGGAGTGGGGTGTTTGTTCGAATAGGAACTTCATTACCAGTGCGTGTTCTGTTTGCCTTCTGAGGCGGTCGCTGTTTCATATAAACAAAGACTGGGCAGCCTCTATAATTTGCGATATGGTTGGCTCCACAGTTACTACATTTTTTTTATTCTGGGATCATTTTTTGGACTTTTGCGCAGTTCTCCGCAAATTACGCAAACTGGTGGGAGTTTGCAGTAACTTTTTGTGTGGCCATACTCTTGGCAGTTTTGACATTGAACCGGTCGTTCCGATTATGCGGTTGTTCGGCCGTTATTTTACGGTGTAAGAGGTATCTCATGGAGTAGATTGGGTGGGTTTCATTCTTTTTTATTTTATTTTTGTCAAAGGCAATTTTAACTCTAAAGAGTGGTTGGGGAATTTTATTCTTATTGATCACATTTTGGATCTACTTGACTTCATATCCTGCTGATTGAAGAGCATCTTTAATTTCGCTAGTGGGCACTGAACTTTCAATGCATTTTATTACTACTATCAAACTTTTTGCGCTTTTTAATTGATAAGTGTAGTAATTTTTCTTTTTCTCATCGAAATTGTTAGTGACTTTCTAATCACTTGGATTTAATAAATCGAAAAAGTATTTCTAAAAGCTCTCAACAGATGGGGTTAGATTCTCCCTATATTAAAAAGAATTTTCTGTCCGACACTTCTTTCACCCTAATTTTTAATACCGAATTCGATGATGAAGGATTTTAATTTAACTTTTAATTTTTAATTATATTTTATATAAAACAGCGATAGACAGTCTGCCTTTTCAGTTTTGTCACTTCAATTTATATTTTTACACAATTGAAAAATTTCATTGCAATATTAATTATTCGCTAATTGGATTTAATTAAATTACTTAGTGTAGAGTGAAAAATTGCCATTTCTATTTCAGCTATTTCTCCATGTCCAAGAATGAAAATATGTATTTGGTGAGGTGTAGTTTTTTCTCTAAACATATTTCATAAAAAAATTTAATAAAAACCTTTTATTTGTTAGTTTTTAAATTGTTTTGTTTCTCTTTTAATTTTCATTCGTATTTTTTTCTGACATTAAATTAATAGGCTGTTTCATATATTTGTGCTTTTATTATGGATTTATTAAATCCAGCTTTTTTTTGGATTTAATAAATCCACTTTTTGTATGAAAAATTCTAAATCCAGGTGATTAAAAAACACGCTAAGTGTAGGCGCGCTTTTTATTCTTGTGGAGTCTCAATGTTTATTACTCTGAGTCTTGACGAGACATTGATTTGTTTGCCCAAAAACTAATCGTCGGCAGAATAACGGGAAAAAATTTGTCCATTTGTTTTGGTTGGAGAATACGTAATGTCAGACAATTCATTATTTTTTGTTGGAGTAGGTCACAAATGAAACTATTTATTTTCATGTTTTCAATGTGTTTTTTACTAATCTTTTTCCAAAAATAAAAAGTAAATTGCATTAAATTCAATAATAATGCAAATTATTTACTTTTTCTTAACATTTTATTAATTTTCTTTTATTTTCTTTAGTTTTTAGTAATGCCACTAAGTAAAAATTAGATCTGGCATTGTGGTTGATGTCGCACATAGTTGTGAGAACAATTGTGCTGACAACGTTGTCTCAACAAGAACAAAACATGAACAAGAGTGGTCCACACGAGACATATTCATGGGTGAACAAGAAATTGTTCATTGGTTGAACAAATCGATGTCTCGTCAAGACGCTAAGTTAGCGAATTAAGGATAAAAACAAAAGATGTAAAAAGTTGTTTCACCTTAAACTTTTGCAGCTTTTTATTTATTTTGTTGATGCGAAGACAAAACTCCAGTAATTAGGAACACTTTTATCACTCACAAATCAAAAAATAAACACTTCTAAGCTTTTAGGTTTATGTTTTACTTTAATTTTTAATTATTTAATTGTAGCGCTTTTTAAGTTTTACTTTGACAGCTTCCAGGGTTGCCAAATTTCGTTATTTTTATGCTTATTTTTTGTTAGAATTGGGGAATTTTAATACCTATGTGTCTTATATGATTACAAAATGTGTGCCGATATAAATTTCTTACAAAAACTTGAAAAAATGTAGAGCAAAAAAGATTTTTTTTATTGAGTTAAGGTGCTTTCAGAATGGTAGAGTGACTCTACTCTGCAGCACAGATTGAAATGTTAACTGTTCAAAATGCAGGGTAGAGTTACTTCAAAAATTTATGACACTTTTATACTTACATTATATTTTGTCGCAGGCCATGTCTCCACCGCAATTTATTTTTGTTTTTAATTTTTTTACTAGGACTTTTATGCCGTTTCTTCAAAAAATTCTTTTTAATTTTCCATATTTTTAAAAAAATTGTTTTTAATTTGGTGACAATTAGAGATGGTAAGAAATTAGAGATGTGTGTTTTTAGGTATATTTGTCATGTTAAATTGTTAACAGATCAATGTTAACTCTAGAGTGCAACAAATCCGTACTGCAGAGTCAAACAACTTTGACTCTGGAGTGGAATAAAAAAAGATAGCAAAATACAAAAATGTATTAGCAAGAGAAAAAAAACTAAATTTGATACAGATTGGAGTACTCCATCATTGTAAACGCACCTGTAAGGTGGGTATCGACTAGGGATGCTAATCGGGATTGATATTTAAAAATCCCGGGATTCGGGATTTTAACAATCCCGATCCCGGGATTTTCGGGACTACGGGGATTTTTCGGGATCCCGGGATTTTACGGGATTTCGGGATTCCGGGATTTAAATTTTCTTTTATTTATAACAATTTTTATGTTATGTAACTAAATTTTTTATGGAATAAAGCGTTTGATAATTATTTAACCCTCTAATGCCCAAGGCCGCCTTTTGGCGGTCTTCAGATTTTAAATAGTTTTTGGCTAAATAACAATATTTTATTAAACAAGTTGTATAATATCCATAAAAAACTTAACTGCCTATTTTTTTGCCTTCAAACTTTTTTTGTATAAAGAACGGTTTTCAAGCGAGAAGACTGTAAAGTGAAAATTTAGAAAATTTGAAAAAATTAAATTTTTAAAACAGAAAAAAATAATTGAAAAATTGTCAAAAATACATTTACTATCTGGAGTACATTACCGATAATAACAAAGCTAGTTTAGAGTCTCTAATTGTAAAATCAAATAAAAAATTTTCTCCAGGACTCACAGGCTAACGCCAGGATACGTTTTACAAATATCTCTGTAACCCAAAACCTAGCCAACAGATTTTCTTGATGTTTAGTGCCAAATTCGCCAATTTTCGCAATTTTCAAAAAGCGAAAATCGCCATTACTTTTAAAATAACAACAATTGATCAACAATTTTCGGTACGTAATTTTATTTTATTGATAGTGTTATTTACAGAAAAAACCAAAATTATTTGACTACTGGATTTCAAGATACGTCTTCAACCTTTGCCATATCGCTTAAATAAAGCGATAATACTTGTTCCATAGTAGATTTACAACGCCAAATATATGGTTTAAATATTATTGTAATCAGAAGAAAGAGCATTAGAGGGTTAATAGTTGTTAATTAATAATTTGGTACATTTTATGAATATTGAAACATTCCAATCAGAAATTGCCAGTGGTACAAAAAATTAAGTACCTGCATACCACTGGGTAACCGTGGCGTTAAAAATAAATGACTGGCAGAAAACTTATCTGGGCGCTTTGCCAGCATTTGCAAAAACCGTTTAGCCAGTATTTGTTTTACAAAAATTTCGGTGGTTTATAAAAAAACGGACTGGGTTCATATCACGGCAGGACAAAAAAAATATACATATGTATATTAATATCGCGTTATCCGCAGAAGCAGCGTACCGGAACGATCTACGTGGCGTATATGAAGCAATAGATAATCTTGCAAATGTAAAACCTCACATACCTCCGTTAAAAGACTGTGATGGAAATATTTTGACAACAGATGTAGAACAATTACACCAATGGAGAAAATTCTTTGAAGACTCTGTGGAACCAACGGAAATAAGTGTTCAAACCCCAAACAATGCATTACGGCGAAACCCATCCAGAACCATTTCAACTGAACCCCCATCTATAGAGGAAATCCAAGTAGCAATAAACAAGCTAAAAAATCACAAAAGTGCAGGCTCGGACAACATTGCAGCGGAATTGATTAAATGTGGCTCTGATATTCTTGCACCTGTACTGCATCCCGTCTTCAAAAAAATCTGGGTATACAACATCATCCCATCTCAGTGGAAGGAGGGTGTAATTATAACAATCCCAAAGAAAGGGAACCTAAGTGATTGTAAAAATTTGAAAGGAATTACTCTCCTCAATACCATTTTAAAAATTCTTGCTTTTATAATTCTTGACCGTATATCACCTAGCCTCAACGCAACCTTACGGCAAGAACAAAATGGCTTTAGACCACAAAGATCATGCGTGAACCATATAAACACTCTACGTATAATTATTGAGCAGTCCGTGGAAGGGCGTTCCCATTCCGAGCATATAATTAAAAGAGGTACCAACTCACCCCACCTCTGTTAAATCACTCTCTTCATAATTTGTAAAGGCTAACATTTTTCGATACAAAATGTTAATGGTCGAAAGAGGCGATGAAAACCGCCTGGTTCATTGTTGTACTGGATAATATCCTCACAAAAACAAACGACGAAGTTCCCGACGGCATACAGTGGCGACCTTTCCAAAGACTCAATGATTTGGACTATGCGGACGACATTTACTTCTTGTCTCATACATTGACTGGAACGAGAACTAAGCTTGAAATGTTAATTAAAAATGCCGCCCAAGTTGGTCTACGAGTCAATATTAAGAAAACCAAGCTAATGCGGATTGAAACCTCTAATCAGACACCGCTTAGTGTTGCAATAATTGGCGTTCCAACGATAATAGAAGACGTAGAACAATTCTGTTATCTTGGTAGCACAGTTTCCAAAAATGGTGGTGCAAATAACGACGTCATAGCACGTATAAATAAATCCCGTTACGCATATCACAAGTTAAGGAAAGTATGGTCCAATCGGAATATATCCCAGCGAACAAAATTAAGAATTTTCAACACCAGTGTTAAACCTGTTCTCCTATATGGTTCTGAAACCTGGAAAGTCACAGACTTCATATGCAGAAAACTTCAGGTATTCATCAACAAATGCCTGAGACGAATCTGTAGAATATTTTGGTCTCAAACTATCTCCAACGAAGAATTATTGGGAAGGACAAACACCGAGCCAATAAATTTAGAAATAAAACGCCGAAAGTGGCGGTGGATAGGCCATACTTTGCGCAAACCTGACAACGATATTGTCAAAATGGCCTTTGAATGGAACCCTCAAGGCTCAAGGCGTCCAGGAAGATCTTTTACAACGTGGATAAGATCTATTCATGCTGAACATCGATCTAGGGGAACATGGCAGCAGATCAAACTATTGGCGCAAGATAGGCAACGATGGACTGATTTTGTTTCCGCCCTATGCTCCGACTAGGAGCTATAAATGTCTAGCATAAGTATTATATTTAATATTCTTTTTACATATAATTGCAAATGTTAAATATTTATTAAAGGAATAAAAAAAAAATATATTAATTTATCGCTTTATTTAGGCGATATGGCACAACAAAGGTTGAAGACGTATCTTGAAATCCAGTAGTCAAATAATTTTCTGTAAATAACATTATCAATAAAATAAAATTACGTACCGAAAATTGTTGATCAATTGTTGTTATTTCAAAAGTTATGGCGATTTTCGCTTTTTGAAAATTGCGAAATTTGCCGAATTTGGCACTAAACATCAATAAATTTTGACGAAATTAGTTCTGCTTACTACAATCTCTAAGTATATAATCTGTGTTTAATTTCAAGAAAATCCGTTGGCTAGGTTTTGAGTTACAGAGATATTTGTAAAACGTATCCTGGCGTTATCCTGCGAGTCCTGGAGTAAAATTTTTATTTGATATTACAATTAGAGACTCTAAACCAGTGGTGTTCAAAAGTAAAAATGTAGTTGTGTTGGTGAGAAAATGAGAATTGCACTGTAAGAAATGTTGAATGGGTTAATAGAATCTGTATGAATTTATTTTTTGTTAAAAATATGGAAATGTTTTGTGTAAAAAGTGAAGTACTGTTTTAAAAAAACAAAAAAACAATTTTTGAAAGAAAGAAAAAAAAAACAAATAAATACATATGTACATAAGGGTGGCTTTTTTCATTCTATGTAAAACAAAAGGTTTTAGATTTTTTTTAAATCAATATCAATGATTTCAATGTATTTACATATTTATACAATATCTTTAATCTGCATTTATAATCATAAAATATTTGTCGTACATTGTTATTAATATTTTTCTCAGTACATTAAAAAAAAATCAGCATATACCCGTACTCATGTTCATTCGTCGCTGTTTCAATGACGACTAAAAGCAAGAGCGTAAGAATACGTGTGAATTGAGCAGGGACAATTGTCCTATGGAATGAACACCACTGCTCTAAACTAGCTTTGTTATTATCGGTAATGTACTCCAGATAGTAAATGTATTTTAAAATTTTTCAAATATTTTTTTCTGTTTTAAAAAGTTAATTTTTTCAAATTTTCTAAATTTTCACTTTACACACTTCTCGCTTGAAAACCGTTCCTTATACAAAAAATATTGTTATTTAGCATATTTAAAATCTGAAGACCGCCGAAAGGCGGCCTTGGGCATTAGAGGGTTAAATAATTATCAAACGCTTTATTCTATAAAAAAAATTAGTTACATAACATAAAAATTTTTATAAATAAAGGAAAATTTAAATCCCGGAATCCTGTAAATTCAAATATCAATCCCGATTAGCATCCCTAGTATCGACCATAGAAAAAATTTTGTTTTCGAATTTATATTTATATTTTATTTGGATAGAGCACACTCTTCAGTATATTCTCCAAAAATTTCAAAAATAAATTCGAAGAAATAAAATTTTCAAATGTTTTTTTGTAAAATATGTTTTAGTCTCATGCTTTAAATTTGTATACATTATTTTTTGTTTTGTTTTTTTTACCACTATACAGCCAAAGCAGGTAAACCGATTTTGATGTGGTTTTTTTCTTTCGTAGTCAACAAAAAACTGTAGTCCTTCTCGTTGCCCTTTTTTGAATTTCAGTCAAATAAATTTTATATTCCAAGCAAAGTTGTTTTTTCTTGCCGTTTTTTAAATTTTTAAGTTCGTGTGGCAACTTTGTTAAAAAAAAATCAAGAAAAAATAAAAATTGGGCCACGATAAGGTCTAGGGAATTTATCTGCTATTAAGAATCACTACGTTTTTATTTTCCGATATATAATGAAGTCTGCGCAGGCCAGTAAAAGGCCTGCAATGAGGTGGCAACCCTGGTGATTTTGCCTGGGAAATTTAAAAGTAATATTTTTTGAGAATACTAAAATTATAGCCTTTTAAATAAAAAAATTAAATAATAAGGAGTGAGATCATAAAAATGTTAACGCACATTTTTGCCTATAACTTTGGTTTAAAGCTTCTCATATTTTTTTTTCGGCAGTTTACATTTTAAAAATATGTCAGTTAATAAATTAATTTACATCACGAGTTTTAATTAGCAATTTTTTACAGAATGGACGATGAAAGAAAAGTGCGTTCAAAAATAATTAAATGTTTTCAACAAAACCAAACATGGACATACAAAAAAATTGCCAAAGAAACTAATGTATGCCGCCAAACAGTTTCAAAAGTGGTAAAAAGGTATCTGGAACACCTAACAATTGAAAGGAAGCCGGGAACAGGAACAACGGCTGGTTATCGTAACATTGGTAAGGCATATAAAGTTAAAAGCATCCTTAAGAGAGCTCCTAACACATCTGGCAGAAAAACAGCTCGGTTAGCCCAATCCTCGGACTTTTTTGTACGTAAATGAAACGTAAGGCAGGACTAAAGTCCTACAAAGTTCAAAAAGATCCGATAGTAAAGCTTTTAAAAATTTGGAGGCCAAAACCAGAGCTCGAAAATTGAAATCAAATTTTATACAAAATTACAACTGTTGTGTAGTGGACGACGAAACTTATGTCCTGGCTGATTTTTTGCAGCTCCCTGGTCAAGAATTTTATGTTTCCGATGTTCGAGGAAATGTTGCGGAAATATTTAGGTCGAAAAAGCAAACGAAATTCCCTAAAAAATTCCTAGCATGCCAAGCCATATGAAGCTGCGGCCAAAGAAGCTGCATTATTTGTGACATCTGGCTCTATAAACAGCGAAATTTATATCAAGGAGTGTTTGCAGAAGAGACTTCTCCCATTTTTGAGTCAGCAAAATGTATCCACTTACTTTTGGCCCGATTTAGCATCTTGTCACTACAGCAAGAAAGCGCTGGAGTGGTATAATGATAATAATGTGGTTCTTGTACCAAGAGAGGCAAATCCACCAAACTGCCCACAGCTCAGGCCAGTGCAGAGATATTGGGATCATGTTAAAAGAGAATTAAAGGGCACAGAAAAGGTCTCCCAGGACATGCAATATTTCAAACGTAGATGGACCACCTTCTCTGAAAAGGTGACAGAAACTACCATAAAAGCCTTAATGGGAGGGTTTCCGGAAAAAGTGGATAACTTTGTTCGCAGTGGTTAGAATTCTATGCGGTTTTTTTTTGTTAGATTTTGTGTTAAATTTCATTTAATAAAAATTTAGTTTGAAGTCTTAAAATTCAGTGGTTTGTTATTTATTTAACTTTATGTGTGTTAACATTTTTATGATCTCCCTCCTTAAAAATATTGTTAATTGAATTTTTGACAACCGTTTAAATATGCTGTTTACGATTTTAGTTGAAATTAATGCGCTAGTAAAAATCTTAAAAGTGAAACGCTGAATTAATATTTAATTTAAATTCTATTTATTTAATAAATCCCTAATACTACCGCTTTTGACCTACGCTATCGACTGTCCAACAAGAAGTTATCAAACTAAAGAAATAGACATTATAAGAAGCACTAAAATTACCATTGCAAGTAACCTACTACATGTAGTTAAATATTTTAGTACAATGAGAATAACTGAACCGTTATTCTCTTTGTTTAGTATTACACTAGTAGTTAGAATTTGCATGTTACTAGCTTGCTATTAACAATAACAACATGCGTAGTAATATCAATGAGACAATTAGACTAATTCTATGTTAAAAGAAGCAAACTGATAACCTACAGTGGGACCTATACTAATGGGACCATCAATAGATAAAATAAGCTTTACTAATACTTAAAATTATAATAATAATTACTTATTTATACAAAAATAATATAAATAATGTTAGACAATAATTCAGAATAATATAAATTCAATATTAATATAAAGTTAGAAATATGGGTTGGCGTGTGTCTTTAGATTTTCGCCAACATGCTCCCCCCGAAGAACGACTGTTCTTGAATGGGTTGCAGAATAGGACGGCCTAAAGTTGGAAGTATTTTTGTTTTAGTCTTATGGACTACGTTGTGCTCCGACTCACAACGACTCAGCTGCAGGCTCCATCCACTTATTAGACAACGAGTATGCATTAAACGGACCAGATGTTCCGTTGACCAGATGTTCCCAATCTGACAAAATCTTGAACCGGGATTAAAATGGCCAGAGTTTCCCAACCTTTTATGAAACACTCCACAAAAATGTTTCCCTATGGTTAGTAATGCTTGTATATCTCAAAGTGGATTCAAAGCAGGATGATAATCATGAAATTATATCCAAAATAGCGATTGTGTTTTGGAGTAAAGCTATTTTGCCTGGATACTACATCTAAGTCATCTTCATCTAATAAGATTGTATGCCTGGTGTGAAAGAAATAAGACCAGGGTTTCCAGTGTTTTTGATTTAATTTTCTTTTAAGTACTCGATTATGCTTGATACACAAGTTAGGAAGCTTGCAATTAACCAAAAGGCATGCAAGAATCCCCTTCAAGTATGGCAAAATTGAAGTTCTTATCTGGCTAATTCTACAAATCGAATAGTTGTATTTTCTAAGATTGGAAATTTTTGTACTTATGTACGAAATACAACAAATCTTCAACAGCTCTACACACACATTAATATATTTCAGAGGGCGTGTAGAAATTAACAAAGTTTTAGTTAAATGATGACGGAATAGCCAAAATTTAAACTTATGAAAGTTTACTTGTAAATAGTTTTCACAATTGAAAACCTTTGCATTTCTTTTCAAAGTTTCGCTTGACATGAGAATGGAAAAATCAGTATTATCTATTAAGGATAATAATTTTGTCCCTGTAGAATAATTAGAAGTTAGAATGTATTTGATTAAAGAAAGGAAACCTGTATAATTATCGGATTTTCTGGACTCAAGCATAATTTTTATTAAAATAGACAAAAAAGAATCTTTTAAATGTGAAAATAAATCACGATCAAACTCTATATCATCAATTGAATATTCGTTTTTTGATTTATTGTGTTCCTCAGAATTTCGTAAATAGGTTTCAGAATCGGAAGATTTAGTTTTTTCCAACTTAGCATTTGGATTCTGAATTTTGTTAGTAGATTCCCTATTAGGTGGAATAAAAACTGCTTTATGACAGAAAGTATTTGTTCTGTGTGTAAAAAATGTTTGAACCATTGGATATCTATATTTAATATTGGTGGGTGAGGCGTAGTTATTATAATTGATCTCTGAGTATTTACGCAGAGTCTAATACAGAACCATAAAACGTAAAGTAATAACACAGTACAACAGCCAATCTGGGGGGTGAGAAATTCCAAGTCAGGGTGATGGTACTAGGTCAGTATAGTAAAACCCTCAAAGGGTTTGGCGTTCGTATGTGTCATTTTTTTTTATGACCTTTTAAATTTTTTCCTTATCTTGATGTTTTTTCGCTTAGTTGTAACTCGAGAACCACTTGTCCGATTTTGATGAAACAAATTTAGAAAAATTTAGAATTACATTCATAAAAAATTTTAATTTTTAGGCAAAAAAATATTTTTTTTCTCCACAAATTTATTTTTACCGGCAAAACTGTTGATTATAAAGAAAAATGTTATATGAACGGATTAAAGAAATTGTAATTCTAAATTTTTCTAAATTTGTTTCATCAAAATCGGACAAGTGGTTCTCGAGTTACAACTAAGCGAAAAAACATCAAGATAAGGAAAAAATTTAAAAGGTCATAAAAAAAATGATACATACGAACGCCAAACCCTTTGAGGGTTTTACTATACTGACCTAGTACCATCACCCTGACTTGGAATTTCTCACCCCCCAGACAATAATCCCAAAAATGTTCCATAGTGTAATCAGAGAAGTAAATAAACCAATCCTCAGAAAAGTAAGGCATGTTATCAACAATTATGGAAGTTTCCCGAATAATTTGTTGGATTTGGGAATTCTGAAGTTTGAATTTCTGGTATATATCTTTTAGAGTCTGCCCAATGCATTTAAGATAATTTTCAGTTTTGTCAGAAGTAATTTTCGATAAGAATTGAATATGTAATTTCCGAGTAGTTTCTATTGAGCCTTGTTGCAAGGCAATTAGTTTATCGAGTTCATTCATAATGAAAAGAATTTAGAAATACAACAAAGACGAAAAGAGTTATCGGAATGAATTTCCAAAGGACAATTTGATTAAGCTGTAAATTTCAGTTCCGAATAACTTTTCAAATGTATTTCGAATGAGAAGTTTATTTGAAGATATTCTTTTAAATGTTCAGTAGTGTACAGAAATGGTATAACATATATTTTATACAATTACTACAATAAAATTAAAATTTAATTAATTGTACATATGTACTCAGAAAATTTTACGAAGTACGAAATTCAGTAACTGCAATAAGAGTTTAACTGTGCAGAAGCACGAAGAACACTTTATAAAATATGAAATTTTATAAAATATTGAAGAATTTTTCATGAAATATTGTCAATTTATGTTCCAAATGTACAGATGCAGAAATAAATTTATTATTGTTATAAAGCTGCCAAAACTTTATTTCAATCGTACAGAAATGCAAAGAGATATTGAGTCGAAATTTCATAAAAATTTAAATTCAATAACTGCATTTATTGCATTTCAATATTATAGATATACGAAAGAAATGTATAAAATACAGATGGACAAAGAAATTTTATAAAATACAAAATTTCATAAAAATATTGAAACAATAATACAATTGCACAGGTGTACAAAGAAGTTTCGAAAAGTATTGAATTGAAGTTTCAGAAGCACAGAAGTACGTGGTAAAATTTACAAAATGTGAAATTTTATAAAATGATTGAAACTATAACTCAATTGTACAGTTGTACGTAGAATTTTCTATGAAATAATTGAATTTAAGTTTCAAAAATAGAGAAGTACGTAGAAAATTTATAAAATATGATATTTTATAAAATAAATGAAACTTATTGAATTTAAGTCTCAAAGTACAGAAGTATGGAGAAAATTTATAAAATATGAGATTTTATGATTGAAACTTATTGAATTTAAGTCTCAAAGTACAGAAGTACATAGAAAATTTATAAAATATGAGATTTTATGATTGAAACTTATTGAATTTAAGTCTCAAAGTTCAGAAGTACATAGAAAATTTATAAAATATGAGATTTTATAAAATGATTGAAACTATAATTCAATTGTACAGTTGTACGTAGAGAATTTATAAAATATGAAATTTTATAAAATAAATGAAACTTATTGAATTTAAGTCTCAAAGTACAGAAGTATGGAGAAAATTTATAAAATATGAGATTTTATGATTGAAACTTATTGAATTTAAGTCTCAAAGTACAGAAGTACATAGAAAATTTATAAAATATGAGATTTTATAAAATGATTGAAACTATAATTCAATTGTACAGTTGTACGTAGAGAATTTATAAAATATGAAATTTTATAAAATAAATGAAACTTGTTGAATTTAAGTCTCAAAGTACAGAAGTATGGATAAAATTTATAAAATATGAGATTTTATAAAATGATTGAAACTATAATTCAATTGTACAGTTGTACGTAGAAGTTTCCATGAAACTATTGAATTTGAGTCTCAAAAGTACAGAAGTACGTAGAAAATTTATAAAATATGAGATTTTACAAAATGATTGAAACTGTAATTCAATTGTACAGTTGTACGTTGTAGTTTCCATGAAATTATTGAATTTAAGTTTCGAAAGTACAGAAGTACGTAGAGAGTTTATAAAGTATGCAATTTTATAAACTGTGAATTTGATAATTTTATTAATATGAATTTTTTCTCAATTGCACAGAAAGTACTAGAATGTATCACATTTTTTATAGAATATGAAACTATATAAATTTCAAGAAACAAATCGATTTGATTTATAAGTGAGCAAATCTAAAATTTTATAAAATATGTGATTTTATAAATGTAAAGAAAATAAGTGCTAGTACAGTTATGTACAGTTACACTTCTTATAGAATATGAAATTCTATAAATTTAAGAAAGATATCGTTTTGATTTACAATTAAGTAAATCTAAATTCTTATAAAGTATGTGACTTTATAAATGTAAAGAAAATAGTTCACCTTGTTGAAAGTCAATGGCAATGCCAGAAGATGTCAAAAAAAATCAAAATAAATAGCGGTAGTATGTTAAACCGTAAGAGATTTATTTCAATACGTTAAACCCAAAATTAAAACCATTTCTGGTTATTAAATATAATTCCAATAAAATAATTTTATTGAAAATGTACAGAAAAATTCCAGCACCGTTAGCTTTGCAGACAACTTTCAATAAAAACGTGTTTTATAATAAAAAAGAAACGAATTTATTACACGATTAATAAAAACTTGAACGGTATTTGTACCTAACAGTTATGCAATTGTACACATATAATTATGAAACGAACACTTTTGGCAAATGGCCGATGAATTTTCCAAATTATTTTTATTATAAATTATTTCTCCATCTTAGTCTGCAAAGCACCCTTAGTTTTAGAATTTAACTTAACTTTCTTTTTTTATATTAAATTTCTTTCCGAATAAATACAAAAGCCTGTTGAACACCGTATAAAATTAATAGTATTCGATTCTTAATAAAATATTGCCAAACTCTTGTACAAAGTTGATCAGATTTTGTACAAAATTTATGAAGCGTGCTGTTAAGAATTACTATACATATTTATTAAGAATAATTATACACAGTTTTCACTTTTATTTTTTTTTTTCCACCAGCACTCAACAATTTTTTATATTTAAAATTATTATTTTGTTTTAAGAGTTTGATATTTTATTTAATAAATTTCTTTTTGAATTTATTTTTCGAAATAATTCCCGGGTTTCGGCACCAATGTTTACGATTTTAGTTTAAATTAATGCGCTAGTAAAAATCTTAAAAGTGAAACACTGAATTAATATTTAATTTAAATTCTATTTATTTAATAAATCCCTAATACTACCGCTTTTGACCTACGCTATCGACTGTCCAACAAGAAGTTATCAAACTAAAGAAATAGACATTATAAGAAGCACTAAAATTACCATTGCAAGTAACCTACTACATGTAGTTAAATATTTTAGTACAATGAGAATAACTGAACCGTTATTCTCTTTGTTTAGTATTACACTAGTAGTTAGAATTTGCATGTTACTAGCTTGCTATTAACAATAACAACATGCGTAGTAATATCAATGAGACAATTAGACTAATTCTATGTTAAAAGAAGCAAACTGATAACCTACAGTGGGACCTATACTAATGGGACCATCAATAGATAAAATAAGCTTTACTAATACTTAAAATTATAATAATAATTACTTATTTATACAAAAATAATATAAATAATGTTAGACAATGGGTCATATGAATAAAACTTAGCAATTACTTCGAAGTAATTACTTTGGGCTTAGAAATGGCTTTTAACTCCAAATTTACCAATTGGCTGGTAGAATAGGATGAAATGTAAACGAAAAGTTAAAAATTTAATTTCTAGTCTACTCCCAAGTAGACTAGATTTGTGAAGTAATTGCTTAAAAAACCCTGTATTTCCCCCTATTAGTAATATCTATTTTTTATTCATATGAGCCAATAATTCAGAATAATATAAATTCAATCTCTATATATAAAAGAATAACGTGACTGACTGACTGACTGACTCAACATCGCCCAGCCCAAACCGCTGAAGCTAGGAAGTTGAAATTTGGTATGTAGGTTCCTCTTTCGGCGTAGACGTCCGCTAAGACGGGATTTTTGGAAATTCCTACCGGAACGGGCAAAAAGGGGAAAAGTCTCCCCCTTGGCGGCCTGCCAAAACCCCTTTGGCTAGAAAGCTGAAATTAAAGATATGTGTTCCTTGGAGTATGGGCTAACTTTTCTGGAAAGTACTTTCTGGAATTTTGGACAGGGACGTTGTAAAAATGGGGGTTAAAAAGGGGAAAAAGGCCCCCCTTGACGGCCTGCCCAAACCGCTGGAGGTAGGAAGTTGAAATTTGGTATAAAGGTTCCTCCACTATCGTAGACATCCACCAAGACGGGAGTTTTGGAAATTTTTACAGGGACGGGCAAAAAGGGGAAAAAGTCTGCCCCTTGACGGCCTGCTCAAACTGCTGGAGCTATGAAGTTGAAATTTGGTATGTAGGTTCCTCGACCGGTGTAGACGTCCGTTGAGACGGCATTTTTGGAAATTCTTATCGGGAGGGGCAAAAAGGGGACAAAAAAAGTACCTTTTTCCAAAAAAGTACCTTTTCCCAAAAAAGTACCTTTTCCCAAAAAAAGTACCTTTTTCCCAAAAAACTATCTTTTTCCAAAAAAAGTACCTTTTTCCAAAAAAAGTACCTTTCTCCAAAAAAAGTACCTTTTTCCAAAAAAAGTACCTTTTTCCAAAAAAAGTACCTTTTTCCAAAAAAAGTACCTTTTTCCAAAAAAAAGTACCTTTTTCCAAAAAAAGTACCTTTTTCCAAAAAAAGTACCTTTTTCCAAAAAAAGTACCCTTTTCCAAAAAAAAGTACCTTTTTCCAAAAAAAGTACCTTTTTCCAAAAAAAGTACCTTTTTCCAAAAAAAAGTACCTTTTTCCAAAAAAAAAGTACCTTTTTCCAAAAAAGAGTACCTTTTTCCAAAAAAAGTACCTTTTTCCAAAAAAAGTACCTTTTTCCAAAAAAGTACCTTTTTCCAAAAAAAGTACCTTTTTTTCAAAAAAAATACCTTTTTTCAAAAAAAGTACCTTTTTCCAAAAAAAGTACCTTTTTCCAAAAAAAGTACCTTTTTCCAAAAAAGTACCTTTTTCCAAAAAATGTACCTTTTTCTAAAAAAATGTACCTTTCCCAAAAAAAAGTACCTTTTCCAAAAAAAGTACCTTTTCCTAAAAAACATACATTTTTCCAAAAAAATAAGTTTTTCAAAAAAAGTACCTTCTTCCAAAAAAAATTCCTTTTTCAAAAAAAGTACCTTTTTCCAAAAAAAAGTACCTTTTTCTAAAAAAAGTACCCTTTTCCAAAAAAAAGTACCTTTTTCCAAAAAAAGTACCTTTTTCCAAAAAAAGTACCTTTTTCCAAAAAAAGTACCTTTTTCCAAAAAAAGTACCTTTTTCCAAAAAAAAGTACCTTTTTCCAAAAAAAGTACCTTTTTCCAAAAAAGTACCTTTTTCCAAAAAAAGTACCTTTTCCCAAAAAAAGTACCTTTTTCTAAAAAAATGTTCCTTTTCCCAAAAAACATACATTTTTTCAAAAAAATACCTTTTTCAAAAAAAGTACCTTTTCCAAAAAAAAGTACCTTTTCTCAAAAAAAAGTACCTTTTTCTAAAAAAATGTTCCTTTTCCAAAAGAAGTACCTTTTCCAAAAAAAGTACCTTTTTCCAAAAAACATACATTTTTCCAACAAAAAACACCTTTTAAAAAAAAATACCTTTTCCAAAAAAAGTACAAATAAAGTACTTTGTAAAAACAAAGTATCTTTTTCCAAAAAATTTCGTTTTTCAAAAAAGTACCATTTAAAATAATATATAATTTCAAAAAAACTACTTTTTTTCCTCCCCCCACGGATATCTCCACTAAAACAAGGTTTCTTGGTATTCGGCATAGACGTGCGCTAAGACAGGATTTTTGGAAATTCCTACCGGAACGGGCAAAAAGGGGAAAAGTCTCCCCATAAACAGTCTCACAAATTGGAAAAGTGCCTGCCCAAACCACTGGAGGTAAGAAGTTGAAATTTGGTATAAAGGTTCCTCCACTGTAGTAGACATCGACTAAGTTTGTATTTTTGGAATTCCCTACACGATATCCCAAAAGGAAACTCGGTATGTGAGTTCCTCCTTCTATGTAGGCGTCCGCTTAGACGGAATTTTTGAAATTCCTATCGGGAGGGGAAATAAGGTAAAAGTCTCCTCCTGACGGCTTGCCCAATCCCTTTTGGCCAACCTAAAATTTTAAATATGTATTCCTTGGAGTAGGACTAACTCATCGGCAACGTAATTTTTCTATTTTGGAACAGGAACATAGTAAAAATGGTGGTTAAAAGGGAAAAATTTCCCCACTAACGGCCTGCCCAAACCGCTTAGGCAATGCAGTTGAAATTTGGTATGAATGTTCCTCATCCATCGCAGATAGCCGCGAAGATGGAATTTTTGTAAATTCCTAAAATGAGGGGCAAAAAGAAGAAAAGCCTCACCTTGGGGGCCTGTAAAAACCCCTTCGGCTAGAAACCTGAAGCTTAAAATGTGGGTCCCTGGAGTAAGCGCTAACTTATTAGAAAGATACTTTTTGGATAGGGTCGTTATAAAATGGGGGCTCAAAAAGGGAAAGTTGCCCCTTAACGACCTGTCCAAACTGCTGGAACTAGGAAGCTGAAATTCGGTACTTAGGTTCCTCTTCCAGCCTAATTCCAACCGGGAGGGACAAAAAAAGAAAAAGTGTCCCCCTTGACAGCCTGCTCAAACTGTTGGCACTAGGAAGCTGAAATTCCCTGTCGATGGATTTTCGGAAATTCCTACCGAGAGGGGCACAAATAGTAAAAGTTGGCTAGAAACCTGAAATGTAAAACATATGTTACTTGGAGTATGGGCTCATCAACCGGGAAGGTGCTTTTTGGACAGGGACATTGCAAAAATGGGGATTAATGAAGCGAAAAGTGCCGCTTAAAGGCCTGCCCAAACCGCTCGAGGTAGGAAGTTGAAATTTGGTACTAAAGTTCCTCCTCTATTGTAGACATCCGCTAAGATGAGATTTTTGGAAATTTCTACAGGTAGGGTCAAAAACAGGAAAAGTCTCCCCCTTAACGGCCTGGCCAAACTGCTGGAACAAGGGATCTTAAATTCGGTATTTGGGTTCCTTCTCCAACGTTGACGTCCTCTAAGATGGTATTTTTGGAAATTCATACCGGGAGGGGTAAAAAGGGAAAAAACTTCCCCCTTGACGGCCTGGCCAAACTGCTGGATATAGAGACCTAAAATTATGTATGTAGTAGGTTCCTCCTCCAACGCAGACGTCCTCTAAGACGGAATTTTTAGAAATTCCTACCGGGAGGGGTAAAAACGGAATAATTCTCCCCCTTGATGGCCTAACCGAACCCTTCGGCTAGAAACCTGTAATATATAATATGTTTTCCTTGGAGTATGGGCTAACTTATCGATAAGGCATTTCTAGGACTTTGGACAGGAACGTGGTAAAAATGGTGGTTCAAAAGGGGAAAATTGCCCCCCCCCCCCTTAACGTCTGCGTCTTTAGCTAGAAACCTAAAACTTAAAGAACAAGTGTATATGAAACACTAAAATTAAGAAACTAAATAGGAAACGAGTGGAATTGAAACACTACACAAGTGGAATGAAATGGATATAAACGTTGAACGAGTGGAATTGAAATTATAGATAATGCAAATGAATTGGAAGAGGGAATTACCTGTTCAAACACTATCCACGGAATATGAAACTTATGTAGCATTGAAACATACTCTCCAAAAAGTTAAACAAATTTTCTAAAAGAGAAAAAACCTTAGAAAAGGAATGGAACTTATATATTCCGATATTTAAACTTCATGTAACGAAGCACCGGTGGAAGAAACCGACGCAGTAAATTTTCCAACTGAATTTGTGAATTTACTTGAATTGCCAGGTCTACCTTTACATAAACTGGAATTAAAAAAAACAATTTAAGACACGCTAACAACGTTAGCGTGTCTTACACACGTATATTGCAATTTATTATGGATTCATTACTAACAATCCACTTTCATGAGAAAAAGTGATCAAATATTTATTTATTTTAAACCCATTGTTGTGCAGAATTATTTATTTGTGGTGGCTGGGTGAAGGCTTTAAATAAAAAAACTTTAAATAAAAAAACGAATTTTATAAAAATTGTGGGGGGCGCAGCCCCCCTTAACCTTTAAGGCACGCTAACAACGTAGCGGGATGCGCCCGCTAGTATTAATATAAAGTTAGAAATATGGGTTGGCGTGTGTCTTTAGATTTTCGCCAACAATGCCCTTTAAAATGCTGTTGTTACAGTAGTTACCCCCCTTAAAGTAAATAATTGAGATTAGGTAATTAAATTCGGCTAATATAAGACAAAAAAATAAAATATGTACAAATATAAGGTGAAATAAATAAAAATACATGGTAATTATGTATATTGCTGGTGTTCAGAAATATTGAACAAATACGATTACAAAACTAAAATTGCTATAGAAAATTGCGCTTGTTTGTTAGTTTTGTACCCTCTATCTAGAGTTTGGGGTTCGGGAATTCCCGGCAATCTTGGGAAAAGTTTGCCGGGAATTCCCGGGAAAATAATATATTTTTCCCGGGAAAACGGGAAATTTTAAAAATATTAAATTTTTGTTTGGAATAGGATTTTTTAATTTTAGTCATAAAAAACATTTTAAATACCAAAACAAAAATGTCATTAGCTGTGTTTTCGACTTAACTATATCCGTTAAGTTATAAAAAAATTCAAAGTGCATAAAAACGTGTTTTAGATGTAAACTTAAATATTACTTTTCGTATGCACGTTAACTTTTAACATGGATAATTATCAACGTTGAAAACTCAACGTTTATACATTTTCACACCTAGCGTAGTTTCTTCGCATTTCAACCTAAAAGGTTTTGCTGACGTACGTTCGATTATTCCGGAACTATCATAAACACTAACTGTTTAAAAAAATTTATACTCCAATCGGTTTAACGTAGATTTGCTTTAAATGCTTACGTTGATAGGCATTATCGAAAATACAGCTATTGTTAAAATCTTTTAAAAGCATGGATGGTAACCGAAACGATGCGGTTATCGGTAAGGGTAACGCTATTTTAGAATATTTCGGTAACGGTATTTTAAGGGTAACGTTATTTCATTTATTTCGGTATCGGTATTTTAAGGATAACGGTTTTTTAGTTATTTCGGTAACAGTATTTTAAGGATAACGGTATTTTGATTATTTCGGTAACGGTATTTTAAGGTTAGCGTTATTTTGAGTTATTTCGGGACGGTATTTTAAGGATAACAGCAATCAGTTATTTCGATGCATCCCGAATTTTTTTTACAAAAAACAAACGAGATTAAAAACAAAACCAATTTACCAACTTAAACTACGAAAAATACTCAATATCCACGTGCAATTACCAAAAGCAGAAACTTAAAAATAACGGTAACGGTATTTTAGGGGTAACGGTATTTCATTTATTTCGGTAACGGTATTTTAAAGGTATCGATATTTTGTTTATTTCGGTATCGGTATTTTAAGGATAACGGTATTTCAGTTATTTCGGTAACGGTATTTTAAGGATAACGGTATTTCGGTAATGGTATTTTAGGGGTAACGGTAGTCAGTTGAAAGGGTTTTGAATCGATAACGGTATTTTAGCGGTATTGCCTTCCAACCCTGTTTAAAAGGGAATCAATTTATTTGACACAAAAAAAATCTTTGCCAAGTAATTACGAGCATTTCAACTAATAAAGATTTTTCGCATAACTTATTCAAAATTTAAATTGTAAAACCTAAAAACTTGGTAAAATGTTTAAAAGAAATATGAAAACAAAGTTTTGTTTCTTACAAATAATCGCCCTTACTATCTAAATTTTTCAAATGTATATTTTAGTTAAAGTCGACTTTGTTAAAATATTGTGTGGCAGTATACCTTGACTTGGTTTGTTTTTGGAGCATTCTGATTGATTAATTTATTTTCAACCAATCAAAATGTTTGAAAATATAAATATTTTTGTAGGGCTTTCATATACAAAATAAACAAAACCGTATGATTAAAAATAAAGTCGACTTTAATTTTAAAATAATCCTTTATATTATGGGCCAATAATTTTATAAGTAATGTTTTCATTTATAATTGTGATAACTTCAAGTAAGTTTACTTTATTTTAATACACCTGCTTTCAAACTAATATATTCTTTTATATTAAAGAATAGAATATCAGGAGTATGGAAATACTTCCCAAAAAAGGACAATGCAGCGCATTGCAATATTTGCCCTAAAAGACTAATGGTTAACGGAGGTATCTAAATTTGGTTAACAAAAAAAAAAAAAATTATGGTCATGCAACTTCTCTTGAATAAAATAACAACAAGAACAACGTTCCAGCTAAAATTAGCAAAGTACCCGAAGAAAAAAGTGTAATTGAATAGGCATTGAACGTTTTATGGTAGGCAAACATTTCCAGAAATGGTATCCAAATTAGCCGGAGGTCGACGGAATGACAATCCGCACCATAACTAGATCTTCGTTTATTCGAGAAAGTTTTTATAATAAAAACCTGGCATTGCCAAAAAATGAAACCGATGTAAAGAACATTATATTAAATTACTACAATCATGTAAAAAGTATCGTGATAAAAGAAATATCGAGCAATATTTCTAACAATAGGAGATTTACTATAATCTTAGATGAATGGACAAGAATATCACAAAAGAGATATTTGAACATATGTATGTATTAACGGAAATAATTCATTTTATATCCTGGGGTTGATTTATATATCAGGAAGATGTAATGCTGATGAAATAAGAAGAATTGTCGAAACAAGACTAGAAGAATTTTATTTGTCTTTGGAAAATAACATTGTGGCCACCATATCTAATGGGCCAAATATGATGAAACGGTTTGTTTCCGACAGTCCAGTAGTGGGTGCTTTCTGCTGCAATCATGGAATTCATTTGGCAGCTCTTAGAGTAATTTATGTGAAATCAAATGTTCAACATTCTGATATTTTTACTTTGAATTCTCAGTACACAGACTGTATTCCCGGGAATACATTTTTTTTATTCCCGTTTCCCGGGAAATAAAAAAGTCCGGGAAATCCCAAAACCTACCTCTATCGCATATCCCAATTTAATAAAAATCTGATAACTGTTATTATGTAAATTTGGGTGCCAGTATTTGGGTTCTTTAATTATTATTAAATGGCGCCGCAACATGAAGTCTTTAAATGCCCTATATGCAAAAAAAATGTAACAAAAACTCAAAAACCTGTTGGATGTGCTTGTTGTGGCTTATTTTTTCATACAACTTGTGCCAATGTCAGTTCAGAAGAATTTAATTTCATGGCAAGGCACAAAGTGTTAAAGTTTGTTTGTAAAAGTTGTCCAAATGCACTTCAATCTTCTAATATTCATGAAGAATTGAGAAAAGGCTTCTCTGCACTTACAGTGTCTCTGGAAAAAGAATTTGAGTTGAAAGTGCAGGAAAATAAACGTCAACTCCAGGAGAAATTAGATGCGGCAGTTAACTCTATCAAAGTGCAGATTGATGAACTTTCTAAGGAATTTTTTCAGAACATTTCTAAAATTAAAGATTTAAAATCGGATATTAATAACTGCTGCGATGTTATCAAACATGTTGATGTTGTAACTGGTGGTAAAATACAGCATCTTGAGATACAATCCACCTAAGTCAATTTTAAATTTGCGTGAACCTGTCTTAAAAATTGCAGCAAAGTGTAATGTTAATATTACCGGTTCGGACATTCATCATTGCACATATTTCAGAGGAAGTAAGGCGATTCTAGTGAAGTTCAATTCCGTCCATATTCGCGACCAAATTATGATTAATTATCATAAGAATTGTTCCATTTTATTAAAAGATGTGATTGGTGGTAATGCTGAGTCAAATGTATATCTAAATGATCATTTGACGCCTGCTGCAAAGAAATTAGTTGCTGTTTGTAAACAACTTAAATGCAAGCAGAAAATAAAAAAGTATACGCATTTGAATTATGACGTCCCTAAAGTTATTATTTTAATGTTGGATGGTGCCGCAAATATATTTAATTATGATCAGTGTATTAATCTATTAAATGAGGCAAATGATGCAGCTGATTCTTCAGATACACTGTATGTCAGCTGAGGAGTACTTCTCCAGTTTTACATTTGCGCTGGATTTCATACTGAATATTTTTGAGTTTACTAATAGTCCGCAAATGTATTGTTTAAAAAAAAAAACAAAAAAAAAAAAAATATTCTCTATGAAATCCGGGGTAAATATTTTTATTTTAAAACTTTTGATTTATTTTTTTTTTATTTTATTTTAATTATTTAGTATTGCCAAATTGAAATTATATTTGTATATGTGTATGTATGTATATATGTGTATGTATATATATATATATATATTTATATGTATGTATATGTATGTGTATATATATATATATATATGTATGTATATGTATGTGTATATATATATATATATATGGGCATTTCCATCATGTCGAACGGGACCGTCGTACACCTTTAAAGTGAAAAAAAGTCAAAATAAAATGGATTTTTATTTTGACAATAGGCTTTACTTATATCTTTTTATTAGCCCTACAATTGGTGCTGAGGTTGATTTTTAGCAATTTTTCGTTTTCAAGATAATTGTAAAAAAACAAGGCATTCGCACGGGACAAAAAGAGAAGTGGTTTTCGCGGCTAACAATTAAAATGCCGATTTCAGCGAAACCTGAAGCAATATTTCAATGTGACTAATTTTACACTGTTGTGCATTGATGTCTTTTAAAACTGGTTGTAATTTTACCCAAAAACGATTCATATTATTTTTTTAATTTAATTTTATTCACTGTCGCACGTGACATGTCGCACGGGACATTTTTTTCCATCATGAGATTTATGTTGTTTCTGTTGCTCTTTTTACAAAATTATATATAAACAAGCTTAGTAAAAATGCTTTTTAAATCGACAGAAGTATTCAAGGTATTTATTTTAATATAATAACCAAAAACAAACTTAAAAGAAATATGTAGTATGAATTAACCCAGCAAAATTGTCGGATGGAAAGAACCCATTGTAGAACAATTTGTACGTGCATGCAACCTGTTATAATTTATGTTCTATCATCGGTGATTTTTGTTTGAGTTTGTCCCAAAAGCAACAGTTTCTTTTCCTCCAAACTAGAACAGGTTACTTTGGAACCGGTTCTAGAACCAGTTATAGAACTGGTTCCGCGACAGTGAAACCTTCCATTTTGACTCCCAGAAATCAGTTCTAGAACCTGTTCCACGTAACCGGTGGTAAAAACATCTGTTCTAGAACAGATTCAGAGGCAACCAGTTCAAAAAACTTTTGCTGGGAAGTATTTATTTATATGAAAATATAAAAAACAGTTTTTTTTTAGAATAGGCAGTCCTAGCTGCTTTTACTTCTTGACCATGGTGCATGCCAATTTTAAAAAAATTTAAAAGTAAGTATTTATATAAATAAAACATTTACATAAGAAAAAAAAATTAAAAATTTTTAAATTTCACACTTACGATGTCGCACGTGACCAACTGTGAATAAGTACCATGATCACAATTCTTCTTATTTTTCAGGTAGGTTTTTTTTATTTTAATTGTATAAAAAATCTCTGTTTGTAATCAATATTTGATGAGCTTTCTGCGTGTACTTTCGACGCACTGATAACAAATGTTGTTTTTCAATGTCGCACGGGACATCGAAATATGCGACAATTCAAATCAAAAACTTACAGTTATTTTCAATTGCATTGTTTATTATGCATTCTTTTATGACTCTTTGTACCTTTAGAAATATTTTAGAAAGCAAAAGTCAATGCATAACGTCTCTGTTTAAAAACTTTTATCAAAACAAAATGTGCAATAGAAATATCCAAATAAGAAAAGATGCGCTTGTGCGACTTTGCATTCGAATACCTCGAAATGGGTTATGAATAAATGCGAAATCTTTTTACGTTATTTAAATTTGATTGTTTCCCTATGAAAATATTATAAAACAAAGTGTTTTCAAGAACTTTTAATATTTTAGTCTCGGTGGACCTTTCGGTGGAAATGCCAATATATATATATATATATATATATATATATATATATATATTTTAGATTTTACCGACATCGAGCTTGCGGTGTTTTGGTAGTGGGTTTGCTTTTATTAACATCAATATAATAAGACGAGAATTGATCATTTAAGGGTGGTGTTCTTCATGATGAATGTTTTAAGCGTCTATTTAAAACTTGCAAAGCACATACATAAATTTAGGGATTTTTGTAGATTTTTTTTTATGATACACTCAAAAAAGTTTGTCAGTTAATACATTACAGTTGTTTGTATAGTAATCAGTAGCTGTTGTATTTAACAGTGATTACAGTTGTTTTTCTATAGAAAAAAGGCAAATCAACTTTTATGACGGTTATTTAAGAAAACAACTAAAGAAAAGTACTGTAATTTCGTAACAGTTGTTAAAATCAGTTATTTTTAATATTATAATAAGGAACTACCAAAACAGTATTTTTACAGTAAACAGTAGTTTTTGTTAGTCATTTAAAAGAATTGACTGTAAAAAACAGTAGATTTTACCGATTTTGTCAGTTGTTTTTAAATTTATGTAGTAAAAATTCAGGTAATTTTACGCCATTGGTAGTTATTTTAATGCAGTTGTTAGTTATTTTTCAACAGTTAAAATTACAGAAGTTTTAGTTATTTTAAAGTTAAATACCTTTGTCGCCTTTTTAACGGCATATACCTTTGTTTTTACTGTCATTTTCAGTAGATTCTACCGACTAACTTTTAGGAGTGTACTTTTAATTTTTATTGGTCATTTATGGGATTTACGTAGAGCTGACTCCTTTATGGTTTTCGTGTGCATAGTTGTTTTTTTAGTCGGATATTTATATTTATAGAGGTTTTTTATTTTAATTTTATAACGAATTAACTGATTTGTTAGATAAGTAGTTGTATTATCCGTTATCCGTTTTTATTTTGGAGGAAAATTTTATATTTTGATTGATTCCTTAATACCACAAATGTATCAATTATGTCTACGGTTTTCAAAGTGTGAAGTAAAAGAAAAAAAACAAATTTTTTAATCATAATTTCAGTTTGGTAACTTGCTGCTTTAATTGAGAAGTTTGCTTTTTTTTATAATTCCTTTAAATTTTCTTAATAACTATTATGAGCATTTGATTTTGATTTTTTTTATTCTTTGTTATTAATAATTATTTATTTTTTATTTTGCTTTTAAAATTAAATATCGATTATTAATATTTTTTATTTATTTTTTATTGTTATTACACGATGAATGCTGTAAATTTAGGTCCTATCTACAGTGATAATTCTTTCATTGCCAATAGTTTAAATGGCTTCCAACGTTTTTTAAGGGTCGGACATTGGAATGTAACAAGTTTTTGTGCGTCCATTACATCTTGTAAAATTGATGAGATAAGGCATATTCTAGATGGTAATCATTTGGATATTGTTGGTTTCAGCAAAACTTGGCTAAAGCCTTACATTTTGTCTCAGGGTATAAATATTCCAGGCTATAGTATATGCAGAAATGATAGACCTGGTGAAAGAAGAGGTGGAGGTGTTGCGTTGTTTATATCGGACAGTATGAAATATAGAACCGTTTTTATGTCCGATGACAATGACGCTTGCGAGTATTTCTTTGTGGAGGTTACTGTCAGGGATATTAACTTGCTTGTTGGTGTTTGTTATTTGACTGATGGTGATTTAAGTGCTTTTGAGGATTCTGTGGGTGATTTGTTAGTAAGGTACTCAAATGTTATTCTGATGGGAGATTTTAATACGGATATTTTTTGTCCAGTTGATTCTGTTGTTTTACGCTCTGTGTCAGCGACTTGATTTGACTTACCACCACAATTGTATACCAACGAATTACCATGTGGGGTGTGATACGACTTCTCTAATTGATTATTTTCTTTTGAGTAATACTCTTTCCTTGGGCACATCTGGTCAGATGCAGTGTCCTGGTGTGACTCGACATTCTCTCATTTTTATAGCTGTCGATGTTCCGAATTCGTCATCTCAACGTTTTATATCGTACCCGAATTATAAAGCGTTGAGAATGGAGGATTTGGAGGCTGCGGTTGTTAATTGTGATTTTAACGCCATATACCTGACTGATGATGTGGATTTGCAACTTGAAGTTCTCATGTCGGATATTAATGTTTTACATGATTTGGTGCCATTAGTTCGTCGAAAGGTTGGTTTGAGTTTGGATAATTGGTTTGATGACAGGGAAATTTCCTTTCAAGTTTCATTGAGAGATTTGGCATATAATCATTACCTCCAACATAGGACTCCACATAATTGGTCGATTTATTGTGTAAACAGGAATAAGGTGAAAAAGGTTATAAGGAAGGTAAGGATGCGAGCTCACACACACTTTTTTCATGATATAAGTTCGAAAAAAATGTGGGGATTCTTAAGGAACAATGGTTGTCTTGAGTCTGAGGAACATTTAACTTCATCTGATCCTGATGAGATAAATGATTATTTTGCTGCTTGTCAGTTACGAGACTCGGGTGATTTTTCCAATAATATGAACAACTCTGTTGATGGAGGTTTCTCGTTTTCATGTGTTGATTCTGACACGTTATACCGAGCATTGCTTAGAATCAAGTCTAATGCGGTTGGTCATGATTCCTTGCCATTGATATTTTTGAAAATTATTTTCCCATTTGTTTCCTCACATTTACTTCACATTGTGAACACAATTATTGCCTCTTCGTGTTTCCCTAGGAATTGGAAAATAGCTAGGCTTGTCCCTATAAAGAAGGACGGTCAATCTAGTGATTTGGATAATTTACGTCCTATATCAGTACTACTGGTCCTTTCTAAGGTGGCTGAATATATTTTGAAAGACCAAATTATCGAGTACCTTGATTGCAACTCTCTTATTCATCCATCCCAATCAGGCTTTCGAAAGGGTTATAGTACTACTTCTATACTGCTAGCGCTAACGGATTCTATTAGACAGTTTTTGGATAGCCGTAAGAATGTTGTATTGCTTTCGATAGACTTGTCTAAGGCATTTGATAGAGTAATGCACTCTAGATTACTGTATAAATTGCTGTACGAGTTCCGGTTTTCTACCCGTGCATGCGAATTGATTAAGTCGTACCTATATTATAGATTCCAGTATGTATCTATTGGTAACTCTTTCTCACGAACTCTACGGATCACTAGTGGTGTCCCGCAGGGATCTGTTATTGGCCCACTTTTGTTTATGGTTTATATGAATGATCTTTTACGTTCTTTTAATGCTGTTTCCTGCTTGCCTTATGTATATGCTGATGATGTGCAATTTGTTTGCTATTCTGATACTGAGTTTGTCGATGTGTTGGAGGAGGGCGTCAATTTTATATTGCGGGAAGTTGTGTCATGGTCATCCGATAATGGGTTCTGTGTCAATCCAGTCAAGACGAAGTTAATGGGGTTTGGATTCGCTACAAATGACATGAGTATTACTATTGGTGGTATTCCTGTTGAGTTTGTTAATAAGATGAAATGTTTAGGTCTTGTCTTGTATAACCAATTGAATTTTTCTCCACACATAAATTACTTGTCCTCTCGCATATCCTTTCTTTTAAAAAGGTTGTATTCATTGAATATTTAACTGCCTTGTTCAATAAAAAGGCGTGTAGCCACGGCTATCTTAATGCCGCATATATTGTACGGCATGGAGGTTTTTTCGGGTACTAGAAATTTCGCGCTTAGGAAATATAAGCTTGTTTTTAACAGGATTATTCGTTACGTTTTTAATTTGAAAAGAAGAGATCATGTATCTCTACATACATTTAGTTTTATAGGATCGTCTTTTGAAAATTTCATAAGCATAAGGTTATTATTATTTTTTTTATAAATCTATCGTTAATGGATACCCGGTATACATTGTTGATAAATTTCATTTTACTCGTTCAATACGAAATCCCCAAATTATTCCACGCATTAGACATCTAAGTATTTTTGAAAAATCATTTCAAACTCGTGTGTCGAGTTTATGGAATGATTTGCCTAGGGAACTGAGAAAGTTTACTTATTCGCTGATTGTGTTTAAATCTAAATTAGTAGAATTTGCACAATTGCATGTATTGGAATCTTAAGTGGAAATTATATGTTCCATCTCTTTAGTCTGGCCATACACTTGCAATATTGTTGTACAGCTTCTGATTTTAGTTCTTTATTCTAATACCATGTGTGTTAGTAGTTTGGGACTTAAATGGAGAGGTTGCGCAATGTATGGATAGCTTTAGTATGTACGCATTTTTAATGAAACTTTAAAAGCTTATCTTGTGAGAGTTCAACTGTTTCTAGAATTTATTCTTGCAGCATTCATTTATTATTTATTTTTTTTTTTTTTAGATCTAATTAATTTTTAAATATATTATTGTATTATTTGATCTCATGTAAATGTTAATTTTTGGAATTTTGAGTTTATATATTATTATTATTGTATTATGCATTAGCCTTAACATATATTTATATAGAAGTCTGTTATATATTTTTTAGTAGCTTTAATTAGCCATATAAGGCCCTAAGGGATCGGTTATGTAAATGAAGATTTAATAAAAAAAAAAAAAATTCCTAGTGGGGCGTTTGTGGCAAAAAAGTATAAAAATTAACCCCATATGGATCACGTTACATAAAATAATTATTTTTATCCAGTTGAGATTTTTTTATTAATTTAATGGCTTTACAACTCGTAGTCATAATTAATATTAAGTTTCATAGGTCTTTTCTGACCTCAGGCCACTAAGGGTTAAATATATTTTAAACAAATGTAATAAAGATAATTATAGTCTAACCAAATTTAAGTGGTATTTTTCCGACAACTGTGTCAAATTTGATGAAAACAATCAAATTTTGTTTAATTTTTGACAAAATGAGCAATTTTTGTAAAAATGTCCTGAAAAGCAGTCGCTCCAAACACAAACTCTACCCGAGTAAAACGGGTTATACATTATTTTATATTATTTAATACAATTATGTCTCGTTATATATTGCTTTGTATGGCACTATATATAATAAGACGTAATTTTCGTCTTTCGAAAAATTTTTATATCACCCAATATCTAAATATATCTTTTTACATATGTTGTCATATTTAATCAGATCTCGACCATGGAATTTAAATTGTAAGACCAAATATATCTAGTTTCATGTTCAATTTAAATTTCATTTAAGATTTTATCGAAATCAATTACAATCCATTTTTAATTGGATAATATTATTTTACGAAAACAAATTTTGATATAAAGTTCAAGTGATTTAAAAAATAATAACATGAAAACGAAAAACCGGTAAAATATTTTTGAATAGAATTTGAGTGATGACCCATACATTATCGACGTTGAAAATATTATGTTAAAAGAGTTAATACTATATAATCAACTATTATGTGGTACAAATGTAATGAACGAAATCGACAAATCGCTATTTTAAGGAACAGTCTAATATACATATATGAAATTGTTCAATAGCATTTACTGTTTTTATTTTTTTATAAAAATATCGTCATTTCATTAATATTTAAAAATGTTTATACAAATATTTTAAACTTTATATTAATTATAGATATTTTTTTAATATTTGATATTTTTAGGATACCCTTGATTTTTTAGCTTATATTGCAAAAAATGAGGATGAATGGAGAGCTTGTTATGTTTTAGAATGTATAGGCGGTCAAAGTGAAGATCTTATTGTAACAATTGGCAAAGCATTTATGTTACGTTATAATGCCATAAGTCGTAAAGGGTAAAGTTTAATACAGTTAAACATCTTTTTTTTGACAAAATATTAAAAATAGTTTTTCTATTTTAGACACCATTATCATCAACAAACAACTGATAATTTAAATGCCTCATCAAAGGAAAATGATAAGGAATATTATAATGATTTGCCCAATAAATTACCTCCAGATTTAATGAACGACAATGATTTACATGATCAGCAACAATCAACACAACTAAAAGTAGCTCAATTAAATTTAAAGAAACCACGAGATCGTCTTAGCAGTAATTTAATAGATTTAAATAGTCCCCCGCCCGATCAAACATCAAATAAAATAAATCTTAGTGCATTTGATCCAATGAAAGATAATGGCACTGCAGCACTACAACAGCAACAACCACCAGATGTGTTTGACATACGTAAGTTGACTTTTATTAAAATCATTTTTGTCTTTTGGTAAAAAAGTTTTTAAAAAATTTAAAATACAAATTGTTTTTGCAGCCCCATTATCATTATCAGCTGAAGTTCAACGTTCACAATTAATGACTGAATCTTGGTTTCATGGTTCGATTAGTCGTCCCATTGCCGAAAATATGCTGGAAAACGATGGTGATTTTTTGGTACGCGAATCTCAGGGCAAACATGGCCAATATGTTTTAACAGGCCTTCAGGGCAAAACACCAAAACATTTACTACTTATCGATCCGGAGGGTATTGTACGTACTAAGGATCGTATATTTGAAAGCATTAGTCATTTAATTAATTATCATTGGACAAATTTATTACCTATTATATCAGAAGATTCAGAGCTTGTATTACGAAATCCTGTTATTCGACCGAATCTAGCTTCTAACATTGGAGGAGGAGGAGGAGCAGTATCATCAACAAATACATACAATCATCATTCACATCATTCACATTTGCAATCATGTAAGGAGTAAACTAATATTCAAGACTATCTTAAATTAAAATTTATTTATAGAATTTACACATATTTTCTGATATCAATGTATGTAAGCATATGAATTTAAATTTTTTTTAAAGATTTTCAAAAAACCAAAAACAAAAGTAAAACTAATATGGGGTTGCTAGAAGACTTTTGCTATCACACGAATGAGTGACTACATACATTTGGTTTTTGTATTGCATATATTTTCTTATTGTATTTTCGTTCGTCTGAGACAAAACGTCATCTAGAAGCACCACCTAAATGTCAACAAAATTAAAAATCTGTGTGTATGTAAGAAGAAAAAAACGTAATTGCTCACGTCATAATTATGTATGTAGATCAAATATGAATTATTATTGTATTGAATGTAGAAGATGATAAGGATGATTTAATTATATACATGTGTATTTATTAAAACAATCATATAAATTATAAACTCGTAACTGTTGTTTTTTAATGGAGATAAAAAATTTGTATCATTACAGTTTTTACGAAACTGTTTCGATAGTTTACACAATTCTTAAATTTATCCTTCCTATAACCAAAAATATATGACGGCAAGTCTCAATTTAAAAGGCATTTGTTCAAATTATCGTAACTTGCATTAAAATCGAAATTTTCAAATGCTGGGCATTTTTATTACTCATATTCTTTAACTTCCCAGCAAAAAAATTGCAAGTAATGCTTTACAAACTACTTCTTTCAATACTTCACAAGTATCCGTTAGTGTATTTTTACTGCTTTTTTAGAAGTTATTCTGAACAACTTCAAAAAATCACTTCTTTCATTGCTTCCAAAGTATCCGTTAGTATATTTTTACAGCTTTTTTAGAATTACATCTGAACAACTTCCAAAAAACCACTTAAGTATTGCTTCTAAAGAGTAATAGCTCTAAGTGATATTAAAAAGTGATTTTGGTATCATTTGGCATTTCCAAACACAGGGTCCTGGTTTCGATTCCCGGCGGGTCCAATATTTTTTTATTTTTTTTACAATTTTTTTTTTCTATTAATTTTTTTTTTAATATTTTTAATTAATTTGTTTAAATTCAATATTTTTTTATTTAAAAATTTTTAAAAATAAGTATATATAAAAAATGGTAAGAAATTAGCGGTAGAGCGCTAGACTAGCAATCGTGAGGTCTTAAGTTCGATACCCGGTGGCGGCAATAAAAAAACTTGTAGAATAAAAAATATAATTTTTTTTGTGAAGAATTTATTTTAACTTTTAATTGGCCAAAAAGAGCTTCCTTTACACTCGTTCAAAAACTACTGAAAATATGTTGAAGTGGGAGTACTCCTCTCCTATGACAACTCAATGTTAAAATCATTAGTGTTTATGTTAAAAAAGAATTACATCTAGATCATCAATTGTAGTGCTTTTTCTACTGCTTCGGCATTTCTTTTTTTGCTGGGTTGCCTTTTTTAACCGTTTAGGCCGAGTTTTTGGGATGTTAGTTAAACTTGGTTTAGTTAAACCGAAAACGAATTATGTCATCCATTTCCAAGTTTATTAATAAAAATTTGCCGGAACAACTTTTCTGGATTATAATTTTGGTCTTTATTGAAATAAAACCAAATCATCCAAATTTTAGTAGCGGTATTCCAGTTACAAACTGCGTTAAACTGCCCAAGGTCGCCTTTTGGCGGTCTTCAGATTTTAAACAGTTTTTGGCTAAATAATAATACTTTTTTATATATTAAGGGTTTTCACAAGGGGTGTACTATTTGTTGTATCGTTGTATCGTCCTAACAAAAAACAGAGTAGTTAAAAATTAAATTGAAAAAATACAACATTTGAGAATAGCACGATACGACATTTTTACGTATGTTTAGTGTCCTATGTTTGAGTGTGCTAACAGATAGAAAACTGAATAGAAAATCGTTGTTAAACACAAATAAAAATTTTAACAACTCTGTTTTTTGTTAGGACGATACAACGATACAACAGATATCACACCCCTTATGAACAACCTAATAGTATTATTGTATATTGTATTATATCCATAGAAAACTTAACTGCTTACATTTTTGTGTTCAAACTTTTTTTGTATAAGGAACGGTTTTCAAGCGAGAAGCATGTAAAGTGAAAATTTTAAAAAATTGACTTTAAAAAAAAAAAAAAAAAATATTTGAAAAATTGCCAAAAATACATTTACGATCTGTAGTGGGATTCTCTAACTTTTTAACGACAAAATTCGGTTGTTAAGTTGTCAGTTTACTATGAAAACTTGTCAATTTAACTACCGAATTTTGTCGTTAAAAAGTTACAGAATTGCCCCTCTGGCGTACATTACCGATAATAACAAAGCTAGTTTAGAGCCTATACTTGTAAAATCAGGACTCATAGGATAACGCCAGGATACGTTTTACAAATATAATTATAATTTCCAAAAAGCGAAAATCGCCATAACTTTTGAAATAACAACAATTGATCAACAATTTTCGGTACGTAATTTTAATTTATTGATACACTCATACAAATAAGTCCGTAAAAATAGCAGAAAAATTTACTAAAAATTAGTTAAAAATGATGCTGCAGAAAAAACTGCTAATATTAGCAGAATCAGTTTGCTAAATATTAATAAAATGAAAACAGCAAAAAAAACTGTTGAATTTACAGAATTTTAGTAATATTTGAGCTGAATTTTTGTTAATTGCAAATAACAATTTAACTTGCTGAAATCAGCAAAACAATTGCTAAATAATAGTAGAATGAAAATAGAAAAAAAACTGTTAAATCTACAAAATTTTTGCTAAAATTTTCTGAAATCAACAAAACTTTTGCAGATTACTAGTGGACTGGAAAAAGGTAAAAAAGGAGCAAATGAAATGAAAATTAATAAATAAAAAATAAATGTGTATTTAAAAACATACTTGGGACCAGTTTATTTAATGTATCAATTAATTGAAATTTTTTCAATTGGCATTGTTCAATGCCTAAATGCCCATTTATAAATGACGAAAGCAGTATTTGTTTTCATGTTTTAATAAAAGAATAAATTAAGAAAAAAAATTAAAAATTCGCGTATTTCTTATATTGTTTTTATATTACAATGCACATAAAAAAATAATTTTCATATTTGAATACGAAAATCGCAGATTCAATAAAAAAAATGTTTGAATTTCCTGTGATGACGATTTTTGCAGAATTGATAATGAAAATTGTAAGCACGTTGTTGAAATTATTTTATTTTTCTGTCAATAAAGAAAGTTGTTGATTTGATTAAACACAATTATTGAATTTTTGTGATTTTTCAATGAAAGAATGTGTTGATTTAACACAAAGTTTTAATAATTTTTTTTAATAAAAAAACATGCTAATTTAATTAAAATTGATTTATTAGAAAAAAAAACAACAAAAATTATAAAAGGGTCAATAAAATTCTAACCCTTAAATTCATAAACGCTTTGTAAAATTATAGGAGGTTTATTGAACAAATTTTGTATAAAAATGACGTTTTGTAAACCTACTATAACTTTACAAAGCATTTATGAATTGAGGGATAAATCTTTCATATTACTAAATAACTTTATAATTTCATTAAACTTTTCCGGTTCACACATAATATGTGCAACAGCATCAAAGTCCAAAGAGCAACTAAATTATGAAACTTCAAAAGTAATAGACAAATTTACAAAAAGAAAAACAAAACATATCATACCTTGAAAAAAATCAAAATAACGGCCAAAATTAAAAAAATTTTATTTTTACTTTGATTCAAGTATTATGTTTATTGAAAATGAAAAATTATTCAATTATTTGTTTATCAAATGCATTTTGTTGAGTGTTATTTTTAAAAGTTGCAATAGTGATAAACATAATGTTTGAATCAAATTCAAAGGGTTATTGTATTTAACTTTTATATCAAACAAACGAGTTTGTTAAATTTTTTTCTGGTATATTTTTTTGTGTGTGCTTTTTCTTCAATTATGTGTACATTTCATTACCATTGTTTTCATCAATGCTAATTGAAAAAATTTCATTGGCATTGAATGGTGATGAAATTTGTTGGCATTGACATTGAGATAAAGTAATGCCAATTATATTTCAATGTCAATGAAAATTTCCCAAGAATTATTTTTTGTAAAAGTGGTAATATTTATAGACAATAATAGGGGTTTTCATATAAACTCGTATTTTACTCGTAAACGGTGTAAACCTGGTATGTCAAACTCCATACATAAAAAATATGGGTTATATTTATACAAGGTTTACAAGGCATTTACGAGTTTATATGAAAACACCTAATATGTTAACCATAACAAAATGTATTTCAGAGACCCTTCTTTTGATTTTTCTTTGTTTGCTGATCGGATATGTACTTCCGAATTTATTTGAGTTTCCATTTTCACCTCTAAAGCTCCACCCAAAGGAAAGAAGGTGTGGCCGATTAAAAATATCGTATTCTTTAAATAAGCTTAAAAAGTACAATATTGGGGAACAAAATTATGGTCATCCCCGTAAACTCCACTTGCTCCCCAGAGATACTTTTAATCACAATTTTCATATTAAAATGGTTCGTCCAAAATAAACCTTGTTCTTTGAAAATTAATGTATTACGATAAATAGAAACTTTTCTCATAAATTTTAATAATTTAGATATTTTATGAGTACACTAATAGAAAAAAGTCCGTAAAAAATTTAGTAAAAACTACTAAAAATTAGTTAAAAATGATGCTGCAGAAAAAAACTGCTAAATTAGCAGATTATTTTTGCTATATATTAGTAATATAGGAACAGCAAAACTAAAACTGTTAAATATACAGAATTTTAGTAATATATGAGCTAAATTTTTGTAAATGGAGATTAGCAAATTAACCTGCTAAAATCAGCAAAAAATTTTGCTAAATAATTAGTAGCCCAAAAAATCACCAAAAAATTTAAAATTTTCGAAGTTTTTTTTTCGATTTTTTTTTAAATGCAAATAAAAATCGAGCCTTTTGAAAACAGCAGTTTACAATTTTTTAGCAAATATTTCTGCTGATTTTAGCAGAATAGACTGCTATTTGCATTCAACTAAATTTAGCTTAAAAATAGCAAAAATTTTGTAGATTTAACAGTTTATTTTTGCTATTTTTAGTCTACAAATATTTAGCAAAATTTTCTGTAAAAAGTAGCAGAAAAAGTTACTAAAAATTAGTTAAATATGATGCTGCAGAAAAAACTGCTAAAATTAGCAGATTTTTTTACTAAATACTAGTAAAATGAGAACGGCAAAATTAAAACTGTTAAATTGACAGAATTTTAGTTATATTTAGGTTAACTTTTAGTTAATTAAAAATAGCAAATTGTACTGTAAAATAATAATAATAGCAAAAAAATTTAGCTCAAATATAACTAAAATTCTGTATATTTAACAGTTTTATTTTTGCTGTTCCTATATCACTAATATATAGCAAAAATAATCTGCTAATTTAGCAGTTTTTTTCTGCAGCATCATTTTTAACTAATTTTTAGTAGTTTTAACTAAATTTTTTACGGACTTTTTTCTATTAGTGTAGTGTAATATTTGTACAATATATCTTCTAGTTCAGTCCCGTTCAGTCTCCTACAACGGGACAGGTAGGTACTTTTAGATCTGTGCTATTTTTACCGGTCATGGTACATATCACCTGGTAGATACTTTCCGTCCTATTTTCGTTCGTCATGGGATAGGTCTTTTCAGACCGGTCCGGTTTTCACCGGGCACAGGACAGGTGCTCGCATTACAACTGATCCCTGTTTTCCCACAGGTAGTTATAAAATGTTAAGACAATTGCATGATGATAAAGGTATATATAATTAAACTCGGTTCATAGATGGCAAAACACAACGATCACTGTTGCCACTTTTTGAATAATTATTCGAAAACGGGAATGCTTGCTTAAACACTCGGTGGAAAATTTTTGTGTAATTTCACGTTTTACACGAAATTCCGTGAAATCATTCCCAGCCACCACGAATTTCCAGTTTCTGAAGAATTATTTTCGAAAATTTGTTCAGCTTTAAACAAATCCAATTAAAAAGAAATGCGACGGCAACATCAATCTATAAAAATAATATGTATGTAGAGCTTTCTATCCCTCTATCCCACTCTATCCTTTCTATCCCACTCAACCCCACCGAAGTAAAATACCAGGCCTACCCAGCAAAATCTGAGTAATGGGTGTTCATTACTAGTATCTATATAATAAGCAGTAGACCCTTATTCTTATAATTCGGTGTCAAAACTCATTATTTTTGTTCGACAAGGTCGTTTTTATAAGTACCCAGTCAGAAAAATACAAACGGGAAAGCGGTGGCAAAGCACTTTAACAGGTGGTACAAGTACTGGCAAAATGTGCTTTCCCATTCCCAAAATGATAACATCATTAGACAAAAGGACCGGCTGTTCAAAAAGCGCCGGAAAAGCACTGGAGGAACAACATTTTTAAACGTTGGCAAAACGCTGGCAAAACCAATAAATAGGTGGTCTGGAAATATATTTTCCAAAATAAAATTAAAAAAAAGTTCATATGTATTTTTTTTTGGGCCTGCCGTGATTTGAACCCAGGCCGTCAGATTGGCAGACGATTGCTCTACCCACTGAGCTAACGAGACATATAATATTTAATAGCTAAACACATAAATGAGTGATAATAGCTGGACAAATACTGGCTGTGCCAAAATGCTAGTACTGGCAAACAATTTTTTGTAACTAGTATGCCAGTGTTTGGAGGGCAAAAAAAAGTTGGTCTTGAAAAAGCTTTCCCACAAACAAAAAAATTGATTTTATAAAACAAAAAAAATTTTAAATTAAAAAAAATCCAAAAAAATTTTTTGCTTGCAACCGGATTTGAACTCGGAACCTTCTGACTACAAACATGTTTTAACGAAGCGTCAGCATTTTTATAAAATCATTGGTCTACCAGTGAATTGATTTTTTTACTCCTGGTAGCATTGGCTAGGTAGCACTGGATAACCACTGGTTGCAAACCTTGGTATATCACTCTAAGCCAACTCTTTGCCAGTTGTTTTTTATTTATAAACCACCGAAATTTTTGTAAAACAAATACTGGTAAAACGCTTTTCGCAAATGCTGGCAAAGCGTCCCAAATCAGTGTTCTGCCAGTCATTTATTTTTAATACCGTGGTTACCCAGTGGTATGCCAGTGCTTGATTTTTTGTACCACTGCCGATTTCTGACTGGGTAGTTGTCCATATTCGCTGCATGAAAAAACGCACAAAATTTGTGCACCCGCTTACCCGCTGCATTACAAAAGTATATAATACGACTTACTTATATACTTACTAGTGGTTTAAAATAAGTAGTTACCAAATTCACATTATCTTTATAAATAAATAAGTAGTCGCGCGTAAGCTAGACTGCTTATAAAAACGGCTTCGCCTAACAAAAATAACTAGTACTGACCCGACTTATAAGTACACTCATAGAAAAAAGTTTGTAGAAAATTTAGTAAAACTGTTAGTACTTCAACTTAACAAACTTTTAACTAATTTTTAGTTAAAATTTAAATTTTAGTTAATTTTTTTGCTACCTCCACATTACTAACTTACAAATTTTTTTGCTATTTTTTTTTGCTGAATTTAGTTACTAATTTTTAACAATTAATTTGCTAACTTTACAGTATTTTGCTGAATTTTAGTTACTAATTTTTAACAGAAGATTTGCTAATTTTACAAATTTTTTGTAAACTAAACCACCAATTTTGGAGCGCTTATAAACAAAATGTTAAATGACTCATAAAAATTACTGCATATTTTTAACTCGCCAAAAATAATGCAAAAAGTTTTTAAATAAAGCTAAATTGAAATGGTTGAAAATTTGTCCTACTCATAAAATATCTAAATTATTAAAATTTATGAGAAAAGTTTCTATTTATCGTAATACATTAATTTTCAAAGATCAAGGTTTATTTTCGACGAACCATTTTAATATGAAAATTGTGATTAAAAGTATATCTGGGGAGCAAGTGGAGTTTACGGGGATGACCCTAATTGTTTCCCCCAATATTGTACTTTTTAAGCTTATTTAAAGAATACGATATTTTTAATCGGCCACACCTTCTTTCCTGTGGGTGGAGCTTTAGAGGTGAAAATGGAAACTCAAATAAATTCGGAAGTACATATCCGATCAGTAAACAACGAAAATCAAAAGAAGGGTCTCTGAAATACATTTTCCCAATCAGAAAAATACAAACTGGAAAGTGGTGGTAAAGCAGTTTAACAGGTACAAGTACTGGCAAAAAGTGCTTTCCCATTCCCAAAATGATAACATCATTAGACAAAAGGACCGGCTGTTCAAAAAGCGCCGGAAAAGCACTGGAGGAACAAAATTTTTGAACGTTGGCAAAATACTGGCAAAACTAATAAACAGGTGGTCTGGAAATATATGTTCCAAAATAAAATTTAAAAAAAGTTCATATGTATTTTTTTGGTCTGGCGTGATTTGAACCCAGGGCGTCAGATTGGCAGACTATTGCTCTACCCACTAAGCTAACGAGACATATAATATTTGATGGCTAAACACATAATTGAGTGATAATAGCTGGACAACTACTGGCTGTGCCAAAAGGCTAGTACTGGCAAACAATTTTTTGTAACTAATATGCCAGCGTTGGGGGGGCAAAAGAAAAGTTGGTCTTGAACGAGCTTTCCCACAAACAAAAAATTGATTTTATAAAACAAAAAAAATTTAAATTAAAAAAAATCAAAAAAATTTTTTTTTCCTTGCACCCGGATTTGAACTCGGAACCTTCTGACTACAAACCTTTTTTAACAAAGCATTTGTATAAAATCATTGGTCTACCAGTGAATTGATTTTTATACCACTGGTAGCATTGGCTAGGTAGCACTGGATAACCACTGGTTGCAAACCCTGGCATATCACTCTAAGCCAGGGCTGGCAAAACTATGACACGCGTGTCAGTAGTGGCACGCGAGTGGATTTTAGGTGGCACCTGACGTTTTGTTGGATATTTTCAAAAAATTAAAACTATTAGAAGACCAGCAAAAATTTAGTTAAATGTTAAATTTCGCTTCAAAAATGTGTGATTTAACTCCATAATGGTAAAATTTTTCATAGAGCTTGTAAATCGTCATTTAAAATGTATTGCCACCATTTTTTGTTTAAAGAAATATGGTTAATACAGAACTCGCAAATTCGAATATCAGAAAATTCTGGAAAAATTTCTAAAATTCTAGATTAAAAGAAGTTTAAATGTTTCGATGAGAAAATGCCTCATAATCGGAGAAATAAAAAGTACCAGAAAATTGCACAAAAATGGAAAACAACTTGTAATAAAATTTTACCTAAAAATTAAGTTTTTTTAAAGGGAAAATAGGTGTTACGAAATAACCCTCAATGAAATAAATGCTGAAAATAAGTTCTATAATGAAATAACTGCCTTTGTTGGAATTTGAAATTCGGTTTTGATCGTGTTTCGCAGAGCCATTTCAACTGAAATAGAAATTTCTCAGTTCAAATCCATAATATTCGCTTTTTATTCATTATTAAGCGGAGAATACACGAAGGAACATTGAGTTGGGAACAAAATATACCAAAATATTTTGATAATACGAATTGCACGAATGTCAACACGACACAATAACATACACAAATGAACATTCGTAAAAAAATGGGCATTTTTTCATGAATGTTCCTTCGTGTATTCTCCGCTGTTTGACGATAAAAACCACGCGATTTATTTTAGCAAAATCAAATTTTTGCCCGAAACACATTCTTCAACTAGTTTCTTACGTACACTCAGAAAAGTTCTGCAGTTACTACATGACAGTTATTTATGTAGTAATGCGGTTGTAGTTATTTTAACTACAATTGTAGTTAATTTACTTAGAACAAAATTTTTCAATGTTTTTGACAGTTATTTTTTTAAACAAACTACAAAAATTACTTCATTGTAGTAACATTTATTTTATGCAGTTATTTTGAATTTTATTTACAAATACTTAAATTTTCAAGTGTGTATGCACACACACGAAGCAAACAGAAGTATGTGTATGAATCACTTGTTTAGAAATTTCTAGTGAAAGAATATGAGTATAACATGTTTTCTCTTGGCTTAGTCATAAAACAACGCCAGAGAGTGAGCACGCGTAATACGGAAAAGGTTATATATTTTTTATTAAATTACTAAAATAATAAGGTAAGTTTTATAATATAAATTTATTTACGGGGAATGTTAAAAAAAATATTGTATTTATTTTCTTTCAGTTCTTTTATATTCTCATCCCTTTCTACCTGGAGAAAAAAAAGGAAGCCAAACAACAGCATATTTCATCCCTCACAGACGGACATGTACAACAATATCTTAATAGCCCGACTAAAAAAGTTTTTATATAATCTTATATGATTTGATATAACTTTAAATGTTTATATGCGTGGCTTTATATAACCATATACATTTATATCAACACTTTGGTTTTATAAATATGTTTGATATAACGTTATATATAATCATATGCGATTTGGTCTCCAGCCATATATTAAGAGATCTGCAAATATACTTCATACATAATTATATATAATGGCATATAAGCTTTTATAAACCATATTATATCAAAATATATAACAAAGTTAATAGAAAATTGTATTAATTTTATATATAATTATATCTGACATGATATCTAATTATACAAAATTTTATAAAGTTTAATTGCAATTTTTAAATTTAAAAATAAAAATTAGAAAAACATATGTTGAAATAAATATGGTTTAAGTTCAGTTATTTTTTCCGTGAAAAAAAATTAATTCTGAAAGTTATTTTTTTTTATTTTATAAGACAGTTGTTCCGACAAATTTTTGTAATGTTTTATTTTGTCAGCTATTTCCAAGTTTATTAACAAAAATTTTTCTAAACATTAAGCATTAGTATTTAAAATGAATGAAAATAAGTGATCTCAACAATATTTACTAAAATTTTATTTGAAAATCTTCATCAAATTATATGTATTAATATATAATTTGATGAAGTTAGATAGACCCATTTTTCGGATCAAATTGTATCAGGTTAGATAACATGCTTATCTCGCTTGATATAATTATATATTCCAATATTCGGATCAAATTAGATATGGACGTATATATGGGTTTATATATGGTGATATATGATTATATAATATCTTTTTTAGTCGGGAGTGAAAAAAAAGTGACATTAAGTGTAAATTTTGATTTCTCAATTTTAAATTTTTTATAGAATAAAATTAAGTTAATACACTCAAAATAGTTTGTAGTTTAAATTAACTGAAAATGTAATTTAAAATAAATGAAAAATCACTTGAAAACCGGTCTACTGACTTTTCATTTAAATCAAAAGAACTTTTCATTTATTTTTAAATGTTAATAAATAAACTACAAAATCCTTAAAAAATAATGATTTTTCATTTATTTCGTTTTTTTAATTTCAAAAAATTAACTACAAAATCCGTAAGAATAAATGATATTTAGTTTATTTCGGTTTTTTAGCTGACCTAGAAAAACGAAAGAAATTCTTTTTTTAACAAAATATTTTAAATGAAAATATTAACTGTAACAGAAAATCCGTATTTATATGTAATTTATTTTTTAAATAAACAACAAAAACAGTTAAAAAATATATTTCTTTGTATTTTAACTGAATAATCATTTAAAAATAAATGTACGGATAACTTTTTAAATAAACTACAGTCAGTTACTGTAATAATATTTTCAGTGTAGTGTTTACATAAATTTGTTTTTTTATTAAATTAATAATTAAAAAAAAATTTTTTTATTTATGTTTTTTTAACTACATTTGCAAGTTGTTTGTACAGTTTTACAATAATTTGCATGTATGTTGTTTCAATTGCATTTGTAGTTGCTTTTACTACATTTGTCAGTTGATTTTTAACAGTTAAAAATTACTTCATATTGCAGTTAATTTAACTGCAAATGTAGTCTACACCTTTTTAAGTGCAAATGAAGTTATTTTAACTGTCATTTGCAGTTGAGTTTACCTACATAATTCCCTGAGTGTACCTACTTACATTATAAATGGCGGCTAATAATTTAACTTTTTTTTAACAATATGAAAAAACTACAAAAATTAATTAACCCCCCAAAAAATGAAAAGCCAATAATATTCAAACTGTTTTAATTTTATTTCAATATGGATTTTTTCATAATGAAATAATCTCAATATTTAAAGATTAAATAAACCCCCAAAAATTAAATAACCGTGAAACATTTTTACGTCATTTCTTGGATGTTGTTTAATTTTTCCATTTTGGGGGTTATTTCAGGGGGGTTATCGGTAGCGGTGATAAATATGTACATCTACGATGATATTTTTAAAAGAAATTTTCCAAATTTTAAAAATTTTTAAAAAATGACTTTTAAAAGACAACTGAAATTAAGGTGGCACACAAGAAATTTTTACAAAAAAAAATTGTCCGTTTCTGGCACGCAGCGAAAAAAGACTTGCCACCCCTGCTCTAAGCCAATTCTATGCCAGTGGTTTTTTATAAACCCCCGAAATTTTTGTGAAACAAATACTGGAAAAACGTTTTTTTGCAAACGCTGGCAAAGCGTCCCAAATGAGTGTTCTGCCAGTCACTTATTTTTAACACCGTGGTTACCCAGTGGTATGCCAGTGCTTGATTTTTTGTACCACTGGCGATTTCTGACTGGGTTGTTATGGTTAACATATTATTGTCTATAAATATTACCACTTTTACAAAAAATCATTCTTGGGAAATTTTCATTGGCATTGAAATATAATTGGCATTACTTTATCTCAATGTCAATGCCAACAAATTTCATCACCATTCAATGCCAATGAAATTTTTTTAATTTGCATTGATGAAAACAATGGTAATGAAATGTACACATAATTGAAGAAAAAGAATTGTAATATAAAAAAAATATGTGACGCGCAAAATAGAAAGGGACCTAAGGGTAAAAACCGGTTTTGTTCAGGAGAGCATGTGATCGGTCTCATTCTTACAAATAAGTCCGTAAAAATAGCAGAAAAAGTTACTAAAAATTAGTTAAAAATGATGCTGCAGAAAAAACTGCTAATATTAGCAGAATCAGTTTGCTAAATATTAATAAAATGAAAACAGCAAAAAAACTGTTAAATTTACAGAATTTTAGTAATATTTGAGCTAAATTTTTGTTAATTGCAAATAACAATTTAAATAGAATGAAAATAGCAAAAAAAACTGTTAAATCTACAAAATTTTTGGTAAAATATTCTGAAATCAACAAAACTTTTGCAGATTACTAGTGGACTGGAAAAAGGTAAAAAGGAGCAAATGAAATGAAAATTAAGAAATAAAAAATAATTGTGTGTTTAAAAACATACTTGGGACCAGTTTATTGAATGTGTCAATTAATTGAAATTTTTTCAATTGGCATTGTTCAATGCCTAAATGCCCATTTATAATTGATGAAAGAAGTATTTGTTTTCATGTTTTAATAAAAGAATAAATTAAGAAAAAAAAATTAAAAATTCGCGTATTTCTTATATTTTTTTTATATTACAATTAGGGTTTTTCTTTTCCCGGACTTTTTCATTTCCCGGGACAGCGGGATTTTTTTCTGAAATTCCCGGGATCCCGGGAATTCCCGCTCGTTAGAAAATGAATATATCCGACGTATGTTTACTTGAAAAACTCGATATCTATCAAAAAAAACTTACGACAAAGTTCATCTTTTGGTTGCAGTCATGAGAAAATCTACTTAATATTTTCTGAAATAAGGGCTTAATATAAAATATCCATATCTTCCACTTTTTCGACATCTATTCGTTTAACAGTTTAATAGCGAACTAATATGCAGGTAATATATTTGTATGGAAGGCCATCTTAATTTTAAAACAACTCTTAGAAATACGTTAATTAAATATTAATTCGCGGTTTAAACGGTTAAACAAATTGAATCATAAATTCTTTCAGGATATAAAGGAATTGTTAATGGGTGCAAATTTGAATCGGACCAGCTTTAGAATCAGAACTAAGATCGATTTTTTGATTAAATATGAAATCCAAAAATTTCTATTTCTAGATATTTTGTTTCTATGCAGATTTTCAGAAGTATTCGTCTATTTTCATTAAAAAGTTTAAAAGTGAGTATTTTTCACACAAATTTTTAGGCAAATCGTCTAAATCTTTTTATAAAAATAGACGTTAAAATATTATTAACTAGTTTTATAACTTTAATTGGTATTTTTTTAATAGAAATTTTTTATGGCACAACTACTTAAAAAAATATTATTTAATTTTCATTGTTGCATTTTTTTTAAATTAACATATATAAAATCCAAAATAGTTTGAAAAAGCATCTGATGCATTATTTTAAAAATAATAGTAAGCTTTAAGTGCAACGAGAAGTTTTCAACTCAGTCCCATTCAAAAATATATTTTTTAATATATTGTTTTTTTTTAATATCCAAGAGGATGATTTGCGATGCAAATCGAAATATCGGAAGAAAATTAAAAAATAAAATACAAAATATTTAATTTTTTAAAATTTTATGACCTAAAGCCAAACAATACTAAAAATATAACAACACCAAAGGTCAACAATATTTAATTTAACAAAAACATAAAATTTGAAAAATACAACTGAAATAAGGTAATAGCAATTGAAATTTAAATGAAATTATTTGAAGTAGGTAATAAAAACTCAAAACACACCAATTGAAAATACGAAAATATTATCATTTTTTTTTTTTAATTTTAATGCCGAGTTTTTTTGGAGGTATTTGGAGCTGAAATACTGATGTTGAAATGTTGTGTATGTATATTGATTTATTTGAACAAAGACTATCATTAAAAAATATAAAATTTCCGAGGTATGAGTATTTTTGTTGGTATTTAAACTTGATAATGTCTAATAAAATTTGTTTTCGGTGTAACTAAACCCAAAAAATTCTGAATAGATAATATTTTTTTATATTATATATTATATTATTAAATTTTAAATCGCATTTTTTAATTTTAAATATTTTTTATTTAAATTATTTTTAAAACAATCAATGTTTTTAATTGAAATAAAGCTTCCAAAATTTTAATATACTAGCTAAAACTTCTGTAGAAGAATAAAAAAAATCCCGGGAAATCCCGCACTAAATTCCAGGGATTGCGGGATTGAAAAAAGGGCGGGATTCCCGGGATTTTATATAAACCCTAATTACAATGCTTTTTCTTCAATTATGTGTACATTTCATAACCATTGTTTTCACCAATGCTAATTAAAAAAAATTTCATTGGCATTGAATGGTGATGAAATTTGTTGGCATTGACATTGAGATAAAGTAATGCCAATTATATTTCAATGCCAATGAAAATTTCCCAAGAATGATTTTTTGTAAAAGTGGTAATATCTATAGACAATAATATGTTAACCATAACAACCCAGTCAGAAATCGCCAGTGGTACAAAAAATCAACCACTGGCATACCACTGGGTAACCACGGTGTTAAAAATAAATGACTGGCAGAACACTCATTTGGGACGCTTTGCCAGCGTTTGCAAAAAAGCGTTTTTCCAGTATTTGTTTTCCAAAAATTTCGGGGGTTTATAAAAAAACCACTGGCATAGAATTGGCTTAGAGTGATATGCCAGGGTTTGCAACCAGTGGTTATACAGTGCTACCTAGCCAATGCTACCAGTGGTATAAAAATCAATTCACTGGTAGACCAATGATTTTATAAAAATGCTGACGCTTCGTTAAAAAAGGTTTGTAGTCAGAAGGTTCCGAGTTCAAATCCGGGTGCAAGGAAAAAAAATTTTTTTTTGATTTTTTTTAATTTAAATTTTTTTTGTTTTATAAAATCAATTTTTTGTTTGTTGGAAAGCTTGTTCAAGACCAACTTTTCTTTTGCCCCCCCAACGCTGGCATATTAGTTACAAAAAATTGTTTGCCAGTACTAGTCTTTTGGCACAGCCAGTAGTTGTCCAGCTATTATCACTCATTTATGTGTTTAGCCATCAAATATTATATGTCTCGTTAGCTTAGTGGGTAGAGCAATAGTCTGCCAATCTGACGCCCTGGGTTCAAATCACGCCAGACCAAAAAAATACATATGATCTTTTTTTAAATTTTATTTTGGAACATATATTTCCAGACCACCTGTTTATTAGTTTTGCCAGTGTTTTGCCAACGTTCAAAAATTTTGTTCCTCCAGTGCTTTTCCGGCGCTTTTTGAACAGCCGGTCCTTTTGTCTAATGATGTTATCATTTTGGGAATGGGAAAGCACTTTTTGCCAGTACTTGTACCTGTTAAACTACTTTACCACCACTTTCCCGTTTGTATTTTTCTGATTGGGAAAATGTATTTCAGAGACCCTTCTTTTGATTTTCATTGTTTACTGATCGGATATGTACTTCCGAATTTATTTGAGTTTCCATTTTCACCTCTAAAGCTCCACCCACAGGAAAGAAGGTGTGGCCGATTAAAAATATCGTATTCTTTAAATAAGCTTAAAAAGTACAATATTGGGGGAAAAAATTAGGGTCATCCCCGTAAACTCCACTTGCTCCCCAGAGATACTTTTATTCACAATTTTCATATTAAAATGGTTCGTCCAAAATAAACCTTGATCTTTGAAAATTAATGTATTACGATAAATAGAAACTTTTCTCATAAATTTTAATAATTTAGATATTTTATGAGTAGGACAAATTTTCAACCATTTCAATTTAGCTTTATTTAAAAACTTTTTGCATTATTTTTTGCGAGTTAAAAATATGCAGTAATTTTTATAAGTCATTTAACATTTTGTTTATAAGCGCTCCAAAATTGGTGGTTTAGTTTACAAAAAATTTGTAAATTTAGCAAATCTTCTGTTAAAAATTAGTAACTAAAATTCAGCAAAATACTGTAAAGTTAGCAAATTTATTGTTAAAAATTAGTAACTAAATTCAGCAAAAAAAAATAGCAAACAAATTTGTAAGTTACTAATGTAGAGGTAGCAAAAAAATTAACTAAAATTTAAATTTTAACTAAAAATTAGTTAAAAGTTTGTTAAGTTGAAGTACTAACAGTTTTACTAAATTTTCTACAAACTTTTTTCTATGAGTGAGGGTATGAACTAAAATGCTTCAACAACTTCAAGCCAACTCTAAATCAGATGGCGCGCAACAACTGTCCTAAGATTTAATACCTCGTGCAATTACAGTGTTGCCATGTTTGAAGCCCTTCATCTCTTCTCTATCCCCTTTCCAAAGAAACCTACACATTAATTAATAGGTGCTACTTCCCAGTAGGGCGAGTGCCGCAGGTTGTATGAAAGAAAACACTTGGATACAATTTATAATAATTTTATTAAACATTTTCATAATTAAAAATACATAAAATAAGGATTAAATACTTATATTCTATTTAATATTTATTTTATAAATGGTACAAGTAAAATAAATGTCTCAAAGATATTTATTGCAGTATTTTCGTTTTCATATAATTTTTTTCATTTCTACTATTTCTTTAACAAGAAACTCTAAAATGTTTGATTGTTTTAAAGATATATTATAAAAAGAAAGCCACTGGAAAAGGTGGGCTTAAGTGAAAATACAGCTTTTTTTTAACATAAAATAGTGTGAAATCGAAAAAACATGGTTTTTAGGTTTTTTAAGGCTTTTTCATCAGTTTTTCAGTTACTTTTAGCACAAATTACAAAAGAGTTTAATTAGAACAATTAAAATTTTTGTATTTTAACCAATATTTTTTTTTTTTAAAGAAACCAGTTTTGTAATTTGCCTGGAACTTATTACATGCATTTGGTAGATTCTATTTGTGTACTATAAAAGCTATTTTCTAAAATAATATTAAAAACTTATACCATTAGTTTGCTATGTTGCTCCACCATCGACGATATGGGCGTCACACCAAACAAACTGCCAGTGAATGATAATAAAACGGAATAGTTAAAATACCAGAATAATATGAATAATACTGCAAATATCACATCTATATCGTCAAGGTTGATCCAATACACGTACGATCGGCAAAAGAATATTTGGTACCAAAAAATAAAAAGCAAATACATAACGATTAATTACTTTATGATAAAAAAACGAAATAGCTTAAAATTGCTGTTTGAAAAATATTAACGGTGGGTCTCATTCTCAAGGTTTAAAAGTTAACTAATAGTTAACCCAAAATTTTGTTATTGTTTTGTATATAATATTTTGAGATTTTCTTTTGTTTAATAGTTAACTTCCCATCAAAATATTGGTAATGACACCTCATTGCTGTCTGCGTTACAAATAATGGTATATCATTACCTTTTGCATTATTTTGTAATATAAAATAATGACTTCCTAATAACGGCCTATTGTAGTCATTGCTTTTAAATATAAAATAATGACTTACTCGCAATAGTTTAAATAAGTACTTTTTACAAAGTTAAATTTTATACATTTATATTTATTACATGTAAATATGTTTTGTGTTAAAATTTTTATGATGGGTCTTAAAATTACACACTAGAGAAAACTTAAATTTTCCCGAATGTATTTCCTTATACGGCGTTCACATATACGTGTTTAACTCGATTTGACTTGTTTAAGAGTTAAACATGTTTATGTGAGATGTTTTACAGTACATTTTTCCTACCCTTAAACGGCATTCACACCTAAATCTTAAACAAGTGTTTAGCTAAAACGAGTGTAAAAGAATAAAGAACTGGTGTAATAGAATTAAGGGCTAAAATACGTGTTTTAGCTAAACACGTGTTTAAGAATTAGGTGTGAATGCAGCCTTAAACACGCTAAATTATTGTGTTTAATTTTTAAACACGTTTTTAAACACGATAAAATTGATATCAATTGGTGTTGAATGATAAGTTTGAAGCAGAAGAAGACACAACAAGAAAAATAAAAAAATTAAAATTGAATAAAATAAACTAAATTTAAATAAAAGCCAGTTAAAATGAGGTTTTTTCTTATTAAAGTGATAGATGAACAAAACAATTTATTAAACTTTGACTCCGGTGAACGAAAAATTCAAAACAGCCATGAAGTTGTCCCTTAACTAAAATTTGAAAAATCTTGTTTCCGACTGGGGCGGATAATGTTATTTCACTTTTTATAGCAATTATAACGTTGGATAATGCCAAAAATTATTAATTTTGCATCCGGCCGAAGAAAAAACTACTTTTTGGGAAATTTTGTCAAATGTCACGCCAAACAAAAATAATGAGTTTAGACGCCAAAAAATAAGTTGTGCGGAGCTATGAATTTCTATTATAGTTCCGGAACCAGTTCCTGGGATCCTATATGGAAGGTGTGGGTGACGTAGAATCAGTTCCAGAACTGATTCTAAAGCAACCGGTTCCTCTTTGGAGCTATAGAAGGGGTTGCTTTTGGGACAATTTCAAACAAAAAGAATCGGTGTTAGAATCGACAGTAGAAGGGGTTGTGAATGAAAAGTAGCTATTCTACAACCGATTCTTTGGAACAGAAACCCAGCAAAATCTTTCATTACCAATTAAGTGGTTATATAATAGAAATTCATAGCTCCGCACAACTTATTTTTTGGCGTCTAAACTCATTATTTTTGTTTGGCGTGTTCGTTTTTATAAGTAGTCACGCTTACCCGCTCACTTACGAAAAAATGAGAAATAAGTAGTTATGAGATTTTGAATAATAAGTGGTTACAAACATGCTTACAAAAAGTTGAATTATAAGCGGTTATCCGATTGCTTACTTGATTCTTAAAAATAAGGAGTTAAACAAATACTATTAGCTTAAGGAAATACATTCAGAAAAATTTAGGTTTTTTCTAGTGTGTAATTTTAGGACTCGTCATAAAAATTTAAACATAAAACATACCCGACTAAAAAAGTTTTTATATAATCTTATATGATTTGATATAACTTTAAATATTTATATGCGTGTCTTTATATAACAATATACATTTATATTAACACTTTGGTTTTATAAATATGTTTGATATAACGTTATATATAATCATATACGATTTGGTTTCCAGCCATATATTAAGAGATCTGCAAATATACTTCATACATAATTATATATAATGGCATATAAGCTTTTATAAACCATATTATATCAAAATATATAACAAAGTTAATAGAAAATTGTATTAATTTTATATATAATTATATCTGACATGATATCTAATTATACAAAATTTTATAAAGTTTAATTGCAATTTTTAAATTTAAAAATAAAAATTAGAAAAACATATGTTGAAATAAATATGGTTTAAGTTCAGTTATTTTTTCCGTGAAAAAAAATTAATTCTGAAAGTTATTTTTTTTTATTTTATAAGACAGTTGTTCCGACAAATTTTTGTAATGTTTTATTTTGTCAGCTATTTCCAAGTTTATTAACAAAAATTTTTCTAAACATTAAGCATTAGTATTTAAAATGAATGAAAATAAGTGATCTCAACAATATTTACTAAAATTTTATTTGAAAATCTTCATCAAATTATATGTATTAATATATAATTTGATGAAGTTAGATAGACCCATTTTTCGGATCAAATTGTATCAGGTTAGATAACATGCTTATCTCGCTTGATATAATTATATATTCCAATATTCGGATCAAATTAGATATGGACGTATATATGGGTTTATATATGGTGATATATGATTATATAATATCTTTTTTAGTCGGGTATTTACATATAATAAATAAAAATGTATAAAATTTAACTGTGTAAAAAGTACTTATTTAAACTATTACGAGTAAGACATTATTTTATATTTAGAAACAATGAATACAATAGGCCGTTATTAAGAAGTCATTATTTTATATTATAAAATAATGCAAAAGGTAATGATATATCATTTTTGGTAATGCAGATAGTAATGAGGTGTCATTACCAATATTTTGCTGGGAAATTTTCGTGGGTGGCCCTTATATTTAAAGTTAAGGCAAAGTGTTTTTGTTTTAAAATTTAAGTGCACTACTATTAAGATCTCTTAAATGAACTTCTTAATTAATTTTTTAAATTTCATGGTCTTATGATTACCAACTCAACGGTAAGTAAAACGCAAAACTAGAAGTTTTCGATTTGAAATTTGTATGGGATTTGACAATCGAAAACACAATAAATTTGAAACCTACTAGTTTTGGGTTCAGTATGAATGAGGCATAAAAAACAAATTTGTTAATTCTAAAGTAGGGCATCCACGTTCAATATTATTAATCAATTTTTCAAAAATCAACCAATCCGAAAAAAGTATTTAAAAATAAAATGTTCTGATTGTTTGATTTTTGAAAAATTTATCAATAATATTGAACGTGTATATTTGCCTTAAGACATTAAAAAAATATTAGATTTGGAGTAATATAAAAAATCACACATCTAAGCAAAAATTACCTCATTTAAAATATTTCTAATGCTTTTTCGTAGTATTTCAAAGAAATTGTAGACAAATTGAATATCATTGCATATTTTCTAGTGTTTTAAAAGTTTTTTTTTATTCTAAACAAACTGGTGCTTTTAAAAACTTTTAGTTTTTGATTAAAAGTTTGTGTTGTATTTTACAAGTAAATAGAAGTAGTTTTTAAAAACTACTATTTTTTGTTAATTGTAAATGTAGCATTAAAAATATGTTAATTTTGATTTAATACACAAATGAAAAAATATTAAAAAATTTTTTTTTCTTAGACCAACACTCCGGGGATGCCCCCTATTAACGCAGAGCATTGTGTTGGTATTAGGAAAATAGGTTATGGGGAGGAAGAAAGAGGGAGTAGTGTTTGTGAATATTTGATTTGAACTTCTCTACATTGTAAGTAACAGGAAAGACTTCTACGGGGAGTTTATTCCACATACGGCTGGTGCGACTGATAAACGAATTCTCTCTGTAATGCGTTTTGCGATCCACTGAACAATCGACTACAAACGGAAGTGCTCTACTTGATAGGCGAGTATTACGAATAAAAACTCTGGCTCTGGGGATAAGTTCACTTATCTCAGCAGAACACTTCCCATGGTAATATCGATAGAACAGAGTCACACAACCCACATTCCGACGATGCTCCAATGAGTCAATAGAGCTGGATACTCTACTGTCATTGATAAGCGCCGACGCCCTCCTTTGCACACGGTCCAGAAGCTTCAAAATAGACTTCGAAGCTCCTGCCCATATATAGGAGTTGTATTCCATCTTCGGTCGGATATAGGTGGTATAAATATTGAGTAAATCGGATGGAGTGAAGTACTTCTTACACCGACGTAGAAAACCTAGACACTTGAATGCTTCTTTCGACACTTGGAAAACATGCTTATTCCATGCCAAGAACATCAAGAGTATGTGTGTCATTCATAATTTGCCTTTTGCCCCCAATCTCCTCAAGGCTTGGCCTACTATTGAAGGAAAATGAATGACAAATGTTGCTGTCATCTGCAAAAGAGTAGATAGGGATGAAAGTTTGACCAAGAGAGTCATTGAGAAAGATAAGAAATAGGGAAGGAGAAAGAACAGAACCCTGCGGTACCGCTGAATTCAGCTGAAACTCGTCGGATGAGATCCCATCTATAACAACACTAATAGTGCGATCTCTGAGAAAGCTCGAAATAAAACGAGCGAATTCATTACCCACACCAAAAGCAATAAGCTTTGATACAAGCGCCCCGTGCCATACACGATCAAAGGCTTTTGAAATATCCAGAGCAACCACTTTACTCTCACCAACACGGTGGATGGACCGGCTCCAACGCTCTGAGAGGAACGCTAACGGATCTCCCGTAGAACGATTTCTACGGAAGCCATACTGTCGGCCATTAAGAAGTGAGTTAGACTCTAGATAATTCACAAGATGGTAATTAACCATACTCTCCATCGCCTTAGAGAGCGCAGAAGATTACAAAAAAATATGCAAATATCGAAAATAAAAAACTAAGCAAAAATTAGTGATAAAAATTCATTTTCAAAAATTTTTATTTTCAGATATTTCATAAATTATTGCACTTTTTTAATTTCTGATATTACCAATATTTTTCTTATTTTTTTCTTATAATTAAGATTTTTTTTTGCCTCTTTATTCACATTTAAATTTTTTTCTGCCAAAATTTCCTTGCAGCTATGGACGTGGAAATAGGACACTTATGTGTTTTTTTTTTAATATATATTTATTATTATATATATATATTATATATAAGTTTAAGTTTATTTAATTTTTGACACAAATAAGACTTTAAGTCTCTTAACAGTATCTCAGACATTATAAATTTTATGTAAGATATATTATTTTTAAAAGCTAAGCAAAAATAAATAAATACAAATTTTAACAAATATGGTAATTATAAATTAAATTAAAAAACAATTTTAATATAAAATTAGAAAATTAGAAAAAAAAGAAAAACATAAAAAAAATTATTATAAAAATTAAACAATCAATTATCTATTATAATGTTTTATGACTGCCATTTTAAAAACAAACACACGGGGATCGGATTTAAGATTATGAGGTAAACTATTCCAAAGATTTATAGCACTGACAAAAAACATTCTAGAGGAGGAGATATATGTATAATCAGGTGGAATTATATTGCACGTGCGTGCAGAATTTCCAATTGTCAATTTGTTGTATAAATAGTCTGGTTGTCGTGTGTAAAATATTTTGTGTAAAAAATAACGTTTTGAATATTTAAGTATGATGTTAAACTACATCCCAAAATTTGCAAAGAATATTGAGATATTCGATCGTATTTCCTTTTATTAAAAACGTTCCTTGCACAATTATTGATAACGATCTGCAATTTATGTTTCGATATTGCATCAAGATTCCCATACACGTTAGCTCCATAGGTAATAAAGGGTACAATTAGGGTTTTAACTAATTTTAATTTCATAACACAGGGTACATATGGTGATGAATACCAAAGCTTTCTTAGCACGCTATATATCTTCATTATAGTGTAGTCGATATGGTGTTTACAGTTAAGAAGGGAGTTGACCATAAATCCCAGATTTTTAACTACACTAACATATTTGACTTGTTCAGTCTCCATATAAACGTCCGGAAGTGCGGTTAAACTGTCATCCTTGTAAATGCTATTGTAAATGCTATTAATTATACAATTTAATAAATTTTAAACTATAAATTTATAGATTTTTTTTGCATTAAAAAAATTGTTTTACATATAGTACAATTCTACGTTTGAACACAAAAAAATTAGTTTCGTTTTTTTAAATTTAATGGAATTGCATTAAATAATTTAAGACCGTTATAAAATAAAAGGTTCTGATAAAAATTTGTTGTACTAAAATTTAATCTAAAATGAGAAATGTTGCGTAAATTATACGGTTGTACGTCCGCTACATAAACCAACTGCTTCTGCATATAATTCGGCAGCATTCCATTTTTCATTTTAAATACGAATATTAAAACGTTCATCACCAGCCTTTGATTAACCGACAGCCACTGTAACTTATTCAACATGTCCCGTATGTGAGATAATCTGTGACAACGCAATATGCTTCTCATGCCTTTATTCTGCAGTTTTTGAAGTCTCTCCTTCATTAGTTGACTTTCAAGAAATAGTAACGTTGAGCAGTCTTCAAAATGATGTTTTATCATGGTATTATATATTCTTATAGATGTAATTGTAGAAATTTTTCTACGAATTCTTCTAAGGAAAGCGATTTTTTTTGAAATTTTTTTACAAATGTAGTTAAAATGCAAATCAAATTTCAGTTTCTTGTCTATAACGTCCCCAAGGTATTTAATTTCTTCCACCTTTTCTATAGGTACACTTCGATAATTATATTTTCATTAATTATAGTGCCATTTATCACCATAGCTTTTGTTTTCTGTGTATTTAGTTTTAATTTGTTCATTTTCAGATATTTTTCTACTTCTTCCAACTAGAATACGAACACAATCCTCTACGTTTTTACCGCTTATATAAATGAGCGCATCATCCGCAAACATACATACTTTTGCTTTCTTTAATACTTTTTCTAAGTCATTAATGTAAATTAAAAACAGTAGAATTCCCAAAACTGCCCCCTGAGGCACTCCAATATTGACCGTTTTTACAGTAGACATAAATTCACCACATTTTGTTCTTTGGGTTCTGTTTTTCAAATAACTATTAAAACATTTCAGTTCAACTCCTTTTACGCCATACTTTGTTACGATTTTTTTTGTTTAGGCCAAAATCACGGCGTATTTATTTTTGTTGATGGTATCTTAAATTCCTTCTTACATTAGAGACTTTTTTTTGCCTATAGCGATAATCTTAACCTATTAGGTTAAATGTTTATTTATTTATTCAATAGTTTAAAGTGTAAAGGTATACTTCCCATATCTCTAACATGAGATAAAAAAAGGAGAAGAGGGGGGGGAAAAATTTTATTTTGGGGGAGATGAGCATTCTAAATGAAAATACTTATATATGCATCAGTATGTATAAGTCATACTCTGATAGCACAGTCTTATACATTTCAATTAATTGCCAATGCATGGTAAAAACTGTTGTCTTACTTTTACAGACATACTTCTTTTGGCGATTATTTCCCACCAAAATTAATTGAAAGAAAAAAGAAAGGAAGAACAAAACAGCTCTCTAATTTTTTTTCTCATGTACGCTTAAACTGGATTAGCAACAGACAGACAGTAAATTTTGTAAAACAGAAATCATTAATATTTTGTAATCAGGTGGGATAAGTCAAACCCGAATTACCGTTTTAAGAGTGTACTACGTCTTAGAATTAGTGGGAAAATTCAATTAAAGATCAAGTTTAAATTTTGAAATATTAATATTTTAATAGAAAATTTAATCCTATTTCAACGATTTTAATATAATCTAAAGACTAAAATACATCCTTCGAAATTTGAGGAAGAAGTTGTGTGGACGAGAGGTACCCAACTGTAAAAGGCTACGTGTTGGCACATAATTCCTAGGCACGTGTACCAGAGCATATATTTTGATTGATAGTTATCGCTGTGAAGAATCAGATCAACCAATTTTCTTTTAACCTTACTCTGATCACCACGTGGTTAAGGCACAAATACACGTCATCAAAGGCACGGATCATATCCCTGTAACCTCAAGTTATCATCCCATTCCGATCTCTTGGTTATTTGAAGCGTCAGTATCTATTAATCCTAAAAGGAATAATTTTCAGGAATAATATCGTAAAAAAATTATATTTAGGATCTTAAATCCGAAATTGAAATATCAACCCTAATACAAAATTATTAAAACCACGTGATTTGGAAGAATTTTAAAGTTACGTAATGAACATAAAACATAATCTACTTTCAATCCGAATTTAGTTCAGTATTTAAATTTAATTCTAGAATTTAATCAAATATTTAGCTTAAATTTTCAAATTTTTAATTAATTTCCTCGAATTTCTCAAAATATTGATAATAATAATTTAATAATTTTTGGAACACAAAAAAATTTAATCATTATTTCTAGCTACCTTAAATTTGAAAAAAAAACACAAAAATCCAAATTTTTGTATAAGAAATTTATTAAAAGAAAAAAAAAAACCAATGATTTGAAAAGATTTAATGTTATTGATTGTACATAATTAAATAGTAGATAAAGAACCATTTAAACGTAATTCAAATCATTTAAAATTTGTTTAAATTTGAATATACAGAATTTATATTGTTTTTGTAGTATAAAAATTTTCAAATCATATTTTTGTTCTCTTTATAAAAAAAAATTTAATTTTGCTTGTACCTTAAAATTTCTGATATTTTGCAAAAAAAAGTCTTTATAATTTTTCTTAGTGTATTTTATTAGTTTGTATCTTAATTTTATTTTAAATTATCATTGCTTGCAAAATTTCTAAGTTTGTTTAGATTTGGACAACAACAACACTCCGATTGCTGGGCCCATCAGTGGAACGTTGTAATAAGCGGAACACAAAACATTAAATATATTTGTAAGTAATGATACATTAATTTGCTTATTTTTATTATATTACATTTTTTTCTGTCTGTCCGATTACATTATGTTCTAATATTTACTTATAAAAATTTCTCTAAACTAGTTTATTTAGTTTATTATTTTTCGATATAATTGAGTATACTAGGAACACTCATAGAGTAATGTTCGTTTATGATCATTAACTTCACTCATTTGTTAGTAATATGATTTTCGTTAATAAATCTCATTTGAATTCTTTTTATTAAGAAAACAAAAATGAAACGTTAGGTTTTTATTGTTATGGGAATGGCAACTAAAACAGACTATGAGTTAATAATGTAAGTATCAGTCGTGTCGACTTAGGGACAGTTGGTATTTAAATAAGGGTAATTTAACTGTCTAGGCGTCTGACATACGGTCAGTTGGGTGGGAAAATTGTACCCTACATGGCGCACCATCTTGCCATTGGTCGATTTGTATTTCATTTTTCTCTTCCATTTAATTCATCTCTTTGTATTTTGCCTACTCTTTGGTATATATTGGCATGAAGAGCAGGTTATATGTATTGCGTTATGAAACCTGGGTTGGGAACCAAAAATCTACCAAATATAGAGCTAGCGGGGAAAAAAAACGTATTTCATGCCACTTAACCTTAATTTTCATTTTTTTTTGTTTATTTTAGAATGATTGCAAATTTAAACAATTTTTATTGTTCTGAAATTTATCTAACGCATTACAACTTATTTAATTTGTCCAATAAAATTTCTCTATTTATTGTTTCAAATGCACGTTTCAAGTCCAAGAAAATCGCAACAACACAATTTTTATTGAGTATTTCAGTTTTCCATTGAGTTATTTTCAGATTAAGAAGTGATTCACAACTGTGTTGGTGTCTAAAACCAGATTGTGTTTCATTCAACTAGTTTTTTTTAAAGAATTTATTCAATTGATAGTGAACTATTTTTTTCCAATATTTTGCTTATGGTCATCAACATATTAACTGGGCGAATTTCATGAGGATCTTTAGTATTTTTTATTTTTTGAATCGGCACTATACACGATTCCTTTAGGCAATCAGGAAATGTCCCCGTCTGTAAGGACGATTCAAATAATTATGATACCAACAATATCATAATTATTTAGTAGCATTTTTACTGTAAGGAAATTTTGATATTTTTTATTATTCATAGATTTCATAGTATTTTTGAACATCTCTATATCAATAGCATCAAATTTAAATGTGGATTTTCTTCGATAATCTTCTCATATTTTATAAATGGTATACTATCTATAATTTGTTGCACACTTGTAAAAAAAATTAGTTCATTTCATTACCGATTTCTTGTTCATTAGATATATTTTTACCATTTACGTGTATTTCCTGTATTTTAGAATTATCTTTTCTAAGTACAAGTGATTTTATTGTTTTCCACATATTTTTTTGATCTACACAGTTATTAATTTTGTTGTTGACATAATTGTTTTTAGCAATTGAAATTTCTGATTTGTACTTATTTCTGTATTTTCTGTAATTGTTCCAATGAAAATCTCCATTAAACCACACTGCAGTTTGGTATAGTTGTATTTTTATGTCCTTCATACGTTTTAAACGATTAGTAAACCAATGATTTGTTGAAAAAGTTTTTATTCTTTTAGTTGTAATCATTGGGGCAATAGCAGCATTTACACTTTTAATCAAGATATCAGACATTTTATTATAATCAAAAGTTGTGGAGCCACGATTAATTTCACTGCAAAGCAGGTTGCTACGAAAGCTTATATTATCAAAAACTAATGTTTTTATCTTTTTTACGTTTGAAATTGCAATTTCTTTTTGTACAGTAATATTTATTTCTAAGGATTCATGATCGCTTATTTTTATTTTAAGATTAGTTTTGGCATCAATGTTTTTTATGTTTGTCAACACATAATCAATTAAAGTTGATGTTGTACTTGTTATCCTTGTAGGTTGACTTACAATTTGTTTGAAAAAGTTGTCATTTATCACTTCTTCTAATCTGATTTTATGATTATTATCAGGGATGGAAAAGCTCGCTCGCTCTTTTTTTTAAAACGAGCTAAAAAAATATAGCTTCCTAAATTTTTTAAAACATGCGAGCTCAATGATTACGCTCAAAAAATGAAAAAGAGCTTCACAAAAAAAGGCTCTTTTCCAAAAAATAAATCGAGAAGACACCTAAAGTAATACGTTACTAATATTTTGATACATCAATACTTACGTGGGAGGTATGAAATAATGAGTTACCGATATAGAGGTATATCACTACTTATTTGGAGGCTTCAAAATAATATATCACTGATATTGTGTTATATAACTTATTAATAAGGATAAAAATAATGTTATTAGTATTGCATTATATAAGTGCTTATTATGCGAAAGTACGATTTAATAAAAATTTGTAATCTAATTACATTGCTAGGATCTTCTTCTTTTATTGCCTATCCAATTATGAATATAAGCGATTACATGCAAGATTCCTTTTCTTAACTAATAATTAAAGTAATTAAATATAAAATTAATCTAAATATATACAAATTATGAAATATTATTTATTATTTGAACAAATTCTTCTCTGAGATCGGTGTATTTTTAAACAAAGTCATTACTGGTAACATCTTTTTAATTCCTACATATCCAATTAAATATGTAATAATGTGTAACGACTTATTTCACCCCATACAAGTATGTACTTATTTTAGCTAACTAGTGAATTTAATATTACAAGTAACAACTTATTTCAGTACTTCCTTAGTAATCACTTATTTTAGCCTATACCGGTACGATTTAGGCAACCATTTACCCCCAATGACACCCCCATGTTAAAATAATGTGTTATGCGACCAAAGTGTAAATAGTTACAATTTTTGGTTTCTTATTCCATTTCCCTTTACCTGGTAATAGAAGGTTTTGCTGGGTTGTTTACAAAAAAAAAATAAATTAAATATTTAGATATTAAATACAGCATTTCCAATAGAATTACAAAATAAATGTTAAAAATTGTTAACTAAATAGATATGTAAGGGACTAAAATACCCAAATTGTAAACAAAGTATGGTGATTGTTTGCAAAAAAAAATTTTGCAAAAAGGAAAATATTTGCATTAACCTATTCGTTTGCAGAATGTTAATCGCTATTTCAAGTTTTTTACTTAATTTCTGCGCCATAAAGCCTTTTTTCGCATTCCGCGATTATTTTAAAATTTTTTAAGTTCCGTTTTTTTTAATTTATAATCTAGGGACTAATAATACCCATTGCATACAACAAAATTTGGCGGCTAGTTGCTAAAAAAAAAGAAACCGCGAAAAAAAAATTTCCAAAAAGGAAAATTTTTTTATCAAAATAGTTGTTTGCAGAATGTAAGTTGCTGATTAAGTTTTTAATTCAATTTTTGCACCATAAGATATTTTTTCGCGTTCCGCCATTATTTTGCAATTTTTTAAGTTCGGTTTTTTAAAATTTATAATCTTGCGACTATAATACCCACTTCATAAAATAAAGTTTGGCGGCTAGTTGCAAAAAATAAAAATCGCGAAAAAAAAATTTACAAAATAGAAAATTTTTCCATCAACATATTTGCTTGCAGAATGTAAATAGCTGATTAAGTTTTTTAATTAAATTTTTGCACCACAAAGTCTTTTTTCGCGTTCCGCAATTATTTTGCAATTTTTTAAGTTTCGTTTTTTTAAATTTATAATTTAGGGACTATAATAACTACTTCGTAAAACAAAGTTTGGCGGCTAGCTTCAAAAAATATAAATCACGAAAAAAAATTTGCAAAAAGAAAATTTTTTCATAAATATATTTGTTTGCAAAATGTAAGTTGCTGATTAAGTTTTTAATAAAATTTTTGCACCATAAGGTCTTTTTTAGCGTTCCGCCATTATTTTGAAATTTTTTAAGTTCGGTTTTTTAAAATTTATAATCTAGGGACTAAAATACCCATTTCATGAAACAAAGTTTGGTGGCTAGGTGCAAAAAAAAAATCGCTAAAATAATCGCGAAAAAAAAATTTGCAAAAAAGAAAATTTTTCCATCAACATATTTGTTTGCAGAATGTAAATAGCTGATTAAGTTTTTTAATAAAATTTTTGCACCATGAAGTCTTTTTTCGCGTTCCGCCATTATTTTGCAATTTTTTAAGTTCGCTTCTTTTAAATTTATAATTTAGGGACTATAACACCTATTTCGTAAAACAAAGTTTGGCGGCTACTAGCAAAAACAAATCGTTAAAATAATCGCGAAAAAAAATTGCAAAAAGGAAAATTTTTACATTAACATATTTGTTTGCAGAATGTAATTTGCTGATTCATTTTTTTAATAAACTTTTTGCATCATAAAGTCTTTGTTAGCGTTCCGCCATTATTTTGCAATTTTTTAAGTGTGTTTTAGTTGAATTCATAATCCAGGGAATACAATACCAATTTCATACACCAAAGTTTAATGCTCAGTTTGAAAAAAAAAATCGCGAAAAAAAATTTTGCAAAAAAGAAAATTTTTCCATCATTGTATTCGTTTGCAGAATGTTAATCGCTGATTCAGTGTTTTAATTAACTTTTTCTACCACAAAGTCTTTTTTCGCGTTCCACCATATTTTTGCAATTTTTTAAGTGCGTTTTTTTTAAATTTGTAATCTGGGGACGTTAACATCCATTTCATACACCAAAGTATGGTGGTTTGTTGCAAAAAAAAATTGCATTTTTTGAACCACAAAGCATATTTGCACATTCCGCCATTATTTTGTAATTTTTTACGTGTGGGTTTCTAAAATTCAAAATCTAGGGACTATAATACTGCTGGATATAGTGTAACTAAGTTACCGTTTTTGTTTTTTATAATAACCCAGCAAAAACATGGTAATGACAGGTCATTACCATACTGATTACCAAGTAATGATAGGTCATTACCTTTTACATTACTTTAAAATAAAAAATAATGACTTACCGATAATAAGTTATAGAAGTACTTATATATTCGTGCAAAGTAATCACTTACTGGTAATTGATTAAATAAGTACTGATTAAGGCTTTTTTTATAATATTTTATTTATAAATTTGTTTTGAACTAAATAGGAAATTTTCCAAGGTAAAAAAAAATTTTTTTTGCCAATATGACCAACTATTTTACAATGTAGGGTTACCACTTATTTCCTAACTTCTGAGTAACCACTTATGCTATCTTTGTGAGTAACTACTTATTCTTCCGCTATGGGTAACTCGTTATTCGCACTTTTTTTGTAAGCGAGAGGGTAATGACGACCCATGAATTTTTGGACATCGCGAACAAAAGTAATGTTGCGAGTAAATAGCCTGGTAAGTAGTGAAACCCTTTGTGTGCTACTTACTCGCTTAATTACTCGGTAATGTCTGTTTTTGCTGGGAAGTAACTTATTTTAATGGGAGCGAGCTTTTTTAGCGGTTCGATTTCAAAAAACTCAATTAAATTTCTTTAAAGAGCTGCTCGATAAAAAAAGCTCTGTCAAATTTTTTATACGAGCTGCTCGATTTAAAAAACTCTATTCAGTTTTGTAAACGAGCCTTTTCATTTTTATAAGCTCTTAATTTTTTTAGTTGCGAGCTTTTTTTATTTGAGCAGCTTTTTTAATTTTGGCTTCCGAGCTTTTTAAAAAAATGTATATATTTTTGGCTCGCTCCGAGCTTTCTTTCCATCCCTCATTATTATTATCGAACCAATCAATGTTAAAATCGCCCATAATAAGATAATTTTCACGTGCATCTATTTTCTCCATTTCTGTTTCAAAAAAATCAATTAAAATGCCTTCCGGCGATTTCTGTTTATTAGGTGATCTATAAACACCCACCAAGTAATATTTATAATTATTACTTTCAATTTTCAACCACCAAAACATTTTATCTGTAGACGTGCAATCTATTATTCAAATTTTCCAATCATTCTTTACGTAGAAACACACACCCCCTGTATGTCTTACAATGTTATAGTTTTATAAAAAAATTTCACAGTCATCAATAAATGCGTTTCTGCTATATGTACATAAGAAATCGACTTTTTCTTCAAAACATATAATTTCTAAGAAACATAATTATTTATTTTGAAAAATAAAACAAAAATAAATTTTTTTATTTCATATACGGAAATTGTTATTATTGATGATTGTAATTCATTCTTTATTTAAATAAAAATCCTTCAACTATTTTATATACAGCTATGGACATATAAATGGCACATTTTACCATGAGTTCTTTCTTATGCTACTATATTGCAAATACTATTAACAACCAACAAGTTTTTGTTTTTTCCAAATGTTTATTATGCACATTTAATATTGCTATAAACTTTAATTGAAATTCATTAATGTAAATAAAAAATTATCATTATGAAAAAAAACCCATTGAAATGAGCTGGACACATAAGTGGCACATGCGCGGCTCCAGGGGGGGGGGGGAGGGGGGAATAGGGAATAGGGAAATTTCCCCCCCTCAGCGAAATCGAAAAAGAAAAAAAAGGAAAAAGAGGGAAAAAGGAGAGTAAAAGGAGAGAAAAAGAAGAGAAAAAGGGAAAAGAGGGAAAAAGGAGAGAAAAAAGAGGAGAAAAAAGGATAAAGTGAAAGAAATACAAATTTGTTATGAATAATAATATGAAATATAAATTTTTTTCCTTATTTTCATTTAACCAGTCGTCATTTAAAAAATCTCAATAGATATTTTAACAAATTCATTAAAAAACTGATAATTTTGATTATAAAAAAATTAAAGTTTGTGGAGAAATGTAGTTAAAAGATCTTAATTTCAAATTAGATTTTCAAAATTGTATGTAGATCAATTTCGTTTGAAATTTTTCTAATTTCAAATGACAAAAAGAAATTTCATTTTAAAATTTCGCATTTTTTAATACAAAATTCCAATTTTAATTGAAAATTTTTTAAATAAAAATAAACGCCCTTACTATTTAAATTTTTCAAATGTATATTTTTGTTGACTTTAGTTAAAATTTTGGGTGGCAGCATGCTTTGACCTAGTTTATTTTTGGAGCATTCTGATTGGTTAATTTATATTCAACCAATTAAAATATTTGAAAATGTAAATATTTCTTTAGGATTTTCATACACAAAATGAACAAAGCCGTTTAAATATAAAGTCGACTTTAAAAGTAAAATACTGTTTGATAGTAAAGCACCGTAAGTTGTGCGTATTTCAGGTCAAAAAATTGTTATACTCCTCCATATAAAAAAAATTATAATTTTCCACGACAATGAATTTCACGTGAAAACTGAGTAGAGATTGTTTTCACGCAAATTTAATGTACAAGACTATTATTTTTCTTGGGGAAAAATCACATTTTTTGTATACTGTGATTGTGTCTTTAATATAAAATTGAAAAATTGTTCATTTTTATAATATAAATTAAAATTTGAGTAAAATTAAAGTTCGAGTAAAATTTTTCCATGTGAAAAACCACTTACGGTGCTTTTGGGAAAAAGATTAAATTTTATTGTGAAGTTTTTTCATTAAAACTGCAGAACTGAACTTCTAATGGAATTTTCTAAATTTGAAGTGGTAAATGCTACTATATTTTAGAATTTTCTCATTTCGAAATAAAAAATCGAAATTTCTCTTAAAATTTTCTCAATATTGTAAGAAAACAATTAATTACCGTTATTTTTGTTCAGATTTAAGATCAAATTTGACAAATTTCAAATAGAATGCACAATTAATTTCACTTGAAATTCTCCAAATTTCATTCGGAAAGATATGGTGGAGTTCTTTTTTAGGTCTTTCCAAAGGATCGTATTGAACTTATTCCAGTCTGTCTTTCGGAAATCCTAAGTACACATGTTGATATCGTAGAGTATATAGTTATGTTCCTGAAATAATTTCTTTTGAAATACTCAATTTTTGATTGCCTGCAAGTAATTGACTAGCGTTAGATCCTGCACTTCCTCCCAACCTGCAAAGTGTTTTAACTTTAAAATACGGAATGTTGGTGTAGCGTCAAAGCAAAATTGGCCAGAATTCTTTTTGTTAATAACGACATCTGACTCCCACAGCTATACCAAAACCGATATGAAAATTTAGCGTCCCTAATCGCATCCTAGGAGGTCTGCGAAACATTCCGAAAAAATAATTAAAAAACAAGAATTTTTTAAATATTAGAAGTTTTTATTTAAAATTTATAACTGAAGTATAAAAAAATCAGCTTCTAATAAATAAAGTGAATATAAAAATAATGAAAATAATTTTAAAACTTTTCAGGAAATATCAACTTTTTGTATTGTTGTTAAAAAGTAATCTCTGAGTTAAATCCTTGTAATCATCTCAATCAAATTTCGTAAAATTTTCAAAGTTTAATTTAATGAAATCCGCGATTTAAATCGTCATATGTATATCGAAAAATGGATTCTTTAAAATTTCTGAAAAAATATTTGCGGTGTGTTCGATTAGTCGAAATTCTTACTACTTTTACTACAATTGGAAAGTTTTGTTTACATTTTATATTGAAATTTTGCAGCTGTAGTAAAAGTAGTAACTTGTAGTAAGTAAACGAACACGCTTATGTTGTTCCTCATTACTTTATTTTTGCCTTTACGAAATCTTATACTGGCACTCTTATTGGGTCTTTTTTCATACAAATGCTGAAAAATCGAACTGTTTTTTTTTATGTAATACTATACTATAACTCAGGAAACAAAAGGACTACCAAACTGATATTTGACAGTGTCAGTGATAAAAAACTAAGAACTAATACAAAAATATTAAAAGGCTACGATAAAGTATCCCGAACCGCGTATTAAGATAAAATGGCTTTAGACCTTTGATAACGATAAATGGTTAAAGTTCATTTCAAAATAGTAACTATTCACGTGGCTCAATCATGGTTTCAATTAAAAAGGATAGAAACAATTAATTCATTGTAGAAAAATTCTCAAAAATTAAAATTTTTTTTTTATAAATCAGAAATTATCAAATTAAAGAATGAGTTGCAGACCAACTTCAGGCACGCTTTCAGAAGCTTTAAAGTGATATATCAACCAGTCACATATCTAAAATAATACAAAAGTTAGACCCAAATATGTACGGAAAGTCTATAGCAAATTTGAGAATTTTCCCCAAATTGAACACCAATTTTCATATAATTCAAATAGAGTGCGGAAATTTATATTGTTGATTTTATATGTTATTTAATATAAACTTTTTTAGGCATTACTAACCCATCCTTGTTGGATGTCAAATACGTATCAAATATTAAAGTTTTTGATAAATAATATAACTTAGAATTTTCCGTTGGGCTTTATATTGTCTTTTATACTTAAAGCGTCGCTCATAAAATCGTTAACCTTGCGCTGCGGAGTCCAAAAACGTCCAACAAGTAGTGTATGGCCAAATCAAAAGGGATCAAAAATTGTAAAAATTAAAAGACAAATTTTTTTTTCCAAATTCCACAGGTTCTCTATTGGATTTAAGTCAGGGCTCTGGGCTGGCCAATCCAAAACATCAATCTTCTCCGCACAAAACCATTTTTTTTACTAGTTTGGAGGAGTGTTTTGGGTCATTATCTTGCATGAATTTCCATTTTATTGGCATGGAGTTGAAGGCATATGCCTCCATATGGTTTTTTAAAATATCTAAATATAAGCGGACCTACGCCATGCCAAGAAAATGCACCCCAAACCATAATACTGACACCTCCATGTTTTACCGGCTTCTGAGTGAACCGAGGATTAAACTCTTGGCCTTCAGGACGACGAACAAAGATTCTGCCATCTGGTCCTATCCTGTTAATTTTTGTTTCGTCACTCCATAACACGTTTTTCCAAAAACTAATGGGATTTTCCTTATGGGTTCTGGCGAAGGTTAGTCGTTTTGAAATATTTTTTTTTTTGAGACTAGGGGCTTTTTTCTGGAAATGCGCCCAAACAAATTTGCCTCGTTTAGTCTTCTTCTGACAAGTCTGCTTGATATTTCCATGTTAAAATTTTCATTAATATCCGATGCTATCTGCCTTGATGACTTGAATGGATCAATTTTCACCATTCGTACTATAGCTGCATCCGTACGCTCATCTGCTTTTCGTGACCTTGGCTTCCGAATTTTACCCTTAGTCAATATATCGGGATCCTCAACACAAGAATTTGCATTATCTCAGCAATTTCCGCTACTTTTTTTCCATCTTCATACATTTTCCATATGATCCGCCTTTCCTCACCTGTGGTATGTTTTCCTGATCCCATTTTAAAAATTTTTTAACTTTTTATATTTATTTTTGAACTACGAAAAATATTTATTGCTTTGAATTAAAACTACACGACTACTGCCTATTTTAAGTAAATGGTGCCATTTATATGTCCACTTTAAATCAGCATTGTTAACGCAAAAATGATAACGGTAAATAATAAGCAAAACATAATGGAACATTTGAGCACTATTAAGCCAAACATCTTTTTCAACAACAATCAGAAGATGTAAAACTTGCATTTTTAAATATATTTAGTTGGAAAATACTTAAATTTATGCGCAATTTAAATTTGTGCCAATTATATGTATCCATAGCTGTATATATATATCCATAGCTGTATATTGGTAAATATGTATAAACTAATAAAAATACCTGGACTTCTAAATAGAACACATTTTATATTTAAAAAAAAAAACCGTAAATTTTTTGGGTTTTTAAAACAATTATTATTTTTTACCGTTAATATTACACTAATATTTTGTGCTGTATCCATTATTATCAATAACCGCTTCGCATCTTCTTTTCATACTCTCAACTAATCTCTGGCATCTTTCTTTTCGTATAGAATAATACCAGGCTTCTTGAATACCAGTCCAAAGGTCGGTGGTATTTTTGTAATTGTTTTGCGAAACTTTTTTTTTACATCATTCTATAGATTTTCTATTGGATTAAGGTCCGGACTATGGGCTGGCCAGTCCAAAACCTTAATTTGTTCTTGTAAAAACCAATCCTTCACTATGTTCGACGAATGCTTTGGATCATTGTCTTGCATAAATGTCCACTTAACTGGCATATTTTCAAAGGCAAATGGCTCCATAACATTCTTAAGAATGCTGAAATATTGAAACCTGTCCATTTTGTTCTCTACTTTTACGATAGGCCCAACACCACGCCAGGAAAAAGCCCCCCATACCATAATATTACCCCACCGTGTTTCAAGGTCTTCTGAGTGTACTTAATGTTTAAAGCCTGGTTTTTTGGGCGGTGTACAAATGTTCTACCATCTGGTCCGACACGATTTACCTTCGTTTCATCGCTCCAAAGCACATTTTTCCAAAAGGACAACTCATTTCCTTTGTGGATTTTGGCAAAATCAATACGTTTCTTAATATTTTTTCTTGAAAGAAGAGGCTTTCTACTTATTCGTCCAAATAAGTTTGCTTCATTCAGTCTTCTTCTTACTAACCTGTCTGACACTTGAACGTTGAATTTTTCCCTGATTTCATTATTTATTTGACGGGAGGACATAAAAGGGTTGAGTTTGCTTTTGCGTACTATAGTCTTATCCATATAAGTTGTAGTTTAACGACGGATTGGCTTACGTTATTTATTTTGCGTATGATATTTCTTGTCGGCACCACATAGACGAATAGCATTGTATACCATATTTCGCGAACACCTTAGTATTTTAGCAATTTCAGTTGTGGAATTGAGATATAAGTCTTTGTTTTTCTGGATTATGTACAATGTTTTCCACGTCCCATATTGGTACAATTAGAAAAGAATTTACTTAGGTTGCGTTTACATTGCATCGAAATCCCGAGATTTCGCTATTCACCACTCTGAAAAAACAATGAAGAAAAGCATATATATGTGCAATTTTTAATAAAGCACACATAGTTGGGTCTAATAAATTCATTTTCTAAAAACTTTAACGTTTATATGCTTTTCTTCATTGTTTTTTGAGAGTGGTGAATAGCGAAATCTCGGGATTTCGTTGCAAGTGTAAACGCAACCTTATTTCAAACGCAAATTATGCAAAGAAAATTATTACTAAGTACATCGAGTAAAATTTTGACAATTATTGCAAGTGTCCTATTTTTATGCCCAAGTCAAATATGAACAAAGTAAAGTAATTTTGTTGTAAATATTTGCATGTTTTAAATATTGCAAAGTTTTATATATAATCTGAAACTACTTGATTACAGTTTACTATACTAGAAAAGAGATATAATTATTGCTTTATAATTATTAAGAGAAATGCATGAAGATAATTTTGTATGAAGTGTCCTATTTCTATGTCCATAGCTGTATATCCTTACCAGTGTTTAAAAAATATTGAGTCTAAAAATAGATTTAAAAAAATTTAAAAAAAAATCTAGAAAATTATTTTCTATTTGAAATAATGATAAAAATAAGTAACTCATTATTATTTGTTTTAAATTAATGCAGAATGTAAGTGGGTGTCATTACTGGTAGTCCAAAAAATTACATGACGTTACCGTTTCTACACTGGGAGGATTTGAAAAAATATAGTATGGAAAATATATACTCAGCAAAATCTTTTATTACCAAATAAGTGGTTATATAATAGAAATTCGTAGTTTGGCGTGGTAGTTTTTATAAGTAGTCACGCTTACCCGCTCGCTTACGAAAAAATTAGAAGTAGTTATGAGATTCTGAATAATATGTGGTTCCAAACACGCTTACAAAAAGTTGAATTATAAGTGGTTTTCCGACTGCTTACTTGATTCTTAAAAATAAGGAGTTACACAAATACTATTAGCTTCAGGAAATACATTCAGAGAAATTAAAGTTTTTGCTAGTGTGTAATTTTAGAACTCGTCATAAAAATTTTAACACAAAACATATTTACATATGGGTGTTTCCAAAGTAACGGTTGTTACCGATTTTAGGAGATTTTTAAATAAAATTCAAACCTAAGCAAATATGCCACGAGGATTGCTTAATTTTGGACCTACGAAACTTCAAGCATCGGTAGCAACCGAAAGAATTCATAAAAAATCTAATTTCAATACTTTTTTTGACCATTAAAAAAGTAACGGTCGTTACTTTATAAATGTGCTGTTTTCAAATTTCGGGAACAAACATCATGTATTGTAAAATTTTGCGCAGGATGTATCAAGTAAAAAATCTGATTAAATTCTTTGAAATGTTTTGTTTAAGGAATGGGTTTATTTTCAAACCAAAGAAAATTAGTTACCAAAAAAATTTTTTTTGAAAAAGTAACGGTCGTTACATTATAAAAAGTTAAACGATTTTTGTGTTTGAATTCATTTATTATGGGTTACAAAAAAATATAAACGAAAAGCTATATTCTATTGTGTAAAATTAGTGTGTTAAGTTTTTTGCATAGTTTTATTCGCTTTCAGATGAACAATAAACGAGCGCTCTCTCGTTTGCCAAATAATCCTCATGTTTTCTTGCGTCTTCTTTCGTTTTTCTGTATTTTTGCATCTTGGTAAGTTGCTCCAGTAAGAACCCAATTAAGTAAGACGAAAACAGTTCAAATGCAAAACGCCAACATAAAAAGGTAACGGTCGTTACGTCTTTAAAAATATGTTTAAAAAATCAAAAGAGGCTTTTGATGCTTATTTAGCCTTACAAAATTCTTCATCTTACTTACCTTCTTACTTTCCGCTACTATAAAATTTAATCATTTGAATGAATTACGAAAAAAACAAACTTTTTTAATTTGGGGTAACGGTCGTTACAGTCGGTGAGGTTGTTTTTGAACTATTCACAAAAAATTAAATTTTAACTTGTCGCCTTCAAAATTGTTGCTAAGCATGAAGAAAATTTTCAGCTTTCAGCTGGCTTTTGTTTTGACAGTGTTGCCAAAGGGCTTAAAAAGTGACCGTGCAATTCACGGAAAAAACGCGCACGGTGTACCAAATTCAAAGTAGCATATTTTCGTTAGTACAAAGAAAATTAAAGTTAATGCTTCGGAAAATGACAGATACATTTATTTTGTGTAATAATAGCGGAAAAATAAATTAAAAATAATAATTTTATTTTTGAGCTGTAAGGGGCATGTGGAAACACCCATATAATAAATATAAATGTATAAAATTTAACTTTGTAAAAAGTACTTATTTAAACTATTGCGAGTAAGTCATTATTTTATATTTAAAAGCAACGACTACAATAGGCCGTTATTAGGAAGTCATTATTTTTATTACATAATAATGCAAAAGATAATGATATATCATTATTGGTAATGCAGACAGCAATGAGGTATCATCTCTATATATAAAAGAATAACGTGACTGCCCAGCAAAATATTGGTAATGACACCTCATTGCTGTCTGCATTACCAATAATATATCATTAGCTTTTGCATTAATTTGTAATATAAAATAATGACTTGCTAATAACGGGCTATTGTAGTCATTGCTTTTAAATATAAAATAATGACTTACTCGCAATAGTTTAAATAAGTACTTTTTATAAAGTTAAATTTTATACATTTTTATTTATCATATGTAAATATGTTTTGTGTTAAAATTTTTGTGAAGAGTTCTAAAATTACACTCTAGCTAAAACTTTAGTTTCTCTGAATGCATTTTCTGCAGCTAATAGTATTTGTGTAACTCCTTATTTTTAAGAATCAAGTAAGCAGTCGGATAACCACTTATAATTCAACTTTTCGTAACCATTTGTGTAACCACTTATTATTCAAAATCTCATAACTACTTACTTTTCATTTTTTAGTAAGCGAGCGGGTAAGCGTGACTACTTATAAAAACGCCCACGCCAAACAAAAATAATGAGTTTAGATGCCAAAAAATAAGATGTGCGGAGCTATGAATTTCTATTATATAAATACTTATTTGGTAATGAAATATTTTGCTGGGTGACTGACTGACTGACTGACTCAACATCGCCCAGACCAAACCGTTGAAGCTAGGAAGTTGAAATTTGGTATGTAGGTTCCTCTTTCGGCGTAGACGTCCGCTAAGACGGGATTTTTGGAAATTCCTACCGGAACGGGCAAAAAGGGGGAAGTCTCCCCCTTGACGGCTTGCCAAAACCCTTTTGGCTAGAAAGCTGAAATTTTAGATATGTTTTCCTTGGAGTAGGGGCTAACTTTTCTAGAAAGTGCTTTCAAGCATTTTGGACAGATACGTTGTAAAAATGGGGGTTAGAAAGGGGAAAAGAGCCCCCCTTGACGGTCTGCCCAAACCGCTGGAGGTAGGAAGTTGAAATTTGGTATAAAGGTTCCACCACTATCGTAGACATCCACCAAGACGGGATTTTTTGGAAATTTTTACAGGGAGGGGCAAAAAGGGGAAAAAGTCTCCCCCTTGACGGCCTGCTCAAACTGCTGGAACTATGAAGTTGAAATTTGGTATGTAGGTTCCTCGACCGGTGTAGACGTCCGTTGAGACGGAATTTTTGGAAATTTCTATCGGGAGGGGCAAAAAGGGGACAAAAAAAAATTTTTTTCCAAAAAAAGAGTACCTTTTTCCGAAAAAAGTACCTTTTTCCAAAAAAAGTACCTTTTTCCAAAAAAAAGTACCTTTTACCAAAAAAAGTACCTTTCTCCAAAAAAAGTACGTTTTTCCAAAAAAAGTACCTTTTTCCAAAAAAAGTGCCTTTTTCCAAAAGTACATTTTTCCAAAAAAAAATACCTTTTTCCACAAAAAGTACCTTTTTCCACAAAAAGTACCTTTTTCCACAAAAAGTACCTTTTTCCAAAAAAAAGTACCTTTTTCCACAAAAAGTACCTTTTTCCACAAAAAGTACCTTTTTCCAAAAAAAAGTACCTTTTTCAAAAAAAATACATTTTGCCTAAATATAACTTTTTAAAAAAAGTACCTTCTTCCAATAAAGTACTTTGTAAAAATAAAGTATCTTTTTCCAAAAAATTCCATTTAAAAAAATACCATTTAAAAAAATATAATTTCACAAAAAGTACTTTTTTCCTCCCCCCACGGATATCTCCACTAAAACAAGGTTTCTTGATATTCGGCATAGACGTCCGCTATGACGGGATTTTTGGAAATTCCTACCGGAACGGGCAAAAAGGCGAAAAGTCTCCCCATAGACGGTCTCACAAATTGGAAAAGTGTCCCCCTTAACTGCCTGCCCAAACCACTGGAGGTAAAAAGTTGAAATTTGGTATAAACGTTCCTCTACTGTAGTAGACATCGAGTAAGTTTGTATTTTTGGATTTCCCTACAGGATATCCCAAAAGGGGGATGTTTCCCCCTTGACAGCCTGCCCAAACTGCTGAAACTATGTAGCCGAAATTCCGTATGTGAGTTCCTCCTTCTGTGTAGGCGTCCGCTTAGACGGAATTTTTGAAATTCCTATCGGGAGGGAGATAAGGGGAAAAGTATTCTCCTTGACGGCCTGCCCAATCCCTTCTGGCCAACCTAAAATTTTAAATATGTATTCCCTGGAGTAGGACTAACTCACCGGCAACGTAATTTTTCTATTTTGGAACAGAAACATAGTAAAAATGTGGGTTGAAAGGGAAAAATGTCCCCAATAACGGCCTGCCCAAACCGCTGAGGCAATGAAGTTGAAATTTGGTATAAATGTTCCTCATCCATCGCAGACAGCCACGAAGATCGAATTTTTGTAAATTCCTAAAGGAAAAGAAGAAAGCCTCCCCTTGGTGGCCTGTAAAAACCCCTTCGGCTAGAAACCTGAAATTTAAAATGTGGGTCCCTGGAGTAAGGGCTAACTTATTAGAAATTTTGGACAGGGTCGTTATAAAATAGGGGCTCAAAAAGGGAAAGTGGCCCCTTAACGACCTGTCCAAACTGCTGGAACTAGGAAGCTGAAATTCGGTACTTAGGTTCCTCTTTCAGCCTAATTCCAACCGGGAGGGACAAAAAAAGAAAAAGTGTCCCACTTGACAGCCTGCTCAAACTGCTGGAACTAGGAAGCTGAAATTCCCTGTCGATGGATTTTCGGAAATTCCTACCCAGAGGGGCACAAATAGTAAAAGTTGGCTAGAAACCTGAAATGTAAAACATATGTTCTTTGGAGTATGGGCTCACTTATCGGGAAGGTGCTTTGTGGAATTTTGGACAGGGACATTGCAAAAATGGGGATTAATGAAGCGAAAAGTGCTGCTTAAAAGCCTGCCCAAACTGCTGGAGGTAGGAAGTTGAAATTTGCTACTAAAGTTCCTCCTCTATTGTAGACATCCGCTAAGATGAGATTTTTGGAAATTTCCACAGGTAGGGTCAAAAACAGGAAAAGTCTCCCCCTTAACGGCCTGGCCAAACTGCTGGAACTAGGGAGCTTAAATTCGGTATTTGGGTTCCTTCTCCAACGTAGACGTCCCCTAAGACGGTATTTTTGAAAACTCATACCGGGAGGGGTAAAAAGTGAAAAAACTTCCCCCTTGCCGAGTTGGGCAATCTGCTGGATATAGAGACCTAAAATTATGTATGTAGTAGGTTCCTCCTCCAACGCAGACGTTCTCGGAATTTTTGGAAATTCCTACCGGGAGGGGTAAAAACAGAATAACATAATAATAATAACATTGATGGCTAAACCGAACCCTTCGGCTAGAAACCCGTAATCTATAATTAGGTTGTTCATAAGGGGTGTGCTATCTGTTGTATCGTTGTATCGTCCTAACAAAAAACAGAGTTGTTAAAATTTTTATTTGTGTTTAACAACGATTTTCTATTCAGTTTTCTATCTGTTAGCACACTCAAACATAGGACACTAAACATACGTAAAAATGTTGTATCGTGCTATTCTCAAATGTTGTATTTTTTCAATTTAATTTTTAACAACTCTGTTTTTTGTTAGGACGATACCACGATACAACAAATAGTACACCCCTTGTGAAAACCCTTAATGTTTTCCTTGGAGTATGGGCTAACTTATCGACAAGGCATTTTTAGGACTTTGGACAGGAACGTTGTAAAAATAGTGCCCACCCCCCTGAACATCTGCGTCTTTAGGTAGAAACCTAAAATTTAAAGAACGAGTGTATATGGAACACTAAAATTAAGAAACTAAATAGGAAACGAGTGGAATTGAAACACTACATAAGTGGAACGAAATGGATATAAACGTTGAACGAGTGGAATTGAAATTATAGACAATGGAAATGGATTGGAAGAGGGAACGAAAAGGAATGGACTATAGAGCGAAATGGAATGAGGAGCGAGATGGCATAGAATGGGGAACGAGTGGAATTGAAACACTGCAGTTAAAAGAGGAATGGAACGGAGCAAGTGCAAAGAAATGGAATGGAAAGAGAAGCGACTGATATCAATATCGATACACAAGACAGTAGGAACGAAATGGAATGAAACGGGGAACGAGTGGAATTGGAATAACAGATAATGGGAACGAAATGCAATGGAATGGTGAACGAAATGGAATCTTGGAAGGAGTTGCATTGGAACACTGAAATTGTTAAACAAAATGGAATGGAATTTGAATGAATCAAACTGCCGGAGTTTGGTACTTGAAATTTCGCATGCGATTGAGGCAGATTATATATATTTGGGATTTTTACTGGGAGGAACAAAAAGGGGTGAATAACCCCTTTTAATTACCTATTCAAACACTATCCACGGAATATGAAACTTATGTAGAATTGAAACATACTCTCCAAAAAGTTAAACAAATTTTCTAAAAGAGAAAAAACCTTAGAAAAAGAATGGAACTTATATATTCTGATATTTAAACTGTAGGTAACGAAGCACCGGTGGAAGAAACCGACGCAGTAAATTTTCCAACTGAATTTGTGAATTTACTTGAATTGCCGGGTCTACCTTTACATAAACTGGATTAAAAACAACTTCAATGCACGCTTACAACGTAGATACGTAGCTTTGTCCGCTATCTTTAATATTATAAATCGCTTGCCAACCCTGCTTTACGCTATTTATTTTCATTCAAAACACAAATGAATAAAACTATTTACGGGTCTATCTACATAAGTTAGCACTTTACCAAATTATCTTGACATACACACGTATATTGCAATTTGTAATGGATTCATTAATAATAATCCACTTTCATGAGAAAAAGTGATCAAATATTTATTTATTTTAAACCCATTGTTGTGTCAGAATTATTTATTTGTGGTGGCTGGGTGAAGGCTTTTATTATAAAAACTGTACTTTAAATAAACAAAGCGAATTTACCCACCCAACCACTAATACGACCTATCTACGCCGATGGCTTGAACAACAGACAATTAGTTGTTACATGCTCACGTGTTGGTATACTAAATGATTTATTTATATAAAAATGAAGAGGTAAAAAATAGTGTTTGTACTTAAACATTACAATAAATTTACCTTAACAATTATTTTATTTTAATAACAAATATTGTGTTTTATTTTATCTAAGGGGGTAATTTTCTAAAACACTTCGGTGAAGTGTTGTGTTATTTCTATAGAAATTGTTTTTGTTACAAAAACAATTTACATTGAAAGTTCCCTTCACTTCACCCAAGTGTTTTACGAAATTAGGTATTAAAAGAAATTTAATTCTAAACTTTAAGGCACGCTAACAACGTAGCGGGCTGCTTTAAATGTTTTTTTATTTTCATTCGAAACACAAATGAACAAAACTATTTACGGGTCCATCTACCTATGTGCGCACTTTACCAAATTATCTTGACACACACGTATATTGTCAAGAATTATTGTTGTGCCAGAATTATTTATTTGTGGTGGCTGGGTGAGTGAAGGTTTTTATTATAAAAAACTACATATATTTAAAAAAAGCAAATTTGAAGAAAAACAATCATCAACCATGAATACGACTTATCTATAATAAATTTACCTTATCAATTATTTTACCTTAGCAACAAATATTTTGTATTATTTTATATAAAAGAAATTTAATTCTAACCTTTAAGGCACGCTAACAACGTAGCGGGCTGCGCCCGCTAGTTGCCAATATTTTGCTGGGATGTCGTTTTTTTCGTATTCATGGTGTAAGTGTGAGCGACAAATCAATGATATTATATATGACTAAAACATATTTCATATACATTAACCCATTACGGACCAATGTAAAAAGTTTTGTTTTAGTGCAGGGATCGGCAAATATATACAACCTTATTTTGTGCTGGTATGAGTGAGTTGCAGCCTCTCACTCTCAATGCACTGACAAAGAACGTTTGTATAATAATTCGAAAATTTTAATGTTTATAACGAGAATATAAAATAACCCCTCAATTCATAAATGCTTTGTAAAGTTATAGCAGGTTTACAAAACGTCATTTTCATACAAAATTTGTTCAATAAACCTCATATAATTTTACAAAGCGTTTATGAATTTAGGAGTAAAAATTTAAAAGCAAACAACAATTACAAAAACTAATATCAAAGAACAACAACAACAACAAAAAATAAAAACAAAAAAAATAAAAACAACAAAAAAAATAAAACAAAAAAACCTTAAAAATAAATTACCAAAAAAATGTATCAATAAACATTATGCAGAGTGTAAAAAATCTGGCAAACAAGCGATGTGACAACCTACTTCATTGAAATCTTGTATGCGACTGATTGTTTTTTGTTCTATGTGTGAGCTTATGTAGGTGTGAGAGAGCGCCCATGGGCATAGGTTTTGCCGACCTCTGGTTTATACACACAACCCGAATTCGGTACGCTACGGGGTGTGAATATGTGTTGAAAGTACAGTACATATTCGTAGCGTTTGCGTTCATCAGACAATCGTAGTGTACCGCATCCGGTTTGTGTACAAACACACAACCGCTAAAACGAAAGATACGGTATGTGTTCCTTAGCCGTACCCTACCCTACATGTACAGTTTATTTTCCTACTCTGCTTAGCGGCACCACTAAACTGCCTAACACATACGAGAAAACACTTAAAAGCTGAAGGGCGGATTATGGGACCGTAAACGTAAATGTGATGTAACTTTACCGTGCCGTAGCTAAAAAGTACACTTATAGATTATCGTACACGCAGAAAAAAAACAGGTGTATCTTTTAAAAAGCCTGCTATGTAAAATTTGAATAGTAATGAACTAATACAAAAATACAAGCCCCAAATTCCTGGTAATTTATTGATATGCATTTTTGATAAATTACGAATGCTTTTTTTGTTAAGTTTGCTAAGTACGTGCTTTGTTAAATTTACATTGGTGAAATTTATTTAAAAACGTACTATGTAAAATTTGCATTGATCAAATTTTGAAAATAAAATAAGCAATAAGTATATTTTTCTAATAAGGCAGGTAAATGTCAAAAAGCGCTTAGAGTTTCCTTTGACATATGCAAATCAATATGGTGGATGTACATCTCTAATATAAAAGAATAATGATGCTGGATTTTCTCAAGTTTTTATCTTTTAATATTACACGCAGAAAAAAAACAGGTGGAACTTTATCTAAGCGCTATGTAATTATACAACTACATAAGTTCGAAGTAAGTTTTACAAATTTCTAGCAAAATATATGTAATTTTTCGGATACTTTACACTACACATGTATATATTTTGCAAGGATTGTATATATTGTCCAAAAATATGTGGATATTTTACTAGAACTTTGTAAAACTATCTAAAAAATTATGTAGTTGTATATATCTCTTAGGTAATATTCCCCCTGTTTTTTTCTGTGTGTATTAATGCAAACAAATATAAAAACTAGTAAAAAGGTTAAAGTCGGGCATGCCGACTATACAATACCCTACACCAGTCTGGTGTATTGTTTGGATCCGAAATTCGAATGGGTTAAAATGGGGCTTATGTCAAAATTTTCTATAATGTGAGTCAGCACACCAAATTTCATTAAAATATCTTAATATTTGCGACCTGCAGTTTGTAACCAATTTTGGGGGGAACCTTATATGGGCACTAGTTCTAAACATGGACCGATGTTCACCAAAATCAATAGGCTTCGTCCTTGGGCCAACATAGGTCTATGTACCAAATTTCATCAAAATATCTTAATATTTGCGACCTGCAGCGTATAAACAATATAATTTTGGGGGGACCCTTATATGGGCACTAGTTCTAAACATGGTCCGATGTTCACCAAAATCAATAGGTTTCGCCCTTGGGCCAACATAGGTCTATGTACCAAATTTCATCAAAATATCTTAATATTTACGACCTGCAGCGTATAAACAGTATAATTTTGGTAGGACCCTTATATGGGCACTAGGTCTAAACATGGACCGATGTTCACCAAAATCAATAGGCTGCGTTATTGGGCTAACATAGGTCTGTGTACCAAATTTCGTCAAAATATCTTAATATTTACGCTATAAACAATATAATTTTGGTAGGACCCATATATGGGCACTAGGTCTAAACATGGACCGATGTTCACCAAAATCAAACTTGTTCGTCCTTGGGCCAACATAGGTCTGCATACCAAATTTCATCAAAATATCTTAATAGTTGCGACCTGTAGAGTGCGCACAAGATTGCATGGACAGACAGACAGACGGACGGACGGACAGACGGACATCGTTAAATCGAAATAAAAAAAAATTCTGAACCGATCGGTATACTATAAGGTGGGTCTACGACCAATATTTTTTGGTGTTACAAACATCAGCACAAACTTATAATACCCTGACCACATAGTGGTGTAGGGTATAAATATTAATGCAAATAAAAAAAAAAATAATATATTTTTATTGTAATTTTCATGTCGAAATTGCTTACTTGTTGAAAAAATACAAGCCTAAAAGTATTGAGTAATTACTTTTCAGCATTGGGTACCCTTTAAAAAAAAGTCGGAAATGAGTACTCGGTACTCAACACTTTTACAGACATAGTAATCTTTTATTTAGTCAATTTTTTTTTGCAAAATGTGTCTTGTAATTCGCATTTGTTTTTTAGACAAATATAGTTTATATATATACATCAGCTGTATTTTGCCTCATGCCTATCAACGTTAAGTATTTAAAGCAAATCTACGTTAAACCGATTGTGGTACAAAAAAATTTTAAAAACGTTATGTTTATAATTGTTTCGTTATAATCGAACGTACCTCAGCAAAAGTTTTTAGGAAGTAACACGAATAAGTTACGTTAGATGTGAAAATGTATAAACGTTGAGTTTTCAACGTTGATAATTATCCGTGTTAAAAGGTAACGTGCATACGAAAAGTCATATGTTATTTTCGTCTTAAGCGCGTTTTTATGCACTTTAAATTTTTTTATGAGTTAACGGATATAGTTAAGTCGAAAACACGGCTATCATTATTATACCTACAGTTATTGAACGGAAATGACGAATAGAGCAATGAAGGGTTGGTAAACACAAAACACAATTACAGTTCGGCAGCAGAGGAATTGAGGACAAAGAAAAATATTAAAATATAAATAAAATTTAGTTAATTAAAATTAAACCAAAATAAAAATACAGAATTTGCAATTTTTCTTTTATTTATTTAAAAAATAAACCATGTTTTTTTTACTAAAAGAAAAAGTTTATTTTCCTTCGCGTGTTGTTGTATTAACAAAGGCTTCGATTTAATTCTTCTATATATAAAAGAATAACGTGACTAACTGACGACTGACTCAACATCGCCCAGCCCAAACCGCTGAAGCTAGGAAGTTGAAATTTGGTATGTAGGTTCCTCTTTCGGCGTAGACGTCCGCTAAGACGGGATTTTTGGAAATTCCTACCGGAACGGGCAAAAAGGGAAAAGTCTCCCCCTTGGCGGCCTGCCAAAACCCATTTGGCTAGAAAGCTGAAATTTAAGATATGTGTTCCTTGAAGTATGGACTAACTTTTCTGGAAAGTACTTTCTGGAATTTTGGACAGGGACGTTGTAATAATGGGGGTTAAAAAGGCCCCCCTTGACGGCCTGCCCAAACCGCTGGAGGTAGGAAGTTGAAATTTGGTATAAAGGTTCCTCCACTATCGTAGACATCCACCAAGACGGGAGTTTTGGAAATTTTTACAGGGACGGGCAAAAAGGGGAAAAAGTCTCCCCCTTGACGGCCTGCTCAAACTGCTGGAGCTATGAAGTTGAAATTTGGTATGTAGGTTCCTCGACCGGTGTAGACGTCCGTTGAGACGGCATTTTTGGAAATTCTTATCGGGAGGGGCAAAAAGGGGACAAAAAAAGTACCTTTTTCCAAAAAAGTACCTTTTCCCAAAAAAAGTACCTTTTCCCAAAAAAAGTACCTTTTTCCCAAAAACGTACCTTTTTCCAAAAAAAGTAGCTTTTTCCAAAAAAAGTACCTTTTTCCAAAAAACGTACCTTTTTCCAAAAAAATAGCTTTTTCCGAAAAAAGTACCTTTTTCCAAAAAAGTACCTTTTTTCAAAAAAGTACCTTTTTACAAAAAAAAGTACCTTTTTCCAAAAAAAGTACCTTTTTCTAAAAAAAGTACCTTTTTCCAAGAAAAGTACCTTTTTCCACAAAAAGTACCTTTTTCCAAAAAACAAAGTACCTTTAAAAAAAGTACCTTTTTCCAAAAAAAGTACCCTTTTCCAAAAAAAGTACCTTTTTCCAAAAAAAAGTACATTTTTCCAAAAAAAGTACCTTTTTCCAAAAAAAGTACCTTTTTTCAAAAAAAGGACCTTTTTCCAAAAAAAGTACCTTTTTCCAAAAAAGTACCCTTTCCCGAAAAAAGTACCTTTTTCCAAAAAAAGTACCGTTTTCCAAAAAAAGTACCTTTTTGCAAAAAAAGTACCTTTTTTCAAAAAAAGGACCTTTTTCCAAAAAAGTACCCTTTCCCGAAAAAAGTACCTTTTTCCAAAAAAAGGACCGTTTTCCAAAAAAAATACCTTTTTCCAAAAAAAGTACCTTTTTCCAAAAAAAGTACCCTTTTCCAAAAAAGTACCTTTTTCCAAAAAAAATTCATTTTTCCAAAAAAAATTCCTTTTTCCAAAAAAGTACCTTTTTCCAAAAAAAAATACCTTTTTTAAAAAAAGTACCCTTTTTTAAAAAAAGTACCCCTTTCCAAAAAATGTACCTTTTTCTAAAAAATGTACCTTTTCCAAAAAAAGTACCTTTTACAAAAAAAGTACCTTTTCCCAAAAAAGTACCTTTTCCAAAAAAAGTACCTTTTCCCAAAAAACATACATTTTTCCAAAAAAATACCTTTTTCAAACAAAAGTACCTTTTCCCAAAAAAAGTACGTTTTTCTAAAAAAATGTTCCTTTTCCCAAAAGACATACATTTTTTCAAAAAAATACCTTTTTCAAAAAAAGTACCTTTTCTAAAAAAAAGTACCTTTTCCCAAAAAAAGTACCTTTTTCTAAAAAAATGTTCCTTTTCCCAAAAAACATACATTTTTTCAAAAAAATACCTTTTCCAAAAAAAGTACCTTTTTCCAAAAAACATACATTTTTCCAAAAAAAAACACCTTTAAAAAAAAATACCTTTTCCAAAAAAAGTACAAATAAAGTACTTTGTATAAACAAAGTATCTTTTTCCAAAAAATTTCGTTTTTCCAAAAAGTACCATTTAAAATAATATATAATTTCAAAACAACTACTTTTTTTCCTCCCCCCACGGATATCTCCACTAAAACAAGGTTTCTTGATATTCGGCATAGACGTGCGCTAAGACGGGATTTTTGGAAATTCCTACCGGAACGGGCAAAAAGGGGAAAAGTCTCCCCATAAACAGTCTCACAAATTGGAAAAGTGCCTGCCCAAACCACTGGAGGTAAGAAGTTGAAATTTGGTATAAAGGTTCCTCCACTGTAGTAGACATCGAGTAAGTTTGTATTTTTGGAATTCCCTACAGGATATCCCAAAAGGAAACTCGGTATGTGAGTTCCTCCTTCTGTGTAGGCGTCCGCTTAGACGGAATTTTTGAAATTCCTATCGGGAGGGGAAATAAGGTAAAAGTCTCCTCCTGACGGCTTGCCCAATCCCTTTTGGCCAACCTAAAATTTAAAATATGTATTCCTTGGAGTAGGACTAACTCACCAGCAACATAATTTTTCTATTTTGGAACAGGAACATAGTAAAAATGATGGTTGAAAGGGAAAAATGTCCCCACTAACGGCCTGCCCAAACCGCTTAGGCAATGCAGTTGAAATTTGGTATGAATGTTCCTCATCCATCGCAGATAGCCGCGAAGATGGAATTTTTGTAAATTCCTAAAGGGAGGGGCAAAAAGAAGAAAAGCCTCACCTTGGGGGCCGGTAAAAACCCCTTCGGCTAGAAACCTGAAGCTTAAAATGTGGGTCCCTGGAGTAAGGGCTAACTTATTAGAAAGATACTTTTTTGAATTTTGGACAGGGTCGTTATAAAATGGGGGTTCAAAAAGGGAAAGTTGCCCCTTAACGACCTGTCCAAACTGCTGGAACTAGGAAGCTGAAATTCGGTACTTAGGTTCCTCTTCCAGCCTAATTCCAACCGGGAGGGACAAAAAAAGAAAAAGTGTCCCCCTTGACAGCCTGCTCAAACTGCTGGAACTAGGAAGCTGAAATTCCCTGTCGATGGATTTTCGGAAATTCCTACCGAGAGGGGCACAAATAGTAAAAGTTGGCTAGAAACCTGAAATGTAAAACATATGTTACTTGGAGTATGGGCTCACTTACCGGGAAGGTGCTTTTTGGACAGGGACATTGCAAAAATGGGGATTAATGAAGCGAAAAGTGCCGCTTAAAGGCCTGCCCAAACCGCTGGTAGGAAGTTAAAATTTGGTATTAAAGTTCCTCCTCTATTGTAGACATCCGCTAAGATGAGATTTTTGGAAATTTCTACAGGTAGGGTCAAAAAAAGGAAAAGTCTCCCCCTTAACGGTCTGGCCAAACTACTGGAACAAGGGATCTTAAATTCGGAATTTGGTTTCCTTCTCCAACGCAGACGTCCTCTAAGACGGAATTTTTGAAAATTCCTACCGGGAGGGGTAAAAATGGAATAATTCTCCCCCTTGATGGCCTAACCGAACCCTTCGGCTAGAAACCTGTAATATATAATATGTTTTCCTTGGAGTATGGGCTAACTTATCGACAAGGCATTTCTAGGACTTTGGACAGGAACGTGGTAAAAATGGTGGTTCAAAAGGGGAAATTGCCCCCCCCCCTTAACGTCTGCGTCTTTAGCTAGAAACCTAAAACTTAAAGAACAAGTGTATATGAAACACTAAAATTAAGAAACTAAATAGGAAACGAGTGGAATTGAAACACTACACAAGTGGAATGAAATGGATATAAACGTTGAACGAGTGGAATTGAAATTATAGACAATGCAAATGGATTGGAAGAGGATATTCCGATATTTAAACTTCATGTAACGAAGCACCGGTTTCTTTTGGAAGAAACCGACGCAGTAAATTTTCCAACTGAATTTGTGAATTTACTTGAATTGCCAGGTCTACCTTTACATAAACTGGAATTAAAAAAAAAACTTTAAGACACGTTAACAACGTAGCGGGCTTTGCCCGCTATTTTTAATATTCAGTGTGTTCCCGTACGTTCCCAATGTTACCGAAATTTACCCAAAGTTACCGAAATTTACCCAAAAGCGTTCCCGTACTCGAGAATTGGGTAAATGAGAGCGCTAATGAGAGTGTATTAGTGCTTCTCTTTTTACCAAAATTTACCCAGACTTTTTCTTCGGGTAAACTTTGGTAAAACAGCTGATGCAAATATAAACAAAAAACAATTGTGAAATTAAATTAAAAATTGTAATTAAATAAAGAAATAAGCAAAAGATACTTGGTTTTTTGTTAAAATTAATTGAATAAAATCAAAAACAACTTTTAAATACGAATAAATATGTCTATTTGTGCCGATTTGCAAACTGAAATTATACGTATTTACACATCAGTGATGGGATTTTTGGCACAATCTAAGATTGATTGGTACAATGGCACAACCGATACTATTTTGGCGCATTTTGGTTATCTACAATATTTAATAGAAAATGAGTTTAAAAAATAACAATTCTTTAATTTTTAGTTTCTAAGCATTTATTGGTATTAAAATACCTTTTCGAATAAAGCAAAACTAAAAAATGGCATCGAAGATATTACCGAATAAAGCACCGTAAGTTGTGAAAAAATTTCTCTCAGACTTTAAATGCTTTAAATTGCAATTTAAGTTAAAAAATTAACAATATTTTAATTTTATAACAAAGCCACAATCACAATTAACACAAAATGTCACTTTTTCACCAGAAAAATTATAGTCTTGTACATTAAATTTGCGTGAAAACTAAGTTTGCACAATTTTCACGTGAAACCCATTGTCGTGAAAAATAATTTTTTTTTATATGGAGTATAACAGTTTTTTCACGTGAAAACTGAATAACTTACGGTGCTTAATCCATAGAATTTCAAAAATTCAAATGCTATAAATTTATCTCAGAGCTTCGAAAGAATTAATTTAAGTTTAAAGCTACATTCACAGTGATGGAGTACACCACTCTGCAGAGTGGGGTGTACTAAAATAGAGATGGCATGATACAAAAAATATGTAAGTGCGAAAAAGAAAGGAACAAAATCCACTCTGTAGAGTGGAGTACTCCATCACTGTGAATGTAGCTTTATTCATAAAAAAATTAATTCAGTTTTCGAAAATGTTTATATGTATACCATTCCGTGCAACCATTCCTAAAGAATTCATTCATTGGCTGCATTCCCAAATCTTTAATAAGTATCGGATGAATTTAATTTATCATTCACCTTTTAATTGAAAGAAAATTTTAATTCATTCAAATATAATTAATTCCATAAGAATTCAAAATAATTCCATAAGAATGCATTGAAAACACGGTTTCTAAGTGAAAATTGAGTTTTGGCACAATAAAGGCCCATTTGGCACATTTTAGACACACACTTGGCACAAAACAAAATTTTTCAAGTCCCATCACTGTTTAACATTATTCTTTGAAATAAGTTTTTGGGCTAGAAAAGTGGTTTTTTGCGTTCCTGTACTATTGGGTAATTTTGTCATTTTGTGAGAGGATTTTGTGCTTACTCTCATTTTACCGAACTTTACCCAAAAAGTAAAGAAACACACCTATTATAAAATGCTTTCCAACCCTGCTTTACGTTATTTATTTTCATTCAAAACACAAATGAACAAAACTACTTACGGGTTATCTACCTAAGTTCGCACTTTACCAAATTATCTTAACATACACACGTATATTGCAATTTATTATGGATTCATTACTAACAATCCACTTTCATGAGAAAAAGTGATCAAATATTTATTTATTTTAAACCCATTGTTGTGCAGAATTATTTATTTGTGGCGGCTGGGTGAAGGCTTTTATTATAAAAACTTTACTTTAAATAAAAAGCGAATTTAAAAAAAAATTGCCCCCCTAAACTTTAAAGCACGTTAACAACGTAGCGGGCTGCGCCCGCTAGTTACATATATATCTCTTTGAAAATTTACCTAAGCGTCTTGACAAATTTGTCGTTAATTTTATGTAGTTATATATCTACCATGGAACTTTATACACTTTTACTCTAATTTTTGTAAATGTTACACCTTTTTTTTCTGCGTGTAGAGCAGTTCGCCGAGAGTCGCCGAAGAAGAAGGTTATCTCGTGACCTGTATTAAATGTTTTAATAGGGAACATCGGTTAATTGTTTTTGTTTTGCGATACTCTAAAGCGTGTCTCAGCATGCCGTTAGACTGTGCAGTCTAATCACATGTAAACCTTTTCGGGCGTATTGGGGCTTCGTCGCGCTTAGCTTCCATTGTGAAGGCAATGGTCGAATATGTGTTGCTGTGGTTCCTGTGCGTCTGTTTTATTCTGACGTATTAAGACTTAATTGCGCGTAACCTCCATTGTGAAGGCAATGGTTGTGTTTGTGTTGTTGCTGTTCCTGTGCGTCTGTGTTGTTTATCACATTGTTTTTTTTATATTGCGTATCAATACGCATCGTGTTTATAACCTGGCAATGTCTGTTCCCGTACTTTGCCGCGGTTACCCAAACTAGCCCAAAGGCGTTCCCGTACTCAAAATTGCGTGTAAATTGTTTGGGATGTTTTGGGATCCCGCGGTAACGTACGGGAACGCACATAATATGTCTGTTTGGTAACAGCGCCATTTAACGGTACATTTAACTGTACTTTAAAACTAAAAAAAATAGATTATCGTAAACATTACTATTTAGCATCTATTTCATGTGGTTTTATATTTTATTCTAAAATTTTCCATTTATTTGTTAATTTTTATTCCTTATTTGTTGTTTGAATCAATTTTCTTTATTCATTTCATATTTTTTCTGACTAAAATCATTCAGCTGTTTCGATGCCGGATAGAAAATTCTGATTTCAACAGAATGATCCGGCAAGTTCGTTTACATTTACGTGTTAGTAACCATTCGTATAAAGCTGCCTACACACTAGGGAACATGGTTGAGGGAACAAAAAATATCAAAAAATTTTGTAAACACGAAATGCACGCTCTCAACACGCACACACACACAAACGCACTCACACATTCACAAAAAATGCTCTCTTTTTTTAAGTATGTTCCCTAGTGTGTAGGCAGCTTAAAGATTTCTTCTTGTGGTCAGAGAACGAAGTTGAGCGACTCAGAGCAGCGGCGAAGCCGCCGCCGATTTTTTTTTGTGTTTCAGCCGCCGCCGAAGTAATCGGCTGATTTCGGCTACAAATGTTAAGTGGATAGAGTCGGCTAAGCCGATTATTTTAATACATTTATATTTTTTTAAGATTTTATTTACAAAAAATTGGAATTAGAAATTAAAAAAATATTTTGCTACTCAAGTCAACGAAACTGAATCCATTGATTGGTGGCAAGAGCATAAAAAAGTATTCAAAAGAATACAAATGTAGCTCAACTGGCGCTGTTTTGGAATACCAGCAAACAGCGCTTCTTCGGAGCAAGCCTTTTCTGCAGCAGCGAACTGTTTGAATGAGAAAAGAAGTAGACTGAATCCTAGAACTTTACATAAACAATTATTTGTGCACGAAAACAGGAACATAGTAAAACCGTTACTATCGACATAAACTAATTCATCGTAGAATTCATTCAAACTAATTCATCGACCTAAACTAATTCATCGTAATGATATATTGTTATATATTCTATTATAATCCCAGCAAGCATGGCAATACGAAGAAAATTCCGCGACCATATTGCCAGGAAGAAAATATTGACGGCAATATCAATTTCGTATTGTGGAAGTTTCCTCCGTCGGGAACAACTGTTAACCGAAAGCAATACTTCCAGGAAATACGAAAGCAATACCCCAGGAAGATAAATCGGCGATATAGCTAATTTATCACCTCGAAGATAAAAAGGTGATATTGCCCAATAAACTCCTCGGCACAAAATAAATGACTTTTTTTTTCATTGTTAAATTTAAGCCTGAAAAAAAATATATGCATACATAATCCACTGATCAACACATTAATTATCTTGATTTCATCGCAGCCGATTTTTTACGCTCATTAAATCTTGATTTTTTCGAGGAATTTGTTTCCTATGTATCTGTTGGTTGTTTTTGTATAAATTTTGTTTTCCAAAATGACAAAAAATTTCAAACAAATTTTCTTTATCTTCCGGATGATAAAAAAGTAATATTGCCGCAATATTATCATAATAAATTATGACAAAAAATTAAATTTTTGAATTATTTTTTCAAAATATCACCGAATTATCTTCAAAACCCAAAATACTACTTGATTATTTTCATTCAAATGAAAAATAGAAGATATCTTCCAAATGCTTACAGGGAATGCTATAAGCCACCTTAATTTTAGTTGTCTTTTAAAAGTCCTTTTTTAACAATTTTTAAAATTTGGAAAATTTCTCCTAAAAATATCATCGCAGATGTACATATTTATCATCGCTACGGATAACCCGCATGAAGTAAATAACCCTAAAGGCAAAAATTAAATAGCATCTAAGAAATTACGTAAAAATGTTTGACGGTAATTTAATTTTTGGGGGTTTGTTTAATCTTTAAACATTGAGATTATTTCATTATTATAATTCCCCAATGAAATATAATTAAAACAGTTTGAACATTACTGCCTTTTCATTTTTTTGGGTGGTTATTCCATTTTTGGAGGTTATTTCATTTTGTTAAAAAAAAGTTAAATTATTGGGCGCCATCAATTACTTAAGTACTAGTACTAGTTGAAAAATGTGCTTCGGACAAAAATTTGATTTTGTTAAAATAAATCGCGCGGTTTTTATTATTATAATAATGAATAAAAAGCAAATATTTTGGATTTGAACAGAAAAATTTCTATTTCAGATGAAATGGCTCTGCGAAACACGATCAAAACCCAATTGCAAATTGCAACAAAGGGGATTATTTCATTATGAAACTTATTTTCAGCCATTATTTCATTGTGGGTTATTTCGTAGCACCTATTTACCCTTTAAAAAAAACTTAATTTTTTAGATCCAATTTTATTACAAGTTCTTTACCATTTTTGTGCAATTTTCTGGGACTTTTAATTTCTTCGATTATGAGACATTTTCTCATCGAAACATTTAAACTTCTTTCAATCTAGAATTTTTCCCAGAATTTTCTTATAATCGAATTTGCGAGTTCTTTATTAAAACTCCTTTAAACAAAAAATGGCAATACAGAGTTTTATTCATTTTAAAAGACGATTTACAAGCTCTATGAAAAATTTCATCATTATGGAGTTAAATCTCGGGATTTTGGTGCAGATGTAAACGCAGCTTTAAAATTTTTCAAAAAATGTCGGCTGCAGTCGACTTTCAGCAGCCGCCGGATATAATTTTGGTCAGCCGCCGCCGCCGAAAATTTCTTATCAGCTTCGTTCTCTGCTTGTGGTATCGGAACAGCTGATTCGTTACAGATACGTTTACGGTTGGGTAACTCAGCCTTTAGTACACAAGAAGTTTGACCTATTATTTTGTATGAATGTTTTAAAGTTAATTTTTAAGAAATGTGCTGCAATGGTGTCCATGCTGTTCAAATCCAATATATATGGCGAAGGTATAGACAAGTCTATGTTTCAACTTTGAACTGATATTACTCGCGAAATAGAAGTCTGGGAGAAAATTTTCTTTTGTATTCAATCCAAAAAGTACTATATGGGCCCAAAAAATAAAAAAATCAGAGCTGTGCCCCTAAACCCAACTTGTTCCAAAATGTGTTTTGTCAACCTTCATTAAATTTTAGAATGCGTTAATGAATTAACAAATATGTCAACTATGATTGAAGTCATCCTCAATTTCCTAAGTGAACCTATATATATATATATTTCGGCCGCTGTATATCTGTGATAGTGCGATAGTTTATACATAAAAATGTGAATCATTGCAGTGCAATGACAAATATGTAACTTCTAGCAAAGTAAAATTGATAACTTGCTGTAGGCAACATTTAATCAATTAAAATTTTTATGGGAATTTCTATACTTACGAATGGTTACACGTTCCCATTTCTCCACCATATATAGTTCAGTTACCATTAGGTAACGAAACCACCAATAATTGCAAAAATCTATGATATTTTGTAACATTTTTCTTTTGTGAATTTTGTTTTATTTACTTTTCTGATGATATTAGTAGGTATTTTCTTAATTGATGTTTTAACAATTGTTTTGAAACAAGTTGAAGACAGGGTTCCAGCGGACCAAAAATTTTCGGCGGCGGCGGTGCAACCAAAACAATCAATCCGGCGGTGGCTGGATTGACGGCTCGAATTGTTTTCTATGCACTGTTAATAACAGAGCTTTGAAAATTTAATTCTTTTCTGATTGAATCCGCTTAAGACCTGTTAACTTATCTCAAAATAAACTGAGTTTAGTGCTTAACCATAGTAACCAGTTAGTTAGCCATACAAAATATATGAAAAAGCAATTGTCGTTGTCGACCCAGTTCTGATTAATCTCTAAAATAAGAAAAATAAATTTTAAAAGATGGCGGCGCGAAAAAAATTCGGCGGCTCTTGTTTTGGTCGGCTGCCCTTTTGAGCCGAAGCGAGTCGTTTGAAACGGCGGCGGCATATAAATTATAAAAGTGGTCGGCGTCGGCACGCCGCCGATTTTGTGCCGATCGACTTGGTACTCTGGTTGAAGGTTGACATATGGTTGACATTAGCTGTGTTTGTGCGGCATTCAGTGTTGCCACTTTTTGAATAATTATTCAAAAACGGGACTGTTTACACATTCGTTGGATAATTTTTGAATAATGAAATTTTTGTGTAGTTTTTGTGTAATTTCACTTTTTATATAAATTTCCGTAAATTTTTAAAAGTCCCGGAGCATTTTAATAAATTAATAAAAATTAGTCGATATTTAGACGAAACGAGTTTATCAATGAAACATTTACCACAAATCTCTATTTTCTGGTGAATTACTTTTGTAGATTTTTTCAACACTAAACCCAATTTAGAAGAAACCAGAAATGGTGTTATGTATTTTTTGTTTTGTTTAAAGCACCGCCTTTTGTTTATAATAATTGTCAAGCTTCTTTTAAAAATTCTCTTGGTTTGCAAGAACATTTAAAAATTCAGCGAAAGAGTGGGAAGTTTGAATTTGTTATGATTGTGACTTTCTAATGTCTGAAATTTTTTTTTTTGCTGTAGTTATCATGATACTGGACTTTCACCAGACAAATATTTTGCTAACGCAGCGAGGTAGAGCAGAATCAGAATATTTTAGAATTCTGTAAATCCAACATGTTTCAGATTTCAACAGAATCGTATGAAATTTTTGAAAAAAATGTTATATTTTTATTTTTTAAAAGAAAATTTGTTTATACACATACTGCAAATTTCAAAATTTTGTTTAATTTAAATATAAACCGTTAAATTTTGAGGAATATGGGAGAGAATAATTAGCAAGTAAGTAATATTTTTGAATGCAGTGCATCTAAATGAAGTAGCCTTTCTGAAAAACATAAATACTTTGTTCTGAAAGAAACTTTTAATACGGAAAAAATACCATTTTTGAAATATTCAAATTTAAAAGCACGCTATTTTAATCCTGAAAAAGATATTGCATTGAAATTACCTTTAGTTAATAGAATAATTTGTTATATTTTCTGAAAATTGGCCTGGATATGCTTTTGCAGAAGGCAAAAACACGGAACAGGTTATGGCAAAAATGCTAAATTTTAGTTTTAAAATGCAAATAACTTTTGCACTTTGTAGATGATAGAAATGTTACGTCTTTAAAAATGGGTTTGTAAATAAAAAAATTGCAAAACTTTGGAGTCGAATGGCATAGGGCACGTTCGTAAATGCAGTAGTTAGGCATCACTGCGGCATAATAAAAGTAAAACGCTCAAAAAAGCAACACTTGACAGCACTGGTTTACGTCAAACGTTTTTTTATGCATACAATTGACAGTGTTGCTGCAAATTTTTGCAACTAACGCATCATTTTAATTTCTGATGCAAAAGTGCGCTTTCTAAATTTTTATGTTAAAATCATTTAATACAAAAAGAAAACTAACCGTTGGTGCACAATGAAAGAGTAAGTAGTGCATTATATAAAAATTCTTAATACAAATTTAAATAATGTTTATTTTTTAGCATTTTTTGGATTTTTAATAATCAAAAGTCATTTCATCTTTCTTTTAATTCTCTTTTTATTATAACTTAACAAAAAATTGTCATTTTTACCATCAAGATTTTCAATATTTGTTTTTTATTTTTTGCAAAACGTTCTAAAAAGCAAACTCTGTGCAGCTGTTGAGCAGTAGCAAAGCATCTGCAACAGCTAATCACGCATCAGCAACAAAACTTGGCATAACTGCCGCAGTGTTGCACAAATTTACTGCATTTACGATCGTACCCATAGCTCTTGCAGTTTCAGCCATCCAAAACTTACAGTGTGAAATTTCATATCAGTCGGTAAGAAATGGCGAAAATATTTGTATTCTTCTCCACTGTGCCCAGAGAGTTTATTTTGAAATAATATGAAAAATAAATTTTTTGTGTAATTTCATACGGTTTTGGATAATTTTTGATCTACAGCTGTGTAATTTTTTGCTTTACTGGTGGCAACACTGGCGGCATTCCTATTCCATTCGGCAGATACACTTTAAAGCTGCCTACACACTAGGGAACATACTTAAAAAAAGAGAGCATTTTTTGTGAATGTGTGAGTGCGTTTGTGTGTGTGTGCGTGTTGAGAGCGTGCATTTCGTGTTTACAAAATTTTTTGATATTTTTTGTTCCCTCAACCATGTTCCCTAGTGTGTAGGCAGCTTAATATTCAACAGTTGTACAACTATCTGCTGAATGACCTGATCACTAACCGCTCAGTCTGAGCGCTCAGGTAGCGCTGTCATATTTTGGTAGCGTAAAAAAGTTTGCTACTTTTGATCAGAGCTTTGAAGAATTAATTCCTTTTTGAATGAATTCACTACCAATCGAATTCAATTTTCTCTAGAATTGAATGAATTCCTTTTCTTAAGTAATTCACTGAATTCGTTCAAATGAACGCGTTCATCAAACAACAAATTCAAAGAATTAATTCAATTGCAATAGTTCTTTTTATTAAATCAAATGAATTAATTCACCGGTGAACGCGTTCAATTTTATAAATCGAACGGAAAAAAAAGTGAATTAATTCCTTACTGAATTAATTCACTACTGAATTCGTTAAATTCCATTTCCGTACAGTGAATTAAAAAAAATAATAAGTTCACTGAATTGAAAAAAAAAATAAAATAAGTTCACTGAATTGAATAAAAATAAAATCAGTTCACTGAATTCAAACTTGTTTTCTGCCGTTCAGTAGAAGAAAACAATAACGTACAAATACAATTTTTAAATAAGCAATTTTGCAGCGTGTGCTAGTAAAAATAAAGAAATTAGAAACCGGATGCTGTTTATCAACCTACATGATTCAAAAATAAATCCTTTTACTATTAAAAATAAAAACTTTACTTGTATAGATAAATTTGGAAAAAAAATATATTATATAGTTATATTTTTTTTCAAATGTATCTATATCTGTAAAGTTTTTATTTTTAATAGTAAAAGGCTTTATTTTTGAATCATGTAGGTTGATAAACAGCATCCGGTTTCTAATTTGCTTATTTTTACTAGCACACGCTGTAAAATTGCTTATTTAAAAATTTTATTTGTACATTATTGTTTTCTTCTACTGAACGGCAGAAAACAGGCTTTGAATTCAGTGAACTTATTTTATTTTTTTTCAATTCAGTGAACTTATTTTATTTTTTTTTCAATTCAGTGAACTTATTATTTTTTTTTTTTAATTCACTGAACGTAATTCTATTTTTTCTTAATTCACTGAACGTAATTTTATTTTTTTTTAATTCACTGAACGAAAATGAAATTGAACGAATTCAGTAGTGAATTAATTCAGTAAGGAATTAATTCACTTTTTTCCGTTCGATTTATAAAATTGAACGTGTTCACCAGTGAATTAATTCATTTGATTTAATAAAAAGAACTATTGCAATTGAATTAATTCGGAACAAAATAAATCGAACGAAAGCAAATATGAATTAATTCCATTCAATATATGGTACTTAGTGAATTAATTCATCGAATTTTTAATTCAGAATTGAAAAATTTAATTAAGGAATTAATTCTTCAAAGCTCTGCTTTTGATCAATAAGTTATACATTTGTTGTTGTTCATTTACAAAAAAAATTGTTTTGTAAGAATGACAAATGAAAACATACATATATAATTCAAAAACAAAAATTAAAAAAAAAGGAAACTATAGAAAAAAGTGTATTTAAAAACAAAACAAATAAAACATCGTTCAGCAGAGTAAGTAATCACAAAGCGCTACAAGTCACCGGTATCAGTTTAAGGTTTCTCTGCTGAATACTACCAATAATATTTTGATAGTGTTTCCAATTCGGTTAATCGATTAACCGATTATTCGCCTCTATTTCGGTTAATGTCGAAACAAATAATTTAAAACTCAAATAATTATTCGACCCGAATAATCGGTTAAAATAGGTCGATTAACCGGTTACATTTTTAATATGGAATTTTTCCTTCATTTTTTCCCAAAACTTCATAATTTTCTTAGCCTTGGCTAAAAAATTGCAAGAAAAGCTTAGAAAAACAAATACTAACTAAAAATACCACCAAATTCTTTAAAAATCGAGAGAAAGAGGTCCTTAAGCCTTTAAATACCTTTTTTGGAGGAACTCCAAGCAAGTCGGCATTGCACCAGCGAGACACGTCATCTGTTTTAAGAGACTGATAAATTTTAATAAAATTTGTTTGCAAATATTTTAATAAAATATCAAAGTTTCTATTTGTAAAAAAGAGCTTTAAAAAAACATCGCGAAAGGCCCAAATAATACAATACAATAGACAATGCTTCATTTATGTTTTAATTCTTTTAAATATTAAAACTAAATTATATTTCCATGTCCCTTAAGACAAGGTTGCATTTGTTTTAAAACTGTGTCACACAATTGACATATGAATTCTGTAAGAACTCTAGCTTTTCTTACTTCTCTCAAGAGTGTGTGTACAATCGGTTCAAAACAACATAAATTCTACGACATGTTTCACTAGAATACCATGGAACCCGAATCCTTTTCAATGAAATTACATTTTTATTCGAATTAAAACAAATAACCAAAAAGCAGAAAATGAAAGTTAAAAAATTGAAATTTATATGCAATTTGACATCTATAACCGCACACTGAAGAAATTGTGTACATGCTATTTATGAATTTTTACACTGATTCAATTAAGTTTCGCTGGAATTCGTCCATTGAAAGTTTTCATTGAACTGATGCAGTTTTTGATAAAATTTTATAAAAAATTTCATATTATTTATTAAAAATTTTATACACCCAAAAAAAGTTTTATTAAAAAGAGCTTCATAAAAATAATGAAGCTTTGTCATTCACTTTGGGAAGAAAACATCATTAGCTTACTGAAAATTTTCATTAAAACTCGTCTGACGAAATGCTATCTGCGTAAGTTCGCTCAAACTTTAGGTTATTTTTTTATTATTAACGGCCCTAGAAAATTTTTGCAGCGGAAATTAGTATTTTTGGTAACTGAAATTCAACTCAACTATTTTTTTTTATATCGAGGTCTCGATTTTTATTTCTTCAGGGGAAAAGGAAGAATCTTAATAAAATCTTCAAAACTTTAGATATAACATTTATTTAAATGCAATATTAAATTTTTACCAAAAATCTTTCAGCAGTTCTTTCTGCCATTTTCAATGATTTTAGCAAAATTTTTGCAGACCTTTGTCTACTAAGAAAATTTTTAATTAAAAAAAACCTCAGATTCCAAAACTTTTCAACCTTAGAATATTGAAACTTGTTTTAAATATAGCGAGTTTATATACCACGTTGATGTTTAACAAATACAGGCAGATCTTTGTGTTTTTATTGATAAAAAAATTAAGGAAATACATTAATTTTGTATTAAACGATTAATCGATTAATCGCCAATTTTCTCGATTAACCGACCCGAATAACCGGTTAATCAATTTTAGGCATTTTTCGAATAATGCATTAACCGGTTAACCGCCTAGGTCGAATAATTGGAAACACTATATTTTGAACAATTTTGACAGTAGAAAGCCGGAATACGTTGAAAAACTGTCAAAATCGTTCTTGATAACACTGATAGTCACACAAACACAGCTTTTCATCAAACTTCTCAAAATTAGAGATACAAGTGAAGGAACGCAAAATTTATGCGTTGTCGCCACCGACTTTTTTTTGGAGTCAAGTCTCCACCGAAGTGAGCGGTTTATTAGTTTCGGCCTTTATTAGCTTGTCGAACCATCTAATATTGAATTTTAAATATTCACTGGATTCCAATTCGAAATCCGTATCGTTTACATTAGAAAATGCTAAATGGAATTTCGATCGGCCAACAACATTTTTTTTTGTTTGTAAACAAACCTTACAATATAGCCAAAATTAATAAAATTAAACATTTTATTTAATGGTGGAACACAAAACTCCTTTAAATTATGAAGGATACAATGTTATATTTGCTAAGAAGTGTTTAGTATCGCGATGAACAGTTAAATAAAAAATATAAAATATTTTGTAAGGGATCTTCTTTACACGCAAAAAATAAAAAGGGGAAATCACATAAAATAAGGATATAAGTTACCTAGTTTTAGTATGTATTACAGCTCTACCCAAGTTATGGGTATAACTTATATAATATGCTTGGCATAAAATAACCCCGCAAAACCTTGGTAATGACTGGTCATTACTACATGCATTACTTAGATCTCATATCTCATTACACGTTGAATTACTTTTAAACTGAATGTAATGAGTTACCGATAATTATACCCCACACATTACTATTTCACAATAGCTGAAACCAATAATATATGTTCTAAATCATTAAAAACCATAACTATGGCGTAGACTAGTGGTTATCGTTTTTGCCTGACAGACATAAGGATCGCTGCTCAACTTGGGTTAGCTTCCATTGTTGTTTTTTTTTTTGTAATTTATATTAAACATCTATTTATAGAAATGTTGATGTTCATTAAGCAGTATTTAATAACAACAAGTTTTGTGAAAAATAGACACCCTACGGGGAAAGGGACCGGTCCCAGATGACACGCAGGATAGGTCCCGGAGCGGAGACCGGTCGTTGATCGGTCTTTTTGCTTGAAAGAGACATATCACTTTAACATGGCGTTGTCATTGGAAATGACCAATTGCCACAGTTTAGACACATTGTGGCAGTAAGTTGGTGTGTCTAAAAATAGCTTTTTAAATAATCTAATAAAAAATTAAGAATTAAAAATAATCTCCTTGGCGTCGAAGTAGGGCTCGATAACACAACCTGCTGCTTGTTAGGCAAACGCTCTACCGTCTGAGCTAATGTTGCTTATGCGTGATGGCGGGCTGATGGTAAAGTTATGTATTTTTCGTTTCTGTTCAAATAAAAAAGATAAAGAAAAAACAAACACTACAAGCAAATAAAAAAATTGAAAAGAAAAAAATTGAAAAGAAAACAACATTAACACACACACAAATATAGTGGAAGTGCCTTGAATATGCCCCCGATTGACCGGTCATAGGATAGGTCCTTTAATGGCAAGTTGACTCGTATTTTGCGTTGGCCATAATTAAATTAAAAAATCAATTAAAAATTAGAAAATTACCTCAAAAACTCTGATAATATAATTAATAATTTTAAAAATTCCCCTTAAGTTAAAAAGAAAAGTTAAATGAAATACTAATTGTTAAAAATAAAACAGCTTTAACATTAAAAAAACGTTGAAATTACAAAACTTAAAATTTTTTACTATAAAATTATAGAAATATAAAATAAGAGCTAAAATAAGCAAATCGTAGAAAAATAAAGTTAAAAATAAAAAAAAGAGTAAAATAAATAAAAAAATATTTTTAAAAATATGCCGCGAATTTTGGTCAAGTCGGTCGGTCAAGTTTTTTAAAAGCAACAGTGAAAGTAACGGATCAGAAAATACTTAGAAAATGAATTCATTCTCTTTGGTTCATATTTATACACTCATAGAAATAAATCTGTAAAAATAACATAAAACGTTACTAAAAATTAGTTAAAAATGATGCTGCAGAAAAAACTGCTAAGATTAGCAGATTTTCTTTACTAAAAACTAGTAAAATGAGAACAGCAAAATTAAAAATTTTAAATTTACAGAATTTTAGTTGTATTTAGGCTAACTTTTAGTTAATTGAAAATAGCAAATTGTACTGTAAAATCTGCAGAAAATTTTGCTAAATATTTGTACACTAGAAATAGCAAAAATAAACTGTTAAATCTACAAAATTTTTGCTATTTCTAAATTTAGTTGAATGTAAATAGCAGTATATTCTGCTAAAATCAGCAAAAATATTTGCTAAAAATTTGTAATTTGCTGTTTTCAAAAGACTCGATTTTTATTTGCATTAAAAACAAAAATCGAAAAAAACTTTGAAAATTTTAAATTTTTTGGTGATTTTTAAGGCTACTAATTATTTAGCAAATTTATTGCTGATTTTAGCAGGTTAAAATAGAACTAAAATTCTGTATATTTAACAGTTTTATTTTTGCTGTTCCTATATTACTAATATATAGCAAAAGTAATCTGCTAATTTAGCAGTTTTTTTCTGCAGCATCATTTTTAACTAATTTTTAGTAGTTTTAACTAAATTTTTTATGGACTTTTTTCTATTAGTGTACAAATTTAGTAATATGCCTCCGGTGGACCGGTCACGGGATAGGTCCTTGGAGGGCAATTGACTCCTCATTCCCCGTAGGGAACCTTCTGCTTGTAAGGCAAACGCTCTACCGTCTGAGCTAACGTTGCTTATGCGTGATGGCTGGCTGATGGTTAAGTTATATGTTTTTCGTTTCTGTTCAAATAAAAAAGAAAAAGAAAAAACAAACACTACAAGCAAATAAAAAAATTTAAAAGAAAAAAATTGAAAAGAAAACAACATTAACACACACACAAATATAGTGGAAGTGCCTTGAATATGCCCCCGATTGACCGGTCATGGGATAGGTCCCTTAATGGCAGTTGACTTGTTTTTTGCGTTGGCCATAATTAAATTAAAAAATCAATTAAAAATTAGAAAATTACCTCAAAAACTCTGCTAATATAAAAAAAAATTTAAAAAATTCCCCTTAAGTTAAAAAGAAAAGTTAAATGAAATACCAATTGTTAAAACTAAAACAGCTTTAACATTAAAAAACGTTGAAAATACAAAACTTAAAATTTCGTACCAAAACATTAAAGAAATTTAAAATAAGAGCTAAAATAAGCAAATCGTGAAAATATAAAGTTAAAAATAAATAAAAGAGAAAAATAAATAAAAAATATTTTTAAAAATATGCCGCGAATTTTGTTTTTTATTTCGGTATCGGTCAAGTTTTTTTAAAAGCAACAGTGAAAATAACGGATCAGAAAATACTTAGAATATTAATTCATTTTCTTTTGTTCATATTTGTACTAATTTAGTAATATGCCTTCGGTTGACCGGTCACGGGATAGGTCCTTGGAGGGCAATTGACTCCTCATTCCCCGTAGGGCATGTATAACAGTTGCCACAATAAATGTGTACATAAGTTAAAGCAATAAAAATCATAGTGATGTCGTGGTCTAATGGTTAGAGTGTTTGCCTGACAATCGTGGGGTACGCTGGTCAATACGTGTCAGCTCCTATTGGTTTTTAAATTTTTATATTTTTTTAAATCTATATTCAACATCTATTTATAGAACAGCTGATAAACTACTTACAGGTAACATCAGTGTAATGACTTTCCTCCAATGACATCACCATGTTAAAATAAGTAGTTTAGTAATTAAAAGGTAACTAGTGAACACTTAAGATTTCAATACCTAAAACTCATTACATGGTAATGAAAGGTTTTGCTGGGAAGAAAACAAAAACTAAAGCTGCCTACACACTAGGGAACATGGTTGAGGGAACAAAAAATATCAAAAAATTTTGTAAACACGAACGCACTCACACATTCACAAAAAATGCTCTCTTTTTTTAAGTATGTTCCCTAGTGTGTAGGCAGCTTAACAATAACTATACAAAAAAAAAACTTGGTAAATAATTGTTATTCTGTACCCCGTTTCTGTATCTAATGCGAGAAGTTTTCGCATCGAGAAATGCATGGTCACCCTGCATTATATAGGCTGATTAAAGAGGTGATAAAATGGACTGCAGTTTTTGTCGTAAATCTTTCAGATACTGTAACATTAAGAACTGTTGACACATGTTGTTTTGTAAAACACCTAATTAAATTAGAAATAACTTACTATGCAACGTATTACTAGCTGATTTGATTTCATATACATTTTATTGTCTGCGACTCACCCTATATAAAGCAGAGCAGGGTTGCATTTCACATGTTTTTTCCGCAAACTTTTTCGATGCGAGAAATACAGAAACGGGGTGCTGTTTTTGGAATTGTTAGCACTAATTTATTAAACTTCAGCCATATTAGCTGTGTTTGTGTGACTCTCTATCAGTGTTATCAAGAACGATTTTGACAGTTTTTCAACGTATTCCGGCTTTCTACTGTCAAAATTGTTCGAGATATCATTGATAGGAATGCCGCACAAACACAGATTTTTTATTTAATAATTTATGTTAAATTATTTAGCTCTTTCCTTCTCCCTTATTAAAACAATTTGATTAATTTATTTACGGTGGCTCTCATATTGCAGGTTTAAACTTAGGTTAATAGTTAACCAAAAAATTTGTTGTTGTTTTGTGTACATTTTTTTGACATTTTACAGTATGAGACCCATCGCTAATTATTTCCCTACGGGGAATGAGGAGTCAATTGGCCTCCAAGGACCTATCCCGTGACCGGTCAACCGAAGGCATATTACTAAATTAGTACAAATGTGAACCAAAGAGAATGAATTCATTTTCTAAGTATTTTCTGATTCGTTACTTTCACTGTTGATTTTAAAAAAGTTGACCAATACCGAAATAAAAAATAAAATTCGCGGCATATTTTTAAAATATATTTTGATTTATTTTACTCTATTATTTATTTTGAACTTTATTTTTTACGATTTTCTTATTTTAGCTCTTATTTTAAATTTTTATAATTTTTTGCTAAAAAATTTTAAGTTTTGTATTTTCAACGTTTTTTAATGTTAAAACTGTTTTAGTTTTAACAATTGGTATTTCATTTAATTTTCTTTTTAACTTAAGGGCAATTTTTTAAATTTTTATTTATATTATCAGAGTTTTTGAGCTAATTTTCTAATTTTTCAATTTAATTATGGCCAACGCAAAAAACGAGTCAACTGCCATTAAAGGACCTATCCCGTGACTGGTCAATCGGGGGCATACTGAAGGCACATCCACTATATTTGTGTGTGTGTTAGTGTTGTTTTCTTTTCTATTTTTTTTCTTTTCCATTTTTTTATTGTTGTTGTTTTTTCTTTTTTATTTGAACAGAAATGAAAAATATATAACTTTACCATCAGCCAGCCATCACGCATAAGCAACAATAGCTCAGACGGTAGAGCGTTTGCTTTACAAGCAGAAGGTCGTGTTATCGAGCCCTACTTCGACGCCAAGTACATTATTTTTAATTAATTTTTTATTAGTTTATTTGAAAAGCTATTTTTAGACACACCACCTTACTGTCAACAAGGTGTCTAAACTGTGGTAATTGGTCATTTCCAATGACAACGCCATGTTAAAGTGATATGTCTCTTTCAAACAAAAAGACCGATCAACGACCGGTCTCCGCCCCTTTGGGACCTATCCTACGTGTCATCTGGGACCGGTCCCTTTCCCCGTAGGGCCCTACGGGGAATGAGGAGTCAATTGCCCTTCAAGGACCTATCCCGTGACCGGTCAACCGAAGGCATATTACTAAATTAGTACAAATATTAACAATAGAAAATGAATTAATTTTCTAAGTATTTTCTGATCCGTTATTTTCACTGTTGCTTTTAAAAAAATTTGACCGATACCTAAATAAAAACAAAATTCGCAGCATATTTTTAAAAATATTTTTTATTTTACTCTTTTATTTATTTTTAACTTTATTTTTTCACGATTTGCTTATTTTAGCTCTTATTTTAAATTTCTATAATGTTTTGCTAAGAAATTTTAAGTTTTGTATTTTCAACGTTTTTTTAATGTTAAAGCTGCTTTAGTTTTAACAATTGGTATTTCATTTAACTTTTCTTTGTAACTTAAGGGGAATTTTTTAAATTATTATTTATATAATCAGAGGTTTTGGGTAGTTTTCTAATTTTTAATTGATTTTTTAATTTAATTATGGCAAACGCAAAAAACAAGTCAACTGCCATTAAGGGACCTATCCCATGACCGGTCAATCGGGGGCATATTCAAGACACTTCCACCATATTTGTGTGTGTGTTAATGTTGTTTTATTTTCTATTTTTTTCTTTTCCATGTTTTTTTATTTACTGTGTGTGTTTGTTTTTTCTTTCTCTTTTTTATTTGAAAAGAAACGAAAAACATATAACTTAACCATCAGCCAGCCATCACGCATAAGCAACGTTAGCTCAGACGGTAGAGCGTTTGCCTTACAAGCAGAAGGTTGTGTTATCGAGCCCTACTTCAACGCCAAGTAGATTATTTTTAATTCTTAATTTTTTAATAGTTTATTTGAAAAGCTATTTTTAGACACACCACCTTACTGCCACAATGTGTCTAAAATGTGGCAATTGGTCATTTCCAATGACAACGCCATGTTAAAGTGATATGTCTCTTTCAAACAAAAAGACCGATCAGCGACCGGTCTCCGCCCCCTTGGGACCTATCCTGCGTGTCATCTGGGACCGGTCCCTTTCCCCGTAGGGATATAACATACGCTCATTTTTTGCGTGTACGGCGCCATCAAATTATTTTTCATAGTTTTTCTTCGTCGAATACAAAGGTTGCTATTTTCAGCTTTTAATATATATATTATATATATCTTTCAATAAAAAATAAAGTGTTTTATTATGTTATTCTTTAATTTTTCAAAGTTATTAAAATTTATTATTCATTAATTTTTAGGTAAATAAACAACTTTTTTGCAAACAATACTTTTCTGCAAATATGGGAGAAAAAATTGAATTTCAATGAGGTTCACCGAAATTCACATTAAATTGAGATTTCATTTCGGATGGGCAATCTGTTTGCAATCCCAAATTTTTATTGGAGATCCGTCGAAATCTACTTTTAACTCGATTTTGATCGTAATGTTATATACTAAAATGTTATATATGTACATATGTACATATATTTTAATTTCAAATTATTGCTTTAAATATTTTTTTAAAAGCTTCTTTTTGCACAGACTTCTAAAAACATGCAAGTCCTTTTGCTTTCTCAAATTGAATGTTCTGGTAAAATCGTTCAAGTCATCTTCTGCAAATAAAGCACTTTGAATTTTATTAATGTTCCCAAAGTTAATTTAGTTTTAAATTTTGATTCGTTTTTTAATATTTACGGACTTGTTGAACGAAATTTGAAACTTGATATGAAGTTATATTAATTGAAAATGTCAAATTCATTAGCAAATCTGAAAGTTGTGAGCATAAAACCAGGGGTATGGCATCACCAAAACTAAAAGTTATAACGACATCGTTATCACTAGATGGCACTTTGTTCAAAAAATTGACAATTTTCTGTTTTTATTTAAATTAATAAATTAAATAACAAACAAAAAAGCAAAGAAAAAAAATAATTCTCAAATTTTATTATTTAAATATATTTTGCGCTTGATTTTTTCTTATTTTACGCAGTTTTCAACAATTTTTGAGTTTTTAAATATAGGCTCAGCTGATACTAAACCCTACGGGGAATGAGGAGTAAATTGCCTTCCAAGGACCTATCCCGTGACCGGTCAACCGAAGGCATATTACTAAATTAGTACAAATATCAACAAAAGAAAATGAATTAATTTTCTAAGTATTTTCTGATCCGTTATTTTCACTGTTGCTTTTAAAAAAACTTGACCGATACCGAAATAAAAAACAAAATTCGCGGCATATTCTTAAAAATTTTTTTTATTTATTTTACTCTTTTATTTATTTTGAACTTTATTCTTTCACGATTTGCTTATTGGAGCTCTTATTTTAAATTTCTATAATGTTTTGCTAAGAAATTTTAAGTTTTGTATTTTCAAGGTTTTTTTAATGTTAAAGCTGTTTTAGTTTTAACAATTGGTAATTCATTTAACTTTTTTTTTAACTTAAGGGGAATTTTTAAAATTTTTATTTATATTATCAGAGTTTTTGAGGTAAATTTCTAATTTTTAATCGATTTTTTAATTTAATTATGGCCAACGCAAAAAACAAGTCAACTGCCGTTAAGGGACCTATCTCGTGACTGGTCAATCGGGGGCATACTGAAGGCACTTCCACTATATGTGTGTGTGTGTTAATGTTGTTTTCTTTTCTATTTTTTTATTTTCCATGTTTTTTATTTGCTGTGTGTGTGTTTGTTTTTTCTTTCCCTTTTTTATTTGAACAGAAACGAAAAATATATAACTTAACCATCAGCCAGCCATCACGCATAAGCAACATTAGCTCAGACGGTAGAGCGTTTGCCTTACAAGCAAGAGGTTGTGTTATCGAGCCCTACTTCGACGCCAAGTAGATTATTCTTAATTCTTAATTTTTTATTAGTTTATTTGAAAAGCTATGTTTAGACACACCACCTTACTGCCACAATGTGTCTAAACTGTGGCAATTGGTCATTTCCAATGACAACGCCATGTTAAAGTGATATGTCTCTTTCAAACAAAAAGACCGATCAACGACCGGTCTCCACCCCCTTGGGACCTATCCTGCGTGTCATCTGGGACCGGTCCCTTTCCCCGTAGGGAAGTGATACTAAATAGTTGCTCAAGTGATACTAAATTTCATCGCCCCCTACCGGTGAGTAGTATAAGTTTTGATTTCCTATCTCTATAATTAATAGTCTCTGCATAAAACTAAAAAGGTGAATTTTGAAGATTCTTGCACGGTGTAAATTATTTAGCGTGTTTTTTAATCACCTGGATTTAGAATTTTTCATACAAAAAATGGATTTATTAAATCCAAAAAAAGCTGGATTTAATAAATCCACAATAAAAGCACGAATATATGAAACAGCCTATTAATTTAATGTCAGAAAAAAATACGAATGAAAATTAAAAGAAAACCAGAAAAATTGAAAAACTAAAAAATAAATGGTATTTCTTAAATTTTTTTTTATGAAATATGTTTAGAAAAAAAAACTACACCTCACCAAATACATAGTTTTCATTTTGGACATGGAGAAATAGCTCAAATAGAAATGGCAATTTTTCACTCTACAGTAAGTAATTTAATTAAATCCAATTAGTGAATATTAAATATTGCAATGGAATTTTTCAATTGTGTAAAAATATAAATTGAAGTGATATAACTGAAAATGCAGACTGTTTATCGCTGTTTTATGTAAAATATAATTATAAATTAAAAGTTAAAGTAGAATTCTTCATCATCGAATTCGGTATTAAAAATTAGGGTGAAAGAAGTGTCGGACAGAAAATTTTTTTAAAATAGGAAAAATCTAACCCCATCTGTTGAGCACTTTTAGAAATACTTTTTGGATTTATTAAATCCAAGTGATTAGAAAAAACGGCTGTTATTAAACTTCTGCAGCGAAAATATATTCTTTTTAAGGTTATAAGCAAACGAAACTAATTATTTTAAAAGTAATAATTTATATAAAACTAATAATTTATTAAGCTGCCTGTTGTTTCTGCTTTTTTTTCATTTTTTATACAGACGATGCACACACAACAACAAAACGTCAAACGAAACATCATTTTTGTTTGTAGAACTGATCAAATGAAATAGGGCGGAAGAAAATCACATTAATTTGTTAATTGTTAGTTTTCCATATGCTTCTATTTTATTTTTTTAGTTATCACATTTTATGTCCCATAATTCTCGCAAATATATTCATTTATAAAATTAATGCAGTTTTCATTAAGGGTATTCACGATGGTACATGTGCATATTTGCAATTTGCTAATTTGCTATGCAAATTGTAACATATCGTGAGCGTCTTTTTTAAGATCAATTGCATATTTGCTTTATGAGCCATTTTGGTCACTGCTGCTAACTTTTTTCCTAAAAATATCGCTAAATCAAACTAAAAATCACTAGAAAATAGCTGAAAATGCTAAAATATCGCTAGATTTGATGAGAAAATAGCTAAATTGGCAACAGTGATTTTGTTTACGTCAAAAGTAAAAATAAATCGTATTTTTGAGAAAATTTGTAAATCATAAAAATAATAATAAAATAAAAAATAAAAAAAAATTTATTTTAAAAAATCACAAACAATTTTTTTATTTAATATCTTATCATAATATGGCGGCTGATAGTTAAAAACAGATATTTTGTTTTATTTGCAACTTAGCTTATATGCAAAGTGATTTTTGCTAAAGGTTTTTTTATTGCAAATGAAGAAAAATAAAGCAAATTGCAAATACATACATTTTGTTGTTGTGTTGATGCAAACGTTGTTTTTTTGCAATCATTTGCAACGTTTGCATCGTTTGCAATACCCATCGTGAGTCCCCTTATTATTTGTAATTGTCGTCATTTTCATTTTATCAAATGCGTAAATACAAAAGCTCCTGATAGCGTGACTGCTATCAATGAACTAAATACAGCAAAAAGAGTAACATCCCCAACAAACAATTCGTTCCGTTTACGCACCGTTTTCGGTCCGTCATACACGGAATCCAACTCCGTTTACGTAAGTAAACGGAACTTAAGGAACATCGAAACTGATTCGAATCCGTTGAAAATACGTCAATGTCGGACCGTTTTGCGGACCGAAATGTCGTGTAAAAAACGGACAAGTCCGTTGAAAGTCCGTCTTATATATCTACCTAAATTGACCATATGTTTACTAATGTTGAGTAGTAATTTTTATGCTTTTTTATAAATTTATTGATAACGATATTAATTATTTACAATATATATTAGTACATCCCGCTCAGTTTAGTTCTATCCAGCGAATCAATACGCGATAGGGACCCATAATAAAATCGATCATCTACATACAAAGGGAAAAATAAATTAGCTATGGTTTAACTGATTGTATTTACAATGGTATTTTGCATACGATTCAAATTCGCACACTTTAGGCTTGTTCCACGTCATTACCGCGGATTCCCAATTTACTCGAAACAACAACAATTTACGCATAATTTTGACGATGGAACCGCTTTTTGGAAAAATTGGGTAGACGCGTTAATGTACGTGGAACAGAGCTTTTGTTACAAAAACAAACAATCTTACGAAAACCATTGTGAAACATGCACTAAATTTCATAAATCTTACCATCTAATGTATCTATGCGACTTGAAGTTATTTGATTGATGATGTGTTGCATATATTCCCGCCATCGCTACTAATTTCTCGCCACAAAAATACTTTTTTACCGACTGAAGGGTTGAGATTCATTTTTTTTTTAATTTAATTGTTTTTATTTTGAACACAAATTAAAATCAACTCAGTCCGTATTTTAGGGTACGGAAACGGAGTTAAAACGTATTGTGTTCGAAAATCCGATTACACGGTCCGTTAATGTTCCGTATACGTACAAGCTTTGACGGATACGTGTATTACGGACCGTTAATGTGCCGTAAAGCCGGATTCATGATTCCGTACGTGCCGGAGAGTCCGTAAAAATGTTTCTTGGGTCGATACACACGATGAAAAATTGAGTTTGGAAACAAAAAATGTCAAAAAATTTTGTAAACACGAAGGTCAACATGACACAATGCTATACACATTTCAACATTCGAAAAAAAATGGCCATGTGGAATGGAATGTTCCCTAGTGTGTAGGCAGCTTTAAATATATTCAGCCGACCCTGAGCTGCAGCCGATAATTATCCTGAGCTTTCGATATTCACCACTCTGAAAAAGCAATGAAGGAAAGCTTATAGATATTTAATTTTGAAACGCAGGAAACGCAGCTTTAGGTTGCGTTTACCTTGCATCGAAATTCCGAGATTTCGCTATTCACCACTCTCGAAAAACAATGAAGGAAAGCATAAAAATGTGCAATTTTTAATGAGCCTGTAAATATATAATGTTTGGATGAAATGAAATAGACGCTATCGACAAATATTATATGTTTGGCAGCAAGCATATAATATGTGTTTCATAAACAAATTATTTTTCCATGCAAATACTATATATAAATAATATATTTAGTTATAAAGCAATTATTAATATATGCCAAACAATAGGCGTATTTATTCTAAAACTCCTATTAATTTTTCAAACTATCCCAACAAACAAATCGTTCCGTTTACGTACCGTTTTCCGTCCGTCATAAACGGAATCCAACTCCGTTTACGTACCGTTTTCCGGATCCGTATACGGACCAGAAAACGGATTTTAAGGAACATCGAAACTGATTCGAATCCGTTGAAAGTTCGTCAATGACGGACCGTTTACGGACCGTGATGTCGTATAAAAACTGACAAGTCCGTTGAAAGTCCGTCATTGACGGACCGTTTACGGACCGTTGTGTCGTGTAAAAAACGGACAAGTCCGTTGAAAGTCCGTCAATGACGGACCATTTACGGATCGTTATGTCGTGTATAACCAGAGTGACTCCGGACCAAAAACGGACTTGTATATCTATCTAAATTGACTAATTTTGAGTAAATGTTTTTTTGATTTTTAATAGATTTATTTGTATCGATATTATTTACATTTACACTATATTTAGTACCTCAGTTTACCTCTTCATCTAGCGCATCAATTCACGACAGTCACCCATAATAGAATCGATCATCTACATGCAAAAGAAAAAATAAATTAGTTATGGTTTAATTGATTGTATTTACGATGGCGTTTTACTCGAAACAACAACAATATACACACAATTTGGGAAAAATTGCGTAGCCGCGTTAACGTATGTGGAACAGAGCTTTTATTATCTTACATAAACCACAAACCATTGTAAAACACGCACTAAATTTTATTAATCTTACCATCTAATATATGTATGCGACTTGATGATGTGTTAATTGTGTTGTATTCTAGCTACCGCCACCAATTTGTCGCCACAAAAAGTTTTTAAAAGAATTTAATTGTTTTTATTTTCAACACAAATTAAAATCCATTAAGTCCGTATTTTACGGTACGGAAACGGAGTTAAAACGTATTATGTTCGAAAAACCGATTACAAGGTCCGTTAATGTTCCGTATACGTACAAGCTTTGACGGATACATGTATTACGGACCGTTAATGTGCCGTAAAAGCCGGATTCATGATTCCGTATGTGCCGGAGTGTCCGTAAAAATGTTTCTTGGGTAGTTATATAGTTATATTTTTTTTTTCCAAATTTATATATATCTGTAAAGTTTTTATTTTTAATAGTAAAAGGCTTTATTTTTGAATCATGTAGGTTGATAAACAGCATCCGGTTTCTAATTTGTTACTAGCACACGCTGTAAAATTGCTTATTTAAAACTTTTATTTGTACATTATTGTTTTCTTCTACTGAACGGCAGAAAACAGGCTTTGAATTCAGTGAACTTATTTTATTTTTTTTTAATTCAGTGAACTTATTTAATTTTTTTTCAATTCAGTGAACTTATTATTTTTTTTTAACTCACTGAATGTAATTTTATTTTTTTTTAATTCACTGAATGAAAAAGAAATTGAATGAATTCAGTGGTGAATTAATTCAGTAAGGAATTAATTCACTTTTTTTCCGTTCGATTTATAAAATTGAACGCGTTCACCGGTGAATTAATTCATTTGATTTAATAAAAAGAACTATTGCAATTGAATTAATTCTTTGAATTTGTTGTTTGATGAACGCATTCAGTTGAATGAATTCAGTGAATTACTTAAGAAAAGGAATTCATTCAATTCTAGAGAAAATTGAATTCGATTGGTGGTGAATTCATTCAAAAAGGAATTAATTCTTCAAAGCTCTGCTCATACTGTAGGTTTAACTTTAACTTAACTAAAAACAAAATAAAATGTCAAAAAAATGTACACAAAACAACAACAAATTTTTGGGTTAACTACTAACCTAAGTTTAAACCTGCAGTATGAGACCCACCGTTAAGTTGCGTTTACATCTGTTTTCAAATCCCGAGATTTCAATGGAAATCTCGAACCGAAATCTTGACCGTTTACATTTGCACTTTATGACAGTAGCGAGATTTCGATTTGACAGCTGCACTTTTTTTGTAAACAAAGTACCATAAAAAAATTACCTCAAATTAAAAATATTCCTTAGGCAAGAATGAAATCCGGATAGGGACATGCCTGCAGCGGATTATTTTTCACAATTTGTTAAATACGTTTGGGATTTTTAGCATATTTAATTCCTTTGATGCAATTAATGTATATCCCGATAAAATAAAATTAAAAAACTAATATGCAAGTGCTTGTGCAAATTTAAATGTTACTGACACTTTAGAAAACATTGTTCTCTATTGTTGTTTCTACATGAATGGATGTCACTACATTGCTAGATCTGTCAAAACAACAGAGTAGTACATTGGAAGATGACAAAGCAAATTGTGGAAAATTTTCTGTTGTTGTTTTTGTTTTTTCTTTGATATTTTAAATGTTTAATAACGCTCCTAGACGAGAACAAAAAATTCTCATTGAGTTTGTAATTTAACTTAACAAATATTTCCAGAAATTCTAAAAACGTCGTCCCCTGACGATTTCCTTAGGCAAGAATGAAATCCGGATAGGGACATGCCTGCAGCGGATTATTTTTCACAATTTGTTAAATACGTTTGGGATTTTTAGCATATTTAATTCCTTTGATGCAATTAATGTATATCCCGATAAAATAAAATTAATAAACTAATATGCAAGTGCTTGTGCAAATTTAAATGTTACTGACACTTTAGAAAACATTGTTCTCTATTGTTGTTTCTACATGAATGGATGTCACTACATTGCTAGATCTGTCAAAACAACAGAGTAGTACATTGGAAGATGACAAAGCAAATTGTGGAAAATTTTCTGTTGTTGTTTTGTTTTTTCTTTGATATTTTAAATGTTTAATAACGCTCCTAGACGAGAACAAAAAATTCTCATTGAGTTTGTAATTTAACTTAACAAATATTTCCAGAAATTCTAAAAACGTCGTCCCCTGACGATTTCCTTAGGCAAGAATGAAATCCGGATAGGGACATGCCTGCAGCGGATTATTTTTCACAATTTGTTAAATACGTTTGGGATTTTTAGCATATTTAATTCCTTTGATCCCGATAAAATAAAATTAAAAAAAAAAAAAATTCTAAAAACCATTTTATTCATTGGCGGAGTACAATTTACATTATTTTATGTAAAGATTTACGCTAAATATGTTAGTAAATTTGTTTTTTTTATAAGGACGACAAGTTGGAACCCAGATTTTGCAATATTTTGGCGGAAGGAAGACATGCACTTCCCAATGCTTTCTTCATAGTTATGCTTCACGGGAAGCAAAAATTAGAACCACGCAACACTTCTTATAATCATTAGTAAATTTCCATTGGGTCTAAAGTCATATTTATTAAATTAATAATAATGTTTTTATTTCATTATTTTGTGTTATTTTTAGGTTATTTTTTTAGTCAGCTGTTGACCATCGTTGCCACTTTTTCATGCAAAAACTCTACAAATTAAGCAAAACACAGTGTTGTATTCTGCAAAAGTCTCCAGATTTGTGAGATTTTCATGAGATTTCTTCGAAATCTCGTAAATTTACGGGATTTCCTTTGTATGGGGAATCTCGGGATTTCACACGAGATTTTCACTCAAATCTCAATTTTAGTCGAAATCTCGCGATTTGGGTGCAGATGTAAATGCAACATTATAGTTTTATTATAAAGATCGTTCATTTTATAAGGACAGACGAACCGACATCACTAACACCAACTCAATACACCCATAGAGTTGTGTAGAGTACAGAATATACTTTTTAGAATATACTTTTTGGTACTATGGAGTAGAGTTGTAAAAGTATTGAGTATTTCGGTACTGAGTACTCAATACTCACTGTTTTTTTGAGTACTCAATACTAAAACGGTACTACTCGATACTTTTAAAGATGCAATTTTCCGTAGAAATGTCTATTTTTCGTATGAAAATACAACTCTAAAAATACAGCTCTGAAAATACAACTCTTTTTGTGAAGCAAAGAAATTTGTAACGAATTTTTGGGAAAAATTATTTAATTTATTTATTTAAAATGTTTTAAATTAATCAAAAAAGTAACAATGGTTATTTAACACGTGTATGTGAATTGTTATTATTTTTCCAAATAAATACGAATTCACAACATTTTTATTTTTAAATTGAAAAAAACCGTTAAAAGTATTGAGTAGTATCGAGTACTCAATTGAAAAGTATCGAGTAGTATTGAGTACTCAAAAAGTATCGAAATTTCACAACTCTACTATGGAGCTCGAAAAAGTACTATTTTTTAAGCAGGTTGGTACTATTTTGAAAATCCTATTTATCATCCCTGCTGTCAATTGATTCATCTTGTTTCTTCCCCGCAGTCAAGCACAAAGAAAGCTATTCCATAAAATATTTTCGCTGTGCATCTGTTAAAAAATTTGTAAAAAATAATGAGTACTGAACAAGTTAAAGAAGCGAAATTGAATGAAAAACTTGTAGCCGAGTTTCAACGTCTCCGTAATGAGCAAAGGAATCTGGTAAACAATTTAAATACATTGGAAATGGATCTTAAAGAACACAAGTAAGTTTATGCCAAACATAACCTCAATAATGGGATTAGCATTTTGTTACTTTCCTTTTCAGAACTGTGATAGACACCCTCAAAACGGTAGATCCTGATCGTAAATGTTTCCGCCTAATTGGTGGTGTTTTGTGTGAACGTACTGTGAAAGAAGTTTTACCTCAACTTGTAGATAACAAAGACTTTATTGAGAAAACAATAACACTGGTCACAGATGATTTGACTAAAAAGGGACAACAAATTAATACATTCAAAGAAGAACATAACATTAGGATACGTGGTGAACAATTGTGTGAAGCTCAAAAATCACAGTCAGATGAAAAGAAATCCGAAAATCGTAATGTTTTAGTTTCCAATTGAGTTGATTACAATGAAATCAACTAATCAAGAGGGGAAGTAGAAACTCTTGAAATTTCGCATAATATATCTGTGGTTTTCGCATAATCGCTTAAGTCGAAATTTGGAGATTTTAAAGTATTTCTATAAAATTGGAGCATATAACAGGAGGTTTCCAACTCTCTCTTTCGAAAATAAACTAATGAACCGTACTTTAGGTTTGCGTACCGCACATCGCGAACACAGTACACAAGCATATTGGTTGCGTAGAAAACACCCGCTATTTCCAATTAGTGTTTATGTATATAGTAAAAACTTTATACACAAACCGAATTCGGTACGCTACGGATGTGAATATGTGTTGAAAGTACAGTACATAATCGTAGCGTTTGCGTTCGTCATCAGACAATCGTAGTGTACCGGATTCGGTTTGTGTACAAACAAGCGCTAAAACTATAGATAGGGTATGTGTTCGTTAGCCGTACTTTACATTTTGTGTACAGTTTATTTTCCTACACTTTTTGTATCGTAAAATGTTAGTCTATGCCGTTGACGGCATGAATGCGTCTTAATCAATAATAAACTCAATTCGCGCATAAGCAGACTTAAGCGATTATGCGAAAACGGCTGAGGTATATATTCTGAACCAGGTAGACCTGGAAGTCATAATATTCTTTTAAGTTATCTGATAAAAAAAAATTTTTTTTTTAATAAATTGCCTGTCAAGCAACGATTATAAAATTTGCAATCACTTTAAGTTTATAAAACTAACGTGAGAGATTAATATTAGTTTGAAAATAAAAAATTCTACTATTTGCCATAACTCATCTGGAAATTTGAACTACAAAAGACCACGATTAAGTATGGATTTACACTATGACCATGAAAAAAAATGTTCAGCATTATATAGAATTACAAAGAAGTCTTATGACGCTATTATGAGGTAGCAAAAGTCATGCGATTGGAGTGGAAAACCTGGGGGGTTATTATGTAATTCGATTCGAAAAGAAATCGCTTTCGAACAGAATTTTCACATTAAAAATTCAGTAACAAAAAATTCTTTTTAGTGAAGGAACATGTTGAAAACGTGTAACCAAAACCAAGTTTTTAATGGGTAAAAACATTGAAAAAGTGTATGCTGGACAATCTCATACACGTTTTCAATATGTTACCCCATTAAAAACTGTAAAAATTCAATGTAAAAATTCTGTTCGAAAGCATTTCCGTTTCGAATCGAATTACATAATAACCCCCCAGACTTTTTGGGAACAATTTCAATATAAAAACATCCGTTAATACGAACTCGCTTAATACGAACCCTCGGTAGAAACGAACTGTTTGTGATGGTCCCACAAACAAATTTTATAATATTTTCCATTTTTGATACAACCCAGTCAGAAAAATACAAACAGGAAAGCGGTGGCAAAGCACTTTAACAGGTGGTACAAGTATTGGCAAAAAGTGCTTTCCCATTCCCAAAATGATATCATTAGACAAAAGGACCGGCTGTTCAAAAAGCGCCGGAAAAGCACTGGAGGAACAAAATTTTTAAACGTTGGTAAAACGCTGGCAAAACCAATAAATAGGTGGTCTGGAAACATATTTTCCAAAATAAAATTAAAAAAAAGTTTATATGTATTTTTTTGACCCTGCCGTGATTTGAACCCAGGCCGTCAGATTGGCAGACGATTGCTCTACCCACTGAGCTAACGAGACATATAATATTTAATAGCTAAACACATAAATGAGTGATAATAGCTGGACAACTACTGGCTGTGCCAAAATGCTAGTACTGGCAAACAATTTTGAGTAACTAGTATGCCAGTGTTTGGAGGGCAAAAAGAAAGTTGGTCTTGAAGGAGCTTTCCCACAAACAAAAAAATTAATTTAATGAAACAAAAAAAAATTTTAAATTAAAAAAAATTTTTTTGCTTGCAACCGGATTTGAACTCGGAACCTTCCGACTACAAACATTTTTTAACGAAGCGTCAGCATTTTTATAAAATCATTGGTTTTCCAGTGAATTGATTTTTGTACGCCTGGTAGCATTGGCTAGGTAGCACTGGATAACCACTGGTTGCAAACCTTGGCATATCACTCTAAGCCAATTCTTTGCCAGTGGTTTTTTTTATAAACCACCGAAATTTTTGTAAAAAAAATACTGGTAAAACGCTTTTCGCAAACGCTGGCAAAGCGTCCCAAATGAGTGTTCCGCCAGTCACTTATTTTTAATACCATGGTTACCCAGTAGTATGCCAGTGCTTGATTTTTTGTACCACTGGCGATTTCTGACTGGGAAACTTTCCAAAATTTATTATTTTTTTATTTATTTGCTTTATTTATTGTAATATCAAAGCCACAAAAGGCCAATAAATATATTACAAAGTTTAATACAGTATAACTTAACAATATTAATTCATGAATTTTATTTACTATAAATAACCTTAGAATTAGTAATTCTTTTTTTCTGTTGGCCCCCCAGCCATAATAATCAGGAAAAAAGTATGCAAATACTATATGTGGTCCATGTTATTGACCATTATTATCTTATAACTTCAACAAACAATAAATTTGTCATTTTTATATAAATTTTTTTGTATTTTGAACCGAACACAGACACTTTTTCTTAAATATATTGCAAACAAGTTATTCAGAAATCAAATTAAAAAATTTTACAATATTTGAAATTCTTTTTAGGAATACTAACCCCTAAATTCATTGAGCGAGTTTCACTGTATATAGATTTGAGTGACAGAAAAAAGAATCCGTACTTGTTTCTTTACTTTAGTACAAAGTGGGCGAGGTAGGCGTGTTCAAATATTGAAAAAAAAAATTAAATGTTTTTAGTAAGCAATTTGTTATAATTTTTGAAATATGCCAAGAGCATAAAATTAAGCAGAATCTGTGGAGTTCTTCACTGCAATACAATAAGCCTTCAATGCCAAAAACGTATTGCTGGTATACTTCATAAGTTAAAAATAAATAACAAGATTTCTACACCGATAAAATTTCGCAGTTACTCAGTTGGAGAATTTCTTAGTGAAAACCGAAAAAAATGAACTGAGTGTTTTTATAAAAAGAAACCTGGGTAAAGTAATCCAGCTTGTGTGTAGGGTTTGAAAGTACTCGGAGATACTTGTGTGTTATTACTGGGATCCCCGAGTGCTTTCAAACTCTACACACAAGCTGGCTTACTTTACCCAGGGTATGGCCGCATTGTAATGGCCCACAAGCCAGTATACTTCGTAAGTACACACAATTATAGTGGCAGTAAGTTACACAAAATTTTTTAAAAAGTTCAAATATTTTTAGTTTCATATACAATTGTTATACACAAGTATCCCATATCGTAATCACAATGTACACGAAATCGATTACATTGTGTTACATTACACGTTTTGCTAAAGGGTTAAAATTTTTTTAGATTAGGTCTGTTAGGGTACTCTAAATTGGGATCCCGCGACATCGCAATATTACCAAAAAGCGTTTTCTTACTCCACAATTGGGTAAATGAGAGATGTCATGAGAGAGTAATATTCTTGTTCTTCTTGCACGAAGAAGCCCATACTTTATGTGTGTTCCCGTACCCGCGGGAACCCAAAACAGCCCAAACAACAACAATTTCCACGCAATTTTGAATACGGGAACGCCTTTGGGCTAGTTTGGGTAACTTTGGTAAAGTACAGGAACAGACATTTTTTTTCGTGCGGGTTTCGGTAAATTGTTTTTATCAGCTGTTATATTATCTGTTGGGTTCAACTAGTTCAATTGAACTATTCACTAATTTGAACCAAAGACCTAGTTCACAACTAATAGCTCTTTTAGTTACAACTCCATAAAATTACCGACAATTTTTCGAAGATGCTTGTTTAAATGTGTTAAAGAGATAAATATGTAAATAAATCAAAGCTTTTTTTTTAATATTAAAACGTTTTTCCAGATTTAATAAATATGTATTCCTTTTTGTATATAAAAATGCCTGAGAAGGAAATTTTTATTAAAATTTTTGATTTATAAAGCGGTTTAACTAGAAAAGCTATCTAGATTTTTACAACAAATTAAACAAGAACTAGAAAGAGCGCTCACCAAAACGAACTATAAAGCACAAATCTACTGACGGTTGTTTTTTGGGCTTCACATATGGTTTTTCGCGTTTGTTTACTTTTGCGCATTTTTGTCACTTCGTGCGAGTATTTCTTGTTAACTCTCATTTTACCCAACTTTACACAAAAAAAAAAAGAAACACACCTTTTAATGAAAAAATAATCTCAATGAAATTATGAATGTAATTTAACAAGAATTGAACCGATTGGCAAGCTAGCCAAACAAGCAACTGAGATCTCAGTTAATGTTTTCATTTGGAAAAATTGGTTATTTTTAATTAATTTAAACAACTGAGGTTCAGTAAGTGGTATTTTACCTGAGACTCAGTTGAAAATTTATTAGCCAGTAACTGAGGAATTTTTTCGGTGTAGGATTAAATATGAATAATAGTATATATAAGGATGCCCGATAAAATAACGATTTGTCGATTTTCGTTCATTACACCCCCAGTTTTATTGGAAATGGTCCCAAATGGAAGAAATCGATTTTTATTTTTTTGGAAAACGATAACCCGTGCAGAAAGTTGGAAGAAAATGGCCCATTTTGAAAAAAAGTTTATTATTTAAATTATTTCATTTATTTATTTAATATAGTCAAAACGATTCAGATATGGAATTTTGACTTTATCGGCTATCATTAACCCACTTTAGCCTGGAATCCAAAATGACCCACAAATTTGATAAAAATGCAAAAACGTGTTTTTTTAATTAATTTCAAAGATTTTTTAAAATGCCTAATTTGGAGATCTCGATTGCTATTTGTACCAAATAATAGTTGATATTAAAGAAAAAAAAAGAAATAAATTGGAAAAATGATAATTCGAGTTTGTGTTTAGAGCGAAGGACATTTTAAAAAAATTGCTTATTTTGTCAAAAATTTAACAAAATTTGAATGTTTTCATCAAATTTTACATAGTTTTCGGAAAAATATCACTTTAATTTGGTTAGACTATAATTATCTTTACATTTGTTTAAAAAATATTTAACCCTTGGTGGCCTGGGGTCAGAAAAGACCCATGAAACTTAATTTTGATTATGACTACGAGATTGTAAAGTAGGGTTTGGGGTTCGGGAATTCCCGGGAAATCCCGGGAAAAGTTTGCCGGGAATTCCCGGGAAAATAATATATTTTTACGTTTTACCAATTATTACGTTTTACCTTACAAAACGTTCGTTTATCTCCCTTAGATAAACCGTCCTGGTGCTGTCACAGCGATAATAACAACCAATTAGCCAATAACCAAAACACGAACACACTTAAGTTTGAAATAGCTTAGACACTCGTATTTATTTACACACTATTACTTATTTACAAACTCTATTATGACCATTATGACCGCTACTAACTCTAACACGATATTAACTCGCGGTCTTAACAGCACAACTGTTAATTATCAACTTCCTTCTCACTAATGTTAACGCGCGCCTTATATAGTAACAGCCATACTTCTACAACACACTGGATAATTCTAGCATGCTATACTTAACTCTACCCAGTTGGCCAATCATCATCTCTGAAATGGTCCTCAACGATTTCTTTAAGACATTTTAGAATTTTTCGCTAACGACATTTGTCGCTGAAATTGTCTTGAAAGACTACGTAAAGGAAATCATCTTTAACGATTAGCTGCATGAACAAAATATTAGCTGATCGTGTATAACATTCTGTTGGTGACAAGTTCAGCGACATTATAATGTATTTGTTGTATAACCAACTATGTTGACGAAATGGTGAGCGACAAAATATTATTAATGTCGTCTTACGACTCCGTTGACGACAGGATGAGCGACATTGTCTTTAGATGTCTTATTTTTAGAAATTCTCATTTAGTTCATCATTTTATTGCTTAAATATAAAACTTTGATATTAACTTTTAGTATTAACATAATACAAGCGCTTTATTTTTAAATTAATAAAGCATTTAAATTGACATGTTTATTTAAATGAGTTAAATTGTTTAAATAAAAATTCAAATTTACAGCAAATAATAAATATAATTTAAATTATAAAAAAAAAAATATTTTTACATATGAAATAAAAAAATTAAAAACCGTTTCTTTGCGCCGTTTGTTTCTCATTTAAGTAAATAAAAATATTAACTCGATGGGAAATTTTTAGTTTAAATTTGTTTGAAAAACTAATAAAGAAATCAGTGTTGTCAGTGACCATCTAGCTGTCTCCAGCAATGTCGTCTACGTTAGCATTGTGAACAATGTCATCTATTTCGACGTCAACGACAAAGTGGGGCAAATTGTCGCCCAAATGGTCAAATAAAGGGTTCTTCAATAAGAGCGCTACAAAAGTTTTTTTAAATAAAACAAAAACGGTTTTGGATATCAATGAAATTCTTTATTCCTGTGAAAGTACGTTCGATGCCATTATGTATGGAAATCGATCTCTTTTGCATGGCCACCACGGGCACGCTTGCAGAAGTCCAGACGCTGAACCCAATTTTCGACAGTTTTCAAGCATAAATCTGCCGATATTCGTACGAAGTTCATCAATCGTCGCTGGCTTGTTGGCATAGACCATAGATTTGACGTAGCCCCAGAGGAAATAGTCCAACGGCGTCAAATCGCACGACTGAGGCGGCCAATCGACTGGACCATTTCGTAAGATAACACGTTCTCCAAACTTGGTTTGCAATAAAATGATTGTGACATTCGCTATGTGGCTTGTGGCGCCGTCCTGTTGGAACCACATGTCTTCCAAGTCCATATCATCCAATTGGGGCTAAAAATATTCGGTTATCATTGAATGGTAGCGATTCCCATTCACAGTAACGTGCCGGTCTTGATCATCACGGAAGAAGTACGGCCCAATGACGCCGCCGGCCCATAAACCGCACCAAACCGTAATTTTTCGGGATGCAATGATGACTCATGGAGTACGTGTGGATTGCTGTCTGAACAATAACGCATATTTTGTTTATTGACGAAGCCATTCAGCCAGAACTGAGCCTCATCGCTGAAGATGATTTTTCGATGAAAATCTGAATCATTTTCAAGTTGTTGCTCAGCCTAATTCACATACGACGCTTCTGGTGGTCAAGCGGCTTCAGTTCTTGCTTCAATTTGATCTTGTAAGGATGTAGGCCAAGATCTTTTCGCAAAATTCGCCACAACGACGTCACAGAGATGCCCAACGCTTGAGAACGACGTGAGAGAGACACATTTGGGCTTTCTTCAACTGAAGCCTCAGCGGCAGCAATATTCTCGACACTACGGGCACTTCTTTGTCTCATTGGCACGGGAACATTTTGTACTGTGCCTGTGGATTCAAATTTTTCCACTAGACGCTCAATTGTTGATCTGCTAGGACGATTATGACGACCATAAATTGGATGTAGCGCTCTTAACGTTGAGGCCACTGACTCGGAATTTCGGTAGTAAATTTTAATAATTTCGACTCGTTGTTGGCTCGTATATCTTTCCATCATGAAATGGCAAACCTTACTGAAGAGAAATGTTAAACGAGCGGCAAGAAATATGGTGTCGTTTGCTGTCCCTGTCTTTCTACTTTTGTATCGTCCCTGTTGAAAAACCCTTTATAATTCAAGAACAATCTCAGCGAAAATGTCGCTCAGGTGGTCGTGTACGATTTTGCGGACAATCGTTTGAAAACGTCGTCAACGATTTGTATGGACTGTCACTAATATATCGTTTACGAATTTCTATGGTCGTGCACCCAGCGTCGAGGATGTCTTCAAGACAGAGCCAACTGGGTACATACGCTTAAAGACTATACATTAGAGTGGGCCGAACTTTGCCGAATTGCGAATTTCAAAAAAGGGGGGGGGGGGTGCGGAAAAGTTGCGTATGCGTCCACTAACCAGTAAAAAATAAAAATTTTGAAAATCGGTTCACGTTCAAGGTCAAAGCGGTTGAAATTTCGAAATTTCGGAAAGTTTAAAAAAAATCCTTAAATTTTGTTAAAAAATATTTGTTGTTGCGATATATTATTTCTAATAAAATATAGTTCGCTGAATCCAAAAAAAATAAAAATTTTTTAATCGGCCGAAGGGGTTCTGAAATATTACTACTTGAATTTTGCTGAAAAACACGTTTTTTCATTTTTCAGTCGAGCCTAAGTTAGTCTAAAAAGGTTTTTAATTTTTTTCATTTTCAAATCTACTATCTATATAAAATTGTCTTTCATTTGAGTGTAAAAAAGTTTAAAAATGTTGAAGGGTATTCCAAGGACGCTGCGACAAAAGTTGTAAAAATTTTCACAGTCAAAAGTGATTGTTTTTTGTGATCACTGTTTTTTTATTAAGTGATCAGAGATTTTACCCATTTATTGTTTTGGATCAACATAAAATAACATTTTTATAACTGGTCCATCTTTTTTAATAATTTTGGGTATTTTGATAATAAATATAAAATAGCATGATCGGATCTCGAGATTTGGGACACAATGCTCGAAAAGTATCCTCTTTTTTGTCCACACAATGTTCGAAAAGTATCCCACCCCTACGTACGCCCCTTAGATGTACGTAGGGGTCTGCAATCACACAGTCAGTGAGTTATCTGCATGATTTTAATGAATTATCCGCATAATGTTAATGAATTATTGCGTGAAAGAAATTCATTGAAAATTTATCCAGAAAGCTCTCTCTATGCAGCTTTTTTCCCTATTGAATAAAAGTGCAAAATTAACCCATTTTGTCTGGACCAGAAGGTAGGCCGCTATCAGTACAAACGTGCCCGTAAGGGGCTGATAGCAACACTGTCTTCGAGTTGAATATTCGTCGTAGAATATGTGTCAATTAGGGGAAACAGAACATCGCATGCAAACGGTAAAAACGTGCTCTGCGTGAAACCAGGGGCTGAGTGGATGTCTTGATCTGAACCCTTGATAGATATGTGGACATGGGTTAGAGGGATCTCTGTCAACATTTGACCAACCTGGATAATAGTGGGAATATGTTTTGGGCACTCCTACCGCTTTGTGGCATATTTCCTGCTCATTCATCCTTGTACGGGGATTTAGGAGAAATTAGTATTGAAACATTGTTCTGGTCATGTTTTATGGGTACATCTGTTTGCATGGGTACGGACTATGATGTATAGCTAGGGATTCCATAGGACCCATTATTATTCCGGAGATGGCTCCCGTACCTCCCTCTCATCTCCACGTAGCTTTATGTGGGAATTAACACTGCCTATTGACTTTATAGGAATTTTTGCCTTGAAAATGTTATTGAGAAAAAATTAAGTTCCTCAATAGGATTTTCTTGAGCAATAGACTATATAAAGTTGGTGGACAAATCCACATTTCGGTAGGTATCTCTCTCAGGTCCTGTGGATGTGTTGATTATGTTTTATTGACGGTTCTTAGGGATTATTTTAATTTTGTCAATTTATTGGTAACGTCCATTCATTGTTTTTTTGCGGTGAGGAATTTTCGTGTGTTTTGTGGAATTTTTTGGAGTGCTGATTTTTGGCATTTTGATTTTTAATTTTGTTTCTTATACTGCCTGAGTTCGGCTGTATACCTTGGCTTTGGATGTATTGTGTTAAGGGGATGTGACCGATGGAATTTTTTGGGTGTAAGATCCGTTGGGTGGATTGGGATTGTCATTGGGATATGGCGGGGGTTATGAGGTTATTGGACTGTTTTTACGGGATTTGGCATTTTGATGTTACTGCCACTGCTTACTGGTACGGTTGGTATCTTGATTGTGATTTGTGTTTGGGGACCTGATCACATAGGGTTTGTTATTTTTTGACAATTTTGAAATATATTTTTTGTATTTCATTTGAAGTGTTCGGTTCGGTATTGTGTTTTTATTTTTATTATTCTTGTCGCGAGTGTAATTGTTAAAAATGTGTGTGATGGTCTTTATGGAAGCGGAAGGTGTCATTTGTGGGTGCTGCATGGGGTCGATGGGGTGAGTTTTTGAATTTGTTGTTTTTTTGGGGAATCTGTATATGGGGTATGGATGGCATATATTTGTGTTGTTCGAATTTTATTGTGTGGTTTCGCGAGTGTGTGTTATAGTCCGCGGGTGTTGTGACCAGCGGCTTTTGAGTCTGGGGCGTGGTACTGGGAGGGATGGGGTAGGGTTTTTGGATTAATTTGGTTTATGGTATGGTTGTTGTTTATCCGTCTAACCAATAATAACTAAAAGACTTCTCTTATTTTTACATATATTTTTTATTCAATATTTTTACGTCTTTACTATTTGAAATACATTTAGCGTCTACATTAACAAAATAATATTCTAGTTCCTTCTAAATACTATCTAACAATGTTAGTGGCGCCCCATGTTGCCAGCCTTTCTGCTGAAAAGGGGTTGCCAAAATTTCAACAATTTATAACCAAATTAGGATTTACATTTACATTCAGTGAGTTATCTGCATGATTTTAATGAATTATCCGCATAATGTTAATGAATTATTGCGTGAAAGAAATTCATTGAAAATTTATCGAGAAAGCTCTCTCTATGCAGCTTTTTTCCCTATTGAATAAAAGTGTGATGGTCTTTAGGGAAGCGGAAGGTGTCATTTGTGGGTGCTGCATGGATTCGATGGGGTGAGTTTTTGAATTTGTTGTTTTTTTGGGGAATCTGTATATGGGGTGTAGATGGGATATATTTGTGTTGTTCGAATTTTATTGTGTGGTTTCGCGAGTGTGTGTTATAGTCCGCGGGTGTTGTGACCAGCGGCTATTGGTTCTCGGGCGTGGTACTGGGAGGGATGGGGTAGGGTTTTTGGATTATTTTGATGTATGGTTTTTTGGGACGGTTTTAGGATTTGGTTTGTTATATTCGGGAGCATATTATATATGCGTCTCACAGTGGTTCCACGGAACTATTAGCTTAATCCTGCTGATGAGTCCCTTTGGCAGGGGACGAAAGCGCTTCAGGAATTGCCCAAGTGCCTACACGGCTATATTATTGCACGGGTGCTGGGGTTTTTTCGATTTTAATTTTCTGTTGTTGAGATGTGTGTGGTTTCTTTGTTCAATTTGTTAGCAGGGTGTTGCAATGGATGGAGGAACCGGTGAATTTGACATTTTAGGGCTCCTTTTTTCCCTTTTTTGTCTTTCCGCAGGATTACCGGACTGACGGACCGGTAGGGTAGTTAGATCATCGACGACCCAAGTAGGGAACTGGCCATCCAAAGAATCGTCTCTAGGCCCCTTAGGTGTACGTAGGGGTCTGCAATCACACATTCAGTAAGTTATCTGCATGATTTTAATGAATTATCCGCATAATGTTAATGAATTATTGCGTGAAGGAAATTCATTGAAATTTTTTCCAGAAAGCTCTCTCTAAGCAGCTTTTTTCCCTATTAAATAAAAATGAAACAAACTGAGGGGGTTTAAAACTAAAAACTGGCAATTCGAAACTTAAGGGCTATCTTAACAAACCATACTTTGTACTCCTTTGCTATCCGCTAATGGAAGGTTCTTCTTATTTAGGTTGATTTTCTGTACAATATAAAATTTTTCTTAAATTTATTTATTTCATATTATTAGGAAAAAAATGTCCAAAAATATATAAAAAAAAACTACTAATAAAAAAAAATTGCCCCACACTGGATTCGATACCTGGACCCTAGAAATATTAGAACTAAAAATAACAACTCATTTACCAATCAGGCTAAACGGACTTGGAAAACTCTATGAACAAATTTTTATTTAAATAATTTGTAATTCCATGTCACAAATATTATTTTTTTTTTGTCTGTCAATAATAACTCGCAAATGGCAACAAACGCAAACTACTACCCGTTTTATAAAATACCAAAGACTTTCGTTTACGTTTCAAACGAAAACGAAAAAACGTTTTTCATTCGAGTTACAAAATGACCCCATTAAAGTCGACTTTATTTTTAATCAAACGGTTTTGTTCATTTTAAATATGAAAACCTTACAAAAATATTTATATTTTCAAATATTTTGATTGGTTGAAAATAAATTAACCAATCAGAATGCTCCAAAAATAAACCAAGTCAAGGTATACTGCCACCAAATATTTTAACTAAAGTCGACTACCTAAATTATACATTTGAAAAATTTGGATAGTAAGGGCGATTATTTGTAAGAAACAAAGCTTTTTTCATATTTCTTTTAAACATTTTACCAAGTTTTTAGGTTTTACTACTTAAATTTTGAATAAGTTATAATAAATGTGTCAAATAAATGTATTCCCTTTTAAAAGATTTTAGCAATGACATTTTTGTTTTGGTATTTAAAATGTTTTTTATGACTGAAATTAAAAAATCCTTTTCGAAACAAAAACAATTTAAAAAATTTAATATTTTTAAAATTTCCCGTTTTCCCGGGAAAAGTTTGCCGCTCGGGAATTCCCGAACCAAAAACCCTAATATCGTTACATCGAAACAAAATGTTATCCTGAATCAATCGGCACACTTAAAGATGGGTCTAGTTCCAATATTTTTTGATATTACAAACATAAGCACAAACTTATTATACCCTGTCCAAATAATGGTGCAGGGTATAATTAATAAAACTCATTATTTAAACTCATAAAGCACTACTTAAAACATATTTTGGAATTTCCGCAAGCTCGAAATCCATTTTAGACTTATGGTTTCTAGGGCAAAGTTGCTTAGAATTCTTCGTAGAACCATTTCCCCCCCTACGATTTCTTGTCACAAAAATTGACCCGCCCTAATGTACGTACTACGTAGTTACATACATAGATACACTCAAAAAAAGTCAGTAAAGTCAGCAAAAAATGTTGCTGTGTCAGCAAATTTTTAGTCAGGAGCGTGCTTGCAAAAATGTTGGTAATTTCAGCAAAAGGTTTGCTGAAAATCAGCGAGCTGATTTTTACCAAAAAATATTAATCTTCAGCAAAAGTTTTGCTAACACTTAGTCGACTGCAAATGAGAAAAGTCCTTGCTAAAATCACTAAAATTTTTGCTGAATATTAGTAGACTGAAAAAAACTCAAAAAACTTGTAGCGAAATTTTACTTTAGTTAATTTATTTGCTGAAAATTTAAATATAGAATATGTGTAGAGTTGTTGATCTACATTTGTTTATCTGGTTGTCGTCCACGCTATAATTGCGATTATCAGCACAATTTTTCCAGCAAAATAAATTAGTAAAACATTAGCTCAAAATTAGTTTAGTGATAAAAAAATATAACTAAAACTTTTGCTGAAAACGGAATTTCAGCAAAAAAAATTGCTGAAAACTAGTAAACTTGATATACAAGACGTTTTACTAATTTTTCTACTAACTTATTTTTTTGAGGGATTGGCGCGTGACACAAAATATTCGTGAGTCACGTTATTCACACGTGATCGTGAGTAATAATTACTATACTTAAAAGATTCGTGCGTGATCGTGAGTAAGAATAACCCGTGCATGATTCGTGTGTGAGTTTATTTTTTGCATCATATGTTTTTAGTCATTTTTACTGTTTTGCATGAGAATTTTCTGATTGTAAGTTTTTAATATACTCATGTGTGCTGAGTAAGAAACGAAATGCTCGTGCGTGAGTAATTTGTTTTTGTTTAGGAGCATGAGTCAAAAATGGCTTACGCACCCATAACATTAACAACACTGAAGCTTTAATACGAAATTCTCTATACTATAACGTACACTTGACTGATTTCTTATATCTTGGTTGTATATCATAATCCTATTAACTTTATAATTTCATCGTTGTTAACTTTATTTTAAAATTACTAAATTAAAAGAAACATTTTTTCATATTTATTGCACTGTCATAATAAATCTGGATAAAAGTAATGGAAGATTTATCGAAATTATAAGATCTCCAGCAGACCTGGGCTTAATCATTACATTTTGTAATTAATTACACATGCAATTACACAATTACATGCAATTGTAATTGAAAAAACTCATCTACAATTACATATTATTTGTAATTGCAATTCAAAAAAGAACAATTACAAGTAATTGAAATTTTTTATTTAAAAAAATAATTTTTGTATATTGTTAGATATGGTCCTATATAATATGATAAAAAGTATAAGGTTAATATTTAGATATAATTGTATCAAACTATGTCCACTTTTATAACATTTTATATAATTATATAAAAAAAGATATAATATGATGTAATTGGATGAGGACAAAATTCGGATACAATTGTATCGAATTGCATAAAATTGTATCAAATTGTACCAAATTGTATACAATTGTATACAATTCGATACAATATGATACAATAAGACGTTCTCATTTTTCGGATATAATTATATGTAATTACATAAAAGATTATATATAATTAAATATAACTTCATATGGCTCCATATAATTTTTTTTTACTTGGGTAGTTAATGTTAATTTATGTTGAATTATAAATGAACTCATATATTATTATATATTGTTCATATAGTTATATACAATTAGCTATATTAAGTACAATTATATGTAGGACGATATGAAATAATATATTACTATATATGCCTCCATATCAAATTTTTTGAACCAACGCAAAGCTATATATATGTATATATGCTTTGACATGTACGTTTACATGACTATATATATGTATACATTGAAACATATAATTGTATAAAATCATTTTAAATAATATCGAAATATATATAAACTTTTTTACTTGGGTTAACAATTTTTTGGTTAAATCTTACATTTTCATAACAACTAAAGCTCAAATTAATTATGTTGGTTCTTATAAAAAGTTAAGTTAGAAGCTATATAGATAAAATCGTAGATAGAGGACGACACTAATGAAACAGATTTTCAAAAAACTAACTGAACGTTCAAAAATGTCGAAATTGGGTTAAACAGATTTTTCCGAACCCTTGTTGGGTACTCTTTGGAACAACTTTGTTCCTATTCTAAAACATGTATTAAAACCTCTATTTCTAGTTCATAAAATATCTATAGATATGACTACCATATAAGATATAAAAAATGTTTAAAAAAATATTTTACAATTACATATCGTTGCTGCGCCTAAAAAATAGCTATTTGTTTTCAAAAATTATTTGTGGAACACCTAAATTAGATCTTTATTTTGTATTTTAGCCATGTTTTTGGAAGTAATTCTTTTACAAATGAAAAGCTTGAAGTTTGGTTTATATGTGTGTAAAAAAAATTGTTTTTAAAGATCCGGAAAAGGCTGAAATAAAGCAGATTTGTAGGTCTCCTCACAAAAAAGTTTTTCGACAAATAGCTATTTTCTTAGGCGCAACGAATATATTTATGTTATTTTATCGAAATTCAAAGTAATGAAACTTTTAAAATAAATTATGGGAAATATAAGAAAACCTAAAAAGTTTCTGCTTAAGATTTAACATCAAAAAATATCGTCTTCCATAGCGTCTTCCACCTAAAATTTATTTGTATATTTGGTGTTGTAATCAGCTGTGTCTACAAACTTGCAAATTGTTGCAAATTTTCTGTTCGCGTACATGTTTGGGAAAATTTTATTTTGAGAGTAAATCTTGTCTTACTCTCTACAAGTTTTTACTGAGTAATTCTTACTGGACTTGACTGAGAAAAGTAAACGAATGGACCTAATGTCAGATAATTTCACTGAGATTTTATACAAAAATATTTTGCCGGTTTTTCGTGTTCATGTTATTTCTTAAATCACTTGAACTTTATATCAAAATTTGTTTTTGTTAATCAATATTTTCCAATTAAAAATGGATTGTAATTGACTTCGATAAAATCTTAAATTAAATTTAAATTAAACATGAAACTGGGCTATTTTTGGTCTTACAATCCCGAGTAAAACGGGTTATACATTAATTTATATTATTTAATACAATTATATCTCGTTATATATTGCTTTGTATGGTACTATATATAATAAGACGTAATTTTCGTCTTTCGAAACAATTTTATATGACCCAATATCTAAATATATCTTTTTACATATGTTGTCATATTTAATCAGATCTCGACCATGGAATTTAATTTGTAAGACCAGTTTCATGTTCAATTTAAATTTCATTTAAGATTTTATCGAAATCAATTACAATCCATTTTTAATTGGAAAATATTTTTTTACAAAAACAAATTTTGATATAAAGTTCAAGTGATTTAAAAAATAATAATATGAAAACGAGAAACCGGTAAAATATTTTTGAATAGAATCTGAGTGATATTATCTGACAGATGGCCCATACATTATCGACATTGAAAATATGTTAAAAGAGTTAATACTTAACATACGCAGTCAGACTTTGTATGGGATTTCGTACCACATATATATATATATATATATATATATATATATATATCCCGGGATTCGGGATTTTGTATGAAAATTTCGGGACTACAGGATTTTTCGGGATCCCAGGATTTCGGGATTTAAATTTTCCTTTATTTGTAAAAATTTTAAGGTTATGTAACTAATTTTTTTTATAGAATAAAGCGTTTTATAATTATTTAATAGTTGTTAATTAATAATGTGGTACATTTTATGAATATTGAAACATCTCAGTCAGAAATTGACAGTGGTACAAAAAATCAAGTACTTGCATACCACTAGGTAACCGCGATGTTAAAAATAAATGACTGGCAGAACACTCATTTGGGACGCTTTGCCAGCGTTTGCAAAAATCGTTTTGCCAGTATTTGTTTTACAAAACATCACGGCAGGTCAAAAAAAAGATACATATGAACTTTTGTTAAATTTTATTTTGGAAAATATAATTCCAAACCACCTATTTATTGGTTTTGGCAGCGTTTTGCCAAAGTTAAAAATTTTGTTTCTCCAGTACTTTTCCGGCGCTTTTTGAACTGCCGGTCCTTTTGTCTATTGACGTTATCATATTGGAAATGGGAAAGCAATTTTTGTCAGTACTTGTACCACCTGTTAAAATACCTTGCCATCGCTTTCCCGTTTGTATTTTTCTGGCTGGGATAATATATGAAGGCCTGTCATTAAGTACACTTGCGCCCAGTATTTTGTAAGCGGATTTTAAAACAGATTCGTTGCGATAACCTTGCCCACTAAATTGTGTAATTACAGCAACAAAGTTATTTGGTTATCGTTATCAAATATTTTTATGGAAGAATTCAAACTTACAGTCCCAGCCACAACTTACTGTCCCAGTTTCAGAAATCGAATTTCGCTTGGAAAAATGAATCGGTAAAATAACAAACTTTATTTTTCACATGTATTACACTCATACAAATAAGTCCGTAAAAATAGCAGAAAAAGTTACTAAAAATTAGTTAAAAATGATGCTGCAGAAAAAACTGCTAATATTAGCAGAATCAGTTTGCTAAATATTAATAAAATGAAAACAGCAAAAAAAAACTGTTAAGTTTACAGAATTTTAGTAATATTTGAATAGTAGTTTAATAAAAATAGCAAAAAAAACTGTTAAATTTACAGAATTTTAGTAATATTTGAGCTAAATTTTTGTTAATTGCAAATAACAATTTAACTTGCTGAAATCAGCAAAAAAATTGCTAAATAATAATAGAATGAAAATAGCAAAAAAAAATGTTAAATCCCCGACTAAAAAAGATGTTATATAATCATATATCACCATATATAAACCAATATATACGTCCATATCAAATTTGATCCGAATATTGGAATATATCATTATATCAAGCGAGATAAGCATGTTATCTCACCTGATACAATTTGATCCGAAAAATGGGTCTATCTAATTATCTCATCAAATTATATATAAATACATATAATTTGATGAAGATTTTCAAAGAAAATTTTAGTAAATATTATTGAGATCACTTATTTCATTCATAATAAATCTAATGCTTAATGTTTAGAACATTTTTTGCTAATAAACTTGGAAATAGGTGACAAAATAAAACATTACAAAAATTTGTCTGAACAACTTTTTCTAGGTTAGAGTTTTTATCTTTCTTATAAAATAAGTGAATTAACTAATTAGAAATTTATTAATTCAGTTCGAGGCCAATTTCCTTATTATGAATTAATATAATAAGTACTTTTTTTCAAAAACTGCTATTTTTCTTCATCAGGATACTCTCCTGACAAATACTTCACAGAGTTTTTGCTTTCAAAAAACGTCTACACTTTCAGGAATGAAAAGACAATCGTTTCGGGGATTACGCCACCACTTTCTAAAGAAAACTGATGAATGGGACCTGTAAAATGGGACCCGAAACGATCCTCTTTTCATTCCTGAAAGTGTAGAGGTTTTTTGAAAGCAAAAACTCTGTGAAGTATTTGTCAGGAGAGTATCCTGATGAAGAGAAAAAAACAGTTTTTGAAAAAAAGTACTTATTATGTTAATCTCTATATATAAAAGAATAACGTGACTGACTGACTGACTCACTCAACATCGCCCAGCCCAAACCGCTGAAGCTAGGAAGTTGAAATTTGGTATGTAGGTTCCTCTTTCGGGGTAGACGTCCACTAAGACGGGATTTTTGGAAATTCCTACCGGAACGGGCAAAAAGGGGGAAAGTGTCCCCCTTGACGGCCTGCCAAAACCCCTTTGGCTAGAAAGCTGAAATTTAAGATATGTGTTCCTTGGAGTAGGGGCTAACTTTTCTGGAAAGTACTTTCTAGAATTTTGGACAGGGACGTTGTAAAAATGGGGGTTAAAAAGGGGAAAAAGGCCCCCCTTGACGGCCTGCCCAAACCGCTGGAGGTAGGAAGTTGAAATTTGGTATAAAGGTTCCTCCACTATCGTAGACATCCACCAAGACGGGAGTTTTGGAAATTTTTACAGGGTCGGGCAAAACGGGGAAAAAGTCTCCCCCTTGACGGCCTGCTCAAACTGCTGGAGCTATGAAGTTGAAATTTGGTATGTAGGTTCCTCGACCGGTGTAGACGTCCGTTGAGACGGCATTTTTGGAAATTCTTATCGGGAGGGGCAAAAAGGGGACAAAAAAAGTACCTTTTTCCAAAAAAGTACCTTTTCCCAAAAAAAGTACCTTTTTCCCAAAAAAGTACCTTTTTCCAAAAAAAGTACCTTTTTCCAAAAAAAAGTACCTTTTTCCAAAAAAAGTACCTTTTTCCAAAAAAAGTACCTTTTTCCAAAAAAAGTACCTTTTTCCAAAAAAGTACCTTTTTCCAAAAAAGTACATTTTTCCAAAAAAAAGTACCTTTTTCCAAAAAAAGTACCTTTTTCCAAAAAAAGTACCTTTTTCCAAAAAAAGTACCTTTTTCCAAAAAAAGTACCCTTTTCCAAAAAAAAGTACCTTTTCCAAAAAAAGTACCTTTTTCCAAAAAAAGTACCTTTTTCCAAAAAAAGTACCTTTTTCCAAAAAAAATACCTTTTTCCAAAAAAAGTACCTTTTTCCAAAAAAAGTACCTTTTCCCAAAAAAAGTACCTTTTTTCAAAAGAAGTACCTTTTTCCAAAAAAAGTACCTTTTTCCAAAAAAAGTACCTTTTTCCAAAAAAGTACCTTTTTCCAAAAAAAGTACCTTTTTCCAAAAAAAGTACCTTTTTCCAAAAAAAATCCTTTTTCCAAAAAAAATAACTTTTTTAAAAAAAGTACCTTTTTCCAAAAAATGTACCTTTTTCTAAAAAAATGTACCTTTTCCAAAAAAAAAGTACCTTTTCCCAAAAAACATAAATTTTTCCAAAAAAATAACTTATTCAAAAAAAGTACCTTTTCCAAAAAAAAGTACCTTTTCCCAAAAAAAGTACCTTTTTCTAAAAAAATGTTCCTTTTCCCAAAAAACATACATTTTTTCAAAAAAATACCTTTTTCAAAAAAAGTACCTTTTCCAAAAAAAAGTACCTTTTCCCAAAAAAAAGTACCTTTTTCTAAAAAAATTTTCCTTTTCCAAAAGAAGTACCTTTTCCAAAAAAAGTACCTTTTTCCAAAAAACATACATTTTTCCAAAAAAAAACAACTTTTTAAAAAAAAATACCTTTTGCAAAAAAAGTACAAATAAAGTACTTTGTAAAAACAAAGTATCTTTTTCCAAAAAATTTCGTTTTTCCAAAAAGTACCATTTAAAATAATATATAATTTCAAAAAAACTACTTTTTTTCCTCCACCCACGGATAACTCCACTAAAACAAGGTTTCTTGATATTCGGCATAGACGTGCGCTAAGACGGGATTTTTGGAAATTCCTACCGGAACGGGAAAAAAGGGGAAAAGTCTCCCCATAAACAGTCTCACAAATTGGAAAAGTGCCTGCCCAAACCACTGGAGGTAAGAAGTTGAAATTTGGTATAAAGGTTCCTCCACTGTAGTAGACATCGACTAAGTTTGTATTTTTGGAATTCCCTACAGGATATCCCAAAAGGAAACTCGGTATGTGAGTTTCTCCTTCTGTGTAGGCGTCCGCTTAGACGGAATTTTTGAAATTCCTATCGGGAGGGGAAATAAGGTAAAAGTCTCCTCCTGACGGCTTGCCCAATCCCTTTTGGCCAACCTAAAATTTTAAATATGTATTCCTTGGAGTAGGACTAACTCACCGGCAACGTAATTTTTCTATTTTGGAACAGGAACATAGTAAAAATGGTGGTTGAAAGGGAAAAATGTCCCCACTAACGGCCTGCCCAAACCGCTTAGGCAATGCAGTTGAAATTTGGTATGAATGTTCCTCATCCATCGCAGATAGCCGCGAAGATGGAATTTTTCTAAATTCCTAAAGGGAGGGGCAAAAAGAAGAAAAGCCTCACCTTGGGGGCCGGTAAAAACCCCTTCGGCTAGAAACCTTAAATTTAAAATGTGTGTCCCTGGAGTAAGGGCTAACTTATTAGAAAGATACTTTTTTGAATTTTGGACAGCTTCGTCTAAACACAGCTTCGGGCTAAAAAAGGAAAGTGCCCCTTAACGACCTGTCCAAACTGCTGGAACTAGGGAGTTGAAATTCGGTACTTAGGTTCCTCTTCCAGCCTAATTCCAACCGGGAGGGACAAAAAAAGAAAAAGTGTCCTCCTTGACAGCCTGCTCAAACTGCTGGAACTAGGAAGCTGATATTTCCTGTCGATGGATTTTCGAAAATTCCTACCGAGAGGGGCACAATAGTAAGTTGGCTAGAGACCTGAAATGTAAAACATATGCTCCATGGAGTATGGGCTTACTTATCGGGAAGGTGCTTTTTGGAATTTTGGACAGGGACATTGCAAAAATGGGGATTAATGAAGCGAAAAGTGCCGCTTAAAGGCCTGCCCAAACCGCTGGAGGTAGGAGGTTGAAATTTGGTATTAGAGTTCCTCCTCTATTGTAGACATCCGCTAAGATGAGATTTTTGGAAATGTCCACAGGTGGGGTCTAAAACAGGAAAGTCTCCCCCTTAAGGCCTGGTCAAACTGCTGGAACTAGGGAGCTTAAATTCGTTATTTGGGTTCCTTCTCCAACGTTGACGTCCCATAAGATGGTATTTTTGGAAATTTATACCGGGAGGGGTAAAAAGGGAAAAAACTTCCCCATTGACGGCCTGGCCAAACTGCTGGTTATAGAGACCTAAAATTATGTATGTAGTAGGTTCCTCCTCCAACGCAGACGTCCTCTAAGACGGAATTTTTGGAAATTCCTACCGGGAGGGGTAAAAACGGAATAATTCTCCCCCTTGATGGCCTAACCGAACCCTTCGGCTAGAAACCTGTAATATATAATATGTTTTCCTTGGAGTATGGGCTAACTTATCGACAAGGCATTTCTAGGACTTTGGACAGGAACGTGGTAAAAATGGTGGTTCAAAAGGGGAAAATTGCCCCCCCCCCCTTAACGTCTGCGTCTTTAGCTAGAAACCTAAAACTTAAAGAACAAGTGTATATGAAACACTAAAATTAAGAAACTAAATAGGAAACGAGTGGGATTGAAACACTACACAAGTGGAATGAAATGGATATAAACGTTGAACGAGTGGAATTGAAATTATAGACAATGCAAATGGATTGGAAGAGGGAATTACCTGTTCAAACACTATCAACAGAATATGAAACTTATGTAGCATTGAAACATACTCCCCAAAAAGTTAAACAAATTTTCTGAAAGAGAAAAAACCTTAGAAAAGGAATGGAACTTATATATTCCGATATTTAAACTTCATGCAACGAAGCACCGGTGGAAGAAACCGACGCAGTAAATTTTCCAACTGAATTTGTGAATTTACTTGAATTGCCAGGTCTACCTTTACATAAACTGGAATTAAAAAAAAAACTTTAAGACACGCTAACAACGTAGCTTTGCCCGCTATTTTTAATATTATAAAATGCTTTCCAACCCTGCTTTACGTTATTTATTTTCATTCAAAACACAAATGAACAAAACTACTTACGGGTCTATCTACCTAAGTTCGCACTTTACCAAATTATCTTAACAAACACACGTATATTGCAATTTATTATGGATTCATTAATAACAATCCACTTTCATGAGAAAAAGTGATCAAATATTTATTTATTTTAAACCCATTGTTGTGCAGAATTATTTATTTGTGGTGGCTGGGTGAAGGCTTTAAATAAAAAAACTTTAAATAAAAAAACGAATTTAATAAAAATTGTGGGGGGCGCAGCCCCCCGGGGGGAGGGCGCAGCCCCCCCCCCCCCTTAACCTTTAAGGCACGCTAACAACGTAGCGGGCTGCGCCCGCTAGTTCATAATAAGGAAATAGTCCTCGAACTGAATTAATAAATTTCTAATTAATGAATTAAAACGGTCGATAAAAACAAATTTTATTTTTTTAAATAAAAATTAAAAAACCAACATTATAAAAAATTAACTTTCACAATTAATTTTTTTTTACGGAAAATAAATGAACTTAAACCATATTTATTTCAACATATGTTTGTCTAATTTTTAAATTTAAAAGTAAAAATAATTATTTCGACCTTTAATTCCACAATGAAAAAAAAATTCCTTTATTTATTTCTTTAAAATTATTTTGAGTTTAATAGTATTTCGCTAACTATTTGGAAAATATATGTTAAATTCAATTATAAACTTTTATTTATATGTCAAAGTGCAAAATTCAAAACCAGATCCACAATTTCGGATTTTTTTTTTTTAAGTTTTATAGTGCTATTAAACTTTATAAAATTTTGTATAATTAGATATCATGTCAGATAAATTTATACACAAAATTATTACAATTTTATATTAACTTTGTTATATATTTTGATATAAGATTGTTTAGAGAAGCTTATACGCCATTATATATAACTAGCGGGCGCAGCCCGCTACGTTGTTAGCGTGCCTTAAAGGTTAAGGGGGCTGCGCCCCCCACAATTTTTATTAAATTCGTTTTTTTATTTAAAGTTTTTTATTTAAAGCCTTCACCCAGCCACCACAAATAAATAATTCTGCACAACAATGGGTTTAAAATAAATAAATATTTGATCACTTTTGCTCATGAGAGTGGATTGTTAGTAATGAATCCATAATAATTTGCAATATACGTGTGTATGTCAAGATAATTTGGTAAAGTGCGAACTTAGGTAGATAGACCCGTAAGTAGTTTTGTTCATTTGTGTTTTGAATGAAAATAAATAACGTAAAGCAGGGTTGAAAAGCATTTTATAATATTAAAAATAGCGGGCAAAGCTACGTTGTTAGCGTGTCTTAAAGTTTTTTTTTTAATTCCAGTTTATGCAATTCAAGTAAATTCACAAATTCAGTTGGAAAATTTACTGCGTCGGTTTCTTCCACCGGTGCTTCGTTACATGAAGTTTAAATATCGGAATATATAAATAAGTTCCATTCCTTTTCTAAGGTTTTTTCTCTTTCACTTTAACTTTTTGGAGAGTATGTTTCAATGCTACATAAGTTTCATATTCCGTTGATAGTGTTTGAACAGGTAATTCCCTCTTCCAATCCATTTGCATTGTCTATAATTTCAATTCCACTCGTTCAACGTTTATATCCATTTCATTCCACTTGTGTAGTGTTTCAATCCCACTCGTTTCCTATTTAGTTTCTTAATTTTAGTGTTTCATATACACTTGTTCTTTAAGTTTTAGGTTTCTAGCTAAAGACGCAGACGTTAAGGGGGGGGGGGCAATTTTCCCCTTTTGAACCACCATTTTTACCACGTTCCTGTCCAAAGCCCTAGAAATGCCTTGTCGATAAGTTAGCCCAAACTCCAAGGAAAACATATTATATTTTACAGGTTTCTAGCCGAAGGGTTCGGTTAGGCCATCAAGGGGGAGAATTATTCCGTTTTTACCCCTCCCGGTAGGAATTTCCAAAAATTCCGTCTTAGAGGACGTCTGCGTTGGAGGAGGAACCTACTACATACATAATTTTAGGTCTCTATATCCAGCAGTTTGGCCAGCCCGTCAAGGGGGAAGTTTTTTCCCTTTTTACCCCTCCCGGTATGAATTTCCAAAAATACCATCTTAGGGGACGTCAACGTTGGAGAAGGAACCCAAATACCGAAATTAAGATCCCTTGTTCCAGCAGTTTGGCCTGGCCGTTAAGGGGGAGACTTTTCCTGTTTTTGACCCTACCTGTAGAAATTTCCAAAAATCTCATCTTAGCGGATGTCTACAATAGAGGAGGAACTTTAATACCAAATTTCAACTTCCTACCTCCAGCGATTTGGGCAGGCCTTTAAGCGGCACTTTTCGCTTCATTAATCCCCATTTTTGCATTGTCCCTGTCCAAAAAGCACCTTCTCGGTAAGTGAGCACATACTCCAAGTAACATATGTTTTACATTTCAGGTTTCTAGCCAACTTTTACTATTTGTGCCCCTCTCGGTAGGAATTTCCGAAAATCCATCGACAGGGAATTCCAGCTTCCTAGTTCCAGCAGTTTGAGCAGGCTGAGAGGAACTTAAGTACAGAATTTCGGCTTCCTAGTTCCAGCAGTTTGGACAGGTCGTTAAGGGGCAACTTTCCCTTTTTGAGCCCCCATTTTATAACGACCCTGTCCAAAATTCAAAAAAGTATCTTTCTAATAAGTTAGCCCTCACTCCAGGGACCCACATTTTAAGCTTCAGGTTTCTAGCCGAAGGGGTTTTTACCGGCCCCCAAGGTGAGGCTTTTCTTCTTTTTGCCCCTCCCTTTAGGAATTTACAAAAATTCCATCTTCGCGGCTATATGCGATGGATGAGGAACATTCATACCAAATTTCAACTGCATTGCCTAAGCGGTTTGGGCAGGCCGTTAGTGGGGACATTTTTCCCTTTCAACCACCATTTTTACTATGTTCCTGTTCCAAAATAGAAAAATTACGTTGCCGGTGAGTTAGTCCTACTCCAAGGAATACATATTTAAAATTTTAGGTTGGCCAAAAGGGATTGGGCAAGCCGTCAGGAGGAGACTTTTACCTTATTTCCCCTCCCGATAGGAATTTTAAAAATTCCGTCTAAGCGGACGCCTACACAGAAGGAGGAACTCACATACCGAGTTTCCTTTTGGGATATCCTGTAGGGAATTCCAAAAATACAAACTTAGTCGATGTCTACTACAGTGGAGGAACCTTTATACCAAATTTCAACTTCTTACCTCCAGTGGTTTGGGCAGGCACTTTTCCAATTTGTGAGACTGTTTATGGGGAGACTTTTCCCCTTTTTGCCCGTTCCGGTTGGAATTTCCAAAAATCCCGTCTTAGCGCACGTCTATGCCGAATATCAAGAAACCTTGTTTTAGTGGATTATATACTATTTTAAATGGTACTTTTTGGAAAAACGAAATTTTTTGGAAAAAGATACTTTGTTTTTACAAAGTACTTTATTTGTACTTTTTTTGTAAAAGGTATTTTTTTTTAAAAAGGTGTTTTTTTTTGGAAAAATGTATGTTTTTTGGAAAAAGGTACTTTTTTGGAAAAGGTACTTCTTTTGGAAAAGGAAAATTTTTTTAGAAAAAGGTACTTTTTTTTTGGGAAAAGGTACTTTTTTTTAGAAAAGGTACTTTTTTTGAAAAAGGTATTTTTTGAAAAAATGTATGTTTTTTGGGAAAAGGAACATTTTTTAGAAAAAGGTACTTTTTTTGGGAAAAGGTACTTTTTTTGGAAAAAGGTATTTTTTTTTGGAAAAAGGTACTTTTTTCGGAAAAAGGTACTTTTTTTTGGAAAAAGGTACTTTTTTTTGGAAAAAGGTACTTTTTTTGGAAAAAGGTACTTTTTTTGGAAAAAGGTACTTTTTTTTGGAAAAAGGTATTTTTTTGGAAAAAGGTACTTTTTTTGGAAAAAGGTACTTTTTTTGGAAAAAGGTACTTTTTTTGGAAAAAGGTACTTTTTTTGGAAAAGGTACTTTTTTTGGAAAAAGGTACTTTTTTTTGTCAAAAGGAACTTTTTTTGGAAAAAGGTACTTTTTTTGGAAAAAGGTACTTTTTTTTGGAAAAAGGTACTTTTTTTGAAAAAAGGAATTTTTTTGGAAAAAGGTACTTTTTTTGGAAAAGGTACTTTTTTTGGAAAAAGGTACTTTTTTTGGAATAAGGTACTTTTTTTGGAAAAAGGTACTTTTTTTTAGAAAAGGTACTTTTTTTGGAAAAAGGTACTTTTTTTGGAAAAAGGTACTTTTTTTGGAAAAAGGTACTTTTTTTGGAAAAAGGTACTGTTTTTGGAAAAAGGTACTTTTTTTTGAAAAAGGTACTTTTTTTGGAAAAAGGTACTTTTTTGGGAAAAAGGTACTTTTTTTGGGAAAAGGTACTTTTTTTGGGAAAAGGTACTTTTTTTGAAAAAAGGAATTTTTTTTGGAAAAAGGTACTTTTTTTGGAAAAAGGTACTTTTTTTGGAAAAAGGTACTTTTTTTGGAATAAGGTACTTTTTTTGGAAAAAGGTACTTTTTTTGGAAAAAGGTACTTTTTTTGGAAAAAGGTACTTTTTTTGGAAAAAGGTGCTTTTTTTGGAAAAAGGTACTTTTTTTGGAAAAAGGTACTTTTTTTGGAAAAAGGTACTTTTTTTGGAAAAAGGTACTTTTTTTGGAAAAAGGTGCTTTTTTTTGAAAAAGGTACTTTTTTTTGGAAAAAGGTACTTTTTTGGGAAAAAGGTACTTTTTTTGGGAAAAGGTACTTTTTTTGGGAAAAGGTACTTTTTTGGAAAAAGGTACTTTTTTTGTCCCCTTTTTGCCCCTCCCGATAAGAATTTCCAAAAATGCCGTCTCAACGGACGTCTACACCGGTCGAGGAATCTACATACCAAATTTCAACTTCATAGCTCCAGCAGTTTGAGCAGGCCCTCAAGGGGGAGACTTTTTCCCCTTTTTGCCCGTCCCTGTAAAAATTTCCAAAACTCCCGTCTTGGCGGATGTCTACGATAGTGGAGGAACCTTTATACCAAATTTCAACTTCCTACCTCCAGCGGTTTGGGCAGGCCGTCAAGGGGGGCCTTTTTCCCCCCATTTTTACAACGTCCCTGTCCAAAATTCTAGAAAGTACTTTCCAGAAAAGTTAGCCCCTACTCCAAGGAACACATATTTTAAATTTCAGCTTTCTAGCCAAAGGGGTTTTGGCAGGCCGTCAAGGGGGACACTTTCCCCCTTTTTGCCCGTTCCGGTAGGAATTTCCAAAAATCCCGTCTTAGTGGACGTCTACCCCGAAAGAGGAACCTACATACCAAATTTCAACTTCCTAGCTTCAGCGGTTTGGGCTGGGCGATGTTGAGTGAGTCAGTCAGTCAGTCAGTCAGTCAGTCACGTTATTCTTTTATATATAGAGATTATGTATAAACTATATTTGCAGATCTCTTAATATATGCCTGGAGACCAAATCGCATATGATTATATATAACGTCATATCAAACATATTTATAAAACCAAAGTGTTAATATAAATGTATATGGTCATATAAAGCCACACATATAAACATTTATAATTATATCAAATCATATAAGATTATATGAAAACTTTTCTAGTCGGGTCTACAAAATTTTTGCTAAAATTTTCTGAAATCAACAAAACTTTGGCAGATTACTAGCGGACTGGAAAAAGGTAAAAAAGGAGCAAATGAAATGAAAATTAATAAATAAAAAATAAATAAATGTGTATTTAAAGACATACTTGGGACCAGTTTATTGAATGTGTCAATTAATTGAAATTTTTTCAAGTGGCATTGTTCAATGCCTAAATGCCCATTTATAATTGATGAAAGAAGTATTTTTTTCATGTTTTAATAAAAGAATAAATTAAGAAAAAAAAATTAAAAATTCGCGTATTTCTTATATTTTTTTTATATTACAATTAGGGATACCGATCCCGAAATCCCGATCCCGAAAATCCCGGGATTGGACTTGAAAAAATCCCGGGATTTCCGATTTCATTATTTGGCATATTTTACCTCTTTTTGTATTTGTTTTTATTGTTATATTCGACCAAAATCACATAAATCTAATATCTTATTAAATGTTATTAAAAAACTAATTTTTCCTATTCATACACTTATAAAAAAAGTTAGTACAAAAGTCAAAAGTTAAACGCGTTCTGTTTAAATTGAACTAATTTTTCTGTTATTTTCTCTAAAAAAGTCCGTACAAATAGGTCAAAATTCTGCTAAAATAACAGGAAATAGTACATGTATTTGCGCCAGCACAATTTTGACCTATGCATTTGTACGTAATTTTTTTATGAGTGTAAGTAATAGTCTCAAATAGATTACAGATTGAATAAATCTGAATAAAAACCTTAATAATTTAAAAACTTTTATTCAGCTGTGAAACTTTTAAAAATCATAATTCAGCTTTATTTAATATTTAAACGGATATGTTTTTATTTATTTTATTGATGATTTGCTAAAATAATAACTTCATTCAAAATAATTTTGCCGACTAAAAACAGCAAGTTTTTGTTAAATTATAAAAATCTCACAAACTGCCTTTCTGAAATCAGCAGAGGTATGTGTTTAATATAGTATTTAATGTTAGTTGATTTATAATAGTCACTAAATATTTCTTATGATTTCGGCTGAGTAGTTTGTATTTGCATTCAATAAATTTTATCCTAATATAACTAAAAATTTGTAGATAAGCAGTGTTTTGGCTACTTTTAGTTAAAAAGTTTCTTCAGAAGTAAATTGTAATTTGAAATTTACTTAAATTTAACTCATAAGTATATTACTTATATTTCGGAAATTTAACAATTGTTTAGCAAACAAGTTCTGCTGATTTCAGTAGATTTAATCGCGGAATCTTTTTTACTAATTTTAAGTAGCTTTCTCTGTTATATTTACATACTTATTTCTATGAATGGAGTTTCTGTTTAAAGCCAGATTCACAATGCTGTAGTACTCCATATCTTTGTATCATGCTATCTCTATTTTACATACTCCACTATGCAGCGAGGAGTACTCAGCATTGTGAATCCGGCTTAATTTGTTTATTTCTTCATACTATAAAAAATAATAAGTAGATTTATAATGAATTATTTTAATTTGTAGGATTTATTTGAGCTATTTGGTTTTAAAATTAAAAATATGATGAAACAAGAAAATCCCGAAACCCCGAAAAATCCCGAAATCCCGAAAAATCCCGGGATTTCAATTTTCAAAATCCCGAATCCCGGGATTTGTAAAAACCAGTCCCGTTCGGCATCCCTAATTACAATGCTTTTTCTTCAATTATGTGTACATTTCATTACCATTGTTTTCATCAATGCAAATTGAAAAAAATTTCATTGGCATTGAATGGTGATGAAATTTGTTGGCATTGACATTGAGATAAAGTAATGCGATTTATATTTCAATGCCAATGAAAATTTCCCAAGAATGATTTTTTGTAAAAGTGGTAATATTTATAGACAATAATATGTTAACCATAACAACCCAGTCAGAAATCGCCAGTGGTACAAAAAATCAAGCACTGGGTAACCACGGTGTTAAAAATAAATGACTGGCAGAACACTCATTTGGGACGCTTTGCCAGCGTTTGCAAAAAGCGTTTTTTTTTGTTTTACAAAAATTTCAGGGGTTTATAAAAAAAACACTGACATAGAATTGGCTTAGAGTGATATACCAGGGTTTGCAACCAGTGGTTATCCAATGCTACCTAGCCAATGCTACCAGTGGTATAAAAATCAATTCACTGGTAGACCAATGATTTTATAAAATTTTTTTTTGATTTTTTTTAATTTAAAATTTTTTTTGTTTTATTAAATCAATTTTTTGTTTGTGGGAAAATTCCTTTAAGACCAACTTTTCTTTTGCCCCCCCAACGCTGGCATATTAGTTACAAAAAACTGTTTGCCAGTACTAGCCTTTTGGCAGAGCCAGTTGTTGTCCAGCTATTATCACTCATTTATGTGTTTAGCCATCAAATATTATATGTCTCGTTAGCTCAGTTGGTAGAGCAATCGTCTGCCAATCTGACGCCCTGGGTTCAAATCACGGCAGGAACAAAAAAATACATATGAACTTTTTTTAAATTTTATTTTGGAAAATATATTTCTAGACCACCTATTTATTAGTTTTGCAAGTGTTTTGCCAACGGGAATGGGAAAGCACTTTTTGCCAGTACTTGTACCACCTGTTAAAGTGCTTTACCACCGCTTTCCCGTTTGTATTCTTCTGATTGGGAAAATGTATTTCAGAGACCCTTCTTTTGATTTTCATTGTTTGCTGATCGGATATGTACTTCCGAATTTATTTGAGTTTCCATTTTCACCTCCAAAGCTCCACCCACAGGAAAGAAGGTGTGGCCGATTAAAAATATCGTATTCTTTAAATAAGCTTAAAAAGTACAATATTGGGGGAAAAAATTAGGGTCATCCCCCTGAACTCCACTTGCTCCCCAGAGATACTTTTAATCACAATTTTCATATGATTGAAATGATTGATCTTTGAAAATTAATGTATTACGATAAATAGAAACTTTTCTCATAAATTTTAATAATTTAGATATTTTATGAGTAGGACAAATTTTCAACCATTTCAATTTAGCTTTATTTAAAAACTTTTTGCATTATTTTTGACGAGTTAAAAATGTGCAGTAATTTTTATGAGTCATTTAACATTCTGTTTATAAGCGCTCCAAAATTGGTGGTTTAGTTTACAAAAAATTTTTAAAATTAGCAAATCTTCTGTTAAAAATTAGTAACTAAAATTCAGCAAAATACTGTAAAGTTAGCAAATTTATTGTTAAAAATTAGTAACAAAATTCAGCAAAAAAAATAGCAAAACAATTTGTAAGTTAGTAATGTGGAGGTAGCAAAAAAATTAACTAAAAATTAAATTTTAACTAAAAATTAGTTAAAAATTTGTTAAGTTCAAGTACTAACAGTTTTATTAACTTTTCTACAAATTTTTTTATATGAGTGTACTCAAAAACTTAATATTGTTTACCAAAATTTCAAATTTTTCTACAAAGTCTTTGCTCGAATAATCTACTTAATTTATAATTTTACCAATATCTTAGCATCAATTTCTTGTCAATATGAGAAAATTCAAGAAAAAACGTAGGTAATCTAAATTTGCTCACTTTGTTTATTTGCGTTTATATTAATATTAAAAAATAAGAAAATCCCGGGATTTTTAAGAAATAATCGCGGGATTCGGGATTTCTCGTTTGGCATCCCTAATAGCAACAAAACAAGCCTGTTAATTTGAAAAAGAAACATTTATTTTCCCTACCCGAGTAGAATGGGTTATACATTATTTTATATTATTTAATGCAATTATGTCTCGTTATATATTGCATTGTATGGCACTATATATAATAAGACGTAATTTTCGTCTTTCGAAAAATTTTTATATGACCCAATATCTAAATATATCTTTTTACATACAGCACATTTTACCATCCCGAGTAAAAAAGTTTTGATATAATCATATATTATTTTATGTAATTGCATATAGTAACTTATAGTTACATATGGCCACATATGCTTTTAAATTCAAGCAGATATACTTTTATATAGTCATATGTTAGATATTTTTTCCTCAAAGGTTTTAATATGGAGACATATGTGATTTTGTATTATTACATATTTGCCTACATATATATGTATGTGCTATATATAAGTACATAAAGTAACATATAAAAGATATAATTACATGTACGTTTATATATAATTTAGTATGACACTATACATAATAATATAAAACTATGTGGATCCAAATAAGAAATATTTTATAATTTGTGTTAGTTATGATTATATATTGACGAATATGAACCCATATATAACTTAGACATATATCATCCCACATAGGGAATTTTTTCAAAGTGATTTTATATAAAAATATATAAGGTCCATATAAAACCGTATTGTATTATATTTGGTTCCATGTTATAAATGATTTTGAACTAGTTTTAGATTTAGTAATTACTAGGGATTGGCGCTTGACACGAAATGTTCGTGAGTCACGTTATTCACGCGTGATCGTGAGTAATAATTACTATACTTAAGTGATTCGTGCGTGAGCGTGAGTAAGAATAAGCCGTGCATGATTCGTGTGTGAGTTTATTTTTTGCATCATATGTTTTTAGTAATTTTTACTGTTTTGCGTGAGAATTTTCTGATTGTAAGTTTTTAAAATACTCATGTGTGCTGAGTAAGAAACGAAATGCTCGTGCGTGAGTAACAAAGGTTTAAAAGGCTTAATTCTTTCATTCACTTTTTAAAAATTAATGAAATTTGGGTTAAATTTCATTCCCTAATAGCATTCTTATGGAATTAATTCTATAGCTTAATTCCCAATAGCTTTAAATTATATGAATTCATTCTATTTTGATTGAATTCTAACTGAATGAAACCCAATTTACTTGAATTCATTTAATAAAAAGGTGAATGAAAAATGATTTGTTTTCATTCACTTAATCAAATGAAAAATTTAAATTTGCATGTAATTGCTGAATATTAGCATAATACAAATGAAAAACGTTTAAAATTCATCTAAAAGAAATAAATAGTATCATATGCTTTGTTACAGCTTGTATGCTTTGGTTTTGATTATATGTTAGTTTCAAACTACACTGCACTAAGTGAATGGTAATAAAATTTCTTCATTCAATTAGTAAAATGGTGAACGAACATGCAATTTGAATGATTCAAGTTAGGAATTCATTCAATTCAATTTTTCGAAGCTCTGGTGAGTAATTTGTTTTTTTTTTGAGCATGAGTCAAAAATGGCCTACGCACCGCACCCATAACATTAACAACACTGAAGCTTTAATACGAAATTCCCTATACTATAACGTACACTTGTCTGATTTCTTAAATCTTGGTTGTATATCATAATCCTATTAACTTTAAAATTTCAGTGTTGTTAACTTTATTTTAAAATTACTAAATTAAAAGTAATTTTTTTCATGTTTATTGCACTGTCATGATAAATCAGGATAAAAGTAATGGAAGATTTATCGAAATTATAAGATCTCCAGCAGGCCTGGGGTTAATCATTACATTTTGTAATTAATTACACATGCAATTACACAATTACATGTAATTGTAATTGAAAAAAAACTCATCTATAATTACATATTATTTGTAATTGCAATTCAAAAAAGAACATTACAATTAAAAGTAATTGAAAATTTTTTTTTATTTAAAAAAATAATTTTTGTATGTATATTGTTAGATATGGTCCTATATAATATGATAAAAAGTATAAGGTTAATATTTAGATATAATTGTATCAAACTATGTCCACTTTTATAACATTTTATATAATTTTATACAAAAAGATATAATTTGATGTAATTGGATGAGGACAAATTGCATAAAATTGTATCAAATTGTACCAATTTGTATACAATTGTATACAATTCGATACAATATGATACAATAAGACGTTCTCATTTTTCGGATATAATTATATCTAATTACATAAAAGATTATATATAATTAAATATAACTTCATATGGCTCCATATCATTTTTTTTTACTTGGGATGAATTCTTTCTTATGCTACTATATTGCAAATACTATTAACAACCAACAAGTTTTTGTTTTTTCCAAATGTTTATTATGCACATTTAATATTGCTATAAACTTTAATTGAAATTCATTAATGTAAATGAAAACTTATCATTATGAAAAAAAAACCCATTGAAATGAGCTGGACACATAAATGGCACAATCTTAAAAAAAGAGAAGAAATGGTTTTGTACAAATATGTTACCGTTAATAATTAGTGCTGTGGCTTTTGTTTCTGATGACAGCTTCGCACCTGCGACCCATACTTTCCACTAGTTTTTGGCATTTTGTTTTGGGGATGGCGTACCAAGCTTCCTGTGCGGCAGACCACAGTTCGTCCATATTTTTGTAATTTTTCTTGGCGATTTCAACCTTGACTTCATTCTACAGGTTCTCTATTGGATTTAATTCAGGGCTCTGTGCTGGCCAATCCAAAACATCAATCTTCTCCGCACAAACCCATTTTTTTACTAGTTTGGAGGAGTGTTTGGGGTCATTATCTTGCATGAATTTCCATTTTATTGGCATGGAGTTGAAGGCATATGGCTCCATATGGTTTTTTAAAATATCTAAATACTGAAACTTGTCCATTTTTCCATTGATTTTTATAAGCGGACCTACGCCATGCCAAGAAAATGCACCCCAAACCAGAGAAACAAGCCAGCCGCCGTGAGCCGTTTAAGCCGCCGCCGCCGGTCATTTTTGCTTCAGCCGCCGCCGCCGATTTTTTTCGGCTTATTTCGGCTGGAAGTATCAATTTTCAAATATAAAAAATTTTAAAATAAATATATATTTTTAAAAAGAATTTACTAATTCATTAAACTTGAACAACCAGAGCTAAAAACAATTTTTTTATATGAAAAGAAAAAAGTTAAAATCTTCTAAATATTAAATTTTTATAAATATAATTTTTTTAAGCTATAAAAGTACATAAGCTTTTATAAATATTTTTTTTTTTAATTTAATTTATACTGTGAAAAAAATTTAATAAAAAAGTTCTTAATGGGTTAATATAATATTTTAGAATGCAGCTCTTTGCAGATGTGTAAAAAATCAATTAAAAAAAACAGCTGCTTAACTTTGCATTTAAAACTCAATATATGTATTTGGTGTATGCATTTTTATCAAAAATTATGACAAAAAATCGTTACAGAGTTGAAGTCGTGTTAGCATAGATATACGAAAAAGTTTGTAAAATGTATTCATTTTTGTTAAAAACGTTACTTCTCCTCTTCATATAAATTCTTACAGTTAGTGTTTAGCTTCATTGGTTATTAAAATATAAGCTATTAAAGTTAAAAAACCGTATGAGCTACTGGTTACGGAGTTTACATTTGGCCTATAAAATTGGTTACAAATTTTATTTATTAAACAAAAATTGGTCAGATTGTTATAAATTTTGTAAAACAGGTGACAATGCGCTGATATATATCGAAATATATAACTCAAATGTAATCAATGCATTTGAAATTAGCTGGTTACGTGGTTTTTATCACATTTTTTAATATCACCCATACATATTTTTTCAATTCTAAATACATTTTTAAAAATGGTCCAGTTGAATATTTTGGATAAATTAAACAAATAAATGAAAAAGTAAAGATAAACGATATTGTAAAATTCTATAATATTTAGAAAAGGACACTTTTACGGATAAAATGCTCAAACCAATGTTCGAATTGATCACATAATTTCATCATTTAAGGACATTATTGATTGGGCATCTAATTCAATTGGGTCCCTACAAGATATGTGCATTAGACCGTACCTCAAAAAAAAAGTTCGCCGTACTCCCTCCAATATGATGTATTTTTCTAAGGCGATTTCAAAAAAAAAATTTTTTTTTGCCGAACGTAGGGGTCGCCTTTTTTAATTTTTTGTTATAGCTTTGGCATTTAAAATCGGATTTTAAAGTGTGATATATCGATTTTTTGCCTCGAGGAGACCAGTGTTTTGCTATATAGTAAAAATCCAACTAAAAAAAATTTAAAAAGGCGACCCCTACCTTCGGCAACCAATAATAAAAAAAAAATTTCTACTGGGTTTAGCGAAAAACTTCCTTAGCAAAAGTTTAAAGATTTTTTGCGAGCTTTAATTTTCTGACATTAGGGTGGTAGCAACTGAGATCTGGTGGGTAACTACTAGAACGGGATACTTTAGGTCAAAATGTCATTAGAGAAAAACACTGGTCTCCTCAAAAGAAAAAGATCGATGTATCATACTTTAAGATCCGACTGTAAATACCAAAGATATAACGAAAAATGTAAAATGGCGACCCCTACGTTCGGCATAAAAAAATAATAAAAAAATTTTTGAAACCTCCTTGCAAAAATACTTTATATTGGAGGGTGTACGGCGCACTTTTTTTTTGCCTGTAAGGTGGTACGCTCTAATGTGCATCCTGCCCAAACTTTCTAACAAAGCCTCCATTCAAAAGTCTTCAAACAAGTTTAATTTCTTAAATCAATCGATATGTATTTTTTCTATGGTCTTTATTTATTCCTTAATTTGTTAAAATTAAAAAGAATAAATAAAAAAAATTGCTTTAATTGTCTGAAAATTCTATAAGAGGCAAAAATTGTTTTGAGTTCCAAGGGGGTTACATTTTCCCAATGTTGGGATTACTTTGGAGCCCTAAAAGGGTATGTTTATAATTTATTAAATAAAACTTGTATGTTATATTAAATATTTAGGACCATTTGTTAGATATAGTCTTGACTAGCCATGGATCTGTGCGAACATGAAACAAATCACACGTGAACCAACAACAAATCTTATATAAATTGATTTTATATATATTTTTTGCGAGTGATTTTCTGACCGTGATAAAGTGCAGACGTTAATTGTGATTTCTTTTCTATAATTCTATTTAAAATTAAAAGCAATAACTCGTTAGCTGAAATGCAAAACCACGTAACTAACATTTTTACTATTTTACAGGAGAAACAATTTTTTACAATTTTCAAGCAACAAGTATGTAGTTACGTGCTTTCGATTTTCGCTAATAATATGTCTAATTTTTATTATATGACAGTAAAAATTGGAGAAGACGTGGACCTCGTTGATATGCATCATAATCGATCAAAAAACCGATTTTGTATTTTTTGTTAGTTACGTGGTTTTGCATTTCAGCTAACGAACTATTGTTTTAAGAAAAAACTTTTTTTTAATACATTGTATCAGTGTTACCATTACGGCGATTTTCTCGTCAGATCTAGCGATTTTATTTCGCCCCTAGCGGGAAAAATTGTGTTGTAGCTATTAGCCAAAAATCTAGAGATTTTTTTATCAGCCGTAATAATTTTTAAAACTCGGTTTTATGTTGAAAAATATTATAAAACTCGCAAATTGAAATATAAAACACAACATCTTAAACGATGTTAGTAAAAAAAACTCTAAAAATACACATTTCGATAAAATATGGGTATGCACTTTTTCATCGTACAACGCCCTCTATTGTGTATTCTCAATACTAAGATTAATTCAATGAAAATCAGGACTCATTATTTGAAGCTTAATCGTAAAATTTTTCATTATTTAAAAGTTTATAACACTTCTTATTCACATATTAAAGAAATTTTTGAGTAAAAACTGCTTTAAGTACCATTTTTCAACAATCTAGCGATAAAATCTATAAATATTTACACTGTTTATAATCTAGAGATTTTCTAGCGATTTTTGGGTCTGATCTAGCCATTTATTTTGAAAATTTGTTGGCAACACTGCATTTTATATTGAAATCAACAACAAATTATTACTTATTAAGTAGTAAACAAAGGGATTAATATTCTGCTATACTAATCCTCTGCTGTTACAGCAGAATGGATAGTAGCAGCGAGTCTACTGAAGAAAGCGATATTGTCTGGTAGACAGTCGCTGAAAACAAAATAACGAAACGACGACAAAATCGATCACCAGTATTAGTTAAGCATGTAATCAAAATAACAAAAACTACCAACAATGATGATTAGGGCAAGGAATTCCATGCAAATGCATGTTATTTCTCGATAGTCCAAAACTAATATGGACTAAACATTTATCCGACTCATCAAATATAGAACAAACTGGCATCGATTTGTGGTTGCATATTTTGACATAAATGCATGTTTTTGCATATTTCGACTTTAAATACATATTTGGTGGCTTTTTAATGCATATTTTGTGCTTTTTAATGCATATTTGTGCATATTTTTAGTAGCATTTTTTATTTTGTAAAAAAATATAAAAAATTGATACGTTTTCATATTTTGATTCAATCAAAATAAACATTTTTAAAACTTTATTGACCAATGGGAAATCTTCGAGTTCTGTGTCTGTTTGCAAAATAACTAACTTAAATATATTTTTAAGTTTTAAAGTGCATTATTTTTGCAAAAATTATAGTTTTTAGTGAATATTTCATATATTGTGAGTGCATATTTTTCTTTTTTAACCGCATATTTTTCATTTTTAAGTGCATGAAATTCCTTGCCCTACTGATGATATACCAGGTACCTACTAGCAACAACATGTTTGCTGCACTAGATGTAGACAATAATGATGATAATTATATTAACGATAATGCTAACAAAGAGCTTTCTGAAGAAAAACCACCTCCAATAATTATTCCAAATGTTTCAGATATAAGAGCGATGATGAATAACTTTTCAAAAATAGTAAACCTTGAAGATTATTCGTACAAATCTTTGAGAGATTGTCAGGTAACATAGGGGTTACACGATCAATTTTTTCCTTTCAAGTTTTAATACACTCACACTTTTTTACTAACACACTCACATTTTAAAAATTGAACAGCAACTTGATATCAATTTTTGCTTTCAAGTTTTGAGAAAACTTGACGGTCAATTTTTAAACAGCTGATCAAATTTCTTGTAAATTTGTTTTTCTTTTTACAAATATTGTGCCGCAATAAAACACGATTGATAAAATACGGAATGTGAATATTCCGGTATATCGACGAAATGATTTAAAAATAAAAATAAATAAAAAACCAATTTCTGCTGACATGAAAATGTCTGTGGAAGATGTGAAGAAAAAAATAAAGTCTTTTCGAACAGCCTACAGTTCGGAAACAGCCCACAGAGGCGAGCAATTTTAGTTCTTTCCTTGACGACGGCATCTTGAAAGCAAAATTGACTATCAAGTTGCATGCAGCCTACGTCACAGCTTCAAGTTCAACTGAATTTGACAAGCTGTATGTGTTATCAACTTGAAAGCAAAATCTTGATCATGTAACCTCACTGTAAGAGTAATGGCAAAAAACGTAAAGGCATATAGAGTGGCATATAGATAGTAAAATAGCTATCTTTCGTAAAAAAAACTTAAACGTTTTCAAATCACATTACAAAATGTTGTTTTCAGCCGATCAAGCCGCCGCCGCCGCCGATTATTTGGTTGCGCCGCCGCCGCCGATTTTTATCCGGCTCAACCTCAATCGCCGCCGCCGCCGCCGATTTTTTGCTTGCGCCGCCGCCGCCGATTATTTTGGTCGGCTTGTTTCTCTGCCCCAAACCATAATACTGCCACCTCCATGTTTTACCGTCTTCTGAGTGAACCGAGGATTAAACTCTTGGCCTTCAGGACGATGAACAAAGATTCTGCCATCTGGTCCTATCCAGTTAATTTTTGTTTTGTCACTCCATAACACGTTTTTCCAAAAACTAATGGGATTTTCCTAATGGGTTCTGGCGAAGGTTAGTCGTTTTGAAATATTTTTTTTTTGAGAGTAGGGACTCTTTTCTGGAAATGCGCCCAAACAAATTTGTCTCGTTTAGTCTTCTTCTGACAAGTCTGCTTGATATTTCCATGTTAAAATTTTCATTAATATCCGATGCTATCTGCCTTGATGACTTGACTGGATCAATTATCACCATTCGTACTATAGCTGCATCCGTACGCTCATCTGTTTTTCGTGGCCTTGGCTTCCGAATTTTACCCTTAGTCAATATATCGGGAACCTCAGCAATTTCCGCTACTTTTTTCCATCTTCATACATTTTCCATATGATCCGCCTTTCCTCACCTGTAGTATGTTTTCCTGATCCCATTTTAAAAATTTTTTTACTTTTTATTGAACTACGAAAAATATTTATTGCTTTGAATTAAATCTACACGAATACTGCCTATTTTATATAAATTGTGCCATTTATATGTCCTCTTTAAATCAGCATTGTTAACGTAAAAATGATAACGGTAAATAATAATCAAAACATAACGGAACATTTGAACACTATTAAGACAAACATTTTTTCAACAATAATCAGAAGAGACAAAACTTACATTTTAAAATATATTTAGTTGGAGAATACTTAAATTTATGCGCAATTTAAATTTGTGCCAATTATTTGTCCTTAGCTGTATGTTGTCATATTTAATCAGATCTCGACCATGGAATTTAAATTGTAAGACCAAATGTTCAATTTAAATTTCATTTAAGATTTTATCGAAATCAATTACAATCCATTTTTAATTGGAAAATATTATTTTAGAAAAAAAAAAATTTTGATATAAAGTTTAAGTGATTTAAAAAATAATAACATGAAAACGAAAAACCGGTAAAATATTTTTGAATAGAATCTGAGTGATATTATCTGACAGATGACCCATACATTATCGACGTTGAAAATATTATGTTAAAACAGTTAATACTTAACATACGCAGTCAGACTTTGTATAGGATTTCGTACCAGATATGTATAGCAACTAGGGTTTGGGATTTCCCGGACTTTTTTATTTCCCGGGAAATGGGAATGAAAAAATTTGATTCCCGGGATTCCCGGGAAATATTTTTAAACAAAATTGTTAATGAAAACCACCTATATAAGTAATTTTTGTTAAAAAAAACTAGTGTTTCCAATTCGGTTAATCGATTAACCGATTCCTCGATTAATCGGCTCTATTTCGGTTAATGTCGAAACAAATAATTTAAAACTCAAATAATTATTCGATCCGAATAATCGGTTAAAACAGGTCGATTAACCGGTTACAATTTTAATGTGGAATTTTTCTCTTACTTTTTCCCAAAACTTCATAATTTTCTTAACTTTGGCTAAAAAATTACGAGAAAAGCTTAGAATAAACATAAAATTACTAAAATACTACCAAATTCTTTTAAAATTGAGTGAAAGATGTCGTTAAGCCTTTAGATACCTCTTTTAAGCAAAATAAAGTTATTTCTAAAACTACCCAAAATACACGAAGTGTCTGGCTGGATCAGCGTCGAAGTGCTCTATAGGCTTTAATCAATGTAGTAGGCGATTTTTGATTCTGTTCTTTTAAAAATTAAAGCTAATGTAAATTCTATTTCCATGTCCTTCAAGGCAAGGTTGCATTTTTTCAAATATGTGTCCGACAACTGTCAACTGACATCTTAATTCTGTAGAAATCTACTTTTTCTCACATCTCCAAAGAAAGTATAATCGATTCAAAACCACATTAATTCTACAACATGTCCAACTACACCATTTTCAGTTTATTTCAAAATTGTTTAAAAATGTATTAAAATTATCCAAATATATTTTAAAATTGTTTAAAAAGTTTCAAAATTGTCCAAAAGGATCCAGAAATTTTTTAAATTCTTCCAAAAATGTTTTAAAATTGTCCAAAATCACTCAAAATTGTTCAAAAATGTTTTAGAATTATCCAAAAATCTGTCTAAAAAATTAAAATTGTCTAAAAAACTTTGATATTTGTCCAATTGCATTTCAAAATTGTACAAAATGTATTTTAAAATTTTCAAAATGTATTTCAAAATTACAAATAACTATATTTTAATAGTTTGACTCTAGATCATAAATTAATATCACTTTCTGTTTAATCAAAGAAAGATTTGAAAATAATTTAAACAGAAAGTGATATTAATTTATGATCTAGAGTCAAACTAAAAAAGAACATTCATTTACTTAAAAATAAGAGATCAACTAAATATTCCCCCATTCATATTTTAATATATTTTATTTGTATTTAAGAAAATTATATATGAATTTTAAAATTGTTCAAATACATTTCAAAATTATTCACTTGCATTTAAAAATTTTAAATCTGTATTTCAGAATTGTAAAATTGCATTCAAAATAATTCCATTTGTATTTCAAAATTCTCCAAATGGATTTCAGAAATTTCCAAATGTATTTAAAAAGACTCTATTTGTATTCCAAAATTTTCCAAATGTATTTAATAAAATTCCAATTGTATTTCAAATTTTTCCAAATGTATTTCAGAAATGTCTACTTTTATTTTAAAATCATTTTTACAAACATACATGTTTTCTCTTTCATAATGAAAATTTTATAGGAATTATTATGAAACTTAAGAGAAAGAGAAAGCATGTATGTTTGAAAAAATGCTTTTAAAATAAAAATAAAAAAAGAAATTTCTGAAATACATTTGGAAAAATTTAGAATTTTATTAAATACATAAATAGCTCAAAGTTTGTATAATTTTGTTTATTGTCAATGGCCCTTAAAAACGGAAAAAAGACTGAGAAATTTAACAATTGTTTATGATATTCTTTAGTCTACTATTTTTATTTAACTAATATTTTACTCAAATGGAACTAAATTTTTTGTATTTCTTCAGGGGAGGAGGAAGACCTTTGGATAATAATTTTTTTTAAATGCAATATTATATTTATTGTAGTATTGATTAAATATGCATTCAAAGAAATTTTGTATCCAAAGTTTTACAGATTAAAAACAAAAATCGTAAGAAGTAAAAAATCTAACTTGAGTTATGCTATTTTTAAGTTTTTTTTTTGCCATTTTTAACTAATTTTTAATAGCTTCAGCTATATATTACATAAATTTTTCTATTAGTATAAGAAATGTTTCAATTTAGATAATCTCAGATTCCGAAACTTTCAACCTTAAGGTACATTTACACGCGAGAGAAAACTGCTAGGGATGGAGCAAAAACACTCCAAAATAGCTAAACTCATTCAAAATAGAGCTAATTAGTGGTGATTTTTGTTTTATCTCAAGCATTTTCTCTCTAGTGTAGAGTGCTTTTTTAATTTGAAATTTTTTTTTAAATACATCGTGTTCATGTGTCATGTTAAGGAAATACATTAATTTCGTTTTAAACGATTAATCGCCAATTTTCTCGAATAACCGACCCGAATAACCGGTTAATCAATTTTAGTGATTTTTCGAATAATGCAATAACCGGTTAACCGCCTATGTCGAATAATTGGAAACAGTAAAAAAAAACACTATTTCAGTACAAATGCAGTCTGTGTAGTGAGAATTCAAAGTAAAAAATATCATAATGTTGAACATTTGATTTCACATTAATTAAATAAATAAAAAGCAATGTTACCCAGCAAAACCTTCTATTACCTGGTGATGACTTTGGTAAGAAGAAATAAAGAAAAACAAATTATTTATAACAATAAAACATCCAAACGTATGAATTTGGTATTGCCATTAATGCAATGGTATGGTGTAATGGTCCAAAGCAATGCAAGGGTAAGCGATTTTATATATTAGCAGGTGATATGCATACACTCAAAAAAGCTTGACAGTAACTACATGACAGTTGTTTGTGTAGTAATCAGTAGTTGTTGTCTTTAGCAGTAATTACAGTTGTTTTTCTGTATAAGAAAGCAAAACAACTTTTATGACGGTTATTTAAGAAAACAACTAACGAAAAGTACTGTGATTGCGTAACAGTTGTTTAAATCAGTTATTTTTATTATCATGATAAACAACTACCAAAACAGTATTTTTACAGTAAGCAGTGGTTTTTGTTAGTTATTTAAAAATAAAAAATTTATTTGAAATTTTTTTTTTTTTTTGAATTTTAAAAAAATTCTTGTTTAGTTGATATTTGTTATTAGTGATATATTTCTAGTTTGCAAATAAAAATCGGTAATTTATATTTTATCTGCAATGCACAAAAGCATAATAACTGGAGAACGGTTTGGAATTTTTACGTCAAATTATAAATAGGCTGAAGTAATACCACATATTTTTGTAATCGAGATGAAAAATTTATTTTATATTATAATATACTTTTATAAACAAAAAGAATTGACTGTAAAAACAGTAGTTTTTACGGCATTGCTAGTTATTTTTAATGCATTTGTTAGTTATTTTTCAACAGTTAAAATAACAAAAGTTTTAGTCGCCTTTTTAACTGTCATTTTCGGTGGATTCTGCCGACAGGCTTTTTTGAGTGTAGTAGTATCCATATATTACCAAGGTTTTGCTGGGTATGTATGTATTTAAAATGTTAGATAATAATTAAATAATGAAAAAATATCAAACAACCACACAAAACAAAATGTAAAAAATAATGAAATGAACTTTTGTAATGACAGAAGCATTAAAAAACGAAATTTTTTAATCTATTGTAAACATGTTAAAACAAGACAGGAAAAGTAAAAAGAATTTATGTTAAGTAGGACATACACGTTCAATATTATTGATCAATTTTTGATTGTTTGCAAATTAAATGAAGGTCTGTACCCTGTATTGAAAGTTTATCAATTAAATTGAATAATGCGAAATGTTTTGGATTTTTGTTTTTCAATTTAATATTATTGAGAAGTGTGTGCCCAATATTGAAATGTTGGTTTTTAAAAATTTTTTTTTTTTTGTTGTTTGAATTAACAAAACATATAAACTATTGCAAAATAAACAAATAATCACTATAAACGTGGTTTCATTTTAAAATCCGCTAATTTTTGCAATTTTTTTAGTATTGAAAATATTGATCAATTTTAATTTCATTTGTATTTTTCTAATAACATTGAAAGTTTCAATAAAATTTAAATAAATTATATTGACCGTGTGTGCTCGGCTTTAGATCACGGTTGTCATATATAAGGTCTGATAAGATAAATTAGCAGAGCGGACATTTCAATTTTGCAACAAGTTTTGGTGTTTATTTTTCACTTTAATTATTTGTAATTTCACGCACTTTTATTATAAAAATTATTAAAGTTCTAGAACAAGAATTTGCTTTATATATATTTTTGTGGATAGCATGTAGAGAGCGTAGAATACAGCTAAAAATATGCTTATATTTTTAAATTTTAGCTTAAGGTTTAGTCTTAATATATTTTTGGGTAAAATTTTCTCTATACAAACACAACGAAGCCTAACATATTGCAATGATTAATAATTTGGGTCCGGTGATTAGCGGCAATAGAATGTTTAATTCTGTTTTGAATGGATCGGGTTTAAAGGTAGCACATTTGAATGCTCAAAGTCTTGTACCAAGCCAAAGATCAACTAAGTTTGATGAAGTAAATAATTTATTTCTAAACAGTATTATAGATGTAATTGGAGTCTCTGAAACATGGTATACGAAAAATGTTACAGATAGGTCAGTTAGTATTCCGGGTTATAATATTCATAGAATCGATCGTGAAATAAGAAAAGGGGGTGGTGTATGTTTATACGTATCTCAAAAATTCAAATCTCGCGTAGTTTATGAGAAAATGGTAGAGCGTGTATTTGAAAGCCTCTTTATAGAAGTAATACTTGGATATGGTCAATCCATTTTAATTGGTGTTGTCTATTTACCGCATCGTAATTTTAATGTTTGTGAAAATGAAATTTGTGATATAACTTCGCAGTACAGTAACGTAATTGTAATGGGAGACTTTAACGTCGATATATTTTCTAGGGCTGAAGAAGTTCATAATCTTTGTAACCTCTCTTCTCTGTCCGTGGTTCACAACTCGCAACCTACTCATTACTGTGATGATAGGCGTAGTACGTCTCTTATTGATTATTTTTTGGTATCTAATATTGAAGATGTGACACACAAGGGGCAATTTCAGCTGCCCGCTTTGAATTCGAATCATGCTTTATTATGTATATCTTTAGATCTGGCAACTAGCGCAGAAAGCGAAAGTATTTTCTACAGAGATTATAAATCCTTTAATCTTATTCAATGTGTTTCAGAAATAAGGTCTCTTGATTTTTCGCCTATATATGAAAGTCACATGCCCGATATACAAATATCATTTTTTAATGCCATGATTTATGATTTGTTTGATAGTCAAGTCCCCTTACGACAATTTAAAAAGCAAAATTCTTTTAATTGGATGAATCATCCTGAAATTAAAGTTGCTAGGGATAATAGAGATTTGGCTTTCCGGGCCATGCGTGAGAATAGATCAGAAGATACTGTGAGAGCTTACTGCACGTTACGAAATAAAGTTAAATCTACCATTCGGAAAATAAGAAGAAGATCTTATATAAATTTTTTTGGAAACTGTAATCAACAACAAATGTGGAAAAGATTGCGATCAGTCGGAGCCTTGGGGGACAATCCAGTTAATTCAGTAATTGATCCGAATATTTTTAATGAATATGTTAGAATGCCACCAATATTGGGTCCTTCGATATCATTTGATCAAAATGTACGTGATAATTCCACCGGTTTTTCTTTTAGAAATGTAAATGAAATGGAAGTGTCAAATGCAATATTAAGGCTAAAATCAGATGCTGTGGGTGCAGATATGATACCTTTAAAATTCCTCAAACTAATTTTTCCTGAAATAGTATCACACTTCACGTATATCATTAACTCATGTATAACAAGATCTTATTTCCCTTTGGACTGGAAAGTTGGTAGAGTTGTTCCCATACCTAAGGTTAAAAATCCGAGTTCAGAAGAGGACTTTCGTCCTATTACAATTTTACCTTGTGGTTCAAAGATATTTGAGATGTTATTGAGAGATCAGATGCAGTCGTTTTTAGATGAAACTAGTATTATCAGTTCATATCAATCGGGATTTCGGAAAGGCTTTAATACGTCAACCTTGATGTTAGATATTGTAGAGTCTATTCGGTCGCAATTAGATAGGCATTTGGTAAGTGTGTTAGTGTTTTTAGATTTCCGAAAGGCATTCGACTCCTTGTGTCATGAACTATTAGCTAGAAAATTGATTAGTCAATTTAATTTTAGTATGTCGTCTAGTAAACTTTTATATTCTTTTCTAAAAAACCGATCACAATATGTTAAAATAGGAAATCAATGCTCTGATCTTATTAGTCTCTACAGAGGTGTACCTCAGGGATCCATTTTGGGGCCAATGCTTTTCTTGTTATATATTAATGATATATTTACTATTTTTTCTACTTTTAAGTGCTACACTTACGCGGATGACATTCAGTTATTAGGAAGCTCTCAATCTGATAACTTAGTGGCATTTGAGAGGAATATTAATACTGATTTAAATGAAGTTTGTAACTGGTCTCGGGAAAATTTCTTGGACCTTAATCCTGCAAAATGTAAAGTTATGTTTTTTTCAGGACACACATATTGTCAACTTAATATTTTCTTAAATGGGGAGCGTATTGAGTCGGTTAATAATTATAAAACGCTTGGCTTCTATATTGATAATAAATTAGATTTTTCCCGGCATATTAACTCTATTATATCCAAGGTGTCTTGGACATTAAGAAGGTTATATAATATGAGTTGCTATTTGCCACCTATGATAAGGCGCCGAGTAGGAGTAGCTCTTTGTCTCCCATTGTTTTTATATGGTTTAGAAATGTATAGCTGTACTTCTCGAGATAACGTAGCGAGACTTAAGGTATGTTTTAACAGGGTAGTTAGATATATTTTTGGTCTTAAAATACGAGAACATGTGTCGGGTTTTCGAATGCAATTATTGGGATATGACTTTGATGATTACATAAGCTCTCGTCAGATCATTTTATTTTTTAAAATTATTAAGTACAATTGCCCTTCATACTTGGCTAACAAATTTGTCTTCGGAAGTTCTACTAGATCAAGTTCGATCGTTTATCCAATGCATTCAACTCTTATTATGGATAGGTCGTTTGTGGTAAAAGTGGGGAGATTATGGAATGAGGTAATTCCGTATGAGGAGAGAAGATTTTCGCAGACTGTAGCACAATTTGAGAATACATTTAAGGCAAATATTTGAGTAAAACTTGTCGCTAGTGTTAAGTTTTTTTTCAGTAAAAAGTTTCGTTTACTACTTATATCGGAATCTAATTCTTAAACTCGAATTTAGGATTCATGTTGCTGGTCATCGTTTTTGCGGTCAAGTTGTGTTTGTATAGAGATAATTGGGGGGAATTAATAATAATGAAATTGTTACATATTAAGTTTTTTATAATTATGTATATTCAAATTTATCAAAATATTTATATATAAAAATATCTGTGTCAAATTTTGGAATTAATCTGCAGCTATTTGGCCCTGTGGGCTTACAGCTTGCATGTAAATAAATAAAATAAATAAATAAATAAATAAATAAATAATTACTCGCAGCACTGCCAAATGAATTGCATGATTCCAGCAGAAAGCACCTACTACTGGACTGTCGGAAACAAACCGTTTCATCACACTTGGCCCATTAGATATGGTGGCCAAAATGTTATTTTCCAAAGACAAATAAAACTCTTGTAGTCTTATTTCTACAATTCTTCTTATTTCCTCAGCATTACATCTTCCTGATATATAAACCAACCCCAGGTTATAAAATTAATTATTTCCGTTTATACATATGTTCAATTATCTCTTTTGTGATATTCTTGTCCGTTCATCTAAGATTATAGTAAATCTCTTATTGTTAGAAATATTGCTCAATATTTCTTTTATCATGATATCTTTTACATGATTGTAGTAATTTAATATAATGTTCTTTACATCGGTTTCATTTTTTTGCAATGCCAGATTTTTATTATAAAAACTTTATCGAATAAACGAAGATATATTTTAGATCTATCTATTTGCCCTACCATAAAACCTTTAATGCCTATTCAGCTTACACTTTTTTCTTCGGGTACTTTGCTAATTTTAGCTGAAACGTTATTCTTGTTGTTGTTTTCTTCAAGAGAAGTTGCATGATCATCAATTTTTTTTTTTTTTTGTGAACCAAATTTAGATGTCGGATAACCAAATTTAGATACCACCGTTAACCATTAGTCTTTTCTTTTCACATTTATTAATGAAAACGTTACTTATAAAATTATTGACCCTTAATATAAAGGAGTATTTTAAATTTAAAGTCGACTTTATTTTTAATCAAACACTTTTGTTCATTTTGTGTATGAAAACCTTACAAAAATATTTATATTTTCAAATATTTTGATTGGTTGAAAATAAATTAACCAATCAGAATGCTCCAAAAATAAACCAAGTCAAGGTATACTGCCACACAATATTTTAACTAAAGTCGACTTTACCTAAATTATACATTTGAAAAATTTAGATAGTAAGGGCGATTATTTGTAAGAAACAAAGCTTTTTTTCATATTTCTTTTAAACATTTTACCAAGTTTTTAGGTTTTACTACTTAAATTTTGAAGTTATGCGAAAAATCTTTATTAGTTGAAATGCTCCTAATTACTTGGCAAAGATTTTATTTGTGTGTCAAATAAATGTATTCCCTTTTAAAAGATTTTAACAATGACATTTTTGTTTTGGTATTTAAAATGTTTTTTATGACTAAAATTAAAAAATCCTATTCGAAACAAAAACAATTTAAAAAATTTAATATTTTTAAAATTTCCCGTTTTCCCGGGAAAAATATATTATTTTCCCGGGAATTCCCGGCAAACTTTTCCCGGGATTTTCCGGGAATTCCCGAACCCCAACCCCTAATAGCAACAAAACAAACCTATTGATTTAAAAAAGAAGCATTTATTTTCCCTATATAATCTATTTTATATTCTTGTTTTAAATGAACTCTTAATATCTTAGTAAATTGAAATTGAAAATCATTTTCATTTAAAATATTATAAATTTACATCGAAACAACAGATTATTTTATTTTGAAATTGAATAGTGGGCCATATTAATAAAATTTAGCCAATTCTTCGAAGTAATTATTTTGGTTTAGGAATAACGTAGCACCAAATTTATTAATAGGCCCAGCAAAATATTTCATTACCAAATAAGTGGTTATATAATAGAAATTCATAGCTCCGCACAACTTATTTTTTGGTGTCTAAACTCATTATTGTTGTTTGGCGTGGTCGTTTTTATAAGTAGTTACGCTTACCCGCTCGCTTACGAAAAAATGAGAAATAAGTAGTTATGAGATTTTGAATAATAAGTGGTTAAACACATGCTTAAAAATAAGGACTTAGGCAAATACTATTAGCTTAAGGAAATACATTCAAAAAAATTTAAGTTTTCTCTAGTGTGTAATTTTAGGAATTGTCATAATAATTTAAACATAAAACATATTTACATATAATAAATAAAAATGTATAAAATTTAACTGTGTAAAAAGTACTTGTTTAAACTATTACGAGTAAGTCATTCTTTTATATTTAGAAACAATGAATACAAAAGGCCGTTATAAGGAAGTCATTATTTTATATTATAAAATAATGCAAAAGGTAATGATATATCATTTTGGGTAATGCAGATAGTAATGAGGTGTCATTACCAATATTTTGCTGGGGGCTTGAAGGATATCATGCAATACAAATGAAAATTAAAACAAAAAATTTTTAAACGATTATTTCAAGACATTTAATTTTATTAAACACTCATGTCAAATTTGTTATCACAATTTTAATGTATTTTTCTCATTTTAAACTGCGTAGCCCAAAAATAAAAGCTTCATTTCAACTTTTCTCACTTTCAAAATAAAAATCTCACCTTCAGTGAAAAATTCGGTAATGTTTTATGGAAAATTATTTGAAATTTCATTTTATTTAGAATATTTTTATTTTATGGATTATTCTTGAACTATACTATAGCTATGTTTTCGACTTAACTATATCCGTTAACTCATAACTATATCCGTTAACTCATAAAAAGTGCATAAAAACGCTTTTAAGACAAAAACTAACACATTACTTTTCGTATGCACGTTAACTTTCAACACGGATAATTATCAACGTTGAAAACTCAACGTTTATACATTTTCACATCTAACGTAACTTATTCGCGTTACTTCCTAGGAACTTTTGCTGACGTACGTTCGATTATAACGGAAAAATTAAAAACATAACCTGTTAAAAAAATTTTTATACTACAATCGGTTTAACGTAGATTTGCTTTAAAGACTTAACGTTGATAGGCATGAGACAAAATACAGCTTATAGCTCCTATAAGTACTCCCCAGTGTAGAAAATCATTACCAGATATGTGGTTATGTAACTACATACTTGGTAATGGTAACTACTTACTTTTGTTATTACATTTCTTATTACCTTTATATGGCGATGTTGCGAAAAATAATGAGTTGTCGTTACACACCAGCATACGAAAAATCAAAAAATATATCGTTACCTATGTGCTTACCAGTACTGACAAAAATAATGAGTCTAAAAATAGATTTTCAAAAAATTAATTCTATAAAAAAAATATTTTTTATTGTATTTTTTTTTTTTAATAAAATTTGCTGGTGCGGGAATCGAACCTGGGTCTACAGATTGCCAGTCCACAGCTCTACCATCTGAGATATACCGACATGTAATATTTAATAGATAAAAACATATTTGACCTGCTGCACACAAGTAAGCTTATTCGCCAACATACAAAAAATCAAAAAATATGTGGTTACATATATCCTTACCAGTGTTTAAAAAATATTGAGTCTAAAAATAGATTTCAAAAAATTTTCAAAAAAATTTAAAAAATTATTTTCTATTTGAAATAATGATATAAATAAGTCATTATCAGTAACTAATTATTATATGTTTTAAAATAATGCAGAAGGTAAGTGGGTGTCATTACTGGTACTCCAAAAAATAATGATATGTCATTACCATTTCTACACTGGGTCATTAATAAGTAAATACTTTTTATGTATGCAGTTTCACATAAAGTCTCTAAAAGTTACTTACGTGAATCCCCCATTGTTTTTCAGTGCAATATTTAATAAAAACATAAATTCGAAAATTTTGATCAAATTCGACCTAATTGCATCAAATTTTAACTATTAAGATATTATTTAATACAATAATGTCTGGTCAAAATTCGGATTAAATTGTATATAATTTAAAGTAATTAAATTCAATTTGATCCACGTAGATACAATTGTATTCACCTTTTTTCGGATTAAATGGTATCTGATTACCCAGGAAAAAATTACCCATTACCTTAACAAGGCATTGCCATATAACCGCTTACAAAGCTCATTGCCAAATTTCTTTACTGCATTACCAAACACATTCTAACAAGATCGTAAAAAAGCAAGAGGTATTGTAATCAATTCTAAAAATCAAAACAAACAAGGCATGAAAGTCATTCAAATATAATTATTTACTAACAAAAGTTTTTAAAAATTAATAATTTACTTTTTAAATTATTTGATCTTAGAAAGTAACCGTTTACATTTTGGTAGTAGAACAACAAATTAAGAAGTAGTTCCACATTTTGAAAAGAGAAGTTATTTAGTTTTAAACATAACAGTGAAAAAATTATTTTAAAAATTTTGTGCTAATACGGCATTTTAATATTTAAAGGACTATTTCCCATTTCTTCCCAATAAATTTGCGCTTTATCACAAATATTATTTTGGATATACACAATCACTGCATGAAGAGTAAATATATGTTCAATGGTAATTAAAAAAGTAAACCAGAAAAGTTGTTTTCGATTAAATAAATAGTAACTTTACAAAGAAATATATTTTTTAATTTTTCTTAGCAGTTATTCAAAACAAAATATAAAAAATTACTAAAATTTCTTTTAAGTTATTATATTGAGAATTAAAATAAAAGGAAAATATATTGTCTTTTGCAGTTTTGTCAGTTAATCGATTAATTTTAATTTATTGCTTTGTATTTTGCAAAACGTCCAAAACAAATCTTTTGGCAAAGTAGTTTAAAAAGGCCAACAAAACCCCATATTTTTTCATTTGATACATACCATTTTTTTCTGACTTGAAATCAGTACAAATTTTTTAAAATATAACCAAAAAAACAATTATAATGCCAATATAATGGTTCAGTTGCTGCAACAAATTTTTTCGGATAATACTACCGAATTTTTGTTTAGGACAAAAATGAAATAGACTGGTCACTTTTACATGGCATTGGCATAGGAGGGGGCAATTGACCCCTTGTGACATGTCACTAGACAAATCCTAGGACAGGTTACTGAACTCTCATAAAAAACAAAGTTCAGGGACCTGTCCTGGGATTTGTCTTGTGACATGTCACAAGGGGTCCTATGACAACCCCATGTAGAAGTGGCCAGTCTATTTCATATAAAGGGGCCAGTTCGGTGACAGTTTGTTAAAATTTCCCGTAGGGAAATTACATTATAAAAACTAATTTTCTGATAGATACAAACGAAATATTCCACTAGTACACCGAACCAATCCATTGGCTACACTCAAAAAAGTTTGACAGTTGTTTGTATAGTAATCAGTAGTTGTTATTTTTAACGGAAATTACAGTTGTTTTTCTACAGAAAAATTCAAAACAACTTTTATGACGGTTATTTAAGATAACAACTAACGAAAAGTACTATTATTTTGTAACAGTTGTTTAAAGCAGTTATTTTTAATATCATAATAAACAACTACCAAAAAATTTTACAGCAAACAGTTATTTTTGGTAGTTAATTAAAAAATAAAAAATGTTATTTAAAAATTCTTGTTTAGTTTATATTTGTTATTATTGATATATTTCTAGTTTGCAAATAAAAATCAGAAACTTGTATTGTATCTCCAATGCATAAAAGCATAAAAACTGGAGAACGGTTTGGAATTTTTACTTCGAGTTTTTGTAATATTTTTTTGTGATATTTTTGTAATCGAAAGAAAAAAAATATTTTTTTTATTAAAATATAACTTTTATAAACAAAAACATTTGACTATAAAAAACAGCAGTTTTTACCGATTTCGTCAGTTGTTTTGAAATTTTTGTACTAAAACTTTCTCAGTTAATTTTACGACATTGGTAGTTATTTTTAATGCATTTGTAATGTAAATACCTTTGTCGCCTTTTTAACTGCATTTATCTTTGTTTTAACTGACATTTTCAGTAGATTCTACCGACAAACTTTAGTGAGTGTACAAATTGTGCCGTCAGAACAAATATGTTTTCTCTTTGCTAATATCTGATTTATTTCTGCCATAGAAAAACGTTCACATTCTGACTACTTTTTCCATTAAAAATGGTTTATATACAATTTTAAGGTTTTGGGAACCTTTTCTATCAAAAAACACTCTGATTCTGGGAACTTTTCCTTTCGAAATTTCCACATAAAAACATTCAGATATTGTTGTTAGGACAATTGAAATTTTATAATTTATTTATTTAATTTATTAATTTATTTAATCTATTTATTTAATGTATTTAATTTATTTAATAATTTATTTAATTTATTTAATAATTTATTTAATAAATTATTTAATAATAATTATTTAATTTATTTAATTTATTAACTTATTTAATTTATTTAATTTGTTTAATTTATTTAATTTATTTGATTTATTTAATTTATATAATTCATTTAATTTATTTTATTTATTTAGTTTATTTAGTTTATTTAATTTAATTTTTTCATTTAATTATTTAATTTATCTAATTTATTTAATTTATTGAATTGATTTGATTTATTTAATTTATTTAATTCATTAAAATTTATTTAATTTATTTATTTTATTTGATTTATTTAATTTATTTATTTAATTTATTTATTTAATTTATTTAATTTTATTTAGTTTAATTTATTTAATTTATTTTATTATATTTTATTTTATTTATTTAATGTTGATAAGTAAGAGTGGAAGTACAGCTAATATAACAAATATACATTTAGTATTTGTCTAATTTAGTATAAGTCGAATTCTATTAGTTTAACCATAACCATAAAGCGATTTTAATATTCGCTTCCCTTTTCTGTAATTTGCAAGATGTATTGTAAGGCCTTATATATAAATTCTAAAGAACTACCTCTTTTATCAAAAAAACAAGCTTGTGCTAAAAAGTATAAAGTAATTATAAAAAAATAAAATCTGATTTAAGCTATAAATTATCATGCAAGACGGTGGCTCAGTGGAAGAGTATCCGCCTGACACGCAGAAAGCCAGGGATCAAATCCCAACGAAACACATGTGTAAGTTTTTTTTATTTATTTTAAAATTTAATTCGTAAATTCTATTTTGAGAATATCTATTTTTAGAAACTCGCTTATTCTTTTTATTATTAGAACACCTTCTTTTACTAAAAATCAAAGGTGTTCTGTAAGAAAAATAGTAACTAGCTACCATTGCGATTCCAAAGAATCGATTGCATTTAGTCTCACGCCTTGTTAAAAGAAACAAGTTGGTAATCCAATTGGGAAGGCGTTCTACCAAAAATACCTGATTCCCAACTCGATTCCCTATTTTGAAAATTTTTTGCTGGGTAGTTATTGTATTTCATTAAATTAGATATGTCACCATACTGCATTTTGTTGTTCAGGTCCATTGAGGAGAGCCATGTTTCACAACCGAATAACAATACGGATTTAAATTTTGTATTAAACAATCGGATCTTGGTGTTTGTAGAGATTTGATTTGAACGCCATATATTATATAAAGATTCAAATGCCCGTTTCGCCTTTTTGATTCTATGTAGAATGTCAGTGCGAGCTCCGCCATCAGCTGTTATTTGGCTTACCAGGCGGGTTGATTCGATTGGCTGCCCGGCTATATTAAAGGTTTGTTCTACTTGCCTGCAGCTCATAAATTTTGTCTTTGCTTATGGGTTAGGGAAGAAGGTCTCAGATGGACACGCTTAGGAAACGTGTAACCTTCAAATTCTGAGTGCTGTTGAGGCTCTAACCGCCATGGCGAAAATTTGGGGCCGTCAATTAACCAATGCTAAAAAGAACCAACTTCTGATGGTGTATTCAGAAAAGCTGTGCCTTTTCAGCGATGGCAAGGCACTAAAAAATGCTGAATGTTTTATTGGCACAAACCAAGTTTGGTTACCGTTATCGTTATAATACCGTTATCGCTAAAATACCGTTTCAAATTGAATACCGTTACCGTTACCAATACCTTTAAAAAAATTTCCCAATACCGTTATCGTTACCGATACCGTTATTTTTATGGGTAGTTACCGGTATTTTACCGGTTTTTATTAAATTATATAAAAATGCCAATTTTACTTTTTTGCTTCATAATCCTGAGTTATTTTGCCAAAAAAAATTTATAGATAATAATTTTAATCAATCTGAATCATCTTTTTAATCTAACGGTTCCCTTGATAACAAAAGTTATTGGCCAAAAACAAAAACCCTGGATCTCATCGGATATAAAAGAAGCCATCTATCAAAGAGATTTTGCGTATGCACGATGGAAGAGATTTAAAACGACACAATTACATGAAGATTATCGAACTGCTAAACGAAAAACAAATAAACTTATAAAAAAGGCCAAATCTGAATTCTATGCTAAGAAGTTCTCTTCCGCAATTGGCTCAAAAAAACGTGGCAAACAATACGTGAAATCGGTGTTGGCAATTCCGATAATAAAGAACCCTGCTTAATTGATGCCGATATTATCAATGCAAAGTTTTTGAATATTCCAGTGGTTGCAGCTGATCGGAGTTATTATAACTACAATCATCTAAGCAACAACTCTGAATTTGTTTTTTCTTTCGCTGCTGTAGATCAATGTGACGTTTTATCAAGTCTATTATCGATAAAATCTAACTCGGTAGGAGCGGATGGGATTCATCCAAAGTTTCTTAAAATTCTTTTACCTCAATTGCTTCCTTTAATACCGTATTTCTTCAACAAAATACTTACCTCAAGTTGCTTTCCTTCCAAATGGAAAATTGCTAAAATCATACAAATACATAAAACTGGTTCTGACTATAGACCAATAGCCATTCTACCATTTCTCTCTAAAGTTTTCGAAAGAATTATGCATAACCAAATTTCTGTCTTCCTGGATAACAACAAATTGCTTACAGATCGTCAAGCCGGATTCAGAAAAAAACACAGTTGTGTAACAGCCCTAGTCGATATGACTGAGGATAAGAGCTCGACAACGGTAAGACTACTCTTTTGTTGCTTTTGGATCATTCTAAAGCGTTTGATACCGTGGATCATAACATTCTTTGTTACAAACTTGATAATATGTTTAATTTTTCACCGACTGCTACTCGATTAATTTCGACATATCTATGTAACAGGTATCAATATGTTGAAACCCAGATTAGAAGATCGAAAACACTGCCTGTAACAAGAGGGGTTCCTCAGGGATATATACTTGGGCCACTCTTGTTTTCAATGTATTCTAACGATCTCCCAAGCATAATAACTACCCAGTTGGCCAAACATCAACGATGAAATTGTCTTCAACGATTTCTTTAAGACATTTTGGAATTTTTCGCTAACGACATTTGTCGCTGAAATTGTCTTGAAAGACGATGTGAAGGAAATCATCTTTAACGATAAGCTGAACGAACGAAATTTTAGCTGATACCAGTTGGCTCTGTCTTGAAGACATCCTCGACGCTGGGTGCACGACCATAGAAATTCGTAAACGACATATTAGCGACAGTCCCTACAAATCGTTGATGACGTTTTCAAACGATTATCCGCAAAATCGTACACGACCACCTGAGCGACATTTTCGCTGAGATTGTCCTTGAATTATATTTGACCATTTGGGCGACAACTTGCCAAACCCTTTTTTTCTTTTTTCAATAATTTATTTTTATTTTTTTTAAATTCCTTGTGCTTAATTTGCTGACTAATTCTTTATGATATTATTTTTACAACAAATTTTTATACCTTTTTCTTATACTTTTTTATAATAATTTTCATAATTTTGTAATTAGTTATTAAGTTACTTATCATTATTATTCTATAATTTGATGTTTTTAAATTTGGCAAATAATCAGTTCCATACTGCAAAATAAGACTTTTAGTCTTGTGAATGGAACTTCCAAATAAATAAATAAAATAAAATATCAATATAAAATATAAAAAAAATATAAAAAATATAATTATTAAAACTACCAGCATTGAATTTGTGGGTTATAATCTGTATTTTTAAGACTTAAGAATATGCTATGTTTTTACTCGTTTTTATGCGTTTTTAACGTAAATTTCAATACAGGGGAAATACAGGGTTTTTAAGCAATCACTTCACAAATCTAGTCTGCTTGGGAGTAGACTAGAAAATTAATTTTTTAATTTTCGTTTACATTTCATGCTATTCTACCAGCCAATTGGTAAATTTGGAGTTAAAAGCCATTCCTAAGCCCAAAGTAATTGCTAAGTTTTATTCATATGGCCCAATATTGTTTATATTATATCCCTTTTGATTAGTTTTTCCAATTTTTTTTAGTAAACATACCATGCAATATCAGCTGTCACGTAATTACGGAAAGAAAATCAAATTTCAACAGGTTCGTCCGTTCCGACTCGTTTCGTTTACGTAGCATAAGTGCTTCTGTGTGTTTTCTATAGGATAGGTTCAATCAGCTGATTCGTCACGTTACGTTTACGTATGACTAATTCTACCTTAACTTAACAAAAATACAGTGCCACGTTACGATTCGTTCACTTTACATTTACGAGACCTTAACAATACAAACAACAAGCATTAAGAAATTTTATTTGTAATATTGTTGATCCCTGTTGAAATCCCCTCTTTGGCCACCAGATTTAGACATCAGCATAATATCTTTTATAATCATATCATGCGTAACAGCTTTACACATATCGTAAACGGTAAGAGCTGCTACAGAAACAGCAGTTAAGGCCTCCATCTCTACTCCAGTTTGACCACAACAGCGTACTTTAGCTTGCAGTAAAACCATATGATTTTCCAAATCTAAAGTAGCATTAACTTTAATCGATGAAATTGTGATATTATGACATAAAGGTATTAAATATGAAGTCTTTTTGGCGCCCAAAATACCAGCTAATTTAGCAACACTTAAGACATCTCCTTTCTTTAGATTGTTCGATTGTATGAGATGGGCAACATCGTGACCAACGTAGATTTTGGCTATAGCTTCAGCTTCTCTGGTGCTTAAAGGTTTTTCGGAAACATCAACCATAGAAGCTTTACCCTTAGAATCCACATGAGTTAAGTTTTTGGCAACAGTGCAGTATAAATGAGTTTGTAAGGCTCTATTTTTGAAAACATGTGCTAATAACATAGTGCTGGTAAATGATGAAGACGATGATGAATTCAGTAATGGTATGAGAATGTGTCCCAATTTTTTGTGATATCGATAAGAATTGATTGGAATAGCTGTAAAGAAATGAAATACAATTTGAGATGTTAACATTTATTGAATTATTAAATTACCCACCTTATTTCGGAAGGCTATCATCCACCAATCAATATCATTGGACGATTTTCCATTTGTGAAAGATTCAACATGCCTATAAAAATGTGTGGTCATTAATTAATTGTAGAGACAATAGAGTGTCCTTTAGTATTCTAAAGAAAATGGGTTTCCGCAAAAAAATTTATATAAATCTATAGTTAGACAAACATTTACAATTTTAAAACCAGATCAATATTAATTGGAGGATATCCCTGTATTTTCCAACACTACATGCTAAGATACTCGTATTTGTTCATAAGGATAATTTCAAACAAATGTTCATTGTCATTTATATTCAAATGTATAGCTAAATAATTTGCATTATAATTTGGGTTTCAATCTAAATAGAAAATTTTATAAAAATATACAAAATTAAGCCGGATATACAATGCTGGAATACTCCACTCTGCAGAGTGATTTTGCTCCTTTCTTATTTCCCACCAACATATTTTTTGTATCATGCCATCTCTATTTTAATACATTCCACTCAGCAAAGTGGAGTACTCCAGAACTGTGAATCCAGCTTTACGGTTATTAAATTAAATTCACTTTAATCGCACTTGGATCTATCTTTAAATAAAACATATTGTTCCCTATTTGTACGCTATCTTTACCGTTAGGGCAAATATATGCACTAGCAACTTCTATTCTTCCTATTTATGTATTCATTTTATTTTGCAACATCTTTCTTCGCATTAGCAAAAATATTTCGAGGAGTGACGGCTTAAAATAATGATAGATAAGCAACGCATTTCTGTTTTGCTAGTGCTTGCAAAATTATTTTTTTGTCTTGACCCTCTAACCGGCCGCTCCTTTTTGCATTGTAATTTATACCATGTGTTGGTCACGAAAAATAAAAAATAAGTTCTTCTAAATTTTTTTTCTTTGCCTAAATTAGGCGGTATGGGGGCAAAATAGGTTAAGAGTGAATCTCCTAAATTAGTGCATAAAAAGAACTTGGTTTAAGCATAAATTATTCCTCTCACCAAGATGTAAATAATTACAATAAAAAATTACATTTTCTGTGCTGTTACTTAAGAGGATGTAACGATTATAGGTTTTCAGAATATGCGAAATCGAGCGAAAACGCATTACAACTTCAATATATATTGTTCAAACTTAAAAGCTTTGCTACTAACACCTAATATACACATTCTTTCTGAAAAATCCTTCTGTTCGTTTTCAGGTTAAGTCGATGTCCTTTAAATGTATCCTTATGGAATCCTGTCTGTCCTTGGCTCAAAGTAAGGACTTTTTCGAAAACCTAAAGCTTCAATCTTAATTTGTGGTCATTATCAATGGTGTTTAGTCTATTCAAATACTCGGAAAAAATAAAAAGTGTATAATTATCGAAGTACTTAGGTAAAATAAAACTTCAAAAGTATTTTATGTAAGTTAGTAAAAAAAATACATGTAGATTTACCAATCTTTTATTTTGGTCAACTTGCTTTAGTTTTTGTTAATATATTAAGTTACCTGAGTTTTTTCTTTTGTAAATTATCTTCGAAAATACAATATTATATTTTTGTGAGAATTGTGTAACTTAGCAGAAATCTTTTGAAGTTGTATATTTTACCGAAGTACTTCGGCAATTATGAACTTTTTATTTTTTGCGTGTATGTTTTTAAAATTGTGTTTGTTTTAAAATATTAGGGGTTTTCATATAAACTCGTATCCTACTCGTAAACGGTGTAAACCTGGTATGTTTATGAGTTTAATGTCAAATTCCATACATAAAAAATATGATTTGTATTTATACAAGGTTTACAAGGAATTTACGAGTTTATATGAAAACCCCTATTTATTTTTCGAAGTTTTACGAAATTTTATTTTTGACAAATTCGCCCTTCCACTGTCGCGCACTGTATACGAAAAAAAAATAGTTCACAAAAAGTTTAATAAATTTTCTTGTATTTTTTTTTATCGAAAAAGCTTAATTTCTTTCTCATAGAAATAAAATAGCAGAAAAAGCAACTAAAAATTAGTTAAAAATGATGCTACAGAAAAAACTGTTAAATTGGCAGATTTTCTTTTGCTAAATATTATTAAAATAAGAACAGCATAAACTGTTAAATTTACAGAATTTTAGTTATATATATGTAAGTTAACTTTTAGTTAATTGACTTTTAGTACAATTTCTACTGTAAAATCTGCAGAAAATTTTGCTAAATATTGGTAGACTAAAAATAGCAAAAACAAACTGTTATGTCTACAACATTTTTGTTATTTTTGAGCTAAATTTAGTTGAATGCAAAAAGCAGTCTATCCTGTTAAATTAACAGAAATATTTGCTAAAAAAAATTGTACCTACACTGCTGTTTTCAAAAGGCTCGATTTTTATCTGCATTTAAAAAAAATCGAAAAAACTTCGAAAATTTAAAATCTTTTCGTGATTTTTTGTGCTACTAATTATTTAGCAAAATGTTTTGCTGATTTAACAGGTTAATTTTTTATTTTCTATTAAAAAAATTTTAACTCAAATATAACTAAAATTTCGTATATTGAAAAGTTTTATTTATGCTGTTCCTATCTTACTAATATAATCTACTAATTAAGCAGTTTTTTTCTGCAGCATCATTTTTAACTAATTTTTAGTAGTTTTATCTAATTTTTTTATTATTTACAGACTTTTTCTATTAGTGTTTTAATATAATTTAATATACCCCGACTGGAGGCGGGCTTGCCGATTATAGGGTTAGGAAAATCGGGTTAAAATTGGTTGTCACTCCCTCTAGAACAGCGGTTCCCACTAAGTTTTGTTTCACAGAGCCCTTGAGACATTTCTACTAGCTCACGGACCCCCAAACCAGTGTTGAGCGAGAGGTACACAGAAAAAACAGTAGGCACCAACAATGGGAATTTGTATAAGCAATCACATTTTCTTTTAAATTGAAATTTTATTCCCAACAATTTTTTTGTTTGAAATATTTGTAAATTGTTATCTTTCATATAAAAATTGTTTAATACTGAATTTAGTCTGAGCAAAAACCACCTGGTTTTTGTACAAAACTAAATTACAAAAGCCAAGTCAATTACACTGGTTATTTTGTTTGTCTTTGTGACATCACTTTTTTATTACACACTTTTCTTTATTTTGTTATTGTTAAATTAATGTAAAAAAATTATTAATACATTTAATAATTAATAACAACACACAATTTAAAACTAAAACAGAAATATTCTTAAAAAATTAAAAAATATTTTTTAGACACTTGCTTTACTTCTATATTCGTTGTAACAGTGTGTATCGAAAATTAATTATAAATGATACCGAGTGTATCAAAAATACACATTTCAGATATTTTTACTTGGTTTTTTGGCAAAAACCAGGTAGGACCTGGTTTTCAGTTTGTATGAAAATTGTATGGAAAAACTAAATTAATTTTGTAGTTTTCGGCTCAAAACCTAGTCTAAATACACTATAAAAATAAAAATTCAAAGTTACAAAAAGAAAAAGAAAATTTTTTTTGGATTTAAAAATTTCTTTGTTGGTGCCTTTTTAAAAAGGTTTTTTTTGTATTTACAAATTTGGTATGAGAAAGGTGTTTAAAAATTTAACTCTTTCACTACCCTTGTACACTACAGTGTACACATCCTTAAAAGAATATATAAAATTTAATAGTGCAAAAAAAACTTTATACTTTTTACAAATAAGTTTATTAGGATCTTGGACTTAAAATAAAAATCATTATATGTATAAGCAGTTCAACATGAAAATATGGTCGCGATATTTGTTAATGAAGCCTATTTTTTTGAAGAATTCATAATCTCCGTGAAAAGGGGGTTTTGGTGTTTCTCCTAAACTAAAGAAGATAGATTATTGAAAATTGGCATATAGCTTTGTTTTATGACGAGAAGAAAACCAACCAAAAGATGTTTGGCTACTCGAATATAGGTTTGGTTACTCTGTTTCGTTTACGATCATCTGTACGATCGCCAGATAGCTATTCGGACAGTTACGCTTTCAGTTTTACCCAATAATCACTACAAAAATTTAAGTGAAATCAAAGTTAAAGCTTACATTTTGTTTGAATTGCACTTTGTTTTATGACTTACACCAGCAATACAAATATACTGATAGAAATAAATCTGTACAACTAGCAGAAAAAGCTGCTAAAAATGGCAGAAAAAATAAAATTGTTAAATCTAAAAAATTTCAGCTATATTTGGGTGATATTTTGGTTCGTTTTAAATGACAACTTACCCTTCTCATATCAGCAAAAAATTATCTGAATATTAGTAGAAAACACACAGAAAAGAAATTTGCTGAAATTAGCGGAAATTTTTGCTGAAAAATTGTTGAATATTAATTTCAGATTGGGAGATTTTCAATTTATTTTACAAAATAAGGAAAAAATTCTCCAAAAAAAATTTAAAAATTAGTTTTTAGTTAAGTTATTAATAGAAAAAGGGACTTTATGCAAATACATATTTGCAATAAAATGTCATCGAATTGATAATATGCATTTAGCTAGAAGTGCATATTTTTGCATATTTTGCTATAACCCAGCAAAACTTTGGTAATGGGTGCGATATACTCACGCATTACCTTGTAATGATACCTCGTTACCTTCTGCATTATTTCAGACCAAAAAGTAATGACTGACCAATCACTGATTGCGTAATGCATGATTTATAAACGGAAAGTAATGACTAGAATATTTTTGAACATCTATTTTTAGACACATTACTTTGTGTTTTTTTGTAAGAATGGGTGTAAGGTATATATTTTTCGACATTACAAATGAAAATACGAAGCACAACAATTCATTTACTTTTTAAGCAATCAAATGTTATATGTGTCGATAGCTCAGGTGATAGAGTTCTCGGCTAACATGCAGGGATCCCAGGTTCGAATCCCAGCGTGACCACGTTTATATATTTAATAAAAAATACTTGTAATAAATTTTTTTTAATAAAATTTTTTTTTACGAAAATCTATTTTTATACCCATTACTTTTCGCATCCTCGTAACCACATAAGTAACCAATTACTTTATCACTTCCTCCTCATACATTACTTTGGGGCTCATCGCCTGTAAAATTCATCAGTGAAGTAAGGTATAAAAAAATGCATCGGCCCCTATGGCAACACATTACTTTACACATTATTTGGTAATGTGTGGTTTTGCTGGGAAGTGCATATTATAATATATGTATATTGTAGCTTATCATGTTTTATTGCATATTATAAAAAATAGATGTTACAAATCGTACTCTTGATTCTATCAAAATCTTAGTTTTTTTTGGAAAATTTAACTTTAAAATAATTTTTTTCCTTAAATTTATAAACATTTTTTGGATCTTTTAATTCACGGAAACGAAAGTGTTTGATAAATATAGTTACTAACTTTTTGACGATTATATTTAAACCACTTTTAAGATAATAATACTATAGCCTACTTAACAAAAATAATATTGAAAACGCTGAAATAAATAATAAATTCATGTTTAAAAACTTTGTAATAAAAACTGTCCGATTTTTAATACTTTATGTTTATAAAACACGATTTTTACAACATTTATTGCCCTGGTCATCTGACGATCTACTTTCATAAGAAGTTGAGTCAGAAATGGATAAGAATTTTTATTTCAAGTAAAAATTAATTGTTAAAAAAAAAATCTGGGGGGCTAAACTATTTCTGGGGGGTGCTTACCCCCCCCCCCCCCCTCAGACCGGCCTATCTACGCCTATGAAGGTAAAACAGGGCTCAGAAGTTTGAAAAAATCGATTTTCGACCGTCATTTTTGGTGGGTAGGAGGGGGATGGGGCAAAATATTTTGCATATTTTTTTCTAATTTGAGGACCCTTAATAAGAATCTAAAGTCAAAATAACGATACATCCGCAAACAAAAAGTCGATAGTGAAAGGGTTAATTAGAAATTTGTAAATTCTTTTTGTGTACTTTATAAATTATGGGGCAAAATTAATAAAAGCACCTGTTTATTTTAAATGATGGCCAATTTAAAGCAGGAATAAGGAAAAAAAACATTTTTCAAATCAATATTTTGTTTTAAATAATTTAAATATTATAAAAAAAATTGTTTTTTTTTTAATAACTTGTTTTATGTTTTTTGTCGGAACTCTTCGCGGACCCTCTGTAATTCTGCTACGGACCCCTGGAGGCGCCCCCCCCCAATTTGGGAACCGTTTCTCTGGAAATATTACACTACTGAATCCAAATCTGGTTTTAAAATTGTAGAGTTGTCTAGTTTTTAAGTTATATAAATTTTGTTATGCAAACTCATTTTCGCCAATTAAGAGGCAACTAACTCTTATAACAAATACAAATACTACTCTTATAACAAATACTACTTATAGACAAATACAAAATCTTCCAATGATTTGTTTGTTTTATTTTATATATCTAGAGTTTGTTCTTTTAAAGTCTGTTAACATTTTATTAGAAATGTAGTAAAATGGTAACTTATCCCAGAGACTATTAATTATAGAGATAAGTTATCACAACTTCCACTACGGGGATCAATTCCCAAATGACGATAAAATGAATTGAAAAGTTTTTAATTTTCACTTCACAGCAAATAATTACGTTTTCGTTAGGAGCGATTCTTATCATTATGCAAAAATTTGTCATTATGAAAACCATCTGTTAAATTTTTGTGCTCATTCCTCTTGTTTCGGTAATTTTTATAACAAAAATACATACATTAAAAGAAAAGAAAATTATAATTAAATTGTTTTTAATTATCTTTTAACAAATAATATATAAAAACGAGTAAAAAGGTTAAAGTCGGGCATGCCGACTATACATACAATACCCTACACCAGTCTGGATTTTAACCAATAGGCTTTGTCCTTGGGCCGTCATAGGTCGTTGTACCAAATTTCATCAAAATATTTTCGACCTGCAGCGTGTAAAAAAGACAATTTTGGGCGGGACCCTTATATGGGCACTAGGTCTAAACATGGACCGATTTCAACCTAAATCAATTTGCTTCGTTCTTGGCCGACATAGGTCGGTGTACCAAATTTCATCAAAATATATTAATATTTGCGACCTGCAGTGTGTAATCAAGCCAATTTTGGGGGGACCCTTATATGGGCGCTAGGTCTAAACATGGACCGATTTTAACCAAAATTAATAGGCGTCGTTCTCGAGCCGACGTAAGTCGGTGTGCCATCAAAATATCTTAATATTTGCGACCTGTATAGTGCGCACAAGAATTCATGGACAGACAGACAGACGGACGGATAGACGGACATCGTTAAATCGAAATAGAACGTGATTCTGAGTCGATCGGTATACTATAAGGTGGGTCTAGGTCCAATATTTTTTGGTGTTACAAACATCAGCACAAACTTATTATACCCTGACCACGTAGTGGTGTAGGGTACCACTTTTCGCCTTTTCGACAAATGGGAATTGCTCCACTTACCGGCTAAACTTTAATATTACCTAAGCAATTATTTAGTATCAGTTTAGTTTCAGCTGAGCCTATGTTTGAAAACTAAAAAATTGTTGAAAAGTGCGCGAAATAACAAAAACAAGCTCTAAAATACTCAAATAAAAAATTTTGATATAGGCTTTTGTTTTTGTGCTTTTTAGTTTGCTATTGCTAAAATTTAAATAAAAAGAAAAAGTGCCAGTTTGCTGAACAAACCGCCAAATAGTGATAAAGAAGTCGTTATAACTTATTTTTTTTGGTGATGCCACATCGCTGACTTATCCGGCATTGTCAAAAAACAAAACAAACTGTATACAGAATTTGTCTTAAAGGCCCTATTTCTGAATGTCCAGTAAGCTACTAACTGGGACTTTAAAATTTTAATTTAACTGTCGGCTAAATGTTAACTGGACATTCAGTAATCGGGTCTCAGTCTACTAATTACCTGCATGTTGTTTCTTTTTCCTTTTAACAGCTGCCGATATTAAGGCCACCAAATCATCTTCGGAGCATTGATTCTTAATTGCATCCCTTAGTGAAATTTCCTTATTGCCAAACAAACAAACTTTTAAATTACCATCAGCCGTTAGACGAAGGCGATTGCATGAACCACAAAAATGTTCAGTCATAGATGTAATAAAACCAATCTGTCCTTGATAACCGGGTACTTTATAAGCTTTTGATGTATCATTTGAACCATTTTCGAGTGCCTTAAATTCTGGCCATCTTTCTCGAATTATCTTTAAAGTATCTCCATAAGAGAGTAACTTATCCGTTTGCCATTTATTTCCCATAAATGGCATATATTCTATAAAACGTATATCTACATTACGATCTCTTGTAAATTCTACAAAATCACAGATTTCATCTTCATTGAAATTACGCATAAGAACACAATTGACTTTAGGTTTGTAACCCAATTGTATAGCTAAATCAATGCCCGCTATAACACGTTCCCATCCTTTACGTCTAGTTATCTCCTCAAAACGTTTAGGTTTTAATGAATCCAAGCTAATATTAAGTGCATCCAGACCAGCTCTTTGCATGGGAACTAAAAGACGTGTTAAAACTAATGCATTTGTAGTAATGCCAACATTTTCTAAATTTGGAATTTCCTTAAGTCTAGCTAAAATCAGTAAGGGTAACGATTTGTATTTAAAAGTAAGTTAACTTTAGTGATCCCATTATTTACTACTCACCAATAATATCTACAATATCTCTACGTACAGTAGGTTCTCCACCAGTTAAACGTATTTTCCGAACACCCTGTTCTACAAAGATACGTGCCAAGTAGTGAATTTCGTCCGTAGTTAATAAATTAGATTTAGCTTGTAACGGAACCCCTTCTTCGGGCATACAATATTTGCCTGAAATAAGAAAAGTAATGTTTAAAACAATTAGAAATTTGGTTGAGAAAAGAAAAACGAATCGGAAATGTAGATGCTTTTCACAACTGACTCATGATCAAAAATAGGACATACGAGGGCGGTCCCAGAACTACCCGACCTAACAAAGCAAACAACAAATTTTGAAAAATTTATTTCCCAACATAGTCTCCTTTTAGCTCAATTTATTTTTCCCAGCGATTTTCAATAATTTGGATACCTTGTTTATAGTAATATCTGACTGGATTTCTCAAAATAGCCATCAACCGCAGACTCCACGTCTTCATTGTTGGCAGATCTATTCCCACCGAGCCATTTTTTCAAAAAATAATCCGAGGGATCTAAATCTAGCGAATAAGGTGCATGTTGGAGTAATTCGAACTTTAATTCATTAATTTTGGCCATCGGAATAGTGGATGTGATGCGTTGTCTTGATAAAAACAATACTTTCTTTTTCGCATTTAAAAATTCACTGAGTTCGTTTACTATTGATGGCTAAAAAAATACTAAAGAATGTGGCGCCTTCTATTTTATAACAAATCTTTTATAAGGTTACCACCAAAGTAATTTTTTCAAACTAGCCGCCATCTTTACGTCAGGTCATGTACTTCTGGGACCGCCCTCGTACACCTCGTATACGGCTTAATGTGCGCTCTTATGTTGCAGTGATTAAAGTCGTTGTCTATTCTAGTAACTCCGTCTTGTTGATGAAATTATTATCAGATTAGTATTAAATCCTAATACTCGACAGCCACAAAGGTATTGCTCTAAAGTCTAGTCATCGTTCACCTCCGGCTCGACAAATTACTGAGCCCCTACAACCCATTCAAATGTGCCACTGCGGTTTCCCATATTTTTCTATGATCAACAAAAGTCTATTGCTGAAGTTCTACACTAACAGCCTGAAATGATTTTGTGTTCTCCAAGTTGCCGGGGCTCAGAGAAGAAAATTTTGCAAAACAGTAGTCTAAAAAGTCACAAAAAAACATTTAAGATTTGTTTTTGATTTTTTTTAATACAAATAAAAATCTAGCCTTCTGAAATATTTCTGTTGATTTTAGCAGGATAGACTGCTATTTGCATTCAACTAAATTTAACTTAATAAAAATTTTGTATATACATATTACAGTTTGTGTTTACGAATTTTTAGTCTACTAATATTTAGCAAAATTTTCTGCAGATTTTACAGATTTTCAATTAACTAAAAGTTAACTCAAATATAACTAAAATTCTGTAAATTTAACCGTTTTATTTTTGATGTTCTTATCTTACTAGTATTTAGCAAAAAATCTTATCTCAACAGTTTTTCTGCAAGCGCATTTTTAACAAATTTTAAGTACCCTTTCTGCTATTTTCACATATTTATTTCGGGATACGTATATAATACTGTTATGCAAAATACTGTTTAGACAAAATACTGGTAAAAAAAAAATTTAAAATCCTGCTTTTCATAATACTGTTTTGCAAAATACTGGATTTCACAATACTGTTTTGCAAAATTCTGTGAAGTAAAAATGCTGGTTTACAAAATTTATTTTATTAAAAATAACTTCAACAAAAGTATATAATTTTCAAAAATTAACAAAAACATTTAACAAAAAATTAATTTCAATGCATTTTATAAACTTAAATTAGTACAAGATTTTTTGCAATTCGCTTTAGGTAGCCTGTATGGCTTAATTCACACCTTTTTCTTATAACTCTTTTAATGTTTGTGTACGCCTTTCTTTTCTTTAAATTTATGTAACGTCTTTCTCCATTCGCGCGTTTTGAAATGGTATTTACAGCTACCATGACCTCATTACCCAACTGCCTGATAAGGTTGTATAATCCTGACTTTCCTATTGGGTAGGATTTCTTACTGTCATCGTAAACCGACCAAAATGTTCCAGAATACTTTGGGTGATATAAGCCCTTGACGTAGTTTTTTTCAAAACCACTCGCACAGTTCAGGGGTATGGCATCACCAAAAACAAAAGTTATAACGACATCGTTATCACTAGATGGCACTTTGTTCAAAAAATTGACAATTTCCTTTTTTTTATTTAAATTGAGATAATAACAAACAAAAAAGCAAATAAAAAAAAGGAATTCTCAAATTTTATTATTTGAAGATATTTTGCGCTTGATTTCCTCTTATTTTGCGCAGTTTTCAGCAATTTTTGCGATTATAAATATAGGCTCAGCTGATACTAAAGTGATACTAAATAGTTGCTCAGGTGATACTAAATTTCAGCGCCCCCTACCGGTGAGTAGTTTAAGTTTTGATTTCCTATCTCTATAATTAATAGTCTCTGGCACAGTTTAAGCAAATCTTCATCTTCATATAAAAATAAAATGGGCAAAGCCCACCCTAGACTGCTTTTTGCCCACCCCAGAATTTTAAAAAATCTGTCTATAATTCTTGTTCTATAATTATTTTTTTTTTAATATCAGTTAATCCTGTTTTTTTGATTGGGAAAATGTGTTCTAGTTTCCTAGGAAGATAATTTGTTGGAATCTAAGGGTCAGTTTTACAGCCAGAACTAATATCGATTTTTGTCTTGAATATTTCTTAAATAAGAAATATTGTATAAAAATTCTTACTTAAGAAATATTTAAGAAACAAATCGATCTTAGTTATGGCTATAAGAAAAATATATCTTGGATTTAATATTACACTCATAGAAATAAATCTGTAAAAATAGCAGAAAAAGCAACTAAAAATTAGTTAAAAATAATGCTCCAGAAAGAACTGTTTTTTTTGCTAAATACTAGTAAAATAAGAACAGCAAAAATAAAGCTGTTAAATTTGCAGAATTTTAGTTATATTTAAGTCAACTTTTAGTTAATTGGAAATGACAAATTGTATTGTAAAATCTACAGAAAATTTTGCTAAATATTAGTAGACTAAAAATAGCAAGAACAAATTGTTATGTCTATAATTTTTTGTTACCTTTAAGCTAAATTTAGTTATATGCAAATAGCAGTCTATAATGTTAAATAAGCGGAAATATTTTAAAAAATTGTAAATTTAACAGGTTTATTTTTGCTGTTCTTATTTGACTTGCATTTAGCAAAAAGAAATCGGCTAATTTAACAGTTTCTTCTGCAGCATCATTTTTAACTAATTTTTAGTTACTTTTTCTGCTATTTTTACAGATTTATTTCTATGAGTGTACCCTTTTGAGGAAATTTCAATATGTTGTAGAAGCAAAAATTCTACGAAGAAAATGTCAGTTTTTGATCACATCGGTAATATAAGTGGTCAAAATATGGGGTAAGAATAGTTTCGTCAGAGGTGGAAGAAAATAAGAGACAGGTTGATCTTAGATTTGTTTTCTCCATCAAATATCAAAATTTTATACTATTCTGAGCATATAGCATTCCCTACCCGAGGTTTTCTTCAGAAAAAAGAATGAATTTTTCAGAGTTTTCTATAAAAACATTTGAAAATTTTATCAAAAACGAGGGAGTTATTTTTAAGTCTTTTATTGTATGAAAAAAATCGCATGCGTAATGTCTAAAGTGTTTTTTTAAGATTAAGGGTCTGAGAATGGGTAAATAAACAGCGAAACATAAATGGAGCCCTTGCCCGCCCCAGAAAAATGGTCTAGGTACGCCTTTGACGATAATGTTTTTATTAGACAGCTGTTGCTGTTGTTTTGGTATTGTGGGAAAAATTGCAAGTGTGTATGTCATATTTAGGGTTGCCAGATATGAAATCGACGAAAAAAGTACATTGAGGAAAAAAAACAGTACAATTAGTAAAAAAGAAGTACACTTTTTTATTAAAAATATTAGGGGTTTTCATATTAACTCGTATTCTACGCGTAAACGGTCTAAACCTGGTATGTTTATGAGTTTAATGTCAAACTCCATATATAAAAAATTTGGTTTGCATTTATACAACGTTTACAAGGAATTTACGAGTTTATATGAAAACCCCTATTATAAAATTCATTACATAAAAGTAACAATTTATGTATTTAGAATTCATAATAAATTTTATCAATCACGTTTTATTATGGATGTATTGATTTGCTGAGCAGTTTATCCATGTGATGAGTTTTTTAATGGCCAAGAGTCTACTTAACATAAAATCGCAACTTTCAAGAATTTTCGATTTTGTGTTCTCATTAAAAACCCTGTTTTGAAACAATTCTCATTTTGTTGTTTAATTCGCATCATTTTTACTAGAGTTAGTGGATTTCGCTGTTTTAAGATAATACATAGACTAAAAATATTCGTGATCAATATTTTATATCAGAGTTGCAAATCCTTTGTATATGTCCAAAAATATTTTAAAAACAACAAAGAAACACCGGAGTTTATGTTAATGTTTGTCAGTTAATTTTTTAACAAATAAAATCAATTTTTATTTAACTTAAAAAAAAAAATAATAAATTTAAAGTTGATATTTTGATTCGCTTTTGAAATATTTTAGGACATATCTAATGTTTTTGCTACAAAATAAACATAGTATATTAAAGAGTGTATTTTTATATTAATACAAAACACCGAACTGTTGTAATGTAAGAATTAAAACAAAAACTAGATTTTTCTGAATTCTTACAAAATTCAGGAAACATTCTTAACCCTCTAATGCTCTTTCTTCTGATTACAATAATATTTAAACCATATATTTGGCGTTGAAAATCTACTATGGAACAAATATTAAAATTTTAATTTATCACTTAATTTAGGCGATATAGCACAACAAAAGTTGAAGGCGTATCTTGAAACCCACTGGTCAAATAATTTCAGTTTTTGCTGTAAATAACACCATCAATAAAATAAAATTACGTACCGAAAATTGTTGATCAATTGTTGTTATTTCAAAAGTTATGGCGATTTTCGCTTTTTGAAAATTACGCAATTTGGCGAAATTGGCACTAAACATCAATAAATTTTGACGAAATTAGTTCTGCTTACTACTACCTCTAAGTATATAATCTGTGTTTAATCTGTGTTGGCTAGTTTTTGAGTTAGAGAGATATTTGTAAAACGTGTCCTGGTGTTATCCTGTGAGTCCTGGAGAAAATTTTTTAACTCATTTTACAATTAGAGACTTTAAACTAGCTTTATTATTATCGGTAATGTACGCCACATCGTAAATGTATTTTTTTTTGGCAATTTTTCAAATATTTTTTTCTGTTTTAAAAAGTTAATTTTTTCAAATTTTCTAAATTTTCATTTTACATGCTTCTCGCTTGAAAACCGTTCCTTATACAAAAAAAGTTTGAAGGCAAAAAAGTAGATAGTTAAGTTTTCTATGGATGTAATAAAACTTGTTAAATAAAATATTGTTATTTAGCCAAAAACTATTTAAAATATGAAGACCGCCTTTAGGCGGCCTTGTGCATTAGAGGGTTAATCAAGTTGATTTAAAAACCGTTAAAAAAAATTGAATCAAAACTGGTAAAAAACGGGATTAAACAAAATCTAAAATTCGAAAAATTTCGAAAACTGCATAGAGGGAATTTTGCTGGACGAATTTTAATTTAAATTTTCAGTAAAATAATGAAGTTTTCTTCACAAAGTAAATGAAAAATTTCTTATATTTGATGAAAAAGCTTCATATATTATATGAATCTAGTTTTAATGAAGCTTTTTCATTGAGTGTATGAAATTTTTAATAAATAAAATGAAATTTTTACAACATTTAATGAAAAATTCCATTAATTCAACGAAAAGTTTCAATGGACGAGTTCCAATGGAACTTCATTGGTTTTATGCAAAAATTCATTAATATCATACAGATAATTCTATCAGTGTGCTCGTCCCATTTAATTTGTTTGCCAATTTGTGATTGAAACTTCAATATTAAAAACATAAGACTTATTGCAAGAGCAGGAATTTCAAAAAATATAAATTTTTCCTAATAGTCTTATCAAATAAAGAAAATTTTCTATTATTTAATGTTTTTACAAAAAAAACAGTACTAAAAGAAGTACAGAGGTTAAAAAAAAGTACTTTTGCGTACTTCTTTGGGAGATATGCAGAAAGAAGTAAAATCAGTGAAAAAAATACGCGTACTGAAAAAAATAGTCGTATTGGAAGGTTTTACAATATATTGTAAAAAATTAAAACGCATTTGATTTGTATTGCGCTAACATGAAAAGTAAAAAATATTTTATAATGTATAGATCATATAGTGGCATTTTTAAATAAAAGAAAATAGTTGTGCCATATCTTGTGCAAGAGTAATGCACATCTTTTTTACGGTGTAGGTTTCCAATTCTAATTGCAATAAAATTATTTTCATTATCATTTTTAAATTTAATTAAACATAAGGATTTGATTTCAATGATCAATGACAATGACTTTAAATTTCTTTTCGAAAAAACGTAAAAACTGAGAAAAATTGCTACAATACAAGAAAAAATATGTTTAAATCGATAAATATTATTAAAATCCAGGCTTGCTCCATTTCATTTCGTTCCCTATTTTTAGTGTTTTAATCACACTCGTTTTCCGTTTTATTCCATTTCGTGTCACTTGTTCTGTGTTTCAATTCAACTCGTTCCCCGTTCCGTTCCATTTCGTTTCCCAATTTTAGTGTTACAATTTCACTCGTTCCCCGTTCCTTTTCATTTCGCTCCGATTATTTCATTTCGTTCCCATTGTTCAGTGGTTCAATTCCACTCGTTCCACTTGTCTACACCGATTAAATTTCTCAGTTACTCAGTTAAAGAATTCCTCAGTTAAAAACGAAGCAATTTAAATTAAGTGAAATAATTGCTATCAACTAATATTTTACTTAAATAAAATTCATGTTTTGTTACCCTGTGAATACAAACAAACAAATTTTAATTGTAAATAATTTTCACAAATACAAACATTTTGAAAAGAACTAAAACCTCATTTATAATGAACCCAAAACTAGAAATTTTCGTTTTTTTTTAGTTTTCGATTTAAAATTTGTATGGGGTTTGACAATCGAAAACAAAATAAATTTGAAAACTACTAGTTTTGGGTTCAGTATGAATGAGGTATAAAAGCAATTTGAATTTTTTTTTTCTTGTTTTCGGTTATAAAAAGGGTATTCACGATGGTACATGTGCATATTTGCAATTTGCTAATTTGCTATGCAAATTGTAACATATCGTGAGCGTCTTTTTTAAGATCAATTGCATATTTGCTTTATGAGCTATTTTGTTCACTGCTGCTCACTTTTTTCCTAAAAATATCGCTAAATCAAACTAAAAAATCACTAGAAAATAGCTGAAAATGGTAAAATATCGCTAGATTTGACAAGAAAATAGCTAAATTGGCAACAGTGATTTTGTTTACGTCAAAGGCACAGGGTATACCAGTGAAGACACGCGCTAGCGCTGCGGGCGGACGTTTTTGGAACTACCGAAATTTGCAACTCTGCAACTAACTAGCAGAGCTGCACCAAAAACGTAAGTGCGAGAGAAAGAAATATATTACAACTAGTTCTGTCTCTCTTTCCCAAAAGTTTTTCAATTCGTCGCATTATTATTGGTTCGGCCCACTGGCCATTTTTGAAAATATCGAGTTAGAAAATTTATTAAATACATATTTTCATTCAGATTTTGAGACAGTTTCTTGCTATAATGTATCATATCTGAGATCCAAGTGCATACACAAATTAAAAAGATGTAAATCTCTTTATCGTTTTTCTGGATAAAGACTTTTTGGCATATCGATCAAACCAATACTAAGCTGACGATATGTTGTGCTTTTCTTTAGTTTGTTTAATAAATTTTCTTCACGGCATCGTTGGTGTAACAAAATAAAATTATACAGCTCAAATAATGATTGAATAATAAAAATTAAAAATAGATAGTGTTATAAAGTGAATATTTTATGTTGTCGAATAATAATAAATAATATAAATCTGTTTTGTGAGTGCGTTTGTGTTTTTTTTATACATTTAACAGAACATATGGATGTGAGAGTTTGTTGTATGTTGTGTTATGTTTAATAGTACTGTATAAGTTTTCTTTATTGTTAATAAAGGGCATTAATGTGCACAAATTTTATAAAAAAAAGTTTAAATTAATATTGTTTTATTCATTACAATGTGTAACTACAAATATATAATTATTTTGTGAGTTTGTAACACACCAAGGAAGTTGAACTGTTTGCCCAATACAACCATGGTGTGTATCTTCATACTTTCTAGGCTATCTTTTACTCTTTTTTTTTTGTGAACACATGTTTGAAAACATGCTGTATAGTTGTTTACTTTTACTCATGGGTTTCGTATATATACTTTTTTTTAAATCTCCTTCGCACTTCGGTTAAAAATTACAACAACAACCACACCATACGGTTTCTGTTTACTCGTTTGACAGCTGTCACTTTTGACTTCACTGGTATACCCTGTGGTCAAAGGTAAAAATAAATCGTATTTTTGAGAAAATTTGTGAATCATAAAAATAATAAAATAATAAATAAAAAAAAATTTATGTTAATAAAAAATCACAACCAATTTTTTTATTTAATTTCTTATTTTATAAATCATAATATGGCGGCTGATATGTTAAAAACAGATGTTTTGTTTTATTTGCAACTTAGCTTATATCCAAAGTGATTTTTGCTAAAGGTTTTTTTATTGCAAATGAAGAAAAATAAAGCAAATTGCAAATACATACATTTTGTTGTTGTGTTGATGCAATCGTTTTTTTTTTGTAATCATTTGCAACGTTTGCATCGTTTACAATACCCATCGTGAGTACCCTTAAAGAATTAATTCTGGTTCAACAAGTGCAACCGCTAATTGAAAACCGTGGAAATACAATGAAGCGTAGATGGAGAAAATTATTTGAAGATAAGTTTACTTTTTATTAATTCGTTTGAGAAAAATACAGTTTTTTTTAGTTTTTATAGAAGATGAGGAATCTCAAAATTTATACAAGGGTTGAACCAAGTTGAGCTTAGCAGAACTAAATCCACAGTGTTTAAATGTCAATCGTTCCCGTTCCATTCCATATCTTACTATTTGTGTAGTAGGGTCTCCAATACCGATTTCGAACAATTTTTGTAAATTCGAAATACCGCTTTTAGGGCGATACCAATTTCGGTATAGCATACATTTTTTTCGCCATTTTAATATTATAATTTTTTTTGTGAGCAATTCAGGAAAAATGTGAGAAATTATGTTCGCAATTCTTTACATTTTATATTTTTAAGTTGCAAACATTTATTTAAATAAAAAATTGTGTCAGCGATGTAGTTCACTCCACTTTGAGTATGTGATAGAGGAGGAAAAATAAATCGAATCGTATTTTAAAATGACAAATTTTGGGATTTTTTCCTTTAAGTATTTGTTCTAAAGCAGTTTTATGGGTTTAAATGAAAGGAAATATTTCAAAAGCTAAAAATAAAGAAGTTCCAAACGATTTTGAACCCGGTTTTCACCTTTTAATATGGAGCACATATCATTTATCCAAATTTTATTGAAATCGAAGTGCACCACGCCGCCAACATCTTGTCAGCTACATAGTTCTTTGGAGAACATAAAAGTTAAAATTTAGTTACACGAAAAATGTCTGATCAATGAAAAATAAAATTTCAAAATTACTCAGAAATAGTACAATTTTTGGAAGGGTTATATCCAGGCACCCGAAAACGTCCCTATAAACAATTTCACTGGAATTCAAGTTGAAAACAAGTTCAATTCCAGCCCTGTTTTCCAGTTTCAAGGCTTGAATACAACTTTAATTACATTTTATTTCAATAGCATACTCCAGCAAAAGGGAAACAAAAATTCAAGTTTAAAATATTTTTGTTAAATATACAAATGCTAGAATTTGAAATGTACTTTACTTCAAGCAAAATTTAAAGCACTTGAATTTTTAAAGCCTATGTGCTTATTGGGGTTTTATTTTTTGTTTTAAAAAAATAAATATCGTCAAAGTCAATAATATTTTTATTGCTCAATAAAAAATAAATCATTTCAAAAATACTTTAAAGTAAAAATATCCCTCAAGTTGAAATTCGAAAAATATCTTTAGATATTTATCAAAAATGGAAAAATAGATTAAAAAATAAAACATTTTAAACCACCATCTTTTTCATCGTTTGATATAATTATAAACTTATTAATAGAATTTAAAATTTTTTGTTTTATTTTTCTTAAGGTGGAAATATTGTTTTGATTTTTGGTTTCAAATCTATAAAAATTATACCATTTGAGTGCACTGTTGGGCGGGATACACAAATATATACCCAGCCAGCAATTTCGGAGCGCTCGTAAATAAGATTCTTAAAAGGCTCATAGAAATGATTATTGTTTTTTTGAAAACACTCTTTTTTTGGTAGAAAATATGAATCCTCAGAAAACAATCCAAAAAGTTGTCTCTACAATCTAAAAAGCTGTCTCAAAATGAAAGTTAATTTTTCGGACTCAAAGAAGTTTCCAAAATTATTTAAATTTAGGACGAAAATTTCGATTTTATACGTTCTTTTTTCTGAGTACACAGGGGCTCTTTTGGACGGACCACTTTCATAGGAAAAAGTAAAAAAATGTTTATGCTTTTGGAGCTCATTTCTGAGTCATTAATGATCATCTTTGTTTGATGGGTAATGGAAATATATTTATATATTTTTTTTTGCAATAATGTTGCATCAATATTATTCGTTTGCAGAATGCAAATCGCTGTTGAAGTTTTTTAATATTTTAAGTGTGGATTTTTAAAATTCATAATATAAGGAGTATAATATCCATATCTTATACCAAAGTTGGTAAGTTTGCAAAAAAAAATTGTGAAAAAAATTTTGACAATGTACTTATGTATTCGTTTGCAAAATTTAAATTGCTGATTAGGTTTTTGCATTAATTTTTTGTACCATAAATTTTTGCATCAACATATTTTTTTTTCAAAATATAGTACATCGCTGATTGAGTTTTTATACCCTACACCACTATGTGGTCAGGGTATTATAAGTTTGTGCTGATGTTTGTAACACCAAAAAATATTGGTCGTAGACCCACCTTATAGTATACCGATCGGTTCAGAATTTTTTTTTATTTCGATTTAAGGATGTCCGTCTGTCCGTCCGTCCGTCTGTCTGTCCATGCAATCTTGTGCGCACTCTACAGGTCGCAGCTATTAAGATATTTTGATGAAATTTGGTACGCAGACCTATGTTGGCCCAAGGACGAACAAGTTTGATTTTTTTGAACATCCGTCCATGTTTAGACCTAGTGCCCATATAAGGGTCCTACCAAAATTATATTGTTTATACGCTGCAGGTCGTAAATATTAAGATATTTTGACGAAATTTGGTACACAGACCTATGTTAGCCCAATAACGCAGCCTATTGATTTTGGTGAACATCGGTCCATGTTTAGACCTAGTGCCCATATAAGGGTCCTACCAAAATTATACTGTTTATACGCTGCAGGTCGTAAATATTAAGATATTTTGATGAAATTTGGTACACAGCCCTACATTGGCCCAATAACGCAGCCTATTGATTTTGGTGAACATCGGTCCATGTTTAGACCTAGTGCCCATATAAGGGTCCTACCAAAATTATACTGTTTATACGCTGCAGGTATTAATATTAAGATATTTTGATGAAATTTGGTACATAGACCTATGTTGGCCCAAGGACGAAGCCTATTGATTTTGGCGAACATCGGTCCATGTTTAGAACTAGTGCCCATATAAGGGTCCCCCCAAAATTATATTGTTTATACGCTGCAGGTCGCAAATATTAAGATATTTTGATGAAATTTGGTACATAGACCTATGTTGGCCCAAGGACGAAGCCTATTAATTTTGGTGAACATCGGTCCATGTTTAGAACTAGTGCCCATATAAGGGTCCCCCCAAAATTGGCTTGGTTACAAACTGCAGGTCGCAAATATAAAGATATTTTAATGAAATTTGGTGCGCTGACTCACATTATAGAAAATTTTGACACAAGCCCCATTTTAACCCATTCGAATTTCGGATCCAAACAATACACCAGAGTGGTGTAGGGTATTGTATAGTCGGCATGCCCGACTTTAACCTTTTTACTCGTTTAATTTATTTTTTGTAATATAAAGCTTTTTTCGAATTCCACCAATATTTTGGAACTTTTTAAGTGCGGTTTTTTTTAAATCAATAATTTTGGGTCTATATTGATAGGTTTCCAAAAAAAAAATCGCGAAAAAAAATTTTCAAAAAGGAACAATTTTGCATCAATACATATCGTCACCTAAAATGCAAAAGGACGTAACAACACTTTTTATTTTTATACCCTACACCACTATGTGGTCAGGGTATTATAAGTTTGTGCTGATGTTTGTAACACCAAAAAATATTGGTCGTAGACCCACCTTATAGTATACCGATGGGTTCAGAATTTTTTTTTATTTCGATTTCACGATGTCCGTCTGTCCGTCCGTCTGTCTGTCTGTCCATGCAATCTTGTGCGCACTCTACAGGTCGCAACTATTAAGATATTTTGATGAAATTTGGTACGCAGACCTATGTTGGCCCAAGGACGAACAAGTTTGATTTTTTTGAACATCGGTCCATGTTTAGACCTAGTGCCCATATAAGGGTCCTATCAATATTATACAGTTTATACGCTGCAGGTCGTAAATATTAAGATATTTTGATGAAATTTGGTACACAGACCTACATTTGGCCAATAACACAGCCTATTGATTTTGGTGAACATCGGTCCATGTTTAGACCTAGTGCCCATATAAGGGTCCTACCAAAATTATACTGTTTATACGCTGCAGGTCGTAAATATTAAGATATTTTGATGAAATTTGGTACACAGACCTATATTGGCCCAATAATGCAGCCTATTGATTTTGGTGAACATCGGTCCATGTTTAGACCTAGTGCCCATATAAGGGTCCTATCAAAATTATACTGTTTATACGCTGCAGGTCGTAAATATTAAGATATTTTGACGAAATTTGGTACACAGACCTATATTGGCCCAGTAACGCAGCCTATTGATTTTGGTGAACATCGGTCCATGTTTAGACCTAGTGCCCATATAAGGGTCCTACCAAAATTATACTGTTTATATGCTGCAGGTCGTAAATATTAAGATATTTTGATGAAATTTGGTACACAGACCTATATTGGCCCAATAATGCAGCCTATTGATTTTGGTGAACATCGGTCCATGTTTAGACCTAGTGCCCATATAAGGGTCCTACCAAAATTATACTGTTTATATGCTGCAGGTCGTAAATATTAAGATATTTTGATGAAATTTGGTACACAGACCTATATTGGCCCAATAATGCAGCCTATTGATTTTGGTGAATATCGGTCCATGTTTAGACCTAGTGCCCATATAAGGGTCCTACCAAAATTATACTGTTTATACGCTGCAGGTCGTAAATATTAAGATATTTTGACGAAATTTGGTACACAGACCTATATTGGCCCAGTAACGCAGCCTATTGATTTTGGTGAACATCGGTCCATGTTTAGACCTAGTGCCCATATAAGGGTCCTACCAAAATTATACTGTTTATATGCTGCAGGTCGTAAATATTAAGATATTTTGATGAAATTTGGTACACAGACCTATATTGGCCCAATAATGCAGCCTATTGATTTTGGTGAACATCGGTCCATGTTTAGACCTAGTGCCCATATAAGGGTCCTATCAAAATTATACTGTTTATACGCTGCAGGTCGTAAATATTAAGATATGTTGATGAAATTTGGTACACAGACCTACATTGGGCCAATAACACAGCCTATTGATTTTGGTGAACATCGGTCCATGTTTAGACCTAGTGCCCATATAAGGGTCCTACCAAAATTATACTGTTTATACGCTGCAGGTCGTAAATATTAAGATATTTTGATGAAATTTGGTACACAGCCCTACATTGGCCCAATAACGCAGCCTATTGATTTTGGTGAACATCGGTCCATGTTTAGACCTAGTGCCCATATAAGGGTCCTACCAAAATTATACTGTTTATACGCTGCAGGTCGTAAATATTAAGATATTTTGATGAAATTTGGTACACAGACCTATATTGGCCCAATAACGCAGCCTATTGATTTTGGTGAACATCGGTCCATGTTTAGACCTAGTGCCCATATAAGGGTCCTACCAAAATTATACTGTTTATACGCTGCAGGTCGTAAATATTAAGATATTTTGATGAAATTTGGTACACAGACCTACATTGGCCCAATAACGCAGCCTATTGATTTTGGTGAACATCGGTCTATGTTTAGACCTAGTGCCCATATAAGGGTCCTACCAAAATTATAATGTTTATACGCTGCAAGTCGCAAATATTAAGATATTTTGATGAAATTTGGTACACAGACCTATATTGGCCCAATAACGCAGCCTATTGATTTTGGTGAACATCGGTCTATGTTTAGACCTAGTGCCCATATAAGGGTCCTACCAAAATTATACTGTTTATACGCTGCAGGTATTAATATTAAGATATTTTGATGAAATTTGGTACATAGACCTATGTTGGCCCAAGGACGAAGCCTATTGATTTTGGCGAACATCGGTCCATGTTTAGAACTAGTGCCCATATAAGGGTCCCCCCAAAATTATATTGTTTATACGCTGCAGGTCGCAAATATTAAGATATTTTGATGAAATTTGGTACATAGACCTATGTTGGCCCAAGGACGAAGCCTATTAATTTTGGTGAACATCGGTCCATGTTTAGAACTAGTGCCCATATAAGGGTCCCCCCAAAATTGGCTTGGTTACAAACTGCAGGTCGCAAATATAAAGATATTTTAATGAAATTTGGTGCGCTGACTCACATTATAGAAAATTTTGACACAAGCCCCATTTTAACCCATTCGAATTTCGGATCCAAACAATACACCAGAGTGGTGTAGGGTATTGTATAGTCGGCATGCCCGACTTTAACCTTTTTACTCGTTTAATTTATTTTTTGTAATATAAAGCTTTTTTCGAATTCCACCAATATTTTGGAACTTTTTAAGTGCGGTTTTTTTTAAATCAATAATTTTGGGTCTATATTGATAGGTTTCCAAAAAAAAAATCGCGAAAAAAAATTTTCAAAAAGGAACAATTTTGCATCAATACATATCGTCACCTAAAATGCAAAAGGACGTAACAACACTTTTTATTTTTATACCCTACACCACTATGTGGTCAGGGTATTATAAGTTTGTGCTGATGTTTGTAACACCAAAAAATATTGGTCGTAGACCCACCTTATAGTATACCGATGGGTTCAGAATTTTTTTTTATTTCGATTTAACGATGTCCGTCTGTCTGTCTGTCCATGCAATCTTGTGCGCACTCTACAGGTCGCAACTATTAAGATATTTTGATGAAATTTGGTACGCAGACCTATGTTGGCCCAAGGACGAACAAGTTTGATTTTTTTGAACATCGGTCCATGTTTAGACCTAGTGCCCATATAAGGGTCCTACCAAAATTATACTGTTTATATGCTGCAGGTCGTAAATATTAAGATATTTTGATGAAATTTGGTACACAGACCTATATTGGCCCAGTAACGCAGCCTATTGATTTTGGTGAACATCGGTCCATGTTTAGACCTAGTGCCCATATAAGGGTCCTACCAAAATTATACTGTTTATATGCTGCAGGTCGTAAATATTAAGATATTTTGATGAAATTTGGTACACAGACCTATATTGGCCCAGTAACGCAGCCTATTGATTTTGGTGAACATCGGTCCATGTTTAGACCTAGTGCCCATATAAGGGTCCTACCAAAATTATACTGTTTATATGCTGCAGGTCGTAAATATTAAGATATTTTGATGAAATTTGGTACACAGACCTATATTGGCCCAATAATGCAGCCTATTGATTTTGGTGAACATCGGTCCATGTTTAGACCTAGTGCCCATATAAGGGTCCTATCAAAATTATACTGTTTATACGCTGCAGGTCGTAAATATTAAGATATGTTGATGAAATTTGGTACACAGACCTACATTGGGCCAATAACACAGCCTATTGATTTTGGTGAACATCGGTCCATGTTTAGACCTAGTGCCCATATAAGGGTCCTACCAAAATTATACTGTTTATACGCTGCAGGTCGTAAATATTAAGATATTTTGATGAAATTTGGTACACAGCCCTACATTGGCCCAATAACGCAGCCTATTGATTTTGGTGAACATCGGTCCATGTTTAGACCTAGTGCCCATATAAGGGTCCTACCAAAATTATACTGTTTATACGCTGCAGGTCGTAAATATTAAGATATTTTGATGAAATTTGGTACACAGACCTATATTGGCCCAATAACGCAGCCTATTGATTTTGGTGAACATCGGTCCATGTTTAGACCTAGTGCCCATATAAGGGTCCTACCAAAATTATACTGTTTATACGCTGCAGGTCGTAAATATTAAGATATTTTGATGAAATTTGGTACACAGACCTACATTGGCCCAATAACGCAGCCTATTGATTTTGGTGAACATCGGTCTATGTTTAGACCTAGTGCCCATATAAGGGTCCTACCAAAATTATAATGTTTATACGCTGCAAGTCGCAAATATTAAGATATTTTGATGAAATTTGGTACACAGACCTATATTGGCCCAATAACGCAGCCTATTGATTTTGGTGAACATCGGTCTATGTTTAGACCTAGTGCCCATATAAGGGTCCTACCAAAATTATACTGTTTATACGCTGCAGGTATTAATATTAAGATATTTTGATGAAATTTGGTACATAGACCTATGTTGGCCCAAGGACGAAGCCTATTGATTTTGGCGAACATCGGTCCATGTTTAGAACTAGTGCCCATATAAGGGTCCCCCCAAAATTATATTGTTTATACGCTGCAGGTCGCAAATATTAAGATATTTTGATGAAATTTGGTACATAGACCTATGTTGGCCCAAGGACGAAGCCTATTCATTTTGGTGAACATCGGTCCATGTTTAGAACTAGTGCCCATATAAGGGTCCCCCCAAAATTGGCTTGGTTACAAACTGCAGGTCGCAAATATAAAGATATTTTAATGAAATTTGGTGCGCTGACTCACATTATAGAAAATTTTGACACAAGCCCCATTTTAACCCATTCGAATTTCGGATCCAAACAATACACCAGAGTGGTGTAGGGTATTGTATAGTCGGCATGCCCGACTTTAACCTTTTTACTCGTTTAATTTATTTTTTGTAATATAAAGCTTTTTTCGAATTCCACCAATATTTTGGAACTTTTTAAGTGCGGTTTTTTTTAAATCAATAATTTTGGGTCTATATTGATAGGTTTCCAAAAAAAAAATCGCGAAAAAAAATTTTCAAAAAGGAACAATTTTGCATCAATACATATCGTCACCTAAAATGCAAAAGGACGTAACAACACTTTTTATTTTTATACCCTACACCACTATGTGGTCAGGGTATTATAAGTTTGTGCTGATGTTTGTAACACCAAAAAATATTGGTCGTAGACCCACCTTATAGTATACCGATGGGTTCAGAATTTTTTTTTATTTCGATTTAACGATGTCCGTCTGTCTGTCTGTCCATGCAATCTTGTGCGCACTCTACAGGTCGCAACTATTAAGATATTTTGATGAAATTTGGTACGCAGACCTATGTTGGCCCAAGGACGAACAAGTTTGATTTTTTTGAACATCGGTCCATGTTTAGACCTAGTGCCCATATAAGGGTCCTACCAAAATTATACTGTTTATATGCTGCAGGTCGTAAATATTAAGATATTTTGATGAAATTTGGTACACAGACCTATATTGGCCCAGTAACGCAGCCTATTGATTTTGGTGAACATCGGTCCATGTTTAGACCTAGTGCCCATATAAGGGTCCTACCAAAATTATACTGTTTATATGCTGCAGGTCGTAAATATTAAGATATTTTGATGAAATTTGGTACACAGACCTATATTGGCCCAATAATGCAGCCTATTGATTTTGGTGAACATCGGTCCATGTTTAGACCTAGTGCCCACATAAGGGTCCTATCAATATTATACAGTTTATACGCTGCAGGTCGTAAATATTAAGATATTTTGATGAAATTTGGTACACAGACCTACATTGGGCCAATAACACAGCCTATTGATTTTGGTGAACATCGGTCCATGTTTAGACCTAGTGCCCATATAAGGGTCCTACCAAAATTATACTGTTTATACGCTGCAGGTCGTAAATATTAAGATATTTTGATGAAATTTGGTACACAGACCTATATTGGCCCAATAATGCAGCCTATTGATTTTGGTGAACATCGGTCCATGTTTAGACCTAGTGCCCATATAAGGGTCCTATCAAAATTATACTGTTTATACGCTGCAGGTCGTAAATATTAAGATATTTTGATGAAATTTGGTACACAGACCTATATTGGCCCAATAATGCAGCCTATTGATTTTGGTGAACATCGGTCCATGTTTAGACCTAGTGCCCATATAAGGGTCCTACCAAAATTATACTGTTTATATGCTGCAGGTCGTAAATATTAAGATATTTTGATAAAATTTGGTACACAGACCTATATTGGCCCAATAATGCAGCCTATTGATTTTGGTGAATATCGGTCCATGTTTAGACCTAGTGCCCATATAAGGGTCCTACCAAAATTATACTGTTTATACGCTGCAGGTCGTAAATATTAAGATATTTTGACGAAATTTGGTACACAGACCTATATTGGCCCAGTAACGCAGCCTATTGATTTTGGTGAACATCGGTCCATGTTTAGACCTAGTGCCCATATAAGGGTCCTACCAAAATTATACTGTTTATATGCTGCAGGTCGTAAATATTAAGATATTTTGATGAAATTTGGTACACAGACCTATATTGGCCCAATAATGCAGCCTATTGATTTTGGTGAACATCGGTCTATGTTTAGACCTAGTGCCCACATAAGGGTCCTATCAATATTATACAGTTTATACGCTGCAGGTCGTAAATATTAAGATATTTTGATGAAATTTGGTTCACAGACCTACATTGGGCCAATAACACAGCCTATTGATTTTGGTGAACATCGGTCCATGTTTAGACCTAGTGCCCATATAAGGGTCCTACCAAAATTATACTGTTTATATGCTGCAGGTCGTAAATATTAAGATATTTTGATGAAATTTGGTACACATACTTATATTGGCCCAATAATGCAGCCTATTGATTTTGGTGAACATCGGTCCATGTTTAGACCTAGTGCCCATATAAGGGTCCTATCAAAATTATACTGTTTATACGCTGCAGGTCGTAAATATTAAGATATTTTGATGAAATTTGGTACACAGACCTACATTGGGCCAATAACGCAGCCTATTGATTTTGGTGAACATCGGTCCATGTTTAGACCTAGTGCCCATATAAGGGTCCTACCAAAATTATACTGTTTATATGCTGCAGGTCGTAAATATTAAGATATTTTGATGAAATTTGGTACACATACTTATATTGGCCCAATAATGCAGCCTATTGATTTTGGTGAACATCGGTCCATGTTTAGACCTAGTGCCCATATAAGGGTCCTATCAAAATTATACTGTTTATACGCTGCAGGTCGTAAATATTAAGATATTTTGATGAAATTTGGTACACAGACCTATATTGGCCCAATAATGCAGCCTATTGATTTTGGTGAACATCGGTCTATGTTTAGACCTAGTGCCCACATAAGGGTCCTATCAATATTATACAGTTTATACGCTGCAGGTCGTAAATATTAAGATATTTTGATGAAATTTGGTTCACAGACCTACATTGGGCCAATAACACAGCCTATTGATTTTGGTGAACATCGGTCCATGTTTAGACCTAGTGCCCATATAAGGGTCCTACCAAAATTATACTGTTTATACGCTGCAGGTCGTAAATATTAAGATATTTTGATGAAATTTGGTACACAGACCTATATTGGCCCAATAATGCAGCCTATTGATTTTGGTGAACATCGGTCCATGTTTAGACCTAGTGCCCATATAAGGGTCCTATCAAAATTATACTGTTTATACGCTGCAGGTCGTAAATATTAAGATATTTTGATGAAATTTGGTACACAGACCTACATTGGGCCAATAACGCAGCCTATTGATTTTGGTGAACATCGGTCCATGTTTAGACCTAGTGCCCATATAAGGGTCCTACCAAAATTATACTGTTTATATGCTGCAGGTCGTAAATATTAAGATATTTTGATGAAATTTGGTACACATACTTATATTGGCCCAATAATGCAGCCTATTGATTTTGGTGAACATCGGTCCATGTTTAGACCTAGTGCCCATATAAGGGTCCTATCAAAATTATACTGTTTATACGCTGCAGGTCGTAAATATTAAGATATTTTGATGAAATTTGGTACACAGACCTACATTGGGCCAATAACGCAGCCTATTGATTTTGGTGAACATCGGTCCATGTTTAGACCTAGTGCCCATATAAGGGTCCTACCAAAATTATACTGTTTATACGCTGCAGGTATTAATATTAAGATATTTTGATGAAATTTGGTACACAGACCTACATTGGGCCAATAACGCAGCCTATTGATTTTGGTGAACATCGGTCCATGTTTAGACCTAGTGCCCATATAAGGGTCCTACCAAAATTATACTGTTTATACGCTGCAGGTCGTAAATATTAAGATATTTTGATGAAATTTGGTACACAGACCTACATTGGCCCAATAACGCAGCCTGTTGATTTTGGTGAACATCGGTCCATGTTTAGACCTAGTGCCCATATAAGGGTCCTACCAAAATTATACTGTTTATACGCTGCAGGTATTAATATTAAGATATTTTGATGAAATTTGGTACATAGACCTATGTTGGCCCAAGGACGAAGCCTATTGATTTTGGTGAACATCGATCGATGTTTAGAACTAGTGCCCATATAAGGGTCCCCCCAAAATTGGCTTGGTTACAAACTGCAGGTCGCAAATATTAAGATATTTTAATGAAATTTGGTGCGCTGACTCACATTATAGAAAATTTTGACATAAGCCCCATTTTAACCCATTCGAATTTCGGATCCAAACAATACACCAGACTGGTGTAGGGTATTGTATAGTCGGCATGCCCGACTTTAACCTTTTTACTCGTTATACACTAGAACCAAGAAAAAACGTTGTAGAATTAAAGATATTCTATATTTTTTTCTCTTGTTTAAAACACGACTACAGACTTATTTCGACTTATAAGTTTAAAATTTTGTAGGGAAATGTAATTTAGTCTAGTGCATCATATTCAATCATAAAATCGGCTTACATTTTTTTGTTGTTACGCCCTTTTGCATTTTAGGTGGCGATATATTCGTTTGCAGAGTGTATATCGCTGATAAGTTTTTAAATTATTTTTTTTTTCGCGTTCCGCCATTATTTTTCAATTTCTTAAGTGCGGTTTTCTAAAATTTATGGTCTAGGGACTATAATAACCATTTCATACTACAAATCTTGGTGGTTATTAGTGGTTAGTGGTGGTTTGGGAAAAACTATTATATGTCTGAAAACATACCGAAAATATGGTTCGAAAGTGTTAATAATTAGCCTAAAGCCTCATTCATACTGAACCCAAAACTAGAAGTTTTCCATTTTTTTTAAGTTTTTGATTTGAAATTTGTATGGGATTTGACAATCGAAAATGAAATAAATTTGAAAACTACTAGTTTTGGGTTCAGTATGAATGAGGTATAACAAATATTTTTCACTTTAATTGAAATAAAAAATAAGTTTTAAAATATGAATTTTAAAAGAGAATATTAAGCCTCGTTGTAAAAGTAAATTTTCGCACACAATTTTGTAATTTTAATATGTGCTGCACTTAAATTTTCTCGCTTACTGAAAACATTTATATGAATACCGAAAATACGGTATGGAAACATTTTCAACACTAAAATACCGATTTCTCAATACCGATTCGGTATTGGAAACCCTATTGTGTAGTGTTTCAATTCCACCCGTTCCATTACAGTTTTAGTCTTCCAATTCTACTCGTTCCCCGTTCGTTTCGTTAGTTCTATTCCATTTTGTTTCCATTATCTAGTTTCTCCATTCCACTCGTTCAATTTCATTTCTTTCCACTTATCTAGTGTTTCAATTCAACCCGTTTCACAAGTTTAGTGCTCCAATTACACTCGTTCTTTAAAATTCAGGTTTCCAGCTAAAGAAATTTGCTCAGAGCACTTAGAGGGAGACTTTTCCTCTTTGGTACCCCCATTTTATCCACGTTCCTCCCTAAAATCCACCTTATCGGTGGATTAGCACATACTCTACACTCAAAAAAAAAATAAATTAGTAGAAAAATTAGTAAAACGTTAAAGTGCTTTACCATCGTTTTCCGTTTGTATTTTTCTGACTGGGAGTTGGTACAAGTACTGGTAAAAAGTGCTTTCCCATTCCCAAAATGATAACATCATTAGACAAAAGGACCAGCTGTTCAAAAAGCGCCGGAAAAGCACCGGAAGAAGAAAATTTTTGAACGTTGCCAAAACGTTAGCAAAACCAATAAATGGGTGGTCTGGAAATATATTTTCCAAAATAAAATTTTAAAAAAGTTCATACGTATTTGTTTGGTCCTGCCGTGATTTGAACCCAGGCCGTCAGATTGGCAGACGATTGCTCTACCCACTGAGCTAACGACACATATAATACTTGGTGGCTAAACACATAAATGAATGATAACAGCTGGACAACTACTGGCTGTGCTGAAATGCTAGTACTGGCAATCAATTGTTTGGGATTAATATGCCAGCGTTGGGAGAGCAAAAAAAGTTGGTTTTAAACATGATACAATCATACTAGGTAGATGCATTAGAACAACAAACACAACAAACAACAACAAAAAATGTAATCGGCTACTCTTGATACATAGCGAAAGCATACGAAAAAATCCCTGAACTGTCATAATAAAACCCTGAACTATCAAACTCTCCCTAATGCATCTACCTAGTATAGTTGCTCTTAAAGGAGCTTTCCCACAAACAAATTTTTTTGTTTTGATTTTATAAAACAAAAAAATTTTTAAATTAAAAAAAAATGTTTTTGCTTGCAACCGGATTTGAACTCGGAACCTTCTGTTACAAACGCTGGTAAAGCGTCCCAAAAGAGTGTTCTCCCAATCATTTATTTTTAACTCCGTGGTTACCCAGTGGTATGCCAGTATTGATTTTTTGTACCGCAGGCGATTTCTGACTGGGTGTGTACAAATTTTTTTACTAATTTTTTTATCTAAATTTAGCAAAAAAAATATACTAAGTTAACAAAAAGTGGATACTTAAGGAATTTTTTTTTAAGAGAAGCAACACGCAGGAAATTTTTCCTACTAATTAACGTGTTGCTTCCTTTGGAAAGGGGATACACACACAAAATAATTCAGTTGGAAATCCACCACCATGGCCATTGTTTTACTCCTGCAACAACATTTTAATTATAATTTCATAAAAACAGTTGTACTAGAAAAATATTGGCTTTAATAACCAAAAATTTTAAACTTTACTATTAATAGGTCACAACAGCTACAAAAATCTGTCCTCCCAACTAATTTGAAGAAACATAAAAATTTATAATTTTATTTGATAGTGGCAACTATTAGCAATACCAAAAGTTTAGTATTTTCCCTCATAAATTAGTAATATGCATTATTTGTCAATCAAAGTTTTAAAATGTTTCTTTACTAAAGCATTACTAATTGTTTTCAACTAACTGATGGATGCATGTTCTGAATTGAAAAAAGCTCTATCAGTTATGTAATTGATTTTAGGTTGTGGTACCCAAATTAAAAACACATTTGGTCACCATGGTGCTTCAGTTGTCAAAAAATTAAAAATATGAAACAAAATTAATAACAGTACTTAAAGCAAAATAATTGAAACCAGAAAATTATAAATGTTTCTTTTACTATAATGGTGCAAATTGCATTTTTTACAATTTCGGTAATTCAGTTAGCTAAAGGTATGTAAAAATCGTTCATTTTTATATTCTAAATTTAATTATTTTATATATTTATTAGCCACAGCTCAACAATAATTTGGATAACTATAAAAATTAAAAGTTGATGTAAAGTAAAAAATACCCTTCGTTGTGAAGTTACCGGGACAAAAGTAAAATTTTACTAATAAAAATTTAATAAAATTCTAAAGGATTCATATTTTAAGAAACAATCCTATGGTAGGTATACTCCTCAGGTTTTAAGGTCTTTTCTAAAAAAACGCCAATATAAAACCCCTACATCTAAAATTCTCCTAACTTAGTTTTCCAGAAAAAAATCTGAATTTTAGATGTGTTTAAATACAAAATATATATCTCAGAATCTTAATTTCTTCTTTAATAACTTTAGATTTGAATTAATTTTTCTTTTTTGCCATTTTATGTTAAATTTAACAATTTTTTATATTTTCTACTTCGTAATTAATAAAAAAACTAAAAAATAATGGAAACAGTGTTTTATTTAATTCTATTGGGGTTTCTAAAAATATTTGGTTGGATCTACTGAATATTAAATTCGATCGGGTAGTACTAAAGCGATTCGGTTATGTCGACTGTTTTATAATGTACTAGCATAGTAGACATAACTGCAGATTTTGATAGCTGCAACCGAATAATGTGATAGTACATGGGACTACCAAAATTCGGTTGGCAACAAATTCGGTTGACACAACGAATTTGTTCTCTGGGTGTAGAGAATAAGTAAAAGGTGGTAAAGATGAAGGGCTTCAGATATGGCGACACTGTAATTGCGCGAGATGTTGAATTTTAGAACAGTTGTTGCGCGCCATCTGATGGTGAGTTGGCGAACTTTGTTGAAGCTTTTTAGTTCATAGCCCTGTTATATTATTTTACTTCGGTGGGGTTAAGTGCTATGGGAACACCGAAGAAGGACGCTGCGATATGTATGATGGATAGAAAAAACTCATACATATCATTATTTTTCATAAATTGATGTTGCCTTGGCTGGGGATCGAACCCGCAACCTCATGTGTAACAGTCCAACGCGCTAACCATTACACCATAGCGCCCTCAAGAATTCGTTGATTTTTAAGAATTCTTGTTTAGTTTATATTTGTATTATTGATATATTCTTAGTTTGGAAGTAAAACTCAGAAAATTCTATTGTATTAGTGCATAAAAAGGTAATAACTGGAGAACCGTTTGCAATTTTTACTCCAAAATTTCAAGTACGATAAAGTATTTATACATGTTTTACAATCGAAAGAAAAAAAATGTGTTTATTATTAAATTTTATTAATATTTGATACAACAATTTACTGAAATTTAGTAGCGTCTACTAATTATTTATACTACAATAATTTCATTGTACTAAAATTATTGAAATTTAGTAAATTTTGTAACTGATTTTAGCAAATCGATTTTGAATTGCAGTTTACAACAATTTGGCTAAAATTTAGTAACGGCTGCTAATCTTTTCTACTACTTTTATTATACTACAAATCAGCAGACGTGTGTTGCTAAAATTAGCAAAAAATACCGCAGGGCTCAAAATCCGTAATAACAGCAAAATTTTCAGCATCCATTACATACTTTTTTGGTTGAGTGCAGTAAGCGGAAACTATTGGTCTAATCTACGTTTCGTCAAAGAGAAAACCTTTATTTTTTCATCTATATAATTCAGGTGTTAACAAACTGGTGCAGTATTATTTCCAAAGAGTCACGTCAGCAATCTGTTCCGCGACTGTCACATTAGTACCAGTTTTGACCCGTAATTTTCGTCCTTCAATTTTAATTTCCAAACTAGTTCTACAATTAGTACCAAAGTTAGACTTTGGCGACAGTTGCCCCCTGGCCTATTACATCTCCAAGCCAAATTCTACAGTTGTTTGTGTGGAGAGGCGGTTAAACTCGTAGTACGTGCCTGGTTCTAATAAATTTTTTTTGCTACTGGGTATATTTAATATACTGAGTAAAAAAATTCGAATTTTTGCCAACACACAGAAAAAATTACCAACCGAATTGCTAAACCTATTTTGGTTGCTACAACCAACAAATTCGGTTGGTGAAACCATATTGGAATGTGATTCCTAAATATTTTGGGTATTGCAACTAAAATTCAGTTGTATAAACCGAATTTTGTTGTGATAACCAATATTCAGTTGTACCAAACTATTTTAGTACACTAAAAAAAAAAGTCGGTAAAATCAGCAAAAAATGTTGCAGTGTAAGCAAATTTTTAGTCAGGAGCGTGCTTGCAAAAAAAAGTAATCTTCTGCAAAAGTTTTGCTAAAAAAACTAAACTTTTTGCTGAATATTAGTAGAGTGAAAAAAATTAAAAAAACTTGTAGCGAAATTTTACTTTAGTTAATTTGCTGAAAATTTAAATATAGAAATTGTGTAGAGTTGTTTTTCTTTTTATCATTTCCGTTGTCTGTACCAGAGATACAAGCCGGTCCATTCTCTCGGCTGGCGGCGGCTAATGGCTAAAATGGTCGGCGGCGATTGATTTTTAGAGTTGAGCCGCAAACGCATCGGCGGCGGCTGGCTAAATAAAATTGTGTCGACTGGCGGTGGCTAACCGGCTAACGTCGGCTAAAAGGTACATTTTCCAAGAATTTTAACAGATACATACACGCAAAAAAGCAACTGCAAAAATATCGAAGTCAACTATGTAATTGTTTTATAGGTACACTTAAAATAATACGTCAGTAGAAAAATCTGTCAAACCGGTTTCAAATAAATTTGACTATTTTTTAACAAATTTTTAGTTGAAACACTGATTTAAGCAAATATTTTAGTTATCTTCATTTAACACTATACTAAAAATCCGCAGTACTTTAATTTTGAGTGTTAATTTTCACTAATGTACCCGAAGTTTTAAAGATGGCGCGATTTCTTTCCCTCCCGATTTTTTAAAATGGCCCATATCTCGAAAACTAAGAGATAGAGCAAAATTTATGAAAATTTCGACTACCTCTAACCGTGTAATACCCCAGAGAAAGGGGCTATCTCTATCCAAAAATGGACCTTGGCGGGGCCTTGGACCCTCGGAAATTTTTAATAAAAATTTTCCACCATCCTAATTTTTGCATTAAAAATACAAAAATTGTTTTTTTGGACTTTCTATCATGAAAATGATCAACCCCCTTTTTGAAACAACAAATAAAATCTAATATGACAATATCATATTAGAATTTGGACTTAGGTAGAAGAATATTCTAACTAAATATATGAAAATATAGAAAGTCCAAAAAAACAATTTTTGTATTTTTAATGCAAAAATTAGGATGATTGACAAGCATACCACAGCTAAAATCTCATTCAAAATATTTATTTTGTTTTGAGTTTAAAGTTAGTTGTTTTTTACAAAATGTATTGACAACAAACATACATATAAATAGTACCCAAAGGGTACTTTTATGTAATTGTTGCTTTCAAAAAGGAGTTGATTTTATAACTGGTTTTACCAAATCAGACAGTTCATATACGAAGGTATAAAATTCTCATCACGTTGATTTTTTGTACCTTATGTAATGTCTTGGTTTGAGTAGGAAAGTTATCATTTTCTATTGCGGACAACTGAAGAGTAGGGTGATGCCTATGAAACAATTGTATTGTCTATCATGAAAATGATCAACCCCCTTTTTGAAACAACAAATAAAATCTAATATGACAATATCATATTAGAATTTGGACTTAGGTAGAAGAATATTCTAACTAAATATATGAAAATATAGAAAGTCCAAAAAAACAATTTTTGTATTTTTAATGCAAAAATTAGGATGATTGACAAGCATACCACAGCTAAAATCTCATTCAAAATATTTATTTTGTTTTGAGTTTAAAGTTAGTTGTTTTTTACAAAATGTATTGACAACAAACATACATATAAATAGTACCCAAAGGGTACTTTTATGTAATTGTTGCTTTCAAAAAGGAGTTGATTTATAACTGGTTTTACCAAATCAGACAGTTCATATACGAAGGTATAAAATTCTCATCACGTTGATTTTTTGTACCTTATGTAATGTCTTGGTTTGAGTAGGAAAGTTATCATTTTCTATTGCGGACAACTGAAGAGTAGGGTGATGCCTATGAACAATTGTATTGTCTATCATGAAAATGATCAACCCCCTTTTTGAAACAACAAATAAAATCTAATATGACAATATCATATTAGAATTTGGACTTAGGTAGAAGAATATTCTAACTAAATATATGAAAATTTTCCACTTCATAAAATTACCCATATCTCGAAAACTAAGCAAGATAGAGCAAAGCGAGCAAAATGTTTACTCCATTGGAGTGCCCTTATATGCTATATGCCCTCACATGATATTGATTAGGCCCGGGTGGGTCCTGAGACCCTAAATTTGAATAAATTCTACGACTCAGTATAATCACAGACAAATTTTTTACTTAAATTGATTTGTTAAATTTGACAAAAAAAGTGTTAAAATCAACAAATTTTATTTTAAGCCAAAAACAGGAATAAATTTTGTTAAAGTAACAATTTTTTCTGTTCAGCCGACAGACATATTATTTTGAGTGTAGTTTTCCGGATTTATAAAAATTGAGTTTATATTTCACAATGTCGATAAAATTATACATACATTTGTTAAATTTTACACAATTTATTGTTAAAATATAAGATTTTCATCTCTCTGCCATCACCTATCCAATGTTTTAAAGATAGCCCTATTTTTTCCCTCCCGGTTTTTTAAAATGGTACATATGTACTGAACTAAGAGAAGTAGGCCAAAATGGAAATGAAATTCAACTATTCCTAGCTTTACCTCACCCAGAGCTTTGAAGAATTAATTCTTTAATTCAGTATTTGAATTCTGAATTAAAAATTCAATAAATTAATTCACAAAAGACTATTTATGGAATGGAATAAATTCATATTTGTTTTCGTTTGATTTCTTTTGTTACGAATTAATTAATAGAGCTTTGAAGAGTTAATTCGTTAATTCTGGGCTTCGTTAAAAGAGAAACTAAGGTAACAAAAAAAAAAACTCGCCAACGATGGCGAAGATTTCCGCGGAAAGTGGTATTTAGCAGCTCAAAAGGTATTTAAGAATACCATAAAAACGTTGATGGAAAGGCATCAGAAAAATTAAAAAATTTTATAAAATAAAAATAGAAAAAATTTGTATATACCCAATCAGAAATCGCCAGTGGTACAAAAAATCAAGAACTGGCATACAACTGGGCAACCACGGTGTTGAAAATAAATGACACTCATTTGGGACGCTTTGCTAGCGCTTTCAAAACGCGTTTTTCCAGCATTTGTTTTACAAAAATTTCGTTGGTTTATAAAAAACCCACTGGCAAAGAATGGTCTAAGAGTGATATGCCAAGGTTTGCAACCAGTGGTTATCCAGTGCTACCTAGCCAATGCTACCAGTGGTACAAAAACCAGTTCACTGGTAGAGCAATGATTTTATAAAAATGCTGACGCTTCGTTAAAAAAGGTTTGTAGTCAGGAGGTTCCGAGTTCAAATCCGGCAGCAAGGAAAAAAATTTTTTAGATTTTTTTTAATTTGAAAATTTTTTTGTTCTAACGCTAGCATATTAGTTCCAAAAAACTGTTTGCCAGTGCTAGCTTTTTAGCACAGCCAGTAGTTGTCCAGCGATTATCACTCATTTATGTGTTTAGCTATCAAATATTATATTTCTCGTTAGCTCAGTGGGTAGAGCATTCGTCTGCCAATCTGACGGTATGGGTTCAAATCACGGCAGGACCAAAAAAAAATACATATGAACTTTTTTTAAATTTTATATATATATATTTCCGGACCACCTATTTTTAGTAGTTTTGCCAGCGTTTTGCCAACGTTCAAAAATTGTATTTCTCCATTGCTTTTTCGTCGCTTTTTGAACAGCCGAGCCGGTCCTTTTGTCTAATGATGTTCTCATTTTGGGAATGGGAAAGCACTTTTTGCCAGCACTTGTACCACCTGTTAAAATGGTTTGCCACCGCTTTCCCGTTTGTATTTTCTTGACTGGGTAGTTTTATAATAATCTTAATCTTAAAAGTGCTTATGCATAATAATTTGAAAACCTAATAACACCTTTATAAAATGAATTTTGTATGAAAAATTTGTTTTATAAGGAACTTATAAAATTTTAAAGTGATTATGCATATGACCCAAAAAATACGGTTATAAAATAGCTTTTATTTTTAAAATTGAATGACTGTTTCATCATTTTTTTTTTTTTTGGATTTTGTGATGCACATTTTTTTCAAACGCAGTCCTTTTAATGCGGAAACCTGTAGAATTGTAGTATCAACAAAACCGCCTGGTTGCGCTACCGCCACTTTGATGCAAAACATTTTAAAAATCAACGATATCTCAAAACAAAAAAATTTTACTTTTCAAATAATTATGTTTTTAAAACAAATTTCATAAATTTTTAAAAAAATTTATATTTTTGCATTTTTCTATCGGCTTTAGCCGAAAATTGGCTAAGCCGATTATTGCCGGCGGCTGAATCGGCTTGGCAAAGGTGTCGGCTGGCGGCGTCTGACCAGCTAAAGTCGGCTGGCTTGTATCTCTGGTCTGTACTACATTCAGACAAGCTGCGACATCTACATCTTGTCTATCTGGTTGTCATCCACGCTATAAATTCGGTTATCAGCACAATTTTTGTAGCAAAATAAATAAGTAAAACATTAGTTCAAAATTAGTTTAGTGCTAAAAAAATATAACTAAAACTTTTGCTGAAAACGGAATTTCAGCAAAAAAATTGCTGAAAACTAGTACACTTGATATACACGATATTTTACTAACTTTTTAATTTTCTGTTTTTTGTAATTGCACGTGGTTATTTAATATTTTTCGTACATTAAGATGGTAAATTGGTTCTGTTTTTAATCTCTTATGTTTTTTGTAAAAAAAATTGCGGGATGCATCGAAATAACTGACTACGGTTATCTTTAAAATACCGTTACCGAAATAACTAAAATACCGTTAACCTTAAAATATCGTTTCCGAAATAATCAAAAAACCGTTATCATTAAAATACCGTTACCGAAATAACTAAAAACCCGTTATCATTAAAATACCGATACCGAAATAAATGAAAAAGCGTTACCGAAATAATCTAAAATAGCGTTACCTTTACCGATAACCGCATCCTTTCGGTTACCATACATGCTTTATAATGATATTCTTACAGTATTATTCCCCCCTAATTTTAAGTTATTTAGTTACACACATTACATTTAGTAAACGACAAGAAAATAATTACAAATTCGATGTCGTCAGCGTTTTAATATCTACTGAAGTATGTCAACCATCAGTAACTGCTTATTAAATATTTCAATATAAATTAAATTTTAAATTATATAGGTACTTAAAACTAACCGCCACACGCACATCTAACAATCATAATGTAAATGCACAACCAGTGTTGCCGAGTCTTTTATTGCAAATCCCCCTAAATTGTCCAAAATCCACATACATTTTCTCTACCACTAAAATTCAAGGTTGGTTACCGAAACGAATAACGGTAAGGGTAACGGTATCAGATTTCGTTTGTTTAGGTAACGGTATTTAAGACTGTTTCGGTAACGGTATACCGTTATCGGTAACGGTATACCGTTATCGAAACAGCAATACCGGTACGTACCGGTATTAAAAATTATGTTAAAAACATATAAAAACAAGTAAAAACATGGCATATTTTTAATTTTAAGTACTGAAAATACAGATTTTAAGCTATAAATTCAATACTGGTAGTTTTAATAAGTAAAATTATTATCTATAAATTTTTTGTAAAAAAAACCACTCAAGATTATGAAATAAAAAATAAAAAAATTGTAATTTTTATATAAAATAATAAATACCGGTAAAATACCGGTAACTACCCATAAAAATAACGGTAACGATAACGGTATTTAGAATTTTTTTTAGAGGTATCGATAACGGTATTTAATTTGAAACGGTATTTTAGCGATAACGGTATTATAACGATAACGGTAACCAACCTTGCTAAAAATCATCCTCCTAAAATAAATTTTCCAAAAATCCAACAATTTTCTAAGTTTTTGTTTTAAATTATTTTTAAAAAATGCAAATAATATATTTTTTTGTTATTAAGCACCGTAAGTTTTTCACGTGGAAAATTTTCACTTAAACTTTAAAGGCCTTAAATAGTAATTTAAATTCTGAAAATGAAAATTGTTTTATATAATTAGAAAGCCACAATGACAATAAACACAAAATGTCACTTTTTCACAAGAAAAATAATAGTCTTGTATATTAAATTTGCGTGAAGACAAACAACTTACGGTGCCTAAAATAAAAAAATCTCGTTATATTTTAGCTGGTTTTCTTTGCTTTCCTAATCACTGTCTAAAGTTTTTCATCTTCAAAAATGTGTAGGCTAAAAGAAAATAAAAATTTATTTGAAAAACTATCACCAATTTTACAAAAACTACCCTAAAATGATTTTCTTACCCCCAAATTTCCCCTAACAAATTTGTACCCCCTAAAATTCTTCCTAAGAGGTTGAAAACCCCCTAAATCTAGGGGAAAACCCCTAACTTGGCAACATTGGGAGGCCTGGTTGTTTCGGCTTTTTTCGATATTCGGCCTACTTCGGGTTTGAGACGAATTTTCCCGAAGGTCAATATTTTTAAAGATTTGTGAACCTCTGACTACTTAAAATATGCAATATTTGATACCCATATTGCCCCTTATTAGGGGTTTTCATATAAACTCGTATTCTACTCGTAAATGATGTAAACCTGGTATATTTATGAGTTTAATGTCAAACTCCATACATAAAAAATATGGTTTGTATTTATACAAGGTTTACAAGGCATTTACGAGTTTATATGAAAACCCCTTTTATTTTTGAGAGTACATTCCGGTTATGTAAACATAAATTTCAATGAAAAAATTTATTTATTCTTGTTCGAGGCCATTTATTTCCTTATTATGAAATAACATAATAAGTACTTTTTTCAAAAACTGTCTATTAATTAATTAACTGTATAACTTTAAATTTAAGACATGTCGCCATACAAAAAAGTATGAAAATTGGAGTTTTTTCCAAATATCTTTTTTGGTAGAAATACAATATGGCATGTTTTTCCGCTCAGCTAATCTAGTTTTCAATAATTTTTTTTAAAACTTTTTAATGGGTGAGTTCGGCAGATACACTTTAATAGTCAGCAGTTCTACAACAGTTATGCAACTATCAGCTGAACGACCTGATTAAAAATGTTTGCTACTTTTGATCAATTAGGGATACATTTCTTGTTGTTGATGTCTAAAACCGTCGGAAAAGTATATTCTGATTCTTGATTAGAAAATTTCATCAAATTTTGTCGGCCTGTGTTATTTATGAATAGTAGAAATTAGTTTTTTTTAATTAAATTTAATAAGATATTAGATTTTTAAGTGATTTATGTAGGTCGAATATAACAATAAAAATAAATACAAAAAGTGATAAAATATGCCAAATAATGAAATCGGAAATCCCGGGATTTTTTCAAGAACAATCCCGGGATTTGTAAACCCCGAAAATTCCGGGATTTTCGGGATCGGGATCAATATCCCTATTACCTACCCCTTTTTCTTCGTATCAAAGTCATTACCGGGTAATAGAAGCCCGAGTAAAAATGTTTCTATATAATAATATATAATTTTATGTAGCCATGTATGTTTTTGTACGCCAGTGTATATAACCGGACATAATTACATGTATCCATATATAATTTTTTCTTTCTCAAAAAATTGTAATATGATGTCATATTTAGTTGCATCTTATTACATATTGATCAGTATATAATTGTATATTGCATTAGATACTGTTAATCCAATTTTATGACGTTATATATAAATACCTATTTATTTATTTTTATATGATCCCGAGTAAAAAACAGTATATATAATATATATTTTTTAATATTAAAATATATTACAATATAAAATATTGTATGTGACCTTATATATTTTTATATGATGATTAGGGTTTGGGGTTCCCGCCCGGGAATTCCCGGGAAAAGTTTGCCGGGAATTCCCGGGAAAATAATATATTTTTCCCGGGAAAACGGGAAATTTTGAAAATATTAAATTTTTTAAATTGTTTTTGTTTCGAATAGGATTTTTTAATTTTAGTCATAAAAAACATTTTAAATACCAAAACAAAAATGTCATTGCTAAAATCTTTTAAAAGGGAATAAATTTATTTGACACACAAATAAAATCTTTGCCAAGTAATTAGGAGCATTTCAACTAATAAAGATTTTTCGCATAACTTATTCAAAATTTAAGTAGTAAAACCTAAAAACTTGGTAAAATGTTTAAAAGAAATATGAAAAAAAGCTTTGTTTCTTACAAATAATCGCCCTTACTATCTAAATTTTTCAAATGTATAATTTAGGTAAATACCTTGACTTGGTTTATTTTTGGAGCATTCTGATTGGTTAATTTATTTTCAACCAATCAAATTTTTTAAAATATAAATATTTTTATAAGGTTTTCATACACAAAATTAACAAACCCGTTTGATTAAAAATAAAGTCGACTTTAAATTTAAAATACTCCTTTATATTAAGGGTCAATAATTTTATAAGTAACGTTTTCATTAATAAATGGGAAAAGAAAAGACTAATGGTTAACGGTGGTATCTAAATTTGGTTATCCGACATCTAAATTTGGTTCACAAAAAAAAAATTTATGGTCAGAAAACAACAACAAGAATAACGTTTCAGCTAAAATTAGCAAAGTACCCGGAGGAAAAAGTGTAAGCTGAATAGGCATTAAAGGTTTTATGGTAGGGCAAACATTTCCTGAAATGGTATCCAAATTGGCCGCAGTCAATCCGCACCATAACTAGATCTTCGTTTATTCGAGAAAGTTTTTATAATAAAAACCTGGCATTGCAAAAAAATGAAACCGATGTAAAGAACATTATATTAAATTACTACAATCATGTAAAAGATATCATGATAAAAGAAATGTCGAGCAATATTTCTAACAATAGGAGATTTACTACTTTCTGCTGGAATCATGCAATTCATTTGGCAGTGCTGCGAGTAATTTATGTGAAATCTAATGTTCAACATTCTGATATTTTTTACTTTGACTTTTTCTACTACACAGACTGCATTTGTACTGAAATAGTGTTTTTTTTTAACAAAAATTACTTATATAGGTGGTTTTCATTAACAATTTTGTTTAAAAATATTTCCCGGGATTCCCGGGAATCAAATTTTTTCATTCCCGTTTCCCGGGAAATAAAAAAGTCCGGGAAATCCCAAACCCTAATGATGATATATAAGAAAATTTTCTAGAAATTTTCTCATATGTAATCATATTAAATAATATATCAGTATTTACTTTATTGCAAAATGTATATATAGGAATATATTATTGACAAAACCGTTAAAAAAATTTTATATACAAATAGATACGAAAAATATTTTTAATTCTATTTTATATATAACTATATCGTAGTAGTAAATAAGGTCGTGAATCATTAGAGCATATGATGTCAATAAAATATCTTAAAAGGATAATATAAATCAGTTTTTCGCTCTCCTGAAAACCTATTAAAACCAAAAACATAGCACTACTTGCAGGCAAGCCGACGATATATTAGTTAATCTCAGACCCAAGTTCGAGATTAACTAATATATTCGAGATTTATAGAATATTTTATCAAAAACAATTTTTTTTATATGTTTTACTCAATTTTTTCATTGAATTAATATTTTCTGAGCTTTTTGTTACTTCTAAAAGTTATTTTTTTTAATTTAAAAAATCTAATTTAAAAAAATTAACATTTAAAATCATGGCCCGGCTCGTAATGGGTTAATAAGTCTAGACATGTTGCGTATCATTGGTAAGGTATTTCAAGGAACCTTCTTCAACGATATATATATTTTGTTCTGGTCCGATAAGTTTTGAATGGAGAAATAAGCCATTGAATATTTTTGTTGGAGGCTCATAGTTCCATAAATCGGGAACTATGAGCCTTCAACAAAAAAGAAGTGCATTAAAATTTTATTTAAAATAAAAAAGCTTAACATATTTAAAAAAAAAATTTGTAAGTCCAAAGAAAATTTCCATATTTCATAAAAAATGATCAAGTCTTTAAATAAAAACGGATTTATGTATGTATATATTAACGTCTTTAATAGTTGCTGATTATCAACAGTAGCCCTAGGCTGATAGTCAGGCATGTGATGAATATCGAAAACGATCTGATTTTCAATGGTTAATACATATTTCACTATCTGTACAATACCAATTATTTTTTATTTCCTAATTTAGATGTCCGGAGTCAAATAAAACGATAAATAATAATTCGAACCCAATTTGATTTTCGCGAAACTAATTATTCTAGATTGAAAAATTGTTCTTTATCGTTTTCGATTTTCATCACACCCCTGAGTGTGTAGGACCTGAAATCCTGCTGCTCTCCAATACAAAGTTTTTTAATCATTTAAATTTAATCATATCGTATTGTATTAACTTATATCCAATTTGATCGGGACAAAATTCGGATATAAGTTTATCATTTGATATAATTTTGTATCCTTGTAAATACAATTATATCCGATTTGATACAATTTAATACAACCCTTTTTCGGATAAAATTATATCCAGTTACATATTGCAAATATATCCATTCACATATAATTTTATATACATTTTTTTACTCGGGATATCATTTTTCAAAAAAACGCAATTTCGTTTTAGATTACATTATATATACCCATGGATGGTAATCGAAACGATGCGCTTATCGGTAACGGTAACACTATTTCAGATTATTTCGGTAACGGTATTTTAAGGGTAACGCTATTTCATTTACTTCGGTATCGGTATTTTAAGGATAACGGTTTTTTAGTTATTTCGGTAACGATATTTTAAGGATAACGGTTTTTTGATTATTTCGGTAACGGTATTTTAAGGTTAGCGATATTTCAGTTATTACGGTAACGGTATTTTAAGGACAAGGGTCAGTAATATTCGATTCTTCCCGAAATTTTTTTTATAAAAAACAAACGAGATGAAAAACAAAACCAATTTACCAACTTAAAGTATGAAAACTACTCAATAACCACGTGCAATTACCAGAAGCAGAAAATTAAAAATAACGGTAACGGTATTTTAGGGGTAACGGTATTCCATTTATTTCGGTAACGGTATTTTAAGGGTATCGATATTTCATTTATTTCGGTAACGGTATTTTAAGGATAACGGTATTTCACTTATTTCGGTAACGGTATTTTAAGGATAACGGTTATTCGTTTATTTCGGCAACGGTATTTTAGTGGTAACGGTAGTCAGTTGAAAGGGTTTTGAATCGATAACCGTATTTTAGCGGTATTGCCTGCCAACCCCATTCAGAGTCACACTAGGAAATTTGTCTGTCACCTTTTGGCTACAATTTTATATTACATCAACCATTAGACAAATTTTCTGTCTCATTTTGTCTTTTAAGAACTTTTCGCAAAACAATTAAAGTCGACTTAAGAACATTTTCCAAGATTTTTGTCGACATTATAACTATTGAATTCTCATTTTACCGTGTGTTCCTCATATTTTCTATTATACACTAAAATATGTGAAACCTCTAAAATCAACTTTTTTCGAAATTTTATTAATTTCCGTTTGACAAAAGAACTTATTTCATTTGCAGCATTAGGAGTTTCCACTATAGTGTATTTTCCGTGCACAATTTTAAAAAGAAAGTAATAAATTGTAACATTTATTTTCTGATTTGTGCAATCACTGTTGTAAGGATATGTGAATTCTTAAATCATCTTGACGAAACTAATTATTTCTCCTTAAGCTCTTAAATTTCTTTAAAATTTAAAGATTACTTTTCTAAAACAGTCGAAATGAGTTACAAAATCTCAAACAATTGATTCGAACTTTTTTGGTCATTTTTCCAGAGACTATTAAAAATTAAGTGGATTATTTTGTAAAACGCGTTACGTTGATTTGCGTGTAAATTGTTATTGTTACAAAAACAATTTGAATGGAAAGCAACGCAACGCAAGGTGTTGCGTTTTACAAAATAACCCCTTAAATTTACAATTAAAGGAAATTGTTAGAAAATTTATACAAACAGTTTAAAGCAACAGTAAGAGTATAAGCACAATGCAAAGGTCCCCGTTTTTTTCCATACAATTTGAAATTAAAATCGTGCAACGATTTCCGTGAGAGATAAAATTATTTTATTTTCTCAACGGAATTTCTTATTCTTCTGTTTTTACTCTCAGATTATTTTACTAATGTTGCCAGGTTTTCACACAATTTCAATCACAGTCAGTGTTGCCAACTTTTGAAGGCAGGAAAGCACCGTGAGGATTATGAAAACGGGTAAAAAGGGTAAAAATTTACCGAAAATAGGGTAAAAAAGCAAGATATCAATTTTTTGAAAAATGTAAATCAAGAATTTAAAAACAAATTTTAACTTTGAAAAATCGTGTAAAAAAGGTTCAAAAAATAACCAAAAAAGGGGTGAAAAAGCACCAAACTAATATTTCAAAATTTTTAAGTTTAAATGCAGAGCTTTGAAGAATTAATTCCTTTTTGAATGAATTCACTACCAATCGAATTCAATTTTCTCTTCAATTGAATGAATTCCTTTTCTTAAGTAATTCACTGAATTTGTTCAACTGAATGCGTTCATCAAACAACAAATTCAAAGAATTAATTCAATTGCAATAGTTCTTTTTATTAAATCAAATGAATTAATTCACCGATGAACGCGTTCAATTTTATAAATCGAACGGAAAAAAAGTGAATGAATTAATTAATTAAATAATTGAAAAAAAAATAAGTTCACTGAATTAAAAAAAAATAAAATAAGTTCACTGAATTGAAAAAAAATAAAATAAGTTCTCTGAATTCAAAGCCTGTTTTTTGCCGTTCAGTAGAAGAAAACAATAATGTACAAATAAAATTTTTAAATAAGCAATTTTACAGCGTGTGCTAGTAAAAAGGAACAAATTAGAAACCGGATGCTGTTTATCAACCTACATGATTAAAAAATAAAGCCTTTTACTATTAAAAATAAAAACTTTACAGATATAGATAAATTTGGAGAAAATATAACTATATATCTATATAATTAGTTTGAAAAATTAATAGTTATATTTTTTTCCAAATTTATCTATATCTGTTAAGTTTTTATTTTTAATAGTAAAAGCCTTTATTTTTGAATCATGTAGGTTGATAAACAGCATCCGGTTTCTAATTTGTTTATTTTTACTAGCACACGCTGTAAAATTGCTTATTTAAAATTTTTATTTGTACATTATTGTTTTCTTCTACTGAACGGCAGAAAACATGCTTTGAATTCAGTGAACTTTTTTTATTTTTTTTTCAATTCAGTGAACTTATTTTATTTTTTTTTTCAATTCAGTGAACTTATTTTTTTTTTTTTTAATTCACTGAACGTAATTTTATTTTTTTTTAATTCACTGAACGTAATTTTATTTTTTTTGATTCACTGAACGAAAATGAAATCGAACGAATTCAGTAGTGAATTAATTCAGTAAGGAATTAATTCACTTTTTTCCGTTCGATTTATAAAATTGAACGTGTTCACCAGTGAATTAATTCATTTGATTTAATAAAAAGAACTCTTGCAATTGAATTAATTCGTAACAAAATAAATCGAACGAAAGCAAATATGAATTAATTCCATTCAATATATGGTGCTTAGTGAATTAATTCATCGAATTTTTAATTCAGAATTGAAAATTTGAATTAAGGAATTAATTCTTCAAAGCTCTGTTTAAATGTAACAAAGTTACTATTTAAAATTGTACTACAAACATTGTGCAATAATGTATTTCTTGTATAGTTCGTTTTATTTTTCAAATTTGGACAGAAAATTCAAGAAAAATTTTAAAAAACGAGAACAAATACCAAAAATTTAAACTGTACAAAAAGCACTAAAAGCACTGCTTGAAATACGAAAAAGCACCGTAAATACCCGCTTTTTTTAAACGGGTATTTGTAAAAAATCACCGGGTACGGGAAGGAAAAAAGCACCAAAAAATACCCGAAAAGCACTGAAATGCAACACTGATCACAGTACAATTATAGTACGACTACATGGTTGATTTCGTCATGCACATGGATTAGTAATATCAATGGATTTAACTTTATACATTTATAAAATACCCGATTAAAATAATTGATATGGGGCTTTACACAGTCATATGTAATTTATCATGAGTCTTTATACAATTTTATCCGAGAAATGGGCCCATATAATTTCATAAGTTTGCATCAATTCAGTTATAATTTGATAATATCAGATATAAATGTATCCGAATAATGGCGCGATATAATTGGATCAAAATTTATATAGTGGTATAAAATTATAGCTGAAATGGTACAAACATATAGAAAAATTAAATATTGTTGTATCCGGTTTATGCACTATAAATTTAACTAAAATCCTAAATGTTTACTGAAATAATTACCTGAGAGTTTGTCACACCTAAAACTTCATGAAAGCTATTATACTTTTTTGGATTTTGACAAAAGGACATTTTACAGGAAAGCACAAACACCTTTACTATTTGTATAAATTTTCTAACAATTTCTTTCCATTGCAAATTTTATTTTTAACAGTCTCTGATAAAATTATCTCCAAAAGCATAAATCCTTTTTTCTAAAGAAAATTTGAAAAAAAAAACTTTGAATCGATTGTTTGAGATTTTTTAACTCATTTCGACTTAGTTTGTTTTAGAAAAGGAAGTCTTAAATTTTAACGAAAGTTAAGAGCTTAAGGAAAAATAATTAGTTTCGTCAAAATGATTTAAGAGTTCACTTGTCCTTAGAACAGTGATTGCACAAATACAAAAAATAAATGTATACAATTTATTACTTTCTTTTAAAATTGTGCACGGAAAATAGACTGTAGTGAAAATTCCTAATGTAAAATAAGTTCTTTTGTCAAACGGAAATTAATTAAATTTCGAAAAAGTTGATTATAGAGGTTTTACATATTTTAGTGCAAATGAGACAGAAAATTTGTCTAGTGTTTGATGTAATATAAAATTATATCCAAAAGGCAGCTGACAAATTTTCTAGTGTGACTCTGAATGGAGTATATATAGCATATAATTCTATCCAAAACGAAATCGTGTTTTTTTGAAAAATGATATCATATAAAACATATGTATATTACATATATGGGCAAATGCGGCCCGTCAGCCAATTTCGTACGGCCCTTCATTAATTTTAAAACAATAAAAAAAAAATTCTAAGTCCAAAGAAAATACCCATATTTCACAAAAAATTATCTAGTCTTTAAAGAATAACGGATTTATACATTAACGTCTTTATTACCCAGCAAAAACTTGGTAAGGACTGGTCATTACTACATGCATTACTTAGATCTCATATCTCATTACCCTTTGAATTACTTTTAAACTGAATGTAATGAGTTACCGATAATTATACCTCACACATTACTATTTCACAATAGCTGAAACAAATAATATATGTTCTAAATCATTAAAAACCATAACTATGGCGTAGCCTAGAGTTTAGCATTTTTGCCTGACAGACATGAGGATCGGTGATCAACTCGTGTTAGCTTCCATTTTTTTTTGTAATTTATATTAAACATCTATTTATAGAAATGTTGATGTTCATTAAGCAGTATTTAATAACAACAAGTTTTGTGAAAAATATACATGTATAACAATTGCCACAATAAATGTGTACATACGTTAAGCATTAAAAATCATAGCGATGTCGTAGTGTAATGGTTAGAGTGTTTGCCTGACAACCGTGAGGTACGCTGATCAATTCGTGTCAGCTCCTATTAGTTTTTACATTTTTATACTTTTTAAATTTATGTTCAACATCTATTTATAGAACAGTTGATAAACTACTTACAGGTAATATCAGTGTAATGACTTTCCTCCAAGGACATCACCATGTTAAAATAAGTAGTTCAGTAATTAAAAGGTAACCAGTGAACACTTATAATTTCAATACCTAAAACTCATTACATGGTAATGAAAGTTTTTGCTGGGTAGTTACTCATTATCAACACTAGCCCTGGCTGATAGTCAGGCTTGTGATGAATATAGAAAACGATCTGATTTTCAATGGTAAATATTTTACGATCTGTACAATAGCAATTATTTTTTATTTCCTAATTTAGATGTTTTTTATTTCCTAATAATTTGAAGCCAATTTGATTTTCGCGAAACTAATTATTCTAGATTGAAAAACTGTTCGTTTTCGTTTTCGATTTTCATCACACCCCTGAGTGTGTAGGACCCGAAATTCTGCTACCCTCCAATACAAATTTTTTTTATCATTTAAAATTAATCATATCGTATTGTATTAACTTATATCCAATTTGATCGGGACAAAATTCGGATATAAGTTTATCATTTGATATAACTTTGTATCCTTGTAAATACAATTATATCCGATTTGATTCAATTTAATATAACCATTTTTCGGATGAAATTATATCCAGTTCCATATTTCGAATATATCCATTTACATATAATTTTATATACACTTTTTTACTCGGGCGGTTATACACACTGGTGTACAAAAACATATATGGCTGTATAAAATTATATATTATTATATACAAACGTTTTTACTCGGGTACATAAAAACAGCAATAACACAATAACACTTTTACAGCCTTTTATTTTTATGTCAAACAACAACAAACGTTAGAATGTGGCAAAAAGAAAAATATAAAATATAACCAACTTGACTTTCTATATGTTCTGTGTTGTAAAAGTTAGATTCCGTTTCCGTTGCTATTTTGTTCATTTTTTTCCGTCACGATTTAAGATTCCTTTAATAGCTTTCAGAAGTTTTAGGTCTGACAAACTCTCAGGTAATTATTTCTGTAAAAATTTAGGATTTTAGTGAAATTTATAGTGCATAAACCAGATACAACAATATATGATGTTCTATATGTTTGTACCATTTCAGCTTTAATTTTATACCACTATATAAAATCTGATCAAATTATATCGCGCCATTATTCGGATACACTTATATCTGATATAATGGAATTATAACTGAATTGATGCAAACTTATGTAATTATATGGGCCCACTTCTCGGATAAAATTGTATAAAGACTCATGTTAAATTACATATGACTATATAAAACCCCATATATATTTTTTTTAATTGGGAGGTTTTGCTGGGTTTTTCGAAATGGTGCAGAAGGAAGACATTTAAAAAAATAATTTTATTTATTTTTAAGTCTAATTTTTTTCAGTAATGTTAAATAGATATACATATTTGGAACTTATTTGTTTTTTTTTTAATTGAGTCATATGAAAATTCAGATTTTCATTGCGTTAATAGCTAATGTACCAAAAATCCAACAAAATGTACCAGATATAAACCTGTTTGAAAACAAAGATCACTTCAAATTTCACAATTCATAATAAAATCTGTAATTTCACCAAACACAAAAAAATATATTTTGAACCAAGTTAAAAAATTGATGTGGAGATTTGAACTTTTGGCTCCTAAGGTTCTTAAGTATCAGCTTGAATATGCTACATAGTTTCTAAATCTGAGCTACTGAAAAAATTTACTTTTGGGCGCCTTCGATAAATATATGCCACAGTCAGAGCTTTGAAGAATTAATTCCTTAATTCAATTTTTCAATTCTGAATTAAAAATTCGATGAATTAATTCACAAAGCACCATATATTGAATGGAATTAATTCATATTTGTTTTCGTTCGATTTATTTTGTTACGAATTAATTCAATTGCTATATGCTATTCACTGAACGTAATTTTATTTTTTTTTAATTCACTGAACGTAATTTTATTTTCTTTAATTCACTGAACGAAAGTGAAATTGAACGAATTCAGTGGTGAATTAATTCAGTAAGGAATTAATTCCCTTTTTACCGTTCGATTTATAAAATTGAACGCGTTCACCAGTGAATTAATTCATTTGCTTTAATAAAGAGAACTATTGCAAAGGAATTAATTTTTTGAATTTATTGTTTGATGAACGAATTCAGTGAATTACTTAAGAAAAGGAATTCATTCAATTCTAGAGAAAATTGAATTCGATTGGTAGTGAATTCATTAAAAAAATAATTAATTCTTCAAAGCCATTTGGTTTATGTACACTCCGAAATCTACACTAAAAAAAAAAGTCAGTAAAGTCAGCAATGTTGCTGTGTCAGCAAATTTTAAGTCAGCAGCGTGCTTGCAAAAAAGTTGCTAATTTCAGCAAAAGGGTTTGCTGAAAATCAGCGAGCTGATTTTTACCACAAAAAATAGTAATTTCGGCAAAAGTTTTGCTAACACTTAGTCGATTGAAAATGAAAAAAATCCTTGCTAAAATCACTAAACTTTTTGCTGAATATTAGTAGACTGTCTATCTGGTTGTCGTCCACACTATAATTGCGGTTATCAGCACAATTTTTGTAACAAAATAATAGGTAAAACATTAGTTCAAAATTAGTTTAGTGCTAAAATAATATAACTAAGAATTTTGCTGAAAATTGAATTTCTGCAAAAAAATTGCTGAAAACTAGTAAACTTGATATACAAGACGTTTTACTAATTTTTCTACTAACTTATTTTTTTGAGTGTGTTATTTAAAATGACTAGCACTAAAATGTCCAAAGCTCCCGGAATATAAGGGTTACATTTGTATCATGTGGTAAATATGACATGTAAAAAGTAATTTCATATAATTAAAGTTTTTTTCTTTTTCTCTTTATAAAGGTTGGCAACCGATACCTTTATAATACCGTTATCCATTTCAAAACCCTTTCAAATTGATAACCGATGCCGATACCAATACCGAAACTCTTAATTTTAAAAAAATACCGGTATTAAAAACCTTTTCCCTTAATACCTATATCGTACCGGCATTGAGTCGGTTTCTAATAAAATAATTTTTTTTACGTTTTTCAGAAAAAAATATAAATTGTATTGTACAAAATATGCAAAATTTAAAATTAATAATTTCTATTTGTGTTTTTAATAAGAAATCGTATTGCAAGCAGACGTATTGCTATTTAATTTGGTTTAGAAACATTGTGTTTTTTTACAACAACACATAATTTATTGTGAAAACCATGGATGGTAATCGAAACGAATGCGGTTATCGTTAGGGTAACGATATTTTATGTTATTTCGGTAACTCTATTTTAAGGGTAACCCTTTTTCATTTAGTTCGGTATCGGTATTTTAAGGATAACGGTATTTGAGTTATTTCGGTAACGGTATTTTAAAGATATTTAGGTTATTTTGGTAACGGTATTTTAAGGTTAACGGTATTTCAGTTATATCGGTAACGGTATTTTAAGGTAGTCAGATATTTCGATGCATCCCGCAATTTTTTTTTTACAAAAAACAAACGAGATTAAAAACAATACCAATTTATCAACTTAATGTACAAAAATACTCAATAACCACGTGAAATTAGCAAAAGCAGAAAATTAAAAATAACGGTAACGGTATTTTAGGGATAACAATATTTCATTTGTTTCGGTAACGGTATTTTAAGGGTATTGATATTTCTTTATTTCGGTATCGGTATTTTAAGGATAACGGTATTTCGGTAACGGTATTTTAGGGGTAACGGTAGTTGAAAGGGTTTTGAATCGATAATGGTATTTTAGCGGTATTGCCTGCCAACCCTGGTGAAAACCCAATTCTTCAATAATACCGGTACGTACCGGTATTGATGTTCGGTATCCGTAATACCAATACCGATACAAATGAAATACCGTACCGATACCAATACCGAAACAAATAAAAAATCGATACCAATGCCGATACCAATACCGTTGTTCGTTTCGGTTGCCAACCTTGCTCTTTATTAATTATTGAGTTCCCACTTTAGTATTTTCGTAAAATTCTCCTAAGCGAGGATTACAAATGTATCACGGTTGTGCGGGTAAGGGTTAATTATTTTCGTTTTACTTACAGCGTAAATTGCAACGTTCTGTTAAAGAAATTCTCAAGTACGTATGATAACGGCCAAATTTATCTGTTAAAGCGGTGGTGATAGGGGTTATCTGAGGTAAAAAACAAAAACAATTTAGAAAAACAAATTGTTAAAATAAAATTTTCGAAATGTAGATACTTTTGAATGTTCGTGACGATTTTTTGTAATCTCAGGGTTAGTTTGCACATTTATAGATGACTTGGTGGAAAAATAACTGCCACTTATTGTATTATGACTGATACCAGCTAAAAACAATGAATATTTGTTACAAATGTCAGCTGTTTTTAGGCCACGTTGTAGTAAAGACATTTTCATTTTGGAGAAATGTACAAACAATATTATTCTGTAGAATAAAAAAAATAATAAATATTAATATACATTGTTTCGTGTATAATCTACTTACTCTTACTGTTATAATTTGTTATGATGTATAATAATATATGATGATGATGATAATTGACCAAACTCAATAAAAAAACACTTTTAATTCATTTAACAATCAGAATTTGTATATGCCGAATTTTTTGATAAGATTTGTTTGTTACTAAAAAAAATATTTAGTATTCTATATGTATATATATATTTGTCTAGTAGGTTTTTGATTTTATGAACACAATTTGTTGTTCTCTATAGTAAACTACCTGCACACCACCGTTGATGGGTTTATTTTGTCAACTGAATAAAACTTGGTGTGAACAACAAGTATTTATAAGTGCATTAGGGTGTCCCCAGAGTTTCTAGACTTCAATCCCTCATTTTATATTCAATTCTGTAGTGGGATTCTCTAACTTTTTAACGACAAAATTCGGTAGTTAATTTGTCAGTTTGCTATGAAAACTTGCCAATTTAACTACCGAATTTTGTCGTTAAAAAGTTAGAGAATTGCCTCTCTGCTTGACTATGGAATGATTGAATTCTCAAACTGAAATTTTACACATCGAATGAAATCTTAATTGTTCTCATTCAATTTAATTTTAAAGACTTCAATCATTTTTTTATCATTCGATTTGTTAAATCACTGAATTCAAGCGCTAGGAATGGAATCGATTTGAAAGTTTGGGAATTCAATCAATTTCTAATTCATTCGATTGTGTAATTTGGGAATAACATTTGATTTTCATCATTCGATTTTAAAATTTTGAAAATAATAACTACGTTATTAGTTTTTTTTACAAATGCGAGAAAGCTAAAAAATGATATTTGAATTAACAGTTACACTCAGGGAATTATGTAGATAAAATCAACTGCAAATGACAGTTAAAATAACTGCATTTGCAGTTAAATCAACCGCAATATGAAGTTATTTTTTACAAAATGTTGGTTTTTTATTTTTAATTTTTATTTAAAAAATAAAAATTGGTTTTGGACCTTTTTAATTGATTAATTAGAAATTTATTAATTCAGTTCGAGGCCAATTTCCTTATTAAGAATTAACATAATGTTAAAAATCAACAACAAAAATCAAAACTGAACAAACAACTACCAATGCAGTTAAAACAACAGACATAAAAATATTGTAACACTGTAAACACTACTGTTTTTATTAGTTAATTTTGATGCTGAAATTTCTAACACCAATTATTAATTTAATAAAAGCAGATTTTCGTAAATACTCTTCACTTCATTTTATTTTAAATAAATTTTATAATTTAGAAATAATTTTTTTTTCCATTTTTTCACTTGCTCGTGGGGGTGAAATATTTGTTTGGCTTTCTTTTTTCTGCTACAACTACCAATGCAGTTAAAACAACAGACATAAAAATATTGTAACACTGTAAACACTACTGTTTTTATTAGTTAATCTTGATGCTGAAATTTCTAACACCAATTATTAATATAATAAAAGCAGATTTTCGTAAATACTCTTCACTTCATTTTATTTTAAATAAATTTTATAATTTAGAAATATTTTTTTTTCCATTTTTTCACTTGCTCGTGGGGGTGAAATATTTGTTTGGCTTTCTTTTTTCTGCAGGTAAGAGATAAAAATATTAAAGAGCTGAAAGAAAAGAAATACAGTATTTTATAATACTTACATAAATAAATATAATTTTCTATTATAAAGGGTGATCCAACCAAAACGCACGATGTTAATTGTAAATAAAACAAAAAGTTTTCAGAGAATTACCTCTATCCGATGGTCCATGACTCTGAGATATAATTGAGGTTCAATGTCGTTAATGTGCCGAATTATCTCATCCTTTAGCTCTTGAATTGTTCTTGGCTTATTGACGTACACTTTTTATTTTAAATATCCCCAAAGAAAGAAGTCCAACGGTGTCAAATCACATGGTCGTGGCGGCCAATTAACATCGCCACGACTTGAGATAACACGGCCATTGAATTTCTCGCGCAAAAGAGCCATTGTTTCGTTGGCTGTGTGGCAAGTGGCACTATCATGTTGGATGCACATATCGTCCAGTTCCATATCCTCAATTTCTGGCCACAAGAAGTCCGTTATCATCTCGCGATAGCGAACACGGACGACGAGTCGAGGTTGAGGGCTCTTCTACCACACTATCGCGAACAACAATGCGTTCCGCAGAACGAACTGGGCGAGCATACGCAGGTGTTTTCACATTTCCTACAGACCCGGTTTGCTGAAATTTGCGCACAATTCTCCCGATTGTGGACACATTTGGTCGACTATGCTGACCAAAGAAGTGCACGAAATGCATTTTGATTTGAACGCCCATTTTCGTAAAAGGCTTCAACAATCTTAACGCGCTGCCAAATTGTGTACCTCTCCATAGTTGAATTTGTCAAACACTGAAACAAAGAAATGTCAAATTAAGTTTGGCAAACAACTTGACGTTAAGGTGTGACTCACAATTAACATCGTGCATTATGGTTGGACCACCCTTTATAACTCACGTTATTTTCTATATTTAATAAAATTTCTTACTGCGAAATTTTCAGTTTGCTTTCATCGGCGTCCTTTCCTGACTAAACCCAGCAAAAATATGTGTAAGTCATTCAAAACAAACAACCGACTTTTTGTTTGCGGATGTATCGTTATTTTGACTTCGGATTCTTGCTAAGAGTCCTGAAATTTGAAAAAATATGCAATATATTTTGCCCCCTCCTCTCAGCGCCGTTTTACGTGAATTTAACATTGGCTTGTCATAGGAAGGAAGTTGTTCGTTTTAAAAACAAAGTATGTATACTTGAACCAATGATAAGGAAGTTCTTTTTCACTTCTTTATATTTTAATTTAATTAAAAAAAAAGGGTGTGGGATTTGAACCCATACTTGTTTGCATTTCAAGCAGACGCTCTACCCCCTGTGCTAGCGATAGCATTGCCCTGTGCTATTGATAGCTGACTTTTAGCAGTCTTGTTCAGTAAATTGTTGTTATCTTCCTTTCTTTCATTTTTCATTAACAAAAATATATAACATATTGGAAAAATATATAAAGTTGTTTTTTTAAGGTGTTAGTTTTTTATAAAAAATAATACACTCATTGAAAGAAATAAAGCTGTAAAAATAGGAGAAAAAGCTACTAAAAATTATGTAATTTTTTTGCTAAATACTAGTGAGATAAGGACAGGAGAAATAAAACTGCTAAATTTACAAAATTTTAGTTACATTTAAGTTAAATTTTAGTTAATTAAAAATAACAACCTTGATAAATCTGCAAAAAAATTTGCAGCATCCCTACGGGAAATTTTAACAAACTGTCACCGAACTGGCCCCTTTATATGAAATAGACTGGTCACTTTTACATGGCGTTGTCATAGGAGGGGGAAATTGACCCCTTGTGACATGTCACAAGACAAATCCTAGGACAGGTTACTGAAAAACAAAGTTCAGGGACCTGTCCTGGGATTTGTCTTGTGACATGTCACAAGGGGTCAATTTCCCCCTCCTATGACAACGCCATGTAAAAGTGACCAGTCTATTTCATATAAAGGGGCCAGTTCGGTGACAGTTTGCTAAAATTTCCCGTAGGGATATTAGTAGACAAAAAATAGTTTTTTCTGCAAGGTAATTTTTAACTTATTTTTGGTAGTTCTAATTAAAATGTTTACAGCATTTTTCTTTTTCTGTTAGTGTAATAATAAATATATTTCGTAAAAATTTGATCAAAATGGATTTTTAAATTACAATTTTTTAAATACAAACGAAATTGTAATATTTACATTTTGGTACTTAAAAAAATATTTGAAGAATGACATTTTTATCTCTCTATATATAAAAGAATAACGTGACTGACTGACTGACTGACTGACTCAACATCGCCCAGCCCAAACCGCTGAAGCTAGGAAGTTGAAATTTGGTATGTAGGTTCCTCTTTCGGGGTAGACGTCCGCTAAGACGGGATTTTTGGAAATTCCTATCGGAACGGGCAAAAAGGGGGAAAGTGTCCCCCTTGACGGCCTGCCAAAACCCCTTTGGCTAGAAAGCTGAAATTTAAGATATGTGTTCCTTGGAGTAGGGGCTAACTTTTCTGGAAAGTACTTTCTAGAATTTTGGACAGGGACGTTGTAAAAATGGGGGTTAAAAAGGGGAAAAATTACCCCCTTGACGGCCTGCCCAAACCGCTGGAGGTAGGAAGTTGAAATTTCGTATAAAGGTTCCTCCACTATCGTAGACATCCACCAAGACGGGAGTTTTGGAAATTTTTACAGGGACGGGCAAAAAGGGGAAAAAGTCTCCCCCTTGACGGCCTGCTCAAACTGCTGGAGCTATGAAGTTGAAATTTGGTATGTAGGTTCCTCGACCGGTGTAGACGTCCGTTGAGACGGCATTTTTGGAAATTCTTATCGGGAGGGGCAAAAAGGGGAAAAAAGTACCTTTTCCCAAAAAAAGTACCTTTTCCCAAAAAAAGTACCTTTTTCCCAAAAAAAGTACCTTTTTCCAAAAAAAGTACCTTTTTCAAAAAAAGTACCTTTTTCCAAAAAAAGTACCTTTTTCCGAAAAAAGTACCTTTTTACAAAAAAAGTACCTTTTTCCAAAAAAAGTACCTTATTCCAAAAAAGTACCTTTTTCCAAAAAAGTACCTTTTTCCAAAAAAAGTACCTTTTTCCAAAAAAAGTACCTTTTTCCAAAAAAGTACCTTTTTCCAAAAAAGTACCTTTTTCCAAAAAAGTACCCTTTTCCAAAAAAAAGTACCTTTTTCCAAAAAAAAGTACCTTTTTCCAAAAAAAGTACCTTTTTCCAAAAAAAGTACCTTTTTCCCAAAAAAGTACCTTTTTCCCAAAAAAGTACCTTTTTCCAAAAAAAGTACCTTTTTCAAAAAAAAATACCTTTTTCCAATAAAAGTACCTTTTTCCAAAAAAAGTACCTTTTTCCGAAAAAAGTACCTTTTTCCAAAAAAAAGTACCTTTTTCCAAAAAAATTACCTTTTTCCAAAAAAAGTACCTTTTTCCAAAAAAAGTACCTTTTTCCAAAAAAAGTACCTTTTTCCAAAAAAAGTACCTTTTTCCAAAAAAAGTACCTTTTTCCAAAAAAAGTACCTTTTTCCAAAAAAAGTACCTTTTTCCAAAAAAAGTACCTTTTTCCAAAAAAAGTACCTTTTTCCAAAAAAAGTACCTTTTTCCAAAAAAAGTACCTTTTTCCAAAAAAAAAGTACCTTTTTTCAAAAAAAGTACCTTTTTCCAAAAAAAGTACCTTTTTCCAAAAAAAAGTACCTTTTTCCAAAAAAAAGTACCATTTTCCAAAAAAAGTACCTTTTTCCAAAAAAAAATTCCTTTTTCCAAAAAAAGTACTTTTTTCCAAAAAAAGTACCTTTTTTAAAAAAAGCACCTTTTCCCAAAAAACATAAATTTTTCCAAAAAAAATAACTTTTTCAAAAAAAGTACCTTTTCCAAAAAAAAGTACCTTTTCCCAAAAAAAGTACCTTTTTCTAAAAAAATTTTCCTTTTCCCAAAAAACATACATTTTTTCAAAAAAATACCTATTTTCAAAAAAAGTACCTTTTCCAAAAAAAAGTACCTTTTCCCAAAAAAAAGTACCTTTTTCTAAAAAAATTTTCCTTTTCCAAAAGAAGTACCTTTTCCAAAAAAAATACCTTTTTCCAAAAAACATACATTTTTCCAAAAAAAAACACCTTTTTAAAAAAAAATACCTTTTCCAAAAAAAGTACAAATAAAGTACTTTGTAAAAACAAAGTATCTTTTTCCAAAAAATTTCGTTTTTCCAAAAAGTACCATTTAAAATAATATATAATTTCAAAAAAACTACTTTTTTTCCTCCCCCCACGGATATCTCCACTAAACAAGGTTTCTTGATATTCGGCATAGACGTGCGCTAAGACGGGATTTTTGGAAATTCATACCGGAACGGGTAAAAAGGGGAAAAGTCTCCCCATAAACAGTCTCACAAATTGGAAAAGTGCCTGCCAAAACCACTGGAGGTAAGAAGTTGAAATTTGGTATAAAGGTTCCTCCACTGTAGTAGACATCGACTAAGTTTGTATTTTTGGAATTCCCTACAGGATATCCCAAAAGGAAAGTCGGTATGTGAGTTCCTCCTTCTGTGTAGGCGTCCGCTTAGACGGAATTTTTGAAATTCCTATCGGGAGGGGAAATAAGGTAAGTCTCCTCCTGACGGCTTGCCCAATCCCTTTTGGCCAACCTAAAATTTTAAATATGTATTCCTTGGAGTAGGACTAACTCAACGGCAACCTAATTTTTCTATTTTGGAACAGGAACATAGTAAAAATGTTGGTTGAAAGGGAAAAATGTCCCCACTAACGATATGATATGAATGTTCCTCATCCATCGCAGATAGCCGCGAAGATAGAATTTTTGTAAATTCCTAAAGGGAGGGGCAAAAAGAAGAAAAGCCTCACCTTGGGGGCCGGTAAAAACCCCTTCGGCTAGAAACCTGAAGCTTAAAATGTGGGTCCCTGGAGTGAGGGCTAACTTATTAGAAAGATACTTTTTTGAATTTTGGAGAGGGTCGTTATAAAATGGGGGCTCAAAAAGGGAGAGTTGCCCCTTAACGACCTGTCCAAACTGCTGGAACTAGGAAGCTGAAATTCGGTACTTAAGTTCCTCTCAGCCTGCTCAAACTGCTGGAACTAGGAAGCTGGAATTCCCTGTCGATGGATTTTCGGAAATTCCTACCCAGAGGGGCACAAATAGTAAAAGTTGGCTAGAAACCTGAAATGTAAAACATATGTTACTTGGAGTATGTGCTCACTTACCGAGAAGGTGCTTTTTGGACAGGGACATTGCAAAAATGGGGATTAATGAAGAGAAAAGTTCCGCTTAAAGGCCTGCCCAAACCGCTGGAGGTAGGAAGTTGAAATTTGGTATTAAAGTTCCTCCTCTATTGTAGACATCCGCTAAGATGAGATTTTTGGAAATTTCTACAGGTAGGGTCAAAAACAGGAAAAGTCTCCCCCTTAACGGCCTGGCCAAACTGCTGGAACAAGGGATCTTAAATTGGGTTCCATCTCCAACGTTGACGTCACCTAAGATGGTATTTTTGGAAATTCATACCGGGAGGGGTAAAAAGGGAAAAAACTTCCCCCTTGACGGCCTGGCCAAACTGCTGGATATAGAGACCTAAAATTATGTATGTAGTAGGTTCCTCCTCCAACGCAGACGTCCTCTAAGACGGAATTTTTGGAAATTCCTACCGGGAGGGGTAAAAACGGAATAATTCTCCCCCTTGATGGCCTAACCGAACCCTTCGGCTAGAAATCTGTAATATATAATATGTTTTCCTTGGAGTATGGGCTAACTTATCGACAAGGCATTTCTAGGACTTTGGACAGGAACGTGGTAAAAATGTTGGTTCAAAAGCGGAAAATTGCCCCCCCCCCCCCTTAACGTCTGCGTCTTTAGCTAGAAACCTAAAACTTAAAGAACAAGTGTATATGAAACACTAAAATTAAGAAACTAAATAGGAAACGAGTGGGATTGAAACACTACACAAGTGGAATGAAATGGATATAAACGTTGAACGAGTGGAATTGAAATTATAGACAATGCAAATGGATTGGAAGAGGGAATTACCTGTTCAAATACTATCAACGGAATATGAAACTTATGTAGCATTGAAACATACTCTCGAAAAAGTTAAACAAATTTTCTAAAAGAGAAAAAACCTTAGAAAAGGAATGGAACTTATATATTCCGATATTTAAACTTCATGTAACGAAACACAGGTGGAAGAAACCGACGCAGTAAATTTTCCAACTGAATTTGTGAATTTACTTGAATTGCCAGGTCTACCTTTACATAAACTGGAATTAAAAAAAAACTTTAAGACACGCTAACAACGTAGCTTTGCCCGCTATTTTTAATATTATAAAATGCTTTCCAACCCCGCTTTACGTTATTTATTTTCATTCAAAACACAAATGAACAAAACTACTTACGGGTCTATCTACCTAAGTTCGCACTTTACCAAATTATCTTAACATACACACGTATATTGCAATTTATTATGGATTCATTACTAACAATCCACTTTCATGAGAAAAAGTGATCAAATATTTATTTATTTTAAACCCATTGTTGTGCAGAATTATTTATTTGTGGTGGCTGGGTGAAGGCTTTTATTATAAAAACTGTACTTTAAATAAAAAGCGAATTAAAAAAAATTGTCGGGGGGAGGGGCGCCCCCCCCCCTAAACCTTAAGGCACGCCAACAACGTAGCGGGCTGCGACCGCTATCTTTAATATTATAAATCGCTTGCCAACCCTGCTTTACGTTTTTTATTTTCATTTAAAACACAAATGAATAAAACTACTTATGGGTCTATCTACCTAAGTTCGCACTTTACCAAATTATCTTGACATACACACGTATATTGCAAATTATTATGGATTCATTACTAACAAACCACTTTCATGAGAAAAAGTGATCAAATATTTATTTATTTTAAACCCATTGTTGTGCAGAATTATTTATTTGTGGTGGCTGGGTGAAGGCTTTAAATAAAAAAACTTTAAATAAAAAACGAATTTAATAAAAATTGTGGGGGGCGCAGCCCCCCGGGGGGGAGGGCGAAGCCCCCCCCCCCTTAACCTTTAAGGCACGCTAACAACGTAGCGGGCTGCGCCCGCTAGTTTAGAATATTTACATTTCCATAAAATTTCATTAAAAATTAATAGAAAATTAAAAAAAAATTTTTAAATCATTTCAAAAATTAAGTGTACAAAAATAAAAAAAAAAATAAAAATTTTACATTGAAAACTACAAAAAATTATTAATTATGTAAAGAAAGTTCCAAAATTTTGTTCCGACTTGGTAGGAGTTTTGTAAGAATCGAAAGGGGTCATGTCCAAAAACTTCTATTTTTGTATACATTTACCCCTAAATTCATAAACGCTTTTTAAAATTTAGGAGGTTTATTGAACAAATTTTGTATGAAAATGACGTTTTGTAAACCTGCTATAACTTTACAAAGCATTTATGAATTGAGGGGTTTATATGGAATGATACAGTAAGCAAATCTAATTTAGTCAAAATCTATTGATGTTTAGTGCCAAATTCGCCAAATTTCGTAATTTTCAAAAAGCAACAATCGTCATAACTTCTGAAAAAACAACAATTGTTCAACAATTTTCGGTGCGTAATTTTATTTTACTGATAGTGTTATTTACAGCAAAACCCGAAATTATTTGACTACTGGGTTTCTAGATACGTCTTCAACCTTTGTTGTGCTATATCGCCTAAATAAAGCGAGAAATTAACCCCTCAATTCATAAATGCTTTGTAAAGTTATCGCAGGTTTACAAAACGTCATTTTCATACAAAATTTATTCAATAAACCTGCTATAATTTTACAAAGAGTTTATGAATTTAGGGGTAAAAATTTAACATTTGTTCCATAGTAGATTTTCAACGCCAAATATATAGTTTAAATATTATAGCAATTAAAAAATAGAGCATTATAACCCTCTTCGTAGTTATCATTGGTTGGAAGAAAACATTACAGCCGTGTTGCATTGTCTTTTAATTATTAATACATTTTTATTGGGTTTTAATTTCTCTACAGTGTTACGAAAACCCATACAAATTTTGACATTGGACATGTTAAGTGTAAAGTTGCGTTTAAACTTGCATCGAAATTCCTAGATTTCGATATTCACCACTCTGAAAAAACAATGAGGGAATTCATATAGATATTCAATTTTACATAAAGCACACATAGTTAGCTCTAATTAATAAATTCTCTAAAAATTTAACTTCAAAAAAAAAAGTCAGTAAAGTCAGCAAAAATTGTTGCTGTGTCAGCAAATTTTTAGTCAGGAGCGTGCTTGCAAAATTGGTAATTTCAGCAAAAGGTTTGCTGAAAATCAGCGAGCTGATTTTTACCAAAAAAATAGTAATCTTCAGCAAAAGTTTTGCTAACACTTAGTCGACTGCAAATGAAAAAAATTCTTGCTAAAATCACTAAACTTTTTGCTGAATATTAGTAGACTGAAAAAAACTCAAAAAACTTGTAGCGAAATTCTACTTTAGTTAATTTATTTGCTGAAAATTTAAATATAGAATATATGTAGAGTTGTTTTTCTTTTTTTTGTCATTTCCGTTTCCAGACAAACTGTGACATCTACATCTTGTCTATCTGGTTGTCGTCCACGCTATGAATGCGGTTATCAGCACAATTTTCGTAGCAAAATAAATTAGTAAAACATTAGTTTAAAATTAGTTTAGTGCTAAAAAAATATAACTAAAATTTTTGCTGAAAACGAAATTTCAGCAAAAAAATTTGCTGAAAACTAGTACACTTGATATACAAGACGTTTTACTAATTTTTCTACTAACTTATTTTTTTGAGTGTATAAGCTTTTTTTCATGGTGGTTGGATATCGAAATCATGAGATTTCGATGCAAGTGTAAAAGCAACCTTTAAGCTAGATTCACAATGATAGAGTACTCCACTCTGAAGAGTGGAATGTACTAAAATAGAGATGGCATGATACAAAAAATTTGTAAGTGCGAAAAAGAAAGGGACAAAATCCACACTGCAGCGTGGAGTACTCCAGCATTGTGAATCCGGCTTAACTCTTTTCACTTTTTTAACGAAAATGATATCGGTTGTCCCAACCGAATTCTTATGTGAGTGAATGCTTTTAATTCGAATTAGTTTTAAAATATCAATGTTTTTGAGAAAATGCACAAGTCATATTTTCCCCTTATAATCCGTGTTCCAAACTTCAGCGCCGATGCGGCACGTCTTCCCGATATCCAATTATCCTAATTTTTTGGGGGACATAGTTTTACATCTAAATAAATATTTCCAGGGGGTAGCCCGGTCAAAAACTCAAAATTTATTTTCCTCCATACACCCTAATATGTAACGTATCAGCAAACATAATACCATATGTATACGATTTGTTCTTTGCAACCGATGACACGTCATATTTCACCATACCATAAACATATTTTACAACATTATTATCGACACATTTTTTAAACATACCCCCCTAAATTCATAAACGCTTTGTAAAATTATAGGAGGTTTATTGAACAAATTTTGTATGAAAATGCCGTTTTGTAAATCTGCTATAACATTACAAAGCATTTATGAATTGAGGGGACAGTCTTTTAACGAACAAAACATTAAAATAATATAAAAAATATTTAATTTTAAGCCCAGTATTTTGTTAAAAAAAAAACCGAAAAAATTTCGCTCTATGTTTGGAGCTCAAAAACTATAATAAAAACATTAAAATGCAAAAAAAATTTTGTAGTCTATAAAAAGTTACAAATGTCACTTTTTCGCTACATTTTCAAATGGTCCTGTCTATTAAATTGATGCGAAAAAAAATTCCACCGCAATTTTGCAACAATTCCACGCAAGTGAAAAATCATTTTTTTTATATGGAGTTTGACAGCTTTTTTCCCAAAAGTATGAAGAAAATACCGGCGTAAATAGAAAATAATACAATAAAATAGCAACAATTTTTAATTAATGAATGAATTTTTTTTTGCGTAAAAAATGTTTGCCTTCCCAAGTAAAAAAAAATGATATGGAGCCATATGAAGTTATATTTAATTATATATAATCTTTTATGTAATTAGATATAATTATATCCGAAAAATGAGAACGTCCTATTGTATCATATTGTATCGAATTGTATACAATTGTATACAATTTGGTACAATTTTATGCAATTCGATACAATTGTATCCGAATTTTGTCCTCATGCAATTACATCAAATTATATCTTTTTGTATAAAATTATATAAAATGTTATAAAAGTGGACATAGTTTGATACAATTATATCTAAATATTAACCTTATACTTTTTATCATATTATATAGAACCATATCTAACAATATACAAAAATTATTTTTTTAAATAAAAAATATTTTTCAATTACTTGTAATTGTTCTTTTTTGAATTGCAATTACAAATAATATTTAATTATAGATGAGTTTTTTTTTTTTCAATTACAATTACATGTAATTGTGTAATTGCATGTGTAATTAATTACAAAATGTAATGATTAACCCCAGGCCTGCTGGAGATCTTATAATTTCGATAAATCTTCCATTACTTTTATCCAGATTTATCATGACAGTGCAATAAACATGAAAAAAAATTTCTTTTAATTTAGTAATTTTAAAATAAAGTTAACAACACTGAAATTTTAAAGTTAATAGGATTATGATATACAACCAAGATATAAGAAATCAGTCAAGTGTACGTTATAGTATAGAGAATTTCGTATTAAAGCTTCAGTGTTGTTAATGTTATGGGTGCGGTCGTAAGCCATTTTTGACTCATGCTCAAAAAAAAACCAAAAAAAAACAAATTACTCACGCACGAGCATTTTGTTTTTTACTCAGCACACATGATTATATTAACTTACTTATTAAACTTACAATCAGAAAATTCTCACGCAAACCAGTAAAAATTACTAAAAACATATGATGCAAAAAATAAACTCACACACGAATCAATCACGGGTTATTCTTACTCACGTTCACGCACGAATCACTTAAGTATAGTAATTATTACTCACGATCACGTGTAAATAACGTGACTCACGAACATTTCGTGTCACGCGCCAATCCCTAGTAATTACTAAATCTAAAACTAGTTCAAAATCATTGAAAACATGGAACCAAATATAATACAATACGGTTTTATATGGACTTTATATATTTTTATATAAAATCACTTTGAAAAAATTGCCTATGTGGGATGATATATAATTATAGATGATTTTATAAAGAACGTTATAAGTTATATATGGGTTCATAGTCGTCAATATATAATCATTACTAACACAAATTATAAAATATTTCTTATATGGATCCACATAGTTTTATATTATTATGTATAGTGTCATACTAAATTATATATAAACGCACATGTTATTATATCTTTTATATGTTACTTTATGTACTTATATATAGCACATACATATATATGTATGCCAATATGTAATAATATAAAATCACATATGTCTCCATATTAAAACCTTTGAGGAAAAAATATCTAACATATGACTATATAAAAGTATATCTGCTTGAATTTAAAAGCATATGTGGCCATATGTAACTATAAGTTACTATATGCAATTACATAAAATAACATATGATTATATCAAAACTTTTTTACTCGGGTTTGCTTTTCGCAGCCACTCAAACAATAACAAAAAACCTTGAGCAGTGTGGTCTCTTTATTAAAATTTGTACTCTCTAATAAAAGTAATAACTTATGTACTGCAGGATTTAAATCAAAATATGCCAATCACGTTTTATTAACCCTTTCACTACCGACTTTTTGTTAGTGAATATATTTCTACCACTAACGAAATAACTTTAAATAACGCACTCAATAAAGGTAAAATCCACTGCAAATGACAGTTAAAACACAGGTAAATGCAACTAAAAAGGCGAAAAAAACTAAACAAAATATTCAATAAAAAATGTTTTCTTCTTCTTTCTGTAATTGAACTTTATTAGTCGATTCGACTTACATCATTGGCGGACTTAGGCCGGTCTGGGGTGGGCAAAGCCCACCCTAGACTGCTTTTTGCCCACCCCAGAATTTAAAAAAATTGTCTGTAATTCTTGTTCTATGATTATTTTTTTTAAATATCAGTTAATCCTGTGTTTTTCATTGGGAAAATGTCTTCTAGTTTCCTAGGAAGATAATTTGTTGGAATCTAAGGCTCAGTTTTTCAGCCAGAACTAATATCGATTTTTGTCTTGAATATTTCTTAAATAAGAAATGTTGTTTAAAAATTCTTACTTAAGAAATATTTAAGACACAAATCGATCTTAGCTCTGGCTATAAGAGAGAAATTCCTTGGATTTAATAGTTTTTTAAAGGAATAATTAGTTAGTATTACACAGTGTTGCCAACTCTTGAAGGCAGGAAAGTACCGTGAGCATTATGAAAACGGGTAAAAAGGGTAAAAATTTACCGAAAATGGGGTATAAAAGCACGATATCAATTTTTTGAAAAATGTAAATCAAGAATTTAAAAACAAATTTTAACTTTGAAAAATCGTGTAAAAAAGGTTCAAAAAATAACCAAAAAAGGGGTAAAAAAGCACCAAACTAATATTTCAAAATTTTGAAGTTTAAATGTAACGAAGTTACTATTTAAAATTGTACTACAAACATTGTGCAATAATGTATTTCTTGTATAGTTCGTTTTATTTTTTAAATTTTGACAGAAAAGTCAAGAAAAATTTAAAAAAACGAGAACAAATACCAAAAATATAAACTGTACAAAAAGCACTAAAAGCACTGCTTAAAATATGAAAAAGCACCGTAAATACCCGCTTTTTTTAAACGGGTATTTGTAAAAAATCACCGGGTACGGGAAGGAAAAAAGCACCAAAAAGTACCCGAAAAGCACTGAAATGGCAACACTGGTATTACACTCATAGAAATAAATCTGTAAAAATAACAGAAAAAGCAAATAAAAATTAGTTAAAAATTATGTTTAGAGTTTTTTAAAGTTAATTTTTTTTGGTATTATAATAAAAAAAAATATATATAGAGCAATTCCATATGAAAACGATCAAAATTGGCAAATTTTTGGACGACCCCTCTCCGATTTTAAAATAAATAGTCTCAATCGATTGCCCAGCAAAAAATAATGTACCTACATATTTTTTTTTTTTTTTATAGTGACTGGTTTAGTGGTAGTGTACACCACTGTCATGTGACAAAATTGAAGAATTCTTCATAAGGGACCTCATTGAAAGTTGTTTTACTAAAGCGATCGCAACGAGTGATAGCTCGTTGGAAAGGTATTGAATCAGGCTTTAATTGAAAAATAAAATTTTCCTAATTTTTCTCAGAAATTTACCTTTTTTCCATTGAAAATTAAATTTTCCCATGAAAATTAAATTTTCCGATTTTCCACAGAAGCTCCTAAATTTTCCGGCTAATTTTTTTTTTTTTTTTGGATTCCTCATAATTTTTGCTTTAAGAATCAGCAATAAAAAAATGGGCCCCGACTCCTTGTTTGGACAGGAGAGGAGCATTTAAGAGACCACCTTGTTCTCATTGTTTTTATATTTTTTATAATTGAATTATTTGTAATTATTTAACATTATTTTATTTTATTATTAAAAATACATTTTAAAAATTATTTTACAGTTAAAAATACATTTATGAAGAAAAAATCAATTTTTTTTAAGAGCCCCAAGTTGAGTGTGTAGTGAATATGGTCTGCTTGCCTTCACAAGATCGGCCATAAATCCATGGATAATAGCAGCAGTGGCATGTAATGGCACACCAAACCACACTGAGGCTACAGGTCATAAAATGTTTTGTAAATTTTTTAAATTACCAGGTAATAAATATTTCGCCTAAAATGACACGTGCAGAAACAAGTCATAAAACACGGATTTTCCATAAATATGGCGAAATATTTATTACCTGGTAATTTAAAAAATTTACAAAACATTTTATGACCTGTGGTCGGCTTATTGGCAGTAACCAATTAAGTCCCTCTTTAAAAAACATTTTATGACCAGTAGTTCACGCAAATTTTCCTATTAAAGAAAAGCAAATATCGCTTATTTTTTTTTACCTATTTTTTACCAAAAAATAAATATAAATACTTCACACACTCTGAGTCAAATTTTAGTTGAATACTAAACGTGAAAGTGTTAAAATGTTTTTTTTGTAAAGTAAAAAGTGAAGCTGTAAAGACAATTTAAAGTAAAATGAATAAATTTTGCTGCAATCCGTTTAACAAGAGTGGACATCGTTCGAAAAAGATAAAAGTATTAAAATTAACTGGTGTTTCGAAGCGATACATGAATGAATTAAATATACAATACGGTGAAGAAGCAGAATTCATTTGCCCCAAGTGTAAAATCGATTTGTCTCAACAAGCAAATGCATTGAAACAAATGCAGTCAAGCAGATGACGTTGATGACGGCAAACAAATGATTGAGCAGTTGAAAAGAAAATTCAATTTAGCCACCACTTTTCCGGAGAAATATCTCATTTTATCTGTGCTGCCTCAATCATGGTCTATACGCAAGATTTCTGAACAGTTTCAAACATCTTTTTACATCGCGAGAAGAAGCAAAGAATTAGTTCGACAGAAGGGCATATTGGCGACTCCCACCAAGAAATTTGGCTCAAGGACCCTCAGCGAAGCAACGGTGAAATTGATTCAAGATTTTTACTGCAATGATGACAACAGCCGCGCCTGCCCAGGTACACGTGACTATGTTATCACACGTGAAGATGGAGAAAAAGTACACAAGCAGCGCAGATTATTATTATGTAATCTATCCGAAGCATACCATCAGTTCAAAGAGAAATACCCAGCAGAAAAAGTGGGATTTTCTAAGTTTGCCATCCTACGACCAAAAGAATGCGTGCTGGCATTAGACAGGCACGGAACGCATTCAGTCTGCGTTTGCATGTTTCATCAAAACATCAAATTAATGTTCTTTCCATGCAAGAAATTGAAAGTATTTCACGGTGAAATTGAAACATATAGGGACCTCCTGTCGAAGTCGTTGTGCGCATACCCCACGGAAAATTGTCATCTGTCCAAATGTGACAATTGTCCGAAGATTGACGAGCTAGAGCAATATTTGGCGGAAAAGTTTGAACAGCTGTTAATTCAGGAGGTGCATTTCAAACAGTGGATAATTAGCAGCGGCAGATGTTCCCTTGAGACCGTGGTAAAGCAGATTCCGGAATTCATCGAGGAATTCGGATTCAAGTTGAATGAACTGAAGGCGCACCATTTCGTATCCGAGATGCAATCGAAATTTCTAAAGGAAAGTAAGGAGAAATTAGCCCAAAATGAATTCATTGTGATAAGCGACTTTGCCGAGAATTACACTTTTCTCGTTCAGGATGAAATTCAGGCTTATCACTGGGCAGACGACCAGTGCACGGTGCATCCTTTTTGCATTTATTTCAAAAACGAAGATAACGAACTACAGACCGTAAGCCTTGTTGTTGTCGCGGAGAGTTTAGCTCATAATTATGTGTCCGTTTATTTATTTCAAATGAAACTGTTTGAATTCTTAAGATCAAAATTCGATGCAATCGACAAAGTAACGTTTTTCTCAGACGGCGCGGCTTCTCAGTACAAGAATAAAAAAAATTTTTACAATCTTTGCATAATTGAAGAAGAACAAAACTGCAAGGTCGAGTGGCACTTTTTTGCGACGTCCCACGGTAAGGGCCCATGCGATGCGTTAGGGGGAACCCTAAAACGCATGGCGACTAAGGCAAGTTTGCAAAGGCCATATACTGACCAGATCTTAAATGTACAACATTTGTTTTCGTGGATTCAAAGCAAGGAAATTGCCATTAACACAGTTTTATGCACTCAAAAAGAACACGATGCCATGGAGTGACGAATTCAAAACAGATATAATAATGTCAAAACTATAACTGGAACGCAAAAGTTTCATTGCTTCATACCAAATATTTCTGATAGTTCAATTAATGTAAAGCGGTACTCTTCGTCTGCCGACGTGCTAAATTTAAAGTTACTTTAATTTTATAATGATGCCAAGACAATTGAAATTTTTAATAAATATTGTAATTAAGTATAAGCAGCAAAATCAGAAAGATTTTTTCTTCATAAATGTATTTTTAACTGTAAAATAATTTTTAAAATGTATTTTTAATAATAAAATAAAACAATGTTAAATAATTACAAATAATTCAATTATAAAAAATATAAAAACAATGAGAACAAGGTGGTCTCTTAAATGCTCCTCTCCTGTCCAAACAAGGAGTCGGGGCCCATTTTTTTATTGCTGATTCTTAAAACAAAAATTATGAGGAATCCAAAAAAAAAAAAAATTAGCCGGAAAATTTAGGAGCTTCTGTGGAAAATCGGAAAATTTAATTTTCATGGGAAAAAAGGTAAATTTCTGAGAAAAATTAGGAAAATTTTATTTTTCAAAGCCTGATTCAATACCTTTCCAACGAGCTATCACTCGTTGCGATCGCTTTAGTAGTTTTTTTTTTAAACAACTTTCAATGAGGTCCCTTATGAAGAATTCTTCAATTTTGTCACATGACAGTGGTGTACACCACCACTAAACCAGTCACTATAAAAAAAAAAAAAATATGTAGGTACATTATTTTTTGCTGGGCAATCGATTGAGACTATTTATTTTAGAATCGGAGAGGGGTCGTCCAAAAGGTGATCGCTTTCATATGGAATTGCTCTATATTTTGTTAAAAAAAAATTTTTTCTTTCGATTGCTAAAATAATGTGTAATTACTAGGGCAAGGAATTCCATGCAAATGCATGTTTTTTCTCTATAATCCAAAACTAATATGGACTAAATATTTATCCGAATCATCAAATTTATAACAAAATGGCATCGATTTGTAGTTGCATATTTTGTCAAAAATGCATGTTTTTGCATATTTTGACTTCAAATGCATATTTTTCTGCCTTTTTAATGCATATTTTGTGCTTTTTAATCATGGATGGTAACCGAAACGAATGCGGTTATCATTAGGGTAACATTATTTTAGGTTATTTCGGTAACGGTATTTTAAAGGTAACGCTATTTCATTTATTTCGGTATCGGTATTTTGAAGATAACGGTATTTGAGTTATTTCGGTAACGGTATTTTAAAGATAACGATATTTGGGTTATTTAGGTAACGGTATTTTAAGGTTAACGGTATTTCAGTTATATCGGTAACGGTATTTTTAGGGTAACGGTAGTCAGTTATTTCGATGCATCTTGTAATTTGTTTTTACAAAAAACAAACGAGATTAAAAACAGAACCAATTTACCAACTTAAATCGGATAAATATCACGGATGGTAACCGGATAAATATTTACAAAAAATACTTAATGTACAAAAAATACTCAATAACCACGTGAAATTACCAAAAGCAGAAAATTAAAAATAACGGTGACAGTATTTTAGGGATAACAATATTTCATTTGTTTCGGTAACGGTATTTTAAGGGATTGATATTTCATTTATTTCGGTATCGGTATTTCAGTTATTTCGGTAACGGTATTTTAAGGATAACGGTATTCCGGGTATTTCGGTATTTTAGGGGTAACGGTAGTCAGTTGAAAGGGTTTTGAATCGATAACGGTATTTTAGCGGTATTGCCTGCCAACCGTGTTTTTAATGCATATTTTTCATTTTTAGGAGCATTTTTTATCACGCATGGTAACCGAAACGATGCGGTTATCGGTAAGGGTAACGCTATTTTAGATTATTTCGGTAACGGTATTTTAAGGATAACGGTAGTCAGTTATTTCGATGCATTCCGCTATTATTTTTTTACAAAAAACAAACGAGATTAAAAACAAAACCAATTTACCAACTTAAAGTACGAAAAATACTCAATACCATGCAATTACCAAAAGCAGAAAATTAAAAATAACAGTATCGGTATTTTAGGGTAAACGATATTTCATTTATTTCGGTAACGGTATTTTAAGGGTATCGATATATCATTTATTTCGGTATCGGTATTTTAAGGATAACGGTATTTCAGTCATTTCATTAACGGTATTTGAAGGATAACGGTATTTCGGTTATTTCGGTAACGGTATTTTAGGGGTAACGGTAGTCAGTGGAAATCGTTTTGAATCGATAACGGTATTTTAGCGGTATTGCCTGCCAACCCTGTTTTTTATTTTGTAAAAAAATATAAAAATTTGAAGTTTCATATTTTGATTAAATCAAAATAAACATTCTTAAAAACTTTACTGACCTATGGAAAATCTTCGAGTTCTGTGTCTATTTCCAAAATAACTGGCCTAAACATATTTTTTTTTGCAAAAATAAAAGTTTTTTGTACATACTCCTTATATTTTTAATGCATATTTTTCTTTTTTAGCTGCATATTTTAGGCGCATATTTTCCATTTTTAAGTGCATGAATTCCTTGCCCTAGTAATTACTATTTAAAATTTGAAGTAAAAATTCAAAACGTTTCTCCAGTTATTATGCTTTTATGCTTTGAAGATACAATACAAGTTTCTGATTTTTTTTTTTGCAAATTAGGAGTGTATTAATAATAAGAAATATATGTATGTGACCTTCTCTATGTGTCAAAAAACCTAGTGTGTCAAAAACTTGGGAAAATCGATAAAAATGAGAAAAACATTAAAATTTTAATGTTTAATTTAAAACTTCATTTTCACACACTAGGTCCCTTTTCTCGGAGAAGGTCGCATATGTATACTAAATAAGAATTTTTAAAATCCAACTTAAGTTTTTAACTGATTCAACAATTGTTAAAATTACATATTAAAAATTTAACCGGTTAATCGACCTATTTTAATCGATTATTCGGGTCGAATAATTATTTGAGTTTTAAATTATTTGTTTCGACATTAACCGAAATAATCGAGGAATCGGTTAATCGATTAACCGAATTGTAAACACTAGTGGGAGTCCATCTAAAACCGAACTTGTTTCGTTTACAAGGAAGTACAAACCGGAGAGTTTTAATCTCCCTAGATTGGGGGGAGTTACTCTTCAACTCTCGGAGAAAGCGAAGTACCTGGGTGTAATTCTGGACTCTAAACTTTCCTGGAAGAGGAATACCGAGGAGAGAATGAGAAAAGCCTTATGTGCTTTTTATACCTGTAATGGGACCTTTAGGAAGAGGTGGGGTCTACAGCCGTATATCATCCATTGGATGTATGCGGCGATTATCAGACCAATCTTGACCTACGGGGCACTGGTGTGGGGGAGGGCGGTGGACACGGGGTCATATCTCTCCACTCTCGCAAAGGTGCAACGACTTGCTTCTCTGGGTATTACGGGGGCGAGGATTCGTGTCCTTCCCATATATCCTGAAATTAAAAAGTATCATAATAAATGAAATAAATATTGATACTTCCTGAAACTTTGTGTATGAATTACTTATAATGCCCTTAATTTTTCAACCAAATTTTGTTCAATTCGGAGCAAGGATACGCATAGCTCAAAAATGTCCTTTTTAAGAAAAGTCAAAAAAAAAGTGAAAAAAATTACAATTGCTTGAAGATTTGTTTGTATAGAGAACACTTAAGATATTTTTAATGCGACTAATTTTTTTTATCCAATTTAGAGCAAGGATACACTAAGATTAAACATATCCTTTTTTTAAAGCCAAAATTACTTATTCGTGAAATTTTAAACTGATTACGATATTGATACTAACGATATTTTTGTTTAATTTACAGTAAGAAAATTTTTGTCTTAAAAATATACTTTTAGAAAGGATTCGAGTTCTCTTTATATATCCAGAAATTAAAAATATATTAATATATAAACTTTCAAAAACTTTCTTCCACAGGACACTACGATATCAAAACTACATTAAATCGCAAAATATTATTAAAATTTAGAAAGGTTTTATTAATAAATAAAAATTCAAAACAAATAATAAGGAATATTTCTAATCACTGAAGCTATCACACTCAGAAAAACTAGTATCGTGTTGTACTCAATTGTCTGCATTCTGTTCTGTAATAACAAACTCTATTATTTTGTCGTACACTCAGGGAATTATGTAGGTAAAATCAACTGCAAATGACAGTTAAAATAACTGCATTTGCACTTAAAAAGGTGTAGACTACATTTGCATTTAAATTAACTGCAATATGAAGTAATTTTTAACTGTTAAAAATCAACTGACAAATGTAGTAAAAACAACTACAAATGCAATTGAAACAACATACATGCAAATTATTGTAAAACTGTACAAACAACTTGCAAATGTAGTTAAAAAAACATAAATAAAAATTTTTTTTTTAATTATTAATTTAATAAAAAAAATCAAATTTATGTAAACACTATTAACTTAATTTTATTCTATAATAAATTTAAAATTGAAAAATCAAAATTTACACTTAATGTCACTTTTTTTTCAATATTAAGATATTGTTGTACATGTCCGTCTGTGAGGGATGAAATATGCTGTTGTTTGGCTTCCTTTTTTTTCTCCAGGTAGAAAGGGATGAGAATATAAAAGAACTGAAAGAAAATAAATACAATATTTTTTTAACATTCCCCGTAAATAAATATATATTATAAAACTTACCTTATTATTTTAGTAATTTAATAAAAAATATATAACTTTTTCCGTATTACGCGTGCTCACTCTTTGGCGTTGTTTTATGACTAAAGGCTAGGGTTTTTCTTTTCCCGGACTTTTTCATTTCCCGGGACAGCGGGATTTTTTTCAGAATTTCCCGGGATCCCGGGAATTCCCGCTCGTTAGAAAATATATAAATTCGACATATGTTGCACTTGAAAAACTCGATTAGTGTTCAAACGCCGTCCGACAAAGTTCATCTTTTGGTTGTACCCATGAGAAAATGCACTTAATATATTCTGAAAGGATGGCTAAATATAAAATATCCATGTCTTCCACTTTTTCTGGATCAATTCGTTTAACAATTTAAATCGTGAATTAATATTTAGGTAATATATTAGTTTTAAAAAACTCTTAGAAATATATTAATTAAATGTTAATTTACCGTTTAAACGGTTAAACCAATTGATATAGAAAAAGTGAAAGACATGGGTATTTTATCTTCATCCCCTTTTTCAGAATATATTGAAATTGTTAATCGGTGCAAAATTGTGTCGGACCAGTTTTATAGTCAGAAATAAGATGGATTTGTTGCTAAAATATTTCTTAAATATGAAATCAAAAAATTTCTATTTCTATATTTTTTATATATACCTTTCTATGCAGATTTTCGGAAGTATCCGTCCAGAATTATTTTTATAAAAAAGTTTAAAAGTGAGTATTTTTCACATAAATTTTTAGGCAAATTCGCCTAAATCGTTTTATAAAAAAAGTCACTACAACATTATTAAATAGTTTCTTAACTTTAATTGGTTTTCTTGAATAGACATTTTTTATGCCACAGCTACTTAAAAATAAATTATGTAATTTTCGTATTAAGTTGCATTTTAAATTAACATATAAAAAATCCAAAATAATTTTAAAAAGCATCTGATGGATTATTTTGAAAACAAATAATACTTAAAAAATACAATCGAAATAAAGGAATAACAATTGAACTTAAAATTAAATTATTTTAAATAAAAGAAACTCAAAATACTTGTCAATTGAAAATATGAAAACATCACAAATTTTTTAATTTTAATGTCTAGTTTTTTGGAGGTATTTGGAACTGAAATAATGATGTTGGAATGTTGAATAAGGCTGGTTTACACTATAAGATTTTCGGTACGATTTTACTTTAGTACACATGCAAAATTCAACTGGCATCTAAAAACAATTTGGCCTAATTCAGTTTATTAAATTTTAAATCGTATTTTTTTAATTTTAAATATTTTTTGATCAAATTAATTTCAAAAAAACAATGCTTTAAATTTAAATAAAGCTTCCAAAATTGCAATAATATAAGCTAAAACTTCTGTAAAAGAATAAAAAAAATCCCGGGAAATCCCGCACAAAATTCCCGGGATTGCGGGATCCGAAAAAGGGCGGGATTCCCGGGAATCCCGTCCCGGGAATTCCCGGGACATAAACCCTACTAAAGGCTCAATTAGACGTGCCATAACCATAACCATATAAAACAGCTGTTCAAACCAATATTATGGGCTACAATGTATACGATTATTGGTGACATGCCATAACGCCATAACCGTAACCATAGAAACCAATTGAATTTTGGTTGTCTGCTATGGCGTTATGGTTACGGCTATGGCGTTATGGCACGTCTAATTTAACCTTTAAGACAAGAGAAAACATGTTATACTCATATTCTTTCACTAGAAATTTCTAAACAAGTGATTCATACCACTGTTGGTAAAAGTGGCACAAAAGTGCCATTTGTGGCACTATTGAATGTTCAATGCAGTGTTGCCACTTTTTGAATAATTATTCAAAAACGGGACTGTTTACACATTCGTTGGATAATTTTTGAATAATGACATTTTTGTGTAGTTTTTGTGTAATTTCACTTTTTATAGAAATTTCCGTAAATTTTTACAAGTCCCAGAGCTTTTTAATCAATTAATAAGTCGATATTAAGACGAAACGAGTTTGTCAGTGAAATATTTACCACAAATCTCCATTTTCTGGTGAATTACTTTTGTAGATTTTTGCAACACTATACCCAATTTAGAAGAAATCAAAAATGGTGCTATGTATATTTGTGTTTTGTTTAAAGCCCGCCTTTTGTTTATTTCTCTTGGTTTGCAAGAACATTTAAAAATTCAGCGAAAGAGTGGGAAAGTTTGAGATTGTTATGATTGTGACTTTCTAATGTCTGAAAAATTTTTTCCTGTAGTTATCATGATACTGGGTTTTGACCAGACAAAAATGTTGTTAACGCAGCAAGGTGGAGCAGAATCAGAATATTTTAGAATTCTGTAAATCCAACATGTTTCAGATTTCAACAGAATCGTATGAAATTTTTGAAAAAAATGTTATATTTTTATGTTTTAAAAGAAAATTTGTTGATAAACATACTGCAAAGAAATTTCATATTAAGGTCTGCCTTGCTACCATTAACATAAAAATTAAAGAAAACAGGCAAACTTTTACAAATACGGTATTTTTAAAATTTTTCTGAAAGAATCTTTTAATATGGATAAAATTTGATTTTTTTAATATTCAAATTTAAAAGCACGCTGTTTTAATCCTGAAAAAGATATTGCATTGAAATTCCCTTAAGTTAATAGAATAATTTGTTATAATATATTCTGAGAAATTGGCCTGGATTTGCTCTTGCAGAAGGCAAAACCATGAAACAGGTTATAGCAAAAATGCTAAATTTTAGTTTGATAGATATGTTAGGTCTTTAAAAATCGGTTTGTAAATAGAAAAATGGCAAAACTTTGGAGTCAAATGGCATTCGGCCATCCAAAACTTACAGGGTGAAATTTCATATCAGTCGGTAAGAAATGGCGAAATTCTTACCAAAATATTTGTATTCTTCTCCACTGTGCCCAGGAGAGTTTATTTTGAAATAATACGAAAAATATATTTTTTGCATAATTTCATACGGTTTTGGATAATTTTTGACCTACAGCTGTGTAATTTTTACTTTTACTGGTGGCAACACTGGTTCAATGGCACCTTGGCACTCTCCATAGAATTTTGGCACTTTTTGCGAAAATTTCTATATAATTCAAGGTTGGCAACCGAAACGAATAACGGTATAGGTATCGGTATTGGTATCGATTTTTTATTTGTTTCGGTATCGGTATCGGTAACGGTATTTTAATCATTATATACCGATACCGAAACACTAATACCGGTATATACCGGTATTATAGAAAAAATTTACAAAAATATAAAAAAAACGTTCTTAATTATAAAAAACTCAATTTTATTAAATTTTTATAAAGCATAAGTATAGTTTATGGAAATGTTTTTATAATATGAACATTATTTTTAAACACAAAAATTTTTTTAAATCTATTAGGACCCAGAGCTTCGAAAAACTTAATTCAATTTAAGCTTAATTCACTAAAAATTAAATTCAGATTTTAAAAAGATTCATGTACCATTTGTAAAGAATTCATTCATAAGCTTCATTCCCAAAGCTTTAATATGAATTGAATGAATTCCTAACTTGAATCATTCAAATCGCATGTTCATTCGCCATTTTACTAATTGAATGAAGAAATTTTATTACCATTCACTTAGTGCAGTGTAGTTTGAAACTAACATATAATCAAAACCAAAGCGTACACGCTGTAACAAAGCAGACGATACTATTTATTTCTGTTATATGAATTTTAAACGTTTTTCATTGTATTATGCGAATATTTCAGCAATTACATACAAATTAAAATTTTTCATTTGATTAAGTGAATGAAAACAAATAATTTTTAATTCCCTTTTTTATTAAATGAATTCAGGTAAATTGGGTTTCATTCAGTTAGAATTCAATCAAAATAGAATGAATTCATATAATTTTAAGCTATAGGGAATTAAGCTATCGAATTAATTCCATAAGAATGCTATTAGGGAATGAAATTTAACCCAAATTTCATTAATTTTTAAAAAGTGAATGAAAGAATTAAGCCTTTTAAACCTTTGTTAGGAACACAAGTTGATTCACTACAAATATTTTATATTTGTATTGAGATCATATAATAAAATAAAAAAAAAATAAGTTATAAAAGTAATAAAAGGATTCTCTAAAAGAAACTGTAAATTCAATTAAAGGTTTAAGAAACCAGTTTATATATTAAATTATATTTACTAAATTTGTCACAAGTTAGACAATATTTATGAAGTTAAATAAATTAAAAACAATGTTGCCAATGCAAATTAAAGGCTGATAACCGCACTTTGATTATATAATTATAACACGATTTTCTATTAACAATGAATAATAAAGTTTAATTGTTTAACAATTTTGGAAATTTGATATTAAAAAAATTTGTATTTTTGCTAAAAACGTGAAAAAAAACAATTTTTTTAAAACCGATTCCATACCGGTACGACACCGGTATTAAGGGAAAAAGTTTTTGAATACCGGTATTTTTTGAAAACAAGAATTTCGGTATTGGTATCGGTTGTCATTTTGAAAGGGTTTTGAAACGGATAACGGTATTTTAACGGTATCGGTTGCCAACCTTGATATAATTTGATAAAAGGTCGAAATCGCTGGTTTTTCATTAAAAGCCACGCCTATTAAGAAGGGGTAGCAAAATTAAAAAACAAATGCTACACTAAAAATACCTACAAATTTTTGGACCACCTTCCAGTTCTTCGGGGACAATTTAATCATTATTTTGATATTTAAAAATAAAAGCAACGGGGATAAAATTAGAAAAACTTTAATTGATTCTATTGTATTGTCAAATTTAATTGTAAAATTTTTTTAAAGTCTTGGACCTGCTAACTTATCTTAAAATAACGTAAGTTTAGTGCTTTACTATAGTTAAGAATGGCATTTTTATATGAAAATATTTGTGGTAGGTAATGTTAAACTCGGGTTACTTTTCAGATAAGTTGCCCGCCTTTTTTTTTTTTTGTCTTTTTACTTAACCCTTAAATGCATGATCTCTACAATTTTAATCATTTTTTTATATATGATTTCTATAGGCGTGTACATTTCAAGAAAAATACCAAAAAAATTGCCAAATAGCTAAGTTGTGATTATTTTAACGAGTATGAAAAAAAAGAAACAAAAAAAAATATATGAAATATTAATTATACATTTATTGTTGCCAAAATTAATTTTATTGCGAGAATACCACTTTAAATATTTAAACAAACATTTTTGAATATTGCACTTTTTGTAAAAAAAACGCGTGTTTTAGATTTTTCACAAACATACGAAGCAAAACCAAGATTTTTCCTATAACTGTTTAAAAAATCTGAGTTATAGTTTATAAGAGCACTTTGTGCAGAAAGGGCCCCAATACCCAAAAAATGAGTTTCATGCATCAAGTGGCGTTTTTTATTAAGAAACTGGTATGTTGCCAAATGGCTACACCATGCATTTAAGGGTTAAAGTAACTAAATGTATAAATATTTGAAATAAAAGCTGAACATATTTTTTTGAAACATTAAATGTTGCTTAATTTTTTTTTTGGCACTTTTAAAGCTTTTTTGGCATCATTGAGGCACCAAACGAAAATTCTCAAATACCATCACTGATTCATACACATACTTCTGTTTGCTTCGTGTGTGTGCATACACACTTGAAAATTTAAGTATTTGTAAATAAAATTCAAAATAACTGCATAAAATAAATGTTACTACAATGTAGTAATTTTTGTAGTTTGTTTAAAAAAATAACTGTCAAAAACATTGAAAAATTTTGTTCTAAGTAAATTAACTACAATTGTAGTTAAAATAACTACAACCGCATTACTACATAAATAACTGTCATGTAGTAACTGCAGAACTTTTCTGAGTGTAGTTTCCAGTGTTTGCATCATTTTTTTTTCTCTCGAAATGTACAACTTGGGTTCGGTTTGTAAAATAATTCTTTCGATTAAGTCCTTATTGGAATATTCTCTGCTGTTTTTTCTTGCATGATTTGATCGAGTATTTCTGAATACCTTATGGGTTGCTTCAACGGCTTCTTCCGATGATATTCCTAAAGGAATTCTACAATGTTTTTTTAATGTTTTAGTATCCTGTGGGATTTTGACCAGTACGTTTTTATTTTGGTAACTATAAAATGTATTTCCTTAATTTTTTTCGCTTCAGTTTTTGTCTTATAGGAAATCTCCAAAAAACATTTAATTTCATTTTCTGCATCCAATTGTGGGCTGTGCTTGCGCCAAATATTAAAAAAATCACGAATTTTAACTTGTCTTGATACTAAAAAAAACAAACATAAAAATGCTAGCTGCAAGAATCGGCAGACAAAACTAATATTTTTAAAATTTAAATACCTTCCATAATAATATATTAAAAAATTAGAATGGTCATTTTAGGTCTTTTTTTTAAAGTTTGTAATTGCAATAAATTTTACTCTTTCTTTTGTTTTACCAAGGTTGGTTACCGTTATCGTTATAATACCGTTATCGCTAAAATACCGTTTCAAATTGAATACCGTTACCGTTACCAATACCTCTAAAAGTTTTTCCTAATACCGTTATCGTTACCGATACCGTTATTTTTAATGGTAGTTACCGGTATTTTACCGGTATTTATTAATTCATATAAAAATGCAACATTTTTTAACTTTTTTGTAGTAATTTTCAGTTTTTTTTGTACAAAAAAAATTATGGATAATAATTTTAGTTATTAAAACTACCAGCATTGAAGATAAAGCTTATAATATGTATTTTTAACACGTAAAATTAAATATATGTTAAGTTTTTACTTATTTTTATATATTTTTAACATAATTTATAATACCGGTACGTACCGGTATTGCTCTTTCGATAACGGTATACCGTTACCGAAACAGTATTAAATACCGTTACCTTTACCGTTATTCGTTTCGGTAACCAACCTTGTGTTTTACATTCAGAATAACGGTACAATTCATATGATCAATATAAAATTAACAAAAATAATCCCGCCATATTTTAATATTATGTATCTAAATAGAAATTATAAATGAAGACAGTATTATCGACACATATGGTTTTATTAACCCATTAAAGTATGTCTAAATTTCTACATATTTGCATAAAGTTGAACACACACTAAACAAGAATGACTTTAAACCAGCATAACTTTTTTAATAATTAACTTATTTTAAAAAATCTTGCAGATTTATTTTAACTAAAATGTTTACTATCAAATGTGGAACAACATTTTTCGAAATACAACAGTTGTATTTTTATACTTTTGGCCGCTCGTGCTACACTGTGGGGCGTCCCGTTCTACACCCCAGGCAAGTTTGGAGGTGATGCTTGGCATCCCACCACTGGATATTTATATCAGGGCCAAGGCGGCAAAGACAGCTCTCAGACTCAGGGAGTTGCAAGAGCTGAAGCAACGCACCTGGGGGCACAGTACCATTCTGAATGGGAATGGTGGTGCGCTACTGGATCGTAAAACGGACTGTATTTTATTGGTCATGAATTTCGAGAGGACTTGTGAGGTGATAGTACCGACTCCGTTATTCGGAGTGGTGATCAGAGGCATTTTTGCCTCAGCCGGCGCCGCCGATTTTTTTCGGCTCATTTTGACTGGAAGTATCAATTTTCCAAAATAAAAAAATTAAAAGCAATTGTCATTTTTAAAACAAATTTTCTACTTCATCATTTCCTGAACCATCAAGAGTATTTTTTTTTAGTTCAAAAGAAATAAAAGAATCAGTTTTATAGTCAGAGCTAAGAAGGATTTTTGTCATAAATATTTATTAAGTTGGAAGTTTTGCTTGAAAACTTCTGAAAGATTTCGCTGAAATTTGGATATTCAATAGAGGAGAGAATCCAAATGAACACGTCTTTACTCGTAGTCTTGACTAGCCATGGATCTGTTCGAACATGAAACGAATTACATGCAAAACAATAACAACAAATAAAATTTGTTGTTGTTTCACGTGTGATTTGCTTCATGTTCGCACAGATCCATGGCTAGTCAAGACTACGAGTTAGCACCCATAGTTTTGGATACAAATTACACAGTGTTACAAAATAAAATAAAAATATATATATACTTTTCAAATGACCAAGTTTAGATTGTAGGCAGAGCTTCGAAAGAATTAATTCAATTTTAGCTTAATTCGCACAAAACCGAATTCAGCTTTAGAAATTGAATATATATCATACCATCAAACCATTCCTTTATAATTAATTCATATGTTTCATTCCCAAATTTTAATATTAAATGGAATGCATTCTTATGTTGAATACATTCCTTATAGAATTACAATTAATTTAAATAATTCATTTTTTCATTAATTCTAATCTTTTACAAAATGTCTTATCAAATTTGTCATTTTATTCAATCAGTAAAAGATCTAAGATATGAATATACTAATGATTCTGACAACACTTTAGTTTACAATTACAAATTGAATAAAAATGTGGCTTATTTTAGGGATTTAATATTGATATCATATACAAAACCCAAAAAAATAATTAAAAACGCAACATTTGTTTTAATCTTTTACAAACCGAATGAAACGTGAAAGATCATTATAAAAAGAATGAATTCATGAATGTATTCATTCACTATGCATGAAAATTAAAATAATGAAGGAATAGTATAAACGAATGATATGTTAGTAAATTTTAGTTAAAAGTCCAAAAGTGAATTAAAGAATTAATTCATTCGAATTTATGGTCGTAGGTTTGGTTAAGTACACTCAAAAAAATAATTTAGTAGAAAAATTAGTAAAACGTCTTGTATATCAAGTGTACTAGTTTTCAGCAATTTTTTTTGCTGAAATTCCGTTTTCAGCAAAAATTTTAGTTATATTTTTTTAGCACTAAACTAATTTTGAACTAATGTTTTACTAATTTATTTTGCTACAAAAATTGTGCTGATAACCGCATTCATAGCGTGGGCGACAACCAGATAGACAAGATGTAGATGTGGCAGCTTGTATGGAAACGGAAATGACAAAAAAAGAAAAACAACTCTACACATATTCTATATTTAAATTTTCAGCAAATAAATTAACTAAAGTAAAATTTCGCTAGAAGTTTTTTGAGTTTTTTTCAGTCTACTAATATTCAGCAAAAAGTTTAGTGATTTAAGCAAGGATTTTTTTCATTTGCAGTCGTCTAAGTGTTAGCAAAACTTTTGCTGAAGATTACTATTTTTTTTGGTAAAAATTAGCTCGCTGATTTTCAGCAAACCTTTTGCTGAAATTACCAACTTTTTTGCAAGCACGCACCTGACTAAAAATTTGCTGACACAGCAACATTTTTTGCTGACTTTACTGACTTTTTTTTTTGAGTGTAGATCACATCACATTTTTCAGAAATTTCAGTGCACCTGAAATTATTATCAAAAGACACATTTTTAAGACATTGCGGACGAAAAAAATGTTAAGTAAGTTATTTCTCGGTCGACTTATAAAATTGGGGAGATATTTTTACAATAATCGACGCTGTTCTGAGTTCCGAATCCACAAAAAAATTCTAAAGCGCAACATTCCGAATTCTTTTGGTGTTCCGTGATCCACATCCGAGTTATTTTTTTCATTTTATTTCTTGTAGAAAAAAGCTTGATGATAGTGAAACGAATATATATTTTTTAACGACAATTATTATATAATAATTAATTTTAAAATTAGTCTATGAATATTAAAATTTGGTAGAAACAACAAATTTTTGAAAATTTTAATTCCGTGTGATTTTACAAATCAACTATAATTAAAAAGTTTCGGAACCCAAGAACAGGGGTGAATATCTGAATTTTTTAACTTTTCTTCTAAGTTTTTCAACTTTGACATCTTTTCGAGCATAATTTTTTTCGAACCATATTTTTTTCTAGTTTATTCTAAAAACACATTTAATTTTGAGTGAAAATAGAGTTTGTTTATTTCAAAGTTCCGAATGCATATAAAAAATTCTAAAGTGAAACATTCTGAATTTTTTTGCTGTTCTGTGATCCACATCCGAAATATTTTCTTCGTTTTATTTCGTGTTGGAAAAGCTTGGTGAAAGTAAAACGAATATTTTGTTGCAAAAATTAATATGCCAAAATTTATTTTAAAATTTGTCAGTATGCTAAAATTTGTTCGAAACATTCAATTTCCGACATTTTGAATTTTGTGTGATTATACAAAACCACTCTAATTAAAAAGTTTCGGAATTCAGAACAGGGGTGATAGTGTCATTGTGGGTGAAATTCAGCAATTTTTAAACCGATTTTGAATCTTGTAACATTTTTGGAAAGACAAAAAATTTAGATTTCCAAATATATATAGAATTATTTATTTGTAACTGAAATATGTTGACAGTTTTTTTTTTTTAAATATTAAAATAATTTTTTTTTTTTAATTTCTATACTTTGACGGTTTTATTACAGTATTAAACAATTCTTTACTATTGTAATTTATTCTGAAAGTGGGTTTAGTTCTTAGTAAAATCAGATTCTTTTGTTTAAATTAATTTAAAATAGAAAAAGAAAAGTAATTTTTCTAAACATTTAATTTCAGCTATTATAAGACAACTCGATGTTCTGGTTTGCACACTCATTAAGGTTAATATTTTCAATTTTCTAGAGTAAAAGACACCTCTAATTAGCTCAATTGTGAATGATTTAAGCTATTTAGAGGTGTTTTTTGCTCTATTCTCTCTCGTGTAGATGTGCCTTTATAAATACAAAGATTCCATGTTTATAAAAAAATTTATAACTTTGACAATTTTAAAGCGATTAAAGTAGAACTTCATTTTACCCTGAATTAAGAATAAATAAAAATTAGTTTTTTTAAACAAAATATTGCAATTAAAAGCCGTCAAAATTAAACAAAGTAAGAAAAACTTAAGAAAATCAGTTTTATTTGAAAATATTTCCACACAATTTTGTTGAATATATAAACATATGTATATATTTGGAAAGCCCAACTATCTCTCCTTGTGGCTCCGTTCAAAAACTAAAAATCCTAAATTTGTAATTTTTATCGATGAATTTAACTTAAAATTTTTTTTTATTTGATAATTCCCAATTTTTTATACAATTTTCTACTGCTATATTTTGGAAAAAACCTTAAACATCTTTAAATTACGTGTATAATGTTCTATCAAGCCGATCAAGCCGCCGCCGCCGCCGATTATTTGGTTGCGCCGCCGCCGCCGATTTTTATCCGGCTCAACCTTAATCGCCGCCGCCGCCGCCGATTATTTTGATCGGCTTGTTTCCCTGGTGGTGATATCTCAGTGTACACGGACGCTTCGAAGATTGACATGGGGACAGTTTATTACGGCGAACTGGACCTTCGAATCTCCATACGACTCCCGGGCGATTGTAGCGTGTTCCAGGCGGAAGTGTATGCAATTGACTTGGCCGCACGGAGGATAATGGAACGTGATTTGGATCCATCATCCATTAGCATCTTTGCGGACAGTCTTGCTGCTTTGAAAGCCCTGGAATCCGATACTGTCAGATCGGGCTGTGTGCGGCACTGTATTGAATAACTCAACCGTATTCGTCGGCACTCGGTCAGGCTGGCGTGTGTACCAGGACACGCTGGGATCGCGGGCAACGAGCTGGCTGACGAGTGTGCGAGGAATGGCTCCGAGTCGGTTGGGGACCCTATACAAACAGAGGTCCTGGTTCCTCTGGTGGAGCTATTCGGTGTGATAGGGGATATATCGGATAGGGAGACGAGGGCAAGGTGGACAACCTTGACCAATTGTAGGATATCTCGGACACTATGGCCATTGCCTGATCCGGGGAAGACAAAGATTCTTCTTGGATTTGGCAAGCGGACGATCGGAATGCTTCTAGGAGTCCTAACGGGATACTGCGCGATAGGCCAAATGGCTGTGCGTTGGGGTTACACCCAGGCGGACTACTGCAGGGTCTGTGGTGACGAGGATATTTTTAATATTTTATTCTTTTGAGACAGTGCATCATCTGCTTTGTGAATGTCCGGGAATGAAGGAGCGGCGACTCAGATATCTGGGATGCAGGTTCCTGGACAGTCTACGCGATGTTTCTCTGTCTGGTCTTGCGAACTTTTTAAGGGGATCGGAATGATTTTAGATTTCTCGGGTCGTGGTATTTCTTTCCATGTGGATGAGGGGAAGATTAAGTTAATCGCAATGGGCCTTATGGCCTCCGAGTGAACTCGCCGTTCTGACGGGCTCCCATTCAACCTAAACCTAAGGTTAAAAACAACAAAATACCCTAACGAAATAATTTAAAATATCGCTAACTTTAAAAAGATTATACATGAAATACTGACATTCAGCTTTTATTGGACACACACAAGGTTTTACAAAGCAACGGTCCGTAAAGTTGTCAAAAATTAAAGTAACCAACCGAAATTGCTTTAAATACCATTACGAGGGGTACTAATTATATTTCGGAAATAGCAAATAATAACAAACATTTTTAAATGAAAATAGCTTTATTGTTTTTCAAAATATTCCCCTTGATGATCAATACACTCTTGCATTCGTTCAAACCATTATTCAGCAGTTTTTCCATTCCTCTTGATACACCTCCAAAACATGGTTTTTGAACGCTTCAACTGCTTCTTCGGCGCTCGTAAATCGTTGACTACGCAGTTTACCATTGATATTCGGGAACAAGAAGAAGTTATTGGGTGCCAAAACAGGACTGCACGGAGGATGAGTCATCAATTCGATGTTTTGACTGCTCAAAAATTCACCTGTTTGACTGATTCATCTTTGGCTGTTGGTTTTACGAATTTCCCCGAAGACTTCCGGCAAACAAATGGTCGTGTACCACTCAGAATTGACCGTCATACGTTGCTCAAGCGAAACAGTGGCCACATGACCCATTCGGCGGAAGAAACAGGCGACCATTTGCTTCGCTGTGCTTCTTCCAGGAACAACTTTTGTTGGATTTCGCTCGTCTTGGAATACCCACACGGTCGATTCCTGTTTTTTTCCGGCTCATACGCATAAATCCATGATTTGCCACCTGTCACGATTTTATACACGTCTTTTGAAGCACCACGGTCGAACTTTTTAATCATTCTCTTACACCAATCGACGCGAACCTTTTTTTGAGCGATTGATAAATTATGGGATATTCAACGAGAGCAAATTTTTTTTACAACTAAGTATTCATTAGGGTTATGACTTTTTTATTTTTTTGCAAATATCAAATTTTACATGCCCTAGCCAAAAAGGCCATAAAAAATATTAAGAAACGCAATCTTACTTTTTCGCTGTGTCAAAAAGCTCCCGCAGCAAAAGGATTGAAATTTGCTCTATATTTTTTAGTTTAATTAAAATATTTCTACGAAGTTTTAAACAAATGAGACTCAAACGGTGTGTATTTAAAGCTATTTACGGTAAAAATTGGGAAACCTTTTTGGAGGGACTTTTGGATACATTTTTTGTCGTTTACAAAATTTCTTGTAATAATTCGTTATGTAAATAAGGACAATCCCCGAGTAAAAATTATTTTTAGAAATTGCATTTGGCGCGGAAGGTTTTTTTTTGCCAAAATGACCCGCAAACACGATTTTTAATATTAATTTAGGATGCCTCTATCTCACGATATGTCACATGACGATTTTACATTATCAGTTCACGCACTGCATCAATGTTTTGTGGCACAACAACCGATTTTGGACGACCTTCACGGAATTCGTCGGCGACCGTACTACGACCACGATTGAATTCACTATACCAGCGATATACTTTGGTTTTTGATTGTTATTTATCGCCATACAAAGAACTGAGTTCATCGACACATTCTTGTTGAGATAATCCACGTCGAAAGTTGTGAAAAATAATCCAACGAAAACCTTCTCTTGAAATTTCCATTTTTTTGGCCTAATTGATTTTCTTAACTCACTGTAAACAAAACATATAGGCACTTGTACTTCAAAACCTTGTGAGCAGAGAAACAAGCCGATCAAAATAATCGGCGGCGGCGGCGCATGCAAAAAATCGGCGGCGGAGGCGGCGATTTAGTTGAGCCGGAAAAAATCGGCGGCGGCGGCGCAACCAAATAATCGGCGGCGGCGGCGGCTTGATCGGCTTGATAGAACATTATACACGTAATTTAAAGATGTTTAAGGTTTTTTCCAAAATATAGCAGTAGAAAATTGTACAAAAAAATTTGGAATTATCAAATAAAAAATAATTTTAAGTTAAATTCATCGATAAAAATTACAAATTTATGATTTTTAGTTTTTGAACGGACCTAGAAGGTGAGATAGTTGGGCTTTCCAAATATATACATATGCTTATATATTCAACAAAATTGTGTGGAAATATTTTCAAATAAAACTGATTTTCTTAATTTTTTCTTATTTTGTTTAATTTTGACGGCTTTTAATTACAATATTTTGTTAAAAAATTTGTTATTCTTAATTCAGAGTAAAATGAAGTTCTACTTTAATCGCTTTAAAATTGTCAAAGTTATACATTTATTTATAAACATGGAATCTCTGCATTTATAAGAAAATTGAAAAAGTTAACCTTAATGAGTGTGCAAACAAGAACATCGAGATGTCTTATAATAGCTGAAATTAAATGTTTAGAAAAATTACGATAACTTTTTCAATTTTCAATTAATTTAAAAAAAAGAATCTGATTTTACTAAAAACTAAACCCACTTTCACAATAAATTACAATAGTAAAGAATTTTTTAATACTGTAAAAAAGCCGTCAATATTTTTTAAAAAAAACTTTCAACATATTTCAGTTACAAATAAATAATTCTATATACATATATTTGGAAAGCTAATTTTTTTGTCTTTCCAAAAACGTTCCAATATTCAAAATCGGTTGAAAAATTGCTGAATTTAAAATTGTTAAGTGCTTGAAGTCGCTCAAAAACAGAGTTTTGACACTATAACCCCTGTTCTGAATTCCGAAACTTTTTAATTAGAGTAGTTTTGTAAAATCACACAAAATTCAAAATGTCGGAAATTGACGGTTTCGAACAAATTTTAGCATATTGAAAAATTTTAAAATAAATTTTAACATATCAATTTTTGCAACAAAATATTCCTTTTACTTTCACCAAGATTTTTCAACACGAAATAAAACGAAGAAAATAATTCGGATGTGGATCACAGAAGAGCAAAAAAATTCGGAATGTTTCACTTTAGAATTTTTTTATGTGGATTCGGAACTTAGAAATAAACAAACTCTATTTTCACTCAAAATTAAATGTGTTTTTAGAATAAACTACAAAAAAATATGGTTCGAAAAAAATTATGCTCGAAAAGATGTCAAAGTTGAAAAACTTAAAAGAAAAGTAAAAACATTCAGATATTCACCCCTGTTCTAAGTCCCGAACCTTTTTAATTAGAGTTGATTTGTAAAATCACACGGAATTAAAAATTTCGAAAATTTGCTGTTCCTACCAAATTTTAATATTCATAGACTAATTTTAAAATAAATTATTATATAATAATTGTTGTTAAAAAATATATATTCATTTCACTATCATCAAGCTTTTTCTACACAAAATAAAACGAAAAAAATAACTCGGATGTGGATCACGGAACAGCAAAAAATCCGGAATGTTTCACTTTAGAATTTTTTTGTGGATTCGGAACTCAGAATAGCGTCGATTATTGTAAATATCTCCCCAATTTTATAAGTCGGCCGAGAAATAACTTAACATTTTCTTCGTCCGCAATGTCTTAAAAATGTGTCTTTTGATAATAATTTTAGGTTTACTGAAATTTCTGAAAAATGTGATGTGATCTACTTAACCAAACCTACGACCATAGATTCGAATAAATTAATTCTTTAATTCACTTTTGGATTTTTAATTAAAATTTACTAATATATCATTCGTTTATGCCATTCCTTATGAATTCATTCACTGGCATCATTCTTTTAATTTTTATGCATAGTGAATGAATTCTTTAATGAATGAAAAATTAATGAAAACAAATGTTTGCGTCTTTAAATTTTGGTTAATTACCTTCATTATTTTTATTATTTGATATCAATATTAAATCCCTAAAATAAGCCACATTTTTATTTAATTTGTAATTATAAACTAAAGTGTTATCAGAATCATTGGTATATTCATACCTTAGTCGTTTATGGATTGAATAAAATTACTTGATTGATAAGCCATTTTGTAAAAGATTAGAATTAATGAAAAAAAAAAAAAAATAGGAAAATTCTGTGATACTAGTCGTTAGGTTAAACTGTGATTTATTTAGGTTGTAATTAAAAGTTTTTATTAAATTGCGTGTTGTGATGTCCAATTTTTATTCAATTTTAAATAAAATACTTGACAATGTAAATAAGAAAATCAAATTAATAAAATTCGCACTCCAGAAGAAGTTGAAATACCGTCAACGAAACGTCGAGTGAAAAGGATGAAATAATTTGATTTTTATTTCATTTTAACATTTAATTGACCATAATTAGCCCGTGGATAGAAAATTCTATAAATAAAGTATTGGTCACAAAATAAACTCGAAGGAATTAATTATTTAAATTGATTGTAATTCTATAAGGAATGTATTCAACATAAGAATGCATTCTATTTAATATTAAACTTTGTAAATGAAACATATGAATTAATTATAAAGGAATGGTTTGATGGAATGATATATATTCAATTTCTAAAGCTGAATTCGGTTTTGTGCGAATTAAGCTAAAATTGCATATCCTAATTTCAGCGAAATATGTCAGAAGTTTTCAAGCAAAACTTCCAACTTAAGAAATATTTATGACAAAAATCCTTCTTAGCTCTGACTATAAAACTGGTTCTTTTATTTCTTTTGAACTAAAAAAAATATTCTTGATGGTTCAGGAAATGATGAAGTAGAAAATTTGTTTTAAAAATGACATTTGTTTTTAATTTTTTTATTTTGGAAAATTGATACTTCCAGCCGAAATGAGCCGAAAAAAATCGGCGGCGGCGGCTGAGGCAAAAATGACCGGCGGCGGCGGCTTAAACGGCTCACGGCGGCTGGCTTGTTTCTCTGCTTGTGAGTACGTTTATGCTAAAAAATGTCAAATTTTATTATGGTGTTGCCAGATTTTAGCTATTGACATTAGTGTTGCCAGTTCCCGAAATATAAATATAAATAATTATAATACCCCTCGTAATACCTCATTCATACTAAACCCAAAACCAGTAGTTTTAAATTTATTTTGTTTTCGATTGTCAAATCCCATACAAATTTCAAATCTAAAACTTAAAAAAAACCAAAACTTCTAGTTTTAGGTTAAGTATGAATGAGGCTTAACCCTAAAATAACTTAAAGAAATAACTTAAAATACCGATAGCCTAACGAAATACTGTTGAAATAACGTTAACAATTATCACCAGGGCAAGTTTAAAATGGCACAAAAAAGTTGAAAATGGCTGGCAAATTGGCACGAAAAAATAGTAAAATTGGCACAAAACACGCAAAAATGGCACGTTTATTTCAAAAATTTTAAAGTATAATAGTTGATTTAAGTCTTTCTCTGAATGTTGTTAACAAAAATACAATAATGAAGGAATTTACCGTTGAACTGCTAAAGTGCATTCGCCGTATATTAGTATGATTTAAAAAAAAATCTGGAATTTTATTAAATATTAAAAAAATATCGCGTTTTTGTACATTTTTTCCAAAAATTATTTACAAAGATTAAGTTTTTACTGAATTTTATAGCATTTTTTTAATGAAAAGTCGAAAAAAATACACAAAATGGATTTTTTGGCAAGGATTTGTAAAAATGGCATTTTTACAAAATAAGTGAAAAAATGGCATTTAATGGCAAATGCCAAAAAAAAAAACTTGTCCTGATTATCACTAACCTTATGAATCGGTTGCCAACTCTGCTTTTATCCCTGAAACATTCGAATAGCCAAAAACCCTTTTTTGATTTGTTCTGATCAGTAAATAAAGTTACATGCTTCATTTGTTTAGTAACTACACAAAAACCTTTTCTTCGAGATAGTAATGCTAGTATAAAAATAGTTAACTTCGTTAACAAATATCGCGGCTATATTGATTTTTTATGGTCAAGTCTAAAAAACATAAAATCGCAGGTTTCAATATTTTTCGATTTTCATTAAAAAATTTGTTTCAATTAACAATATTTTTAATATTTTATTCTTTTATTTAAAAGTTATGTTATTGTAGTATTTTTAAAAAATAACAGTTTTATATTTCCCCAACCAAAATCGCCAGAGATGCCACTTCATTACTGGCCTTTTTTAATCAAGGCAAAATCGGCTGCCACTGTGCAGACTTCATTATTTATCGGAAAATAAATATGTAAAGTGATTCTTAATGCCAGATAAATTCTCTAGTCCCTATTGTGGCCGATTTTTAAATTTCTTTTTAACAAAGATGACAAATGAACTTAAAAATTACAAAAAAGGCAAGAAAAAACAATTTTGCTTTTGTAAGCCTCCTAACTTAACTTTATAAAGCATTTATGAATTTACTCATCAACCTTTTCGAACAGGGATGAGTAGTTTAAAGATGAAACTTTTGATTTTTTGGTCGGAGGAAGACCGCAGCTGTTGAAGATCTGTTTGTATACAATTTGTTGCACGGAAGCATAATGCAGCTACATTTAACTCAACTGTCAGTGAAATATATAATTAACATGGATGGTAACCGAAACGAATGCGGTTATCGTTTGGGTAACGATATTTTATGTTATTTCGGTGACGGTATTTTAAGGGAAACGGTATTTGAGTTATTTCGGTAACGGTATTTTAAAGATAACGAGATTTGGGTTATTTCGGTAACGGTATTTTAAAGTTAACGGTATTTCAATTATATTGGTAACGGTATTTTAAGGGTAAAGGTAGTCAGTTATTTCGATGCATCCCGCAATTTTTTTTTACAAAAAACAAACGACCCGAGTAAAAAAGTTTTGATATAATCATATATTATTTTATGTAATTGCATATAGTAACTTATAGTTACATATGGCCACATATGCTTTGAAATTCAAGCAGATATACTTTTATATAGTCATATGTTAGATATTTTTTCCTCAAAGGTTTTAATATGGAGACATATGTGATTTTATATTATTACATATTGGCCTACATATATATGTATGTGCTATATATAAGTACATAAAGTAACATATAAAAGATATAATAACATGTGCGTTTATATATAATTTAGTATGACACTATACATAATAATATAAAACTATGTGGATCCATATAAGAAATCTTTTATAATTTGTGTTAGTTATGATTATATATTGACGACTATGAACCCATATATAACTTATAACGTTCTTTATAAAATCATCTATAATTATATATCATCCCACATAGGCAATTTTTTCAAAGTGATTTTATATAAAAATATATAAAGTCCATATAAAACCGTATTGTATTATATTTGGTTCCATGTTTTCAATGATTTTGAACTAGTTTTAGATTTAGTAATTACTAGGGATTGGCGCGTGACACGAAATGTTCGTGAGTCACGTTATTCACACGTGATCGTGAGTAATAATTACTATACTTAAGTGATTCGTGTGTGAACGTGAGTAAGAATAACCCGCGATTGATTCGTGTGTGAGTTTATTTTTTGCATCATATGTTTTTAGTAATTTTTACTGGTTTGCGTGAGAATTTTCTGATTGTAAGTTTAATAAGTAAGTTAATATAATCATGTGTGCTGAGTAAAAAACAAAATGCTCGTGCGTGAGTAATTTGTTTTTTTTTGGTTTTTTTTTTGAGCATGAGTCAAAAATGGCTTACGCACCGCACCCATAACATTAACAACACTGAAGCTTTAATACGAAATTCTCTATACTATAACGTACACTTGACTGATTTCTTATATCTTGGTTGTATATCATAATCCTATTAACTTTAAAATTTCAGTGTTAACTTTATTTTAAAATTACTAAATTAAAAGAAATTTTTTTTCATGTTTATTGCACTGTCATGATAAATCTGGATAAAAGTGATGGAAGATTTATCGAAATTATAAGATCTCCAGCAGGCCTGGGGTTAATCATTACATTTTGTAATTAATTACACATGCAATTACACAATTACATGTAATTGTAATTGAAAAAAACTCATCTATAATTACATATTCGGCCTTATTACGAGTGTCGTAGTCGTAGTCGAAACTAAATCGAATTTGCTGAAAATTCACTAAAAACGCAACTTTTGAACAATTTTTCAATTGGATTTACAATATATAGCACTCAGATTTAAAAAAAATCCAGCATCAGAGTTTCATTTCTTTATAATTTCCATTATATACAAAATCATTTTATATGGAGTCGAAAATTTCGACTACAAATTCGACACTCGTAATCAGGGCGATTATTTGTAATTGCAATTCAAAAAAGAACAATTACAATTACAAGTAATTAAAAATTTTTTTTTATTTAAAAAAATTATTTTTGTATGTATATTGTTAGATATGGTCCTATATAATATGATAAAAAGTACCCAAGTAAAAAAAAATGATATGGAGTCATATAAAGTTATATTTAATTATATATAATCTTTTATGTAATTAGATATAATTATATCCGAAAAATGAGAACGTCTTATTGTATCATATTGTATCGAATTGTATACAATTGTATACAATTTGGTACAATTTGATACAATTTTATGCAATTCGATACAATTGTATCCGAATTTTGTCCTCATCCAATTACATAAAACTATATCTTTTTGTATAAAATTATATAAAATGTTATAAAAGTGGACATAGTTTGATACAATTATACCTAAATATTGACCCTATATTTTTACCATAATATATATGACCATATCAAACAATATACAAAATTATATTTTTAAATAAAAAAAGATATACAATATCTGGAGATCAGACCTGAGGGATTTCAATTACAATTACTTGTAATTTGTAATTGAAATTACAAGTAATTGCAATTGAAAATTTTCAATTACAAATTACTAGTAATTGTAATTGAAAGTGATTTCAATTACAAATTTCAATTACATTTAGAATTAAAGTGTTTTTTGTTAAAATTTTGTAGAAAAATCTGACTGGGATAGGTTGCATAGGCTTGGATGCGTATAAAAAGAATACGTCATGTTGGGCTTACTTGTGCTTTTTGTCATTATTTATTTTCCCAAAAAATGTAATTGACATTTTTCAAATTACAAATTACTTGTAATTGTTCTTTTTTGAATTACAATTACAAATAATTTGTAATTGTAATTACAAATAATTTGTAATTGTAATTGAGTTTTTTTTCAATTACAATTACATGTAATTGTGTAAATGCATGTGTAATTAATTACAAATTGTAATGATTAACCCCCAGGTCTACTGGATATCCTATAATTTCGATAAATCTTCCATTACTTTTATCCATATTTACCATGACAGTGCATGAAACATGAACAAATTTTTATTTGTTTTTAGTAATTTTAAAATAAGGTTAACAATACTGAAATTTTTAACGTAATAGGATTGTGATATACAACCAAGATATAAGAGATCAGTCAAGTGTGCGTTATAGTATAGAGAATTCCATATTAAAGCTTCAGTATTGTTAATTTTATGGGCGCGTTAGCCATTTTGACTCACGTTCCTAAACAAAAACAAATTACTCACGCACGAGCATTTCGTGTCTTACTCACGCAGACATGAGTATATTAAAAACTTACTCACAATCAGAAAATTCTCACGCAAAACAGTAAAAATTTCTAAAAACACATGATGCAAAAAATAAACTCACACACGAATCATGCACGGGTTATATATTCTTACTCACGCTCACGTACGAATTATATATTCTCACGCTCACGCGCGAATTACTTTGGTATAGTAATTATTACTCACGATCACTTGTGAACAACTTCACTCACGATCGTGTCATGCGCCAATCGCTAGTAATTACTAAATCTTAAACTAGTTCAAAATCATTTTTAATATGGAACCACATTTAATACAATACGGTTTTAAAAGGACCTTATATATTTTTATATAAAATCACTTTGAAAAAATTGCTAATGTGGGATGATATATAATTATAGATGATTTTATAAAGAACGTTATATCGTTATATATAAAAGAAAGCATGAAATATTGTAGATATGAAACCATACTAAGTTATATATGGGTTCATATCCGTCAATACTTAATCATATATAACACCTATTATATAATATTTCTTAAATGGCTCCATATATAGTTTTATATTATTATGTGTAGTGTCATACTAAATTATATATAAACGTATATGTAATTATATCTTTTATATATTACTTTATGTACTTATATATAGCACATACACTTATATGTAGGCCAGTATGTAATAATATAAAATCACATATGTCTCAATATTAAAACCTTTGAGGAAAAAATATTTAATAAATGACTATATAAAAGTATATATGCTTCAATTTAAAAGCATATGTGGCCATATGTAACTATAAGTTACTATATATAATTACATAAAATAATATATGATTATATCAAAACTTTTTTACTCGGGTATAAGGTTAATATTTAGATATAATTGTATCAAACTATGTCCACTTTTATAACATTTTATATAATTTTATACAAAAAGATATAATTTGATGTAATTGGATGAGGACAAAATTCGGATACAATTGTATCGAATTGCATAAAATTGTATCAAATTGTAACAAATTGTATACAATTGTATACAATTCGATTATTTTCGGATATAATTATATCTAATTACATAAAAGATTATATATAATTAAATATAACTTCATATGGCTCCATATCAATTTTTTTTACTTGGGGAGATTAAAAACAGAACCAATTTATCAACTTAATGTACAAAACATACTCAATAACCACGTGCAATTACCAAAAGCAGAAATTTCAAAATAACGGTAACGGTATTTTAGGGATAATGATATTTCATTTATTTCGGTAACGGTATTTTAAGGGTATCGCTATTTCATTTATTTCGGTATCGGTGTTTTAAGGATAAAGGTATTTAAGTTATTTAGGTAACGGTATTTTAAGGATAACGGTATTCCGGGTATTTCGGTAACGGTATTTTAGGGGTAACGGTAGTCAGTCGAAAGGGCTTTGAATCGATAACGTTATTTTAGCGGTATTGCCTGCCCACCCTGATAATTAATGAATGAGGGATATGTATAGTTGATCTTTTATTTGGTAAATTAATGTTTCTAGTTCGATTTTAGATCATAAATTAATATCTCTTTCTGTTTAAATTATTTTTCAAATTAAAGAAAGGTGATACAATTTTCACAAATAAATTACAAAGAATAAAAAATTTTGAAAGCCACCATCAGTGTCATTTGCCTTTATGGGTTAAACATTGATAATCGCCTACTTATGCTAAAGCTGAAAGCAAATCTAATATGTTAACAACTCAACTTAGACTAACATCAACGAAATCTAACAATGCTATTTTTATCCTTTATTATTACTCTTTTTTGCTTTGAACCTTAATTCTTAAAGAATCGTAGCTGGTTGTATTCAACTCTATGTATGATAAACACAGATTTTTGAATTACAACGAACCGTTAAATTTAAACGTATTGTTAGAGTAGCAACTTTTAACACAATTAACCAGCCGTCAACTCTGCTTAAAACAAAAACATAGTTTGTATTTAAAAAACTGTTCTGCCTTTCAATATTTTTCAATTTAATTTTTATAAAATTCTGATAGAATAAAGAACAACATTTTTTGAAAAAGCCTATCAACTTATCAGAAGTGGAATTCAATAAAAACAAAATTTTAAAGAATTTCGAAACGTGAAATGCCGAAAAAAATTTAACACGCCAAGAGCTGGTAATCGCTCTTAATAATGGTGGAATTAAATTTCCGCTATTGCTACTATCGGCCAACTACGACAATTATTTGAAACCATGAACTCTGGTGCTTATGCAACCGTTGAATCTGATGAAATCATCGAACATGATGGCCCTAATAATAATGTTTCTGCCGCAATCAATGCTGCAGATCAACCTTCAGTTTCTGGTATACAAGCTGATGTTCCCAGTAATAATAATAATTCAATCAACTTTCAAAATACCGCACCACTTCATGCAGCGTGTTCTGCTCAATCTGCTGCTTTAGTCACTACTTCCGTTCAAAGTGGACAATCTTCTGATTTTCGTCAAACATCTGCTACTTTTAGTCAACCTTCAGCTCCTGTTGAAACTGCTGCCTTCAGTCAACCTACTTCCTTTGGCCAGTCGGCTTCCAAGCAAACTCTTGCTTTAAATGAACCTTTTGGTCAATCTTCCAATTTTGTTCAATCCACCGCTTCTGTTCAACCTACTGCTCCTGGCTACAGCGAAGATTCACTAACCATTAATATTAACAACTGCAAAAACAACGTGAATTAATGTTGCTAAGAGACAACCCGTGGTTGCAATGGTAGCCGATTCTAAAGAAGATGTTGATAATTCAAATTTTGGAAAAGCTCAGTTGACAGCAGTTAATGCTTTGCAAATGGTGTCACTTTTATGAACAAGTTAAACAGTTGCTCTGCTGTCAGTTGTAAAATGTTTTCTCTTCTTGATTCCGGTAGCCCGAGGAGTTTTATTAGGCGTTCTGAAGTACCTTATCCAGTTAATTCGATACCGAAGTTATCCAAGTATAGAGGCGTAGGTAACTATCAGCTTAGAATTTAAGATGAAATAACTTGTGAAGTTAGTGTTATTGATGAGTTAATTGTTCATAAATTTTACGTTTGACCTGATACTGATATTTGTATTCCATTAATAATTGGTAGATATCTTTTGGATCTTTTAAATGTATTCTTATGTAAACTTAAACGAATGGACTCTAGAAATAAATTACTTGAAATAGGAAATTCGAAAACAATAGGGGAATTCATTCCAAATAGTGCGATTGTTTTGTTTGATATTTGGAAAAACGGAACTGTTTGTACAAAATTGTGTCGGTCAGATCAGGATAAGGTTGAAGGTGGCAGTAATTCTTTGATATCGGATCCTGTAGTAATTATGAAAAAAATTTATATCCGATTTTCTCTTAAATACATCTAACATTAGATAAAATTAAAATTTCTTACCGTTTTTCTAACTTTTTATCGTTTTATAGACAAATTTTGACACAAGTCCATTTCAAGCCATTCGAATTTTAGATCAAAAAATTATTGGACTTTCAACCAGACTATTGTAGGGTATCATATATTCGGGCATGACGACTATACGATACCCTACACTAGTCTGGTTGAAAGCCAATTGGCTTCGTCCTAAGGCCGCTATAAGTCTGTGTACTATATTTTATCATGGACCGATTCCATGTAAAATCAGTAGGCTTTATTCATGAGCCCATTTGAATCCATGTACCAAATTTCATTAAAATATCTTCGTATTTGCGACCGAAACAATGCAATTTTGAGGGACCCTTTATATAGGCACTAGGTCTAACCATGCCCCGATTTTAACCAAAATCAAATGGGTTTGTCCCTGGGCCAAAGTAAGTCAGTGTACCAAATTTTGTGAAAATATCTTAATATTTGTGACCTGTACCGTGCGCACAAGAATATATGGACAGACTGACGGACAGACAGATGTATATCGTTACATCGAAACAAAATGTTATCCTGAATCAATCGGCACACTTAAAGACGAGTCTAGTTCCAATATTTTTTGATATTACAAACATAAGCACAAACTTATTATACCCTGTCCAAATAATGGTGCAGGGTATAATTAATAAAACTCATTATTTAAACTCATAAAGCACTACTTAACACATTTTTTGGAATTTCCGCGAGCTCGAAATCCATTTTAGACCAGGGTTCGTATTTGCACGCACATGTGCGCACATTTTCGCACATCTTGCACTTGCACATCAAGATGTGCAAGTGCAAATACTATTCGCACATGCACATGTGCAAGTGCAGACTGGTACTTGCACATTACACATCAACATGTGTATGTGCAAAATGTGCGCGCACATGGATGCAAAAAAATCGCTGAAATTGATAAAAGTTTCAATATCAGAAAAAACGCCGAAACAAGAAAAAAAATGCAAAAATTTTTAAAAATCGTCAAAATTGAAAAAAAAACACCAAAAATTGCCCCAAATTAAAAAAAATCGTCAAAAATTTCAAAAAGTCGTCAAAAATTGGAAAAAATTTGAAAAATTGAAAAATTTTGTAAAAATTTAAAAATTTTGTAAAAATTGAAAAATTTTGTAAAAATTTTGAAAAAATCGTCATAACTTGAAAAAATCGTCAATATTTGAAAGAATTGCCCAAAATTAAAAAAAATCGTCAGAAATTATACAAAATTGCAAAATATCGTAAAAATTTTGAAAAAATCGACAAAATTTGAAAAAAGTACCAATATCGTCAAAATTTCAAAAAGTCGTCAAAAATTGGAAAAAATCGAAAAATTTTAAAAATTTTAAAATTTTGTAAAAATTTTGAAAAAATCGTCATAACTTGAAAAAATCGTCAATATTTGAAAATATTGCCCAAAAAGTCAAAATTTAATAAAAAAAATCTTCAAAAATTAGACAAAATTGCGAAATATCGTAAACATTTTGAAAAAATTGTCAATATTTGAAAAAATTACCAAAATCGTCAAAATTTCAAAAAGTCGTCAAAAATTGGAAAAAGTCGGAAAATTTAAAAAAATTGCCAAAATTGAAAAATACAATACAAGTCGAAATCTAGTTCCGTTATGGGGGTATTGGTGGCGAGTGTTGAACTTTGGTGCACTCAGTTTTCCTCTAGCTCTTCTAGTTTTCGAGATATGGACGATTTAAATTTTATATAAGCGATTTTCGCACTTATTTTTCCACAGATGACTCACTATGACTTCCGTGTTCCAAAACCGTTGTCCGTTTTCATCTAACTCATTTAGTTTTCGAGATACGGGAGATATTCCAAATAAAAGCCCTTTTCTCTCTACGACGCTTAGTTTTCGAGAAAAACGCGATTTTAAAATCTAGCAATACAAGTCAAAATCTAGTTCCGCTATCGGGGTATTGGTGGCGAGTTTTGAACTTTGGTGCACTCAGTTTTCCTCTAGCTCTTCTAGTTTTCGAGATATGGACGATTTAAATTTTATATAAGCGATTTTCGCACTTATTTTTCCACAGATGACTCAATATGACTTCCCTGTTCCAAAACCGTTGTCCGTTTTCATCTGGCACATTTGGTTTTCGAGATACGGGAGATATTCCAAATAAAATCCCTTTTCTCTCTACGACGCTTAGTTTTCGAGAAAAACGCGATTTTAAAATCTAGCAATGCAAGTCTAAATTTAGTTTCGGTATCGGGGTATTGGTAGTGGGTTTTGACCTTTGGTGCAGTAATTTTTCCTCTAGCTCTTCTAGTTTGGGAGATATGGACGATTAAAATTTTATGTAAGCGATTTTCCCACTTAGTTTTCCACAGATGACTCACTATGACCTCCTTGTTCAAAAACCGTTGTCCGTTTTCATTTAACTCATTCAGTTTTAGAGATATGGGCGATATACCAAATAAAAGCCCTTTTCTCTCTACGAAGCTTAGTTTTCGAGAAAAACGCGATTTTAAAACCTAGCAATGCTAGTCAAAATTTAGTTCCGGTATCGGGGTATTGGGGGTGGGTTTTGACCTCTGGTGGAAACATATCTCCCCTAGCCCTTCTAGTTTTCGAGATTTGGACGACTTAAGTTTTATTTAAGCGATTTTCGCCTTCATTTTTTCACAGATGACTCAATTTTGGAAGGAAGCCATAATGAATAATCTGTGAAAAAATAAAGGCGAAAATCGCTTAAATAAAATTTTAGTCGTCCATATCTCCCAAACTAGAATAGCTAGAGGAAAAATGACTGCACCAAAGGTCAAAACCCACCAACAATACCCCGATAGCGGAACTAGATTTTGACTTGTATTGCTAGATTTTAAAATCGCGTTTTTCTCGAAAACTAAGCGTCGTAGAGAGAAAAGGGCTTTTATTTGGAATATCTCCCGTATCTGTGAAAAAATAAAGGCGAAAATCGCTTATTTAAAATTTAAATCGTCCATATCTCGAAAACTAGAAGAGCTAGAGGAAAACTGACTGCACCAAAGGTGAAAATCCACCACCACTAAGCCTCGTAGAGAAAAATAAATGCGAAAATGAATTTTGCATTTTTTTTAATTTTTGAAGATTTTTTTCAAATTTTCACCATATAATTTTTCATCGTTTCTAATTCTGACGATTTTCATGATTTCGAATTTCTGACAGTTTTGCCATTTTAAATTTTTTTTTTTTAATTTTGACGATTTTTTCTAAATTTTACTTTTTTGAATTTTTGCAGTTTTTCAAATATTCGCGAATTTTTCAAATTATGTCGATTTTTTCAACACATGACTACCCGACTAAAAAAGATGTAATATAATCATATATCACCATATATAAACCCATATATACGTCCATATCTAATTTGATCCGAATATTGGAATATATAATTATATCAAGCGAGATACGCATGTTATCTAACCTGATACAATTTGATCCGAAAAATGGGTCTATCTAACTGCATCAAATTATATATAAATACATATAATTTGATGAAGATTTTCAAATAAAATTTTAGTACATATTGTTGAGATCACTTATTTCATTCGTATTAAATACTAATGCTTAATGTTTAGAAAAAATTTGCCTAATAAACTTGGAAATAGCTGACAAAATAAAACATTACAAAAATTTGTCGGAACAACTTTTTCTAGGTTAGAGTTTTGCTCTTTCTTATAAAATGTGTCTTTCTTATAAAATAAAAAAATTAACTTCCACAATTAATTTTTTTTTTCACGGAAAAATAAATGAACTTAAATCATATTTATTTCAACATATGTTTGTCTAATTTTTATTTTTAAATTTAAAAGTAAAAATAATTATTTCGACCTTTAATTCCACAATGAAAAAACAAAATTTTTTCTTTTTTATTTCTCCCCGACTAAAAAAGTTTTCATATAATCTTATATGATTTGATATAATAATAAAGGTTTATATGCGTGGCTTTATATAACCATATACATTTATATTAACACTTTGCTTTTATAAATATGTTTGATATGACATTATATATAATCATGAAAAAGAAGCGAGTGAATATTTAAATAATTTTTGACTCCACAATACAATAACTCCAATAATCATCTGTTTTTAGAGTAATTTGGAATTCTTCAGTGATGAGGGCTCATAATTTGGTGGCAGAGAAAACACTTGATTTTTGTGTTTCTTGGTGCCATCTCAGTACTTTGCAAAGAATTAAATAGATCAGTGTTATCATTTGGGTGCCAGGAAAGCACCGTGGGACGGTGTTATCATTTGGGCGTTCGGTGCTTTGTCAGTGCTGGCCCCTTTGTAATTTTCTACCTGGGCAATCTTATATCAAAATATATAACAAAGTTAATAGAAAATTGTATTAATTTTATATGTAATTATATCTGACATGATATCTAATTATACAAAATTTTATAAAGTTTAATTGCACTATAAAAATTAAAAAAAACTCACAAATTGTGGGTCTGGATCATCCTGAAGATGCTTCACAATGGAGTAGCGAAATATCAAAACCCGACTAAAAAGGATGTTATATAATCATATATCACCATATATAAACCCATATTTATGTTCATATCTAATTTGATCCGAATATTGGAATATATAATTATATCAAACGAGATAAGCATGTTATCTAACCTGATACAATTTGATCCGAAAAATGGGTCTATCTAATTGCATTAAATTATATATAAATACATATAATTTTATAAAAATTTTCAAATAAAATTTTAGTAAATATTGCTGAGATCACTTATTTTCATTCATATTAAATACTAATGGCCGACAGAACAGATTGGCTAACAAAGTGGGTATTGGTCGATCTTTGGTATTGATGGAAATGAGGATTGAATGCCATTTAGGACGTTTTTAGGACGCAAATTGTCCTTAAACTAAGAATAACGCAGTTTGTAACTGAATTTCAATAAAAAGCTAAATTCAAAACGAGAAAAAGTTGTTTAGAAAAATTTATGCTAATAAAGTTGCTAAATAGCTGACAAAGTAAATTTTCGGTTTAACTCAACTTTACAAAAATTTGTCGGAACAACTTTTTCTAGTTTAGAGTTTTGGTCTTTCTTATAAAATGTGTCTTTCTTATAAAATAAAAAAACTCTTTCTAAGTTTGTTTTCTTCATTTGTGATAGTGCAATTAAACTTTATAAAATTTTGTATAATTAGATATCATGTCATGTTATATATTTTGATATAAGATTGTTTATAGAAGCTTATATTTATTTATTTATTTATTGATTTCCTGCACAACAAGACTAAGTCTTATAATTATAGTACAGGATTTTAAAAGTGTACAAACATACTTTGCCAAATTATATGCCATTATAAATAATTATATAAAAACTATATCGCAGATCTCTTAATATATGGCTGGAGACCAAATCGCATATGATTATATATAACGTCATATCAAACATGTTTATTAAACCAAAGTGTGAATATAAATGTATATGGTTATATAAAGCCACGCATATAAACATTTATAATAATATCAAATCATATAAGATTATATGAAAACTTTTTTAGTCGGGCCCGACTAAAAAAGATATTATATATGTCCATATCTAATTTGATCCGAATATTGGAATATATAATTATATCAAGCGAGATAAGCATGTTATCTAACCTGATACAATTTGATCCGAAAAATGGGTCTATCTAACTGCATCAAATTATATATTAATACATAAAATTTGATGAAAATTTTAAAATAAAATTTTAGTAAATATTGTTGAGATCACTTTTCATTCATATTAAATACTAATGCTTATGTTGCATTTACATCTGCACCCAAATCCCGAGATTTCGACTAAAATTGAGATTTCAGTGAAAATCTCATGTGAAATCCCGAGATTCCCCATACAAAGGAAATCCCGTAAATTTGCGAGATTTTGAAGAAATCTCACAAATCTGGAGACTTTTGCAGAATACAACACTGTGTTTCGCTTAATTTGTAGAGTTTTTGCATGAAAAAGTGGCAACGATGGTCAACAGCTGACTAAAAAAATAACCTAAAAATGATACAAAATAATGAAATAAAAAAATTATTATTAATTTAATAAATATGACTTTAGACCCAATGGAAATGTACTAATGATTATAAGAAGTGTTGCGTGGTTCTAATTTTTGCTTCCCCCGAAGCATAACTATGAAGAAAGCATTGGGAAGTGCTGTGGGGAAGTGCATGTCTTCCTTCCGCCAAAATATTGCAAAATCTGGGTTCTAGCTTGTCGTCCTTATAAAAAAACAAATTTACTAACATATTTAGCGTTTGATCTTTACATAAAATAATGTAAATTGTACTCCGCCAATGAATAAAATGGTTTTTAGAAATATTTTTATTTTGATGTTATTTTTTTATGGTACTTTGTTTACAAAAAAAGTGCAGCTGTCAAATCGAAATCTCGCTACTGTCATAAAGTGCAAATGTAAACGGTCAAGATTTCAGTTCGAGATTTCCATTGAAATCTCGGGATTTGAAAACAGATGTAAACGCAACTTTAATGGTTAGAAAAATTTTTGCTAATAAACTTGGAAATAGCTGACAAAATAAAACATTACAAAAATTTGGCGGAACAACTTTTTCTAGGTTAGAGTTTTGGTCTTTCGTATAAAATGTGTGTCTTATAAAATAAAAAAAATAACTTTCAGAATTAATTTTTTTTTACGGAAAAAATAACTGAACTTAAACCATATTTATTTCAACATATGTTTTTCTAATTTTTATTTTTAAATTTAAAAATTGCAATTAAACTTTATAAAATTTTGTATAATTAGATATCATGTCAGATATAATTATATATAAAATTAATACAATTTTCGATTAACTTTGTTAAGTATATATTTTGATATAAGATTGTTTATAAAAGCTTATATGCCATTATATATAATTATGTATGAACTATATTTGCAGATCTCTTAATATATGGCTGGAGACCAAATCGCATATGATTATATATAACGTTATATCAAACATATTTATAAAACCAAAGTGTTAATATAAATGTATATGGTTATATAAAGCCACGCATATAAACATTTAAATTTATATCAAATCATATAAGATTATATGAAAACTTTTTTAGTCGGGATTTTTAACTAAAATTTTTACGTTTTTCTATTGCTGTATGAGTTAGATAGTATAAAAGAATTTATTTATTTTTTTATGAGTTTTTATTTGTTAATTTATAATGATAAAAAAATTAAATGAAAAAAATTGTTGGTACTATAGAGGTCAAAAAAGTACTATTTTTAAAGCTCGTTAGTACTATTTTAGAAATCCCATTTATCATCCCTGATGTGTTCTATAAAATCGTACTCACTTTCGTTACTCAGAAAAAAAGGGGCATAAATTAATGCTCGGCGACAAGTTTCCTTAAAATAATTTTTATAAAATTTTTCAACTTTCTGTTTGTGAGCAATAACCAAGGTTGGCAACCGATACCGTTATAATACCGTTATCCGTTTCAAAACCCTTTCAAATTGACAACCGATACCGATACCAATACCGAAATTCCTGATTTCAAAAAATACCGGTATTCAAAAACCTTTTCCCTTAATACCGGTGTCGTACCGGTATGGAATCGGTTTTAAAAAAATTGTTTTTTTCACGTTTTTAGCAAAAATACAAATTTTTTTAATATAAAATTTCCAAAATTGTTAAACAATTAATCTTTTTTTTCATTGTTAATAGAAAATCGTGTTACAAATTCAAAGTGCGGTTATCAGCCTTTAATTTGCATTGGCAACATTGTTTTTAATTTATTTAACTTCATAAATATTCTCTAACTTGTGACAAATTTATATATATATAGTTGGGCATCGATTAACCGGGATGGTCGGGACCGGAAGCATTCTGGGTAATCGATTTTTCCGGTTAACTGAGGTAAAATTTAGTACGTTTTTAATATAAATGTTTATTTAATTTAATCAATATACACACTTACAAAATATATTGTTAATAAGTTTTTAATTACTATATATGGTCGACCGGCCTGCAAAATGTCACATGTGTTTTTTAATATATTTTCAGGAGAGCGAAAAAACTGTTACAAAATCTACTTTTAAGATATTTTATTGGCATCATATGCCTTAATGATGATTTTACTAAATGAGGTCGTGAACACTTAAAAAAAGGCCTGTTTCCTCTCCATTTGTAGATTTGCCCATTTATAAGATTTTCCTTTAATATGTATTCTTCCAACTGATTTACAAAAATTGTGGCAGATACATAATCGGCAAATATTTTTTCTCCTCCAGCCTTGAGTTTATGAATTCCATGTCGTTTTTCAAAGTTCTGTAACCGGCCTGGAGAATATTCACATGCTAAGCTTATATTTAATTTTGAATGGAAGAACTTAGCCTTTTCCATTATGATTAAACTGGAAATTGGGGTCCCTTTAAAACGTTCTTGTCGGAACCATTCGTATGTCGCAAAATTGACTTTTGGCTCTAATGCACTTTTAAAGTTTTTCGATTTTGGAAGCCAGTAACTGAATCACTTTCTGCACAATATTTTAATATTTTATCTTTATTTTTTATTAAAGCACCGTAAGTTTTTTCGATTTCACGTAAAAGAACTGTTATACTCCATGTAAAAAATTGATTTTTCACGATAATGGGTCGCACGTGAAAATTGTGTAGAGTTTGTTTTCACGCAAATTTAATGTACAATACTGTTATTTTTCTTGGGAAAAAGTGACATTTTGTGTTTATTGTGTCTTTGTTATAAAATTAAAAAAAATTTTAATTTTATAAATTAAATTGCAATTTAAAGCCTTTAAAGTTCGAGCGAAATTTTTCCACGTGAAAAACAACTTACGGTGCTTAAGTCATAAACTGTTTGTTTGCCCACTCCATATTTTTGTGATAGTGTTTGAACAGAAACATGTTTTTTTAAATAGTCGTTGACTAAATCAATTTTTTCTTGAATAGTTAATACTTTTCTTTGCCTTTTACTCGATTTTATTGCTATCGATGCCATTCTAAAATTACACATCAACACTCCTTACTACTTAAATTTCAAATGCAACTAAATACCAGAGGAAAAACATGCAAACAAGAGAATTCCCTTATTTCGCTTTAGACACATATTAATTTTAGTGTTGCTAGCACGTTGAAACCAAATTTCGGCAAAATAAATAGATGTTTTTCAATCCCAGATAATTGATGTAATCACTAGGGTTTGGGATTTCCCGGACTTTTTTATTTCCCGGGAAACGGGAATGAAAAAATTTGAACAAAATTGTTAATGAAAACCACCTATATAAGTAATTTTTGTTAAAAAAAAACACTATTTCAGTACAAATTCAGTCTGTGTAGTGAGAATTCAAAGTAAAAATATCAGAATGTTGAACATTTGATTTCACATAAATTACTCTAAGCTCTGCCAAATGAATTGCATGATTCCAGCAGAAAGCACCCACTACTAGACTGTTGGAAACAAACCGTTTAATCACACTTGGCCCATTAGATATGGTGGCCACAATGTTATTTTCCAAAGACAAATAAAACTCTTCTAGTCTTACTTCTACAATTCTTCTTATTTCATCAGCATTACATCTTCCTGATATATAAACCAACCCCAGGTTATAAAATGAATTATTTCCTTATACATATTCTCAAATATCTCTTTTGTGATATTCTTGTCCCATTCATCTAAGAATATAGTAAATCTCCTATTGTTAGAAATATTGCTCAATATTTGTTTTATCATGATATCTTTTACATGATTGTAGTAATTTAACATAATGTTCTTTACATCGGTTTCATATTTTTTGCAATGCCAGGTTTTTATTATAAAAACTTTCTCGAATAAACGAAGATCTAGTTATGATGCGGATTGACTGCGGCTAATTTGGATACCATTTCAGGAAATGTTTGCCCTACCATAAAACCTTTAATGCCTATTCAGCTTACACTTTTTTCTTCGGGTACTTTGCTAATTTTAGCTGAAACGTTATTCTTGTTGTTGTTTTCTTCAAGAGAAGTTGCATGACCATCAATTTTTTTTTTTTTTTTTTGTGAACCAAATTTAGATGTCGGATAACCAAATTTAGATACCACCGTTAACCATTAGTCTTTTCTTTTCATATTTATTAATGAAAACGTTACTTATAAAATTATTGACCCTTAATATAAAGGAGTATTTTAAATTTAAAGTCGACTTTATTTTTAATCAAACGGTTTTGTTCATTTTGTGTAGAAAACCTTACAAAAATATTTATATTTTCAAATATTTTGATTGGTTAAAAATAAATTAACCAATCAGAATGCTCCAAAAATAAACCAAGTCAAGGTATACTGCCACCCAATATTTTAACTAAAGTCGACTTTACCTAAATTATAAATTTGAAAAATTTAGATAGTAAGGGCGATTATTTGCAAGAAACAAAGCTATTTTTTCATATTTCTTTTAAACATTTTACCAAGTTTTTAGGTTTTACTACTTAAATTTTGAATAAGTTATGCGAAAAATCTTTATAAGTTGAAATGCTCCTAATTACTTGGCAAAGATTTTATTTCTGTGTCAAATAAATGTATTCCCTTTTAAAAGATTTTAACAATGACATTTTTGTTTTGGTATTTAAAATGTTTTTTATGACTAAAATTAAAAAATCCTATTCGAAACAAAAACAATTAAAAAATTTAATATTTTAAAATTTCCCGTTTTCCCGGGAAAAATATATTATTTTCCCGGGAATTCCCGTCAAACTTTTCCCGGGACCCGGGAACCCCAAACCCTAGTAATCACGGTTAATCGATTGAAATAAAAAAATCTTCCTTTCCTTATAGATCCCGGATAATTGATGTTCCCGGTTAATTGAATCACGGATAAGCGATGCCCATCTGTATATTATGTCCTATGGTGCCATTAGGAACAAAGGGCCACAAATTTACAAATTTGTAAATAAAATTTAATATATAAACTGGTTTCTTAAACCCTTAATAGAATTTACAGTTTCTTTTAGAGATTAATTTTATAAACTTATTTTTTTTATTTTATTATATGATCTCAATACAAATATAAAATATTTGTAGTGAATCAACTTGTGTTCCTAATAGATTTAAAAAAATGTTTGTGTTTAAAAAATAAAACACTTACCGCTAAATTCATAAACGCTTTGTAAAATTACAGGAGGTTTATTAAACAAATTTTGTATGAAAATGACGTTTTGTAAACCTGCTATAACTTTACAAAGCATTTATGAATTGAGGGGTTAGAAATTTTTAATAACTTATTGTTTTTGTTCATATTATAAAAACATATCCATAAACTATAGTTATCCTTTATAAAAATTTAATAAAATTGAGTTTTTCATAATTAAGAACGTTTTTTTTATATTTTTGTTAATTTTTTCAATAATACCGGTATATACCGGTATTAATGTTTCGGTATCGGTTATACCGATACCGATATGATTAAAATACCGTTACCGATACCGATACCGAAACAAATAAAAAATCGACACCAATACCGATACCTATACCGTTATTCGTTTCGGTTGCCAACCTTGGCAATAACACCCGAAAACGTTAATTTAATATTACATCTATAAAAAATGTGTTAGTGGATGACAACATATTGTATACTATGTGTTTCTCTTTCTAGTGTAGTTTTGTATTACCAACAGAGCTTCCAAATAATTAATTCTTTAGAATTTCTTTTTTAGTTTTAAAGTATCGAAAATTCTTATTTAAAAATATTAAAAAAATATGCAATAATGTGCAAAATATGCAAAAATATGCAATAAAAATCATAAAATATGCACGTAAAAGCAAAATATGCAAAAATATGCATTTATAACAAAATATGCAACAACAAATCGATAACATTTTTTTACAAATTCTTTGATTCGGAAAAGTATTTGGTCAAAATCATTTTTGGGCCACTGACTACAAACATGCATTTGCATGAAAGTCCTTGCCCTGATAATTAGTCTCTTGTAACTCGCTGAGTTTTCAAATTTTCGTTGGCCGATTCCGCAACAATAATGTTTAATCGTGCTTATGTAATTCAAAAATACCAAAACAGAGTTCGAATACATTTGAGTTTGCAATGAGTTTTTGTGGGACCACCTATTCCAAGGTGGATTTGAAAACCGTTTTTCTTTTACAATAGTTTCTTCCGCCTTCATTTTATGTAACGATTTGTACTTTTCTTTTTTTTATTGTATGGTGTGGCCCTGTATAATTTATGCAAAACCACAATATGGCCCTCGGTGACAAATCCGTACCCACCCTTGGCATATACCATTCGACCTGAAGTAACTTTTAGGCTATCATGTGTGTTTAAACGCCATGATAGCCTTTAATATGGATGTCGTTTTTTTTAAATAAATACAAACACTTAAATTTTTTTCAAATTATATTATTTTATACATTACGTTAAGAATTTGTCTTCTCCGTTGCCCAAATTTGAATTTCCTTTATGTGCATATATTTTGGAATTTTCTCTGCTTGATCACATTTGGGTTCATTCCACCTTCAGTCTAAAAAATAAAGTTTATTATTTATATGTTTTTAATTACAAAGAATACCAATTAACTTACAAAACAATAACGAAATAACATTTTTTATTTCGTTTATTTTAACTTCTTTAATTGGTTCATCAAATTTTTGTTTGAAAGTTTATTGTCAATTTGAAATTATTTGAAATATCGTATCACAGGGCAACTAGAAAAAGAACTGTTTCAATTTTCACGTAGTTGATAATAATTATAATAGTTGATTTATAAATAATGTGAAACAACTATGGATTTCATTTACTATGCAATTATGTAATTTTTTGGGTGTAGGACAAAAGCAAAAAACGGAAACAGAAATCATTTTCCAAGAAAGTTATTTCATAAATAAAAATATATTTTGATATGTTTTCCATTATGAAAAACGATATTTTGTTTCTTAATGTGTAATATGTGTACACATATCTGGGATAGAAATATTGTAATTAAGAAATGGATCCCAAAAGCCGGCTTACTTTACCCAGGGTATGGCCGCATTATAATGGCACACAAGCCAATATACTTCGGAAGTACACACAGGTATAGTGACATATACAATTGTTATGCACAAGTATCCCATATCGTAAGTACACACACAATGTGAAGTACACGAAATCGATTACATTGTATGGACTTACACGTTTTTCTAAAGGGGATATTTTAAATGGTGAATTTCATTTCAATTTATCACTTTCATTTTAAAATGTATAATATGTACACTAAGAAAATTATGTCTTTGAAATGAACTGAAATTGCAGTTAACAAAGTGTACAATTGCATTTAAAATTAACTTGTATTGCAGTTATTATAACTAAAATTGCAGTTAGAAATAACTGCAATTGTAGTTAATACAAATGCAATTGCAATTTCTACTTTTTTAACTACAATATCAGTTAATTTTACCGACATAAATCTCTGAGTGTACTGTGAATCGCTCTTTCCGAGCCAGAGGAATGAATTATGTTAGAGAATTATGTCGGCGGTAAAATTAACTGCAATTCAGTTAAAAAAGTGTATACTGCAAATGCATTTAAAATTAACTCATATTGCAGTTATTTTAATTGCAATTGTAGTTAATTCTCTGGGTGTATAGTGAAACGCCCAAAGGATTTGGCACTGGCAAAATTTGTAAAAAAAAAAAACTACTGTTTTTTACAGTTAATTCTTTTGGTATAATAAAAGTATATTTTAGTAAAAAACGTTTTTTTTTTCTTTCGATTACAAAAGTACATACGTACAATCTATTTAAAATACGAAGTAAAAATCCCAAACTGTTCTCCAGTTATTATGCTTTTATGCTAACAAAAACAACTGTTTACTGTAAAAATACTATTTTGGTAGTTGTTTATTATGATATTAAAAATAACTGCTTTAAACAACTGTTGCGAATTACAGTACTTTCCGTTAGTTGTTTTCTTAAATAATTATAACAGTTCTTTTGTGCTTTTAAATAGAAAAACAACTGTAATTACAATTAAAAACAACAACTATTGATTACTACACAAACAACTGTCATGTAACCTTGATATCGTGTTGCACAGTGTTATTCAATTTGATGCTCACATACATATGTACAATAAACCAGAAGATTATATACAAACCACAAGTACATATGTATACCCAAAAGAAACATCTGTGTTCTTGTTGTATTTTCAGTTTATCCAGGCTTATTTTTGGGAAAACATTTTTAGTTTTGTATTAGCTATTCGGTTGAAAACAATTGTCGGGCATCACTAGTAGTAAATAATATTTAGCATTTAATTCAAAAGAATTAAGTTTTGGAAAAAATGAAACGTTGCAATGTTAAAAATGTTTCCATAGCTGTTACTCTACTTTTGGGTATTTATTTAATATTTTCTAGTGGTTATCATAATTATGAAATAGATGGTGTTATCAAAAATACCAAACCGGAAGATGTTTGGAATTATGTTGCTGATTTTAGTAAAATGAGGTTGCTAAATCCTAATATGTAAGTACAGTTGAACATTTAAATAAATACAGTGAGCAGCATAAGTCATGGTACCCCACTTCAAATAAAAATTTTTTTTTTAATTTCTCAAAAATATTTTACAAAATATGCAATATTTATTTTTATCTCAAGTATTAACTTTTGTATTTAGTCATGTGCTATGTAATTAGTCGTGTGCTATGCGAAGCAAAAAGATATATAAATCGCAATTCGCAACAATTCGCCGCCTTTAAAGCATTTTGAAAAAGCCATTGCAACTCTGTTGTTCTTAATAAATCTTTTTTGATATTTATAACGGTACATTTCAAATATAATATATTCATTTCTAATTTGTAACAAGTATCAAAAAATCAGTGTTTTATTAAAAAAAAAAGTAACATGATTTGTAAAAATGTCTCTAGGGAATTAACAAATGAGTAACGAAAAATAATATTTAATAGACACGAAGTGGGAAAATATTTTCAGAAATTGCTAATATAATAAACAGAAGCAAATCGACAATTATAAAATTAGTAATCACTTCAAAGAAGCGAAAAAGGATTGAAAATAAACCACGAACTGGACATCCTGCAAAGTTAAGTAATAGAGAAGAAAGAAAAATAGAAGCTATAATTGAGGAAGATCTATATATAAGTGCAATTAAGATAGCTGCAGAGTTGAAGGAATCTATTGACAATAGTGTTTCTGCAGACACGATACGTAGATCGATCAAAAGGACCAGGTACAATGCTCGTAGAGCACGCCAGTATACTTACATTAACGAAATAAACGGAAAGCGCATAGATTTCGCCAATGAGTATAAAACAAAAACAAATGAGTTTTGGGATAAGGTAATTTTACGGACGAATCTAAATTTAACATTTTTGGCTCAGACGGATGTGCATTGGTATGGAGAAAAAATTTTAATAACGTAATCCAAAGAATACTCGTTAAGCACGGAAGTGGTATGGGGCTGTATGACAGCAGCAGGAGTTGGTAATTTGGTTATTATCGCAGAAATAATGAACAAAACGGTAAACTTAAATATTCTGAAGAAGTCTGAATAAAAGTGCTGAAAAATTTTAAATTCGTAATGATTATTATTTTGAACTGGACAATGATCCCAAGCACACCGCTACTGAGGTAAAGATGTGGGTTGCATACAATACCCCCATATGCTTAAAACCCCTCCGCAAAGTCCCGATATGAACCATATTGAACCCTTTTGGGATCATTTAGAAAAACGAATACGTAGTCATAAAATTTCTAATTCAGCTCAAGGCTATGCCTTTGACTGAACGGCAGCAGAAGCTCGAAATTACAGAGAAAAACTTTTGTAGTCAATGCCAAATCGATTAAATAAAGTTCTTCGTCTTTAGGGATATCCTACTAAATATTAGGTGTAGCATGATAATAAAATATCTATCCATATTGTAACTAATTTTCGTCTTTTCGCAGGGATACCAAGACTTTTGCTGTGCAAAAATATGGAGTTCTTTTGAATTCCGAATTAGGTATATTTTTTTCGTTTTGTATAGTACATGACTAATTTTTTGTTTTGTTATAGTACACAAGTTAATACATGAGATAAAAATAAATATCACATACTTTGTAACATATTTTTTGATAAATTTTAGAAACTCTTTTATTACAACTAAAGTACCATGACTTATGCTGCTCACTGTATGTATTTATATGCGTTTGAATTCTGTATATAAATTTCCATTTTTTCTGTATTCATTATTTCTAGTATAAGTTTCAAAATTTTATCGGAAAGCGGTCATACACATGATTGGCGTTATACAGTTAAGTATACCGAACGTCTTTCTCGATGGCCTTACTGGTTGAATACAGCGAAAGCAAATTATATTATTGTTAAATCGATGCTCGGTGCAAAACCCGTAGTACATTCAATACAATCGAAACATGAAACATGTTTCTTTAAAGGTTTATATTGCTGTAAGTACAACGGATATTGATATATTTTCATTCATACCCAGCAAAAACATGGCAATGACTAGGGCAAGGAATTTCATACCCTTAAAAATGGAAAATATGCGCCTAAAATATGCGGCTAAAAAAGAAAAATATGCATTAAAAATATAAGAATAAAAAATTCAAAAATAATGCACTTTAAAACTTAAATATATATTTAAGTTAGTTATTTTGCAAACAGACACAAAACTTGAAGATTTTTCATAGGTCAATAAATAAGGTTTTTAAGAATGTTTATTTTGATTGAATCAAAATATGAAAACGTATTAATTTTTTATATTTTTTTACAAAATAAAAAATGCTCCTAAAAATTAAAAATATGCCCAAATATGCATTAAAAAGCACAAAATATGCGTTAAAAAGGCACCAAATATGCATTTAAAGCAAGGTTAACAACCTTTTCATGAAGTTAGTGCTAGGTGATAACGTTATTTTAACAGTATTTCGTTAGGTTATTTTAAGGTTATCGGTATTTGAAGTTATATCGTTAAGTTATTTTAGGGTTAACGGTATTTTAAGTTCCCAACAAACAATTCGTTGCGTTTACGCACAGTTTTCGGTCCGTCATAAACGGAATCCAACTCCGTTTACGTACCGTTTTCTGGATCCGTATACGGACCAGAAAACGGAACTTAAGGAATATCGAAACGGATTCTAATCCGTTGAAAGTCCGTCAATGACGGACCGTTTACGGACCGCAATGTCGTGTTAAAAACTGACAAGTCCGTCAATGACGGACCGTTTCCGGACCGCTATGTCATGTAAAAAACTGACTAGTCCCTTGAAAGTCCGTCAATGCCAGACCGTTTCCGGACCGTTATGTCGTGTGAATAACGGAGTGACTCCGATTTTACGGACTTGTATATCTAACTAAATTGACCAATTATTAACATCAATATTTTACATGTTTTTTAAAAAATTTATTAAAAATTTTTTGAATTTTATTAAAAATTTTGTTTAAAATGCGCAATATAGATTCATAACGAAATCCAGTTTCTATCTACAAGCAAAAGAAACAATTTGTTAATTGAGGTTTAATTGAATGTATTTACGATTGGAGTTTTTCATACAATGCAAATTTTGCAATCTTTTTTACTGAAACTGCTTACGCGGGGTTTACATTATACCATAAGTCATAGAAACTGTCAAAAAAGTGATTCAGATAGCCAAAATCCTATAGTATAAACACATTATATGATAACTGATAAGTATAGAAAATCCGATTCTAATGTAAAACCCGCTTTAGGTTACCATAAAATATTTATATTTGCTTAATTGCATTCGATTACACGAACCATTGTGAAAAAAAGTTAAAAAATTTCATAAACACTATTTAATGATTCTACGTGATTTTAAGCCATTTGGCTATTACGGCAAAGTGACCAAGATAGGATGCTCACTTTTGCGACATCCAGAAACTTTTTAACCGACTTTATCGCGCCACACATTAATTTTTTTAAATAATTCTATTTTGACGACAAAAATTCACGAATAATAAAAAAAAGACAACACCGTTAGCTACGGAGTTCAAACTGATGAAAATTGGTGAAGTCCGTATTGAACGGTACGGAAACGGATAGACCAAAACGGATTCAAGACGTATTGTGTTCGAAAATCCGAAAGAACCGTCCGTTATTGTTCCGTATACGTACAAGCTTTGACGGATACGTGTTTTACGGACAGTTAACGTGCCGTAAAAGCCGGATTGATGATTCCGAACATGCCGGAGAGTCCGTATAAATGTTTCTTGGGTTATTTCGTTAGGGTATTTTAAGGTTAACGTTATTTTAAATAATTGCGTTAGGGTATTTTAAGGTTATCGGTATTTTACGTTATTTCATAGTATGTTTTAAAGATACATATCAGATTATTATTTTTACCCTTATTAACACAATATCAGTAATATATTATTTTAAAGCCTCCAAATAAGTAGTGATATATCTCTATATCGGTAACTCATTATTTCATACATCCCACATAAGTATTGATGTATCACAATATTAGTAACGTATTACTTTAGGTTTCTAAGTAAAACCAAGGTAAAGGGGTACCCATTGCCAGGCAATGCGTGAAAAAAGTCTAACCCATTACCAAGGTTTTGCTGGATGGTTTTGTGCGTTTCCGGTATTATGAGCATTTTTACCATTTTTTGAGATAATTATTTGTTTACTCTCATTTTACCAGACTTTACCAATGTTGCCAGTTTTGACGATTTATCGTCATTTTGACGATTTTTACTATCGAAAATAGCCAAATGACGATTTTCCTTTTCAAAATGACGATTTTTTCAATGGGAAATATAGCAACAATTGTTCAAAAATACGTTATTTTTCCATTATCTAAATCAATAAATCTGAAAATTTATTTAGGTAATTTATAAATATTTATCATAAAATTTTTATTTAAGGTAGTCATTTTAGAATCTGATGGTGTTTCATAGGAAAACTAACACAGAATCTGGTAATTATTTTTATTTAAAATAGTTTTTCCTAAATCTCTAATAAATGTAACGAGCTTTTCGAAGGAATGTATATCTCATATCGGACTTTTTTCATATTTCACAGGTACCTACTGTGAAATATCTGTAGACTAAGTACATTAAAATCTAAAGCTTTTTCGATACGAAATTTTTTTTAAGTGAACTTTTCCTTTCGCACAATTAATTTGGTAAATTTTCATTACATACATTAAATTGTTTGAAATTTGGAGATACGGGTATTAAAGGATTATTTTCTAAAACACTTCGGTGAAGTGTTGCGTTATTTCTATAGAAATTATTTTTGTTACAAAATCAATTTACATTGAAAGTTTGCTTCACTTCAACCAATCAAATAAAAAACTAGTTTTAGAATTTTTCTTAAATTACAGCGGACCCCGAAAACCGGGTGATTTTTAAAATTTTATATAATGATTTTAGGGTTATAATTAGGGCAAGGAATTCCATGCAAATGCATGTTTTTTCTCGATAGTCCAAAACAAATATGGACTAAATATTTATCCGAATCATCAAATTTAGAACAAAATGGCATCGATTTGTATTTGCATATTTTGTCATAAATGCATGTTTTTGCATATTTTTACTTTAAATGCACATTCGGTGCCTTTTTAATGCATATTTTGTGCTTTTTAATGCATATTCGTGCATATTTTTGATTTTTAGGAGCATTTTTTATTTTGTAAAAAAATATAAAAAATTGATACGTTGTCATATTTTGATTCAATAAAAATACACATTCTTAAAACCTTATTGACCTATGGGAAATCTTCGAGTTCTGTGTCTGTTTGCAAAATCACGAACTTAAATATATTTTTAAGTTTTACGGTTTTTAGTGCATATTTCTTATATTTTTAATGCATATTTTTCTTTTTTAACCGCATATTTTAGGCGCATATTTTCCATTTTTAAGTGCATGAAATTCCTTGCCCTAGTTATAATAATAAAAATATTTGATTATTAAAGTTTTGACGATTTTTAACAATATTTTGACGATATTTTAAAACGCAATGACGATTTTCTCAAAAATATTTGACGATTTTGTGCCCAATTAACATGGCAACACTGGACTTTACCCAAAATTACGTCGAATAAACTTAATATTACGACCGTACACTAATAGAAAAAGGTCCGTAAAAAAATTAGTTAAAACTACTAAAAATAAGTTAAAAATGATGCTGCAGAAAAAAACTGCTAAATTAGCAGATTATTTTTGTTATAATAGTAGTAGCCTAAAAAATCACCAAAAAATTTAAAATTTTCGAAGTTTTTTTTAAATGCAAATAAAAATCGAGCCTTTTGAAAACAGCAGTTTACAATTTTTTAGCAAATATTTCTGCTAATTTTAGCAGAATAGACTGCTATTTGCATTCAGCTAAATTAAGCTTAAAAATAGCAAACATTCTGTAGATTTAACAGTTTATTTTTGCTATTTTTAGTCTACAAATATTTATCACATTTTTCCTGCAGATTTTACAGTACAATTTGCTATTTTCAATTAACTAAAAGTTAGCCTAAATATAACAAAATTCTGTAAATTTAACAGTTTTAATTTTGCTGTTCTCATTTTACTAGTATTTAGTAAAAAAAAATCTGCTAATTTTCGCAGTTTTTTTTGCAGCATCATTTTTAACTAATTTTTAGTAAGTTTTTCTGCTCTTTTTACAGATTTATTTCTATGAGTGTACGTATAGTTAACAATACCATTTGTAATTAGTCAAAACAAACTCATACAAACTTTTTTTTTTATTTAATTTTTATATTTTTTTAGAGAAAAATAAACCTAACGTAAAATAAAAATGCCCTGTTGGCTGTCCGTCTCCAATATACACAAATTGCCTGCACTTGTACGTAAAAACCATACGTCAGTGTGGCAACATTTGCGAAAAGGTGACACGGAGGAAATAAGAAGATAAGCAGGAAATCTAAAGTAGAATGTTTGTATATGTCGGTTTGATCACTTCTGAAAGTATTCATATAGAGACAATCTGACAATAAAAATATAAACAATAATACAATTTAATGGAAAATCACTGATGAAGCCTGTCCATAAAAAAGGCAGAAACTGGATCTAATCTGATTTGCAAATTTAATGTGTTTATAACTTTAGAAGAAAATGTTTATTCTTCTTCTTAACCTCAAACCTACTAAATTGTAATTCTATTTCATTAGGGTATTTTAGGGTTAACGGTATTTTAAGTTATATCGTTAGGCTATTTTAAGGTTATCGATATTTTCATTTATTTCGTTAGGGTATTTTAAGGTTAACGGTATTTTAAGTTATTTCGTTAGTGGTATTTTAGGGTTCAAAATAGTTCGTTGAAAGGGTTTTGAGTCGTTAACGGTATTTTACGGTTAGTGTTTGCCAACCATGATTTAAAGTCAAAATAAGCAAAAATATGTAACTACAAATCGATGCCATTTTGTTCTAAATTTGATGAAATAGGGAAATTTCCCCCCTCAGCGAAATCGAAAAAGAAAAAAAAAAGGAAAACTAAAGGAAAAAGAGGGAAAAAGGAGAGAAAAAGAAGAGAAAAAAGGAAAAAGAGGGAAAAAGGAGAGAAAAAGAGGAGAAAAAAGGATAAAGTGAAAGAAATACAAATAAATTTGTTATGAATAATAATATGAAATATAAAAATTTTTCCTTATTTTCATTTAACCAGTCGTTATTTAAAAAATCTCAATAGATATTTTAACAAATTCATTAAAAAACTGATCATTTTGATTATAAAAAAATTAAAGTTTGTGGAGAAATGTAGTTAAAAGATCTAAATTTCAAATTAGATTTTCAAAATTGTATGTAGATCAATTTCGTTTGAAATTTTTCTAATTTGAAATGACAAAAAGAAATTTCATTTTAAAATTTCGCATTTTTTAATACAAAATTCCAATTTCAATTGAAAATTTTTTAAATAAAAATAAACGCCCTTACTATTTAAATTTTCCAAATGTATATTTTTGTTGACTTTAGTTAAAATTTTGGGTGGCAGCATGCTTTGACCTAGTTTATTTTTGGAGCATTCTGATTGGTTATTTTATTTTCAACCAATTAAAATATTTGAAAATGTAAATATTTCTTTAGGATTTTCATACACAAAATGAACAAAACCGTCGACTTTAAAAGTAAAATACTGTTTGATGGTAAAGCACATTGTTATACTCCGCCATATAAAAAAAATGATAATTTTCCACGACAATAAATTTCACTTAAAAACTGAGAAGATATTGTATTCACGCAAATTATATGTACAACACTATTATTTTTCTTGGGGAAAAATCACAGTTTTTGTATATTGTGATTGTGTCTTTGATATAAAATTGAAAAATTGTTCATTTTTATAATTTAAATTAAAATTTGAGTAAAATTAAAGTTCGAGTCAAATTTTTCCACGTGAAAAACCACTTACGGTGCTTTTGGGAAAAAGACTAAATTTTATTTTGAATTTTTTTCATTAAAATTGCAGAACTGAACTTCTAATGGAATTTTCTAAATTTGAAGTGGTAAATGCTACTATATTTTAGAATTAAAATTTCATTTCGAAATAAAAAATCGAAATTTCTCTTAAAATTTTCTCAATATTTTAAGAAAACAATTAATTACCGTTATTTTTGTTCAGATTTAAGATCAAATTTGACAAATTCCAAATAGAATTCACAATTAATTTCACTTGAAATTCTCCAAATTTCATTCGGAAAGATATGGTGGAGTTCTTTTTTAGGTCTTTCCAAAGGATCGTATTGAACTTATTCCAGTCTGTCTTTCGGAAATCCTGAGTATACATGTTGATATCGTAGAGTATATAGTTATGTTCCTGAAATAATTTCTTTTGAACGACTCAATTTTTGATTGCCTGCGAGTAATTGACTAGCGTTAAATCCTGCACTTCCTCCCAACCTGCAAAGTGTTTTAACTTTAAAATACGGAATGTTGGTGTAGCGTCAAAGCAAAATTGGCCAGTAATTCTTTTTGTTAATAACGACATCTGACTGCCACAGCTATACTGAAGTATAAAAATTTAAAGGATTATATATATATAATCAGCTTCTAATAAATAAAGTGAATATAAAAATAATGAAAATAATTTCAAAACTTTTCAGGAAATATTAACTTTTTTATTGTTGTTAAAAAGTAATCTCTGAGTTAAATCCTTGTAATCATCTCAATCAAATTTTGAGGACTTTTCAGACTCCGGCGACGTTTTTCGTAAAATTTTCAAAAAGTTTTATTTAATGAAATCCGCGATTTAAATCGTCATATGTCTATCGAAAAATGGATTTTTTGAAATTTCTGAAAAAATATATGCGGTGTGTTCGATTAGTCGAAATTCTTACTACTTTTACTACAATTGGAAAGTTTTGTTTACTTTTTATTAGTGTTTCCAATTCGGTTAATCGATTAACCGATTCCTCGATTAATCGCCTCTCTTTCGGTTAATGTCGAAACAAATAATTTAAAACGCAAATAATTATTCGACCCGAATAATCGGTTAAAATAGATCGATTAACCGGTTAAATTTTTAATATAGAATTTTTCCTTTCTTTTTTCCAAAAACTTCATAGTTTTCTTAATTTTGGCAAAAAAATTGCAAGAAAAGCTTAAAAAAATAAATACTAACTAAAACACCATCAAATTCTTTTCAACTCGAGTGAAAGAGGTTCTTAAGTCTTTAGATACCTCTTTTTCAGCAACTCCAAGCAAGTCGACATTGCACCATCGAGACACGTCATGTGTTTTAAGAAACTCTTAAAAACGGCTTTGTTTTACATTTCTGCAATTAATTTTTAATACATTTTTTTTGCAGATATAACAAACAGTCAAATTTGTATAAAAAAAAGCTTCAAAAAACATCGCGAAAGGCTAAATTAAAGGTGTTTTTTAAACTTCTCAAAACACACGACATGTCTGGCTAGAGCAGCGTCAACGCGCTATATAGGCCTTTAGGAAATATAATATAATTTGTGCAAATCCGATTGCTATTATTCTATCAAAAGGTAATGCTCACTGATTGTCCCGAATATATACACAGACATTTTGTATTATTGAACGCTGACAGGAACCCTCAACTTCTGTATCCGACCAGAAATTACGTTATTCATGAACGATATTTTCATGTTCGTGTTGCAAAGGTTTGGAACCATTTACCCCGTCCCCTTAGATCCTTTGATCTATCTTTGAAAACATTCAAGAGTAAACTTGTAGAATATGCTTCTGTCCATGACATTTAAGTGGCCAAATCTTTGTTTTTCTTTAATTAGATTTTACTCTTGCATATTTACATCATTTTTGTTTTGTTCAAGTAATGGGGTTTGAATTCCTCTAAGTTTAGAGCGCAATACATTTTATCATATATTTTTTTATTTCTGCCATATTATTTCTATTTTTTAATTAATTTTATAACGAAATATTTTTTGTCATATATATTTTTGCCACATTATTGTTACTTTTATATTTTTTGTAAGTAAAACAAATTTTTATTACAAATTGTTTTATCTTGTAGTCTCTTTCAAATGCTCTTATATACAAATTTAATTAATTTTTAAGACTATAGTTTTAAGAAATATTATAAAATAACCTGTTTTTGTTAGTCTACCAACTATATATGGCCCTAAGGGCTCAGTTGGTTTATTTGAATAATAAATAAATAAATAAATAAATAAATAAATAGAGAGTTTTCCATTTCTTTTAATAAGTAAAACTAATGCAAATTATATTTCAATGTCCTTCAAGACAAAGTTTCATTTGTTTTAAATTTGTGTCAAACAACTCTCAAATGACATGTTACTTCCATAGGAAATCTAAATTTTCTTACATCTCCCAAGAAAGTGTGTATAGTCGGTTTAAAACCACATAAATTCTACAACATGTTCCAATCCATGGAGCCCGAACCCATTTCACTGAATTTAAATCAGGGTTGGCAACCGAAACGAATTAGGGTCAATTTTATAGTTCATAGTTTAATGCAGTTATCGCCATACTATCAAAATTGAAGCCGATTTGAACGGATGAAGAGTATTTAAGTGCTGTATATTCTTAAATATATAGAAAATCTGCCACTAAAAAGTTAATGTAAACTGAAAAATCGTCCATTAATTGTTTTGGTTGCCATCCATGATTTAAATTTTTATTCGCATTGGTTTCATTAACAATAAACAAATAACCTTAAGTTAACACAAAATAAAAGTTAAAAAATTCAAATTTATATGGAATTTGACATCTGTAGCTGTACTCTGAGAGAATTGTCTACATGCTATTTATGACTTTTTTCATTGATTCAATGAAGATTCGCTGGAAGTCGTCCATTGAAAACTTTCATTATATTAATGCAGTTTTCCACAAAACTTTATGAAAATCTTTATGAAACCATACATACCCCTCATTCAATTTTTATTTTATTTATTAAAAATTTCATACACCCAAAAAAATGATTAGAAAGATCTTCATAGTAAAAATTAAAAAGCTTTTTCATAAAATTTAAGAAATTTTTCATTAATTTAGTAACAATTTTCATCAAACCTCGACCAATAAAATTCAAAATTTAAGTTATTTTGTTTATTTTTAATGTCCCTTCAAAAACCGAAAAAGACTAACCCCTAAATTCATAAACGCTTTGTAAAATTATAGGAGGTTTATTGAACAAATTTTGTATGAAAATGACGTTTTGTAAACCTGCTATAACTTTACAAAGCATTTATAAATTGAGGGGTGAGAATTTAACAATTGTTTACGATATTCTTCAGCAAAAATTTTTGCTGATTTTTGCAGAGTAAATTGGTATTTTCAATTGACTAATATTAATAAAATTCTTACTTTATTTTATATTTTATTGTTGGCAGTATTGTTTAAAAATTGCATTAAAAAAATTGTATCTAAAGTTTTTCAAATTTTTAAAATTTTATTCTAAAGAAATAAAAAATCTACATCAAGTTATCGATATGTAACAGTTTTAGATTTGCTGTTCTTAACTTACTCAGTTTTTGAGTATCACCCCCCCCCCCCCCAATTTTTATTTAATTTTTAGTAGCTTTAGCAAAACTTTTAGAGATCTTTTCTATTAAATAGTACAAGAAATGTTTATTTCTTGTATTGGTTAAAAAATTTCAGATTCCGAAATTTTTCAACCAATATGAAATCTTTTTTAAATACATCGAGTTTATTTGCCAGGTTGATATTTAACAAAAACAGGCATCTCTTTGTGTTTTTATTGATAAAAAATTTAGGAAATACATTAATTTTGCATTATACGATTAATCGATTAATCGCCAATTTTCTCGATTAACCGACCCGAACAACCGGTTAATCAATTTTAGCGATTTTTCGAATAATGCATTAACCGGTTAACCGCCTATGTCGAATAATTTGAAACAGTACTTTTTATATTGAAATTTTGCAGTAAAAGTAGTAACTTGTAGTAAGTAAACGAACACGTTTATGTTGTTCCTCATTACTTTATTTTTGCCTTTACGAAATCTTATACTGGCAACTCTTATTGGGTCTTTTTTCATACAAATGCTGAAAAATCGAACTGTTTTTTTTTATTTAATACTATACTATAACTCAGGAACCAAAAGGACTACCAAACTGATATTTGACAGTGTCATTGATAAAAAACTAAGAACTAATACAAAAGTATTAAAAGGCTACGATAAAGTATCCCGAACCGCGTATTAAGATAAAATGGCTTTAGACCTTTGATAACGATAAATGGTTAAAGTTCATTTCAAAATAGTAACTATTCACGTGGCTCAATCATGTCTTTAATTATAAAAGGATAGAAACAATTAATTAATTGTAGATAAATTCTCAAAAATTAAAATTTTTTTTAATAAATCAGAAATTATCAAATTAAAGAATGAGTTGCAGACCAACTTCAGGCACGCTTTCAGAAGCTTTAAAGTGATATATCAACCAGTCACATAGCTAAAATAATACAAAAGTTAGACCGAAATATGTACGAAAAGTCTATAGCAAATTTGATAATTTTCCCCAAATTGAACACCAATTTTAGCTACACAAAGTATTCCAAGTTATAGCAAGTTTCATACAATTCAAATAGAGTGCGGAAATTTCAATTGTTGATTTTATATCTTATTTAATATAAACTTTTTTAGGCATTACTAACCCATCCTTGTTGGATGTCAAATGCGTATCAAATATTAAAGTTTTTGATGAAAAATATAACTTAGAATTTTCCGTTGGACTTTATAATGTCTTTTATACCTAAAGCGTCGCTCATAAAATCGTTAACCTTGCGCTGCAGAGTCCAAAAACGTCCAACAAGTAGTGTATGGCCAAATCAAAAGGGGTTAAAAAATATTTTTTGTGAAAATTTAAAAAAAAAAATTTTTTTTCCAAAAAACTTTAAGAAGGGCTATATCTGCCAATCTCAATTTGTTCAAACATAATGGGATTTCATGGGGTTTTAAGGAGAATATTAAGCTTCGTTGGAATAAGACATTTTCGTTACCAATTTTAAAATTTTAAGGTTCGATATGTCTAAGCAGAGCTTTGAAGAATTAATTCCTTTTTGAATGAATTCACTACCAATCGAATTCAATTTTCTCTAGAATTGAATGAATTCCTTTTCTTAAGTAATTCACTGAATTCATTCAACTGAATGCGTTCATCAAACAACAAATTCAAAGAATTAATTCAATTGCAATAGTGCTTTTTATTAAATCAAATGAATTAATTCACCGGTGCACGCGTTCAATTTTATAAATCGAACGGAAAAAAAGTGAATTAATTCCTTACTGAATTCAAAACCTGTTTTCTGCCGTTCAGTAGAAGAAAACAATAATGTACAAATAAAAGTTTTAAATAAGCAATTTTACAGCGTGTGCTAGTAACAATTTAGAAACCGGATGCTGTTTATCAACCTACATGATTCAAAAATAAAGCCTTTTACTATTAAAAATAAAAACTTTACAGATATAGATAAATTTGGAAAAAAAAATATAACTATATAACTAGTTTGAAAAATTAATAGTTATATTTTTTTCCAAATTTATCTATATCTGTAAAGTTTTTATTTTTAATAGTAAAATGCTTTATTTTTGAATCATGTAGGTTGATAACCAGCATCTGGTTTCTAATTTGTTACTAGCACACGCTGTAAAATTGCTTATTTAAAACTTTTATTTGTACATTATTGTTTTCTTCTACTGAACGGCAGAAAACAGGCTTTGAATTCAGTGAACTTATTTTATTTTTTTTTAATTCAGTGAACTTATTTTATTTTTTTTTCAATTCAGTGAACTTATTATTTTTTTTTTAATTCACTGAACGTAATTTTATTTTTTTTTAATTCACTGAATGAAAATGAAATTGAATGAATTCAGTGGTGAATTAATTCAGTAAGTGAATTAATTCAGTAAGGAATTAATTCACTTTTTTTTCCGTTCGATTTATAAAATTGAACGCGTTCACCGGTGAATTAATTCATTTGATTTAATAAAAAGAACTATTGCAATTGAATTAATTCGTAACAAAATAAATCGAACGAAAGCAAATATGAATTAATTCCATTCAATATATGGTGCTTAGTGAATTAATTCATCGAATTTTTAATTCAGAATTGAAAAATTGAATTAAGGAATTAATTCTTCAAAGCTCTGTGTCTAAGTGTCATCGCTTCCTGAATATTTTTATATGAAAATTCGGTATTGGAATTTTTCAATACCGATCCGTTGTTGGAAACCCTAAGAGTTTACACCTATTTCCTAAGCTCTGGGTAACCACTTATTCCTTCAGTATCGGTAACCATCCAGGGGGGTTACCGCGTAACTCGATTCGAAAAAAAATTTTAGAATTCGTAAATTTTGCAAATATTGTCAAAAAAGTAATTCTGTATAAAAATTATACTTTTTGATTTATTTTTATCCTTATATGTACAAGGTTAAGGATATATATTAAAATTAAAAAAGTAAGATTTATGCTAAAGCTTTTCTTTTTACAAAAGGTACAAAATTTACGAATTCGAAAATTTTTTTTCGAATCGAGTTACGCGGTAACCCCCCTGGATGGTTACCATGGTTATATTAACATGTAAGTGTGGGTACTCAAATTAAAGGAAATTGTCTCACGATTTCAAAAATGTTGTTTTTTTTAAATCCATAAAACGTAGTTCTAACTAGAGCCATTTTAGTCCATTAAGAGGGCGGACTGAAAATGGTGAATTTTTTTGTATGGTAAAATGGTACTCAAATGATAGAAAATGTCCCCCCACACTTCAAAATAATTTTTTTTCAATAATCGATTAACGCATTAAAAATTTAGTCATTTACATAAAAAAAAAAATTTTTTTTTTTGTAAAAATCGCGGGATTTTTACAGAAAAATTTTTCCCTGCGGCGCAATAACAGTATATCACTTCTGAAATTACATTTTCCATCAAAAAGTTTATTTTTATATCATCTAAAAAGTTTGGGTATACCTAACATTAAAAAAAGAAAATAAATTTTTTTTGAAAACCGCGCGATTTTTACAAAAAATATTTTCCCTGCGGCGCTATTCAACTATATCAATTCTGAAATTCCATTTCTCATCAATAAAAGGTAGACTTCTTTTGTCATTTCCACTTCCAACTGCCTTTTGTGTTCCAAATTTTCAACATAAACAACAAAAAACGGACATTTACAGGGTTTTACCATAACTAAAATAATGTGATTTTAGACTTTTTTAATTTTTCGAAGGTCTAAAATTTAACAAAATGCCTCTAATTCTATTAACGACCAACGGATTAGTAGAAAAATCCTCATTTTTGAAATCGTGAGAAAATTTCCTTTCATTTGAGTACTATTTTCGTTCATATTAATATTTTGTCCCCCCGTTTTTTGCCCCCCACGGGCCTCCCGGGGCCGAGCCCCTCCCAAAATTAATTTCGGTTTTTTCTTTTTTAATTCCAGAGGGGGTCATATTTTTTTATATTTTTTTGACGAAACCCCATAAACTGCAGTTTTGCCGAAACTTTTAGTTACATCATGTAAAATTTCTGATGAATTTAGTTAAATTTCTTGTCTAATTTAAGTAAAATTTAGCACTTGTTAAAATTTAGCTTGCCTTAATTTAGCAGACCATGCTTCTCAATTTCATTACTATTTTCCATGGATGGTAACCGAAACGAATACGGTTATCGTTAGGGTAACTATATTTTAGGTTATTTCGGTAACGGTATTTTAAGGGTAACGCTATTTCATTTATTTCGGTATCGGTATTTTAAGGATAACGATATTTGAGTTATTTCGGTAACGGTATTTTAGAGATAACGATATTTGGGTTATTTCGGTAACGGTATTTTAAGGTTAACGGTATTTCAGTTATATCGGTAATTTTTTTAAGGGTAACGGTAGTTAGTTATTTCGATGCATCCCGCAATTTTTTTTACAAAAAACAAGCGAGATTAAAAACAGAACCAATTTATCAAATTCAAAAAGTACTCAATAACCACGTGAAACTACCAAAAGCAGAAAATTAAAAATAACGGTAACAGTATTTTAGGGATAGTGGTATTTCATTTGTTTCGGTAACGGTATTTTATTAGGTGTATTGATATTTCATTTATTTCGGTATCGGTATTTTAAGGATAACGGTATTTCAGTCATTTCGGTAACGGTATTTTAAGGATAACGGTATTCCGGGTATTTTGGTAACGGTATTTTAGGGGTAACGGTAGTGAGTTGAAAGGGTTTTGAATCGATAACGGAATTTAGCGGTATTGCCTGCCAACCCTGCTATTTTCTGTTATCTTAACCCTTCCGCCACAGATTTTGTTTGGCTGAATAGTTTTTGATCAAACTGTTTGGAAATATAAACCTATTCCTTAAGGCACATCTACACGGGATAGAAAACTCGCTAGACTTTATGAAAATGCAGCTCTGTATAAGTCTACGAAATGTAATCTCTAGACCATTGACAATCAGAGATTATTAATTATAGAAATACACTTACACTACTCACCGATAGAGAGCGCTGGAATTTAGTATTACCTGAGCAACTATTTAGTAACAGTTTAGTATCAGCTAAGCCTATATTTTAAAACACAAAAACCGCTGAAAACTGCTCAAAATAAGGAATAAACAAGTTCGGAATATATTCAAATAATAAAATTTGAGATATCCGTTTGTTTTTTGCTTTGTTGTTTATTATTATTTAAATTTAAATAAAAAAACGAAAATTGTCATTTTTTTGAATAAAGTGCCATCTAGTGATTAAAATATTTTTATAACTTATTTTTTTGGTGATGCCATACCCCTGTTGACAATTGCTGTCATATACAATTTCTTTAATTATTAACAATTTTTAAAATGTCTTGTAACATTATTGAACATTTCAGTTTATTAAACTCACCTTTTGGTGTTTTGAGAAAAAATTATTCTTTGAAATACAACAATTTTAATAAAAACAAATACTTGACAACTAGCGATGGTACTTTTACGATAAAGATTAGTGCCAGATGTGCCTTAAAGACACATCTACACGGTGTAGAAATCTCGTAGAGTTTGCGCTAAATTTGTCATCTCCAATATAGTTGACACTAATTTTTATCGTAAAAGTACCATCTCTAGTTGTCAAGTATTTATGTGTTTTTAATAAAATTGTTGTATTTCAAAGAATAATTTTTTTCCCAAAATACCAAAAGGTAAATATAGAGTTTGCTGTTCGGTTTTAAGCGAAACCGAAACCGCGGTTTTCGAGGCCTCAAAACCGAAACCGAAAACCGACAAAAATAATACGGTTTTTAGCAAATACTTAAAGCAATTAAAATAATTAATTAAATTACATATTATTGAGCCTAGAATTTCGAAAAGGCTCTTATTTTACAAAATTCTGTATTTAATTGTAATAAACAATTCCTCCATTAAATATTACTTTAAAGATTTTTTGTTTTTACTACTACAGATAATATATGCTGAGGGTTATAATTTTAGTCAAAAATTACACCAAAAGTCATGTAGTTTAAGAGATATTGAGTTTCACCTATTCAGTTCAGATTTTCACCGCTTATTTTTCAAAAAGTTTTATTTCGTAGTCCGCGAAACTTATTGTATAAAATTTCAACTTTATATTGTTTTAAACAAATTGCTAAATTCCAAATTTAAACTCTTTAAATACAGTTTAATCTGCCGAAAAAAGAATAAAAAATTTTAACTTATAACGGTTTCCGCGTTTTTTTTCGGCAATGGTGTTATTGCCTTTATTCGAGTGAGAAATTCAATCAAATTTTAATAAATATCTTGAATGTATTAAAATATTTAATTGTTATACATACATATTAAATTATTTTAAAACAATTCTATTAATATCACAAGAAAACCGAAAAATAACCGAAACCGCGGTTTTTATAATTTTGAAAAACCGAAACCGCGGTTTTCAAATTATTCGGTTTTTAGCAAACTCTAGGTAAATATATTAAACTGAAATGTCCAATAATGTTACAATACATTTTAAAAATTGTTACTAATTAAAGAAAGTGTATATGATAGCAATTGTCAGTGGTCTAGAGATTACGGGTACGTTCGTAAATGCAGTAGTTATGCATCACTGCTGCATAATAAAAGTAAAACGTTCAAAAAAGCATCACGTGACAGCACTGATTTACGTCAAACGTTTTTTAATTTCTGATGCAATAGTGTGCGTTCTAAATTTTTATGTTAAAATCATTTAATACAAAAAGAAAAACTACTTAAACGTTGATGCATAATGGAAGAAATATAATATTTTTAGATTTTTAATAATCAAAAGTCGTTTCATCTTTCTTTTAATTCTCTTTTTATTATCAAGAAGATTTTCAATAATATTTGTTAATGTTATTTCCAACATGTTTTTTATTTTTTGCAAAATGTTCTAAAAAGCAAACTCTGTGCAGTTGCTGAGCAGTAGCAAAGCATCAGCAACAGCTGATCACGCATCAGCAACAAAACTTGGCATAACTGCCGCAGTGTTGCACAAATTTACTGCATTTACGAACGTACCCTACATTTCGTAGACTTATACAGAGCTGCATTTTCATAAAGTCTAGCGAGTTTTCTATTTGTTAATAAATATTTTTGTTTTTTTTTTGTTTTTGTAGCTTTGTCGAGCTTCCTAGCGGATAAATTTTAGCTAAAAATTCAAACTTTAACACGCTGCACATTGGGTTCAAATGATGCCAAAGAGGCGAATAATTGAAATTTTAGAATCAATTTTTTTAAATAATTTTTGGTATCGGGTAAAATTAGATAAAATTCTGCATCACTAGTTGTCACAATCAATCGTCTATGTTGTTTACTTATTCTACAGTGGGCTCTCAAAGTTAGAGAATTATTAGTGTTTTCGCATACAGTGGCAAAAATTGAAAATTGATACGATTCAAGTCTTTATTTTTTCTATTTAGCCTTTCAAAAATTAATTTTTTGTGATGGAACCTTCAACTTCAGGTATTTAAGTATATAGTTAATACCTTTTTGTTAAAAATAATTATGTGTAAATATTTTTAACTATTTTTTTTAAAATTGACCAATTTTGGGTTGTTTTTCAAAGTTAAAGGCCCAGGGTTATTTTTCTGGGCAGTCCTGGGTTCTGATTTGTAGATTTTCGAAAAGTAGAACATTTGAGGGTGTATATTAAAAAAATAAAATTTGCGCATTTGTTGCACCGTTTTTTTTTTTTTAATTTTGTATAAAAAATCTGTTTGTCTTAATATAATTATTGAATAAAATTGTTGTTTTTTTTTCGTTTTTATGTTGTCTTTTTCTGTATTTTGGTGTTATTGTTAGTGCATTTTGGATTTTTTCAAGAGATGGGTGCGTGAGTGATTTTTGATCACTCACGCTCACGTACAAAAATGTTATCACGCCCGAAAAAAAGTGTTTACTCACATTTTGTAGAAAAAATAAGTGGTTATTTTATATTTCAGTCACTACAACGAATGTTTCACTCACGCTCACTTAAGCACTCCCACACCAACATTGTTGTAATAAAAAACTATGGCCACCCACGAATTTGTTTAACCATGTTAACGAACGTCTAATAAAAGTGGAACATCAGTAAGATTTTAGTCACATCCTTAAAATGACAGTAACACACCGTATTTGATTTTTTTGTTATTTTTACTACAAAGATTAATTTGTAAAACAAATTGTGTCACGCGCTCATCTCTATTGTAATTGTTTTTTTTTGTTTGTTTCGGAATACTGTGATATAAGGGTATTCATACAAAACGTACGATAGCGTAAGCCTGGTAAAGTTGATATCATTTATTTCAAAAACTATATACGCACCCTGATAAATTTGTTGCACAATTTATTTTTATTTTTGTTTGTACATCTGAAAAATATCAAAATAATCAAAATAAATAATAGGGGTTTTCATATAAAGTCGTAAATTTCTTTTAAACCTTGTAAATTTTAAGGGCCGATGTTGATTTTGAATAAAAGACAAATTATTTAGGAAATTATTGTCATTTCTTTTTATATGATAATATTGGTATGGTTCAATTATGTATGGAAAAAAATATCGGCCAAATGGCAGTTGTGACCTCGGCGGCACACCTCCATCCGATTGTCCAAATTTTCGATGACGCTGAGGCATAATTGAGGTTCTATGCCGTTAATGTGCCCAATTATCTCAACCTTTAGCTCTTGAATTGTTGCTGGCTTATCGACGCACACCTTTTTTTTCAAATAACCCCAAAGAAAGAAGTCCAACGGTATCAAATCACATGATCTTGGTAGCCAATTGACATCCCCACCACGTGAGATAACACGGCCATTGCATTTCTCGCGCAAAAGAGCCATTGTTTCCTTGGCTATGTGGCAAGTGGCACCATCTTGTTGAAACCACATGCTCAATTTCTGGCCACAAGAAGTCCGTTATAGCGGACACCATTCACGGTAACTGCTTGGCCAACCTCATTTTCGAAGAAGTACGGCCCGATGACGCCGCCAGCCCATAAACCGCACCAAACACAAAAAAACAGGTGTTTTCACATTTCCTACAGACCCGATTTGCTGAAATTTGTGCACAATTCTCCCGATTGTGCACACATTTGGTCGATTATGCTGACCAAAGAAATTACGAAGTGCACGAAATGCATTTTGATTTGAACGCCCATTTTCATAATAAGCCTGAATAACTTTAACGTGTTGCTCGATTGTGTATCTTTCCATGGTTCAAATTGAGTTAGTCTGAAATTGAGAAATGTCAAATGAAATGCAGAAAAAAACTTGACGTTTAGGTGTGGTTCACATTCAACATCGGCCCTTAAAATTTAACCACCCTTTATAAATACAAACCATATTTTTTATGTATGGAGTACTCATAAACATACCAGGTTTACACCGTTTATGAGTAGAATACGAATTTATATGAAAACCTCTAATGTTTGTAATTTGTTGTCATTGTTTATTGAATAAATATTAAATTTGTTAAAAAATATATTTTTTAAAAGAAATTACTGAGGAATTTAGGAAGAACCGGAAGAACAATATTCCAAATACGCCAACAATTTTAAAATATATTACGTATATTTATACATTGTGTATTTATACAAACTTTACCATATAACGCGTTATATGAATCCCCTATTGTTTGTTGTTTTAAAATGTGAAGTGTTTTTAAAATGTGTAAAGTATTAAATAAAGTATTTCGTATTCGGTATTTGGTAAATGGGTAAATGAATGAAACTTTCGTTTCTTTAAAAAAATATACATATATACTTTTTTTAGGAACAAGCCCCAAAACAATTTCCCTCGACGAGAACTTTAAAATTTCAAGAAAAATACTGATGTAAATGCATGGAAAGATAAAATCAGTACTTTAAAAATGAAAATCACTAAACACATTATCCCGTCCAATATAAATTATTTTGAAAAAAGATTTAGCACATTTATTAGCGAATTTCAGATTCATTATAATAAAAGTCGGAGGAATAATGAACGTTTTTTGAGTGTTAATAAATAATGGTTAGATGCTTATATCTCGTTTGTCCCCCCACCAAAAACTCGAAGACGTAAAGAACTTTCATTTGTAGAAAGTAATGAGAAAACCAAAGCAAAGAAGAGTAATAGCTTAAGAGACATACTCCATTACCTTTATTAGCTCATGCCACACAAATGGGTTTAAGAGCTTCCGGAAAAATCGAATCGTCAAAACTGGTTAAAGAAATAACAACGTCGACACCAACAAGAGCTTCAAGGTGCAGAAAAATCTTTAGGCCGGTTAAACCACAACAATTGACTGCAGACGAAGCTCTATGCATTTTGGAAGAAGCAACATTATTTAGCAGAATACATTAAAAAAGTTTTAAAACAATTAAAAATGGTCGAGGCTAAAATTTAGTTTTTGTGCTCATTTTTCTTAGTTCCATTCTATATATTTCAAGATATAAATATTATTTGAAAGGTAATATTGTCGTCTTTAAAGTAGAACTTAAATTAAAGTTTTCAGGTGTAAAATTTAATAGTTATGAGTGACTTTGTAAAAACACTTTTTAAATTTTTTATGTTTATCCAATTTTCAAAACGTCATATTTTAGAAACCGAAATGATTTCGGATCGGAAAGTTTCTGATCTTATTAACTCTGATATCTTGTAATATTAATTGTGAATTTCATTAAAATCGGAATCGATAAATCCAACTGCTATATCAATCAGACTATAAAACTGGCTCTTAGTCGGAACTAAGACGATTTGAAAATTGCTTAAAGGGACAATCTATCTCACCCTTGGGCCATTTTAGTTAGAAATTTGTTACTTAAGAAGTATTTGGACAAAAATCGATCTTAGTTCAGACTATAAAACTGACCCTTAGTTATTTACAGAATAAATTCAACTTCATTTACGTAACAGTCGACACAAACACATGAGAAACTACCCAGCAGAAATTCGGAAGCGGTAAAATTGAGTAAAAATGATAAGTGCTTCTTTTCTGCTTCGTTTACTGCTTCTGAGAATTTATAGCTTGCAGTAGTGTGTTAAAAAAGGCAATAGTTTTGTTTACCACACTTTATCGCTCTAACAAAGCACGAAAGAATGACAATGCTAACCGAATTTACTAGCTAAAAGCTGTGATTTCATGCCATTATTTGGAGCTATGATAGAAGCGCGTATCGGATATCGAAACAAGTGCTTTCACGCGAGCTATCTCGAATAAAAATCATGCCTTATATCAGCAATAATGCAAGCGCTACACCCTGACAAACCTGCTTCCAAGCAAGCAGTATTTTTAGCTGGGTATCATTTCATAAATAAAAAAACATGTGAATTTGCAATTAAAAAAAGTATCACATTTGTCAAGTTTTTTTTTTGTTTTTCATCACTTTTTGTAAATATGACAGAGGTTTTTCTTCGAGTGATACTAATATTCAATAAAATTTGTTGTTAATTTTATCAAATAATTTTTAAAATACTGCTAACAACATTTTTATTAAAATTTGGTAGCGGTTACTAATTTTTTCTACTAATTTCATTATACTACAAATCAGTAGGCTTGAGTTGCTAAAATTAGCAAAATATACCGAAGGGCGCTAAATAAATAAATTTCCAGTAAAAACATCAAAATTTTCAGTAGCCATTACAACCTTTTTTGTTGAATGGGCGAGTTTTATAGTCAGCACAAAGCACGAGTTTAAACTTAAATTTTACTTTAGTGAGAAATTTAGTTTGAAAATTTATTACTCAAGTAAGGATTTATTAAAGTTCGTACTTAGTGCTGACTATAATACTGCACCGCATTGGTCTGTGTAAAAAAGTCAAATTACTGATTAAGGCCCGATTGCTGAATGTGCAGTTAAAAATTAGTCGACAGTTAAATTAAAATTTTATATGAGAAACAAAAACAAATGTATCAGTTAAAGACCCTAACTGAACATTCAGTAATTAAACCTAAATCTTTAAGTTTGTAATCATCGTTTAAATTAACCTTTTAGTGCATAATGTCCCTTTAAAGGGCGGGATTTTTTGCTGTTCGCAACGAAATTGTTAAATAAAAATTTGAATCCAGGAGGTTATTAATTTTTATACATTTTTTTGTTGTCGGAGTAATAATCAGTCTGAGTTTTCAAATTTTCGTTGGTCGATTCAGCGACACCACGGATCAATGCAAAAACTATAAGCAAGTGTTTTAATAATGTTTAATTTTACTTATGTAATTCAAAAATACCAAAACATTATTCGAAAAAAGTTGAGATTACAATGAGTTTTTGTGGGACCAGTTTTGGAATGGGTGGATTTGAAAACCGTTTTTGTTTTACAAAAAAAAAAAAAAAACAATAAAACACTAGTTCCTTCCGCTTTCAATTAACTTAAAGATTTGTAGTTTTCTTTTTTATTGTATGGGGCGGCCCTGTATAATTTATGCAAAACCACAATATGACCCTCGGTGACAAATCTGTGCCCACCCTTGCTCTATACAAAATAAAAATAATTTTTAGAAAATATTTATAGCGCGAATTTTGAGAACTTTTCGAAAAAATCGCAATTTTATTTTTATATGGCAACCCTGGTGTAAATATTTTTATTAAATTAAATAATTTTTAGATGACAAATTTTGTATCAAAATTAAAAAAAAACAGACACATATCTGTAAATTTGTTATTTTATAAAGACGCAATCTTTAAGTGCCGATCGGTTAAATTAAACAAAATAGGGGTTTTCACATAAACTCGTACTCTACTCATAAACGGTGTAAACCTGGTATGTTTATGAGTTTAATTTCAAACTCAATACATAAAAAATATGGTTTGTATTTATACGAGGTTTACAAGGAATTTACAAGTTTATATGAAAACCCCTAATATATTGTTGGCATACAATTTTTGAAAATTAGCTGTGTTTGTGCGGCAAGCTATCAACGTTGGCTTATGTCTTTCCCATACAAATTTGACATTAGTAACGTTGAGAGTTAACACTAAATGTTGGCTAATGTCAAATTTATATGGGAATGACACAAGCCAACATTGATAACTTGCCGCACAAACACAGCAATTATTTGAATTGAATTAAAGAACAAAAATTGCAACAAAAAAATTTAGTGTTTTTTTTTTCAAAGGGCAGCCATGTGCTGTTAATTATTTGGAAATTTTTATTGTAAATGATCTGTAAGACCTTAAAAAGCTATTATCAATTAAAATCCAAATCGTTTCTCTGATATGGAGGTTGCCAGATCCACCCAAAGTTAGTGTATCCATGTGGATACAATATAGCGAAAGGGTTAACAGAATTATCAACTAATTATTGAGGCATGCGATAAATATCACATATAACTTAATATCAAGGATAACTTGAAAACGACCAAGTTTTAACTGCACTCAAAAAAGTTTGATATTTACTACATGACAGTTTTATTAATCAGTAGTTGTTGTTTTTAACTTTACCCTACGGGAAATTTTAACAAACTGTCACCGAAATGGCTCCTTTATATGAAATAGAGTGGTCACTTTTACATGGCGTTGTCATAGGAGGGGGAAATTGACCCCTTGTGACATGTCACAAGACAAATCCCAGGACAGGTCCCTGAACTTTGTTTTTTTATGACAACGTCTATTTCATATAAAGGGGCCAGTTCGGTGACAGTTTGCTAAAATTTCCCGTAGGGTAATTACAGTTGTTTTTCTATGGAAAATTACAAAACTGTTGGCTGTTATTTAAGAAAGCAACCAACGAAAAGTTCTGTAATTTCGTAACAGTTATGGCAAACAGATACTTTTAATATCATAATAAACAACTACTAAAACAGGATTTTTTTCAGTAAACAGTTATTTTTGTTAGTTATTTGAAAAATAAAAATTTCGTCGATTTTTTCTAATTCTTGTTTAGTTTAGTTTACGACTATATTCTTAAGTGCTTATGTTTAATAATTTGAAAATCTTATAACTCGGGGTATTCTGAATAACAAAACAACATAGAATTATTCGTTTTTGTACAACAGCAACATATAGTTTTGTGTGAAAACGCATAATTTTACGTAGTTTTGTTTTTCAGAACACCCCCGAACACGTTTATAAAATGAATTTTGTATGAAAAATTTGTTTTATAAGCCATTTATAAATTTAAAAAGTGATTATGCATATGACCCTTAGTTTGTAAATAAAAATATACTTTTACAATACCAAAAAAATTAATAGTAAAAAACATTCGTTTTTACCCATTTTGCCAGTTGTTTTAAAATTTGTGTAGTAAATATTTGTCAGTTAATATTACAACATTGTTAGTGATGAACAGTTAAAATAACTGCATTTTTAGTTATTTTAAAGGTAAATACCCATGTCGCCTTTTTAACTGTCATTATCAGAAGATACTACCCACAAACTTTTTTGAGTGTGTTTATTACCCTCCATAGTCCACTTCCTGAAAAGAAAAGAGGTGGATCTTATAGATTTTTTAAGCTGAAAAATTTTGGGTTAAAATTGCAAAAAATTACAATGCTGGACAACTTTGTTTCTATCGGCAAGTTTGGCAATAAAATGATTTTCCAATTTCCTTGAAAGGGGCTTCGATTAAAATTATTTTAATTTTTTCAATAAAAAATACAAAAATTGTTTTTTCGGACTTTCTATATTTTCATATATGAATTTGGTTAGAATATTCCCTACGGGAAATTTTAACAAACTGTCACCGAACTGGCCCCTTTATATGAAATAGAGTGGTCACTTTCACATGTCGTTGTCATAGGAGGGGGAAATTGACCCCTTGTGACATGTCACAAGACAAACCCTAGGACAGGTTACTGAACTCTCATAAAAAAATAAAGTTCAGGGACCTGTCCTGGGATTTGTCTTGTGACATGTCACAAGGGGTCAATTTCATGGGCATCACCCCAATCTTCAGTTACCTGCAATAAGAAAATGATGATGGAAACATACAAACCGAGACATTGCATAATGTACAAAAATTCAATGAGACGAGAATTTTGTACTTTTGTATATGAACTGTCTAATTTGGTAAAACCAGTCAGACATCAACACTTTTTGAAAAGCAATATTTTACATAAAAGTACCCTTTGGGTACTATTGCATGCATGTTTGTGGGTTCGTTGTTAATAGCATTTGTAAAAACAACGAGATTATCCCAACGAAATGGAATATTTTGCATGGGACTAGCCGTGGTATGATTTGGTTCAACAATTATTTTAATTTTTGCATTAAAAAATACAAAAATTGTTTTTTCGGACGTTCTATATTTTCATATATTTAGTTAGAATATTGTTCTACCTCAAGTCCCAATTCTTGTATTTTTTAATGCAAAAGACAGTTCATATAAATAAATTTTTAAATATTTTTTTAAAATCAAAAACGAAAATCACAGAATCGGGTGACAATTTATTTTTTTAAATTTCACAAAAACTATTTTCTAACCCTTCTTGGTTTGGCCATACAGCACTTGTTTAACGTTTTTGGTTTCTGCAGCGCAAGGGTTAACGATTTTATAAGCGATACTCTTTCATAGGTAGCATTCGGCAGAGAAACCTTAAACTGATACCGGTGACTTGTAGCCCTTTGTGATTAGTAACTCTGCTGAACGACGTTTTCTTTGTTTTGTTTTTAAAAACAATTTTTCTATATTTTCCTTTGGTTTCTTTAAATTTTTGTTTTTGAATTATATTTGTATGTGTTTATTTGTCATTCTTACAAAAAAAATATTTTTAAAATCAACAACAACAAATGTATCACTAATTGATCAAAAGTAGCAAACATTTTTTACGCTACCAAAATATGACAGCGCTACCTGAGCGCTCAGACTGAGCGGTTAGGGATCAGGTCGTTCAGCAGATAGTTGTACAACTGTTGTAGAACTGTTGACTATTAAAGTGTATCTGCCGAACGCAACCATAGATAGGTATAAAAGACAATATAAAGTCCAACGGAAATTTCTAAGTTATATTTTTCATTAAAATTTACTTCAAAAGTTCAACTTTAATATTTGATACGTATTTGGCCAGAGACTATTAATTATAGAGATAGGAAATCAAAACTTAAACTACTCACCGGTAGGGGGCGCTGAAATTTAGTATCACCTGAGCAACTATTTAGTATCACTTTAGTATCAGCTGAGCCTATATTTAAAATCGCAAAAATTGCTGAAAATTGCTCAAAATAAGAGGAAATCAAGCGCAAAATATCTTCAAATAATAAAATTTGAGAATTCCTTTTTTTTATTTGCTTTTTTGTTTGTTATTATTTCAATTTAAATAAAAAAAAGAAAATTGTCAATTTTTTAACAAAGTGCCATCTAGTGATAACGATGTCGTTATAACTTTTGTTTTTGGTGATGCCATACCCCTGTATTTGGCCTCAAACTAGAGTTGTCAAGTATTCGACCTATTTGAAAAACCGGTTTTCGAATACTTATAAAAACCGCTTTTTTGAAAACCCGGTTTTCGGTTTTTTTAATTCAAAACCGATTCAAATAACCGGTTTTTTTGTAAATAATCATTTGTATTGCTATATATGCAAATTTTCTTATAAAACCTGTAAAGAATTGCTAAAGATCTTGAAACTTTCTATTTTTTCCTTTATTGAAAGCAATTTAATTTGCAGCGTCCATTACCCAGCAAAATCTTTCATTACCAAATAAGTGGTTATATAATAGAAATTCATAGCTCCGCACAACTTATTTTTGGCGTCTAAACTCATTATTCTTGTTTGGCGTGGTCGTTTTTAAAAGTAGTCACGCCTACGAAAAAATGAGAAATAAGTAGTTGAGATTTTGAATAATAAGTGGTTACACACATGCTTACAAAAAGTTGAATTATAAGTGGTTACCCGATTGCTTACTTGATTCTTAAAAATAAAAAGTTAAGCAACTACTATTAACTTAAGGAAATACATTCAGAAAAATTTAAGTTTTCTCTAGTGTGTAATTTTAGGACCCGTCATAAAAATTAAAACTTAAAACATACCCAGGTAGAAAAATACAAACGGCAAAACGTTGGCAAATCACTGTATATGGTGGTACAAGCGCTGGCAGAGCGTCCGTTTTTCGAAAATTAAAGTACTGGGTCAACCTTGAAATGATAACGTCGATCTTCGGTTGGCCGTTTATCTTTCCGAACGTTGGCAAAGCATTGGTAACAATAGTAAAATAAGTGCTCTGCCAATCGATATTTTAGATCAACGGTTTTTTATTCAATTCTTCATGAAAAAATCTGTAAAATCCCAAATACCGAAAAAAAGAGAAAAGTATATTTTAGTATAGCAGCACTGTATCTAATAAGCGAATACATCTCTGCTTAAAACTACAAATTCAATAGATAAATAATAAATAGGGTGAACATTAAGTGATCAGTTTGTGTATTTTTTACATACAGTCACAAGTTTCGTAAAACAAGTACTGGCAAAATCCTTTTTGCAAATGTTGGCAAAGCGCTGCAATCCAATGTTTTGCCAGTAGTATTTTTTCATGTACAGTCGTAAATTTTGTGAAACAAGTACTGGCAAAGTCCTTTTACCTAACGTTGGCAAATCGTTTTGAACCGATGTTTTACCGGTGGTTTTTTTCATAAACAGTGGTAAACTTTGTAAAAAAAGTATTGGGAAAGCACTCTTTCCAAAGGTTGGCAAAGCGTTCTAAATTAGTGCTTTTGCAATGCTTTTTTTTGTACCATTATAAAGCAACGCTTTGCCAGTGCTTTGTTTTTTGTACTGTCGGCAATTTCTACCTGGGTTGTTTTGTATTTACCCAAAGAAAAATAAAACAATTATAGTTAAAAATTAAACAAATAATGATTACTACACAAACAACTGTCATGTATTGACTGTCAAACTTTTTTGAGTTTAGAACTGTACCCCGTGCAACGCAGTTCCGAAAAGGCAGCTCAAATCGGTTATTAATACCCATCAAAATTGTTTAGAACCGTTTACCACAGGTTCTATAACAGATTTCTAAAAGTCAAGATGTAGGATTTCACTGACCCAGAACCCGTTCTATAACTGAACATATTGCTGATAGGTCATAAAAAAGAACCGGTTGTAGAACATAAATTAGAACATACATATATAATGCAGTATTAGGTGTTCTGCAACCAGTTCTTTGGACTTTACCTTTCCACTGGGTCGTTTCTTGGAAAAGAGAAACCATTTCGCCAACGGGTCCTCTCCATTTATATTTATTTTAAACATAAATTTTAATATTTAAAATAATAGAAATTTAAAATCTTAAAATTATTAATCTTCTTTTTCCTTTAGTATACGCTGAAAGTGAATTTAATTTTGCCGGCGATGAAGAGAACACTTACTGCTCTGAGAAAATATACTATGAATGTCCACCATTTTTAAAAAGCGCATGTAAACGAGAATTAGAATATCAGCGTAAAGCAGTTATGCATAATCTGACTACAATATTTAATAAAAAACATTAATTGAAATATATTTAATTTTTTTTTTTTATTATTTATATTTTTTAAGTAATTCAACAAAATAATGATTAATATTAATATGTATGAACTATGAATTTCAAAAGTAAAGAACTTAATAGATAATTAATAAATGAATGAAATTTGAAAAAACGCTATATTAAATATCGTAAAATAATTTTTAAAGATAAAATCCAAATAAATATTTTTGCCCTTTAAATTTATGTGCAAAGAAGACTTTTGTGATTGTATAATAAAATGAATATTAACACTTAAACTTTTAACATTTTTTTAATTCAATTTTTAGCAACTTATTTGCTAGAGGTTTTTAAACTAATTTCACTAATTATTACAAAATTTAATAGATTGTCTAAAACTTAGATTTTTTTATAAGAAATTATTGCATTTTTTAATTAAGAAATTAGATATGTAAGTTTAATTGACCAAATGTTTTAAACATTCGATATTGTACGTTCAATTTTGTAGGTTTTGTTTAGAGGGTTAGGATATTTTCAAAAATTGCAAATGTCATTTAAAAAAATATATTCATGTAAATGTTAAATTAAGTTTGTGTACCTTAGCATGGTACACAGCTGTTAACATTTATATTGGTAAAATAAAAGTTTCGCCAATACATATGATAAAAAATACTTCGCCAATTCGCCAATATTATCTAAGAAATTTTAATTTATAAGTACACTTTGGACGGTGCTTTATTGTCTAATTCAAAATTACGAATTATTTTAATTTTGTTATCCTAACCCTGTTTTTAAAGTAATATATACGTAATTTACTTATTTTTTGTTTTGTTTTGCATCTCTTATTGGAAATTACAACATTACGCTAGGTATCTAAAATTAAGAATGGCATTTTTTGGTTTACACTTCTCATTTATTTATATCTTAGGAATTAACGATATTAACAATATTCATTAAAAATTACAAAACGAAATTTTCATACAAAATTTGTTCAATTAACCTCCTAAAATTTTACAAAGCGTTTATGAATTAAGGGGTTAGAATACACAACATAATTATAAAGTTTTTCCTATGATTAGTGTAAATAAATAAACCAATTTTTTACCAAACATTGAATCCGTGGTCCGATTTTATTGATATTTGAAATACATACATGCTATTAAAGGCCTTTTAATTATACTGGTAATAATGTTTCAACTATTTTTAACAAATTTTAAAAAAATATTAAAACGAATTTTTAATTTTTTTTATTTTTTGCGCAAAACTAATTATTTAGATCGGATTAAACAATAAAATAAATTAATTTACAAAGCAATTCTTAAAATGTATATACAAACAAAATTTTAAAAATTTGTGAAAATACCCAGGTAGAAAATAACAAAGGGGCCAGCACTGGCAAAGCACCAAAATAGGTGGTATGAGTGCTTGTTAACAGCGCTTTCCCAAAGCCCAAATGATAACACCCTTCCACGGTGGTGCTACTGCTTTACAAACCCATGGGAAAGCACCCATAAACATAAAAATCAAATGCTTTGCCAAAGCTCAAATAAAAAAATTAAAGTGCTTTTCAGACACCCAAATAATAACACCGATCTATTTAGTGCTTTGCAAAGTATTAAGATAGCACCAAGAAACACAAAAATCAACTGTTTTCCCTATCACCAAATTATGAGCCCTCATCACTGAAGAATTTTAAATTACTATAAAAATAGATGATTCCTGGAGTTACTGTATTGTGGAGTCAAAAATTATTTAAATATCCACTCTTTTCTGAAGCTTCTTTTTCAAAAACAAAATAATGTTTTAGGAAAACAAGCGCTGGAAAGTCGCCCTTTTCAAGTGTTGGTAAAGCGTCCAAATTTAGTGCTTTGCTAGTATGTACTTCTTTTTGTAAGACCGCGGTCTACTTGTGCTTGCCAGTGCTTCTTTTTTGTTACCACGCATAATTTCTACCTGGGTATGAGTTGTTTTGTGGGCCTCTACACTTTAATAAAAGAAACAACGTTTTCCTTATGGCGAATTTTGTTTATGATCATAAGACAAGTTAGAAACCTTAAATAAATGTATTACTTTTTTCTATTAAAAAATTGTTAAACTTTTCAAAGTAACAAATTGTCGCCGATCCTAAGAAAATAGATATTTGTTTTCAAAAATTATTTATGGAATATGTTATTAACTTCTTTATCTTGTGTATTGTGTGTAAAATTTTATGGTTTTGATTATACATACAGTTGCTCCAAAAAGTGCCCAGGTAGAAAAATACAAACGGCACAATGTCGGCCCGGTATTGGAGATAGTAGTACATGTACTGGAAATGCGTCGGATTTTGAACTTTCACTGTACTGGCATGTTGTCGAAATGATAACACCAATAAACGCTTGGCCGTAGTTATTTCCCAACCTTGGCGCAGGCTTGCGATTTTATTTTGTTGGTATTATCCCATTTAATAACAAATTTAGTAGTTTGCTAGTACTTTACTGACCTCTTAGTGTACATCACAGATTTTTAATGTATTCTTTCGAAACTTCACAAGAAAAGAATGGCTATGTCCCTCTTACATAAATAATTGTGTAAAAAATGCAAAAATACATAAAATTCATAAAATTGTTAATTTATATTAAATTAAAAAGGTCGTTAATTTTCAGAAAACAGTACTGGCAAAGCAAGTTTTAAGTAGTACCGGCATTTCGTAAAAAAACAGTGCTCTCCCAGTACAATTTTTGTTGCAACGTCGGAAATTTCTACCTGGGTGGGTACACATCACAAATTTTAGTTTTAGATTAAGGTGACCCAAGCCTCCTACATTTTTTAACGCAACAACAAAAACAACATCTGCTTTTTAACCCTAAAAAGTGAGTGCTCATAGTATTATATTTCTTAAAAATTAATCATTTGGTGCGTGAATTTATATTAATTTTTTTGGGTTATATTACCCGATCATTTCCCAATTTTCCTAAATAGCTCTAAGCAGATCCTTTTAACAGTTTTTTTCATTTTCTCCAATATTTGGTTAAAATTTTTACTAGAAATATTTAGTTCTGATTAATTATGATGAATGGGAAGCTGATTTACAACATTTTAAACCACAACTTGCTATAGACCTCATTTTACATGGGTTATTGGTAGGGTTTGGGGTTAGGGAATTCCAGGGAAATTTTTTTTACTAAATTCCCGGGAAAACGAGAAATGCTAAAAAACCCGAAATTTTCAACTTTTTTACAAACAAAATGCATTTTTCATTATAAATTTGTGAAAAATGACTTTTGTATAATGAATTTGTGTTTTTAGAGTGTCTGCGAACCGGCCAAACTGTTTTCCTATAGCCAAACTATATCCTTTTGTCAATTTAAACTCAAATAAGAACAAATTTAGGCGCTTCGTATATGGCCTAGTACTCTGAAAACTGTGTTATAAACTGAGATAAAATATTTTACAATAATTTAATTATTTATAATTTACTGTAAACATTTTTTTTATTTAAATTTAATGAACTAGTAGTTCAAAATGTTAAGAAAATTGATTATTACGATAGTATTTATTTTTTTAATTGTTGTCGATTATAAAAAATTGTAATTAAAATTATTTTGTAATAATCAAACAAATGGCTTAGTAGGTAACCGCTTTAGAACAGTCGTAAATTGAAATTCCTGGGCCGTGAATGTATAAAAGAAAATGTTCAATTGGTGTTTTTAAATTAAAATCTTTTTAATTACAAATATCGTTTGAAATGTATAGTTCCAAATTTACGTCTATCGCAAAAGGGCCGAAATCGGTGTTTAGCTGTAAAGCCAAAGACAACAAATTGAAATTTGTACAATACAAAAAACCAAATATGGGAAAAAAATTTGTCGAAAAATCAAGACCTACAAGATAATTAATAAGCTTGTTCGTTTACTTACTACAGTTGCTACTTTTACTACAGCTGAAAAAATTCAATGCAAAAAGTAAACAAAACCAGGTGATACGATTTCGAAACATTTTCGTATTGAAATGTTTGCAGTGCTAAAAAAAAAACTGTTTTGTAGGTCTGCTCACAAAAATGTTTTTCTCCACAAATCTACCCAGGTAGAAATTGCCGATGGTACAAAAAACAAAGCACTGGCAAAGTGTTGCTTTACAATGGTACAAAAAAAGCACTTTCAAAAGCACTAATTTAGAACGCTTTGCCAACCTTTGGAAAGAGTGCTTTCCCAATACTTGTTTTACAAAGTTTACCACTCTTTATGAAAAAAAACCACCGGCAAAACATCGGTTCAAAACGATTTGCCAACGTTAGGTAAAAGGACTTTGCCAGTGCCTGTTTTACAAAATTTACAACCGTATATAAAAAATACCACTGGTAAATCTAGCATTAAATATGCTAAATTGGCAACACTGCATCTCAGCTACTCATATATTTGTTTATAAATTAAAAGTTATAAATATTAAAGTTAGTTCTTCCCGGAAGAGCGTAAAAAAAACCTTTACAATGATCCTGGGAAACATTTTTCATCAAGTTTTAACACTTCCATATTGGTCAGTTGCATATATTTTTACATTCAGTATTTACAATCAGCTGTTTTCACTATTTTACTAATTTTAAAATTTTTCTGTTTGCGTACTTTTGCAGATATTTTTCTTTCTGAGAGTAAATTTTGTCTTACTCTCTGTAAATTATTTACTCAGTAATTTTTATTGGACTTTACTGCAAAAGTAACCAAAGAGTCACAGACTCTTCGTAGGAATAGGCACGTTTATTTATTTATATTTTTAATTATAATTTTTCTGGTGTATAAAATAAAATTCGCTTTTTATAATTTTTTTACTTTCAAGAATAACACAAGCAAAAAAGTGCTACAAAATTTAAAACCCAGCAAAAATATTAAGGAATACTTCAAACAGAATGACTATTTTAACTACATCCAACAAAATTATGTACAAAAATAAAACAAATACAACAACACATAGCGACATGACGCACAAGCATACCCAGTCAGAAATCGCCAGTGGTACAATAAATCAAGCACTGGCATACCACTTGGTAACCACGGTGTTAAAAATAAATGACTGGGAGAACACTCATTTGGTACGCTTTGCCATCGTTTGCAAAAAACGTTTTGCCAGTCTTTATTTTACAAAAATTTCGGTGGTTTATAAAAAAAACCACTGGCAAGGAATGGGCTTAGAGTTATATGCCAACGTTTGCAACCAGTGGTTATCCAGTGCTACCTAGTAAGAAATTACAGCTGTACAAAAAGAAATTAACTGGCAGAACAATGATTTTTGTAAATGATGATGCTTCGTTAAAAAAGGTTTGTAGTCAGGAGGTTTCAAGTTCAAATCCGGTTGCAGGAAAAAAATTTTTTTTTTGATTTTTTTTAATTTAAAAACTTTGTTGTTTTATAAAATCAATTTTTTTGTTTGTGGTAAAGCTCCTTTAAGACCAACTTTTTTTTGCTCTCCCAACGCTGGCATATTAGTTCCAAAAAACTGTTTGCCAGTTTTAGCATTTTAGCACAGCCAGTAGTTGTCCAGCTGTTATCACTTATTTATGTGTTTAGCCACCAAGTATTATATGTCTCGTAAGCTTAGTTGGTAGAGCAATCGTCTTTCAATCTGACGGCCTGGGTTCAAATCACGGCAGGACCTAAAAAAATACATATGAACATTTTTTAAATTTTATTTTAGAAAATATAGTTCCAGACCACTTAAATATTGGTTTTGCCAGCGTTTTGCCAATGTTCAAAAATTCTGTTCCTCCAGTGCTTTTCCGGCGCTTTTTGAACAGCCGGTCCTTTAGTCTAATGATGTTATCATTTTGTGAATGGGAAAGCAATTTTTGCCAGTACTTGTACCACCTGTTAAAGTGCTTTGCCACTGCTTTCCCGTTTGTATTTTTCTGATTGGGTAGTTTTTTAGTGAAAATTTGTTAAATTTACAGCAGTATCGGTTCTTTCTTATGACACGCACGTGTTAAATTCATTGATGGAAATGCCAAATTGGAACTACTTTTATTTTTGAGTTGTGTTTTTTCTGGAGCTGGTAGTAGTTCAAATTTTGGCATTTCCTCCATCAATGAATTTAACACGTGCGTGTCATAGGAAAGAACCGATACTGCTGTAAATTTAACAAATTTTCACTAGAAAACTATGCTTGTGCGCCATGTCGCTATGTGTTGTATTTGTTTTATTTTATTTTTGCATTATCTTATTTTAAATGTAGAGAAAAAAGTCATGCATAAAAAAGGAGCTGTTCTCTTTTTGCAGGTTATTTATACAGTGCTGCTAGTTTTAGTACTTTTAACATACTTTTAGTACTTTTTACATACTTTTAGTACTTTTTACATATATGCCCTTACTATAAAAGAGTATTTTAAATTTAAAGTCGACTTTATTTTTAATCATACGGTTTTGTTCATTTTGTATATGAAAACCCTACAAAAATATTTTTTTTTTCAAACATTTTGATTGGTTGAAAAATAAATTAACCAATCAGAATGCTCCAAAAATAAACCAAGTCAAGGCATACTGCCACCCAGAGCTTTGAAGAATTAATTCCTTAATTCAATTTTTCAATTCTGAATTAAAAATTCAATGAATTAATTCACAAAGTACCATATATTGAATGGAATTAATTCATATTTGTTTTCGTTCGATTTATTTTGTTACGAATTAATTCAATTGCTACCCAATAAACACTAAAAAACTAAAAATTCAAGTGCTGTAAAAAATGCTTGAATTCAGCTTTATTTTATGTGTTTTTTTCCAGTGAAAATCCAGTTCATACAAATTGAAATAATTTGTTTTTCTATTCTTGTCAATATTGAAAAAATAAAGAAACTAAAAATAATTTTTTTATATGGAGATTTAAAAGGAATTTCTTCCTTGGATTCTAATAAATATGTAAGTAATTGACATTTCTTTGAGCCTAAACTTTATTACAATGTTATTCTTTTCTCCTTAGCTAAGAAAAGCACTACAACGTTTGACGCTGTCTGAAAAAGGAATGAGAAACTCCAAAAAATTGGTTTCCCTCGACTCAAGATATTGGATATTAAAAGAAAAATATAAACGTGCAAATAAATTGCACCAAATATTACAATTTCGTGTTTTAATTGGCTTGATTTGAGCTTGAATATAGGGCTTGAATTCAAGCGTTTTTAATGTGTTGTTTGAACTTGAATTGGACTGTAATTCAAGGCTTGAATTCAAGCATATTTACACTGTTATGTTCGACTGGAATTCCAGTGTCCCTTTTGCTGGAGTATGCTATTGAATTACAGTGTAAATCAAGTATAAATCAAGGCTTGAAATTGCAAAAGTGACTGGAATTACGCTTGGTTTCAACTTTAATTCCAGCAAAATTGTTTATTGGGTATAGTTCTTTTTATTAAATCAAATAAATCAATTCACTGATGAACGCGTTCAATATTATAAATCGAAAGGCAAAAAATTGAATTAATTCCTTACTGAATTAATTCACCACTGAATTCATTCAATTTCATTTTCATTCAGTGAATTAAAAAAAATAAAATTACATTCAGTGAATTAAAAAAAATAAAATTACGTTCAGTGAATTAAAAAAAATACGTTCATTGAACTCAAAGCCTGTTTTCTGCCGTTCAGTAGAAGAAAACATTTATTTACAAATAAAATTTGTAACTAAGCAATTTTACAGTGTTTGCTAGTGAAAATAAACAAATTACGTATATATTAAGTGTTAGAGAAACCCGATGTACTTTATCAACCTACATGATTAAAAAATAAAGCCTTTTACTATTAAAAATAAAAACTTTACAGATATACATAGATGAATTTGGAAAAAATATAACTATTAATTTTTCAAACTTATACTTCCCAGTAAAATGTAGATGTTTTACTATGACGTATTTCATTTATACGTTTTTACAATAAAATGTTTTCTTCTACTGAACGGCAGAAAACAGGCTTTTAATTCAGCATACGTAATTTTTGTTTTTCAATTAAGTGAACGTAATTTTTTTTTCAATTCAGTGAACGTATTTTTTTCTTTTTTAATTCACTGAACGTAATTTAATTTTTTTTAATTCACTGAATGTAATTTTCTTTTTTTTTAATTCACTGAATGTAATTTTATTTTTTTTTTAATTCACTGAATGAAAATGAAATTGAATGAATTCAGTGGTGAATTAATTCAGTAAGGAATTAATTCACTTTTTTTCCGTTCGATTTATAAAATTGAACGCGTTCACCAGTGAATTAATTCATTTAATTTAATAAAGAGAACTATTGCAATGGAATCAATTCATTGAATTTATTGTTTGATGAACGCGTTCAGTTGAACGAATTCAGTAATTTACTTAAGAAAAGGAATTCATTCAATTCTAAAGAAAATTGAATTCGATTGGTAGTGAATTCATTCAAAAAAGAATTAATTCTTCAAAGCTCTGCTGCCACCCAATATTTTAACTAAAGTCGACTTTAACTAAAATATACGTTTGGAAAATATTGAAAGTAAGGCTGATAATTTTTATGAGTTTTGGATTTTGGTAAGTAATGGCAACAGTATTGAAAGTAGCAATTTTCCACTTTTGCAAGAACAAAATTTTACACTTGGTATTAGGTATAGCGAAATTGTCAGGTTTGTGGAAAATTATTCGCATGTGTTTGTTGTTGTGTTTGAGAAAATAATTTTTAACTTTCGCAATTTTTGACTTGAATACCCTTACCTAAGGTCTTCAAATGCAATAAAATATGCCATAAAATTTTAGAATTACACACAAAGCAACAACAAAAAATAATAAATAAAATAACCTGCAAAAAGAGAACATCCACTTTTTTGTGCTTTGTGTGTTATTTTCAAATTTCTTTTCACATTTCATTGCATTTGTAGACACTAGGTTAATATAAAGAAATGAAAAGAATTTTCGAAAACTTTATTGGGTGTGAAAATAATTTTTGGGGCGAAAAAAATTTCTAGAGGTGAAAAATTGTTTATGACAAAAAAAATTGTGGTGAAAAAAATTTTGTTATGAAACTATTTTTTAAGATAAAAAAAATAGCAGGTGAATATAAAACTATTCACCTCTAGGCGTCTGGCGAAAAATGTGAAAATATTTTTCCACTTGTTTGAAAAATATCGAGGTAGGTACCTTTACATTTTCTCTCAGAAGTTATTCAACCGCTGGACCGATCATTGCTAAATGGGCTTAAAATTACATAAGAGTCAAGATTATATCGAGTCATGAAAGCAAAAAAGCTTAAGTGACAAAACTAACATTTTATAGGGGAGAGTTTTATATATTTTTTTTTTTTTTAGTCTTACACAAGAGCGATTTTGATGAAATTTGGATATGTTATACAGGATAAAAAAACAAGTAGTAGTAGTAGTTTTTAGAGGTTGAAAAGGTGGGGTCAAAAGTGACTCAATTTTAATTTTTTCCGTTTTTTCAAGTTGGGTCCAAAAATTTATAAACATATTAAGTGTCAAATGAAAGAAATTTGAACGACTCATCCTAAGATGCATAATACATGCCCGAGAGTTACCAAGTTTTTAAGTTATTCAATAAAGAAAAAAAGCTTAAGCGACACTTTGTGTTCACCAAAAATGTAAACAAACTTTGGTTTGTGCATAGGAGTTGGCACTTAAAATATTTTTGCTTTTTGCTTAAATTCGTGACGGTACATCCCAAAGCTACACAATTTTTGTAGATGATGCAATTGATTAAGAACTGTACATATTTATCAAAAAACTACAATCGAAAATCATGTCGCTTAAGCTTTTTTGGCGATTATGGCTCGATATATGAAAAGGAGTAAACTAATTTCAACGAAATTTGTCAAAACGAATATACTTTATTTTGGTAGCAAAATGTACAAATTAAAAATAATATATATATATATTGGAATTCCAAAATCGTCAAAACTACTATTTACTATATAATTTTATATCTTGGGTACAATTTGAGCTATTTTTTTTTTACTTAGACTTATGTACTCATAATTAAAAAATAGGGTAGACTAGGGCGCCTTTGTCACTGCAGGCCATTATCTCTGCTTATCTTTGATTTTAACAGAACTTTAAAATCATAATAATTGCAGGTCGTTAAAAATATTTTTGATTAAATATGGTAATGTGCGGTGTAGAGAAAACAAATCTGTTCAGCTCTTTTGAGGGACCCATTCGACATTGGTTTGTGGTTTTATATTCTGCGTTAACAGAACATGATTAGCTTGATTTTCCACATAACCTTGTGTTTCGTTATATTTCGGAATAAATTAATTCGTGTGGAATAAATATGTGGTACTCCTGAGATAACAAAAAATTTAAGTATAAAAGCTAAGCTCTGTAAACCTTATAACAAATAAAAATGTTTTCAAAGAAGTTATTGGTTAAGTAACGACAGCATTTAAAACAATAACAAAAGTACCCCAATCTGCCCTAATATTATTTTAACATTCCTTTAACAATCTATTAAATACTGTAATTTTCTTCCTGATGAAAATATGCCTCAAAAGAGAAAATAGGGTGAAGAAGCCCCACTCAAATGAATGGTTACAATTTGAGTTTGCGCAAAGTTTCATTTTGAAATTAATCTTAACTTCTATCCTTTTGTGTAGCGAATTTTATAAAAAGGCTGTTTACTATGTTTACCTAACGTAATATTGTTTAATTTCTTTTTACCAATTAATGCTGTTTTTAACAAAAAAAAATATATATATATATATATTAAATTATTTATTTAAAGCTAAATCTAATCTACGTCTTTTAAGAGCTCTTTTACCTGGTGGTGTTGATGACAAAGTTAAATAAACTTCTTGTTGTTTCCGCTGCTGTTGTTTTTGATTTTGTTTAATTGGTGTCGATTTTTTCTGATTATTTTTCGATGATGCAACAACTATATTTGTAGTTTCCGAAGGTTTTGTAAACCATTTAGTTAATTTAGTCGATTGTGTTGAAGAACATTTGCCTTTGGGTGATTTACGTATGTTAACATTTTGTGTAGTTGATGAATGTTTTTTACTCGGAGTACCAGCCTCCGATTGATGAATATTACCACCACTATTATTTACGTTATCCTCTTGAGAACCACCGCCATTTTGTGTTAAACTGCCTATGAGATAGTTGGTAATTTTATTATGTTGTGTTGCATTGTATTTCTGGGTTTGTTGAACGGGTGATATATCACCATTTGAATGTAAACGCATAACACTACCAAATGTACCATTATTAGTTATTTCAAATATTTCATCTTCTTGTATTCCGATCGAGGAGTTAGTTGTTAAGCGATTTCTTTTTTGCTGTTGTTGTTGCTGTTGAGTTTTAGCTTCAGTTATGGCTTCAATGGGATGGGAAGGTAATATAGGTGTTCGTGATTTGTTTTTATTGGCCGACGTTGCTCCACGCTGCGTCCGTTTTGTGGGTGTTGTTGACGATTTTGCATTTTCTATTTGTGTTTTATTTTGCTTTTTTGTTGCTGAGGGTGGTTCAAACATTTTTTCCAATATATCTAAACAACTGCGATCACGATACGATTTTTTTGCATTTATATTTTGTTTATTCGTATTGCTAGTCTTAGCCAGAGCATAATGTTGTTGCAATTGTTTGACTTCAGAACCAAATATTTTAAATCCCTCAAAAGGTGTATTGGGCTCTTCGGTATTTGCATTAGGTTGGGAACACGGTAATTGTGCCAAATCAGAACAATTGCTAAAGAGATCTGGTGATTTGGCACTTGTACGTGTATTGTGTTGTGCTAGTAATTCCGAAAATGTTTGTACTTTTGATGTCGAGTCATTGTGAGTAGAAGGATGTATTGATCTTCTAGGTTTTAAGGCACGAGTGCGACGACTGGTTGAAGATAAATTAGTAGAAGACGATTGTGAGAGACTATTTTCATTATCAGATGAAGACAAGAGTATAAATTGATCACGTTTTTTGCTATTGGCGGTTGTAGCAGGGGTAGACGAACATGGTACAAATAGAACTTCAGATTCTGAAAAAAATCCTGCAGAAGAGGGTATTAAAGAATTTCGCATTACATTGGGAGTAGGTGGTACTAAAAATTCTATTGTTTTTTCGGTATTATTATCAAAAACACCACCATCACCACTAAGCCGTTGAGCACACTGTATTGATTCATAATCTTGTGAGCTTTTGTGGGATATTATAGAAGTTTGTGTGTTTTTTGATTCTGCTTCTTTTGTTGTAGCGCCTTTTGTTGTCGTAGATTTAATTTCTTTATTATTTATAATGGGCGTTTTGTTTTCTTGCTTATCTGTTGATTTCTTTTTGGTTTTGATTATTTTATCGATTTGTAAAGATAAGTTTTTGGTAATATATTTACTATTTCCACCCGCAGATCTTGTTAAACGTTGCATACTGCGTGTTTGCTTATGGTGTGCTCCCATAGGTGTCATATCAAGTTCTCGCTTAAGGCGGTATCTTTCACTGTTTACTTTATGATTTAATATTTTTGGTAAGGGTGTATCCTCTTTAGGTTCTTGTTTAATCACAATATTGTTTTCTTCTTCATTTGTTGGAGTTTTATTAAAAGTTTGCATTTGTTTATTTATATATCTTGTTTTTTTAGAAGTTAAAGGTGTTGTATTATCTGGGGTTTTTTCTTGTGTTGGAATATGTTTGGTAGCTGTTCTTGTAATGTCTTCCTTACTCTGCCTAGTAGAAGTTTTTTGTGGTTCTGTGGCCGATTTATTTTCATTAGGTGTAGTTTCATTATTATTTAAAGATTTATTCGCAGATTTTCTAGTTTCCTTTGTAGATATCGAACCATTTATTCTTCTATTATTATCTGATATTTTTTTTTGAATACTTTCATTTGTTTTTATTGGAGTTTTTTTTCTTGGTGTTGTGTCTTTTTCAGCGGTGGATGTATGTGTTATTTTTTCTTTATTTCTCAATGATGATTTTGGTGTATTTTCATTAGATTTTCTTTTATCTGAAACTTTGTCTTGCAATCTATCCTTAAGTCTTTTAGCTGACGATTTACTAACTTCTTCCTCTTTAGCATGTCTTGTTAATCTTTTGGGTGTGTTTTCCAATTTAAGTTTATCCATTATAAAATTATGTTTTGCATTGGATAAATTATCCAATTCATTAACACGTTTTCTCTTTTTTACAATTTTATTAACACTTTTATCTTCTGTAACGTTTTTTGCAGTTCCCTCAATAATATGTTCATCCTTTTCTTCAGTTGAGAGATCTACAATTTCTATGTCATTATTAGGATCATTAAATATTTGTGGTACATCTTCAGTATCCTCAGAATCTGAAACCACTAATAGGGGAGACATTAAAACAGGTTCATCAGAATTATCTCTAGAAGCGGGAGGCTTTTCAACAGCCATAGGAGGTGTAGCATTTATGGAAGCAACTTCTTCATCATCAATATTGTAGATAATTTCATTTTCTTTTTGTATGGTTTTCAAAGCATCTTGTTCTTTTTGCTGTAAAAGTTTTTCCTGTTCTTCCCTAAATTGTAAATGTTGCTTTTTTCTTTGTCTACAATATTCTTCAAATAATTCTTGAGTATCTTTTACATGTTCCTCTTGGCGTTTTTGTTGATTAACAAATTCGATACTGCTACTTTCCGAATTTGTTGTATTTTGTTTTTCACGCCATAAATTTAAATTAATCTTATAGCGATCTTCTTTGACCAAAGGCAATAAGGTTTCAAATTGATGACAATAACGTCTTAAACGGAAATTTCTGAAATAAAATCAAATATGTTAATGTAAAATTATTTGTAGTGACTTTAACTTTCAACAAAACCTACTTGCAATAATCTGCCAATCTTTCTCTTTTACAAAAATATTCTTCTAAATCTACTTTTTTATATGCCAATTCTTTGGCATCGGGTAATTTATATTTTTCCTCAAATAGTTTAAAACTTGTGTAATGTGGATCCAAACGTCCCCCCAATCTTAAAACATTATGTAACAATTTTAAATCACTCTGAAAATAAAAAAGCAAATTTATATATTTAGAGAATAATTACATTTTTGTATTTTATAGACAACTTACTGTTACATCAACACTTGAGATCAGTATATTAATTTTACGTTCATAATGTTTTAGCAGCATTGATGTACAAAAACTATTATTCAACATCTGTCCACGATTATCGAGTATAATGAAATCAAATTTAAATTTACTCAAATCATCTATGGTCCTTAAAGTACTCCATTTCGCAATGTATATATTGTGGGGCGTATCTGTGCTATCTATAAAATAAAAAATATGATTAATGTATTAGGTAGAATCTACTGAAAATGACAGTTAAAACAAAGGTATATAAAGGTACTAAAAATTTTGTTATTTTTAACTGTTGAAAAAAAGCTCACAAATTCATTAAAAATAACTGCCAATGTCGTAAAATTAACTGATAAATTTTTACCAAAAAAATTTCAAAACAACTGACAAAATCGGTAAAAACTACTGTTTTTTACAGTCAATTCTTTTTGTTTATAAAGTATATTTTAATAAAAAAACATAATTTTTTTTCTTTCGATTACAAAAATATGTGTTATTTATTACTTCAGGCTATTTAAAATTCGAAGTTAAAATTCCAAAACGTTCTCCAGTTAATATGCTTTTATGCATTGGAGCTACAATACAAATTAAAGTATTTAGATGCAAATAGAACTTTTAAATATATATGTGAAAAGAGTAAAGAGAACTATTATGAGGGCCTCGAAAGACATATTAGCCAAGTCAATGATAGTAAAGGGTTTTGGAAACTTGTCAAAGAACTAAATAATAAACCAAGAGTATTTGAGCCTAATATAACCCTGTTGATGTAAATGTTTGATTTGTATACACTGTAGTTACTTGTTTGTTTTTATTTTAGATAACTTTGTAAAAACGAAACAACATGGATATTTTTGTAATCAAAAATTTTCACTTTACTTCATTCTTTTAAATAAATTCTACCTACAAACAACAAATATTAACAGGTTATGGGCCCAGGACACTCGTGCTAAGGATTTAATAGTAAGGAAATTATCAAGACGCCGGGTATTAAGGGACGCAAGGAATTTTATCAAGAAGCCTAGAGGGAAATTTTCCAGAAACCTAGAAGGAAATTGTCAAGACGCATAGAAGGAAATTATCAAGACGCCTAGAAGGATTAACGAAAATTTGAATTTAATTTTCAAGACGCCTAGAAGGAATAAGGAAAATTTGAATTCAAAAAAGAGCAATATTTGTAAGTAGCATAAAAATAACGTATAAGAATGGAAGAATTCAAGATTGAGAAATTGCACGGAACTGTGAATTGGAGTTCATGGAAGTTCCAGATGTGTATAATTTTGAAATCCATGGATCTGTACAAAATTATTGATGGCACACATAAAAAGCCAGTTATGCAAAATGGAGGTGGAGATTCTGCAAATGCTGCATTCCTTCAAAATTTACAAGCTTGGGAACGGCTGGATATAAAAGCCCAAAGAATTATAATTTCATCGGTTGATAATTCAATAATAAAATACTTAATGTGCTGTAAGGAAGCTTTTGAAATGTGGGGAAAATTGAATTCAATTCATGAATTACAATCGGAAGTGAGTGTACATTTATTACAACAACAATTTTATGAAATTAAAAAGAGTTCTGAAGACACCATTGAGATGCACATTGCCAAGGTTGAAGAACTTGCTGAAAGGTTAAAAAATTTGGGGGAGCCTTTATCGGAAAAAATGGTAATAACTAAAATTCTAATGACATTACCATCAACGTATAATCATTTTGTTACTGCTTGGGAATCATATGATGAGAATAAAAGAAATTTAAAAAATTTAACAAATCGACTTGTGTTAGAACAATCCCGTATGGACCATAATGATATGGGATCAAGAGCATTCCCAGTGAGAAAACAAAATCCTCCAAAAGAAAGCAAGAAGCCTGGTAGATGTTTTAAATGCAATAAAGAGGGTCACTGGAAGAATGATTGTCCCCTATGGAAGAATAATAAAAAACATAATGACGAGCAACAAAAGTTTACAAAATCAAATGCTTTTATGAGCGATAGTCATTATGTTATCAATACTGAAGAGAAATGGTTATTGGATTCCGGTGCATCCGAACATATGACGTCACATCGAGAATGGTTTACTACTTATAAAGATTTTCAAGAGCCTTCCAAAATTAAAATTGATGATGGATCAATTCTAAATGCTAAAGGTGAAGGGAATATTGATGTGATGATGAAAACCTCAGAAGGATGGAAACAGAAATTTTTACAAAACGTTTTATTTGTACCAAAACTGCAGGTAAATTTGTTTTCAGCAACAACAGCAATGGATAAGGGTTATCAAATGAAATCAACTAAAGATATTTGCAAGTTTATTCGAGATGGTAAAATTGAAGCTTTGGGATTACGTAACGGAAATCTTTTTGAAATGGAAATGAAAGTTTTGAAGGTACATTGCAACAATTTCGTTGCAAATTCCACTGCTGAGTCACTTGAGATATGGCATCAGCGTTTAGTACATCAAAACATGAAACATGTTAAAGATGTTTTAAAACTTTACAACATAAATCATAAAGAAATTAATGATGATATGAATAAAATATGTGAAGGATGCTGCTTGGGGAAACAACATCGTATGCCGTTTATTTCAAGTACAAATAGAGCAAAAGCTGTTGGTGAGTTAATTCACGCTGATATTTGTGGACCCATGGAGCAGTCATCTATTGGAGGATGTAGATATTTCTTGTTATTAAAAGACGATTTTTAAAGATTTAATGGGTATATTTTCTGCAACATAAAAATGATGTCATTGAAAAAATTAAAGATTTTGTATACTTAATGAAGAATCAAAACGTGAACCTAAAAGTATTTCGATCTGATAATGGTCGTGAATTCATAAATACAAGTGTTAAGCAGTTTTTTAAGAATAATGGAATACTTCATCAGAAGTCAGTAACATACACACCAGAACAGAATGGAGCAGCTGAACGTGAAATGCGTACTATAGTTGAATTGGCAAGAAGTGTGTTACAGGCCAAAGGTTTACATAAAATACTATGGGCAGAAGCAGTTCATCACGTTGTTTATGTGCTTAATCGAACAGGATCTAGTTCAATTAAAAACATATCGCCTATTCAATTGTGGTTTAATAAAGTTCCAAAAATAGAACATTTAAAAGTTTTTGGTACAGAGGTTTTTTCACATGTTCCAAAACAAACTAGAAAAAAGTGGGATGCAAAAAGCAAAAAAGGAATCTTTGTTGGTTTTGATACCAATGTAAAAGGATATCGTATATATTTTGATAAAGAAAATAAAATTGAAGTATATAGAGATGTAATATTTGGTAATGAACTTGAAGTCAAATGCAGTACTGGTTATAACGAAAATAGTAATGCAGATTTAAAAATCTTTGTTGAAAACGATCAAACAAATGATATAAATGTGGAAAGTTATGAACTTGAAGTAGAAGACGATTGTTTAATTGTAAGTGAACCAGAGTTGGAAGACGATATACTTATTGGTCAAACTACTTTAAAATCAACATTTGAAGATAATAGTTCTGAACTTAACGAAAAAAGTGGGTCATCAGAAAATCCTTTTTCCGATAATAATAATAATAATGAAGTTAAAAGAGATGAGAAAACGAACTACAATCTAAGACCAAATCCAAGAAGAAAAATAAATTTTGATGAATTATTTTTATCTGTTGTTGAAGAAGACGAGCCAAAAACGTATGAAGAAGCCATGAAATCTAAAAATGCTAAGAAATGGAAAGAGGCTATGAACGAAGAATATACATCACTTATTAAAAACAAAACATGGGTGCTATCAAATTTGCCAGAAGGAAGAAAACTAATTGATTGTCGATGGATTTATAAAATAAAATCAAATTCTGATGGTTCCTTTGAACGATATAAAGCACGACTTGTGGCTCGGGGTTTCACTCAAGAGTATGGTCTAGATTACGAGGAGACATTTAGTCCAGTTGTGAAGTACGATTCAATAAGAATAATACTGGCTATTGCAGTGTCGGAAGGTATGTCAATAAAACAATTTGATATTAAAACAGCATTCTTGTATGGTGAATTACAAGAAGAAATTTTTATGAGGCAACCAGTTGGATACAATAAAGATCCTAACAAAGTGTGTATGCTTAAAAGAAGTCTATACGGGCTTAAACAAGCTCCGAGATGCTTTAACAGAAGGTTTTGTGAAATACTTAAAAAATTTGACATGAAAATTAGTCAATCTGATGCATGCGTTTTTATAAAAAATGTCAAAGGATCAAAACTTATATTAGCAATTTATGTGGATGATGGTTTGTTGATATATAATGATGATAAATTAGCTAATGAATTACTTTCACATTTGAAAAAGAACTTTGAAATGAAAGAATGTAAGATAGACAAATTTCTGGGATTTCAAATAAAAATTTTAAATTCTGGTTCGTTAGTTTTACATCAATATCAATATACATAGAAGATACTTAATAGATTTAATATGAATGAATGTAACAGCGTATCTACACCATTAGAACCTGGTTGGATAACAAATAATTCAAATGAAAAGTCATATCAGAAATATCCCTACAAGGAGTTAGTTGGATCTTTAATATATTTATCAATTGTAAGTCGACCAGATATATCTTATGCTGTTGGTGTTCTTAGCAGATATGTGGAAAATCCAAGTCAAATACATATAAATGCAGCAAAAAGAGTTTTGAGATATCTTAAAGGAACAATGGATTATGGTTTAATATATTCAAGTCAAGAAGAACTTATCTTAAAAACTTTTTCCGATTCTGATTATGCTGGAGATACAGAAAATCGTAGATCAACATCTGGGATGGTAACAAAGTTGGGAAATTGTACTGTATGCTGGAGATCACAACAACAACGCACGGTTGCATTGTCAACTACAGAAGCTGAATATATTGCAGCATGTGAAGCTGTAAAGGATATAGTTTGGGTGAAACGTTTTCTGAATGAAATCTCAGATAAAGTTGAATCTAATTATTTTTACTTGGATAATCAAAGTACAATTAAGCTTATTAAAAATCCTGAATATCATAGGAGAACAAAACACATTGATGTGAGATACCACTTTATACGGGAAAAATTTAATGATGCAGAATTTCAACTATATTTTGTAAATACAAAGGAGCAATTGGCAGATATTTTAACTAAGCCACTTTCTAAGCCTATTTTTGAATGTTTGAGAAATTTGTTAAATGTTTTGTCAAATTGTTCAAATACTTTATAGTGTTATTTATATTTTGTTTTTGTGTATTACAAATTGTAAGATTTAGGGAGAGTGTTGATGTAAATGTTTGATTTGTATACACTGTAGTTACTTGTTTGTTTTTATTTTAGATAACTTTGTAAAAACGAAACAACATGGATATTTTTGTAATCAAAAATGTTCACTTTACTTCATTCTTTTAAATAAATTCTACCTACAAACAACAGATATTAACAAACCCCTTTGATATTTAAAATATATTTTCAAACATTATTAAACCCTCAACAAGTTTCCAAAGATATTAGTTACGCTCCCAACCTAGTAAAGATACATGAACTTGATAAGCCCTTTACTGCACAGGAAATATCTATAATGTTAGCAAGAACAAAAGTAAACAAAGTGCCAGGCTTAGGGTGCGTACAGAGTGGCCGCTTGTTGCCGAGCCGAGCCGACTGACGCTTATTGCGAGAACCAATGCGAGAAAACTGGTACTATACAAATTAGTACAAATAAGCGCGAACAGGTCATAGTAGGCGCCGAGCTGGTCAGAGCGCAAATCTGATTGAATGCGAGAAAATAGTTCCAAAGCGTATTTCAGCGCCGAAAACATTGTTTATGTTATGTTAATAAAATAAAAATTAAACAAAAAAATAAAAATTCAAATAAATAATAAAAATTAAATAAAATTATAACAATTAAAAAAAAATTTAAAAAAAAAACTTATAAACAAAATTTAAAAAAAAAATGTAATAAAAATTTCAAGAATAATTGAAGAAATGCGTTAATAAGTAAAATTTTTTTTTCACAAACACGAATGAACAACAAACCCAAATGCATACAAATATACATAAAACACAAATAATAGATAAAATATCAGCGCTGATTCTCGCATCCACTATGCACACCCAAACTTGTTTCTCGCATGATCAAGTTCTCGCAATAAGCGTCAGTCGGCTCGGCTCGGCAACAAGCGGCCACTCTGTACGCACCCTTAGATGGCATTGCTTATAAATTTTTTAAATATTCAACTCAAAGTTTTTTGGAAGAATTAGCCAACGTTTTTACTAAAATATTCGATACGAGTAAACTAGAAAAAACTTTTGAGACCAGCATTATCTTGCCGATTTTTAAAAAAGGTGACATCAATGATCCAGCAGAGGTATTTCCTTTAATAACTGTGTAACAAAAATTATGATGGGAATATTAAATGGACGGCTATCAAAATGGGTGGAAAACAACAATATTCTTAACGAGTATCAGGCTGGTTTCCGGAAAAAATACTTCACAACTGATAATATTTACATATTAAAATGAAAGAGAAAGGAGGACCCAGGCTTTCTGAATTTTGGATTCATGGTTACCCTGTGTTATCACAGGGTGACTTATTGGGCGTCAAAGTAGATCACCTCAAAAGTAAAATAGCTTGTGGACCGTGTATCTCTTTCAATTATTGCCCAATATTTTTTATATTTTGGAATGAGCTTGGAGAAACGAAAAAAAACCAACTTACTTAACTGTTATGAGTTTTAAGTTATTTCATTTCAAAAATAAAAAAACTCATTTTTCTCTTCGACTTTTTTTAGTTTTTGGCCGATTGTGAATTCGATATTATAACAATAATTTTTTTAAAAAAATACTGACTATAGGCAACAGTTTAAGAAATGAAACTGTAAAAACCTTTTTTAAGTATCTCGAACCATTTAGTGTTGAGAAATTTCCAAAGTCAAACATTTTTCGCTGATCGAAAAAATTGCATTTTTTTCTCAAAAAGATGCTATCAATTTTTCACTTTTTACTGAGAAGTTATTTAATGAAAGTTAATGTTTTATTATATATTCGTAGAGAATGGGTTCTAAGATGCTTTTAATCCAAATTTGAAGTCGGTACAACATTCGCCCTACGTACAGCATTGACCGAAATTGGTCTAATTTTGATGAAAATTTTTGAGTTTTCGATCATATAACAAAAAAGTCACGCCGATTTTGCTACCTTCTGAAATACAGTTATATAGCGCCATATATTCTGTTTAGATTTCAAAAATAAAAAGTAGCGCCAATTTATAAACGAATCCAGAAAACATGATTTTATAAAAAATGGCAAATTTCCATACACCATAATTTTAATTGCAAAAAAAGGCTAGTTCGGTTTATTTTTTTAAATTATTTTAATTGTTTTACATGAACAATAAAGTAGTCTTTATTGCAGCAAAAAATCATTCACGTACCTTGGATAGTTTTTAAGATATTGAAAGTCAACTTTCAAAGATGATTTTGTAAAAAATACACTTATTAGTTTTTTGGTAGATTTTTCACAGAAGTGTTTAAGGTTTTTTTAAATGTTACTTAAAAATTAACAGTGCAATAAACTAGACATGTTTTCCTTTTCATTGATGTATTAAACGTATATAAAAAGTATTGATAACAGGTAAAATTATTGAATTTAAAACACACACCTCAGGTCAAAAAATATAACCACATGCAAATATTGTGCAAACATTCACTTTATTTTTTTTTTAGTTTTTTCGTAGATTTTTCCCAGAAGTGTTTAAGGGTTTTTTGAATGTTACTAAAAAATTAACACTACAATAATCTAGACATAATGAATTAAATTAAACTAGACATAATGAATCAATTAATGAATTAAACGTATATAAAAAATATTGGTAACAGGTACAATTATTGCATTTATTATTTTTCCATTAACAATATTTACATTTTTTGTTCGCTGTTTCTAGCTTCCTGCGCTTCTTCTGTTAGCTCTCCTAAAGGAAGGATACTATTTTCTATTATTGTTTTTCCATGAGATAATATTTTGTGTACGGTTGGTGTTATTGGTCGTCAATAACACAGTACAACAGCCAATCTGGGGGGTGAGAAATTCCAAGTCGGGGTGATGGTACTAGGTCAGTATAGTAAAACCCTCAAAGGGTTTGGCGTTCGTATGTGTCATTTTTTATGACCTTTTAAATTTTTTCCTTATCTTGATGTTTTTTCGCTTAGTTGTAACATTTTGGCAAAAACGTAGTTTAACATAACTCGAGAACCACTTTTGATGAAACAAATTTAGAAAAATTTAGAATTACAATTTCTTTAATCCGTTCATATAACGTTTTTCTTTATAATCAACAGTTTTGCCGGTAAAAATAAATTTGTGGAGAAAAAAAAATATTTTTTTGCCTAAAAATTAAAATTTTTTTTTTTAAATTCATAAAAAATCCAAAACGGAAAAAAGGATCAAGTGTTATTAATTTCATGTAAAGTCACATAACCTATAAACAAAATTTAACGCGTTCTGCTTTTATTTACAATTAAGTGAAGGTATCCGATTTTGACAAGAATATTGATATTTGTTTTTATTCAAAAAAGTGTCATTTATCGCCTTTTTCATAAATTTTCCCCAATAACTCCAGACTTCTGGCCATAAACTACTAAAAAAATTAAGTAAACATTTTTATAATTTTTTATTTTTATTTTATTTATTTATTTTTATTTATTTTAATAAATATTGCCTAGACTTTTTCGATGGTGGTTGTTCGGGACTAGTGGCATCGCATTCATCGCTATCATCAGTTTCTGAACCACACATAATGTCAATGTGTGACTCCACTGTTGGCCCTTCTGCATCTCCTGAAAATTCTTTATCATCAAGATCATCCTTGTCTTGCCACACTAACTTACTCCACCAGCAAATTTCCGCAATTATTGCACTCGGCGACTTTTTGCCTCTATATCTGTAAGTTTTTGTTTTATTAAAATGAGTTTGAAAAAATAAAAATCAGTATTACCTCATTTCAAATGGCATAGCAACTTGATGATAGCGTTCACCTTGTTCATCAGATTCGGTATCCAATTGTTTGCAGAAGTAGTCCAGATGATGATGTAAATAATGGATTTTCAAGGACATGTGGACACCAATTTCCGAGAATGCTCTTCAAGCTGAGTTTTGAACTGTCAATAAATAATCTCCAGTCATCTGCTTCATATTTTATTTCCATTGCGTCCATCAATTTTCCTACATCCGGGCAATATGCAGAAGTTTTTTCATCATTCACAAGGAATAAACTTTGGAGTGTTGCCTGACGACTTCGATAAGCTGTGACTTTCACACCGGGTGCCAACAAATTGTTTGATTTCAAAATGGAAGCCAGCTCTTCCGATTTATGCTGTGTTAATTCCAACTTGGCAACAATTGAATCAAGCTTATTTTGATTTATTGAAATTGGCTCATTGGATACTGATGGCTCATATGGGGAATCATCACGTGCATGATATGTCGGAGCAGTCGTAAAAGAGAAAATATCTGGGCTAGAAGCTTTTGGCACAGGAATGTGGTCCGAATGAGGCAATGGTGTTGCGGCACTTGCAACACCAACGTAATTATACGATTTTCTTATCCTTTTTGCGGCTCCTTTATTCGCACATGCATAGCAATTCAATGGATTGTGACCTTCGCCAGGATTAGTCCAAGTCATTGTGATACCGAATGGCATACTTTCACGTCTTCTATTTTTCCAATCCATTAGACGGTTGTAGCAGCATTTACACACTATATTTGGTACCCAATTTTCGTTCACTATAACATTTTGGTTGAAGTACATCTCGTATGTTTGAACAAAATCAGTACTGAAATTTCCCCTTTTTTTATGTGTTGAGACATATTGACCTCAGCAGTAGCAAAAGCTATTTATATCTGGCTTGCACAGTTCCATATTCTGTTCTCTTTTGTTCACTTTTAAAAAACTGGAGAAAAATCTCTTTTACTGTTCGCGTTCGTCGGCACTTGTTGAATGACAAAAATCACAGAACCAGTGTGAGAAAGAGAAGAAGTATAATGACAATGCATGTTTTATGTGAACATTACAGAACCAGTGTTGCCACATCAATATTTCTCTTTTAGTACAGTAGAAAAATATGAGAGAGTTCGGCTTGTGAGTGTCAATGTTTTCTCCAAATAATGTTGTGCATATCTGGAGCAAATTTTTGAAATTCATACATTTACCTAATTGTGAATAAATGAGAAACGCGTGCATCGATTTTCATGATCTATGCCTTTTTTTGCTCATGAGTTATGTGACTTTACGTGAAAGTAATTAGTTTTGGCACTTTTTTCCATTTTGGATTTTTTATGAATTTTAAAAAAAAAATATTTAAATTTTTAGGCAAAAAATACTTTTTTCCCTTCATACATTCATTTTTAACTTCGAAAGTGTTGCACATATAGGAAAACGGTATAGAAACAGATTAGAGAAATTGTAATTCTAAATTTTTCTAAATTTGTTTCATCAAAATCGGACAAGTGGTTCTCGAGTTATGTTAAACTACGTTTTTGCCAAAATGTTACAACTAAGCGAAAAAACATCAAGATAAGGAAAAAATTTAAAAGCTCATAAAAAAAAAATGACACATACGAACGCCAAACCCTTTGAGGGTTTTACTATACTGACCTAGTACCATCACCCTGACTTGGAATTTCTCACCCCACAGACAATAATCCCAAAAATGTTCAATAGTGTAATACAAGCTGCTTAATAATGATTTTGTTTCATTAGCAAAAATATGGAATTTATCAGAATTTACACGTTTTTTGCTATTAATCACCGCTAACAATATTTTAAAACGTTTGATTAAATTTTCGTCCAGACCTGTTATTTCAGATGTTGTCTCAGGATCTTCAAAAAAACGCCTGGCTGTGTTTCCATCATTAGAGCTTCCATAACCGTGAAGAGGTTTATCCACAATTAGACCCAACTGTTGCTTAAATTCATTTTGAATTCGTTTCTTTTCCGCCGTGTAAAATTTGTCCATACGTCTTCGTAATTCTTATTTAATGCGGAGGAAGTTTTTGGGGAAGAGTCTTCCTTAAATAACCGCATTCTGAGCGGTACTAAAAATGTCATAAAAACACTTGAATAATCAACTTCTTCATTGCGTGTAGTTTGTTGTTTGTATTCAGTAAATCCAGACGTTCCATCGCAGTCCCATTTACATATCAACGTTAATTCAGAATTGTGGCATTTTTCTAAGTACTAAAATTAGAAATAATTCTCGATGCTGTTTTATCTAGCAATTGGGAAAGTTCAACACTGCCACTTATAGAGTTTACTTCTACTGGTGATGGCACAATTTTGTTTTCTGTTTCTTTAATTGACTGACTGTTTGGTAAAATATCGTATCCTCTTTCCTGGAGTGGTTTTCTCAAGATACCATACTTAATTCTCGATAATCCTAAGCTTAGTATTAGAGCTAACGCATCTTCTTCTGTGAAAGATTTTGATGATTTTGGAGTTCAAATACTTTGCACCATACGATTCAATCGCTTGGCAGATGCTGTTGGTAACACGTCTACAATATTTCCAGCTTTTTTTGGTTGTGTTTGTATTAAAACTGCTTTGAAGGAGTCCTTTATTTCGTTGGAAGAAAATTTTTTAACGACTTCTTCTTGTCTTATTTTTGTTTTTGTCTTTTGTTGCCATATTGTTGCAAAACCATGGACCAAAGCATTCCCAGGATGACCCATTGTGACCGCCTAGCTCAGGGGGGGATCGACCGATCACCTTCCTTATCGTTAAATACTTTCGTACAAATTATGCTAATTCGGATACACTTCGCCGTATTTGTATTGAATTTAATCAACTTTACCATCTCCTTGATTTTCAAAAGAGCGTGCATTCTATAAAACGAGACATCATTCTTTTCCTTAACAATTAGTTTTCGTTGGTGTTTCAAATGTATTCCTTGTATTCTTTTAAATCTTTTTATTGTTATTATTATAATAGTCTGTAAGGATTGTACTTCCATAGACTAAATAAATAAAAAAAAAAAAACATTTTCGTAATCCTTTTTTGGCCGACCTGATTTCTTTCTGCCGATCTCTACAGTGAGCTCCATATTTAACCAATCATTATATTTCTCCTTAAACCGTGTTTTTGATATCTTAGCTTCGTATTTCTTTTCATAACTTTTATAAAAATTTTATTTTGATATTTCCCTCAGATGTAATATTTAAACCATACGTGTGATGGATAGTATCAAGAAGTTTTGCTATTTTTCCCGCACGTAAGGATATATCTCCGAGATTTTGTCAAATGACCTCGCACAAGGAATAATGTTTTAATGTTATCTCCATGTAAGATTATACTTAATAAGTCAACTACATATTTAAACAATATCGCGGCTTATATATTGAATAATAATTCTCAATAGGTAAAAATTTAGTCACGTAAGCTATTATTAACATGTTGAAAAATGTTTTTTTTTTTACCTGGGGTGTATATTTTGAATGCAATAATTGTACCCGTCCCAAAATGAAAAATGTTATTTTTTACCTGTACCGGTGTTCTGTAACTATGTGAGAAGTTTCTCACATAAAAATTGCAACTCTGCCATATTTAAATCAGAGTGAGTATCATAGTGTCAAATTTAGCCAGAGGTATGTAAAAAAAATTTACTTATATTCAGTTTGAAATTTTGTGACCCACCCTGTTTTAAATATCGTAGACACTTCGTAGAGTTGCAATTTTATGTGAGTAACTTCTCACTTAGTTACAGAACACCAGTACTGGGGTGTATGTTTTGAATGCAATAACACTGTGGAACAAATTCAGGTTAGCAAAAGTTAGGTCGATTCTGAGAGTGAGGGGTGAAAATAGCAGGCTTCGTAATGCACGCACATGTGCGCACATGCACATGTGCAAAAATTGATGTGCAGACAAATGTGCAAATTTTTGTTTATACTTCGCACATGCACATGTGCATGTGCGAATTTGACTTCATATTTCGCACATGCACATGTGCATGTGCGAAAATATTTTGCACTTCGCACATCAAGATATGCAAGTGCAGATACTGTTCGCACATGCACGTGTGCGAGTGCAAGTGCAAGTGCATATGCACGTGCATTAGAAAAACAGCTAACATTAGAAAAAAATCGCTAATATTGTCGAAAATCGCAAATATATAAAAAAAAATCGATAATAATTAAAAAAAAAATGCAAAAATGGATACAAAATCGCCAAAATTGAAAAAAAACTCGCCGAAATTAAAAAAGAACTGTCCAAATTTTCAAAAAATCGCCAAAAATTAAAAAAAAATTGACAAATATGATAAAATCGCCAATTTAAAAAAATCTTTAAAATTTAAAAAAATTGCATAATTTAAAAAAAAAAATTTCAAATTTTAAAAAAATCGACGATATTGGAAAAAATCGTCAAAACTTGAAAAATCGTCAAAAATTTGAAAAAATCTGCAAAATTTAAAAAATTGCCAAAATTGAAAAAATCGTTAAAAATTGGAAAAAAAAAATCGCCAAAATTTTAAAAAATCGTCAAAATTTGAAAAAATTCCAAAATTTGAAAAAACACTAAATTCGAAAAAAAAGTAAAAATTTGAAAAATTGTGAAAAATTTGACAAAATCTTCAAAAATTAAAAAAAATCGCCAAAATTTTAAAAAATTTCCAAAATTGGAAAAATCCCAAAAAGTGGAAAAAAATCGTCAAAATTTGAAAAATCGTCAAAAATTTGAAAAAATCGTCAAAAAAAAAATTGCCGAAATTGAAAAAATCGTTAAAAATTCGAAAAAATCGCCAAAATGGAAAAAAATTTGAAAAAAAAACACTAAAATTGAAAAAAAGTCAAAATTTGGCAAAATCTTCAAAAATTAAAAAAAAATCGCCAAAATTGAAAAAAAATCGTCAAAATTTGAAAAATTTTCCAAAATTGGAAAAAAGCCCAAAAATTGGAAAAAATCGTCAAAATTTGAAAAATCGTCAAAAATTTTAAAAAATCGTCAAAAATTTCTAAAATTGGAAAAATTCCCAAAATTTAAAAAAATCGCCAAAAATTCAGAAAAATCGCCAAAATTGAAAAATCTCCAAAATTTGAAAATAGTCATGTGTTGAAAAAATCGGCATAATTTGAAAAATTCGCGAATATTTGAAAAAACTGCAAAAATTAAAAAAAGTAAAATTTAAAAAAAATCGTCAAAATTAAAAAAAAAATCGAAAATGGCAGAACTGTCAGAAATTCGAAATCATGAAATTCTCTCTACGACGCTAAGTTTTCGAGAAAAACGCGATTTTAAAATCTAGCAATGCAAGTCAAAATCTAGTTCCGCTATGGGGGTATTGGTGGCGAGTGTTGAACTTTGGTGCACTCAGTTTTCCTCTAGCTTTTCTAGTTTTCGAGATATGGACGATTTAAATTTTATATAAGCGATTTTCGCACTTATTTTTTCACATATGACTCACTATGACTTCCGTGTTCCAAAACCGTTGTCCGTTTTCATCTAACTCATTTAGTTTTCGAGATACGGGAGATATTCCAAATAAAAGCCCTTTTCTCTCTACGACGCTTAGTTTTCGAGAAAAATGCGATTTTAAAATCTAGCAATACAAGTCAAAATCTAGTTTCGCTATCGGGGTATTGGTGGCGAGTTTTGAACTTTGGTGCACTCAGTTTTCCTCTAGCTCTTCTAGTTTTCGAGATATGGACGATTTAAATTTTATATAAGCGATTTTCGCACTTATTTTTCCACATATGACTCACTATGACTTCCGTGTTCCAAAACCGTTGTCCGTTTTCATCTAACTCATTTAGTTTTCGAGATACGGGAGATATTCCAAATAAAAGCCCTTTTCTCTCTACGACGCTTAGTTTTCGAGAAAAACGCGATTTTAAAATCTAGCAATGCAAGTCAAAATCTAGTTCCGCTATGGGGGTATTGGTGGCGAGTGTTGAACTTTGGTGCACTCAGTTTTTTTTCCAATTTTTGGCGACTTTTTAAAATTTTGATATTTTTTAAAAATTTTTCAATTTTGGCAATTTTTTTAAATTTTCCGACTTTTTCCAATTTTTGACGACTTTTTGAAATTTTGACGATTTTGGTAATTTTTTCAAATATTGACAATTTTTTCAAAATTTTTACGATATTTCGCAATTTTGGCGATTTTGTCTAATTTTTGAAGATTTTTTTATTAAATTTTGACTACTTGGGCAATATTTTCAAATATTGACGATTTTTTAATAAAAATTTAAAACATTTGCACAGCAGCAACACAACTTCTCCAATCAACACTCGGTATCCAACTATTGAATGTGAAAAAAGCGCATCATAATGTGATAATTACTTGTGAAAAAAGGAGAAAAAACAATAGGATTAAGAGAGGAAACATTCTAATTGAAAAATAAAATTGCTCAAGTATTAGTTAATTCTGGCTCTTCTGATTACAAAACATACATTGTATACGCTGTGATTGAAAAAAACTTCAATTAGCCACACTCAGCACTATGCCGACCGTGGTGTAACTTGTTAAGAGGTGATGCTACGAGTCATAGCCTGTGCAGAGGGCTGCCGGTTCAATCCCCGGTCATGGCAATACACAAAAAGTTTTTCATATAGAGACAAATTAACAATTAAAAATTACTTTGATCAGTTGACACATAAAACTAACCACTGACGAGTCTTTGGGTGAGACGAAAAATGCGGCAGTCTGGTGATTCCCTTGTGTCTGTTAAATTTTTCAATAAAAATGTTTTCTTCTTCTTCTTCCTAGAAATCAACTATAAAAAATTTTTTTCAATTTTTACAAAATTTTTAAATTTTTCGATTTTTTCCAATTTTTGACGACTTTTTGAAATTTTGACGATTTTGGTACTTTTTTCAAATTTTGTCGATTTTTTCAAAATTTTTACGATATTTTGCAATTTTGTATAATTTCTGACGATTTTTTTTTAATTTTGGGCAATTCTTTCAAATATTGACGATTTTTTCAAGTTATGACGATTTTTTCAAAATTTTTACAAAATTTTTAAATTTTTACAAAATTTTTCAGTTTTTACAAAATTTTTTCCAATTTTTGACGACTTTTTGAAATTTTTGACGATTTTTTTTAATTTGGGGCAATTTTTTCAAATATTGACGATTTTTTCAAAATTTTTCATTTTTGGAAATTTTTTAAATTTTTGGCGATTTTTGGTGTTTTTTTTCAATTTTGACGATTTTTAAAAATTTTGGATTTTTTTTTCTGGCTTCGGCGTTTTTTTCTGATATTGAAACTTTTATCAATTTCAGCGGTTTTTTGCATCCATGTGCGCGCACATGTGTGCACATTTTGCACATACACATGTTGATGTGTAATGTGCAAGTACCAGTCTGCACTTGCACATGTGCATGTGCGAATTTATATTCGCACATCGCACATGGCTAGAAAGCTGAAATTTAAGATATGTGTTCCTTGGAGTAGGGGCTAACTTTTCTGGAAAGTACTTTCTGGAATTTTGGACAGGGACGTTGTAAAAATGGGGGTTAAAAAGGGGAAAAAGGCCCCCCTTGACGGCCTGCCAAACCGCTGGAGGTAGGAAGTTGAAATTTGGTATAAAGGTTCCTCCACTATCGTAGACATCCACCAAGACGGGAGTTTTGGAAATTTTTACAGGAACGGGCAAAAAGTCTCCCCCTTGACGGCCTGCTCAAACTGCTGGAGCTATGAAGTTGAAATTTGGTATGTAGGTTCCTCGACCGGTGTAGACATCCGTTGAGACGGCATTTTTGGAAATTCTTATCGGGAGGGGCAAAAAGGGGACAAAAAAAGTACCTTTTTCCAAAAAAGTACCTTTTCCCAAAAAAAGTACCTTTTCCCAAAAAAAGAACCTTTTTCCCAAAAAAGTACCTTTTTCCAAAAAAAAGTACCTTTTTCCAAAAAAAGTACCTTTTTCCAAAAAAGTACCTTTTTCCAAAAAAAATTCCTTTTTCCAAAAAAAGTACCTTTTTCCAAAAAAAAGTACCTTTTTCCAAAAAAAGTACCTTTTTCCAAAAAAAGTACCTTTTTCCAAAAAAAGTACCTTTTTCCAAAAAAAGTATCTTTTTCCAAAAAAAGTACCTTTTTTCAAAAAAAGTACCTTTTTCCAAAAAAAGTACCTTTTCCCGAAAAAAAGTACCTTTTCCCGAAAAAAGTACCTTTTTCCAAAAAAAGTACCTTTTTCCAAAAAAAAGTACCTTTTTCTAAAAAAATGTACCTTTTCCAAAAAAAAGTACCTTTTCCCAAAAAACAAACATTTTTCCAAAAAAATACCTTTTCCAAAAAAAAGTACCTTTTCCCAAAAAAGTACCTTTTTCTAAAAAAATGTTCCTTTTCCCAAAAAAGTACCTTTTTCTAAAAAAATGTTCCTTTTCCCAAAAAACATACATTTTTTCAAAAAAAGTACCTTTTCCCAAAAAACAAACATTTTTCCAAAAAAAATACCTTTTTCAAAAAAAGTACCTTTTCCAAAAAAAGTACCTTTTCCCAAAAAAGTACCTTTTTCTAAAAAAATGTTCCTTTTCACAAAAAACATACATTTTTCAAAAAAAAAAACCTTTTTCAAAAAAATACCTTTTTCAAAAAAAGTACCTTTTCCCAAAAAAAAAGACCTTTTTCTAAAAAAAATTTTCCTTTTCCAAAAGAAGTACCTTTTCCAAAAAAAGTGCCTTTTTCCAAAAAAAAACACCTTTTTTAAAAAAAAATACCTTTTCCAAAAAAAGTACAAATAAAGTACTTTGTAAAAACAAAGTATCTTTTTCCAAAAAATTTCGTTTTTCCAAAAAGTACCATTTAAAATAATATATAATTTCAAAAAAACTACTTTTTTTCCTCCCCCCACGGATATCTCCACTAAAACAAGGTTTCTTGATATTCGGCGGTTTCTTGATATAGACGGGATTTTTGGAAATTCCTACCGGAACGAGCAAAAAGGGGAAAAGTCTCCCCATAAACAGTCTCACAAATTGGAAAAGTGCCTGCCCAAACCACTGGAGGTAAGAAGTTGAAATTTGGTATAAAGGTTCCTCCACTGTAGTAGACATCGACTAAGTTTGTATTTTTGGAATTCCCTACAGGATATCCCAAAAGGAAACTCGGTATGTGAGTTCCTCCTTCTGTGTAGGCGTCCGCTTAGACGGAATTTTTGAAATTCCTATCGGGAGGGGAAATAAGGTAAAAGTCTCTTCCTGACGGCTTGCTTTTGGCCAACCTAAAATTTTAAATATGTATTCCTTGGAGTAGGACTAACTCACCAGCAACGTAATTTTTCTATTTTGGGACAGGAACATAAGTAAAAATGGTGGTTGAAAGGGAAAAATGTCCCCACTAACGGCCTGCCCAAACCGCTTAGGCAATGCAGATGAAATTTGGTATGAATGTTCCTCATCCATCGTAGATAGCCGCGAAGATGGAATTTTTGTAAATTCCTAAAGGGAGGGGCAAAAAGAAGAAAAGCCTCACCTTGGGGGCCGGTAAAAACCCCTTCGGCTAGAAACCTGAAGCTTAAAATGTGGGTCCCTGGAGTGAGGGCTAACTTATTAGAAAGATACTTTTTTGAATTTTGGACAGGGTCGTTATAAAATGGGGGCTCAAAAAGGGAAAGTTGCCCCTTAACGACCTGTCCAAACTGCTGGAACTAGGAAGCTGAAATTCGGTACTTAGGTTCCTCTCAGCCTGCTCAAACTGCTGGAACTAAGAAGCTGGAATTCCCTGTCGATGGATTTTCGGAAATTCCTACCGAGAGGGGCACAAATAGTAAAAGTTGGCTAGAAACCTGAAATGTAAAACATATGTTACTTGGAGTATGTGCTCACTTACCGGGAAGCTGCTTTTTGGGCAGGGACATTGCAAAAATGGGGATTAATGAAGCGAAAAGTGCCGCTTAAAGGCCTGCCCAAACCGCTGGAGGTAGGAAGTTGAAATTTAGTATTAAAGTTCCTCCTCTATTGAAAACATCCGCTAAGATGAGATTTTTGGAAATTTCTACAGGTAGGGTCAAAAATAAGAAAAGTCTCCCCCTTAACGGCCTGGCCAAACTGCTGGAACAAGGGATCTTAAATTGGGTTCCTTCTCCAACGTTGATGTCCCCTAAGATGAGATTTTTGAAAATTCATACCGGGAGGGGTAAAAAGGGAAAAAACTTCCCCCTTGACGGCCTGGCCAAACTGCTGGATATAGAAACCTAAAATTATGTATGTAGTAGGTTCCTCCTCCAACGCAGACGTCCTCTAAGACGGAATTTTTGGAAATTCCTACAGGGAGGGGTAAAAACGGAATAATTCTCCCCCTTGATGGCCTAACCGAACCCTTCGGCTAGAAACCTGTAATATATAATATGTTTTCCTTGGAGTATGGGCTAACTTATCGACAAGGCATTTCTAGGACTTTGGACAGGAACGTGGTAAAAATGGTGGTTCAAAAGGGGAAAATTGCCCCCACCCCTTAACGTCTGCGTCTTTAGCTAGAAACCTAAAACTTAAAGAACAAGTGTATATGAAACACTAAAATTAAGAAACTAAATAGGAAACGCGAGGAATTGAAACACTACACAAGTGGAATGAAATGGATATAAACGTTGAACGAGTGGAATTGAAATTATAGACAATGCAAATGGATTGGAAGAGGGAATTACCTCTTCAAACACTATCAACAGAATATGAAACTTATGTGGCATTGAAACATACTCTCCAAAAAGTTAAACAAATTTTCTGAAAGAGAAAAAACCTTAGAAAAGGAATGGAACTTATATATTCCGATATTTAAACTTCATGTAACGAAGCACAGGTGGAAGAAACCGACGCAGTAAATTTTCCAACTGAATTTGTGAATTTACTTGAATTGCCAGGTCTACCTTTACATAAACTGGAATTAAAAAAAAACTTTAAGACACGCTAACAACGTAGCTTTGCCCGCTATTTTTAATATTATAAAATGCTTTCCAACCCTGCTTTACGTTATTTATTTTCATTCAAAACACAAATGAACAAAACTACTTTCGGGTCTATCTACCTAAGTTCGCACTTTACCAAATTATCTTAACATACACACGTATATTGCAATTTATTATGGATTCATTACTAACAATCCACTTTCATGAGAAAAAGTGATCAAATATTTATTTATTTTAAACCCATTGTTGTGCAGAATTATTTATTTGTGGTGGCTAGGTGAAGGATTTTATTATAAAAACTGTACTTTAAATAAAAAGCGAATTTAAAAAAAATTGTCGGGGGGGGGTGGCGCAGCCCCCCCCCCTAAACTTTAAGGCACGCTAACAACGTAGCGGGCTGCGCCCGCTATCTTTAATATTATAAATAGCTTGCCAACCCTGCATTACGTTTTTTATTTTCATTTAAAACACAAATGAATAAAACTACTTACGGGTCTATCTACCTAAGTTCGCACTTTACCAAATTATCTTGACATACAGACGTATATTGCAAATTATTATGGATTCATTACTAACAATCCACTTTCATGAGAAAAAGTGATCAAATATTTATTTATTTTAAACCCATTGTTGTGCAGAATTATTTATTTGTGGTGGCTAGGTGAAGGATTTTATTATAAAAACTGTACTTTAAATAAAAAGCGAATTTAAAAAAAATTGTCGGGGGGGGGGGGGGGGGCGCAGCCCCCCCCCCCTAAACTTTAAGGCACGCTAACAACGTAGCGGGCTGCGCCCGCTATCTTTAATATTATAAATCGCTTGCCAACCCTGCATTACGTTTTTTATTTTCATTTAAAACACAAATGAATAAAACTACTTACGGGTCTATCTACCTAAGTTCGCACTTTACCAAATTATCTTGACATACACACGTATATTGCAAATTATTATGGATTCATTACTAACAATCCACTTTCATGAGTAAAAGTGATCAAATATTTATTTATTTTAAACCCATTGTTGTGCAGAATTATTTATTTGTGGTGGCTGGGTGAAGGCTTTAAATAAAAAAAACGAATTTAATAAAAATTGTGGGAGGGCGTAGCCCCCCCCCCTTAACCTTTAAGGCACGCTAACAACGTAGCGGGCTGCGCCCGCTAGTCTCTATATATAAAAGAATAACGTGACTGACTGACTGACTGACTCAACATCGCCCAGCCCAAACCGCTGAAGCTAGGAAGTTGAAATTTGGTATGTAGGTTCCTCATTCGGCGTAGACGTCCGCTAAGACGGGATTTTTGGAAATTCCTACCGGAACGGGCAAAAAGGGGGAAGTCTCCCTCTTGACGGCCTGCCAAAACCCCTTTGGCTAGAAAGCTGAAATTTAAGATATGTGTTCCTTGGAGTATGGGCTAACTTTTCTGGAAAGTACTTTCTGGAATTTTGGACAGGGACGTTGCAAAAATGGGGGTTAAAAAGGGGAAAAAGGCCCCCCTTGACGGCCTGCCCAAACCGCTGGAGGTAGGAAGTTGAAATTTGGTATAAAAGTTCCTCCACTATCGTAGACATCCACCAAGACGGGATTTTTGGAAATTTTTACAGGGAGGGGCAAAAAGGGGAAAAGTCTCCCCCTTGACGGCCTGCTCAAACCGCTGGAGCTATGAAGTTGAAATTTGGTATGTAGGTTCCTCGACCGGTGTAGACGTCCGTTGAGACGGTACTTTTGGAAATTCTTATCGGGAGGGGAAAAAAGGGGACAAAAAAAGTACCTTTTTCCAAAAAGTAGCTTTTTCCAAAAAAGTAACTTTTCCAAAAAAGTACCTTTTTCCAAAAAAAAGTACCTTTTTCCAAAAAAAGTACCTTTTTCCACAAAAAGTACCTTTTTTCAAAAAGTACCTTTTTCCAAAAAAAGTACCTTTTTCCAAAAAAGTACATTTTTCCAAAAAAAAAAGTACCTTTTTCCAAAAAAAGTACCTTTTTCAAAAAAGTACTTTTTTCCAAAACAAAGTACCCTTTTCCAAAATAAGTACCTTTTTCCAAAAAAGCACCCTTTTCCAAAAAAGTACCTTTTCCAAAAAAGTACCTATTTCCAAAAAAAGTACCTTTTTCTAAAAAAATTTACCTTTTCCAAAAAAAGTACCTTTTCCAAAAAAAGTAACCTTTTCCAAAAAACATAAATTTTTCCAAAAAAATACCTTTCCAAAAAAAATACATTTTTCCAAGAAAAATACCTTTTTCAAAAAAATTATGCTTTTTCCAAAAAGTACCATTTAAAAAAATACCATTTAAAAAAATATAACTTCAAAAAAAGTACTTTTTTTCCTCCTCCCACGGGATTTTTGGAAATTCCTACCGGAACGGGCAAAAAGGGGAAAAGTCTCCCCAAAAACAGTCTCACAAATTGGAAAAGTTCCTGCCCAAACCACTGGAGGTAAAAAGTTGAAATTTGGTATAAAGGTTCCTCCAGTGTAGTAGACATCGACTAAGTTTGTATTTTTGGAATTCCCTACAGGATTTCTCCAAAAGCATAATCCGGTATGTGAATTCCTCCTTCTGTGTAGGCGTCCGCTTAGACGGAATTTTTGAAAATCCTATCGGGAGGGGAAATAATAATTAATAATAATAATTTTGGCCAACCTAAAATTTTAAATATGTATTCCTTGGAGTAGGACTAACTCACCGGCAACGTAATTTTTCTTTTTTGGAACAGGAACATAGTAAAAATGGTGGTTGAAAGGGAAAAATGTCCTCAACAACGGCCTGCCCAAACCGCTGAAGTTGAAATTTGGTATGAATGTTCCTCATCCATCGCAGATAGCGGCGAAGATGGAATTTTTGTAAATTTCTAAAGGGAGGGGCAAAAAGAAAAAAAGCCTCCCCTTGGTGGCCTGTAAAAACCCCTTCGGCTAGAAACCTGAAATTTAAAATATGGGTCCCTGGAGTAAGGGCTAACTTATTAGAAAGATCCTTTTTTGAATTTTGGACAGCGTCGTTATAAAATGGGGGCTCAAAAAGGGAAAGTGGCCCCTTAACGACCTGTTCAAACTGCTGGAACTAGGAAGCTGAAATTCGGTACTTAGGTTCCTCTTCCAGCCTAATTCCAACCGGGAGGGACAAAAAAAGATAAAGTGTCCCCCTTGACAGCCTGCTCAAACTGCTGGAACTAGGAAGCTGAAATTCCCTGTCGATGGATTTTCGGAAATTCCTACCGAGAGGGGCACAAATAGTAAAAGTTGGCTAGAAACCTGAAATGTAAAACATAAGTTACTTGGAGTATGGGCTCACTTATCAGGAAGGTGCTTTTTGCAGACATTCGCTAAGATGAGATTTTTGGAAATTTCCACAGGTAGGGTCAAAAACAGGAAAAGTCTGCCCCTAAACAGCCTGGCCAAACTGCTGGAACTAGGGAGCTTAAATTCGGTATTTGGGTTCCTTCTCCAACGTAGACGTCCCCTAAGACGGTATTTTTTGAAATTCATACCGGGAGGGGTAAAAACGGAAAAAACTTCCCCCTTGACGGGCTGGCCAAACTGCTGGATATAGAGACCTTAAATTATATATGCAGTAGTTTCCTCCTCCAACGCAGACGTCCTCTAAGACGGAATTTTTGGAAATTCCTACCGGGAGGATAAAAACGTAATAATTCTCCCCCTTGATGACCTAACCGAACCCTTCGGCTGGAAACCTGTAATCTATAATATGTTTTCCTTGGAGTATGGGCTAACTTATCGACGTCTGCGTCTTTAGCTAGAAACCGAAAATATAAAGGACGAGTGTATATGGAATACTAAAATTAAGAAACTAAATAGGAAACGAGTGGAATTGAAACACTACACAAATGGAACGAAATGGATATAAACGTTGAACGAGTGGAATTGAAATTATAGACAATGGAAATGGACTGGAAAAGGGAACGAAGTGGAACGGACTATAGAACGAAATGGAATGAGGAGCGAGATGGCATAGAATGGGGAACGAGTGGAATTGAAACACTGCAGTTAAAAGAGGAATGGAACGGAGCAAGTGCAAAGAAATGGAATGGAAAGAGAAGCGACTGATATCAACATCGATACACAAGACAGTAGGAACGAAATGGAATGAAACGGGGACCGAGGGGAATTGGAATAACAGATAATGGGAACGAAATGCAATGGAATGGTGAACGAAATGGAATCTTGAAAGGAGTTGCATTGGAACACTAAAATTGTTAAACAAAATGGAATTTGAATGACTCAAACTGCCGGAGTTTGGTACTTGAAATTTCGCATGCGATTGAGGTAAGATTTTTACTGGGAGGAACAATAAGGGGTGAATAACCCTTTTTAATTACCTGTTCAAACACTATCCACGGAATATGAAACTTATGTAGCATTGAAACATACTCTCCAAAAAGTTAAACAAATTTTCTAAAAGAGAAAAAACCTTAGAAAAGGAATGGAACTTATATATATTTAGACTGCAGGTAATGAAGCACCGTTGGAAGAAACCGACGCAGTAAATTTTCCAACTGAATTTGTGAATTTACTTGAATTGCCAGGTCTACCTTTACATAAACTGGAATTAAAAAAAAACTTTAAGGCACGCTAACAACGTAGCGGGCTTTGCCCGCTATCTTTAATATTATAAAATGCTTTCCAACCCTGCTTTACGTTATTTATTTTCATTCAAAACACAAATGAACAAAACTACTTACGGGTCTATCTACCTAAATTCGCACTTTACCAAATTATCTTGACATACACACATATATTGCAATTTATAATGGATTCATTACTAACAATCCACTTTCATGAGAAAAAGTGATCAAATATTTATTTATTTTAAACCCATTGTTGTGTCAGAATTATTTATTTGTGGTGGCTGGGTGAAGGTTTTTATTATAAAAACTGTACTTTAAATAAAAAAGCGAATTTAAAAAAATTGTGGGGGGTGCTGCGCCCCGACCACCATCCAACCACGAATACGACCTATCTACGCCGATGGTTGAACAACAGACAATTAGTTGCTACATGCTCACGTGTTGGTATATTAAATGATTTATTTATATAAAAATGAAGAGGCAAAAAATAGTGTTTGTACTTAAACATTACAATAAATTTACCTTAACAATTATTTTACCTTAACAACAAATATTGTGTTTTATTTTATCTAAAAGAAATTTAATTCTAAACTTTAAGGCACGGTAACAACGTAGCGGGCTCCGCCCGCTAGTAGGAAATATAGCAACAATTGTTCAAAAATACATTATTGTTCCATTATCTAAATCAATAAATCTGAAAATTTATTAAGGTAATTTATAAATATTTATCATAAAATTTTTATTTAAGGTAATCATTTTAGAATCTGATGGTGTTTTGTAGAAAAGCTAACACAGAATCTGGTAATTATTTTTATTTAAAATACACTCAAAATAGTATTACAGTAACTGACTGTAGTTTATTTAAAAAGCTATCCGTACATTTATTTTTAAATCATTATACAGTTAAAATGAAAAGAAATATATTTTCAACTGTTTTTGTCTTTTATTTAAAAAATAAATTACATATAGGTAAATACGTATTTTCTGTTACAGTTAATATTTTTAGTAAATGAATGTTATTTTAGTTTGACTCAAGATCTTGAGTCAAACTAAAATAACATTCATTTACTTAATATAACAGATCAACTAAAAACTTTTCCCCCATTCATGTTAATATTTTTATTTAAAATTTTTTGTTAAAAAAAAACCATTTTAAATTTCTAGGTCAGTTAAAAAACGAAATAAACTAAATATCATTTATTCTTACGGATTTTGTAGTTCATTTTTTGAAATTTAAAAAAACGAAATAAATGAAAAATCACTATTTGTTTAAGGAATTTGTAGTTAATTTATTAACATTTAAAAATAAATAAAAAGTTCTTTTAATTTATGTGAAAATTTAGTAGACCGGTTTTCAAGTGATTTTTCATTTATTTAAATTACATTTTCAGTTAATTTAAACTACAAACTATTTTGAGTGTAGTTTTTCCTAAATCGCTAATAAATGTAACGAGCTTTTCGAAGGGATATATATCTCATATCGGACTTTTTTGCATGTAAATTCTTAAGTAGGTACCTGCGAACTATCTCTGGACCAGGGAAACAAGCCGATCAAAATAATCGGCGGCGGCGGCGCAAGCAAAAAATCGGCGGCGGCGGCGGCGATTAAGGTTGAGCCGGATAAAAATCGGCGGCGGCGGCGCAACCAAATAATCGGCGGCGGCGGCGGCTTGATCGGCTTGATAGAACATTATACACGTATTTTAAAGATGTTTAAGGTTTTTTCCAAAATATAGCAGTAGAAAATTGTGCAAAAAATTTGGAATTATCAAATAAAAAATAATTTTAAGTTAAATTCATCGATAAAAATTACAAATTTAGGATTTTTAGTTTTTGAACGGAGCTAGAAGGAGAGATAGTTGGGCTTTCCAAATATATACATATGTTTTAGGGTTTGGGGTTCGGGAATTCCCGGGCGGGAATTCCCGGGAAATCCCGGGCGGGAATTCCCGGGAAATCCCGGGAAAAGTTTGTCGGGAATTCCCGGGAAAATAATATATTTTTCCCGGGAAAACGGGAAATTTGAAAAATATTAAATTATTTTTATTTCGAATAGGATTTTTTAATTTTAGTCATAAAAAACATTTTAAATACCAAAACAAAAATGTTAATGTTAAAATTTTTTTAAAAGGGAATCTATTTCTTTGACACACAAAAAAAAGTTGATTCCCTTTTAAGTAATAAAGATTTTTCGCATAACCTACTCAAAATGTAAGTAGTAAAACCTAAAAATCTGGTAAAATGTTTAAAGAAATATGAACAAAAAGTTTTGTTTCTTACAAATAATCGCCCTTTTTATCTAAATTTTTTGGGGGCGCTGTGGTGTAATGGTTAGCGCGTTGGAATGTTACAAGAAAGGTTGCGGGTTCGAGCCCCAACCAAGGCAACATCAATTTATGAAAAATAATAATATGCATGAGTTTTTTCTATTCCTCATACATATCGCAGCGTCCTCCTTCGGTGTTCCCATAGCACTTAACACCACCGAAGTAAAATAACATAACAGGGCTATGAACTAAAAAGCTTCAACAAAGTCCGCCAACTTTTCATCAGATGGCGCGCAACAACTGTTCTAAGATTCAACATCTCGCGCAATTGCAGTGTTGCCATATTTGAAGCCCTTCATCTTTCACCACTTTGCACTTCTCCTCTATCCCCTTTCCAAAGGAAGCAACACGTTAATTAATAGGAAGAATTTCCTGAGTGTTGCTTCTCTTTAACAAAAAAAAAATGTATATTTTAGTTAAAGACGACTTTAGTTAACATATTGGGTGGCAGCCAATCAAAATATTTGAAAATATAAATATTTTTCTAGGGCTTTCATACACAAAATGAACAAAACCGTATGATTAAAAATAAAGTCGACTTTATATTTAAAATAATCCTTTATATTAAGGGCCAATAATTTTATAAGTAACGTTTCCATTAATAAAATATTTTCAAGTAAATTTACTTTATTTAATTACACCTGCTTTCAAACTAATATATTATTTTATATTAAATAATAAAATGTCAGGAGTATGGAAATACTTTACAAAAAAGGACAATATAGCGCAGTGCAATATTTGCCCTAAAAGACTAATGGTTAACGGAGGTAGTTTATCCGACATCTAAATTTAGTTCACAAAAAAAAATTGATATTCATGCAACTTTTCTTGAAGAAAATGAGCCAAATGTGATAAAGCGGTTTGTTGCCGACAGTCCAGTAGTGGGTGCTTTCTGCTGGAATCATGCAATTTATTTGGCAGTGTTTAGAGTAATTTATGTGAAATCAAATGTTCAACATTCTGATATTTTTACTTTGAATTCTCACTATACAGACTGCATTTGTACTGAAATAGTGTTTTTTTTTAACAAAAATTATTTATATAGGTGGTTTTCATTAACAATTTTGTTAAAAAATATTTCCCGGGATTCCCGGTATTCCCGGGAATCAAATTTTTTTATTCCCGTTTCCCGGGAAATAAAAAAGTCCGGGAAATCCCAAACCCTAATATGTTTATATATTCAACAAAATTGTGTGGAAATATTTTCAAATAAAACTGATTTTCTTAATTTTTTCTTATTTTGTTTAATTTTGACGGCTTTTAATTGCAATATTTTGTTTAAAGAAAAACTAATTTTTATCTAATTTATTCTTTATTCAGGGCAAAAGGAAGTTCTATTTTAATCGCTTTAAAATTGTCAAAGTTATACATTTTTTTATAAACATGGAATCTCTGCATTTATAAGAAAATTGAAAATATTAACCTTAATGATTGTGCAAACAAGAATCTCGAGTTGCTGAAATTAAATGTTTAGAAAAATTACGATAACTTTTTCAATTTTCAATTAATTTAAACAAAAGAATCTGATTTTACTAAGAACTAAACCCACTTTCAGAATGAATTACAATAGTAAAGAATTGTTTAATACTGTAAAAAAGCCGTCAAAGTATACAAATTAAAAAAAAAAATTAATTTTAATATTTAAAAAAAAAACTGTCAACATATTTCAGTTACAAATAAATAAATCTATATATATTTGGAAAGCTAAATTTTTTGTCTTTCCAAAAACGTTACAATATTGAAAATCGGTTGAAAAATTGCTGAACTTCAAATTGTTAAGTGCTTGAAGGCGCTCAAACACAGAGTTTTGACACTATCACCCCTGTTCTGAATTCCGAAACTTTTTAATTAGAGTGGTTTTGTAAAATCACACAAAATTCAAAATGTCGGAAATTGACTTTTTCAACAAATTTTAAAATAAATTTTAACATATTAATTTTTGCAACAAAATATTCCTTTTACTTTCACCAAGCTTTTCCAACACGAAATAAAACGAAGAAAATTATTCGGATGTGGATCACAGAACAGCAAAAAAATTCGGAATGTTTCACTTTAGAATTTTTTATGTGGATTCGGAACTTAGAAATAAACAAAATCTATTTTCACTCAAAATTAAATGTGTTTTTAGAATAAACTAGAAAAAAATATGGTTCGAAAAAAATTATGCTAGAAAAGATGTCAAAGTTGAAAAACTTAGAAAAAAAGTTAAAAAATTCAGATATTCACCCCTGTTCTTAGTTCCGAAACTTTTTAATTAGAGTTGATTTGTAAAATCACACGGAATTAAAAATTTCGAAAATTTGTTGTTTCTACCAAATTTTAATATTCATAGACTAATTTTAAAATAAATTATTATATTATAATTGTTGTTAAAAAATATATATTCGTTTCACTATCATCAAGCTTTTTCTACACGAAATAAAACGAAAAAAAAATTCGGATGTGGATCACGGAACAGCAAAAAAATTCGGAATGTTTCACTTTAGAATTTTTTTGTGGATGCGGAACTCAGAACAGCGTCGATTATTGTAAATATCTTCGTCCGCAAGTCTTAAAAATGTGTCTTTTGATAATAATTTCAGGTGTACTGAAAGTTCTGAAAAATGTGATGTGATCTACTTAACCAAACCTACGACCATAAATTCGAATGAATTAATTCTTTAATTCATTTTTGGACTTTTAATTAAAATTTACTAATATATCTTACGATTATACCATTCCTTATGAATTCATTCACTGGCTTCATTCTTTTAATTTACATGCATAGTGAATGAATTCTTTCATGAATTCATTCTTTTTATAATGATCTTTCACGTTTCATTCGGTTTGTAAAAGTTTAAAATAAATGTTGCGTTTTTAATTATTTGTATGGGTTGTGTATATGATATCAATATTAAATCCCTCAAATAAGCCACATTTTTATTTAATTTGTAATTATAAACTAAAGTGTTGTCAGAATCATTAGTATATTCATACCTTAGATCTTTTACTAATTTAATAAAATGACAATTTTGATAAGCCATTTTGTAAAAGATTAGAATTAATGAAAAAATTAATTATTTAAATTGATTGTAATTCTATAAGGAATGTATTCAACATAAGAATGCATTCTATTTAATATTAAAATTTGGGAATGAAACCTATGAATTAATTATAAAGGAAAGTTTTGATGGAATGATATACATATATTCAATTTCTAAAACTGAATGCGGTTTTGTGCGAATTAACCTAAAATTTAATTAATTATTTCGAAGCTCTGCCTACAATCTACACTTGGTCATTTGAAAAGTATATATGTATATTGTTCATTTGGATTCTCTCCTCTATTGCATATCCAAATTTCAGCGAAATCTGTCAGAAGTTTTCAAGCAAAACTTCCAACTTAAGAAATATTTATGACAAAAATCCTTCTTAGCTCTGACTATAAAACTGGTTCTTTTATTTTTTTTAACTAAAAAAAAATACTCTTGATGGTTCAGGAAATGATGAAGTAGAAAATTTGTTTAAAAAATGACATTTGCTTTTAATTTTTTTATTTTGGAAAATTGATACTTCCAGCCGAAATGAGCCGAGAAAAATCGGCGGCGGCGGCTGAAGCAAAAATGACCGGCGGCGGCGGCTTAAACGGCTTACGGCGGCTGGCTTGTTTCTCTGCTCTGGACTATGTACATTAAAATCTAAAGTTTTTTCGATACGAATATTTTTTTTTATAGTGAACTTTTTCTTTCGAACAATTAATTTCAGTATATGGTAAATTTTCAATACATAGGTACATAAAATTGTTTAAAATTTGGAGATACGAGTATTAAAGGATTATTTTCTAAAACACTTCGGTGAAGTGTTGCGTTATTTCTATAGAAATTCTTTTTGTTAAAAAATCAATTTACATTGAAAGTTTCCTTCACTTCAACCAATCAAATAAAAAACTAGTTTTAAAATTTTTCTTAAATTACAGCTGATACCGAAAACAGGGTGATTTTTTTAAATTTTATGTTATGATTTTAGGGTTATAATTAGGGCAAGGAATTCCATGCAAATGCATGTTTCTTGTCGATAGTCCAAAACTAATATGGACTAAATATTTATCCGAATCATCAAATTTAGAACAAAATGGCATCGACTTTAAATGCATATTGGTGCCATTTTAATGCATATTTTGTGCTTTTTAATGCATATTTGTGCATATTTTAAATTTTTAGGAGCACTTTTTTTTCAATTGAATTCAATTTATTTCTTATAATATTTATATTATTTACATTTGACTTAGAAGCAAAGAGTTTAGGAACTTCGTTCCTTTTCTACTTAGATATATAAATATATTTTTTTTATTTATGAAATTTATGTACATTATTATTAAACGGAAGGAAAAAATTTACAAAAACCTTTATGGAGCAGAGGTATAAGATAAAAATGAGAAAAAAATAAAGTAGATAAAATTATGATGAGATCAGTTCATTGATATGTACATGTTGTGAGAGTTGGCATCTTCCCTTAAAATTTAGAATCAATATTTTATCCAGAACGAGTTCGAAGCCAGCGAGACTGCGTCAGGTGGAATAGTGCCATGTTAGTTTAAATATCATTTTAAGTAGCTTATTTTGTGCTACTTGGAGTTTTCTTATATGACATTTTGCAGACGTGTACCAAACTGGAGCACAGTAAAACATTATGGGATGGAATATAGATTTGATGATGAGTTTTTTATTGTCTATGTTCATTTCCGACTTTCTGTTTATAATTGGGTACATTATTCTAATCATTTTGTTAATTTTGTCCACTACATAGGGAATATGATTATTTAAATTAAGCTTTGTATCAAGCATTACGTCCAAGTATTTGACGTTGTTTTCCCATGGAATATCATGGTTCATGAAACGAGGTAAACTCTGAGGTATAAAACAAGACTTACGTTTTCTTGTAAAATAAATTGCCTGCGTTTTTTCAGGGTTCACTAAAATCTTCCATTTATCAAAATAATTACTCAACCCAGTAAGAGCAGACTGCAAGTTTGTAATAATATCAGCTGAATATACATACATCCGAACTAAGAATTGGTGTATCATCTGCAAATATAGACGTAATGCAATTGGAAAATGTTGGAATGTCAGCAGTAAAGATGTTGTAAAGAACTGGCGACAGGCAAGAACCTTGTGGAGATCCTGCAATGATATTTACTTGTTGTGAACAGGTTTTACCCAAGTAAACGCTAAACGATCTATTTTGAAGAAAGTTTTGAATAATTTTTATGAGTTCAATTGGAAAGTTGAATTTTTTCAGTTTAAAAATAAGTCCATTATGCCAAACGGAGTCAAACGCAGCTTTTACGTCTACACCGAAAAAATATCTCAGTTCCTCAGTTAAAGAAATCCTCAGTTAAAACCAAAAACATTTAAACTAACTGATGTAATCGAAATCAACTATTATTTTAGACCAACAAAATAATTTTTTTGCTACCCTGTAATACATTTCAATTTATATTGTCAAGTCTTGAAACAAATTTCCAAAAAAATAAATATTTACTATAATATTTTCAATCGATATTATTTGGTACAGTTTGGTAAGTTAAATTAATTTCCTATCATAATAAGAGTAAAACATTAATTAAATATCTTTTTCTAGAACGAGATCCGTAAAATTCTAATGGTAAAATTGTGTTCCAAACAACAAGAACATGAGGAATACAGAATATACTTGGAACTCAAATTTAATTGGGAATGAAAATTGATATTATATTATATATATAATAGTATTTTTGTCTTTAACAGTGGGAAAAAACTGAAAAATTAATGGAAATGCATTGTATCATTTTATTAGCAACCCAAATAGAAATGGACGATATGAACGATTTTTATTAGTAATCAGCTACTAAATTTCAGTTTTATTTAATTTTAACTAACATACTGTTCTCGATAATTGTGCCCTCAGTTAAATTAGTTACTCGGAATAAAGTTAGTAACATTCAACTTAATTTATCAACTGAGACTCAGTAAGGGGTATTTCACCTGAGACTCAGTTAAAAATTAAGTTGTTGGTAACTGAGTAATTTTTTCGGTGTAGCAAAATCATTCCAGTTGATTTGCCGTTTTGAAAATTATTTTAACTAGTTTTCTGATTTTTAGTAGGGGTTGAGACGTATTATGTTCACTTCTGAACCCGAATTATTGCGATGGCAGTATATTATTTGCATCGATAAAGTTAATAAGCTTTTCCTTAATAATTTTTTCCAAGATTTTACTTATAGAAGAGAGCAAGCACATTTATTGGTCTATAAGAAAGTGGAGAATCAGGAGGTTTATTTGGCTTGAGTATTGGAATGGTTTTTGAGATTTTCCAATCACTGGGGAAGTGCATAATTTAAGGCAAGCATTGAAAATGTTCGTTAGATAGTTGATGCCTTTATTAGGTAAATTTTTTAGACATTTATTATTAATACCGTCTAACCTGGAGTTTTTTTGTTTTTCAATTTTTTTTATAATTAAACCAACTTTTTCAGTAGTAGTGAAGTAACAGTTTTGTGGGATTGGGTTAATATTACAAATAAGGTTTGCAACACCATTAACCTCAGTAATCGTAGTAGTATCACTTAAATTTGATGAAATACAGTGGTTCAAATTAAAGTTGTGAGCCAAAATTTCAGCCTTTTCTTGCTGGGTGAAACATACTACATTGTTGTTTTAAATTTAGAATATTGCTAGATTTCTTCTTTAACATTTTTGAAACTTTCCAAAAAGGGGAAGATGCTTTGTCCAAATTGGACAACATGTTATTCCAAGTTTGGTTTCTGAAGAGGTTTATTTCATTCGTAATATTTTTGTTTAAACGTGTCATAGCTCGACGATCGTTAACATCTCTGTAACGCTTCCAGTTTCTTTTAAATACGTTCCTTAATTGTATCATAATTTTTATGTTGTTTGGTAAGGGTTCAGAGGTTGGTGCTATTCTACGTTTAGACACACTTTCATCTATTCCCATTTTCACCACACTATTAAAGACATTTATCATGTTGTCATTTGAGTGCTGTTGATTATTTCATTAAAACTATCCGCCACAGGAAGATTCCTGTTTATGAATTTCATAAAATGCGGCCAGTTTGCCTTGCCGAAAGCGTAGCATAAATTGTCTACCATTTCAATTCAATTCTTTATTGATATAACCGAGCCCAGTGGGCCATATATGGTTAAAAAATACTACATTAAATAATACTATAAATTAGATCAAAATAGTTAACTAAAAATAATTAATTAATGTTTCTATATAAAAAACACTTGATGCAACTTCAAAAATGCAACAAACATTATAATAACCCAGCAAACAAAGATGATCATTAATGACTCAGAAATGAGCTCCAAAAACATAAAAAATTTTCCACTTTTTCCTATGAAAGTGGTCGGTCCAAAAGAGCCCCCTGTGTACTCAGAAATGACTCAGAAAAAAGAACGTATAAAATCGAAATTTTCTTCATAAATTTAAATAATTTTGGAATCTTCTTTGAGTCCGAAAAATGAACCCTCGTTTTGAGACAGCTTTTTAGATTGTAGAGACAACTTTTTGGATTGTTTTCTGAGGGTTCGTATTTGCTACCAAAAAAAGAGTGTTTTCAAAAAAACAATAATCATTTCTATGAGCCATTTAAAAATCTTATTTATGAGCGCTCCGAAATTGCTGGCTGGGAATTATAATAAAATTTAATAAAAACTAAATAAATATACAATAGCTAACGGCACTGTTAAAAATAATGAATAAATAGAATCTCAATTATAGCAGTGAAATCACAATAAAAAATGTTAATTATTACCTATAATTTAAACCTCATTTTCTTGGACATGTTCAAAAATTCTTCGTTTATAAGTTTGGTAAGAATAATCTATGGACTTAAGTGGTTCTGGTAAATTATTGTAAAATCGAGCTACCCTTACATAAAATGAGCGTCCCAAAAGGGAAATACTGTATTTGACGATTACGTGTAGATCTACTAAATGAAAAAAATGAATTCAAGTATGTAAGATCCGGATTATGATGTGCCTTATAAAAACAAAGCATTAGCCTAGTCTTTACATACATAATTATAAAAAGAACAGCCTAAAAACTTTGACACATACGTTGACACATGATCCATAAGTCTTAAGGAATATAAATAACGCATAACTCTATTAAAAAGCAACAAAAGTTTCCGCATAATATAACCAAAGGTTCCACTATACACTTCAATACAATACAATACAAAAAAATAGGCATAACCAATGTATGAACAATTAAAACTTTGATATGTAGAGGTAAAATCAAATTGACGCTATAAAATCTCCGTAAGGAAAAATTGACTCTAGAAGTCACATAACTCATATGTTTCTCAAAAGTCAATTTATTATCTAACCATACACCCAGACAATACATCTGATCTACAAAATTAATTCTACTTCCACAAATATCAATATTTATATTTGACAAGGGAGGACCAAAAAACATAGCTTTAGTTTTAAGCGCGGTAATAAAAAGTTTATTGTCCGTCATCCAACTAGATATAATAGAAACATGGTAATTAATCATCTCCTGCAAAACATCCGCGAACTGTCTCTCCCCACAGAACAAAAACAGCAAATCATCAGCATAACCAAATGGTATACAGGAGGGAACATTAAAGCAATTAAAAATATCATTAATATACATGTTAAACAATAAAGGTCCAATGACCGAACCTTGAGGCACTCCACTTTTAACAGGAAGAACATTCGAAAATCTTTGACCAACAGAAACATACTGGTATCTACCCTTAAGGTAGGACGCAAATAGTTTACATGCCGTAGGTGAAAATCCAAAATTTCTGAGCAACTTTTTCACTAAAATGTTATGATTGACTTTGTCAAAGGCCAATAGATAAAAGAACATTAACACGACTACTACTGACTAGGGTTTGGGATTTCCCGGACTTTTTTATTTCCCGGGAAACGGGAATGAAAAAATTTGATTCCCGGGATTCCCGGGAATCCCGGGAAATATTTTTGAACAAAATTGTTAATGAAAACCACCTATATAAGTAATTTTTGTTAAAAAAAACACTATTTCAGTACAAATGCAGTCTGTGTAGTGAGAATTCAAAGTAAAAATATCAGAATGTTAAACATTTGATTTCACATAAATTACTCGCAGCACTGCCAAATGAATTGCATGATTCCAACAGAAAGCACCTACTACTGGACTGTCGGAAACAAACCGTTTCATCACACTTGGCCCATTAGATATGGTGGCCACAATGTTATTTTCCAAACATAAATAAAACTCTTCTAGTCTTATTTCTACAATTCTTCTTATTTCATCAGCATTACATCTTCCTGATATATAAACCAATCCCAGGTTATAAAATGAATTATTTCCGTTTATACATATGTTCAAATATCTCTTTTGTCCATTCATCTAAGATTATAGTAAATCTGCTATTGTTAGAAATATTGCTCGATATTTCTTTTATCATGATATCTTTTACATGATTGTAGTAATTTAATATAAGGTTTCGTTTTTTTGCAATGCCAGGTTTTTATTATAAAAACTTCCTCGAATAAACGAAGATCTAGTTATGGTGCGGAGTGACTGTGGCTAATTTGGATACCATTTCAGGAAATGTTTGCCCTACCATAAAACCTTTAATGCCTATTCAGCTTACACTTTTTTCTTCGGGTACTTTGCTAATTTTAGCTGAAACGTTATTCTTGTTGTTGTTTTCTTCAAGAGAAGTTGCATGACCATCAATTTTTTTTTTGTGAACCTAATTTAGATGTCGGATAACCAAATTTAGATACCACCGTTAACCATTAGTCTTTTCTTTTCACATTTATTAATGAAAACGTTACTTATAAAATTATTGACCCTTAATATAAAGGAGTATTTTAAATTTAAAGTCGACTTTATTTTTAATCAAACAGTTTTGTCCATTTTGTGTATGAAAACCTTACAAAAATATTTATATTTTCAAAAATTTTGATTGGTTGAAAATAAATTAACCAATCAGAATGCTCCAAAAATAAACCAAGTCAAGGTATACTGCCACCCAATATTTTAATTAAAGTCGACTTTAACTAAAATATACATTTGAAAAATTTAGATAGTAAGGGCGATTATTTGTAAGAAACAAAAATTTTTTTAATATTTCTTTTAAACATTTTGCCAAGTTTTTAGGTTTTACTACTTAAATTTTGAATAAGTTATGCGAAAAATCTATATTAGTTGATATGCTCCTAATTACTTGGCAGAGATTTTGTTGGTGTGTCAAATAAATGTAATCCCTTTCAAAAGATTTTAACAGTGAAATTTTTGTTTTGGTACTTAAAATGTTTTTTATGACTAAAATTAAAAAATCCTATTCGAAACAAAAACAATTTAAAAAATTGAATATTTTTAAAATTTCCCGTTTTCCCGGGAAAAATATATTATTTTCCCGGGAATTCCCGGCAAACTTTTCCCGGGATTTCCCGGGAATTGTCGCCCGGGAATTCCCGAACCCCAAACCCTACTACTGACAGTTCGACGAATAGTATCAGTCAATCCCAAAAGAAGCGACGTAGTATTCCTACCACATCTGAATCCATATTGGGAGTTACTTAATCTTACAAATGATTGGTAGGTGGTCAGAACTCAAGTCATTTATAACTTTTACTGCGGACATATTTTGAGATATGTTAGTTAGAAAAAAATCTAGAGTTGACGGTTGTTTACTTGGATCAGCCGGAATATAAGTATATTCATGTAGAAATACTATTTGTGTTTGGTTTAGTTGGAGTTTCTCATATAATATGTTACCCCAGCCATTACTTCTTTGACATCCACAGTAACTATGTCTGCAATTAAAATCTCCTCCTAATATGTATTTATTTGAGCTCGTTAGTTTACGAATATCTGTCGCAAATGTTTGTTTTCTTCTAGGGTGCCTGTTTGTTGACCCACCAGCAAGAATAAATATTTATAAAGTCATTATCAGATTTTACCTTAACACCTATGTTTTCAATCAGTTCTGTGTTAATAGGAGGTATAAGTTGATGCTGAATGTGTTTTTTAATTAAAATAACTACTCCACCTCCTTCACCACGTTGACGATCGTATCTGTAGCAGTAAAAGTTCTGATGTTTTATTGTAATTTTTTTATTTAGCCAGGTTTCACAAAGTAAACAAATGTCAATATTTTTCTTTTAGTAGGAATGCTACGAGCATTCCATTGTAATAACGTTATGTTGCTGTTCATTGGTACAAAAATTTACATGCAAGGTTTGTAACAACATCAAATTGCTCTTCACGAGACCTGCATTTCTTTAAATTTGAAATTAATTCAAACGTAAGATTTTTTAATTCTTCTAAAGAGAACAAATTATTATTATCGTTATTTTGGGTGAATGGTTGGTTATAACCCGTTCTAGATGGCCTTGGTGTTTCGCTCTGATTTAAAGCATTTGGAAAATTAACATTGTAATTTGATTGGTTGTTGAATTGTTGGCTTCTTTGTCTGGTACTCTTTGGTTGAGCACGTTGCCTTATTTGCTTATATGTTTCCCTATTAGAGCAGTCAGGGGACATAGCCTTATTGGGGCCTTTACAATTAGCATATTTAACAATGCTTGACTTGAATTCTTCAGTTTTGTGATTTCCGGCGCAATGGGCACAAAATGTTTTAACATTGCATCTGCTGGCACCGTGTCCATACATCTGAAAATTATAACACTGGGTCAGTTTTGTTTTGTTGGGTTTTTGGTATTCCCACCTGACTTTTATGTAGTTGATGGCTGAGTAGTTTTGCCTTAATTCTCTTAATGTAATTGACTTTTTCTCAAAGTAGACAATAAATATAATTTGTTCGTTGTTACTCTCCCTAGCTCCAGCATAGGCTCTAGTAACAATTTTAACATCGATACATTTAAGGCCTATGTCTAAAAGTCTGGACTTAACAACTGATGGGTCTGTTTTATCTAGACCTAATAGAGGAGCATTTTTTATTTTGTAAAAAAATATAAAAAATTCAAATTTTTATATTTTGATTCAATCAAAATAAACATTCTTAAAAACCTTATTGACTATGGAAAATCTTCGAGTGCTGTGTCTGTTTGCGAAATAACTAACTTATATATATTTTTAAGTTTTAAATTGCATTATTTTTGCAAAAATAATAGTTTTTAGTGCATATTTCCTATATTTTTAATGCATATTTTTCTGTTTTAGCCGCATATTTTCCAAATTGATAAAGATAAAAAAATATAATTTTTTCCATTTATCCATAATTGTCATTCTCTTGTACACATCAATTGACCAATTTTTATTAAAAATAAGTAAATTTTTCAGTGTGTTTGTTTACTCGAAATTCTTACTACTTTTACCACAATTGGAAAGTTTTGTTTACTTTTTGTATTGAATTTTTCCAGCTGTAGTAAAAGTAGTAACTTGTAGTAAGTAAACAAACACGCTTTTTGTTTCCCTCCCTAGTGCCGTTTTACGTTAAATTGCCCAAAAATAGGTCCATTCGATTACTGGATAATTTGTACAAATTTGTACAAATTTTTAATGGATGGCGTTCGTTTACACAAATACTCAGTAAACAGAAAGAAAAAAGAGAGAATAAAGTGACTGTTCTATGTTGAGAGTTTTTAAGTCTTCTTCTTTTTCTTGCAAATTTTTACTGAACAAATATTTGCCAGTAAGATGTCTGTTCCCGTACTTTACCGAAGTTACACAAACTAGCCCAAAGGCGTTCCCGTACTCAATATTGCGTGTAAATTGTTGTTATTTGGGCTGTTTTGGGTTCCCGCGGGTACCCGCGGTAACGTACGGGAACGCACATAAGAATTTGCAAGCAGAAAAAACACATGTTTCGAAAACATATGCTTGTTTATTGTAAATAAGAAAACCTTCTAAAAATGTTCTGATTAAGGTTTAACGTCAAAAATTCTCTTCTTTCATAGCGACCAGTTAAAAATTATTTGTATATTTGGTGTTGTAATCAGCTGTGTCTACAAACTTGCAAATTGTTGCAAATTTTCTGTTCGCGTACATGTTTGGGAAAATTTTATTTTGAGAGTAAACCTTGTCTTACTCTCTGTAAGTTTGTACTGAGTAATTCTTACTGGACTTGACTGAGAAAAGTAATCGAATGGACCTAATAAAAAATTATAATTTTTTCCATTTGTCCATAATTGTCATTCTCTGTAGACTTCAGTGACCGATTTCTATTAAAAATAAGTGAATTATTTTTTTCTTGTGTTGGGCCGTTTTACGTGGAATTTTCCTAAACAAATACATTGATAAAAAAAAATTCCTTTTTGGAATTTTATTTCGCGATTGTTTTCTGGATTTCAATTGATATTTTATGTGTGTTCCCGTATGTTACCGAGGGTACCCGCGGGAACCCAAAACAGCCCAAACTAGCCCAAAACTAGCTTTTGGGCTAGTTTGGGTAACCGCGGTAAAGTACGGGAACAGATATTTTATGAATGACAATTACAACAGATGTAGTATTTTTTGCTACTATGTGGATATAGTAAATGAAATTCGCAAATTATAGACAGCGCTATTCAAAAGTTAAAACTTTCGAATAACATCGACTGCACAATTTATTTTTACACACAAATTCCCGTAAGGGAAAGTTAAGCATTTGTTATTTTTACCTCACAAATAGAGCCATATCTGTTTGAAATTTTATATAAAGTTAGAGGGTTTAAAGTAAATTTGTTTTAAATCTTTATGATGATAGATAAAAGCAAAAATACAGATTCAGTTTGAATTAATTAATTTCATGAGACTGGCAATATCGACCCTAACGATTTTTGTTTTCACATCTTTAATATACAAAACAAAAAAATAAAAATTGCAACAATACATTTTTCAAATAGGTATCATAAATTTTTTAAAACTACTTACCATTTGCATCTTTAATAACCATAACATTAAAATTCGTTAAAACGTTAAAGTGAAACTCCCAACCATGTACATAACGATCATCATTTTGTACAACAATCAAAGTTTTCTTGCTACTACAAGCAGCCTCCAAGAGTATAGCTACCGAAGCCTGTTTGCCCAAACCACTTTCATCATTGTAAGCACAAAATTCGCCTTTGGCCAAATAGTTGTGCATAAAACGTATAGCCTCAATTTGAAAATCCTTTAGATACTGACGTATATGTCCTGGGACTAAGGCACGAAATGATAATCTTACAGGCTCTGGTGGATTATCGGCTGTGAAATGATACATTTTATTTTCTTGTAACTTTCTTTTTTGTAGTTTTCAGTGAACGTAATGTAGTGATAAATAAATGGCAACCAATATATAAAGTAATTTTAAATAGAAAAATATGACAAACATGGAAAATGAACCAATTATTAAAGCAGATGGAGTATCCAAATTTTCTTGATTTATATGTAGATTTGTAACAAAAGGCATGTGGTCAATTATTTTATATTTTCACTTTAGTTATTTAGTTATTGTATTTTGTATTTATTTACAAATGTTATTCTTTTTAAACAAATTTTCACCGTTTATTTCATATATTAATTATAGTTCTAAAATTTATGTAGGTCATTGAAGTCTATATGAAAAAAATATAAAACGTAGATGTTCTTTTTTGTTACGTGTTGTTTTTGTTTTATTTCTGCTGCTACTGCTTCATATTCTAGTGTTTTTGTTGTGTTTGCTTTCATATTAATTTTAGTTGGAGCTTAGTATTGGCGCTCTTTATAAATTATAACGTGATAATAATAGTAGGTTCTCTTTTAGTAGGTTGTATTGAAGTTGTAGAAAAACTTGCGATATTCCCGCCATTTTCCTTTTTTTCCTTATGTCTTTTCTCTTATTTTTCCTTTTTATATTTTGTTTGTATTTTTACACAAATTAGCACAAAATGTTTAGCAAATTTTTTTTATGTTGTAGAACAAACTATTAAATTATTTCTTTTTGTGTTTATTCTATTAAAATTTCACCATAAGAATAAAGATCAATAAACTTCTCTAAAACACACTTGAAGAATGAAAACATAAATGGAAAACAACACCAAAAAAGATGGACACTCTTGCCAACTTTTTTGGCCAAAAAGCGCTAGAAACCTCTCAATGTACCGCTGTTACCAACTTGGCGCCTTTTCTGCTAATTTAGCGTTTTACGCTCGTTTCAAGGGTTTTATAGGGTGTGTGTGAAATGGTAACAAAGTATTCTTTAAGCCCAGTATTTTGTTTGTACTTTTGCGAAAAAAGCTGTCAAACTTCATATAAAAAATGATTTTTGAATTGTGTGGAATTGTTGCGAAATTGCGGTGGAATTTTTTTCGCATCAATTTAATAGACATGATCATTTGAAAATGTAGCGAAAAAGTAACATTTGGGTTAATTATGACTGTAACTTTTTATAGACCTGTAGCGAGTTGTTTAATTTTCCAAATTTATTAGACTTAAAAACTTATTAAAAATTACAAAAACTTTAACTAAAATTATAATGAACACAAGCGTCTATTCTAGAAAAATCTAGCAAGTCAACTGACCGTGTTGTATAACGTAAAAAACATAAAGTAAACAAAAATGATAGTGTTGTTAAATACAAATAAAATTCAAACGAAATCGTTACACAACAGATCATAAAAAGTTTGTGGATTTTAATGTTTTTTATTACAGTTTTTGAGCCCCAAACATAGAGCGAAATTTTTTCGCTCTTTTGAACAAAATACTGGGCTTAATGATAAATTTTTGACAGCTTTGAGGTGAATAGAATTTGACTAGAACATAGGGCTAGTAGAATTTTTGACATAAGCATAGAAATAATTGAAATTTTAAAATGTTAAAGTTTCTAAAATAAAAATTAAGAAACAATAGCAACACTGAACCCAAAGTCGTAAGTGAAATCAACATACAAATTTTGTTACTTTTTGATGAAACGAATTGTTAAAACAATATATTTTTTATTCAAATTAATGTGTGTTTTTTTTAAATCAAATACTTTTTTTTTAAATGAACATACTTATTTCCGTCAATAATTCTCTACAAAACAATTGTTGTTTTGATAATTTTTTGTCCATTTTTTAACAAAATTTAAATTGTTAACTCTAAAAAATTTTGGAAAAAGGCAGTAACGTAAATTTGATATAATTTTTCTTCAATTTAAAAAAAAAGAGTATTAAATCTGTGGAAAAAAGTTTAGTGAGGTTAGTTTTGTCGCGTCATTACTTGTGCTAGCATGTGTTTTTGTAATTGTCGGAAATATCAATAAATTGACATTAAGTGTTTTTGTTTTTCAAAGTATTGATAATTAACAAATTCAGTGACTTAAAGTGAATTGCTAATTAAAGATTTATTAATATTAATTTAAATAAATTTATATAATTTTGAACGTTCTCAATTAAATCGTACATTTAAATTTTTGTCATTAATTTTGATATTATCTATCTTTTTGTTATTTTGTTTAAGGCAAACTATTAATGAAAGTTATATAATGTATTTGAATTATTAATTTATTTCAGTTGAACAGTGTGTGGCCTGGTTTGTGTACTTGTACAAGTATATTTTTAGACTTGAGAAAAATCAAAACGATTTTGATTTTTACGCAATATTTTAGAACTTGTGCAAGTCATTTGCGAGGTGTATGCTGAAATTAGCACAGTTCAGCAGTAATTTTTGTAGAGTGAACATCAATAAACGTAAAGTAAAAAATGTTAATATAAATTTATAAACATCACCAACGAATTTTAGGTATTTTGGCCTGCGCAAAGTGTAAAATAAAGCTTTTAAAGACTAATATTTCCTCATAGCAATAACAATCCGCTACATGTTTCTGCTGATATGTGTAAATTAAAATGAATATTGCACAGTTTACTTGAGTGGTGTGTGGCGAGTAAGGTGACTTGAACAAACTCGTTATTGTGCAAGTGACTTGCATAGTCTATTTGCCGCATTACGTTTCAAACACACCCATAGTCAATGTTGCCGACAAATTTTCAAAATAAATGGCTAGATCAGACCCAAAAATCGCTAGAAAATTACTAGATTTATAAACAGTGCAAGAATTTAGCGATTTTATCGCTAGATTGTCGAAAAATGGTACTTAAAGGAGTTTTTTAATCAAAAATTTCTTTAATATGTTCATAAGAAGTGTTTTAATCTTGTAAATAATAAAACATTTTACGATTTTACGCAATAATAAATCCCGATTTCCTTTGAATTATTATTAGTGTTGCAAATATTCAAAGGAGTGCATTCTACGGTGAAAAACTATACCCATATTTAATCGAAATGTGTATTTTTTAGAAAGTTTTTTTACTAAAATCGTTTAAGAAGTTGTTTTTTATAACAAAAGAATATCAATATGCGAATTTTACAATATTTTTCAACATAAAACTGATTTTTATAAATTATATTACGGCTGATAGAAAATCGCCAGATTTTTGGCTAATAGCTACAGGACAATTTTTACCGCTAGGGGCGAAATAAAATCGCTAGATCTGACGAGAAAATCGCCGTTTTGGCAACACTGCCCATAGTGAATTACCTCTGTGAAGTTACCGACGACGATAACTTTTTAATTTTTGTTGTAAATAACAGGGTGACTCAGAGAAGTAAATTTTCGTAAAAAATACCAAAAAGTACTATTTTTACCAACCGTTACCGCCGTCGGTAACTTTTTTATTTAACTTTTTAATGGATTTTCACACAAATTCCTCTCCATGGAGGAACCTGTGCATTTGGTGTGAGATTTTATTTTGGAATATGGTGGAGGACATTGTCCTTATTAATTTGGCATATCACACTAGTTTCGAATCAGTTTTTTGTCTACTACTTTTCTCAAAAATAAATTACCAAGTGGTGGTTAGTACTACAAATCTTGATCTATGGATCAACTATGTGGTTTGGTGTGAGATTTTGTTATGGAACATGATAGAGGACAATATCCTGAATAATTTGATATATCACACTTGTTACAAATCAGTTTCTAGTCGAATACTTTTCTCAAAAAGAAATTACCAAGTGGTGGTCAGCACCACAAATCTTGGTCTGTGGACCAAGCAAGTGGTTTGGTGTGAGATTTTATTTTGGAATATGGTAGAGGACATTGTCCTGAATAATTTAGTGTATCACACTAGTTTTGAATCAGTTTTTTGTCGAGCACTTCTCAAAAATATTTTACCAAGTGGTGGTCAGCACCACAAATCTTGGTCTGTGGAGCAACCATGTGGTTTGGTGTGAGATTTTATTTTGGAATATGGTAGAGGATAATGTCCTGAATAATTTGGAATATCACACTAGTTACGAATCAGTTTTTTGCTAAATACTTTTTTCAAAAAAAATTACCAAGTGGCGGCCAGTTCCACAAATCTTGGTCTGTGGAGCAACCATGTGGTTTAGTGTGAGATTTTATTTTGGAATATGGTAGAGGACATTGTCCTGAATAATTTAGTGTATCACACTAGTTTTGAATCAGTTTTTTGTCGAACACTTTTCTCAAAAATATTTTACCAAGTGGTCAGTGGTCAGCAACACAAATCTTGGTTTGTGGAGCAGCCATGTGGTTTGGTGTGAGATTTTATATTGGAATATGGTAGAGGACATTGTCCTGAATAATTTGGCATATCACACTAGTTTCGAATCAGTTTTTTGTCGAATACTTTTTTCAAAAAGAAATTACCAAGTGGTGGTCAGTACCACAAATTTTGGTCGGTGGAGCAACCATGTGGTTTGGTGTGAGATTTTATTTTGGAACATGGTAGAGGACAATGTCCTGCAGCCCGTTTCTGTATTTCTCGCATCGAAAAAGTTTGCGGAAAAAACATGTGAAATGCAACCCTGCTCTGCTTTATATAGGGTGAGTCGCAGACAATAAAATATATATGAAACCAAATCAGCTAGTAATACGTTGCATAGCAAGTTATTTCTAATTAAATTAGGTGTTTTACAAAACAACATGTGTCAATAGTTCTTAAAGTTACATTATCTGAACGAATTACAACAAAAACGGCAGTCCATTTTATCACGTCTTTAATCAGCCTGTATAATGCAGGGTGACCGTGCATTTCTCGATGCGAAAACTTCTCGCATTACCCGGTGTCTTCAAATGCAAGGAATTATATGATATGAAATGTCAAAACTATTTCAGCGAAACGTCAAAATTATCTCAATTGCAATGTGGTGGAGAATACTTGAACATTTCATTGCTAAGAAATATTATAGATTTTTCATCGAAAAACGCTAAAGTGACATTTGATCTCTGGCATCATTGCAAGAGCCGCTTGCATGTCAGCGATATCATGATATTGCAATAAAATTGAAATTAAGTGTCTTCACTTGAGATGACATCATTTTGACAATTGCTTGCTATCATTTTATTGCATGTCAAGACACTAGGTTAGATACAGAAACGGAGTACTGAATAATTTGGTATATCACACTAGTTACGAATCAGTTTTTTGTCAAATACTTTTTTTAAAAAGAAATTACCAAGTGGTGGTCAGCACCACAAATCTTAGTCTGTGGAGCAACCATGTGGTTCGACAACGACATGTGCTTTTTCATATATTTTGTATGGGAAGCAAAATGTCGCCATGTCGTCCGGCGATTTGTCGTCGTAATAGATTCTATTTTCGTGACAACACACTAACACACACTCAAAATATTTGTCAAAAATTTGCCATATTTTTGACTAATTAAGGGAACAGAAGTGCAGGAATTCGTATTAAAGTTGCGAAAATTCGTACTTTGTTTACAAAAAATTTATTTTTTTGACAGAAAAAATATAACTGAAAATAAAAATACATAATTTACCGCAAAAAAGCAAAATTAAATACAAAAAAATGTAAAACAACAAAAATTAATGCAAAAGCAATTGAATTGGTGAAGAATAGTAGCGAAACAAATACAAACATATTCTTGTTTTGCTTTCATTTTTTTCTAAACGTCAACAAATGTCGACGGTCGATTGTCGCTGAATTTAAATTAATCGCGACGACTTTTGCTGACGTCGGTCGACAATCGACACAGTTGTGATTAATCTCTGAGTAGTACCGTTTTAGAATTGAGTATTCAAAAAAATAGTCAGTATTGAGTACTCAGCACCGGAATACTCAATACTTGTACAACCCTATAATCAAGTGAAAAATTAGTTTTGGGAAAGGAAAAAATAAAAAGGTTTAATAAAATAAAGAAATTTTGTACATTAATATAATAAATTTATATTGCCATTATAACAAAACTCCAAAGCACATTCAAATACACAAATTTATTTTGATAAATTTTTACAGTACTTTAAAATAAAAACGAATAAAAAGAGTATAACGAAAATAAATATATAAAAAATGCAAGCTATTAAGTGCGTCGTGGTGGGTGACGGTGCAGTCGGTAAGACCTGTCTGCTCATCAGCTACACAACAAATGCTTTTCCGGGAGAATATATACCCACCGTTTTTGATAATTATTCGGCCAATGTTATGGTAGATGCCAAGCCCATTAATCTGGGTCTCTGGGATACAGCTGGTCAAGAAGATTACGATCGTTTACGTCCGTTGTCTTATCCTCAGACGGATGTCTTCTTAATTTGTTTTTCGTTGGTAAATCCAGCTTCATTTGAAAATGTACGAGCCAAATGGTATCCCGAAGTACGCCATCACTGCCCCAATACACCCATTATATTAGTGGGTACCAAATTGGATTTACGAGATGATAAGAATACCATTGAAAAGTTACGTGACAAAAAATTGGCACCGATTACCTATCCCCAGGGTTTGGCTATGGCCAAGGAAATCGGTGCAGTCAAATATTTAGAGTGTTCAGCTTTGACACAGAAAGGTTTAAAGACTGTATTTGATGAAGCTATACGTTCAGTATTGTGTCCTGTTTTGCAGCCTAAGTCAAAACGTAAATGTACGTTACTATAATTTCACAAAAAATCTGGAAATTCTTCAAAAAGCACACACTTATAAACAACAACCACAAAAAACATACTTGAAACAAAGAAACTAATATATAGAAGAAGAAGCGTTCTTCAAAAATTCAAAACCCCATAACTTGAATGGAAGGAGTTAAACAGTAGTAAAAGGAAAAAGCCAATGGATAAACAAACAATACCACACTTTTTTTTTTGTATACTAAAGTAATAGTTAAGAAACAAAAATAAATGAAGTCAATATGGTCTTCCAGACGTCGATAAACTAAAAAATTGTCATCAGGTCAACGTGTTTTAACGTCAAAAATCACAAAACATATTTTCCAAAATAACTAAACAAAACGTCTAATAGTTTTGAATTCAAGAAAGCACAGTTTACTCTAAAATAGAAAACAACGAAAGACAGAGTTATAAATGACTTAAATAAATCTTAAGTTATTGCCGATATAAAAAAATTACACTAATTCACTTATGTTCCATTAACATTACACTCGAAATCTAGTTTAAACTGATAACTTTATTATGTATAATAGCTCTGTTCCACATTCGTAACCTCGGGAACCCAATTTTACCAGAAATCGCGTCTATTGTCAAAATTATGTGTAAATTGTTGTTTCAGGTAAATTGGGTTCCCGCGGGTACCCGTGGTAACGACGTCGAACATAGCTAATATGATACACGAAGAAGATTTCAAAATTTAATTTAAACGGAATTTCGACCGTAGATCAAATTAAATATTAGAGCGAATATTTTAGTAAAATCTAACACAAAAGTAATTTTTTTCAGTGATTAAAGACCTTAAAATGTTTCTGGGCATAGCTTGTGATACCCATTCTACAGCCATATAACTTTAAAAACATTTAAAAATTTAATTAGTTCAAATAGTACACAAAATTATTCCAAATAGTACACGAAAGTGTTTAAGAAAACTTAAGTTTGAACCAAGGTTAGTTACGATTATCGTTATAAAACCGTTATCACTAAAATATGGCTTCAAATTGAATTTGTTACCGTTACCAATACTTTAAAAACTGCCAAATACCATTATCGTTACCGATACCATTATTTGTATGGGTAGGTACCGGTATTTATTAATTTATATACTTTTTTTGAGGTATTGGTAATATATCAATTCACTTATTTAAACTACCAGCATTAAATTTAAGCTTATCTTTATTTTTAATACTTAAAATGAACAACGTGCTAGGTTTTTACTTGTTTTTATATATTTTTAACGTAATTTATAATATCGGTACGTACCGGTATTGTTGTTTTAATAATGGTATACGGTTACCGAAACAGTTGAATACCGTTATCTTTGTCGTTACCGAAACAAACGAAAATCGATACTATTACATTAACGTTATTCGTTTCGGTAACAAACGTTGGTTTTAACTTTAATATGCGCGTTAAGTGCAGACAAATGATTTGTTTGTGAATTGTAGCTGTGGGCAAATATATTGAATGATTATTTTCTAAAATATATTTGGCTTTATATCGACAAAATCTTAAAATTTGTAAATCCAATTGAAGTTATTTTTAATTTTATTTGAAAATATCTGAAAGGCTATTTTCTATTCATAAATATAAAGTTATTTGTTTACATGGTACTACCTATATGAAAAATTTTCTCTAAAAGAACATATTAGGCACACTATTTTCCTTTTTAGCTGTACTAACTTGTCTTAATAAATATGTATATGCAACACATTAGGGCGAAATAACTTTATACAAATTTTATGTACAAAAACATATAACGCTTCTTTATTATTTTCTTTAAACCAAACAAAACTTATTTAATTATACATATTTACTTGTCTAATGCTAGTTCTTGAATGTTTGAAAATTTATATTTAAAGTTTAACTAGATTTATTTTCTTCAAGTTTTAAAGTAATTCCTATTCAATAAAAAATTTTTGAGCACGTCAATGTCAATATACGAAATATTCTGGATTTAAATTCTTGATTAAATAGAAAATATTATAAAATTTGTTTTCCGATTTCATTTAGTTTTATAGATAGTGATTGTGAATTTTAATTCAAAGCAAGTTTAAGTGTAATATTCGGTTCTGCTGATATACTTTTTAACAAAGACTTTGTTCTTATACTTATTTATTAATTCTTGCTTCTGTATGATTTTAATGCGGAAATATTTAAGAGTATTTAAAATTTTCTATAGAAAAAATGTTTTATAGTCTGTGTGGTTTCCTTAAAGTAATATCTCAAGATTTACGATTTTATATATAGGAAAAATATTTCAAAGTTATAGTTTTTTCTATAAAAAACGACGCAGAAAGAAAAATTACAATTTATGATATAATTTTAATAGGAATATAAGGATTTTTTTGTTTTTTAATTTAAAAAATTTTGGTTTTTTATGAATGTATGTATGTATATCAGAAAGGGTGATATTTTAAAGAAAATTTACCAAAACATTTGAATTTTTTTGGAAGGCATTTATAAATGACATTGAAAAGAGTAGCAAACTGTAAATATTTTTTCAAAATATCTTCATAACATCAGCAAATTTTTTATCGCAGATATTCTCTGAATAATTGAATATTTTTATTGAAACTTCTATAGAAATCCAATCAAAATTTAGAGAAAGTATGTATAAGAAATTATGATATAGAATTCAATAACTCCTTAAAATCATAATAATCTTGTAATATTTTATAGCAGATAAAAGTGGTAAAGTAGGGGAACGTACATATTATTTATTTATCCAAATTTTTTTTTGCCCTTATTTTTACTTTCAAAAATCACCTAAAATTCTTGGAATTAAAATTTTTTATTAAACATTGTTTACCTATTCAGTGCAGTCGAATTTAACACTCTTGCTTTGAACATAAATTTAGATTTGAGGAATTTATAAATTTAAATTTCAGAATATAGGAATTAAAATGTTAGTAAAATGTTTCGGAAAGCTATACACATTTTCTACTCACATAATAGCTGTATTTGTGTGACTCTCTATCAGTGTTACCTAGAACGATTTTGACAGTTTTTCAACGTATTCCGGCTTTCTACTGTCAAAATTGTTCGAGATATCATTGATAGGAATGCCGCATAAACACAGGTTTCTTGCATAAATTTATAGTACTTTTTTTTACAAAAATATATAGAATGAGGAGCAAAAGTGTAAAAGGGTTCACATTGTGTAGATATTTTGCTTTAAATTTTTAACTACGCGAGCAAATCAAATAATTTTTTCTTGCTTCATTTGTTTATTAACATGTCCTAATTAAAAATCATGAATACCATTTAAACTACTTAAATTAATGAAGAATGTGATGACATTTTTCTATTTTATGGCAATTGTTACATTGGGCAAATGTTGAATTTATCTGTTCAAAAATTTGAGGACTCAACAAGAATCTGAAAAAAAACGATACATCCGCAAACAAAAAGTCGGTAGGGAAATGGTTAAAGAAAAATTAATGCCTTCGAAATAAAGGACAGAATTTACTAGCTACCGTAGAACAATAAAGCATTTCTTTGCCAAAAATGTAGAATTTTGTCCAAATTTGCAGATTTAATAGTAGATGCGTTCCAAAAAAAAAACCGCATAAAATAAATCGGCATAAAAAAGAACTCTACTTCCATACAAAAATGGGAGATGCGTTCCGAATATTTCAACAACCGCATAACTTTAAAATCAGGTGAGAAAATTGAACTAAAATCGCATAAAAAAATCTATAGAATAAAAAAAGTAAAAAAAATATTCATTTATTTTTACTTTTAACATAATAACACTTGTATTCATACATTACATACCAAAAAAAAAAAACAAAAAATCAATAAAAAATAATACCCCGGCTAAAAATCTACATATGTATATGGATTCATACAGGTTTAATGTAAGTTCGTGCATGATCATCAACTTCAATGATTTTCCATACATAAATCTCCATACATGCATCCACATATTTCCACACTTGTGCATAAATGAGAATACGATCGTATTCCCGAGAATTCGATGACAATGTTAATCTCAGTTGTGAGCCAGAAATAACAGATTTTCTTGTTTGAGACTCATTTATTTTAATTGCGCTTATTGAAGATTCTCCAAGTTTAAAATATTTTCCAATAGATGCATATCTTTCACCATTTTCTATGCGATCTTAAATTACCATTTTTGTTTCTAACGAAATTACTGTATTTTTTTCTTGGTTTAATGCATTTTTTTTGAGAAAACCTTTAAAAATAAGACAATTTTTTTTTATTTTAAATTAAATTATAATAAGTATTATAAAAGTTGTAAAAAACGCAACGCAAGTCGATTTTAAAACCGCATAACTTCAAATCCGAATAAAAAACCGCATAAAAAGAGACTTAAGTGTATATAGAAAAACTGCAACAATTTTATGATTTTTAAGTTTATATTTCTTAAAAAAAAATGACATTTTTTCCAGTCAGATAAAATAGTTATTTTTTTCTTGATTTTCAATTAGGACAGGTTTTGATTTGCCTTCATAGTTAAAAATTTAAACCAAAATATCTGAACAATATGAACCCTCCCCATTGGCAACGGTACAAAAAATAAGGTACTGGCGCAACACCGTATTTTCCTCTTTTACGGTACTGTGAAGGTGTCGAAATGATAACAACGGAGGACGGTCAATTGACGTTATTCGCGGGTGTTAACAAAGCGTTGACTATACAAAACACTTTATAGCGAATTTACATTATGCCCGAGATCGAGTTAAAAGTTGATTTCGAGAGATTTCGGCTGAAATCTAATAAAAATTTGGGATTTCAAACAGATTTCAGATACGAAATGAAATCCCAATCTAATTTGGATTTCAGCGAAATCTCATCGAAATCCAAATTGAAATCCAATTTTTCTCCCATATTTGCAGAAAAGTAGGGAAATTTACAGAAAAATGGCAACATTTAGCAGCTGTTTATTTTATAAAAAACTAATAAATAATAAATTTTAATAACTTTAAAAAATTAAGGAATAACATAAAAAAGTCTGTTATTTTTAATTGAAAGAAATATTTAAAGTTGAAAACGGCTATTTTATTGTATCCGACGAAGAGAAACTATGAAAAATCATTTGACGGTGCCGCCCAGACCACTGACAAAACATTGAATATTTTAGCTTTCTACTAATCATCCCTATAATTAAACACATTTCTTAGCAAATATAACATTGTATATTTCATAATATAAATGATTTTTGTGTTCCGCCATTAAATAAAATGGTTTTTAGAAAATCTTTCAATTTTGGTTATTTTTTAAGGTTAGTTTGTTTACAAAAAAATTGTTGTTGGCCGAACGAAATCCCATTCATCTGTCAAATATTCTAATGTAAACGATATAGATTTCGAATTGGATTTCAAAACGATATCTAGTGAACATTTTAACAATGTAAATTCGCTATTAAACATATGTTTCCAGTACTTTTTATTTTTACAATTTTTTTTTTTGTATTTAACTTTTTTATGTTTTTTTTATAATAAAATGAATTCCGAATAAAAAAGATTATCATTGTTTAAATGTACTGGCAAATCAGTATAAAAAATCAACGATTTTAGTGTATTTAAAGTACTAGGAAGGTACTGAATTTTTAAAATGCCAACGCTTTGCCAACACCCGTCCTCCGTTGTTATCATTTCGACGTCATACCAGTGCTGTTTGAGTTGGAAATCGGATGTTTTCCCAACACTTGTATTACCCTCGGCGACGCTTTAACAACACCTTACCGTTCGTATTTTTCTGACTGGGCTGTTACACTTTTGCTCCTCAGTGTAACTCCAAAATAATAGCCTATTGAACTTGAAAACATTGGGTGCGTTCTGCAGATACAATTTAATAGTCAACAGTTGTGCAACTATCTGCTGAACGAACTGATCACTAACCGCTCAGTCTGAGCGCACAGGTAGCGCTGTCATATTTTGGTGGCGTAAAAAATGTTTGATACTTTTGATCAAATAGTGATACATTTGTTGTTGAAAAAAATTTTTATTTTGTATGAATGACAAATAAAAACATACAAATATAATTCAAAAATAAAAAATTTTAAAAATCAAAGGAAAATATAGAAAAAATTTATTAAAAAACAAAAAGAAAACAGCGTTCAGCAGAGTTAAGCCTAAAGCCTAAACCACATAAAGGCAGTGTCGACCGCAATGCGACGTTTTGTCGGTAAAGCAGTTTTTGTATCTTCTCTATTTGTCACTGCCGACAAATTAGAAAAGTTTCTAAATAAGCAAGAGCTGTTTTCAAACAAAACGCAATAAGAATTTTTTAAAAATATTAAATCGTTTTCGCGAAATTCAAGAACAAAGTTTGACAGCACTGCCACTGGCACTTTCATTTTGTGGTTTGGTCTTAAAGCATATCTTGCTTATTTAGAAACTTTTCTAATTTCTCTTAGGCTTAAAGCCTAAACGCAATGTCGATTGCAGTGCTACGTTTTGTCGATAAAACAGGTTTTTGTATTTTCTTTATTTGTCACTGCCGAGAAATTAGAAAATTTTCTAAATAAACAAGAGCTGTTTTTAAACAACATTCAATAAGAAATTCTTAAAAATATTGAATAGTTTTCACGAAATTTAAGAATAAAATTTGACAGCACTTCCACTTCCGCAAGTGGACAGTGGCAGTGCTTTCAAATTTTGTTCTTGAATTTCGCGAAAACAATTTAATATTTTTAAAAATTTCTTATTGCGTTTTGTTTAAAAACAGCTCCTATTTATTTCGAAACTTTTTTAATTTCTCGGCAGTGACAAAAAGGGAAGATACAAAAACTGCTTTATCGATAAAACGGCGCACTGTAGTCTACACTGCGTTTATGTGGTTTAGGCCTAAACAAAACGATATAAGAATTTTTTTAAAATATTAAATCGTTTTCGCGAAATCCAAGAACAAAGTTTGACAGCACTGCCACTGTCAACTGGCACTTTCACTATGTGGTTTGGGCTGTAGTTATCACAAAGCGCTACAAGTCACCGGTATCAGTTTAAGGTTTCTCTGCTGAATGCTACCATTATTCACATCGAATGTGTGTTTTTTATTATAAATTCGAAAAGAAGCTTTCTCAGACCTTTTTTCGAGAAGTTGTTACACTGCGTACAAATACAGTTAAAAAATAATAAGTATGATATTTTTAGTAAATTCTCTTCTAAATGGACCACAAAATCCGTTCAAACTTTTATTGCAATATATATCTATTATAACAAAATATGTTTTGATAGGAAAATTTTAAATTTTATGTATCATAAAAAATATATATAGACATTAAATACAAATTTATGATATATATAAAAATATCGACTTCCTGAAGGTTCTAAATCAAGCTTTTCTCTTAAAGGAATAATTCAGAATTAATGTTGGATGCGAACTGGCTAAACTAACCACCATTTTCTCCACGTTTTCTTGACTTTTTAGTGGTTTTGTTTGACTTTTTTTCTATTCCATTTTAACTTTTTCTTAAATAACGAAAGACTGTAATAATATCCTTAAAAAGTCAAGAACAGGTGAAGAAAAAAGGTAGTGTCATACGGGCGTAACGGCATGCGTGATTTTGGCCGTACGCTAAAATTTTTTTAATCATTTTTAAAGAAATTTTAAACTTTTGTCAATTTGTTTTAGCTTTGAATAAATTTAGCCACCTCGCATCGCACATGGCCTTAAAATTTTATTTCAAATGCTTAAAATTTGAAAGAAATATAATAATAACTAAAATATTGGACTGTGTTAAATTGTATTTCTATTAGCCGTGTTTATGTACATTTCATACTAAAAATTATTTTAAAATCCGCGATTTCAGTATTTCCAAGCATTCAAGTTATCATAATCCCCTTAAAAACATAAATTATTATTTTTTCAATCGATGTGCATTAATTTAAACTAAAAGTTGATTTTTTATAATTATTTAATTTAATAAAAAAAAGTACACACATTATTTTTCATTCTAATCATTTGGGCTTTATTTTTTTTTTTTACAATTTTTTATTAATCATAAGTTGCTTATATACCAAATTTTTTACCTAAACTCAATAGCAAGATGTATAAAAACTCGTCTTGTTAAAAAAAATAAATATTTAGTGGCTACTGTAAGAAAATAAAAAATAAAATTTCAGTATAATTTATGAAATTCAATTTATATGTAGTTTTTTGCTGTTACTCGTACAATAGTTCAACATAATGTTTGCATCCGTTCTGCTATCAAATAAAAAAGAAAAACTTTCTAAACCATAAAAAAATACTAATAAATGCAGTTTAGGCCTGATTTCACAATTATCCGGTAACCAACAAATTTAACTTAAAGTTATGTTTTAATGAAAGATTGTGAAATAAGGCCTCATCACTCAAAACCCAACATAACATTTTTCCATATGTTTTAAGAATTATAATAGAAAAAAAAATCATCAATTATAACATATATTTCAAAACTCTGGGCATTTAAATGACGAGCCTAAAAAATATTAGTATACTTGTGCTAATCAAATTTTGAAAAATTAAAATAAAAAACTTACTACTACTATTTAATAATTATATATGTATTAATATAAATTGTAATCATAAATTAAACTAAAAAATTGTAATACTTTCAACAAATGAAAATAAAAACAAATAAATTTTTGTGTGGCACTTAATGTCAAATTTCAGTGTTTTATTTTCCTATATTTAGTTAGAATATTGTTTTACCCCAAGTCAAAAATCTAATATTAGATTTCATTTGTTGCTTTTATGTATTTGAAAAATATTGGGGAAGTTCTAAAAAAACGAATCCACAAAAAATAATTCGTTTTTACATAAAATTATGTGTTGTTGTTGTACAAAAATGAATAAATTTTTTATTTATTAACATTGTTTTGTTGCTCGCACTTATCATGAACACGAAAAAAGATCAACTTTGAAAATATTTAAAGAGTTAATAACGATCTACATGCCCAATGTCAAAATTAGTATGGGATTTTGTAACATGTATTGGAAGGAAACAACCCTATTATTTTTGGATCCCTGCGGAAATTCGAAAGCAAAAAAGTGATTACTGCTTCTTAAGAAGCAAAAAAGACAATAGAATTTTGTTTACCATACTTTAGGTCTGTTCGACTTCGTTACCGCAACCCCATTTACTCGAAACAACAATTTCCGCACAATTTTTACAATAGACACGCTTTCTGATAAAATTGGGTATCCGCGGTAACGTACGCGGAACAGGGGGGTTATTACGTAAACGGGTACGAAAAATATTGTTCGAATTCGGAAATTTTAAAACTCTTGTAAAAAGATATCCTTTCTTGAAAGTCCATTTTTTTTTTACTTTTTACTTTTACTAGACATTGTCTACACGTTTTCAACATTTTCCTTCACTAAAAACTATTTTCTGTTACTGAATTTTTAATGTGAAAATTCTGTTCGAAAGCGTTTTCTTTACGAATCGAATTACATAATAACCCCCCAGCATTTATCGCTTTACGAATGCATCAAAGCTTGAAAATGATAACAAAATTTGTTTGTTAACCCATTTTTCGCCGCTATTTTTTATCAAAGCTATTCTGGGCCTAATTAAGAAAATTCTAAATTTTCAAGTCAATGAATTTTCCAATTTTCCGGAAAATTAGTGGAGATTGTAATCACAATTGCACAGTGGTACCAAAACGAAACAAATGGTAATAAGTATGGATCTTCTAAACTAATGCATACCTATCTAGGATCTGTCTTTTACATGGAAAATTAGTAAAAATGAAAATTTTGCATCATATGTAGGGTTTGAGGTTCGGGAATTCCCGGGAAAAGTTTGCCGGGAATTCCCGGGAAAATAATATATTTTTCCCGGGAAAACGGGAAATTTTAAAAATATTAAATTTTTTAAATTGTTTTTGTTTGGAATATGATTTTTTAATTTTAGTCATAAAAAACATTTTAAATACCAAAACAAAAATGTCAATGTTAAAATCTTTTAAAAGGGATTAGGAGCATTTCAACTAATAAAGATTTTTCGCATAACTTATTCAAAATTTAAGTAGTAAAACATAAAAACTTGGTAAAATGTTTAAAAGAAATTTGAAAAAAAAAATTTTGTTTCTTACAAATAATCGCCTTTACTATCTAAATCTTTCCGATTGGATCAGTAGTTTAGAAGATCCATAATTATTACCATTTTTTTGGGTTTGGAACCACTGTGAACAATAGGGAAACATTTATTTGGCACCCAATTTTTGATGAGATAAATGCAATATTTTACAACAACTAACCAAAGTATATAGAAAAACAGCAAAAATTTTATGATTTTTAAGTTTATATTTAAAATTTCTGAAGAAAATTATCAAAAATTAACCGTATGCAAAAGTGTAGCATTTGTCTCCAAAAATAAAATGCCACATTTTTCTCACACTGATAGAATTTTCGTTCATAGTATTAATGAATCAAATTCATTAAAATGGATGTATTGATTTAATGAAAAAATTCATTAACTGTATGAAAATTCATTGTTGTTGTGAATATTTAAAGAAAACTTTTTAAATAAATAATTTCATTAAGTTAAAGAAAATTTTTTAAACGAAAAATTTAACTTTTAAAATTGATTTCAGATACAATTTTACGACCTTTTTTATACCCTACACCACTACGTGGACAGGATATTATAATAAGTTTGTGCTGATGTTTGTACACTCAACCAAAAAAGTCTGTAATGGCTACTGAAAATTTTGCTGTTATTGCGGGAAATTTAACTGTTTTGAGGCCAGCGGTATTTTTTGCTAATTTTAGCAACAAATGTCTGCTAATCTGTAGTACAATAAAATTAGTAGAAAAAAATTAGTAGCCGCTACTAAATTTTAGTAAAATTTATGTAAAATGCAATTCAAAATCGATTTGCTAAAAACTTACTAAATATCATAATTTTACTACAATGAAATTAGTATAAATAATTAGTTGCAGCTACTAAATTTCAGTAAATTGCTGTAAACTGTAATTAAAAAACAACCCAGTAGCAAATGATCGAACTAGTTCTAAAAAGTACTAGTTTTTTTACTAGAAACTACAAAACTAGTTCTCAAAATAAGCATTTTGAACCAGTTGTGTACTAGTTAAATACGATCTATGTAGGGACTGTAAAAGAAATTAAAATGCGAAATTTGAAATTCTCATTTCGTTTATGTTTGTATTTCATAGAACATCAGAGTTTGCAAATAAATGCCCAAATTTTTTTACTGTAAATTGCCTTGAAGTGCAAATCAAATGGTACAGTACTGGTACCGAAGAGTCACTCCGGAACTAGTTTGGTAAATTTCTTATAAGTACTTACCAGTACAGCTCCCTGTTTTTATTCTTAAAACAATTTTTAACCATTTGTGTACCTATTAGTTTGATTGAAACAATGCGAGACTATTTCGAAAGATTAAATTTAAGTAGGAGTTTTGAAATTCTAGTTTTGTTTACATTTGTTGTTAGTAATATAGTCTGAAATTGCGAATAAACACTCAAATTTTTTATTGTGATTAGAAATCATAAACACAAAATATTTTAGATTTCGTTTGGTAAATGGACCTAATTATCTCCGTAAGGAAACTATCGGTCTAATCTACGTTTCATCAAAGAAAAAGTGTTTGTTTTTTATCTACGTATATAATTTAGATATTTACCAACTGGTACAGTACTATTTCCAAAGAGTCACTTCGAAACTGGTTCCACGAGTGTGACATTAGTACCAGTTTTGCTCCCTATTTTTCGTCCTTAAATTGTAATTTTCAAATTAGTTCTACAACTAGTACCAAAGTGGGAGTTTGGGGACAATTGTCCCCATCCCTATGACATCTCCATGTTAAATTCTACAGTTGTTTGTATGGAGAGGCGGTAGAACTCGTACTAGTTGCCTAGTTCAAAGAAACTAGTACATAACTGGTTCTGAACTAGTATTTTTTGCTACTGGGAATCTGCTGAAATTAATTGTACTAAAAAATAAAAAAAACTGTAAAATCTAAAAAAAAATGTTTTTTTTCTTTCGATTGTAACAAGCGTATAATTACTTCATCGTACTTGAAATTTGGAGTCAAAATTGCAAACGGTTCTCCAGTTATTGCCGTTTTATGCATTGGAGATGCAATAAAATTTTCTGGGTGTTATTTCTAACCTAAGAATATATCAATAGTAACAAATATAAACTAAACAAGAATTGTAAAAAATAAAAAATAAAATATTTTTAAATTAGTATATTTTTTTTGTATCATCTTTCTTTGATTTGAAAATAATTTAAACAGAAAGTGATATTAATTTATGATCTTGAGTCAAATTAGAATAACATTCATTTACTTAAATAACATATCAACTAAAAACATTTCCCCCATTCAATTGTACTAATAATCCGTATAAAAATAGTATAGTGCGATTGGAAACTGTTTACAAATTTTTTTACAAACTTTTTTATCTGAGTGTATTTCCAAACTAAGAATATATCAACAGTAACAAATATAAACTAAACAAAAATTGTAAAAAATCAAAAAAATATATTTTTAAATTAATATATTTTTCTGCTAAATTTAGCACTCAGTTTTGAAAAATTAGTAAAATGTTTTGCTGAAATCAGCAGCGAAAATTAGTAAAAAATCCATAATTTGTAATAAGAGAATAGCAAAAATGATTACTAAAAATAAAAATTGTACTAAAAATCAGTATAAAAATAGTATAGGGCGATTGGAAACTGTTTACAAATTTTTTTTACAAACTTTTTTATCTGAGTGTACCTACATATAGCTTTAATCATCTTACTTATACTTGAAATATTATTGATATAAATTGGTGGTCGCATTGGTGATGTAACCGTTTCTTCCGTTGTTTCTGGGTTTTCACTTCCCTCTGAGGTGTCTTTTCATTAAAAAAACTTCGCCCTTTTTTTTCAAAGCACTGTCATTTCTTAACCCCTAATTATTTTTCAAAAATTACTTTCAAATTGAAGATCTACATATCTTGGCTTTAATTTCTAGGATTTTTATTCTAATTATTTGCATATTTTATATTACTTTTTAAATGATTTTCAAAGTAACCCAAATCGGCGTAACTGCCCTAGATACAATTTCAACAAAAAATATTGTTAATACGGCAAAGTCAATGTTTTAATGACTGAAATAAATAATTTAGAACAAGTTCTTTAAGGTATATGATTCTTTTTAATCAATAAATCTCCACTATATTAAAAAAAAAATAATTTAAAACTATAATATAATGATTCTTCAAAATTAGAAAAAACTGAATAATTAATATAAATTTAAGAATGAACACAATTGTTATAATTTACTATTAAACATATTTTAAAGATATAAAAAAGTCTTATAGAGCATTTTAGGCAGGGATGCACCAACTCTTTGAAGCTCCAGGGGCCATCTGGTGATTGTGCCCCAGAGACAGGCACTAACATAAAATTAATATTTTTCACACTTTTTAAGCATTTATTAAAATCAAATTACTATTATTTGAAATATTAGGATCATAGGTCTAACATAATGAAAAATGATTTTTTTATCACACGATTTGAGGAAGTTATTGCAAAATGTAGCTACTTTCAATTATTTTTTGGCACATCAAAAAACACAAAAATACGTCTGTCTATGACCACATGTGATATAAATTCGTCAAAGTCAATGTCAAGGAAGGGTAATTGAAAAATGCACAAAATATATTTTTTCCAATTTTTTATCTCCCTTAACATTGGAGAAAAATGGGATTAGTGTATGTGCCCCACAGCGAATACACTAATCCCCCTCTACCCTAGAGATGAATTCGCTCTTTTTGAACACAGCTCTCTCTTCAACCAGAACAACGGCAATGTTTTTAATGTAAATAATCGGAAACTGGTTTATGCTGAATTTGGTGAAGAACGAATATTTCCCTCTACATCAGGATTCATAATTACGCTATGGTCTTTCTCAGTAAGTAGGAAAAATTTATTGTTTAAAAAAATTAAATTTTTTTTTTTTAAAAGATTAGTAATCCTAATATTGAATAGTTCATCCATCTTTATATTTTTAATAACTATGTATCAGGATTAATTACTCTATGGTCTTTCTCAGTAAGTAGGTAAAATTGATTGTGTCTTTAAGCGCTGGGCTCTTGAATCAAATTAAACTTTTAATGCGTCCCCTTCTTTAAGAGATTAATAATCCTTATGTTGAATAGTTAATCCCTCTTTATATTTCAAATAACTATGTTCTTTTTAGGTTTTTGTTAATAGAGACCACACTCAAAAAAGTTTGACAGTTACTACATGACAGTTGTTTATGTAGTTTTTAACAGTAATTACAGTTGTTTTTCTATAGAAAAAAGCTAAACAACTTTTATGACGGTTATTTAAGAAAAAAACTAACGAAAAGTACTGTAATTTCGTAACAGTTGTTTAAAGCGGTTATTTTTAATATCATAATAAACAACTACCAAAACAGTAATTTTACAGTAAACGGTTATTTTTGGTAGTTCGTTGAATTTTTTGGAATTTTAAAAATTGTCGTTTAGTTTATATTTGTTATTATTGATATATTTCTAGTTTGCAAATAAAAATCAGTAACTTGTATTGTATCTCCAATGCATGAAAGCATAATAACTGGAGAACGGTTTGGATTTTTACTTCGAATTTTAAATAGGCTGAAGTAATAACATATACTTTTGTGAGTGCACTACACGTACACTCTGGGAATTATGTAGGTGAAATCAACTGCAAATGACAGTTAAAATAACTGCATTTTCACTTAAAAAGGTGTAGACTACATTTGCAGTTAAATTAACTGCAATATGAAGTTATTTTTAACTGTTAAAAATCAACTGACAAATGTAGTAAAAACAACTACAAATGCAATTGAAACAACATACATGCAAATTATTGTAAAACTGTACAAACAACTGCAAATGTAGTTAAAAAACATAAATAAAAATTATTTTAAAAATTATTAATTTAATAAAAAACAAATTTATGTAAACACTCCTAACTTAATTTTATTCTATAATAAATTTAAAATTGAGAAATAAAAATTTACACTTAATGTCACTATTATTTTTCACTAAGATACTGTTGTAGATGTCCGTCTGTGAGGGATGAAATATGGTGTTGTTTGGCTTCCTTTTTTTTCTACAGGTAGAAAGGTATGAGAATATAAAAGAACTGAAAGAAAATAAATACAATATTTTTTTAACATTCCCGTAAATAAATGTATATTTTATATGATAAAACTTACCTTATTATTTTATTAATTTAATAAAAAATATATAACCTTTTCCGTATTACGCGTCCTCACTTTTGGCGTTGTTTTATGACTAAGACAAGAGAAAACATGTCCTTCTCATATTTTTTCACTAGAAATTTCTAAGCAAGCGCTTCATACACATGCTCCTGTTTGCTTCGTGTGTGTGCACGCACACTTGAAAATTTAAGTATTTGTAAAAAAAATTCAAAATAACTGCATAAAATAAATGTTACTACAATGTAGTAGTTTTTGTAGTTTGTTTAAAAAAATAACTGTCAAAAACATTGAAAAATTTTGCTCTAAGTAAATTAACTACAATTGTAGTTAAAATAACTACAACCGCATTACTACACAAATAACTGTCATGTAGTAACTGCAGAAGTGTTTCTGAGTGTACAAAACTAAGTGGAGAGGGTATTATAAGTTTGTGCTGATGTTTGCAACACCAAAAAATATTGGTCCTAGACCCACCTTATAGTATACCGAATTTTTTTTTATTTCGATTTAACGATGTCCGTCTGTCCGTCCGTCTGTCTGTCCATGCATTCTTGTGCGCATTCTACACAGGCACGTAGCTAGGGGGGGGGCTTGATTTTACAAATGATTTTACAAATTTTTAAATATACAAAATACGTCGAAAGCAACATTTTTTAAAAAATGTAATAAAAACGAGTAAAAAGGTTAAAGTCGGGCATGCCGACTATACAATACCCTACACCAGTCTGGTGTATTGTTTGGATCCGAAATTCGAATGGGTTAAAATGGGGCTTATGTCAAAATTTTCTATAATGTGAGTCAGCGCACCAAATTTCATTAAAATATCTTAATATTTGCGACCTGCAGTTTGTAACCAAGCCAATTTTGGGGGACCCTTATATGGGCACTAGTTCTAAACATGGACCGATGTTCACCAAAATCAATAGGCTTCGTCCTTGGGCCAACATAGGTCCATGTACCAAATTTCATCAAAATAGCTTAATATTTGCGACCTGCAGCGTATAAACAATATAATTTTGGGGGGACCCTTATATGGGCACTAGTTCTAAACATGGACCGATGTTCACCAAAATCAATAGGCTTCGTCCTTGGGCCAACATAGGTCTATGTACCAAATTTCATCAAAATATCTTAATATTTGCGACCTGCAGCGTATAAACAGTATAATTTTGGTAGGACCCTTATATGGCCACTAGGTCTAAACATAGACCGATGTTCACCAAAATCAATAGGATGCGTTATTGGGCCAATATAGGTCTGTGTACCAAATTTCATCAAAATATCTTAATATTTGCGACCTGCAGCGTATAAACATTATAATTTTGGTAGGACCCTTATATGGGCACTAGGTCTAAACATGGACCGATGTTCACCAAAATCAATAGGCTGCGTTATTGGGCCAATGTAGGTCTGTGTACCAAATTTCATTAAAATATCTTAATATTTACGACCTGCAGCGTATAAAAAGTATAATTTTGGTAGGACCCTTATATGGGCACTAGGTCTAAACATGGACCGATGTTCACCAAAATTAATATGCTGCGTTATTGGGCCAATATAGGTCTGTGTACCAAATTTCATCAAAATATCTTAATATTTACAACCTGCAGCGTATAAACAGTATAATTTTGGTAGGACCCTTATATGGGCACTAGGTCTAAACATGGACCGATGTTCACCAAAATCAAACTTGTTCGTCCTTGGGCCAACATAGGTCTGCGTACCAAATTTCATCAAAATATCTTAATAGTTGCGACCTGTAGAGTGCGCACAAGATTGCATGGACAGACAGACAGACGGACGGACGGACGGACAGACGGACATCGTTAAATCGAAATAAAAAAAATTCTGAACCGATCGGTATACTATAAGGTGGGTCTACGACCAATATTTTTTGGTGTTACAAACATCAGCACAAACTTATAATACCCTGACCACATAGTGGTGTAGGGTATAAATATTTATTTTTTGTTGAAATCAAATACCAAATGGCCAAGTTTCTTAAGTTTTCATAAATGAAATAGACCCTATATCCAATTGCGAAAGCTGCTTTCTTAAAATTTTTCTAGCTTTTTGGTGGCCATAGAAACTGTTTTTATGGTTTTTTTTTGTAAAAATCTTGAATAGTTATGTGTGCTAGGCTTAATCAAAGAGGTTAAAAAATAAATAGAATGCAATTCTCTCTTTTACTGAGAAAAAATTTATAAAATGTTACTGCAAATAGGAAACAAAAATTTTTTCGCAACTTTTAATTGATAAGTATCTATTTTTTATTGTTACTATTGATAGCTTTCGTCATATTTATTTTAAGATAAACATAAAATTGATAAATTAACCTTCGGTTTTCCTTAAAAATCCAGGTTTCCCGCTTGCAGGCACAAGCTGTTACCATAGGGTGATAATTTGGCATAATTCGACATTTTACAATTTTTTCCCTAAGTTAAGCATTATAATAGCTCTGTTTCTTTACTTTTTGGGTAAAGTTCGGTAAAATGAGAGTTAACAAGAAATACTCTCCCGAAATAACAAAAATGCACAAAAGTAAACGAACGCGAAAAACCACATTTGAAGCCCGAAAAACAAATGTCAATAGATTTGTGCATTATAGTTCGTTTTGGTGAGCGCTCTCTTTAGTTCTTGTTCAATTTGTTGTAAAAATTTAAATTTGTAAAAAAAGTTAAACCCCTTTTTAAATCAAAAATTTAATAAAAATTTCCTTTTTAGGTATTTCCATTTACAAAAAGGAATACATAGTTTATTAAATTTGGAAAAGATTTTAATATTAAACAAAAGCTTCGATTTATTTACATATTTAACTCTTTAACACATTTAAAACAAACGTCTTCACAAAATTGTCGGTAATTTTATGGAGTTGTAAAATCACCATTAGGCTTTTGCAACTATTATACTAATTTTTGTAAATGATAAACATATTTTCTGAATGAATGAAATGATCGATTGAACTAAAAGAGCTATTAGTTGTAAACTAGGTCTTTGGTTCAAATCAGTGAAGAGTTCAATTGAACTAGTTGCACCCAACTGATGATATAACAGCTGATTAAAACAATTTACCCAAATTTACACGAAAAAAAAGTCTGGGCTTTCTCGTGCAAGAAGAACAAGAATATTACTCTCTCATGACAGCTCTCATTTACCCAATTGTGTAGTAAGAAAACGCTTTTTGGTAAAATTGGGATCCCGCGGGATCCCAATGTTGAGTACCCGAACACAGCTACTGTTGGATTTTCATATTTTTTTTTTAAATTAAAATTAATAACTGTCCGTGAAAAAGTGTACTTTAGGAGAAACAAGAAATTTATTCTGGAAGTGACTATAATATAAATACATATATAAATTCGGATTTGTCTCAAAAAGCTTATTGAGTATATTTAACAAAACTATATTCTGCAGTTTTAGAAGATCCTGCAAAATGATCATCGCGGTCAGAATCAATGTTTCTAACGCGAAATGATAGTACACTGTTGCTAAAATAAAACCCTCAAAGTGTTTTGCAAATCTAGGTCGGTTTTTTATTTGATGGCCTCTTGAAACATGTGTCTATTTTAGTCACGTTTTCGTCACAAAGACGCACTATTAGTTGCTTTTTATTCATATTGTTTGTTATTAGCAGTTTGGTTTTAAAAATTGTCGAAATCTATTCTATTTTCCTAATTCTAACACAATGCACTCGCATAAGTAGTGGGCATCCCCTGAGTTTTAGTCTATCGTAAAAAAAAATTAGAAATTGTGAGTAAAAATGTGAGCACACCCGGAAATTTTACCACAAAATAAAACATTTTGTACAAACAAATAATCGGAATAAAAATTATTAGAAATTGGCATTATAGTTCACAGTTCATTTCAATCAATTTTATTTTTGAACTAGTGGGTTCTTATAGTTCACTCTTTCATTCGATAAATTTTTTCAGTTGTTCATATACTAATATAAAAGTCTTTAAAAATTTTTGCTGAAAAAACAGCTGAATCCAGCAGAATCTGTTTGCTAAACATTAGAAAGATACAAACGGCAAGAAAAAAATCTGTTAAATTTACAAAATTTCAGCTATATTTTAGTTAATCGAAAATGACAATTTACCCTGCTAAAATCAGCAAAAAATTTCCTGGAAATTAGTCGACCAAACCATCACAAATATTTTAAAATTTTTATTTTTTTTTATTTTCTTAATGCGAATAAAAATCTGCACAACAGAAAGCAGTCTACTATTTTCTAGCAAATATTTCCGTTTATTGTAGCAGGAGAGACCGCTATTTGTATTCAACTCAATTTTAAAGATAAATTAACTTTTGAATATATAACAATTTCTTTACTGATTTTTGTCTACTAATATTAAGCAATATTTTTTAGCCAATATTAGCAAGGTAAATTTGCAATTCAATTAAAAGAAATTTAACTCAAATATTACCCAAACAGTTGCATTTTTGCTGTACTTATCTTACTAATATTAAGCAAAAAGGATTTACTAATTTCAAAAGCTTTCTGTGCAGGGCCCCCCTTTTAACTAATTTTGAGTACCTTTTTTTTCCTACTTTTTTAGGATTTTTCTATCAGTATAATATTATATTGTGTCAGTGGTTTGTTTGATAATTCCGAATAAAATAAAAGAACCGAAAAGAACAGTTGAAATTTAACTTATTCGTGAACGCGAGAGAGTTCCTAACTTTTAAAATGTGCAACATTTTTGGGCTTTCGCGCCACACATATATTTCAAGAGCTAATTTTGCAAAATCCTCTGGAATTTTACTTTCATTTTGTGTTTGAAATTATTGTTGTGCTTTGAAATTAGTCTAGGATCATATTGGAATGACGCACTCCATTGGAAATAAAAATAATAATGATGTAATTTACTTTTGAATATTTAACCATTCCGATAATCTATAAAATTGTAATAAAAGCCCAGCAAAAAAAGAGATGCCGAAGCAGTGGAAAAAGCACTATAAATGATGATCTAGATGCACTTCTTTTATAACATAAACACTAATGATTTTAACATTGAGTTGTCATAGGAGAGGAGTATTAAAACTTCAACATTCTTCACAAAAAAATTCTGTGTTTTTTATTGCCGCCATCGGGTATCGAACTTACGACCTCACGATTGCTAGACTAGCGCTCTACCGCTGAGCTATTCTTTGATATGAAAGTAGAGTAACATAAAAACACCACGTTCCTTATTCTCTTCAATAAAAGTACTTATTAAACAAGTGTAAAAGGTGTACTCCAATTCAATATTGTTTTCAAAACAAATTTGCGAAAAAGTATTAAAAGATAATTTCACTGTTAAAATCAAATATATAATTTAGTTTAGAACTTAAAAAATGCGTTAGAAATTAAATTTTCCTTTATGGTTATTAGCCACTCTTATGCCGTTTTCTTTTCTGAAAAAAGTGTTGCCTTTTTTCTGCCCTTTTTTTAAAAAATGTATTTTTGTGCATAGAAATAATAAGTTAATATAGGCATATTAGGTATAAAATTAAAGGTATTTTAAAGACCTATTTAACTATGCTTCAAAAATGTCCAACAATATTCAACTTATTTATCAAAACACCAAAATATAGAAAAATGTGACATTTTGTTAAATTGCACGAAAATTAGGGAATAATTAGACATATTTTATACACGGTTAGATTGATATCTGAAATATCTTTAATTTGATACCAAATTTGTCTATGTTTACCTTTTATTACTATACACAAAAAGGCATTTTGTAAAAAAAGGGCAGAAAAAGGCAACATTTTTTTCAGAAAAGAAAACGCCATTAGTTTTGTAATATTAAACGAGTAAAAAGGTTAAAGTCGGGCATGCCGACTATACAATACCCTACACCAGTCTGATGTATTGTTTGGATTCAAAATTCGAATGGGTTAAAATGGGGCTTGTGTCAAAATTTTCTATAATGTGAGTCAGCGCACCAAATTTCATTAAAATATCTTAATATTTGCGACCTGCAGTTTGTAACCAAGCCAATTTTGGGGGGACCCTTATATGGGCACTAGTTCTAAACATGGACCGATGTTCACCAAAATCAATAGGCTTCGTCCTTGGGCCAACATAGGTCTATGTACCAAATTTCATCAAAATATCTTAATATTTGCGACCTGCAGCGTATAAACAATATAATTTTGGTAGGACCCTTATATGGGCACTAGTTCTAAACATGGACCGAAGTTCACCAAAATCAATAGGCTTCGTCCTTGGGCCAACATAGGTCTATGTACCAAATTTCATCAAAATATCTTAATATTTGCGACCTGCAGCGTATAAACAGTATAATTTTGGTAGGACCCTTATATGGGCACTAGGTCTAAACATGGACCGATGTTCACCAAAATCAATAGGCTGCGTTATTGGGCCAATATAGGTCTGTGTACCAAATTTCATCAAAATATCTTAATATTTACGACCTGCAGCGTATAAACAGTATAATTTTGGTAGGACCCTTATATGGGCACTAGGTCTAAACATGGACCGATGTTCACCAAAATCAATAGGCTGCGTTATTGGGCCAATATAGGTCTGTGTACCAAATTTCATCAAAATATCTTAATATTTACGACCTGCAGCGTATAAAAAGTATAATTTTGGTAGGACCCTTATATGGGCACTAGGTCTAAACATGGACCGATATTCACCAAAATCAATAGGCTACGTTATTGGGCTAACATAGGTCTGTGTACCAAATTTCGTCAAAATATCTTAATATTTACGACCTGCAGCGTATAAACAATATAATTTTGGTAGGACCCTTATAAACATGGACCGATGTTCACCAAAATCAAACTTGTTCGTCCTTGGGCCAACATAGGTCTGCGTACCAAATTTCATCAAAATATCTTAATATTTGCGACCTGTAGAGTGCGCACAAGATTGCATGGACAGACAGACAGACAGACAGACAGACAGACGGACGGACGGACAGACGGACATCGTTAAATCGAAATAAAAAAAAATTCTGAACCGATCGGTATACTATAAGGTGGGTCTACGACCAATATTTTTTGGTGTTACAAACATCAGCACAAACTTATAATACCCTGACCACATAGTGGTGTAGGGTATAACAAGTTTTAAAAACCTTTAGGCCCTTACAGATATTATTGCATTCTTACAATAATTTTTATAGAATTTTCTGCCTCTGTCTACTTTTAACTTCTGTTTTTACTAAAAAATTGTAAAAGGGATGCAATGATAAACAAATAACACCATTGTGAAAATTCTAAATTTTAATTAAGCAAAGAAATACACAAAATAAAATTTCTATATATAAAAATTAACTGAACGAAGTCAAAAAAAACTTTTAAATGCAAAAAATATGTCTTTCTGTGCGATTTTTGAGACTAAAACTATACGCATTTTAATTTTTTTTCTTTTAGATAGTTTGGGTTAGAAAAGTTATTTTGTGCGTTCCCGTACTTTTGGGTAATTTTGACATTTAGATAGAGGATTTTGTGATTACTCTCATTTTATTGAACAAAATTACTCTCATTTTCGAAACAAATTCCTAGCTACGTGCCTGACTCTACAGGTCGCAAATATTAAGATATTTTGATGAAACTTGGTACACCGACTTATGTCGGCCCAATGATGGTTAAAATCGGTTTAGATGTTTAGACCTAGTGCCCATATAAGGTCCCCCCAAAATTATATTGTTTATACGCTGCAGGTCGCAAATATTAAGATATTTTGATGAAATTTGGTACACAGACTATGTTGGCCCAAGGACGAAGCCTATTGATTTTGGTGAACATCGGTCCATGTTTAGACCTAGTGCCCAAAATTATATTGTTTATACGCTGCAGGTCGCAAATATTAAGATATTTTGATGAAATTTGGTACACCGACCTATGTCAGCCCAAGGACGAAGCCTATTGATTTTGGTTAACACCGGTCCATGTTTTGGACCTATGTTGGCCCAAGAACGAAGCTTATTGATTTTGGTTAACACCGGTCCATGTTTAGACCTAGTGCCCATATAAGGGTCCAAAATTGGCTTGGTTACAAACTGTAGGTCGCAAATATTAAGATATTTTAATGAAATTTGGTTCGCTGACTCACATTATAGAAAATTTTGACACAAGTCCGATTTTAACCCATTCGAATTTCGGATCCAAACATTAGTTAGCTTTTAACCAGATTGGTGTAGGGTATTGTATAGTCGGCATGCCCGACTTTAACCTTTTTACTCGTTAAATATAGGCTCAGCTGATACTAAAGTGATACTAAATAGTTGCTCAAGTAATACTAAATTTCAGCGCCCTGTATAAAATTTAGAAACAGTTTTTCTATAATTTCTTTCACAAGTCATAACATAGAATGAAAAGTAGTTTAAGTTGTATATTTTTTAATTTAAAATGCATATATTAATTTATTCAATATTCCTTTTATTTTAAAAACATTATTCTCAGTCGTACAAATTCATTATAACAATTTCGTTTCAGTTAATAGCTTATTATTTATATTTTATAAAATGGTAAATGAGTAAATAAAATTTTCGAATTAAAGTCTATTCCAAAGCAAGCAAAAATATATGTAGGACCAGTACGAGGTGGCTAAATTTATCCTAAGCTAAATACAAATTGACAAAAGGGTTTAAAATTAATATGAGAATTATTTGGAAAAATTTTCAAATTTCAAATAAACTTGTTAACTTGAATTTAGTTAAGATTTACCCCCTGTTTTTATAAAGCGAACGGAATTATTCATCTCGAGGAAATGTGTGTATTTTGTTTTTGTTACAATAACAAAATACATTCCTCAGCCGGAATTATTCCGCTCGCTTTATAAAAACAGGGGGTTAATTTAGCCAGTTCGCACCCACCCTCAGATTCCAAAATAAAAAATTACTAAAACAAGAAAAGACAATTTAATTGCCTTAAATTATAAATAAATTCTAATAGGTGATAAACAGCTATAAAAAGTTTAGCATAGCATACGGATTTTAAGATGTTAAATATAAATACAAATTGTATATTTATGTATTATACCAGACTAAAGCCCTGAGTCTGTTGTATAGCTTGTAATAGTTTATATTTCAAACGTTCTTTTGTTTTATAACGAGGTAAATCTAAAAGATTAAAACAGGTATGAGCCACAGGCAAACATTTTTCATCATTTGTTGGTTGTATATAGATCTAAGATATTCGAAAGAAAACACGATAAACTAGGAAAAGAAAGTTTTATAGGAATATGTAAATAACTTACATTCATAGCTTTCATGCCCTGTATGGGTATGCGATCACTACCAGTTAAATAAAGTAAAAATTTCTTTTTCTCCTCCAAAGGTAAATTATGAAAAATTTCCCAAAACCATTTAATCTAAAAAACGAGGATATTATTATATCGCTTTTTTTGTTTAACATAAAATATAATTACCGTTTCATCGTTGGCTGTATAACCATTTTTATATTCACAATTTAGTTCTAATGCATTCCAATCATACTCTTCATTCCCACTACCATGGCCATTAGTTCTTCGGGTCGGAATATTTTTAAAACTCTACCCCAACATACCTTTTTGAGATAGGAAAATAAAAAAAATAATTTTTCTATATTAATTTTTATGAAAAGACAAAAATAACATTTTCAATATTTTTGGGTAAAACTAAATACTTAAATTATCATGTAAACAAACATAACTATTACCTTCATAAAACCACTTCGAAAAGCTTTAAACTGATCATTCACAGTCTTGTTGAATATAAAATCTACATATAAATCCACAAATTCTTGTCTGAAAATTAAATAGTGTTAAAACAGTTCATTTATTATTTATAATCCCCTTGATTATGTAAGGGTTGGCGTATTTAGTAAAAACGCCTCCATACAAATCGAATTTTTCAAAGTCGAAATTAATAAAAAGTGAAATTTTCCTGGCGAATCTAATACAATTTTCGTAAAACATGTCTTAATTGACTGTAAAATATTGCAAAAATATTTGTTATAACGACTTTACTGTAAAAACGTCTACGCTTACATAATCAGGGAGATAGTTTTTACCTATTCTCTTTCGTAACGACAATATTTTCACCATTTATTTTTAATGGTTCAGTTTTAGATTCTCCAAATATATCTCTCGATATTTCAAAATGTATATCGAATGTTTCTTCAAAATCTTCCCCATCATAATTCAAGAGTTGTTGCATGGAATTTGCCAATGTTGGTGACAGTTCATTCAAATCTGTCAAATCGACATTTTCATCCAATAGTTTTTTATATAAAGCCAATGGAAATGGTAGATTTATGATGGTAAAATTATAAATAGCTAAACCACATATGATGCCAATTAAATAGTACATAGTTTCGGTTTCAAATGTTACATCGGCAAACCATACCACACGAGAATCCTCGTATTCCTTAAACATGCCGTATTTAGGGTCAATAATATCTTTTAAAAGCAACATAAAAAATTCTTTACGAACACCACCAGCATCTTCAGCCTCTTCGCCGCAGAATTTAACCTAAAAATTTTTAAATCATTAAAACAGGTTTTAAACCAAGGAAAAAATAATTTTAAGAAGAACAGACAATGAAGGCTAGAATAAAGAGGATTGGAAAAACTATTAATAGTAATTTTTTAATGCTTATTTTTCAATATATATAATAAAAATTTCCTGTTATTTATGCCAAAGATATATAATAAATAAAGATAAAGCATTCAGTGGCGCCACTCTAGTTGCAGAATCGTGCAATTGATGGCGCTGAAAAAATCGAATTTGATTTCGAAATCTCAAGATGGCGACAGTGTACAACCACTGGAATTTGAAATTTCCAAAATGTCCAAAAGCTCTGCAATATTAAAACAGTGCTGCCACACTAAAATTTTATGATTTTATTTTAGGAATTTGAATAAAGGAACTTCTTGTCAAAAACAACTTTGTGCTTTTTGTTAAACGAATTATTAGTGTTAACGTTGTTTAAAATTTTTATTGTGTATAATAAGAAATTAAATTTTTGTTGAAAGAACTTTTTCGTAAAGAAAAATATGTTCTAATGACTTTTTAGTACTTTTATTTGCATATTATAAAATCTTAAAAGCCCTAAACACAATTACATTTTCTTAAAAAAAGTGAAATCATGTTAAAATGGCACATTTTTGTTTAAAAAAAAATAGCTGTTGTTGAAAATGCATACTGTCAGAAAGCAAATTCGGTGACAAAAGAAACAATTTCAGTAATACCACACTCTTCTTTTGAGCCATTACTTTACTCCTAAATTTATTGAATGAAAATTCGAGTGAAATCTAACATCTAAACTCGAGATTAGAAAATTTTAATTATGGCGATTTTTGCCGCTCCAATGTGTAATTGCAGTTTTCAGTTCTGGCAACACAAGAATAAGTAACAAGAGCTTTTTCGATTATGCCTTGAAATGAGATAATATTCGAATTTATCTATTTTATTCTGCGCGAACAGCGCCATCTTCTCAAAATGGGTGAACCTCATTTGGTGGGGGTTTGATTATGCATACGTAATGTAGAGAATATTAAAATATTAAATACCGCAAAAGAAATGTAAAATTTAACTAACCCATATTCTTTACCAACGTGCCTGTAACGACATGTTAACTTTAAAGAACTTCCAAATTCCAAATGGAAACCTACGATAGAAAATATTACTGATTCACGAAATGTAACATTTTGTTTACCAAAAAATTATTTAAAAATATTTCTTTAACTATTTTAAGCTTTTTTTAAGTCTCCTTTCTTGGACACTTTTTAAAAACTAAAAAAAAAGAAAAAATTAAAATGATTGTTGTCTTTGTTCGGTTTTAAGATCAAATATGACAAATTCCAAATAGAATTTACAATTTATTTTACAACAAATAGAGAAAAAAAACTTATGAAAAAAACTTTCCTAGAAACAATGGTTGACAATTAATGCATTTCAAGTGCAACCAAACTCTTTCATCAGATTGTCTTTAACCCCATAGGTTATAATGTAGATTTTGTATATATGTTAATTTTCAAAGTTCAGGGGAAATATTACCAAAGAGCTATATAATTATACAATTACATAATTTTCAAGTAAGTTTTACAAAGTTCTAGTAAAATATACAAATTTTTTTTGTAAAATATGTACAATCCTTGCAAAATATATACATGTGTAGCGGAAAATATCCGAAAAATTACATATATTTTGCTAGAAAATTGTAAAACTTACTTCGAACTTTTATGTAGTTGTATAATTACATAGCACTTAGATAAAGTTCCACCTGTTTTTTTCTGCGTGTAGTTAGGCATCACTGCGGCATAATAAAAGTAAAACGTTCAAAAAAGCATTACTTGATAGCACGGATTTACGTCAAACGTTTTTTTATGCAAACAATTGACAGGTCTGCCGCAAATTTTTGCAACTATCGCATCATTTTAATTTCTGGTGCAATAGTGTGCGTTCTAAATTTTTATGTTAAAATCATTTAATACAAAACGAAACCTAAACGTTGGTGCATAATGGAAGAGTTATTATATAAAAATTCTTAATACAAATTTAAATAATGTTTATTTTTTAACATTTTTTGGATTTTTAATAATCAAAAGTCGTTTCATCTTTCTTTTAATTCTCTTTTTATTATAACTTAACAAAAAATTGTCATTTTTACCATCAAGATTTTCAATAATATTTGTTAATGTTATTGCGAACATGTTTTTTATTTTTTGCATAATTTTCTAAAAAGCAAACTCTGTGCAGTTGTTGAGCAGTAGCAAAGCATCTGCAACAGCTGATCATGCATCAGCAATAAAACTTGGCATAACTGCCGCAGTGTTGCACAAATTTACTTCATTTACGAACGTACCCAAACTCAAACATTTTAACTTATTTATTTCATATTACAACGGAAATCACATGTTTTTAACAAAGCTATTATTTTTCTCTATGTTATAGTTGTTACTTTGACTGAAGCTCCTTCAATAGCCACGGGTATGGCATCACTAAAAAACTTAGTTATAAAAAAATCGTTATCACTAGATGGCACTTTGTAAAGAAATTGTCAAAATTTTCAAACAACAAAGAAAAAAATACAAACAAATATTTCAAATTTTATTATTTGAATATATTCCGCGTTTGTTTTTTTCCTTATTTTGAGCAGTTTTCAGCAGTTTTTAAATATAGGCTCAGCTGACACTAAATTGATATTAAATAGTTGCTCAGGTAATACTAAATTTCGTCACCATATCGGTGACGAAATTTAGTAGTAGTGTAAGTTTTGATTTCCTATCTCTGCTCGTATAGTGATTAGAACGAAAGCAAAGAACTTTTGAACGATTATTTGTTTTCTGTATCACACCCTAACGCGGGAATGCAAAATCCCGCACTTTTTCATTCCAGGGAAAGCGGGAAATTTATTTTGAATTGCCGGGATCCCGCAAGGGAAATAAATTAGAAAATATTTTATAATTTAACAATTTTTATAAAGAAAATGTCTTTATATTAGAAATTATTGTATATAATACTGAATTTAGACTGAGCAAAAACTAGCTGTTTTTTGTACAAAACTAAATTGCAAAAGCCAAGTCATTTACACTGGTTATTTAGTTTTTCTTTGTCACAACACTTTTTTATTATACAATTTTCTTTATTTTTTTTATTGTTAAACTAATGTAAAGAAAATATTAATACATTTAAAAAAGAATAACAGAAGACATTCGTAAAAGAGAAAAAAAATGTAGAAAATAATTTCAAAAAATTGCAAAAATTTTAGAAAATCGGAAAAATTTTAGAAAATTGGAAAAAAATTTAAAAATTATGGGAAATTTTTGGTTTTCTTAAAAAATATGGGCTGTATTCATAAGTTAAAATAACGACTGCACAACGAATGCACAACGAATGCACAACTTTCCCTTATGGGAATATGTGTGTATAAAAAGTTGTGCACTGGATGTTAGTCGTTAGTTTTAACTTATGAATACCGCTATATATTTTTTAACAGACTCTAAAAGGAACTTAAAAAGTTCGATCAAGTACACAAATTAATCGGAGTGTTCGTTTACTCAAAAATCTTACTACATTTGCTACAATTGTTGTTTTGTTTACTTTTTGAATTTTTAGTAAGTAAACGAACAAGCCTAATGTAGAATTTTTACTATTTTCAAAACATTGGAAAATTTTGCATAAGAAAATTTGAAATAATTAACTTTATTATTTTAACTGCATTTTTTGAAATCCTGGGATTCCCGGTCCAAATTCCCGGGAATGCGGGAAATGGAAAATGCTTAATTTCCCGGGAAATCCCGGCATGCATTCCCTAATCATGCCGTATAAATGACCAACATGTTGCAATTAAGTGATATTACCCTGCAAAAAGAGAACATCCACTTTTAATGCATGACTTTTTTCTCTACATTCAAATTAAGATAATGCAAAAATAAAATAAAACAAATACAACAACACATAGCGACATGGCGCACAAGCATAGTTTTCTACTGAAAAATTGTTAAATTTACAGCAGTATCGGATCTTTCCTATGACACGCACGTGTTAAATTCATTGATGGAAATGCCAAATTTTGAACTACTAACAGCTCCAGAAAAAACACAACTCAAAAACGAGTAAAAAGGTTAAAGTCGGGCATGCCGACTATACAATACCCTACACCAGCCTGGTTAAAAGCCAACTAATGTTTGGATCCGAAATTCGAATGGGACTTGTGTCAACATTTTTTATAATGTGAGTCAGCAAACCAAATTTCATTAAAATATCTTAATATTTGCGACCTGCAGTTTGTTACCAAGCCAATTTTGGGGGGACCCTTATATGGGCACTAGGTCTAAACATGGAATGCTGTTAACCAAAATCAATAGGCTTCGTCCTTCGGCTGACATAGGTCGGTGTACCAAATTTCATCAAAATATCTTAATATTTGCGACCTGTAGAGTGCGCACAAGAATGCATGGACAGACAGACGGACGGAGGGACGGACGGACATCGTTAAATCGAAATAAAAAAAAATTCTGAGCCGATCGGTATACTATAAGGTGGGTCTAGGACCAATATTTTTTGGTGTTACAAACATCAGCACAAACTTATAATACCCTGACCACGTAGTGGTGTAGGGTATAATAAAAGTAGTTCAAATTTGGCATTTCCATCAATGAATTTAACACGTGCATGTCATAGGAAAGATCCGATACTGCTGTAAATTTAACAATTTTTCAGTAGAAAACTATGCTTGGGCGTCATGTCGCTATGTGTTGTTGTATTTGTTTTATTTTTGTATATTATTTTATTGGATGTAGATAAAATAGTCATTCTTTTTGAAGTACTCCTTAATATTTTTGCTGGGTACTTAACAATTTGGACTGTACCTTGTCTGTGAGTACTTTATCGTAGATTTTAGTTGATCTGAAGATTGTTACAATGAGTGTTATCTTTGTTCGGTTTTAAGATCAAATATGACAAATTCTAAATAGAATTTACAATTTATTTTACAACAAATTCAATTTTCATAAAAATATGTTTTCATGAAGAAAAAAGCATTATTATTTATGATTTAATAGCTTTGGTATGCACTTTGGTAAATCGTGTATAGAAAATTTTACATTCCCGATTAAAAAAGATGATATGGTGACATATCTAATTTGATAGAATACAATAACTAATCAGATACAATTTAATCCGAAAAATCATGAATACAATTGTATCTACGTGGAGCAAATTGGATTTAATTACTTTAAATTATATACAATTTAATCGGAATTTTGACCAGACATTATTGTATTAAATAAAATCTTAATATTTAAAATTTGATGTAATTAGTAGTGTCCGACCGAACTCACTTTTTTAAGGCCGAACTTCGGCCAAAATTAGTAAGTTCGGCCGAAACCGAAGCCGAATACTTTTGTGTTTGAATAAAATTACAATTTCATGCAACTTTTTCAAATTAAAAAATGCGGAAACCAATTTCAAAATATTTCTAAATTGCAAATTAAGTTAAATATGTGCATATTTATAAGTTACTATACAAAATTAAAGAGCTAAATGTTGCAAAATATTGATTTATAGAAAAGTTCGGTATTCGGCCAAAATTTAGCCGAACACCGAACTTGGCCGAACATCACTTTTTGGCCGAACTCCGAAGCCGAATACTCGGTCGGACACTAGTAATTAGGTCTAATTTGATCAAAATCGTCGAATTTATACATTTATTAAATACTATACTGAAATCAATGGGGGATTCACGAAAAGTCTCTTGTATCATGTATACTAAGCAAATCTAGTAAGTTTGCAAGTCTTACGTGAAGCTGCATACATAAAAAGTATCTACACATAAATAAGTACTTATACGAGTATAATTACTAAACACGCAAAAAATAAAAAGGGGGAAATAACATAAAATAAGGGTATAAGTTACCTAGTTTTAGTATGTATTATAGATCTACCCAAGTTTTGGGTATAACTTATATAATATGCTTGGTATAAAATAAAAAAACAAAAACTAACAATAACTATACAAAAAAAACTTGGTAAATATTTCTTATTCTGTTTTTGGAATTGTTAGCACTAATTTATTAAACATAAGCTATATATTACTATTAAAACAATTGGTTAATTTAATTGGTTATTTCTTTATTTTATTTTACAATTAGATTGCACGCTTATTATTATATATTATAAATATACACTTAATTCTATTTTTATGCGGATTTGAAGTTATGCGGTTTTAAAATCTACTTGCGTTTCGTTTTTTTTTTTTTAACTTTTATAATACTTTTTACTTAATTTAAAATAAAATAAAAAAAATTGTCTTATTTTTTAAAGGTTTTCTTAAAAGAAATGGAGAAAACCAAGAAAAAAGACAGTAATTTCGTTAGAAAAAAAAATGGTAATTTTAGATCGCCTAGAAAATGGTGAAAGATATGCCTCTATTCGAAAATATTTTAAACTTGGGGAATCTTCAATAAGCGCAATCAAAATGAATGAGTCTCAAACAAGAAAATCTGCTATTTCTGGCTCACAACTAGGGTTTATGTCCCGGGAATTCCCGGGACGGGATTCCCGGGAATCCCGCCCTTTTTTGAATCCCGCAATCCCGGGAATTTTATGCGGGATTTCCCGGGATTTTTTTTTAGTCTTTTACAGTAGTTTTAGCTAGTTTTATTGCAATTTTAGAAGCTTTATTTAAATTTAAAGCATTGATTTTTTTAAATTAATTTAAATAAAGAATATTTAAAATTAAAAAATACGGTTTAAAATTTAATAAACTGAATTAAGCCAAATTGTTTTTGGATTCCAATTGAATTTGGTTCAGTTAAACCGAAAAATATTATATTAGCAATTACCAAATTTACAAACTAAAATACTTGTCCTTCGGGAATTTTTTTCTTCTTTAAGATGATGATATTTGTTCAAATAAAGCAATATTTATATAGGCTGTTTTAAACTACAAGATTCTCGGAAAGATTTTGCAACCTTGCCTATGTTTTGCACGTGTACTGAAGTAAAATCGTACCGAAAATCTTATAGTGTAAACCAGCCTTATACAACATTTCAACATCATTATTTCAGTTCCAAATACCTCCAATAAACTAGGGATTAAAGTTAAAGAATAGTAATTTTTTCGTATATTCAATTAACATAAGTATTTTGACTTTCTTTTACTTCAAATAACTTCATTTAAAGTTCAATTGCTATTCCTTTATTTTAAATATATTTTTTAAATATTATTAATTTTTAAAATAATAAATACATCAGATGCTTTTTCAAATTATTTTGAATTTTTTATATGCTAATTTAAAATGCAACTAAATATGAAAATTAAATAATTTCTTTTTAAGGAGTTGTGGCATAAAAAATTTCTATCCAAGAAAACTAATTAAAGTTATGAAACTATTTAATATTTTAGTGTCTACTTTTATAAAACAATTTAGGCGAATTTGCTTAAAAATTTCTGTGAAAAATGCTAACTTTTAAACTTTTTTATAAAACTAATTCTAGACGGATACTTCTGAAAATCTGCATAGAAAAAAACAAAATATCTAGAAATAGAAATTTTTGGATTTAATGTATAAGAAATATTTAAGCAAAAAATTGAATTTAGTTCTGACTATAAAACTGGTCCGACACAAGTTTGCCCCCATTAACAATTCCAATATATCCTGAAAAAAGGGATCAAAATAATATAACCGTGTCTTTCACTTTTCTATATCAATTCGTTTAACAGCTTAAACCGCGAAATTAATATTTAGTTAATATATTACTAAGAGTTTTTTTTTTAATTAGGACGGCTTTCCATTTAAATATATTACATAAATAATAATTCACGATTTAAATTGTTAAACGAATTGACCTGGAAAAAGTGGAAGACATGGATATTTAGCCCTCCTTTCAGAACATTTTCTCATGGATACAACCAAAAGATAAACTTTGTCGAACGGTGTTTAACCAAAAAGTAGTTTTTCAAGTACAATATATGTCGAATTTATATATTTTCTAACGAGCGGGAATTCCCGGGATCCCGGGAAATTCCGAAAAAATCCCGCTGTCCCGGGAAATGAAAAAGTCCGGGAAAAGAAAAACCCTACTCACAACTGAGTTTAACATTGTCGTCGAATACTATCGTATTCTCATTAATGCACAAGTGTGGACATATGTGAATGCATGTATGGAGATTTATGTATGGAAAAGCATTTATGTTTATGATCATGCTCGAACATACATTAAACCTGTATGAATTCATATACGCAGATTTTTAGCCGGGGTATTATTTGTCATTGATTTTTTGTTTTTTTTTTGGTATGCACTGTACGAATACGCGTGTTATTTTGTGCTAAAAGTAAAAATAAATGAATAAAGGTATTCATTTAAAGTATTTACGCCTCGTATACTGTGTATATGTTGTAAGTTTGCTCGATTAATGTCAAAACTACCCAGCGAAAAAAGAGATGCCGAAGCAGCCGAAAAAGCACTACACTCAACCAAAAAAGTCTGTAATGGCTACGGAAAATTTTGTTGCTATTACGGGAAATTTAACTGTTTTGAGGCCAGTGGTATTTTTTGCTAATTTTAGCAACACATGTCTGCTGATCTGTAGTACAATAAAATTAGTAGAAAAAATTAGTAGCCGCTACTAAATTTTAGTAAAATTTATGTAAAATGCAGTTCAAAATCTATTTGCTAAAATCAGTTAAAAAACTTACTAAATGTCATAATTTTAATACAATGAAATTAGTATAAATAATTAGTTGCAGCTACTAAATTTCAGTAAATTGCTGTAAACTGTAATTTAAAATCAATCTGCTCAAATTAGCAAAAAATTGTACTTCCTACATAAAACGGCAATAACTGGAGAACCGTTTACAATTTTGACTCCAAATTTCAAGTACGTATGAAGTAATTATACGCTTGTTACAATCGAAAGAAAAAAACATTTTTTTTTTAGATTTTACAGTTTTTGTTTTTTTTAGTACAATTTTTGACTGGCATAAAAACACCCCTTTGTTAATGCGAGATATTGTTCCTTATTCTCTGCAATAAAAGTACTTATTAAACAAGTGTAAAAGGTGCACTCCAATTCAATATTGGTTTCAGTACTATTTTTACAGGTACATAAAACCAATTTTTAAAAATTTTAAAGTTAAAAAAATATTGAATTTAAACAAATTAATTATAAATATTAAAAAAAAATTAATAGAATAAAAAAAAAAAATAAAAAAAAATATAAAAAAATATTGGTCCCGCCGGGAAGCGAACCCGGGACCCTCTGTTTGAAAATACCAAATGATACCAAAATCACTTTTTACGATCACTTTTAGAGCAATTACTCTTTAGAAGCAATACTTAAGTGATTTTTTGGATGTGGTTCAGAAGTAATTCTAAAAAAGCTGTAAAAATGTAATAACGGATACTTGGGAAGCAATGAAAGATTTTTTGTTCAATGAAAGAAGTTGTTCAGAAGTAATTCTAAAAAAGCAGTAAAAATACACTAACGGATACTTGTGAAGCATTAAAAGAAGTAGTTTGTAAAGCACTACTTGCAATTTTTTTTTGCTGGGTAGTTTATGAGCCCTGGTAAATATACGCTTACATTTTTGTGTGTAAACTTTTTCGTATTTATTAGTGTTTCGAATTCGGTTAATCGATTAACCGATTCCTCGATTAATCGCCTCTCTTTCGGTTAATGTCGAAACAAATAATCTAAAACGCAAATAATTATTCGACCCGAATAATCGGTTAAAATAGGTCGATGAACCGGTTAAATTTTTAATATAGAATTTTTCCTTTGTTTTTTCCCAAAACTTCATTGTTTTCTTAATTTTGGCTAAAAAATTGCAAGAAAAGCTTAAAAAAATAAATACTAACTAAAACACCATCAAATACTTTTCAACTCGAGTGAAAGAGGTTCATAGAGGTTCTTTTTGAGCAACTCCAAACAAGTCAAGCAAGTGCACCTGCGGGACGCGTCATGTGTTTCAAGAAACTCTTAACTCTTGTTTTACCTTTCTGCAATTAATTTTTAATAATTTTTTTTTCAGATAATTTAACAAAAATAAAAATTTCTAGAAAAAAAACTTCAAAAAACATCGCGAAAGGCCAAAATAAAGGTGTTTTTTTTAAACTTCTCAAAACACACGACATGTCTGGCTAGAGCAGCGTCAACGCGCTATATAGGCTTTAGGAAATGTAATAGCGAGTTTTCCATTTCTGTTTTAATTCTTTTAATAATTAAAACTAATGCAAATTATATTTCAATGTCCTTCACCTAGTGTCTTCAAATGCAATGAAATGTGCAAAGAAATTTGAAAAATAACCAGAGACCCAAAATAACTGTTATATTTCTTAAAAAGTCACCACCCAAATTTATTTAATTATAATATTACAATAATGCACTATATTTTATAAATCATATTGCACAAAAAAAATTACAAAGTTTGGCAAAGATTTTAATTTTTTCAATTTTTATATTTTACTCTATAAATTTCTGTTGTTTTTTGATTTTTATTTTAAAACTTTTTATAAAAGTTACAGAATGATTTTTTTTGAAAAAATTAAGCAATAACTTTTTTATTTGATAATAAAATAAAAATTAAAAATTTACCTAAATTGAATGCCGGACGTTGCTGGAATATACATATTTACTCACTTTAAGTCACTGTTCAATCTTTTATTAACACTAGTTGACATCATCAGGATATTATAATTGGTGAAGTCATTGGGTGCGTTCGGCAGATACAATTTAATAGTCAACAGTTGTACAACCATCTGCTGAACGATCCGATCACTAACTGCTCAGTCTGAGCGCTCAGGTAGCGCTGTCATATTTTGGTAGCGTAAAAAATGTTTGCTACTTTTGATCAAATAGTGATACATTTGTTGTTGTTGATTTAAAAAGAATTTTTTTTTTGTAAGAATGACAATTAAAAACATACAAATATAATTTAAAAACAAAATTTTTAAAAAATCAAAGGAAACTATAGAAAAAGTGTATTTAAAAACAAAACAAAGAAAACATCGTTCAGTAGAGTAAGTAATCATAAAGCGCTGCAAGTCACCGGTATCAGTTTAAGGTTTCTCTGCCGAATGCTACCATTGGTTCTATGGCTTTTGATTTATATTCTTAATTGTTATTTTTTGATAAAGAAAAAAAATCAAAAAAATAACTTTTATTATTTTTGAAAAAATAAAAATCGTATTTGGATTGTTTTTGTTTGAATTAAAAATAAAAATCAAACAGAGCAAATAAACAGAAAATTAAAAATATTCAAATAAGAAATAATTGTAAAACAATCAGTTTTTTGAATAAAAGTTATAACTGTTACGTCCCTGAAAATAACACATAAAGCAACAACAAAGTTATTTTCGTTGTTGTTGATATTTTCTATTACGTAGTACAAGAAATGTTTCAACTTAAAAAAATTATAGATTCCGAAATTTTTCAACCAATATGAAATCTTTTTTAAATACATCGAGTTTATATGCCACGTTGATATTTAACAAAAACAGGCATCACTTTGTGTTTTTATTGATAAAAAATTAGGGAAATACATTAATTTTGCATTATACGATTAATCGATTAATAGGCAATTTTCTCGATTAACCGACCCGAACAACCGGTTAATCAATTTTAGCGATTTTTCGAATAATGCATTAACCAGTTATCCGCCTATGTCGAATAATTGGAAACAGTAGTATTTATACATACATTTGAATATTGTCAAAAATGAAATTATTTTGAATTTTTTGTGTTGTGTTTTATTTTCTGTCTTATTTGTTTTAAATAATACAAATTAAAAAATTCTGTGTTTAATTTATGAAAAGATCGAAAAAGTGGCTAAATGCAAAATTGAAATGTGGATAGTTTGAAAAGGTGCGTTCTTTCAAATAAACAGGTAAAGTAATAAATATATGCGATTCCAAAAATACACGGTTTACGAGGGCATAAATCCAGTTAGATGAATACCCCTAATATTTTTTTTTAACATTTTTTATTCTACAGATTTTTTTATGCGATTTTAATTCAATTCTCTCAACTTATTTTAAAGTTATGCAGTTTTTGAAATATTCGGAACGCATCTACCATTTTTGTACGGAAGTAGAGTTCTTTTTTATGCGGATTTATTTTATGCGGTTGTTTTTGGAACGCATCTACCGCATAAAAAAAGACTTAAGTGTATATTGTACTAAAAATACTTTTAATAAGAAAACTATATTTATTACTTAACATGTTGGCCGCAATAAACTTCTTGTACCACAGCTTCCTTCCTTCACATCTTCCTTGTAATGCAAACCTTTTATCAATTGTACATGGACTTCTCTGAGGCACTATATGATTTAGTTTATTTATTACAATTCAATTTTTATGTTTTATATTGTTTTCAATACCTTTTCACTTTTGGCATCTACTTTCAGCCATATTGTGTTATTTTTTTTAACAGTTTTCAACTTTGGCTATTTTAATGAAATTTTTAGGAATTCTACACATTTTACAACCATATGGCAACAAATAAATGAATTTTAAAAATTTATAAGTTTATTTTGTGTCATTTTCCCCAAAAATATAACTAAATATTGACAATTTTTTAAACAGCTAAGAAAATCAACTGATTTAATATAAGCTGTATTTTGTCCCATGCCTATCAACGTTAAGTATTTAAAGCAAATCTACCCTAATCCGATTGTAGTATAAAAAAATTTTAAAGAGGTTATATTTATAATTTTTCCGTTATAATCGAACGTACGTTAGCAAAAGTTTTTAGGACGTATCGCGAATTAGTTACGTTAGATGTGAAAATGTATAAACGTTGAGTGTTCAACGTTGATAATTATCCGTGTTGAAAGTTAACGTGCATACAAAAAGTAATGTGTTAGTTTTCGTCTGAAACGCGTTTTTATGCACTTTGAGTTTTTTTATGAGTTAACGGATATAGTTAAGTCGAAAACACAGCTATAATGTACAAAAGAATTTTTAATGTACCAATAAATAGTTATATTTGTAGGTAATTTATATAAAACATTAAGGGTCTGATTTAAACTAAGCTAATGAAAACTATTTTTTTTTGTAGGAAATCGTTTTTACCAAGCATGATTATATAATATCACATACGCTAGTTTTCTGCGGGAATAAAATTAAATTTTATCATTACTGGATTTTTCACTAAAGTGAGATTTTCATTTTGAAAGTGAGCAGAGTTCAAATGAAGCTTTAATTTTTGGATGGGGGGAATGTTTTAGTTGATCTCTTATTTAAGTAAATGAATGTTCTTAAGTTTGACTCTAGATCATAAATTAATATCACTTTCTGTTTAAATTATTTTCAAATCAAAGAAAGATGATACAATTTTTTTACAAGTAAATTACAAAGAATAAAAATTTTTGAAAGAATTCGATAAGACCAGCAAGACAGAATACGCATTTTCGGCTTTCGCTACAAAGCCATCATCAGTGTCTGTCGCCTTGAGTGGGTTAATATTCGAATTATTTCAAAAATTTTTATTCTTTGTAATTTACTTGTAAAAAAATTGTATCATCTTTCTTTGATTTGAAAATAATTTAAACAATTTATGATCTAGAGTCAAACTAAAGAACATTCATTTACTTAAATAAGAGATCAACTAAAACATTCCCCCCATTCATCTTAAACACATTGACACGGTGCAAAAATATAATTTAAATAACATACATTTAAATTTAACGGTTTGTTGTAATTCAAAAATCTGTGGTTATCATACACAGAGTTGAATAGAATCAGCTGAGATATCTTAAGAATTAAGGTTGAAAGCAAAAAAGAGTAATAATAACAAAGGATAAAAATAGCATTGTTAAATTTCGTTGATGTTAGTCTAAGTTGATGTTAGTCTAAGTGATATAAATTTATGATCTAGAGTCAAACTAAAGAACATTCATTTATTTAATTTTTGGGCTATTCATTTTAAAACGAGAAAAATACATTTAAATTGTGATAGCGAATTTGACATGAAACAGCCCAGGTAGAAATTGCAGACGTTACTAAAAAAAATTGTACTGGGATAGCACGGTTTTTGTCAAAATGCCGGTACTACTTGAAACGTGCTTTGCCAGTACAGTTTTCTATAAATTAACCACAGTTTTTTAATTTATAAAAATTAACAATTTCATTAATTTTACATATATTACGCAATTATTTATGTATGGTATCCTACAAAACTATGGATAAATTTGGTATTAAATCATTCCTAAGCCAAAATAATTACTTCTATATGAGATTTCGTAACATTATACGTGTAACGAAATCCTATAGAAAGTCTGACTTTGGGTATATTAAGTGTTAACGCTTTTAATCTTTTCAACGTCGACATTATACGCAATGCATCACTTTAATGACTTGTAAAATATGGCTTTAATTCACAAAAATGTTTTATTATAGTTTAATAAAACAAACTATTGTAACTTGCAAAACAACAACAAAAATTCTTCAATAAGCCTCTAATAAGACAAAAATTTTTTTGTAAATAAGCATGCACGCAGAAATATAATACAAAAATACAAGCCCCAAATTCCTGGTAATTAATTGATATGCATTTTTGCTAAATTACGAATGCTTTTTTTTTGTTAAGTTGGCTAAGTACGTGCTTTGTTAAATTTAAATTGGTGAAATTTATTTAAAAACGTACTATGTAAAATTTGCATTGATCAAATTTTGAAAATAAAATAAGCAATAAGTATATTTTTCTAATAAGTCAGGTAAATGCCAAAAAGCGCTAAGAATTTCCTTTGACATATGCAAATCAATATGGTGGATGTACATCTCTAATAAAGGGTTGTTCAACAGGGACGCTACAAAGTAGAAAGACAGGGACAGCAAACGACGCCATATTTCTTGCCGCTCTTTTGACATTTCTCTTCAGTAAGGTTTGCCATTTCATGATGGAAAGATATACGAGCCAACAACGAGTCGAAATTATTAAAATTTACTACCGAAATTCGGAGTCAGTGGCCTCATTGTTAAGAGCGCTACGTCCAATTTATGGTCGTCATAATCGTCCTAGCAGATCAACAATTAAGCGTGGGGCTACGTCAAATCTATGGTCTATGCCAACAAGCCAGCACCGATTGATGAACTTCGTACGAATATCGAACGTGAAATTGCAGCAGTATCGACCGATTTATGCTTGAAAACCGTTGAAAATTGGGTTCAGCGTCTGGACTTCTGCAAGCGTGCCCGTGGTGGCCATGCAAAAGAGATCGATTTCCATACATAATGGCATCGAACGTACTTTCACAGGAATAAAGAATTTCATTGATATCCAAAACCGTTTTTGTTTTATTTAAACTTTTTACTTTTGTAACGCTCTTATTGAAAAACCCTTTATAAAAGAATAATGGTGCTGGATTTTCTCAAGTTTTTATCTTATAATATTATTAATACCAACAAAAATAAAAAATATTAATGCAAATAAAAACAAAAATAACACATTTTTAGTGTAATTTTCATGTCAAAATTGGTTACTTGTTGAAAAAATACAAGCCTAACCCCCCGTTTCCACATGCAAGTAAATGGTTGCACGTTGAGAATACGTATTATCAGCGAAAATTTCGAAAATTACCGAAAAAACATGAAAATTTTACATGTGTCCACACTACTTGCTGCAAGTTCATTTTGAAAATGTCGTCAAAGGCATAGGTTGTCACTAAATAGCACTCCAGAGGGGCAATTCTGTAACTCTTTAACGACAAAATTCGGTAGTTAAATTGACAAGTTTTCATAGTAAACTGACAACTTAACTACCGAATTTTGTCGTTAAAAAGTTAGAGAATTCCACTACTGTATTGCCAAGTATTCAATATTCTAACAAAGCTGGGAAAAAACTTGTTCTGAACATTTTTTTTTTCAAAAACTTATAAAATTGACAATTTAAATTACCATTAAGATATGTCATTGTGTTCTTTTTTACTTTTTTTACAAATAAATACAAAATCAGTTGCATTACAACTCTTACTTTACCAAATACTAGTAAATTAATAGAAAACATTACTAGGCAACACTGTTTTCTTTATTCTGTCATTTCACTTGCCGCAAGTATCAAAAATCCACTGTCTTCAAAATTTACTTGCAAGTTGAGTCGCAATTTGTATAAGTGTGATTTTATTAGTGAAAAGTGTGAGTGTGTTGAGTTTTTAGAACTTGCACTTGCATGCGGAAACGGGGGGTTAAAGTATTGAGTAGGTAATTACTTTCCAGCATTGAGTACCCAAAAAAAAATGTTGGAAATGAGTACTCGGTACTCAACACTTTTACAGACATAGTAATTTTTTATTTAGTCAATTTTTTTTTGCAAAATGTGTCTTATAATTCTCATTTGTTTTTTAGGCAAATAGTTTTTATATATACAGTAGTGGACTAAAGTGGATACATTAATTCAAGATTTTACGAAATTTGTTATAATTTTTGTTTTATTATAGAAACTTAAATGATTTTTTTTTTGAAGCATAAAACTAAAACATTCTTCTTCAATAAAAACCTAAATACAGTAGACTATATCATTAAGAAGTTAATAAAAAAAATAATTGCAAATTGTGACCGCTTTTATCCAGTATTGTTCATATTTGAAATTTTCGGCAAGTTCTTTCTTTAATATTTTGTCCAAAGTCCTTTGTGCTTTAAAACAGATTTTATGCGAGAAGGTATGCTTTCCGCGAGTTTTTTAATAGATTGAGGTGGAATATTAGTCCATTCCGTTGAAACTCTTGCCCAAAGACAATCTAAGTTGGTCGGTGCTCGTGCGTATTGGGAGAGTCTTCTTTTGACAATTGCCCACAAATTCTTGATGGGATTCAAATCGGGGCTTTGAGCTGGCCACTTCAAAAACTGGAAAAACTACACTTGGCTATCACAAATTGAACAAAAGTTATTAATACAGTTTTAAAAAACTTCAAATATGTATCCACTTTAGTCCACTACTGTACATTAGGGATGCCAAACGGGAAATCCCGAATCCCGGGATTTTCGGGATTGGCAAAATTAAATTATAAATTAAGTAGATTATTCGAGTAAACTATGCAAAGACTTTGCAGAAATATTTGAAATTTTGGTAAACAATATTAAGTTTTTGAGTAATACATGCGAAAAATCAAGTTTGTTATTTTACCGATTTATTCTTCCAAGCGAAATTCGATGTCTGAAACTGGGACTGTAAGTTTTGGCTGGGACTGTAAGTTTGAATTCTTCCATGAAAACATTTGATAAAGATAACCAAATAACTTTGTTGCTGTAATTACACGATTTAGTGGGCAAGGTTATCGCAACAAATCTGTTTTAAAATCTGCTTACAAAATACTGGGCGCAAGTGTATTAAGTACACTACAGGCCTTCATATATTATCCCAGCCAGAAAAATACAAACGGGAAAGCGATGGCAAGGTATTTTAACAGGTGGTACAAGTACTGACAAAAATTGTTTTCCCATTTCCAATATGATAACGTCAATAGACAAAAGGACCGGCAGTTCAAAAAGCGCCGGAAAAGTACTGGAGAAACAAAATTTTTAACTTTGGCAAAACGCTGCCAAAACCAATAAATAGGTGGTTTAGAATTATATTTTCCAAAACAAAATTTAAAAAAAGTTCATATGTATATTTGTAAAACAAATACTGGCACAACGATGTTTGCAAACACTGGCAAAGCGTCCCAAATGAGTGTTCTGCCAGTCATTTATTTTTAACATCGCGGTTACCCAGTGGTATGCAAGTATGTACTTGATTTTTCGTACCACTGTCAATTTCTGACTGAGATGTTTCAATATTCATAAAATGTGCCACATTATTAATTAACAACTATTAAAAAATTATAAAACGCTTTATTCTATAAAAAAATTAGTTACATAACATAAAAATTTTTACAAATAAAGGAAAATTTAAATCCCGAAATCCCGTAAAATCCCGGGATCCCGAAAAATTCCGTAGTCCCGAAAATCGGGATCCCGGGATTTCATACAAAATCCCGAATACCGGGACTTTCAAATATCAATCCCGATTGGCATCCCTACTGTACATACATCCACATTATTATACCCACAGTTATTGAACGGAAACGACGAATAGAGCAATAAAGGGTTAGTAAACACAATTACAGTTCGGCAGCAGAGGAATTGAGGACAATGAAAAATATTAAAATATAAATAAAATTAATCAAAATAAACAAACTAAAATAAAAATACAGAATTTGCAATTTTTTTTTATTTATTTAAAAAATAAACCATGTTTTTTTTACTAAGTGGGTTATATTGTAAAACGCAACGCGTTGCGTTGATTTGTGTGTAAATTGTTATTGTTACAAAAACAATTTGTATGGAAAACAACGCAACGCAACCAATTTTACCAAAAAGCGTTTTCTTACTACACAATTGGGTAAATGAGAGCTGTCATGAGAGAGTAATATTCTTGTTCTTCTTGTACGAGAAAGCCCAGACTTTTTTCGTGTAAATTTGGGTAAATTGTTTTAATCAGCTGTTATATCATCAGTTGAGTGCAACTAGTTCAATTGAACTCTTCACTGATTTGAACCAAAGACCTAGTTCACAACTAATAGCTCTTTTGTTTCAATCGATCATTTCATTCATTCAGAAAATATGTTTATCATTTACAAAAATTAGTATAATAGTTGCAAAAGCCTATCGGTGATTTTACAACTCCATAAATTTTGTGAAGACGCTTGTTTAAATGTGTTAAAGAGTTAAATATGTAAATAAATCGAAGCTTTTGTTTAATATTAAAATCTTTTCCAAATTTAATAAACTATGTATTCCTTTTTGTAAATAGAAATGCCTAAAAAGGAAATTTTTATTAAATTTTTGATTTAAAAAGGGGTTTAACTAGAAAAGCTATCTAGATTTTTACAACAAATTGACCAAGAACTAGAAAGAGCGCTCACCAAAACGAACTATAATGCACAAATCTATTGACATTTGTTTTTCGGGCTTCAAATGTGGTTTTTCGCGTTCGTTTACTTTTGTGCATTTTTGTTATTTCGGGAGAGTATTTCTTGTTAACTCTCATTTTACCAAACTTTACCCAAAAAGTAAAGAAACAGAGCTAATAAAAACATTGGGAAGAATGTAGATGTGAGAAATATAGATAAAAGAAATTTGGAAACGTATTCTTGAAATACCGATACCGAAATAGCACAAATACCGTTATCCTTAAAATACCGTTACCAAAATAACTGAAACACCGTTATCCTTAAAATACCGATACCGAAATAAATGAAATGTCGATACCCTTAAATATTTTACATAAATTAAGTTGATAAGTTTGTTTTGTTTTCATTTTAGTTTGGTTTTTAGCAAAAAAATACGGTATGCACTGAAATAACTGACTATCGTTACCCTTTAAATGCTGATACCGAAATAACCAAAATATCGTTATTCTTAAAATACCGTTACCGAAATAACTGAAATACCGTTATCTCTAAAATACCGATTTAAATGAACTAGCGATACCCTTAAAATACCGTTACCGAAATAATCTAAAATAGCGTTACCCTTACCGATAACCGCATCGTTTCGGTTACCATCCATGGCTAAAAGTAAAGGAACACACTTCCCGAGTAAAAAAAATTATATATAATCATATGTGGCATATATTACAATATATAATTAGACATGTCGTTATGTATATCCATATATAATTATATATATGACGTCTTTTTCCAAAATTTTTCCTTATGTTATGCCATATATAATTTCATCTAATTAGATATCGGCCTTTATAATATTAGATAAGGTATATATGATTATATATTACATAGCATGGCTGATCTTATAGCATATATAGTTGTATATAGAGCTATATCTTAATATATATGGTGGCATTTTAGCAATATATAATTATATATGGTATCATTTAAACAATATATAACTATATATGGTGCCAGTTAAACTAGATATTATCATATATGGTGGCATTTAAACAATATATGGTCATATATGGTACCTCATGAACAAAATTTTTAATACAGTTGCAGATAATGATAATTAGGGCAAGGAATTTCATGCAAATGCATGTTTTTTCTAGATAGTCCAAAACTAATATGGACTAAATATTTATCCGAATCATCAAATTTAGAACAAAGTGGCATCGATTTGTAGTTGCATATTTTTGCATATTTTGTCATAAATGCATGTTTTTGCATATTTTGACTTAAAATGCATATTTGGTGCCTTTTTAATGCATATTTTGTGCTTTTTAATGCATATTTGTGCATATTTTTAATTTTTAGGAGCTTTTTTTATTTTGTAAAAAAATATAAAAAAATTGATAAGTTTTCATATTTTGATTCAATCAAAATAAACATTCTTAAAACCTTATTGACTTCTGGGATATCTTCGAGTTCTGTGTCTGTTTGCAAAATAACGAATTTAAATACATTTTTAAGTTTTAGAGTGCATTATTTTTGCAAAAATAATAGTTTTTAGTGCATATTTCTTATATTTTTAATGCATATTTTTCTTTTTTAACTGCATATTTTAGGCGCATATTTTCCATTTTTAAGTGCATGAAATTCCTTGCCCTAATGATAATATATGCTACTATACACATATGATCAATATAATATACATTCAAATTTTTTCTAATTTTATTCTCGTTGCCTTTATTTTTAAAGATCAAAATAGTGGATAAATTCACCCCAAATAGCGAGAGATTGTTCAGAAAATGGTGCGGAATTTTAGCGTGACGTCTGTTTTTTTATTTTGCCACTTGTTTTAAGTAGGCGTGGCTATTAATGAAAAATAAGCGATATCGACCTTCTATCAATTTACATAGTAAAATTTAGCGAGTACTGATCAGTTCTGTAAAAACTGTGTAGTTTTGAAATTCCTATAATATTTCCTTAAGTCTTGTATTATTTTTTTCTACAAATGGTCTCCAGACTTAAAATGACAGTGCCTTAAACATGACTAAATTTTTCTTTGGCTGTAGCGATTTTAAAATAAAGTTAACAACACAGTTTGAAAATTTCTGAAACACAGTTGTGAATTTCGGAAATACAATTAATAATTTCTGAAATACAATTGATAAAACTGAAATTCAATTGACTAGTTCTGAAATACAATTCATAAATCTGAAAAATAATTGATAAGTTCTGAAATACAATTGATAAAACTGAAATTCAATTGATTATTTCTGAAATACAATTGATAAATCTTAAAAACAATTGATACAATTGGAAATGGTGTTATGGTGGAAATGGAGCGTTAAAAATATGTAAATAAAATTATTTTTTTAAAAAAATTCAATTTAATAAAAAAAATATAATTTTATAAAAACATATATAGAAAATAAAATTATAATTTTATAAAAAGAAATTCATTTCATAAAAAAATGCATAGCCGTGAACGGTATCGAACTCGAGACCTTCTGAGTTTAAACCTTATTTTAACAAAATATTGTAATTTTTATAAAATCAGTGCTCTGCCAGTGTATTATTTTTTGAACTGTTGTCAATATCTGTCTGGGATCTTATTTAATCCCAAATAAATGGAGATCTTACGTAGTACCCAAATATAATGCGGGATCTAATTTTATCTGTCATTTTTCTGGATAGTTTTAGATGTCAATCCCCAAATATATTGCTGTTTCTAATTCGATCTGCCATTTTAATACCGAAATAGATTGCTGGATCTAATTCGATCTGCAATTTATGTGATAAATTAAGATCCTACCAAATCCCCAAATATATCACTGGATTTAATTCCATCTGCAATTTATCGGAAAAGTTAAGATCTTACGCAATCCCGAAATATATTACTGGATCTAATTTGATCTGTCATTTTTGGATAAATTTAGATCTTACTTAATCCCCAAATATATTGCTGGATCTAATTCGATCTGACATTTTTCGGATCAGATTAGATCTAAGTTTATCCACAAATATATTGCTGGATCTAATTCCATCTGCCATTTTTTGGATCAATTTAGATCTAAGTTTATCCCCAAATATATTGCTGGATCTAATTCGATCTGCCACTTTTTCGGATCAAATTAGATCTAATTTTATCCACAAATATATTGCTGGATCTAATTCGATCCGCCATTTTTCGGATCAAATTAGATCTAGGTTTATCCCCAAAGATATCATTGTACCTGCCAATTTTGATATATAACTTGATCTTAGTTTATTCCCATATATACAATGGGATCTAATACGATATCATTGGATACACCCAATTTTGAGATCCAATATAAAATTGGATATGATTAGATATTGCGCGAGATCAAATTTTTTTACTCTGGTTTATAAAATAAATTTATTAATAAATAAACTCACCTTAAGTGGCTTTTTCAAATCAGTTTGATCATATTGTGCTATTTCTCGTATAGTATCTTGTACTAAATTTTCGCGTGTAACATTTAATAATATAAATTGAGAAACAGGCGCACCAAAACATATCATATTTAAGAAACTCTGAAAGTTTTAAATAAACATATAACAAATCCTCAAAATAATATAACTTCAAATAACTTACATTATTAGTAGCATTTTGCATAGCGTGATGCATTTGTATGGCTTGATCTGTTTGTAATAAAGTTGTCTTTGCTGCAGCATTAAAAAGGAATGGAAAATTACAAATATTTAATGAGTCAGGCTATAAAAGAATAGAAAAAGCAATCACATAAAATTTATATTATAAGGAAACCCCAAAGAAAAACATACATTTTTATCATAGTACCAGATTATATAATCTTGTTGGATATCGACAAAATCTGTTAATTCTGGCCAATGAAATATTTCGTAATGCAACTTGTCTTTGCGTTCTGTTATATAAATCTCATGTAAGAAAACTAACAAATGTAAGGCAGCTTGTAAATTTGGATCAAATTTAAGAATCTTAAGAAATTGTAAAGACAATAGTAAAATATTAAATTTTCATTTCCAATAACAGTTTAAATTAATATTTACCTTCCGTTCACAAGAACTACTTGCAGAAGGTGCTATTTTAAAACTTATTATATAAGTAACCACATGTTTAAAATTCAACACTAATTGTTCAAACCAATCCGGGGGAGTCTGTGACCACCATTTAGCAACAATTTTTCGAGGTATTTCATTTAACCTCATTACAGCATTACTGAAGGGTATATGCAATTTTTCATAATTCTTTGCATTAACAAATTCGTGATATAGCGGCAAAAGTAGATAAATTCTTAAAGTCTCTACATCTGCTGGAGAATATGTTAAAGAGCTTAATAATTCATTTGTTATTTTATCCCAAATCTGAAACATTTTAAATATTTGTATTGAGTTTTATTTTCTATATTAAAATTATATTAGTTTTATAGTGAACGCTCAATTTTTTAACTTTGGTATCCTACGAAAGTACTTAAGTGAGCTTTTTAATCAATTTTCTAAGCTGGTTGGCTTTGGAAAAGTATCTCAATCACAAGTAACACAAAAATCTTAAAAGTTTGAATAAAACTCACTAAAATTTTAAATTTTATTTAAGTATTTACCAAAATAACGGCCCCAAAGTTATGTTAGCATGATTAAAACTTTACATTTTTACAAGCCAAAGAACATAACATTTTCAGATTTTTGAAATTTTTATTTAAAAACTGTTTTCAATATTTTTGGATTTAAAAAAATGACATGAAATTGTATTCTTTCACCCTCGTATTCGAAATGAATAAGCATATGCTAATTAACTAGCTGCCAGCCTTCCCTTATAGGAATTTGTGTGTAAAAAAGTTAGCAGTAAGTTAGTTAGCCTACACTTTGTCATTTTGAATACAGGTATTAGTTTCTATCTGTAATTAACCAATTATTTAACTTTTATATTATTTTGTAATTAAAAACAATCAAAATATTGCCTAATATTCAAATATTAAAGTGTTCGGTTTGTTTTCGGTCGAATTTGGTAATTTGGGCCAAAGTTGGCTTCGGTTCGGCCTTAAAAAAGTGAGCGGTCGGACACTATTAGGGTTCTAAAATGGAAAATTACTTCATTGGAATTGTAATTTATACATTTTCTTACAAATTATATTTTTCTGTTTAAATATATTTTATAGACTTACCACAGCTTTAAGACTATCATTTTCAATTTTTCTGAAATATGCAAAAGCAGTTGAGGCAGATTTTAAATTAACACCGTGATGTTTTGAGGTACAGCATAAGTGTTTATAATCATCTAATAAAAATGATGCATTTATACATGCTTGACTTTTAAATATTAATTCCACCATGGATAAAAGGTCAATGCCTATAGCACCATCACGCTCAACACGAGATATTTCTTCGGTAGTTTCTTCGGTTAAATGCAGGATCTGAGTTTTTTCGCTAAGCAATTTTCAAAGTAATATAATTAATATTATGTTAATTACATTATACCAACGAGCATAGTATCTCAAGAGTACCCAGCCAGAAATTGATGATGGTACAAAAAACTAAGTACTCTCAAAGCATTATTTATACCAAAAATAAAACGTTTTCAGAACGTTTGGAAAATACCATCTTTAAAATGCTTTGATAACGATTTTTAACAAATTTTACAAGTGTTGATTAAAAGAAAGGTTGTGTTTTTATACTAAAAATTATTTTTATTACTTTTGTAATATTTTGTTGCAATTATTTATGTAAAAGGGAAATAGCAATTGATTCGTTATAAAATGTTCTAAGAATGCATTTAGCTTCCACCATATGTATGTATACCTATTTCAGTGTTGTTTTCATCTAAATTTGTTACATTATATAATCCGATCTCCTTTGATTAGATCGGGTAGTCAAAAAAAATTTTAGTTTCCTTGAAAATGTTGCCTTTCAAATGCATATCACTGTATTTGTGTTTCGTATGTTTTGTACTAAAAATTTCTTTCACAATCATAATGTTCCCATTGTGTAATAAACATACATATATTATCAGGATGAATAGATATAATTCGAAATCCATAAATAATTACGAAAGAAAAAACTCTAGATTTAGAAGTGTGTAAAGGTTTCCCCAGAGAATAGTTGTTGCTCTTATTGAAAGGATATACTAATGGAATATTATTTGGGGAATTGGTATTAAAAACATGCAATTTCCTTTGTATATGGGAAATGGGATTAGTTGGCGATTTTACAATTTTTACAAAACCTAAGCTATTTTCAAAATCAAATGCTGAAAATTGTGACATGGGGGGCGCTTACCATATTATTTACGTCATTTGAAATATGTATTAGATTATAAATATTTTGTCACTGAGCTTTAGCCATAAAAATGTTGAATAAGTTCCACAAATTTTCTTAAAATCTAAAATTAATAAAAATTTGATTACTTAATGAAGTTTGAGACTAAAAAAATATTTATACCTTCATAAGTTAAAAACTTGGCTAACAATACAAGTTCTTCCAGAAATTTTTTAGCCGAATGCGGTTTTGAATTTCCATAATAGAGACCAATCAAAAATGCCTTGGTAATGTATGAGGTTGAAAACCCATTTCCCATTTCTTTTCATTATAATAAAGATTGGAATCAAAAGTGATATCAAGATTAGAATTTATTCCAAAATATTGAAAATTTCCCAAAGTATCGTCTAAACCTAGCATTACTTTAGAATCGCTGCTCAAAGTAGAATCTCCTAATAAAGTTTAAGAACATTTCGGAAGAGATGTATGTATAACCTTCAAATCTCAGTACCATTAATATTTCGTCTATAGAGGTTTGTGATTTTCCCTACATCCCAATTTTTCAGTTTTGAACACATCTACATTTCTCTTAATATCCTATAATTTTTTAACATAATCATTTAAAACTAATTCAAGTTCTAATAAAATATATAAAAAAAATAAATGTTTTTTAAGTACTAAGAAATTACTTTATTTTTTGTATACTTTTCGTTTTTAAAATTCTCGGAAGACACTCCACTTTTGTATTAATACACTTTAAAATCACTTTATTTTTAGTTTTTCTAATGTTTTGAAAACGTTCTATAAACAAAAATTATAACGCTTTAAAATCACTTTATTTTTTTGCTTTTGCAACGTTTCTAAAATACTCTAAATACAAACATGAGACCGTAAATCATGATTATCATTTTAGTGTTCTGAGAACACTATAAAACCCAAAAATATGTTGCTTTGATAACGCTTCAACCACCATACAAAGTGCTTTCAGAACGCTTTTATGTTTGTCAATTTCTGGCTGAGTATGAATGTACCTCAAACTTTGTTAACTGGCTCTGTCCGACATTTGAAGAAGTTTTAATAGGTGATAGGTTAAGTTTTATGGTTAACTTTCAATAAATACGACTCGGAGCCCAACAAGCCTCGACCGAGGAATGCCAACCCAACAAACAAACAAACAAACCTACTGAAATTTAACTTCTTGAAAGTCAGACAGAAATAGGTACAAAGCGTTTAACAGTAGTTGAGGGATTTGGATAGTCTGATTCTACTTACTCATGTATTCGAAAATCAACGGCGGGAGTTTCATCTTCAAAATATGTACAAGTTGCTAAAGAATGATCACCACCCGAAAATATTTGTTTTATTAAATAGCTACAATCCATATGCGCCATTATTTCAGGTTGCATCAAAGTTTGACCGCTATGAGAAACCTAAAAAAAACAAGTATGTGAGTACATGTTTTGTCTTTAATTAAAAAGAGATAATTACCCATGGACCCCTCACAACTTGTGGCACGAACGAATTAGTATTAAGACGTGTACCCAATTGCCCTGAACAACCCAAACCAAACCCGTAAACCCGACCACGTGATGGCACCAAAGCCAACGTATGTCTAGCTCCACAGGATATTTGTGTTATTGTACTACCCATCAGTTCAACAACCATTCGAGGTAAAACTTCATTTGAATCTCCACCATGTCCTAGCTGACCATATCGACCAGAGCCGCAAGTAAAGACGCCGCCATCATTTGTAAGGAATACTGAAAATTCGTCACCAGATGCTATGTAACGAACACCTAAGCTGCGTAGAGTTTTCAACTGTGTAGGATAACACCGATTAACATAGTCATTTAGACCCAATTGGCCGCAATTATTACGACCCCAACCAAAAACAGCACCAGATTTTGATATAACAAATGAATGATTACCTCCACAGGCTAGATATGCGATAGGTATTCCATGTAAAGCCTTGATCAAACGTGGTACATTCGCATTTGCAAGTTCAATAACCGAAGCTACGCCCATTTGGCCATAGAGATTCGAACCCCAAGAATATAATTCACCACCTCAAAAGTAAGAAATAAAATTAAACTTCCTTTTATGAAAATAATTACGTATATACTTACAACTTGTTAAGGCTAAATTATGATTGCTTCCACATGCAATTTGTACAATAACTTTTGAAACTAAATTTCGTACAATTTTCGGTTGTGTAATCATTTTATTACCATTTGTTATACCCAACTGGCCACAGTCATTGTGACCCCAACTAAATAGTTGACCCCATTCACTCAAAGCCATAGAATGATTACCACCACAGCTTATTCGTGTTATAACATAATTTTCCAATTCTGATATAAGCTCTATATTATTAAAAAGAGAATGCATTTTAATTTTTAGGTAAAATATGTATGCATAAAAACAAACTAAACAAAATAATTTAATAATGAGGCCACTAAGTATGAACAAAAACACATAATTAGGATAAAAATAAAGTAACTCCGCTACAGAAAATAAATTACGACACAATAAATTCGTATATACATAAATAAATTTAAAGGGATGCCAAGGGCAATGTTCATAGTCATTAGTTCGATCCTTTTCAATTAGCATGAAACTTGGTTTTGTATTCTTATTTTTATGAAATTTAAGCTTTTAGAATTTATCAAAAAATCTTGTTGTTTGCGCTTAATTGCTGTTCATACATAGGGTTCAAATGGTCATATTTATTGAATCCCTATACCTCATTTTAAAGCTCCCAGGAAAATTTTTTACAACCGGTAGCCAACCACACCCATTCTACAACTGGTTCCACCGCAACCGATTCCATGGAACTGGTTCCGGAACCAGTTCCGGGGATCCTATATGGAAGGTGTGGGTGACGTAGAATCAGTTCCAGAACTAGTTCCAGAACTGATTCTAGAGCAACCGGTTCCACTTTGGAGCTATAGAAGGGGTTGCTTTTGGGACAATTTCAAACAAAAAGAATCGGTGTTAGAATCGACAGTAGAAGGGGTTGTGAATGAAAAGCAGCTATTGTACAACCGATTCTTTGGAACAGTAAATTTTCCTGGGCTCTTCTCTAAAATATATTGATCTTAATTTTAATTTTAAAAGAATAAAGAAAATTTTAAAAATCCTTGATTCGCGAATATCTAATTAATTTATTTTTGTCCACATATTGGTCTACAACACTTAAAAAAAAATCAAATTGAAATCTCAATAGGTTTGTTAAAAAAACAAAAATTTCTAAAAATCCATGATTTTTATCAAGAACTTGTCTTAACCAAGTACTTTTTTTTCGCAAAAGTTTGAACTTTGATACTTATTGTTTACAGATTAAGAGCCACTGATTCCGAATTTATATATAGGTCATTCCATCTCAAATCGACCAATGGATGGAATCGACCCCTTTCGATTTGGATGAATTTGGGTCAGAACTTTTCTTTCATCATATAACAAAGTTTTGCCAAAGGAAAAAAATTACAACTTTTTTTTTAAAAGTTATGAAATATTTAAAATTTCAAAAAATGTCATAATTTTTCTAATTTTTTGCATTGAATAACTCGAAAACTATAATAGCTACAAAAAGAGGATATTTAGCCGTATTAAAAAAAATATTAACAAATATTGAAAAATAAAAAAAATCACAAATACTTAACTAAAAAAATTATAAAATTTGAAAAAATTTGGATAGCAGCAACACAACCTCTCCAATCAACACTCGGTATCCAACTATTGAATGTGAAAAAAGCGCATCATAATGTGATAATTACTTGTGAAAAAGGAGAAAAAACAATAGGATTAAGAGAGGAAACATTCTAATTGAAAAATAAATTGCTCAAGTACAGGTTGGTTGAAAAATTTCTGCGCTCGAAATGAAAGAATAATGTTTTTGTTACGAAATATATTTTTTTATTCAATATAATCTCCTAGAAGCTCAATACACTTGTTCCAATTATCTTCCAATAATTTTATCCCATCCTTATAATGGTTTTCCGGAAGCTCTGCAAAATAACCGTCTACGTCTGCTATGGCCTCTTCATTCGACGAAAAATGCTTTCCACGAAGGAATTGTTTGAGATTTCTGAAGAGATAGTAGTCACTGGGAGCCAAATCTGGTGAATACGGTGGATGTTCAAGCAATTCGTACTTTAATTCTTTGAATTTAGCCATCGTCAAAACACTTTTGTGGACAGGTGCATTGTCTTGATGAAAAATGATTTTTTTCTTCTTTAAACCAGGTCTTTTCTCACGAATTTTTTCATCCAGCTGATCCAAAAGGCTGCAATAATATTCAGAGTTGATTGTTTTACCTTTCTGAAGATAATCAATCAACAAAAATGCTTTTGCATCCCAAAAAACTGTTGCCATAACCTTCTTTGCTGATCGTTGTGACTTCACCGGCTTTGAAGCTGAACAACCACCTTCAGTCCAGTGTAAACGTTCTTGTTTCAATTTAGGATCACGGTGGTAGATCCAAGTCTCATCCATAGTTATAAAACGACGCAAGAAGTCGGTTTTATTCTGCTTAAAACGCTCCAAATTACGCTGAGAAATTTGTTTTCGATCCAGTTTTTGTTGAATTGTTAATGTGTGCGGCACTAACTTTCCAAACAGTTTTTTCATCCGTAATTCTTCATGTAAAATATGGAGTACTCGTTCGTCTGAGATGCCTATGGCATTAGAAATTTCATGCTTAGTCAAACTTGAATCTTCACTAACCATATTATGTACTTGCTCAATGATTTCTGCTGTGGTTGCAGTTTTTGGTCGTCCTTGGCGTGGATCGTCTTCAAGGCTAGTACGACCACGTTTAAATTCACCAGCCCAAAATTCAACGGTGCGTTTTGATGGTGAGGACTCTTTATACACTTCTAACAATTGTTCATAAATTTCCTTTGCTTTTAAACCCTTCAAAACAAAGAATCTAATGACTGCACGATATTCAATTTTTTCCATATTAAAAAAAATCAATGACACGTCAACTTCAAATGGCTTGTAAACAAAGAATGAATTGACAGAATGACTTGTAACTTTGCATGTGTTCTCAGGACAGTTATACCAACTTGAAAAAAAAAGCTTTTAGCTAGCAGTGCCATCTCTTGGTGAGCGCAGGAACTTTTCAACCAACCTGTATTAGTTAATTCTGGCTCTTCTGATTAAATATACATTGTATAGTCTGTGATTGATAAAACTTCAATTAGCCACACTCAGCGCTATGCCGACCATGGTGTATCTTGTTAAGAGGTGATGCTACGAGTCATAGCCTGTGCAGAGTGCTGCCGGTTCAATCCCCGGTCATGGCAATACACAAAAAGTTTTTCATATAGACAAATTAACAATTAAAAACGAGTAAAAAGGTTAAAGTCGGGCATGCCGACTATACAATACCCTACACCAGTCTGGTGTATTGTTTGGATCCGAAATTCGAATGGGTTAAAATGGGGCTTGTGTCAAAATTTTCTATAATGTGAGTCAGCGCACCAAATTTCATTAAAATATCTTAATATTTGCGACCTGCAGTTTGTAACCAAGCCAATTTTGGGGGGACCCTTATATGGGCACTAGTTCTAAACATGGACCGATGTTCACCAAAATCAATAGGCTTCGTCCTTGGGCCAACATAGGTCTATGTACCAAATTTCATCAAAATATCTTAATATTTGCGACCTGCAGCGTATAAACAGTATAATTTTGGTAGGACCCTTATATGCGCACTAGTTAGCTCGCTCTTTTATAAAAATGTAAGTAGCTAAAAAAAATATAGCTTGCTCAATTTTTTAAAACAAGCGAGCCCAATGATTGCACTCAAAAAATAAAAAAGAGCTTAACAAAAAAAAAGGCTCTTTTCCAAAAAATAAATCGAGCATTATGAAAACGTAAGCTCTTTTCAAGTAAATTTGAAAACTCTTTTAGCTTGTTTACAAAAAAAAATTCAAATTAAATATTTACCCCTCAATTCATAAATGCTTTGTAAAGTTATAGCAGGTTTACAAAACATTTTCATACAAAATTTGTTCTATAAACCTCCTATTAGAGTTTGCTGTTCGGTTTTATTCGAAACCGAAACCGCGGTTTTTCAAGCCTCAAAACCGAAACCGATAACCGACAAAAATAAGTCGGTTTTTAATAAATACTTTAACCACTTAAAATAATTAATTAAATTGCATCCCAGTGTACAATTAGAATCCGAAAAGACTCATATCAGCCCTGACCTAATGAAATCACTTTTATGATTCACAAAAGACTCAGAATTATGAGCATTATTGGAAAAGTTAGAATTTTTTGAGCCATTATGAGTCATTTATAATTAATTTTTGAGATATTTATGAGCAATGAAAACATTTTTTAAAAATTTTGAATACACCCAGAGTTTGAGCACCCTGAAATTGATATTTTAGAGTCTTTTACGAGTAATAATTTGTGAGCTCTCAGAAAAATGTTAGCTGGTATATTATTGAATTTCGAATATGGCTCAGCTCCAATTTTACAAAATTTCTTACCCAGCAAGCAGTTTCGGAGCGCTCATAAATAAGATTTTTAAATGACTCATAAAAATGATTATAGTTTTTTCTTTGTACAAAATATAAACCCTCAAAAAACAATCCAAAAAGTTGTCTTAAAATGGGCGCTCATTTTTCAGACTTAAAAAAGGATCCAAAATTATTCAAATTTATGTAAAAATTTCGATTTTATACGTTCTTTTTTCCGAGTCACTTCTGAGTACACAGGTGGCTCTTTTGGACGGACCACTTTCGCAGGAAAAAGTGAAAAAATGTTTATGTTTTTGGAGCTCATTTCTGAGTCATTAATGATCATCTTTGTTTGCTGGGTATTTAATTGTAATGATCATTTTCTCCATTAAATATAACTTTAAAGAAACTGAGGCTTATAATTTTAGAAAAAATATACACCAAAAAGTCAAGTGGTTTAAGAGATGTTGAGTTTCAGTTCATTGCCTTTATTCGAGTGAAAAATTCAATCGAATTTTAATAAATATCTTGAACGTGTTAAAATACATATTTCATTATTTTAAAACAATTCTACTAATGTCACAAGAAAACCGAAAAATAACCGAAACCGCGGTTTTTATAATTTTTAAAAACCGAAACCGCGGTTTTAAAATTTTTCGGTTTTTAGCAAACTCTACCTCCTATAATTTTACAAAGCGTTTATGAACTTAGGCTTGTATTCAAAAAAATGTTTTGAATTTTATTACAGTTTAATAAAACAAACTAACATGCAAAACAACAACAAAAATCATTCAATTAGCCTCTAATAAGACAAAAAGTTTTTTTTGAATAACCATGTTAGGGTTTAGATATTAAATACAGCATTTCCAATAGAATTTCAAAAGAACTGTTAAAAGTTGTTAACTACATAAGGGTCTAAAATACCCAAATCTTATACAAAGTATGGTGGTGAGTTTGCAAAAAAAAAATTTGCCAAAAGGGAAAATATTTGCATTAACATTCATAACCCAAGGACTATAATACCCATTTCGTAGAACAAAGTTTGGCGCTAGTTGCAAAAAAAAAAAAATCGCGAAAAAAAAATTTGCAAAAAGGAAAATTTTTGCATCAGTATATTTATTTGAAGAATGTAAATCGCTTATTAAGGTTTTTAATTAAATTTTTGCACCATAGTCTTTTTTCACGTTCCGCCATTATTTTGCAATTTTTTAAGTTCGGTTTTTTAAAATTTATAATGTAGGGACTATAATGAAACAAAGTTTGGTGACTAGTTGCAAAAAAAAAAACCGCGAAAAAAAATTGCAAACAGGAAAATTTTTGCATCAACATATTTGTTTGCAGAATGTAAATCGCTGATTAATTTTTTAATTAAATTTTTGCACCATAAAGTCTTGTTTAGCGTTCCGCCATTATTTTGCAATTTTTTAAGTGTGTTTTGTTTAAATTCATAATCTAAGGACTATAATACTAATTTCATACACCAAAGTACAAACCATACGTCAATGTGGCAATATTTGTGAAAAGGTGACACGGAGGAAATAAGAAGATAAACAGAGAAAATCTGAAGTAGAATGTTTGTATATGTCTGTTTGATCACTTCTGAAATTATTCATATAGAGACAATCTGACAATAAAAATATAAACAATAATACAATTTAATGGAATATCACTGATGAAGCCTGTCCATAAAAAGGCAGAAACTAGATCTAGTCTGATTTGCAAATTTAATGTGTTTATAACTTATGAGGAATGTTTATTCTTCTTAACCTCAAACCTACTAAATTAGAATTAATAAAACTACATATTAATGACAATATTAATTGTATTTGGTCTATACGACGCGTTTGAAAAAACAACACTTTACTATAGAGAATAAACAATGCCCTGTTGGCTGTCCGTCTCCAAAATACACAAATTGCCTGCACTTGTACGTACAAACCATACGTCAATGTGGCAATATTTGTGAAAAGGTGACACGGAGGAAATAAGAAGATAAACAGAGAAAATCTGAAGTAGAATGTTTGTATATGTCTGTTTGATCACTTCTGAAATTATTCATATAGAGACAATCTGACAATAAAAATATAAACAATAATACAATTTAATGGAAGATCACTGTCCATAAAAAGGCAGAAACAAGATCTAGTCTGATTTGCAAATTTAATGTGTTTATAACTTTTGAGGAATGTTTATTCTTCTTCTTAACCTCAAACCTACTAAAGTTTGATGCTTAGTTTGAAAAAAATCGCGAAAATTTTTTTCCAAAAAAGAAAATTTTTCCATCATTGTATTCGTTTGCAGAATGTTAATCGGTGATTCAGGGTTTTAATTAATTTTCTCTACCATAAAGTCTTCAATTGGCGTTCCACCATTATTTTGCAATTTTTTAAGTGTGGTTTTTTTAAATTTGTAATTTAGGGATTAATACCCATTTTATACAACAAAGTTTGGTGGTTAGTTGCAAAAAAAATTCATTTTTCGAACCACAAAGCGTATTTGCACATTCCACCATTATTTAGTAATTTTTTAAGTGTGGATTTTAAAATTCTAAATCTAGGGACTATTGTACTGTTGGATATAGTGTAACTAATTTGCCGTTTTTGTTTTTTAAAATAACTAAATTATTTTAATGGGAGCGAGCTTTTTTAGCGGCTCGATTTCAAAAAACTCAATTAAATTTCGTTAAAGAGCTGCTCGATTTAAAAAACTCTATTCGATTTTGTCTACGAGCCATTTCATTTTTACAAGCTCTTTATTTTTTAGTTGCGAGCTTTTTACATTTGGGCAGATCTTTTAATTTTGGCTTCCGAGCTTTTCAAAAAAATGGATAGATTTTTGGCTCGCACGAGCTTTCTTTCCATCCCTGGTTAAGAGCATACAATGCGCTTAAGTGAATCAAGTTTTGTGCTATAAATTAAAGTCGACCATGGCCATAATTTTTGATTTTGAAATGTTATTGTTCTGAGTAGGGTTGCCATCCGTCCTCTTTTCCCCGGACACCGTCCTCTTTTTAGGGCGTCCGGGGCAGTCCTCCTTCATTTTCAGTAAGTGTCCGGGGTTGTCCTACTTTTTGTACTTTTCTCCATAACTTTTTTTTGAATTGTTGGCATCGTTGTTTTGTCGGTGTTAAGGAGTGAAATCATAAAAATGTTAACACATATAAAGTTAAATAAAAAACAAACCACTGAATTTTAAGACTTCAAACCAAAGTTTTATTAAATGAAATTTAATACAAAATCACACAAAAAAAACCGCATGGAATTCTAACCACTATGAACAAAGTTAGACCTTTTTTGTGTCCTTTAATTCTCTTTTAACAAGAGCCCAATATCTCTCCACTGGCCTGAGCTGTGGGCAGTTTGGTGGATTTGCCTCTCATGGTACAAAAACCACATTACTATCATTATACCACTCCAGCGCTTTCTTGCTGTAGTGACAAGATGCTAAATCGGGCTAAGTGGATACATTGTGCTGACTCAAAAATGGAAGAGGTCTCTTCGGCAAACACTCCTTGATATAAATTTCGCTGTTTATAGAGCCAGATGTCACAAATGACTGGCTTCTTTGGCCGCAGCTACATATGGCTTGCCATACTAGGAATTTTTAGGGAATTTCGTTGCTTTTTCGACCTTAATTTTTCCGCAACATTTCCTCGAACATCGGAAACATAAAATTCTTGACCAGGGAGCTGCGCAAAATCAGCCAGGACATAAGTTTCGTCGTCCATTACACAGCAGTTGTATTTTTGTATAAAATTTGATTTCAATTTTCGAGCTCTGGCTTTGGGCTCCAAATTTTTAAAAGCGTTTCTTTCGGGAACTTTTTGAACTTTGTAGGACTTTATTCCTGCCTTACGTTTCACTATACGTAAAAAAAGTCCGAGCATTGGGCTAACCGAGCTGTTTTTCTGCCAGATGTGTTAGGAGGAAAAAAAAATATGAGAATCTTTAAACCAAAGTTATAGGCAAATATGTGTGTTACCATTTTTATGATCTCACTCCTTATTTCAATTGACTTGGCATCACTTACTTTAATTGCCAAATTTGAAGCTTACTTGGTGTCTTAACGAGACTTTGTTCAATCAGCTAACGATTTCTTGTTCGCCCATGAATTTGTCTCGTGTGGACCACCCTTGGTCATGTTTTGTTTTTGTTCAAACAACGTTGTCAGCACAATTGTTCTCACAACTATGTGCAACATCAACCAATATGCCAGATCTAATTTCTACTTACAATTAGTGGCATTACTAAAAACTAAAGAAAATGAATAAATATGTTAAAAGAAAGTAAATAATTTGCATTTTTATTGAATTTAATCAACGAGGGTATAGGCTGAAGAGTTCCCATACGAAAAAAGTACACTCTTTGGTTGCCTTAAAGTTTATATGGATTGGGATCCTGTTAATTCCCGTGGAGAATAAGAGAAACAAAAGGAAAACCGAAAAAGTTAACAGTGCACTGTTTTTATTGTTTCTTATGATTATTGTTTAAAGCGGTAACAAAAACAACTTTGAGTATGAAATAAATAATAAATAATCAATTTTAATTATTTTTTATTCTTTTTAATGTTGTTTTTTGCTTGTAAAATCGTTTTTATTAAATTTATTGTTTTCACGACGTCCTTCATTTTCTCTCGTTCGCTGTTAAATTTCTTCAAATTCTTTGTGTTTTTCTTCTCATTCGTGTGTGAAATTTTTTGGCAAACTACGAACTCTTAAAACACCTTAATGGATACCCCCTGCTCCAACAAAAAACAAAAAATAATGAATTGTCTGACATTACATATTCTCCACGCAAAACAAATGGACAAATATTTTACCGTTATTAGTTTTTGGGCAAAAAAATCAATGTCTCGTCAAGACTCGGAGTTATTAGCAGTGAGCTAACTGTTGAATTAAAAAAAAAAAATTAACATTGCTTTTAATAATGAAAATTTATTTAATGCATTTCTTATCCTGAAAAATTATTTAAAAGCTTAAATTCAATTAACATGACTGATAACAAGTTTGGGTTTTATTTTATCTTACCAGCACATAATACCAACGTAGAATGTATGTATATCTTCTTTAATCAAAGCCAAAAAGAAGTAAAATGAATTCAGAAACTATTTCTGATATTATTAGAGTCAAATATAATTTTGATATGAATTGTCAAGAATTTTATGAATATTTGAGGAAATGCGACAGTATATATTGATTCATATTGGAAGCGTTAAAAAATGTTCATGAAACTCTTGATAATTCGTGTCAAGAAATTATAGAAATGTTCATTCCTGAAAATGTATGCAAAAAATTTGTTAATCGTTGTTTTTGTTTTTTTTTATTCAGGTACCACTAATTTTAAGTTTAGAATGATTTTTTTATCATTTTGTGAATTTTTTTTTAATCGAGGCGAGTTTTATTTCTGATATTATTAGAGTCAGGGGGTATCCATTAAGGTGTTTTAAGAGTTCGTAGTTTCACACACGAATGAGAAGAAAAACACAAAGAATTTGAAGAAATTTAACAGCGAACGAGAGAAAATGAAGGACGTCGCGAAAACAATAAATTTAATTAAAACGATTTTACAAGCAAAAAACAACATTAAAAACAATAAAAAATAATTAAAATTGATTATTTATTATTTATTTCCTACTCAAAGTTGTTTTTGTTACCGCTTTAAACAATCATAAGAAACAATAAAAACAGTGCACTGTTAACTTTTTCGGTTTTCCTTTTGTTTCTCTTATTCTTCACGGGAATTAAGAGGATCGCAATCCATATAAACTTTAAGGGAACCAAAGAGTGTACTTTTTTCGTATGGGAACTCTTTAGCCTATACCCTCGTTGTTAGAGTACAATAAAATTTTGATATGAATTTTCAAGAGTTTTATGAATATTTGAGGAAATGCGACAGTACTGTACTAATTGAAATTGGAAGCATTGAAAAACATTCATAAAACTCTTTACAATTCGTATCAAGAAATTATAGAATTCAGAATGATTTTTTTGTTTTTTGTGAATTTTTTTTAGTTGGAATAAATATTTTTATTTATAAAATAAATTTTTTATTCTTTGTAATAAAAATAAATTTTTATTCTTTGTGATTTACTTGTAAAAATTGTATCATCTTCCTTTAATTTGAAAAATAATTTAAACAGAAAGAAATATTAATATATGTGATCTAAAATCAAACGAAATACATTCATTTGCCAAATAAAAGATCAACTATACATACCCCTCATACATTTTTATTTTTATTATTTATCGCGTTGTTGACTTTTTTTATTTAAAAAAAATTTCCTCTTTTTTAAGTCAAATGTCCTCCTTTTTTGAGGTTGATGTCCTCTTTTTCTCAAAATGGAAATGGCAACCCTAGTTCTGAGTAACGTCAGAACAATAACATTTCCTTGGTCTGTGGTTAAAACTAAATTAAAATGAGTTGCTTTCTAAATAAAGTGTTAGACGAACTAAAAAGTAATTAAATTTTGCTTTCGGTGAACGAAAACTTTAACAAGAGCCCAATAAAAATTAATAAACTAAAGTGCCTATGCATAATAATTTGAAAACCTTATAACGCATTTATAAAATGAATTTGGTAAATTTGTTTTATAAGTCACTTATAAATTTTGAAAGTGATTATGCATATGACCCTAAAAATTCAATTGTTTCAAATTTCGCTTAAAGCCCAAACCAGATAAACGCAGTAGAGGATTGTGTTCGTATTCTAAATAGTAAGTTGGAAGAAGTAGAAAAATATCTGAAAATGAACAAATTAAAGCTAAATATACAGAAAACAAAAGCTATGGTGATAAATGGCACTACGGATGAAAATAAAATTATCGAAGGTGTACTAATAGAGAGGGTGGAAGAAATTAAATACCTTGGGGTCGTTATAGACAAAAAATTGAAATTTGATTTGCATTTTAACTACATTTGTAAAAAAAATTCCAAAAAATCGCTTATATGCAAAAGGAGTTGGTTTATGTAGCGGACGTACAACCGTGTAATTTACGCAACATTTCTCATTTTAGATTAAATTTTAGTAAAACAAATTTTTATCAGAACCTTTTATTTTATCAGGCACCATTCACGGCTCTCATCTGAAAAACTGAACTGGTTTTAAGAGAGTTTCAATGTAAAATAACAAAAAACGTGAAAAAGTGGTATTTTTAATTAATTATTTTTATTGTTTTTAAGCAATTTTAATTAAATTGTAAAGTGCACTTGTGTTGTTTGATATGTTCTCTGCATTAGTTTTGCATAATTAGCACAAAGTTTTGCTTATTAATAGGTCCATTCGATTACTGGATAATTTGTACAAATTACAAATACTCAGTAAACAGAAAGAAAAAAGAGAGAATAAAGTGACAGTTCTATGTTGAGAGCTTCTAAGTCTTCTTCTTTTTCTTGCAAATTTTTACTGGATAAATTTTTGCCAGTAAGAATTTGCAAGCAGAAAAAAACATATGTTACGAAAACATATGATTGTTTATGGTAAATAAAAAAAAATTATTTTCCAATTATAATATTTTATGGAAATGCAAAGCAGTAAAACTTTTAAAATAAATTATGGAAAAGATAAGAAAACCTTCTAAAAATGTTCTGCTTAAGGTTTAACATCAAAAATTGTCTTCTTTCATAGCGACCAGTTAAAATTTATTTGTATATTTGGTGTTGTAATCAGCTGTGTGTACAAACTTGCAAATTGTTGCAAATTTTCTGTTCGCGTACATGTTTGGGAAAATTTTATTTTGAGAGTAAATCTTGTCTTACTCTCTGAAAGTTTGTACTGAGTAATTCTTACTGGACTTGACTGAGAAAAGTAATCGAATGGACCTAATATTAAAAAATACGCGTTAAAAAAAACACAAAACTGTTTCTCTTAAAACCAGTTTGCATATAAAATTAAAGAGACTTTTTAACAGCAGTTGAGGCTGGTGGTTTGTCTTTAGTCTATATAGTCGTTGATTTTATAACGGTCTTAAATTATTTAATGCAATTGCATTTGAATTAAAAAGCGAAAATAATTTTTTTGTGTTCAAACGTAGAATTGTACTATATGTAAAACAATTTTTTTAATGCAAAAAAATCCCTAAATTTATAATTTAAAATTTATTAAATTGTATAATTAATAGCACTTATGCTAAATAAATATATATTAAAAAAATAGCGTTAACTTTAACAAAACAAACGAAATTCGATAACGTTACCTTACCGTTATTTGTTTTGGTAACCAACCTTGGAAAAAATCAAATAAAAACGCCTAAAAAAGTTGCGAAAAAAGGTAGTGTCGTGGCGGCATCCATTTCTGAATTCCGAAGCTGTAAAGTGAGAAATACTGCCATTTGTTTTCATTATTTTTAAATACGTGAAGAGTAGTTAGATAGTAATAAGATCTATTGAATTTGTTTGTACCAAAACTTTTTTAATAAATTTTTTTACAAGTAACTTTCTGGTGGTGAAAAAGTTTAGCCACAAAAATGGCGGCTAAGAGATACACACTATTGAGATTTTAAAGCAAAATTTAAAAAATTTCCGAACACAAAACTAACTACGGGCAATTAACAAAAACCGAAATAACCTGAAGTTGAAGATGTCAAATTTCATATACATTTGCATTTCTAAAATTTCAATTTTGTAAACTTTGGGTTATTTGTTTAGTGTTAATGGCACTATAAAGGATGATATTTTAGTACATACTAAATGGAGACATACGTGGCCTTTTTGTTGGCAATTCATGTCCCAGCTGGCCGTTATCATTACTACCGCACGAAAACACTTTTCCATCGGACGTCAAGAATAATGTATGCCAGCGACCACAGCTCACTTGAATCACACCAGAATCAGGTGGGCTCCAGTTCATTTTACGTGGTATTAATATCTATTTTGTAATTAAAGTCGCTTTATTTATAGCAATCTTTACTGTAGTGAATATTTGCAAACTTACCTGTTCATCTTCAATACCTCCTAAACCTAACTCTCCGTGGGCAGTATTACCCCAACAATAAATGGCCATAATGTAGTTTTTGATTTAAAAAAATTTTAAAACATGTATTTCAACAAATTATGTGGTTTTGTTTATATCCTCTTGTGTTCTTGCTTTTCGACACATTCGTCTCCACAACCTCGTCAGGTTGTTTCTAGAACAGCCAATATTTTGTAATTTTATGTTGAAAAAAATTTGGCTTCCGCGATTTCTATTGCAATTACATCTATTTTCCAACCACCATAAAGACTAATGTTATTAATATATTGTCTTCGCAACTATTATTTAACAATTTTTTTAACGCAATTATTTAATTATAGTTTACAAAATTAAAGCCAATAATTAATATTTTACATTTGGTTTGCAAAAAATTTTTCCCTCTATTCCGTTCATTGGCAAAATTTTATAAATTTGATTAAAAATTTGACGTTTCTATAAAATATTGCTCTCACCGAAAAAAAATAATGTTGCCAGATGCATGCATTTTCGCTCTTTGACAATTTCGTTCAATCGTTCATATAACAATAAAGTATTTACGCCTCGTATACTGTGTATATGTTGTAAGTTTACTCGATTAAATGTCAAAACTAGTTTACGAGCCCTCGTAAATATACGCTTACATTTTTGTGTGTAAAATTTTTCGTATTTATACACACATTTGAATATTGTCAAAAATAAAATTATTTTGTATTGTTTTATTTGTTGTTTTTTATTTTCTGTTTTATTTGTTTTTAAATGATACAAATTAAAAAAATTCTGTGTTTAATTTATGAAGAGATGAAAAAGGTGGCTAAATGCAAAATTGAAATGTGAATAGTTTTAAAAGGTGCATTCATTCAAATAAACAGGTAAAGTAACAAATATACGCGATTACAAAAATACACGGTTTACGAGGGCATAAATGCAGTTTGATGAATACCACTAATTTTTCGATCGTTCGGTTGGTAATTTCGTTAACTACACACAGGAAAAAAAAAACAGTCGGAATATTACCTAAGTGCTATGTAATTATACAACCACTTAATTTTCAAGTTAGTTTTACAAAGTTCTAGTAAAATATCCACATTTTTTTGTAAAATATATACAATCCTTGCAAAATATATACATGTGTAGTGGAAAATATCCGAAAATTTACATATATTTTGCTAGAAATTTGTAAAACTTACTTCGAACTTATGTAGTTGTATAATTACATAGCATTTAGATAACCTAGTGTCTTGACATGCAATAAAATGATAGCAAGCAATTGTCAAAATGCTCTCATCTCAAGTGAAGACACTCAATATCAATTTTATTGCAATATCATGATATCGCTGACATGCCATCGGATCTTGCAATGATGCCAGAGATCAAATGTCACTTTTAGTTTTCATTTTAATTTTGTAATAGAAAAACAACAAAAAATTTGGTAAAAAGGAATGGAAAAGTGTTTAGTTTTTTATTATTTGTCGGTGTTTTTCGAAGAAAAATCTATGATATTTCTTATCCATGAAATGGTCAAGTGTTCTCCACCACTCTGCAATTGATATCATTTTGACGTTTCGCTGCAATGGTTTTGACATTTCATATCATATAATTTATTGCATTTGAAGACACCGAGTAAAGTTCCACTTGTTTTATTTTCCGCCGCTAACCATTTCTCATCAGCTTGGTTCTCTTTCTCTCACATTTAAATTCGTTTGTTTTCAATTTGTATAAAACAGCTGTATCATTTAATAAGAAACAGTTTTCTTTTCTTCAAAAAAGATTCGTTAACTACAGTTAAATATTAAAGTAACACAAACATGAATTGGTATAAAGGTAACATAGCCGAGGCCGTGGCACATTCAAAAACTAAAAATGCAATTTTTGTTGTTTATGTAGAAGGTGAGTAACACAAAAAATTCTTCAACTCACATATCTAAAAAAACTGGAACACGTCATTTATCTACATTTAAAACTTAATTGTGTTTGCCTTTTACAGGCAAAGATGAGGCCACAGCGAAACTTGATAAATTTATTAATGAGCCCCGCATTAAAGACAAATTGGAAAGCGATGATTTCGTGGCCATAAAAATTGAGAGTGAAACACAAACTTATATGCAATTTGCCAGCATCTATCAAATTGTACCAGTTCCATCGATATTTTTTATTGGTAAAAGCGGAACACCACTGGATATTGCCGCGGGTGTAAATAGTATCGACGAATTGGAGACTAAAATAACAAAGGTAATGGAATTGGCCGGAAAAATGTCAACTGTAAATGTGCCTAACGAATTAATAAATGAAGAATCAAAAGCAAGCACAAGCAGCAAAGCTGTGCCTAAGGAGACACCTAAAGTTAACAAGAAACAAGAAAAGGACGAAGACATTGAAGTGGTGTGTAAAGATGCAGTTTGTTTTAAGAAACCCAAAGAATTTTTTCAAAACGAAGAATCTAGAAATGTAGAAGATTCAGGCTCTGTTGTTGAAACAACTCAATCTGATGGCAATAGTAATGAAGAAGAAGCTAAGATTGAAGAAACACGCAAATATTTGGAGCAAAAGAGGCGTGAACGTATAGAAGAGGAAAACCGTTTAGAAAAAGAACGTGAATTGATTCGTCGTAAAGAAGGCAAGGATATGCAAAATCTACGAGCTTGGCAAAAGGATCAAGAACTTAAAGAACTAAAAGAAATTATAAAACGTGAACGTCTTGAAGAGCAGGCAGCACGAGACCGCATACGTGCTCAAATTGCTGCTGATAAAGCAGAAAGAGCTCATAAATTTGCCCCAGAGGTACAACTGCAACCGGCTACAACATCACAGACTGCACCAACGACGTCATCAACTAATAAAGCTCCCATTTCAGCTACAGATGAATCACGTTTACAATTTCGTTTAGCTACCGGTATCTGCAAAACTAACAATTTCAAAGGTTCAACAACTTTAGCCGAAGTGCGTGATTATGTTACCCGTGAACTTTTACCTGATACTGGAATAAAAGAATTCACTTTAGCCACCACTTATCCTAAGAGGGAATTAACGAATGAATATAATTCAATGTCACTTATTGAACTGCAACTATTCCCAAGTGCTGTTATCTTAATAATTGGCAAAGAAGCGAGTGGCCCTTCGGCTATCATTGCTCGCAATGGCGGTTTGATCAATATGTTTGCAACTTTGATAATGGCTGTTTTGAATCCTGTTTTTGGTATTTTAAAATCGGCCAAAAATTGGGTTACTGGTCAGCGGGCACCTAGAGGAGGTGATGTTGGAAATAATGCACAAACTGGTGCTCAAAAACGAGCTAATGAGGAGCCAAATATACAAAATGATGTGTAAGTAAATTATTTTGAAATTCGATACTGAAATTTAAATTCGAAAGAAAATTGCGAACATTACCCACAAAGCAACCAACGAAAATGATATGGGAAAAGTTTATTTTATGGGGTACTCCTCAAAAAAAAAAAAAAAATGACCCCCTCTGGAATTAAAAAAAGAAATTTTTTTCTATATGGTGTTAAGGGGGGCGGGGCCCCCGGGACCCCCTAGGTCCGAAAAACCTAAACACGCCCAAAATGGCATGTGTGACGACTCAAAGAAAATTTTCTCACGATTCCAAATATGCATTTTGTTTTAAGATCCGGAATATAGAATTCGGGCTAGGTGCATTTTTGTCATTTTAGGTGTTAAAAAATACTATTTTGAAAAATGTACGTAAACTTTTTGGTGATAAAAGTGTGAGATTTTTTTAGGAATAAGTGGAATAAGTCCGGAGATATTTTTCCGATCATGACAAAACGCACATCAACTGAAAGGTCTGTAAAATGCCTTTCAGATGAGGCCAAAATATTAACCCATTGTAGAGCAAATTAACATTTTGTATTTATTTCATTGATTTTTTGCATAAAAATCCAATTTCTTCAAAATATGATCCATGTACCGGTAAGTATACTTTATATTAGCTAAAACTCAAGACTAGGCATTCATTACATACGTTTTAAGAACAACAAACTCGTTGTAGCAAAAAACCTAAAAAAAAGGAAATGTCCAACTTTAACTTTAAATAATTTTTTCATTTAAAAAAATAATGAGTCATATCATATCTCAAATGAAAGCCTACATAAAGTATACTTACCGGTACATGTTTCATGTTTTGAAGAAATTGGCTTTTTATGCAAAAAGTCAATGAAAAAAATCAAAAATGTTAATTTACTCCACAATGGGTCATATTGGGCCCCATCTGAAAGGCATTTTACAGACCTTTCAGTTGATGTGCATTTTGTCCTGATCGGATAAGTATCTCCGGACTTATTCGAATTTCAATTTTCAACTTTAAAGCCCCGTCCACTCGAAAGTAGGCGTTTCCGACAAAAAAAAATTATAGTTTTGAACTCACAATAAAAAAGTGTACCAATCCAAAAAAATTTTGAAGTGATCGGAGTTATGCTCCTAAACTGCACTTTAGCAGGGTTTTTTGTATATTATGGGACACAGCGTCACAGGCGAAAAATGTTTAAAAAATTTCGCGATTTTTTAAAACATTTTTTAATTTTTTGGTACATAGCGTACATAAGCTTTATTTTGGTAAGTTTGTTTTTTTTTTTTTGGAAAAAATTAAAATTTAATGTTTGGGGTTTTTTGTGTATTGTGGGACCAGCGCCGAAGTCGAAAAATTAAAATTTTTTGGTACGTTGTGGTCATGTTTGAATTCTTAAGAAAATTTCCGTTTATTTGGGTACCCATGCTTTATAATTAGTACATTAAGTGGATATTTTATACTCCCGGGGGGGGGGGGGTCTTAAATGGATCTAGTGGGAGCAACAATTTATGTATCATAAAACCAAATGCATTTTTGAATTGAGAGAAAATTTCTTTTAATTTGAGCCGTCGCATTTACCATTTTGGGTAACAAACACCATATAGCAAAAAATTTTCTTTTTTAATTCCAGAGTGGGTCATATTTTTGTTTTTTTTTGAGGGGTGAACTTCAGCCAATGATTTTAGTACAGTGTTGTTTTAACGTCTTATAGACCAAGCTGCAATTAATATTGTAATTAACAGGGCAGCGACTTTCATGCACTTAAAAATCGAAAATATGCGCTTAAAATATGCAAAATATGCACTTAAATGGAAATATGCACTAAAAATCGAAAAATATGCACTAAAACCCCAAAAATATGCACTTAAAATCCAAAAATAAACGCTTCAATCCAAAAAATTCACTTTAAATTTATCGATTTTTAAAAATTATATTTATTATTCGAGCGTTTGGTTAAAAATTAAATCCAATATAAATGTCTAAGTAGACGAGAACTTGATGTTTTCCTTCTAGTTAAGTGCTGCGTTAAGGTTTGCAAATTCTTATTTTCCATTATTTTTCTTTATTTTTCATTAAATCTTACTCTTAGTTAAAAAAAATATGTAGAAAATGAAATGAATAATATGCAAAATCAAAAATTATGCAAAAAAATATGCACTTAAAAGCAAAATAAAAAATATGCATTTATAACAAAATATGCAACAACAAATCGATGCCATTTTGTTGCAAATTCTTTGATTCGGAAAAGTAATTGGTTTAAATCATTTTTGGATTAATGACTAGAAACATGCATTTGCATGAAAGTCGCTGCCCTGGTAATTAATATGCATTTTATCAATTTTAATTTAGTAGGTTTGAGGTTAAGAAGAAGAATAAATCTTTTTCTCTAAAAGTTGTAAGCACATAAATTTGCAAATCAGGCTAGTTTCTGCCTTTTTCTATGGACAGGCTTCATTAGTGATTTTCCATTAAATTATTAAATTGTGTTATTGTTTATATTTTATTGTCAGATTGTCTCTATATGATAATTTTTCAACAACCCTTCGGTTGTACGAATCGAACCTGTGAATATTCCTACATTACAAACGTAACTATACTAAAGTTCGACAGCTTAGCCATCTAACCCAAGTAAGGCCTTGAATGTAGTGTAGCTAATTCATAGTTTTCTTTCCTATTCAGCTTTCTGTTATTGTCTTCTACTTTCAGAAGTGATCAAGCAGACACATACAAACATTCTACTTTTAGATTTTTTGTTTATCTTCTAATCTGCTCCGTGTGTCCTTTTTCGCAAATTTTGCCACACTGACGAATGGTTTTTACGTTCAAGAGCAGGCAATTTGTGTACATTGGAGATGGAGTGCTAACAGGGCATTTTTATAATGTATTTTAAATACAGTGTTGTTTTAACGTCATATAGATCAGCTGAAATTAATATTGCAATTAATATGTGCGTTCCCGTACATTACCGCGGGTACCCGCGGGAACCCAAAACAGCCCAAACAACAACAATTTACACGCAATTTTGAGTACGGGAACGCCTTTGGGCTAGTTTGTGTAACTTCGGTAAAGTACGGGAACAGACATAATATGCTGATTTGCTTTAGTAAATAATTTTGTTGTTGATTTGCTTTATAGAGGGGGTGGGGAAGTAAAGGAAATGCCTATATTTAAGAAAGTTTTAAAATGGAACAAAAATGCGGAAATACGTAATAATGGGTACGTTCGTAAATGTAGTAGTTAGGCATCACTGCGGCATAATAAAAGTAAAACGTTCAAAAATGCATCACTTGACAGCACTGATTTACGTCAAACGTTTTTTTTATGCAAACAATTGGCAGTGCTGCCGCAAATTTCTGCAACTATCGCATCATTTTAATTTCTGATGCAATAGTGCGCGTTCTAAATTTTTATGTTAAAATCATTTAATACAAAAAGAAAACTAAACGTTGGTGCATAATGGAAGAGTTATTATGTAAAAATTCTTAATACAAATTTAAATAATGTTTATTTTTTAGCATTTTTTGGATTTTTTAATAATCAAATGTCATTTCATCTTTCTTTTAATTCTCTTTTTATTATAGTAACATTCCATATTACAGTATTTACCGCTTATATGCACGCCGGTTATAAGCAATTATCGTTTAAATGCACCCCAATTTATCCAACACCTCACTCACAATGCATATAACGAGTTTCTTTTAAATGCATTTCCCGTTTATAAGCACTAATAGTCGTGCAAATTTATAAGTGCATATAAGCGATAATTACTGTAATTGGATACAAAAATAGAAGATTTTGGACATGACCCCTTTCGACTTTCACAAAACTTGGTACATACATTCTGCTAAGTGTCACGATATTAAACGTAAATTTTTTTTTCCAAATTCATTTTGGTACGCGTTTTATCGCTGTCTTAAGTTGATTTTTTTCAGTAAATTTGTGAAAAATACATGATGTTCAAACGATTACAACTTTTGCACGCGTTATCGGGTTGTTATAAAATTTTCAGCTAGTAATGCTTATATAATCTACTTTCAAAATAAATTGCAAAAATAAATTATGTAATGCAAAAAGGATAATACAATTTGAAAAATATCCTTAATTTGCAAATATCTAAAAAAACCCATCTTTAATTTTCTTTAAATTATTGAAGCAGACAACTCAATATTTCAGCTACAGACTGTCAAAATTGCAAATTGTAACGCCGATAGGTTCGAAAGAAAAACGTTATTTTTTAACAAAGTTTTCTGAATTTTCACAAATAAACATAACACTGCATGACAAAATCTTGACTTTTAAAAATTAATAGAGCTCTGACCATCAATTCGATATATTTTGGATCTAAGGTACATATTTTCCGCGAAATGCCTTTAAAGTTTAGCGGGTTTTCATTTAGGTTTTTATATACAAACATTTTCAAATGCAATCAATATAAATTTTTTGTGATGAAATGTAGGTACAGGACCTGTATTCATATTTAGGCTTAAAATCTGATGCATAAAACTTGATATTAAAACCCAGAGTAGGAAAATAAACTGTACACAACATGTGGGGTTCGGCTAAAGCCCCGTTTATATTATCACACAAGTGTGTTATACATGTCAGAAATGTGTTGTATAACGAAAATGTATAATAGTGTGAACACTGTTCGTTACACACATGTCAAAATGGGTGCACACATTTTAAAATACGGTCACACTTTTTTGACAAGATTTATTTTTTGAAATATTTCATAAAGTTACCACTTGTCTCAACACAAGTGTTGTGTTATTCACAAATAAATGTTAAACAAATATTAAAAACAACTAGAGGTGAAAAAAAGTAATAATAGAAGAAAAAAAAACTGTTTTAATTTATTTGTTGTGTGTGTCGATAACAGTCTGAACACTGAATAAATAGATTTTCTTTTATACTTTTTTGACAACCAGACAATTTCAGCACACTTTTTGTCATATTTGTGTGAAGAAAAGTATAAGAACTTGTGTGATAATGTGAATGGGGCTTAAGGAACACAAACCGTATCTATCGTTTTTGCGGTTGTGTGTTTGTACCCAAACCGAATGCGGTACACTACGATTGTCTGATGCACGCAAACGCTACGATTATGCACTGTACTTTCAACACATATTTACACCCGTAGCGTACCGAATTCAGGTTGTGTGTATAAACACAAAAATTAATTAGAGAGAATAGCGTATGTGTTTTCTACGCAACCCTAAAATACGGTTCGTTAGAGTTTATTTTCCTACTCTGGAATTTTACGGTTTTTTAAGGTTTTAGCCAATTGAATCGCTGAAAGCAAAATCGGCCTTAATAAATGATATGGCTTAGTAAGAAGCAATTAAAAGGAAATATTTCAACAAAAAATATGTATTCATCTATAGCGACCTATACGTTAAAATCGCGACTTTAAAAATTTTATATGGCAGCATAGCTTTCCAAGTTGTCCCCAAAGTCCAACTTTTAGTATAATATTGGGTGACCTCTAAAAATTGTTTTTGCTAAAATTCAAGCAAAACAGTTTCCATTTGCAAAAGTTATCGCAATAAATACATTTTTTACTAAGGTTAGTATCTGACTAAAGACACTTCCCGATGAAAAATGCTCATATACGCTCAAACATGTTCAGATATGGTTTATCTATGGCCACATATGAACAAATATGAATTTTTTATGAACATATATGGATTTTATATGAACATATATGGAAGTATATGTGATTCCATATATGGAAAAAATTTCATATACAGACATATAAGGAAGCATCTGTTATTTCATATATGGAAATGGCACTCATATATGGACAAATATGAAAGTATATGTTATTCAATTTATGCAAAGGGACTTGTATATGAACATATTTCGAAGAATACATTTTTCCATATATGTAAAAGGAACTCATATTTGGATAAATATGGAATTATATTTAATGCCATGAATAAAAAAAGGAACATATGTAGCGCCTAATTTCAATGTCATACATAAATTTATATCTATCGTACAACCTTATAATAAAGGACAGCAACGTTCGCATGTATTCGCATATATTTAATAAATCTATATGTTCATATATGTCCATATATGAACATATACTTAGGTGTTACCTCATTTTTCGGATCCATACATATATGGTTGAACCATAAATGTTCATATATGGACATTTTTCACCGGGTTAGTAAAAAATGTATTTATTGCGATAACTTCTTATAGTATAAACTTCTTATAGCCACCAAGTATTATATGTATGTGTCTTTAGCTTAGTGACTAGGGCAATCGTCTGCCAATCTGACGGCCTGGGTTCAAATCACGGCAGGGCCAAAAAAAATATATATGAACTTTTTTAAATTTTATTTTGGAAAATTTATTTTCAGACCACCTATTTATTGGTTTTGCCAGCGTTTTGCCAACGTTTAAAAATTTAGTTCCTCTAGTGCTTTTCCGGCGCTTTTTGAACAGCCGGTCCTTTTGTCTAATGATGTTATCATTTTGGGATTGGGAAAGCACTTTTTGCCAGTTCTTGTACCACCTGTTAAAGTGCTTTGCCACCGTTTTCCCGTTTGTATATTTCTGACTGGGATGTTACATTTGTTATATTCAAATTTGTATGTGCATTATATTTTATCACAATGTTGAGTTTCCAATTATGTGCAAATAAAAAACATGAATAACTATTTTTATAACTTTAACTCATATTTGTAATATAGAAACGAAATGCTTCACCCCTATCCTAGATTTATTTTTTCTAATGTTTTAAGCAATAATTGCTATCGAATAAAACTCGATCACGACTGCGGTAATCTGCCCCCTGATTTGCTGATTTTTAGCAAACTCTTTTTGCTGAAATTACCAACGTTTTTGCAGGCACGCTCCTTGAAAAAAGCTGTCAAACTCCATATAAAAAAATGATTTTTCACTTTGGAATTTTTTTTCCGCATCAATTTAATAGTCAGGACCATTTGAAACTTCTATTGTAACTTTCTATAGACTGTGAAAAATTTAAGCATTTTAATATTTTTATTATAGTACGGTATATAGCAGGTATGGGCACACAAATGGCTTGACGGGCCAAATTTAGGATTTCACAAACTTACCGAGGGCCGCACCAATTAATACATTACTCGACAAAAATGAATTTTTTGTACAGCCTTCTGCTAAAATCTTTTTTTGAGTATTTTGGTTTCCTAAGCCCGGATCTAAAGTCAAAAACGGTCCAATGAATAGCCTTCGAGTTGTGGGTCTTTCTTTTTTATCCCCTCACCCAGGAAAATACTTTATGAGTCAATGTTGCGGAGAAGTACATCAAAATCTTTTATATTTTTGTAATTTTTTATATTTTTGATCCAAATATATTTAAAAATATAAGGCACAGACTCAATAAATGATTTTAAAATATTTTGCCCTCCATAATACGAATCTGAAATCAAAAACTTTGTCGAATTAATCTTCGAAAATATAGTTTTCGTTATTTCAAAAAATTTGGTTTAAGGTTTTTACCAATTTTTCAAACATTTTTAAATTTACTTATTGGATTTTGATCCCTTGACAGATAACCCCGGCAGAAAATTTTGATACTTTTATGAGGGTTCTTATTTAGTAAGTCAAAAGAAAATTATTCAAGCAAAGCACATATTTTTTTTTATATTTTAAACTTCTTTCTCAAAAATTACGCATTTTTTGGATTAAAATATTACTCTTAGTAAAATGAATAATGAAAGCCACAACAATTTGAGGCAAATTTTTAAATCCCAAGATGATTCAGAAACGACCCAGAAATGTAAATAAATTTGAATATTTTGTGAACAATTCAAAAATGACTCAAAAAGATTAATTTTTTAGCCCAAGGAATTTTTTAAAATATTATTTTTGAATCAAAAAGCTGAGAGCTCTAGAAAAAATTAATTATAAAAACTTAATTCAAAAGTTTAATATCATATTAAAAAATTGGGGTAAGGCGGAATTGTTTGCTTTAAAAGCGAGATAAAAATTCGATTATACCGCTTTAAAAAGCGGTATAATCCCGTCAAAAGCGGAGTGGTTGTTCAGGTTAAGTACACTAATAGAAAAAAGCCTGTAAAAAGTTTTGCTAAAGCTGCTAAAAATTAGTTAAAAACGAGTAAAAAGGTTAAAGTCGGGCATGCCGACTATACAATACCCTACACCAGTCTGGTGTATTGTTTGGATCCGAAATTCGAATGGGTTAAAATGGGGCTTATGTCAAAATTTTCTATAATGTGAGTCAGCGCACCAAATTTCATTAAAATATCTTAATATTTGCGACCTGCAGTTTGTAACCAAGCCAATTTTGGGGGGACCCTTATATGGGCACTAGTTCTAAACATGGACCGATGTTCACCAAAATCAATAGGCTTCGTCCTTGGGCCAACATAGGTCTGTGTACCAAATTTCATCAAAATATCTTAATATTTACGACCTGCAGCGTATAAACAGTATAATTTTGGTAGGACCCTTATATGGGCACTAGGTCTAAACATGGACCGATGTTCACCAAAATCAATAGGCTGCGTTATTGGGCTAACATAACTGTGTGTACTAAATTTCGTCAAAATATCTTTTTATTTACGACCTGCAGCGTATAAACAATATAATTTTGGTAGGACCCTTATATGGGCACTAGGTCTAAACATGGACCGATGTTCACCAAAATCAAACTTGTTCGTCCTTGGTCCAACATAGGTCTGCATACCAAATTTCATCAAAATATCTTAATATTTGCGACCTGTAGAGTGCGCATAAGATTGCATGGACAGACAGACAAACGGACGGACATCGTTAAATCGAAATAAAAAAAAATTCTGAACCGATCGGTATACTATAAGGTGGGTCTACGACCAATATTTTTTGGTGTTACAAACATCAGCACAAATTTATAATACCCTGACCACATAGTGGTGTAGGGTATAAAAAATTCTGAACCGATCGGTATACTATAAGGTGGGTCTACGACCAATATTTTTTGGTGTTACAAACATCAGCACAAACTTATAATACCCTGACCACATAGTGGTGTAGGGTATAATTACCTTGAAGAGAAAACTGCTAAAATAAGCAGATTTTCTTTGCTAAGATAAGAATAGCAAAAATAAAGCTGTTAAATATATGGAATTTTAGTTTTATTTGAGCTAAATTTTAGTTAATTGAAATAAAAATTTACTCTGCTGGAATCACCAACCAATTTTGCTAAATATTAGTAGAATCAAAAAACTCCAAACATTTTTAATTGTTTTAAGAGAATAAAAATCTATTTGTGAAATCAGCAGTCTACTATTTTCACCAATATTTCTATTGATTTTAACAGGATGACTATTAGTATGTTTAAGAGTTTATTTTTGCTCTTATAATCTTACTAACATTTAGCAAAAACCTGCAAAAATTTTGCTGCAAAGTTACTTTTAAATAATAACTAGTGTTTCCAATTCGGTTAATCGATTAACCGATTCCTCGATTAATCGCCTCTATTTCGGTTAATGTCGAAACAAATAATTTAAAACTCAAATAATTATTCGATCCGAATAATCGGTTAAAACAGGTCGATTAACCGGTTACAATTTTAATGTGGAATTTTTCTCTTATTTTTCCCAAAACTTCATAATTTTCTTAACTTTGGCTAAAAAATTACAAGAAAAGCCTACAATAAACATAAAATTACTAAAATACCACAAAATTATTTTAAAATTGAGTGAAAGAGGTCGTTAAGCCTTAAGATACCTTTTTTAAGCAAAATAAAGGTATTTCTTAAACTACCCAAAATACACGAAGTGTCTGGCTGGATCAGCATCGAGGTGCTCTATAGGCTTTAATCAATACAGTAGGCGATTTTTGATTCTGTTCTTTTAAAAATTAAAGCTAATGTAAATTCTATTTCCATGTCCTTCAAGGCATGGTTGCATTTTTTCAAATATGTGTCCCACAACTGTCAACTGACATCTTAATTCTGTAGAAACTCTACCTTTTCTCACATCTCCAAAGAAAGTATAATCGATTCAAAACCACATCAATTCTACAACATGTCCAACTACACCATTTTCAGTTTTATTTCAAAATTGTTTAAAAATGTATTAAAATTATCCAAATATATTTTAAAATTGTTTAAAAAGCTTTCAAAATTGTCTAAAATGATTCAAAATTATCCACAAATTTTTTAAATTCTTCCAAAAATGTTTTAAAATTATCCAAAAATCACTCAAAATTGTTCAAAAATGTTTTAGAATTATCCAAAAATTTATCTAAAAAATTAAAATTGTCTAAAAAACTTTGATATTTGTCCAATTGCATTTCAAAATTGTCCAAAATGTATTTTAAAATTTTCAAAATATATTTCAAAATTACAAATATATTTTAATATATTTTATTTGTATTTAAGAAAATTATATTTGTATTTTAAAATTGTTCAAATACATTTCAAAATTATTCACTTGCATTTAAAAATTTTGAATCTGTATTTCAGAATTGTAAAATTGCATTCAAAATAATTCCATTTGTATTTCAAAATTCTCCAAATGTATTTCAGAAATTTCCAAATGTATTTAAAAAGACTCTATTTGTATTCCAAAATTTCCCAAATGTATTTAATAAAATTCCAATTGTATTTCAAGTTTTTCCAAATGTATTTCAGAAATTTCTACTCTTATTTTAAAAGCATTTTTACAAACATACATGTTTTCTCTTTCATAATGAAAATTTTATAGGAATTATGAGGAATTAAGAGAAAGAGAAAGCATGTATGTTTGAAAAAATGCTTTTAAAATAAAAATAGAAATTTCTGAAATACATTTGGAAAAATTTTAAATTTTATTAAATACATAAATACAGAAGGGAATGTTAGCTCAAACTTGGATAATTTTGTTTATTGTCAATGGCCCTTAAAAACGGAAAAAAGACTGAGAAATTTAACAATTGTTTATGATATTCTTTAGTCTACTAACTCTGCTATTCAGAAAATTTTTTTGCAAATTTTTGTAGAGTAAATTGGTATTTTCATTTAACTAATATTTTACTCAAATGGAACTAATTTTTTTTTTTATTTCTTCAGGGGAGGAGGAAGAACTTTGGATAATAATTTTTTTAAATGCAATATTATATTTATTGTAGTATTGATTAAATTTGCATTCAAAGAAATTTTGTATCCAAAGTTTTACAGATTACAAAAAATTTTCGTAAGAAGTAAGAAATCTACCTTGAGTTATGCTATTTTTAACTTACTAATATTTAGAAAAAAATCTCCTATAGATAATAATCTCAGATTCCGAAACTTTTCAACCTTAAGGTACATTAACACGCGAGAGAAAACTGCTAGGGGTGGAGCAAAACCACTCCAAAATAGCTAAACTCATTCAAAATAGAGCTAATTATAGGTACTTTTTGTTATATCTCTAGCATTTTCTCTCTAGTGTAGATGTGCTTTATTAATTTGAATTTTTTTTAAGTACATCGTGTTCTTGTGTCATATTGATATTTAACAAAAACAGGAAGCTGTTAGTGTTTTTGTTGGTAAAAAGTTAAGGAAATACATTAATTTTGTTTTAAACGATTAATCGATTAATCGCCAATTTTCTCGAATAACCGACCCGAATAACCGGTTAATCAGTTTTAGTGATTTTTCGAATAATGCAATAACCGGTTAACCGCCTGTGTCGAATAATTGGAAAGAGTAATAATAACCCTGTAAAAATAGCAGAAAAAGCTACTAATTGTTTTGCTATTTTCCCAGGTTTATTTATAGTGTATAAATATAAATAAAATTTTATTGTGTCAAGTGTTGAAGGACAATTCTCACAAGTAGATTTTAGAGATCCTTACGAGGCCTGTAGAACAGCCTTAAACATTTCCTTAAATGAAAGGTAATTTTTTTGAATTCAAACTCATAAAAAATTAAAGAGTATTTTTACGTCATATTGAGCCATAAAGTATTTTTCCCAGGCTTAAGGTTTAAATAAAGAAGAAGGAATTTTCCACTTAATATTCGTATATTGGAGGCGAAAATACTTTAAAAAGTTTTATAGGACGTCTGTGCAAAAAAGTCGATATTTGTTGATTTAAATTCTAATTTTAATTTTTTTTTTATTTAATTAATATTTTTTTTAATTAAAAAAAATTTTTTTTTATTGTTTTAAAATTAATGAAGGGCCGCACGAAATTGGCTGACGGGGCTACATTTGCCCATGTATGGTATATAGTATAGAGCGAGATTTTTTTACATATTTTGCGAAACAGTTCAAAACTCTTTTATAGTCGCTGGATCCCCTTAATTTTGTTAAGGAGATCTTGAAATATCAACTCCCATTGGTATCTCTAGCATTTCTAAATGCAAACACCTCTTATTACTCGATATTTTTCTTAATAGCACACAACAGTTTTAAATATGTATTTTTTACTTATTTTTTTCAGTTCCAAACGTCGTAATTTAGATCGATTTTTAAGTGGAAACTCAGGCACTGGTACAACATCAACAAACAATCAAGACAAAGATGATACTTCTCCTGGTACAAGCCAAGCTGGAGGAGCCTATCGTCGTTATGTAGGTGGCTCAAATATACATCGTCTTAGCGATAATCGTAAGGATTCTGATGATGAAAACGCCACATGGAATGGTAATTCCACTCAACAACAATAATTTCTTGAACGTGAATTACTTTTCACATAGTTTGTGAATTTGTTGCAAGAGTTTTGGATTTAAATGTAACTTCTAAATTCCTTGAAATTTGTGCGTAAAAATTGTATGTGAAATTTGTCTAAATTTAGTTTTATGTTGAACATGGGTTAAAAATAAATAAAATCCTATGTGTAAATTCATAAATGCTTTATAAAGTTATAGGAGGCTTACAAAACAAATTTTTCATTAGCCTTCTATAACTTTATAAAGAAAGCATTTATGAATTTACACACTAGTTTGTAAAGTATTGAAACTATACTATGCTAGGGTACCCGGGTAGTACAAATGCGACGTAAATAGGCTTGCAGCCAGAGCTTTGAAGAATTGATCCAAAAAGATTTTTTTTCAAAGATGATTTAAGAAAAGTGATTTAAAAATTCGCAAATCAAAAAAATATAAAGATAATTCGTGCGAATTACTTCATTAAAATTCTAATACTAGGAGTACGAATTAAAATTTCAGTTTTTTGTCATTAAAAAAGTACTAACTCGGTCGTTGGGGTACTGGGGTACTTTTGAAAGCGAGAAAGTACTAAATTCCTGACCCCCCGTTTTTATAAAGCGAGCGGAATAATTCCGCCTGAGGAATGTGTGTATTTTGTTATTGTAACAAAAACAAAGTACTCACAATTCCTCTGTTGGAGGAATAATTCCGTTGGCTTTATAAAAACAGGGGGTGCATTTTTCATCCCTGCACTGCGCTTCACATGCAATAAAAGCAGATGTATGGAAATTATACACATAACTAGGACAGCGACTTTCATGCACTTAAAAATCGAAAATATGCGCTTAAAATATGCAGTAAAATGTGCAAAATATGCACTTAAATGCAATAAAAACCAAAAAATATGCACTTAAAATAGAAAAATAAACGCTTAAAACCAAAAAAATGCACTTTAACCCATATTATCCTAGCGTCGTCATATGACGACATCAAAAGGCGTCTTTTTAAATCACCACAATAACGTTACGTTCAACATGGAAAGAGATCTATTAAGCGTTTTGCAAACAAAAAATGTCAAATATTCATTCTGCGTTTATTTCATCCAATTTCGTTTCTGTTTCTGGTCACAGTGAATGGTTAAAAATCACGCAAATTCCAAAACTTCAAAAATTGTGTTTTCTTTCAATAAACAAGGAAAAAACTTAAATTTGTTACATTTTTTTTTAAATAATAAATACAGTATTTATTTACTTCCAATTACATAACCGAAGCCCTGGGGGCCATATATGATTAATAAAAGCTACTACAAAAAAAAATAATTTAAATAAAGATAATAAAAATATGTGTGACCTTCTCCGAGAAACGGGACCTAGTGTGTGAAAATTAAGTTTTGAGAAGAACGCATTTAAAGTTTCAAATTTTAATGTTTTTCTCATTTTTATCGATTTTCCCAAGTTCCCGTTTTTTGACACACTAGGTCCCTTTTCTCGGAGAAGGTCACATATACATATTTCTTTTTTAGTTTTTCTAAAAGCGAACTAAATTTGCTTAATATTGGGAAAATACAATGAACTCATACCGATTTGGAAATATTTTATAATTACCCGATCAAAAAAATTTATATATACCCGGTGAAAAATGTTCATATACGCTCAAACATGTTCATATATGGTTTATGTATGGACACATATGAACAAATATGGATTTTTTATGAACATATATGGATTTTATATGAACATATATGGAAATATATGGAAAAAATTTCATATACAGACATATATGGAAACATCTGTTATTTCATATATGGAAATGGCACTCATATATGGACAAATATGAAAGTATATGTTATTCAATTTATGCAAAAGGGACTTGTATATGAACATATTTCGAAGAATACATTTTTCGATATATGTAAAAGGAACTCATATTTAGATAAATATGGAATTATATTTAATGCCATGAATAAAAAAAGGAACATATGTAGCGCCTAATTTGGGTGTCATACATAAATTTATATCTTTCGTACAACCTTGTAATAAAGGACAGCAACGTTCGCATGTATTCGCATATATTTAATAAATCTATATGTTCATATATGTCCATATATGAACATATACTTAGGTGTTACCTCATTTTTCGGATCCATACATATATGGTTGAACCATAAATGTTCATATATGGACATATACTTAGGTGTTACCTCATTTTTTGAATTTCTTCATATATGTGCAAACCATATATGAACATATACGAACATTTTTCACCGGGTACCCGGTGAAAAATGCTCATATACGCTCAAACATGTTCAGATATGGTTTATCTATGGCCACATATGAACAAATATGAATTTTTTATGAACATATATGGATTTTATATGAACATATATGGAAGTATATGTGATTCCATATATGGAAAAAATTTCATATACAGACATATAAGGAAGCATCTGTTATTTCATATATGGAAATGGCACTCATATATGGACAAATATGAAAGTATATGTTATTCAATTTATGCAAAAAGGACTTGTATATGAACATATTTCGAAGAATACATTTTTCCATACATGTAAAAGGAACTCATATTTGGATAAATATGGAATTATATTTAATGCCATGAATAAAAAAAGGAACATATGTAGCGCCTAATTTCAATGTCATACATAAATTTATATCTATCGTGCAACCTTATAATAAAGGACAGCAACGTTCGCATGTATTCGCATATATTTAATAAATGTATATGTTCATATATGTCCATATATGAACATATACTTAGGTGTTACCTCATTTTTCGGATCCATTCATATATGGTTGAACCATAAATGTTCATATATGGACATTTTTCACCGGGTTTTTATATATTGTCTTTTATAAAATTAGATATCAACCATATATGCTATACATAATGAGATATGACAGATCTGTTGTCATATATAATTATAAATGATCATATATAACATAATATATGATCACATATGGTGGCATATAAGCCATATATTTTGAGATATAGTAATATATGCCCTTTTATAAAATTTTTTTAGTTGTATGATGTAAGATATTTTTATATATGATTATATATTACATTAAATCATATAAGATCTGATTATATATGTTTCCATATATGGTGCAAGATTAACAATATAATTTTAGATCTGATTATATATGGTCCCACGTCAGTAATATTTTCTATGTGTTTAATATATAACCATATATATACACATACATATTACCTGAGAGACCCTTCTATCGAATCCCAGCTCGGGCACAAAAAAAATTTTACTTTTTTTACTCAATTTAATTTACTTGTAAATATTCTTTTTACAGATCTTAAAAAAATTAACTCATTCAATGCCAACAGCATCTGAAAGTTATGTTTACTGCAACTTGGGATTAATAATATTTTAATATGTTATTATATATTATCATATATAACCCCACACATAATTATATATGTCACTGAGGTACTATTATCGAATCCCAGCTCGGGCACAAACAAATTTTTTTTTTACTTTTTTTAACTCAACTTCATTTACTTATAAATATTTTTTTTACAGATCTTAAAAAGATTAAACCATTTTGTGTCAACAGCATCTGCAAATTATGTTTTTAATTAATAGTATTTTAAATACCCGGTGAAAAATGTCCATATATGAACATTTATGGTTCAACCATATATGTATGGATCCGAAAAATGAGGTAACACCTAAGTATATGTTCATATATGGACATATATGACCATATACATTTATTAAATATATGCGAATACATGCGAACGTTTGCTGTCCTTTATTATAAGGTTGTACGATAGATATAAATTTATGTATGACATTCAAATTAGGCGCTACATATGTTCCTTTTTTTATTCATGGCATTAAATATAATTCCATATTTATCCAAATATGAGTTCCTTTTATCCAAATATGAGTTCCCTACATATAAAATATTCGTGTTGCTCATCCTATCTCATTTATCTCATCTCAATTTTTTTTTGTGGAAACATTTTTTGATCCAAAGATATATGGAAATATATGAGATCATGTATGGTCATACAATGAACTATGCATAAGCATACATATATGATACGTCCATGCATGATCATATACAAGTCAATGTATGATCATGTATGTTCATATATATTTCGATTTTCACATGGGAACACAGTTTTTTTTTGTTGAAACACTTTTTTTTGTGGAAACACTTTTTTGTGTAAACTTTTTTTTTGTGGAAACACTTTTTTGTGTAAACTTTTTTTTGTGGAAACACTTTTTTGTGGAAACACTTTTTTTCTGAAAACACATTTTTTTTAACACACTTTTGGGAAAGAAAATTTGTCCACGCCCACTTTTTTTTAACACTCTTTCGGGAAAAAAAATTTGTCTACGCGCACTTTTTTTTAAACACATTTCTTTTAGATATGGTTTTTCAAAATCTTTTTAGGAAAAACATCTATTTTATTTCAACAATGTCGCAATAGCTTTTGAGCAATTTGAAATTTGGGATTCATATTCGAATTTTTTATTTTTTTTTAGAGAAGCAAAACTCATTAAATTCTTCCTATTAATTAACGTGTTGCTTTATTTGGAAAGGGGATAAAGAAGAGATAGGAGGTGGTGAAAGATGATAGGCTTCAAATATGGCTACACTATAATTGCGCGAGATGTTGAATTTTAGAACAGTTGTTACGCGCCATTTGATGGTGAGTTGGCGAACTTTTGTTGAGGCTGTTTATTTCATAACCCTGTTATATTATTTTACTTCGGTGGGGTTAAGTGCTATGGGAATAGTGAAGGGGGACACTATATTACTGATAAAAAATCATACACATTATTTTTCCAAATTGATGTTGCGGTCGCTGGGGATCGAACCCGCAACCACATGTGTAACAGTTCAACACGCTAACCATTACACCACAGCTCTCACATCGTCATCGTTCTTTATTGTTAATTATTAAGTGTGTCTATTTGATTTTATTTTTACTTAAAAAGTAGAAAATTTGTTTTAACCTAATAATTTTTGAAATTATTTATTTTTTATATAAGCTCCTAATAAGCATTCTCATCGAAGGGGGCTTTTATTTTGAAGATTTTTACATTAATAAAAAACATTGTATTTTATTTTCCTAAAAATATTTAATTCCTATACAAAACAAATTACATTTTAAACTTTAAGGTACGCTAAAAACGTAGCGGGCTTGCCCGATACTACAAAATTCGTTTTCGGTTTAACTGACATCCCAAAAACTACACCTAGGCACGCCGCTAAATCTAGCGGGCTTGCCCTCTAGTTCACTATAAAATTCAAAAAGAAAAAAAAAAAAAACAAATCAATCAGTTCCAGATTTTTACCTCTAAAAAACATTCGACTAAAAACTTCCTTTAGTTGGTTTTGTTTTTTTGGTCATTTAATGAAGTTACATGGCAAGTTGTCATGTTTCCAGCTTCATCGTTTTAAAACCTCTAATTATACCCTACACCACTATGTGGTCAGGGTATTATAAGTTTGTGCTGATGTTTGTAACACCAAAAAATATTGGTCCTAGACCCACCTTATATTATACCGATCGGCTCAGAATTTTTTTTGTTTCGATTTAACGATGTCCGTCTGTCCGTCCGTCCGTCCGTCCGTCTGTCTGTCTGTCCATGCATTCTTGTGCGCACTCTACAGGTCGCAAATATTTAGATATTTTGATTAAATTTGGTACACCGACCTATGTTAGCCCAAGGATGAATGCTATTGATTTTGGTTAACACCGGTCCATGTTTAGACCTAGTGCCCATATAAGGGTCCCCCCAAAATTATATTGTTTATACGCTGCAGGTCGCAAATATTAAGATATTTTGATGAAATTTGGTACACAGACCTATGTTAGCCAAAGAACGAAGCCTATTGATTTTGGTGAACATCGGTCCATGTTTAGACCTAGTGCCCATATAAGGGTCCCCCCCCAAAATTGGCTTGGTTACAAACTGCAGGTCGCAAATATTAAGATATTTTAATGAAATTTGGTGCGCTGACTCACATTATAGAAAATTTTGACACAAGCCCGATTTTAACCCATTCGAATTTCGGATCCAATCATTAGTTGGTTTTTAACCAGACTGGTGTGGGGTATTGTATAGTCGGCATGCCCGACTTTAACCTTTTTACTCGTTTTATATTGCAATACATTTTATCATATATATATTATTTTTGCCATATTATTTCTATTCTTTATTTTTATAACGCAATACATTTTGTCATATTTATTTTTGGCATATTGTTGTTACTTTTATTTTTTGTAAGTAATAAAATGCTATAACGCTCTTATATACAGATTTAATTACTTTTTTTTAAGATTATAGTTTTAAGGGATATTAATAACTACTTGTTAAGGCACATTTACACGCGAGAGAAAACTGCTAGAGATAGAGCAAAAAACACCTCTAAATAGCTTAAATCATTCACAATAGGACTACTTAGAGGTGTGTTTTGGTATATCTCTAGCAGTGCCCTTACACTCAGAAAAGTTCTGCAGTTACTACATGACAGTTATTTGTGTAGTAATGCGGTTGTAGTTATTTTAACTACAATTGTAGTTAATTTACTTAGAGCAAAATATTTCAATGTTTTTGACAGTTATTTTTTCAAACTAACTACAAAAACTACCACATTGTAGTAACATTTATTTTATGCAGTTATTTTGAATTTTTTTTACAAATACTTATATTTTCAATTGTGTGTGCACACACACGAAGCAATCAGGAGCATGTGTATGACGCGCTTGTTTAGAAATTTCTAGTGAAAGAATATGAGTAGAACATGTTTTCTCTTGTCTTAGTCATAAAACAACGCCAAAGAGTGAGGACGCGTAATACGGAAAAGTTTATATATTTTTTATTAAGTTATTAAAATAATAAGGTAAGTTTTATAATATAAATTTATTTACGGGATTATTAAAAATTATTGTATTTATTTTCTTTCAGTTCTTTTATATTCTCATCTCTTTCTACCTGGAGAAAAAAAGGAAGCCAAACAACGCCATATTTCATCCATCACAGACGGACATCTACTACAATATCTTACTAGTGAAAAATAAAAGTGACATTAGTGTAAATTTTGATTTCTCCATTTTAAATAGAATAAAATTAAGTTAGGAGTGTTTACATAAATTTGTTTTTTATTAAATTAATAATTTTTAAAATAATTTTTATTTATGTTTTTTAACTACATTTGCAGTTTTTTGTACAGTTTTACAATAATTTGCATGTATGTTGTTTCAATTGCATTTGTAGTTGTTTTTACTATATTTGTCAGTTGATTTTTAACAGTTAAAAATAACTTCATATTGCAGTTAATTTAACTGCAAATGTAGTCTACACCTTTTTAAGTGCAAATGCAATTATTTTAACTGTCATTTGCAGTTGATTTTACCTACATAATTCCCTGAGTGTAGGACTATAGGCCCTAAAGCGCTTTGTTGGTTTATTTGAAAATTTTATAAATAAATAATAAAAATAGTGTAAAATTTATTTGACTTACTGGTTGATAATCAGCAATTCACAACAAATGGAGGGAAATATAAACTGTCACAGCTTTTTTGAGGTTTCCATTTTTTTCGAGGTTCTTATTATAAACGGTACTTTTAAATAAATTTACCTGTTTTTTTGCTTTATTTGCATGATCGCGTGCTTGAACGTTAGCGGAGCTGGATTCCAGCAATTCCGCATGCAATTCATGCAAAATAATCCGAAATTGTGGTATTTTTTATGAAATGCTGATAGTTTTTTTTTTACAAATTTCGGCAAAAAGTACCGGATTATTTGTTCCAAACACGACGATTTAGTTTGAAAAACAGGGTTGCTATGTATGTTCTGTGCAACGAAGTCTTTTAACTAAATAAATCCTAAATTATACAACTGTGTTTATTAACTGCATTAAATAGCAGTGTTGTGTACTTGGTGATTTTGTCACCAAATCAGTTTCTATTGTTCGTATTGAACGATATATGAATAGTAGCGTTCAGCGGCAATTCTTTCAATGCATTAAAAAGGAGCTAATGTGTTCCATAAGTTGACTTATAATAAACTTCACAATGAATGAATTGGCTTAAATAAGTTTTAACAAAATTGCTCAAAAATTAGAAACACTTTTTCCATCGTTCGTGCTGAGTTGGTGCGATTATTTTTACTAGCGCTTTTCATATCATATTTAGCGATTTTTTGAGCAAATAGTATTGGCAACAGTGTTTAAGAGCAAAAAACATGCTTTTTAATATTCAAAAATCCACTCAAATTAGTTTGCGTTTGAGTTCCGTGCGTGTTTGACGAACGTATGGCTGATTTGATAATATTTTTCAAATTTTTAACAAGTAACAAATATTACACAAAAGAACAAACAAAAGTTGAAGAAATAAGGGAGAAAAGAAAAACGTCTACTAAAATAAAGATGTTTAGTAACTAACTAAACTTAAAATTAATCGAAAAAGACAAGAGTTTTAGTCAAACAACAAATCAGTCATCGTCATTATAACATAAAAAAAAACGTAAAACGCGATTATTAATAAATTACAACAAAAAATAAAAATCATGAAAATTATGTGAAATCTATATGTATTTAGTGTGTGCATTTTTGTGTCTTTGTTTAGAAAAAATATATATAGTCGTATAATTAAGTGTTTTTCTTCTCTGTGTATTAAATGTCTTAAGTGTATGTAAATTGTTTTAAAAGTTCTTTTTTCTCAAACAAAGCAGCTCATTATAATTTCAATTAAACAAATAAATATTTAACAATAATTTTATTTTTTGTTCGTGCGAAAAACCAAATAAGAAATAAAACTTCTCATAAAAATTATAAATTCTGCAAATACATAATAATAAAACAAATAATTTACTGTTATTTCTTTTTACAGTATTAACATAAAAAAACAACAATCTACAAGAATTAATAAAAAAAAAGTTTAAAATTAAAAAGACGTAGAAAAACACCTAAACATATTTAAATCACTGTAAATATATAAATATAATTTGAAATAAAATTGATAGTGTTGTAACGAACGACAGTCATAAAAACCTTAAAACTAAAGGCAAAAGAATAAAGTTACAACAACAACAAAGAAAGTATTTTACTAAAAGCGTCTACTAACGTTTATATAAAAAAAATCTGATTACTCTCTTTTTCACTCACTCCCAAAATAACAAAAACAAAATACAAAGAGCAAACCATACACTCAACTGCTAAAAATCAACAACAGACAGTGCCGTTTATCGGTGAGTCGTTTTGTCGTCATCTCTTTGTATCCGTTTCTTAATAGTGAGTGCTTTTTCCCCAACCGGCATTTTATTATATCTTTTTACTTACTATACTAAATTACACAAATTTGTTGGTAAAACAAAATGCAAGTGTAAAATAAAAATGAAATAATATATTGCAATACTAAAACATCTACAAATCAATTAACACAAAATAAAAAAAATATAAATACAAGTTTGTTTACCTTGGTTTGTCTTTTAAAGTGAAAAATTCAAATTAGAAAGAGATAAAAAATAAAGGTTAGTGTTTTATTAGTTTCAATTTAATACTGATAGGTATTTTTGAAAATATTTTAGTGGTATTCATCTAACTGGATTTATGCCCTCGTAAACCGTGTATTTTTGTAATCGCGTATATTTATAACTTTACCTGTTTATTTGAATGAACGCACCTTTTAAAACTATTCACATTTCAATTTTGCATTTAACCAATTTTTCAATCTTTTCAGAAATTAAACAAAGAATTTTTTAAATTTGTATTATTTAAAAACAAATAAAACAGAAATAAAAAAACAACACACAAAAAAAATCAAAATAATTTATTTTTTGACAATATTCAAATGTATGTATAAATACGAAAAAGTTTACACACAAAAATGTAAGCGTATATTTACCAGGGCTCGTAAACTAGTTTTGACATTAATCGAGTAAACTTACAACATATAGACAGTATACGAGGCGTAAATATTTTAAATGAATACCTTTTTTGTGTACAATGTCTGGGTTTATTTACAGGGTTGGCAACCAGTGTTGCCACTATAAAAACAAAAAATTACACATCTGTAGGTCAAAAATTATCCAAAATCGTATGAAATTACATAAAAAAAGATAAATTTGTTATTGACTTGAGGTATTTATTTATAAAATGAATTGAGTTATTTTTTGATGAAAAGTTTGAATGGGAATGAAAATATTTGAAAGAAAATTATAACATCCCAGCAAAATCTTTCATTACCAAATAAGTGGTTATATAATAGAAATTCATAGCTCCGTACAACTTATTTTTTGGCGTCTAAACTCATTATTTTTGTTTGGCGTGGTCGTTTTTATAAGTAGTCACGCTTACCCGCTCGCTATGTAAAAAATGACAAATAAGTAGTTATGAGATTTTGAATAATAAGTGGTTATACACTTGCTTACAAAAAGTTGAATTATAAGTGGTTATCCGATTGCTTACTTGATTCTTAAAAATAAGTAGTTACGCAAATACTATTAGCCTAAGGAAATACATTCAGAAAAATTTAAGCTTTCTGTAGTGTGTAATTTTAGGATTCGTCATAAAAATTTAAACATAAAACATATTTACATATAATAAAAAAATTTAACTGTGTAAAAAGTACTTATTTCAACTAATACGAGTAAGTCATTATTTTATATTTAGAAACAACCCAGGAGGAAATTGGAGACGGTACAAAAAACAAAGCGCTGTGAAAACGTTTGTTGTCAATGGTACAAAAAAAAGCATTTTCACAGCGTTGAAAAACATTATTTTGGATTGCTTTTAGAACGTTCACAAACAGTATTTTAGGAGTGCTTTTCATACAAAATTTACAACCGTTTGTGAAATAAAAACACTGTTAAAACATTGCTTTAAAGCGTTTTTCTAACGTTTGCAAAAAGTACTTTAGCAGTAGTTCCTTTAAAGAATATATAACCGATTATTTAAAAAACACTGTCAAAATGTTCGAAAAAGTGCATTCCAAGCACTTTGTAAAACAAAATTGTTTAAAGTTAAATAAAAAATGCGGGATAGTATATAATTTGGAATTTATTTAAAAAGCAGTTAAATCCATATGTCAGAGCAGGCACTATCCACGGCTCTCATCTGAAAAACTGAACTGGTTTTAAGAGAGTTTCAATGTAAAATCACAAAAAACATGAAAAGTGGTATTTTTAATTAATTATTTTTATTGTTTTTAAGCAATTTTAATTAAATTGTAAAGTGCACTTGTGTTGTTTGATATGTTCTCTGCATTAGTTTTGCATAATTAGCACAAAGTTTTGCTTATTAATATTAAAAAATACGCGTTAAAAAAAACACTAAAAACTATTTCTCTTAAAACCAGTTTGCATATAAAATTAAAGAGACTTTTTAACAGCAGTTGAGGCTGGTGGTTTGTCTTTAGTCTATATAGTCGTTGGTCAGAGTACACTTTTTAAAGTGTTTGATCAAAATGATAAAAAAAAAGTTTTTTTATGTACATTAGGGCGGGTCAAATTGTATGGATGAAAATTTTTTGATATTGCATAGTCGATTTTTCGAAAGCTTTTAGCATGGGGAAAAAAAAGTTCCACTACGACATATCAAAAAAATCATTTTCGAGGCTCCCAAATTTAAATTTTTTGCAATTTTCTAATAAATCTAGATTAGCGCCATCTTGAGGTGGCTTTTTGAAACAACTAATAAAGTTGTAAACAATATAACATTACTACCTTTCCAGAAAGGTATTACTTATGAAAATCGGATAAAAAATGTGCCAACTAGAGGTAAAAGTATATAAGTAAAATTATTTTCTCCTTGTTGTCATCAACATCATTATCATCATTTCTCATCATTATCATCATTTCATCATCAAGCAGAAAATAATTTTACTTATATACTTTTACTTCTAGTTGCCACATTTTTTATCCGATTTTCATAAGTAATACCTTTCTGGAAAGGTTGTAATGTTATATTGTTTACAACTTTATTAGTTGTTTCAAAAAGCCACCTCAAGATGGCGCTAATCTAGAATTTATTAGAAAATTGCAAAAAATTTAAATTTGGGAGCCTCGAAAATGATTTTTTTGATATGTCGTAGAGGAACTTTTTTTTCCCCATGCTAAAAGCTTTCGAAAAATTGAGTACGCAATATCGATTGCTAAATCGACCCAACCTAATGTACATATATGCATTAGTGTTTCCAATTATTCGACATAGGCGGTTAACCGGTTAATGCATTATTCGAAAAATCACTAAAATGGATTAACCGGTTATTCGGGTCGGTTATTCGAGAAAATCGGCGGTTAATCGATTAATCGTTTAATGCTAAATTAAGGTATTTCATTAACTTTTTATTAATTAAAACACAAAAAGCTGACTCTTTTCATTAAATATTAACGTCATATATGAATACGATGTATTTAATAAAAAAGTTTTCATATTCGAAGGTTGAAAAGTTTCGGGATCTGAGATTTTTTTAAAAAAAGGGTCTGTAAAAATGTTGCTAAATCTACTAAAATTTCGTTAAAGATGGCAGAAAGAACTGCTGAAACTAACAAAATATTAGTAAGTTAAGAACAGCAAACCTAAAACTGTTACATATCGATTACTTAACGTAGATTTTTTATTTAGAAAAAAATTTAAAAATCTGAAAAGCTTAGATACAAAATTTCTTTGAATGTGATTTTTAATCAATACTGACACTATAAAATTTAATATTGCATTTAACTTTTTCAGACCCAACTAGCTTGCAAAAATGTATTCATTTTATAACTTTAAGGTAAAATGGTACTAAAACTATTAAAATTTCCTGGTGTCAATTCATATTTTATGAAAAATAATTTAGCTAAAAATCGTGTATGCTGGGTCTGAAAGGGTTAAAGAAATGCTATACCTAAAGTTTTTTAAATTTTAATAAGATTCTTCCTACAGCTACGAAATTTTCATAGTCATCGATAAAAAAATTTGAGTTCTCTTTGAGATTAATTTCAGTTAATTGAGAATACCAATTTACTTTGTTTCTCAGTATCTTTTTCGTTACTAAAGGCCATTAACAGTAAAAAAATAACCTAAAGTTTGAGCGTACTTACTCTGAGAGAATTTTATCGGACGAGCTGTAAACAAAATTTTCAATAAGCTAATGAAGTTTTCTTCAAAAAGTAAAAGCCAAATTTATTAAATTTTATGAAAAAGCTTCACAATTTTTATGAATCTCTTTCTAAAACAACTTTTTTGGGTGTATGACATTTTTAATAAATAATATGAAATTCTTCATAAAATTTTATGATAAATTGCATCAATTCAATTAAAAGTTTCAATAGACGAATTCCAGCGAAACTTAATTGAATCAGTGTATAAATTCATCAATAGCATATAGACAATTCACTGAGTGTGCAGTTACAGAAGTCAAATTCTATATAAATTAAAATTTATTAACTTTAGGTTATTTGTTTTAATTCGAATTTATATTCCTTGAAACGGGTTCGGGTTGAATTGATGTGGTTTTGAACCGATGTGTATGTACACTTTCTTAGGAAAAATAAGAAAAGTTAAAGTTCTTACAGAATTAACACGTTAATCGTGTAACAGTTTTAAAACAAATGCAGACTTGTCTTAAAGGACATGGAGATATAATTTATATTAGTTTAAATTTTTAAAAGAATTGAAACAGTAATGCAAAATTGTCTATTTTATTTCATAAAGCATCCTCCAGCCAGTCGTGTATTTTGTGTGTTTTGTGAAGTTTTAAAAAACACCTTCATTTTGGCCTTTTGCTATGTTTTTAAGGCTTTTTTACTTTGATACATATTTTTTTTAAAACATTTGCGCAAAATTTTATTAAAAATTGGGAGTCTGATTTCACAATGTCGACTTGCTTGCGGTTGCTCGTAAAAGGTATTTAAGGGACTATTTCACACGATTTTTAAAGAATTTGATGCTATTTTAGTTAGTATTTGTTTTTTCTCAACTTTTCTGGTAATTTTGTAGCCCAGATTAAGAAAATTGTGAAGTTTTGGGAAAAAATTAAGGAAAAATTCCATATTAAAAATGTAACCGGTTAATCGACCAATTTTAACCGATTATTCGGGTCGAATAATTATTTGAGTTTTAAATTATTTGTTTCGACATTAACCGAAATAGAGGCGATTAATCGAGGAATCGGTTAATCGATTAACCGAATTGGAAACACTAATATGCATATAATTTTAATTATATATTAGCTGTATTTTCGACTTAACTATATCCGTTAACTTTCAAAAAAGCACAAAGTGCATAAAAACGTTTTTTAGAGGAAAATTAACATATTACTTTTCGTATGCACGTTAACTTACAACGTGGATAATTATCAACGTTGAAAACTCAACGTTTATACATTTTCACACCTAGCGTAACTTCTTCGCGTTACTACCTAAAAAGTTTTGCTGACGCACGTTCGATTATACCGGAACTATCATAAATATTCACTATTTTAAAAAATTTCATATTCCAATAAATTTAACGTAGATTTGCTATAAATACTCAACGTTGATAGGTATGAACGAAAATACAGCTATTATTATTATTTATAGCTGTGTTTTCGACTTAACTATATCCGTTAACTCAGAAGAGATCTTAAAGTACGCGAAAGCGTATTTGAGATGAAAACTATTACATTACTTTTCGTATGCACGTTAACTTGCTACGTGAATAATTATCAACGTTGAAAACTAAACGTTTATAGATTTTTGCATATAACATTACTTCTTCGCGTTACTTCCCAAAAAGTTTTGCTGGTATACGTTCGATTATACCGCAACTATTATAAACATTAACGGTGGGTCTCATACTGCAGGTTTAAACTTAGGTTAATAGTTAACCCAAAAATTTGTTCTTGTTTTGTGTATACACTCACAATATTTTATCGTTAAAAACAACCTAAAATACATATCAAATTAATTGAAAACACAATTAAAAAAAGGACTACTGATTTTTCATTATATTCAAACCATTTTGCTATTTATTTTCAAACATTGTTTAAACAATCCATAAAAGAAATAAAAATAATTGAAAAGTCTGTTAAAACAATCATCAATTTTTAACTGACAAAACGTAAAAAAAAAAAACGATTTTTTGGTTTGTTTTTTCATATTTGAAAGTTTTTTTTTTGTTTCAATTTTCAAAACACTGCACACATAACACACACGTTCTTTGTTTATTTAATTTCTCTTTAATTTAATTTTCTTTCGTTTTAAATTCGAAGCAATTTTGTTTTGTTCCAACACCAGACACGATTCGAACCAACGACCTTTGGTTTAGAAGTTCATCGCCTTACCCCTTGAGCCAAACTATATTGATACAAATAGTTTCATAAACATTTTTTTATAATTCAAATTGTTTTTATTTTATTTGAATCTATCTTTTTAAATTTCAAATTACCCATCACACATAAATATAATAGTTAAAAGAAATGCCCTAAATGTAACAGCGAACATGCTGCTCTTTTCAAATTTTTGGTATATAAATTTAATGCTTAATGCAGAAAGGCCCTAACTGGAATTAATATTCCATTAGAGGAAATGGAAATCTGAAAAACTTAGATTATATTTTTTATTTTATTGTTTTTGTATTAATATAAAGTTTCATTGTGAGAAACAATATTTCCACCGCTTTTATATTTTTATTGCCTTCCCCTCTATAGAAATTAAGAATAAATATACACTGAGAGAATTATCTGCATGATATTAATGAATTTTTGCATAAAATCAATAAAGTTTCACGGGAACTCGTCCATTGATACTTTTCATTGAATTAATGGAATTTTTCATAAACTATTATCAAAAATTTCATTTTATTTGCTTAAAGTTTCATACGCTCCATGAAAAAGTTTCACTAAAACTATATTCATAAAATATACGCAGCTTTTTCATCGAATTTCACAAATTTTTCATTTATATTGTGAAGAAAACTTCAACAGTTTACTGAAAAATTTCACTAAAACTCGTCCAGCAAAATTCTCTCTGTGTAGCGTCTTTCTTTATTAAGCCATCGATATTAAACTTTGGAGCAAAATTGCACAAAAATTTTTATCATAAAATTTTTTAAGATTTTAAAATCATCCTGTTTGACGACAATTATCTTAAAAGTGACAATACTCTCTGAATTAGATGAGAATAAGATTAGTCGAATGACTAGAAATACCAATTTACATAAATCAAAGTCCCTAGAATTTAGTGTTTAACTTCAGTTATAAAATTTAATTTTAATTAAGAAGAACTTGCGTTATATATCTTTTTTTGATTTTTTAAGTTAAATTTTCATTTGAATAAAATTTATAACCCTGTATTTATTTAATTTAAGAAATGCATAAAACTTTATGAGAATAAAAAAAAATTCATAAAATATAAAATCTTTCGTTTTTACTTCCACACAAAATTAAAAATAAAAACTCTGTAAAAAAATTCCCCTCAAAGCGCATTATAAAAAATCTTGTTTTTAAATTTTATTTTTGTATTTTATATTTTTAGTTTTTATAACGATTTGTATGGTGAACATTTAAAACGATTTGTATGGTAAATATTTTAGTCGTATATGCCGACCCTATTGCTAGCAACTGACATCATCGAGATTTCTTCACATTTTTACAACCCGGCAACCCCGTGATTATCAAATCAATTTATACATTTTTACTAACAATTCAAATAAATTTGGCAATCAATTTCGATAATTTCGTTATCGCAAACACTGATTGAATTCATATTATTTAATATTCAACTATTTTAAGTTAAAACAAACAAAAGAATTTAGATATAAAACGAAGTTCAGTTTTTCTAGTCGTGCGATAGATTCAAATTATTTTTATAAATTCAAATTGTGTGTTGGGTACATTTGTTTGTTTAAATTTCTTTTTGTTGTATAAATAAATATTTCAAAATATTTTAAATTCAAATTTAATTTATACAATTTTTAAATCGGTACTGGTGTAGATGTCTGGAAGGTCAGGCATTGACAAAATTTCAATTTTTGAGGGTGGTGGTTCAAATCTCATCCCAAAAAAAATTTTTTTTTTATTTTTTCTATAACTATGTATACACTTAAAATATTTTATCGTAAAAAACCACCTAAAATACATACTAAATTAATTGAAAACACAATTAAAAAATGAAAGGATAATTGAAAAGTCTGTTAAAACAATCGTCAATTTTTAACTGAAAACCGAAAATATTTGAATTTTTTGTTTTAAAACAGAAAACAAAGAAATTATTTTTTCTAAAAATAGAAATCTAAAAATAGATTATTTGACTGAAAATATCAATATTTCTTGAAGTTTGTTTTTTATTGACGAATATAAAAAGTTAAACAATATGTTTCAATGTATTTTAATTGATTCTTCAATTGAAAACAAACTTTACCTATTACTTTTCAAATAAACCTCAATCGGTTATGGAAAATATATTGTGAGTGTATGTTTTTGACATTTTATTTTGTTTTTAGTTAAGTTAAAGTTAAACCTACAGTATGAGACCCACCGTAACTGTTTATAATTTTTTTATACTTTAATCGGTTAAACGTAGATTTACTTTAAATACTTAACATTGATAAATATGAGCGAAAATACAACTTATGTAAAAAGAGTTATAGGGGTAGAGTTCCTTTTTTGTTGGGATGTTTACATATTATTTCTGCAAACATTTTTAACTTTTTTTGTTTTAAATTAACTAAATATTTAGTTTTTTAACTTAAAATTTGAATTAATTCTTGATTTAAAATATTCTTCATTATACCCTACACCACTATGTGGTCAGGGTATTATAAGTTTGTGCTGATGTTTGTAACACCAAAAAATATTGGTCGTAGACCCACCTTATAGTATACCGATCGGCTCAGAATATTTTTTTATTTCGATTTAACGATGTCCGTCTGTCCGTCCGTCTGTCTGTCCATGCAATCTTGTGCGCACTCTACAGGTCGCAAATATTAAGATATTTCGATGAAATTTGGTACGCAGACCTATGTTGGCCCAAGGACGAACAAGTTTGATTTTGCTGAATATCGGTCCATGTTTAGACCTAGTGCCCATATAAGGGTCCTACCAAAATTATATTATTTATACGCTGCAGGTCGTAAATATTAAGATATTTTGACGAAATTTGGTACACAGACCTATGTTAGCCCAATAACGTAGCTTATTGATTTTGGTGAATATCGGTCCATGTTTAGACCTAGTGCCCATATAAGGTTCCTACCAAAATTATACTGTTTATACGCTGCAGGTCGCAAATATTAAGATATTTTGATGAAATTTGGTACACAGACCTATGTTGGCCCAATAACGCAGCCTATTGCTTTTGGTGAACATCGGTCCATGTTTAGACCTAGTGCCCATATAAGGGTCCTACCAAAATTATACTTTTTATACGCTGCAGGTGGCAAATATTAAGATATTTTGATGAAATTTGGTACATAGACCTATGTTGGCCCAAGGACGAAGCCTATTGATTTTGGTGAACATTGGTCCATGTTTAGAACTAGTGCCCATATAAGGGTCCCCCCAAAATTGGCTTGGTTACAAACTAGAGGTCGCAAATATTAAGATATTTTAATGAAATTTGGTGCGCTGACTCACATTATAGAAAATTTTGACACAAGCCCCATTTTAACCCATTCGAATTTCGGATCCAAACAATACACCAGACTGGTGTAGGGTATTGTATAGTCGGCATGCCCGACTTTAACCTTTTTACTCGTATTGTTTATACGCTGCAGGTCGCAAATATTAAGATATTTTGATGAAATTTGGTACACAGACCTATGTTGGCCCAATAACGCAGCCTATTGCTTTTGGTGAACATCGGTCCATGTTTAGACCTAGTGCCCATATAAGGGTCCCACCAAAATTGGCTTGGTTACAAACTTCAGGTCGCAAATATTAAGATATTTTAATGAAATTTGGTGCGCTGACTCACATTATAGAAAATTTTGACACAAGCCTCATTTTAACCCATTCGAATTTCGGATCCAAACATTAGTTGGCTTTTAACCAGACTGGTGTAGGGTATTGTATAGTCGGCATGCCCGACATTAACCTTTTTACTCGTTGTATTTAAAACGATGGCAAAGTACTTTATTTGTTTATTTTCTAACGATTTGACAGCGTTAAAATTGGTATGTTGTAATAACGTTTATAGACTGTCGAGAAAGTACTTTAAAATTTGTTTTTGGAACGGTTTGACAACGATATAAAATACCACCCTGAGACCGTAAATCATGGTTATCATTTGGGTCGTTTTCACAACGCTCTGAAATTGTTAACCAGAATGTTCTACATATGCTAGTTTGACGGTTGAAAAAGCATTTTAAAGTTATTTTTCTGCAACGCTTTGAAAACGTTTTAAAATACCACCCTCACACCGTAAATCATGGTTATCATTTGGGACGTTGTCAAAACGCTTTAAACTTGTAAATCGGTATATTCTGAAAACGTTTGTACCACGTTTTAAAATGCTTTTAAAAGGTTTTCACGATCGTATTTTTCCACCTGGGAATGAATACAATAGGTCGTTATTAGGAATTCATTATTTTATATTATAAAATAATGCAAAAGGTAATGATATATCATTTTTGGTAATGCAGATAGTAATGAGGTGTCATTACCAATATTTTGCTGGGATACAGAAACAATGTTACAAACGATTGCTAAACAAAATAAAAACTTCTTTGTATTTCTACATCCTCTCTCAATCGTTGACACCCAGTTTGGCACGAAGGTCATTAAAACGTTTAATGTCCAAGGACTTGGTAAACATATCAGATTCTTGATCCTTGGATCTTTCGATCGATTCAATCTTGACAAATCCTTTTTCAACATTATCACGAATGAAGTGATGTTTTATGTCTATATATTTAGCTCGTTTACTTTCAGAAGTGTTAGCCATCCCAATACAGCCTCTGTTATCTTCATAAATGGTTACAGCTTTATTTTGTATTTCGTGTAAATCTTGCATAAAACCTCCTAGCCACAAAGCTTCGGAAACTGTAGAGCTCAAAGCTATGTATTCCGCTTCACTTGACGAAGTTGCTACAGTTTGTTGCTTCTTCGAAGACCAGGAAACAGAACAGCCATAAACTTTAAACAAATATCCACTGACTGATTTTCGATCTTCAGTATCATTTGCCCAATGAGTATCAGCATATCCCGCAATTGGAGTATCATCATGCTTTGAGAATATAAGTTTCATATTCTTGGTTCCCTTTAGGTAACGTATAACCCTTTTCAGATGTTGCCAATGAGTTCCATTTGGATTTTCTTGAAATCTACCCATGTAAGCAACAGAAAAACAAATATCAGGCCTGCAACTTAACAACATTGTGTACATCAAGCTGCCAAGTAATTCTCGATAGGCTTCATCTACTTTGTTGTTTTGCTATTCAGATTGTAATTGAAGTCTTTTCCATAGGGGTTTTTATTGCGTTGCAATCAGCCATTCCAAATTTTGTTAGGACCTTCTCAATACTTGATTCTTGAGATAATTTTATTTTCTTATCTTCAAACTCTATTTTGATCCCAAGAAAATATTTTAGAGTGCTACAATCACTCATCTCAAACTTTGTTGACAGATTTTTCTTAAGTTGTTTGATGGATTTCTCCTGGTTTCCAGCAATCAACAAGTCATCCACATACAGCACTACTATGCTTACATCATCTTTCTCAAATTTTGTGTATAAACAGTAATCTCTATTTGATCTCTTAAATCCAATCGACAGTAGAAATTCATTAAATGTACTCTTCCAGCAACGGGGGGCTTGCTTAAGTCCATAAAGCGATTTAACAAGCTTAAGCACCATACCCTCTCTTACTTCAACTCCTTCTGGTGGTGTAAGATAAATATCCTCGTCTAAATTGCCATGCAAGAAAGCAGTCTTCACGTCCAATTGCTGAAAGTGATAACCTCTGTACATTCCAACAGCTAGCATAACACGCATATGCATATGTTTCATTGTAGTCGACACCATGTTTCTGTAAGAATCCTTTCGCCACAAGCCTTGCTTTGTATCTTGAAGGTTTACCATTAGCATCCTCTTTTATACGGAAAACCCATTTTGGTTTTTTTTTTTAGCATCCATAGATTTAAGTTCGTCAGATATAGTTGCTTTCCAACGATCAGTATCTGGCCGTCCAAAAATGTCATCATAATTTTCCGGAACAACCTTAAACACATCAACAGCAGAATCGGCTTGTAAACCAGTAATAAAATCAAGAAACTTACTTGGTAATCGGCGCTCCCGAGCGCCATACCTAACAGTTTCTAAACTGTTTTCTTTCTGGAATCCATGCGTACGCCTTACATCCAAATACATGTAGCTTTCCAAAATCAGGCTTCTTTCCAAACCATATTTCAGCAGGGTTTACAGACATTTGTATCGACCTCGTTGGATAACGATTAATTGTATATGTTGCAGCCAACACTGCCTCATGCCACATATTCTTCGGAACATTGGATTCATTCAATCATTGTTCTTACCTTTTCGATCAGGGTACGATTAAACCGCTCAGCAACACAATTTTGCTGAGGACTGTAAGAAATAGTTGTTTCGATTTGAATGCCTTTTTACTTATACCACTCTTGTTGCTCTTTTGAAAGATACTCCCGTCCTTGGTCGGAAGTGACTTTAGAAATTTTTGTACAAAACGTTGCCGATGTCATTGCTTCATATTCTTTAAATGCTTTAAAAACTTGAGACTTCTTTTGAAGAAGAATTACCACGGCAAAGTGACTGAAGTCATCGATAAATGTCACAAAATAACGAGATCCATCTAACGCCACTGGATCTATCGGCCCACAGACGTCAGTATGAATTCTTTTAGTTTTCCTTCAGTCCTTGTAAAATATGTTTAGCTAAAACACGTATTTTAGCTCTTTATTCTACTACAACAGTTCTTTATTCTTTTACACTCGTTTTAGCTAAACACGTGTTTAAGATTTAGGTGTGAATGCCGTTTAAGCCAATTCTGTGCAATAAGTTTTATTAAAGAAGTAACCTGTAATTTTGCTATTAAATAAACGAATCTAAATCTAAACAGGTAAAATTATTGCATTTAAAACACACACCTCAGGTAAAAAAATATAACCATTATATACTACTTTTCACTGTGCTCTTAGCCTCTGCTAATAGATATTAGTGGTTCGATTCAAAGAATAATAATATAAACCTTTTTTTTTGTCATCGACATTGGCAAAATTAATAATGTTACATTTCTTTTTTCATTACAGCATTTTACTCCAACGTGTTAATTAATATTAAATTGGTTTCTTTAAATAAAAAAAGCAACCAAATAATTATATATCATTGCCAACATCATTACCAACAAACCCACTTATTACAAAAAAAAAAAAAAAGATTGACATGCAAAGTGTTTTCAAGTGAAATTTAAAAAAGTTGTTTCATTACGATATTAATAAAATTTGAATTAAAAGTTTTAATTAATGATAAATATATGAAATAATTCACTCTTTGTGAATTTCCCATCTATATTTATCCTCCTCTCCTCCAAAACTCCCATTTCTTTATTAGCTCACTCGTCGTTGAAGTGGTGGCCAAGTACCTGTGATTAACAGAAGTGAATCTGTAAGTGGGTTTGTCAGAATTTTTTTTGTAATTAATCAATAAATTGGTGGTGGTGGTGTTGCAATAACGACGATATCATTGCCACAGCCATCGTCATCAACAACAGCAACAACAACTACAGAAAGGAATTGATCTTTGTTGTCGTGTTAAACTTCAATGAGCGTTTCGATGTCACTCGTACAAGGTGGAGCTGCTGGGGGTGCACCACAAGGAGCTATATTAGCTGCTGCTGCCCCATATTATCAACCACCAGCAGTACCGCAAGATGTTCAGCCAGATCGTCCAATCGGTTATGGTGCATTCGGTGTAGTATGGTAAGTTTAAATAATATTGATTTTTTCCAATAAATTTTATTAAATACGAGTATGTACTAGAGAGTTCGATTACGCAACACAATTCGTTTATCCATCCGAATATACTGATAAAATCTAACATCCCATGTGAAAATCGAAATATATATGAGCATACATGATCATACATTGGCTCGTAAGTGATCATGCATGGGCATATATAGTCATATACGTAAATGCATAGTTCAATGTATGACCATGCATGATCTCATATATTTCCATATACCTTTGGATCCGAAATTTGAGGGTATATGGAGGTATATGACCATATATGATCATATATGAACATACATGAATCATATGTGAGCATATATTGTCATATATGAACATGTACGGTCATATACCCTCAAATTTCGGATCCAAAGATATATGGAAATATATGAGATCATGTATGGTCATACATTGAACTATGCATGTACGTATATGACTATGTATGCCCATGCATGATCACATACAAGTCAATGTATGATCATGTGTGTTCATATATATTTTGATTTTCACATGGGATGTTACATTTCTTTATTCTGCGCCGTTTAAAATTAAACCCCTACTATTTAGCATGTTTTTTTGGGTCAAATCAAAACGAAAGTCATTCTAAGTTTTTTTTGGTTTTATAAATTATTACGCCGTTTTTTTAATCACTGGATTTATTTTATTGCGTAAAAAATCCACGTTTTGTTTTTTAATTTTCAAAATTTAATATTTTTATTCAAATCTAACACTTATTCGCTAATATAATGTGAAAGAAAAAATTTAGATATTGCGAAAATGCAATTTCTGGAATTAAATTAAGCTAAATCCAAAACGGATTTATTTATTTTATAAATCCCTTTCGAATTTAACTTAATTCAATTCCTGTGTTCACATTTTCACAAAATTTCACATTATATTAGTTAATAAGTACACTCAAAAAAAAAAGTCAGTAAAGTCAGCAAAAAATGTTGCTGTGTCAGCAAATTTTTAGTCAGGAGCGTGCTTGCAAAAAAGTTGGTAATTTCAGCAAAAGGTTTGCTGAAAATCAGCGAGCTGATTTTTACCAAAAAAATAGTAATCTTCAGCAAAAGTTTTGCTAACATTTAGTCGACTGCAAATGAAAAAAATCCTTGCTAAAATCACTAAACTTTTTGCTGAATATTAGTAGACTGAAAAAAACTCAAAAAACTTGTACGGAAATTTTACTTTAGTTAATTTATTTGCTGAAAATTTAAATATAGAATATGTGTAGAGTTGTTTTTCTTTTTTTGTCATTTCCGTTTCCAGACAAGCTGCGACATCTACATCTTGTCTATCTGGTTGCTGTCCACGCTATGAATGCGGTTAGCAGCACAACTTTTGTAGCAAAATAAATTAGTAAAACATTAGTTCAAAATTAGTTTAGTGCTAAAAAAAAATAACTAAAATTTTTGCTGAAAACGGAATTTCAGCGAAAAAATTGCTGAAAACTAGTACACTTGATATACAAGACGTTTTACTCATTTTTCTACTAACTTATTTTTTTAAGTGTATTATATTTTGATAAAAATATTAAATTTTAAAAATTAAAATCAAATTGTGAATTTTTTTTACGAAATAAAATAAATCCAGTGATTAAAAAACGCCCATTCTTTCATATTTATAAAAAATTAACCTTTTTTCATAATAAAAGTCATCTAAAAAGTCATGATCTAAAACAAATATAAACTAAACAAGAATTGTAAAAAATCAAAAAAAAAAAAATTTTAAATTAGTATATTTTTCTGCTAAATTTAGCACTCGGTTTTGGAAAATTAGTAAAATGTTTTGCTGAAATCAGCAGCGAGAATTAGTAAAAATATCCGTAATTTGTAATAAGAGAATAACAAAAATGATCACTAAATAAAAAAAAAAGTGTACTAAAAATTAGCGTAAAAATAGTAAATTGCGATTGGAAACTGTTTACAAATTTTATTACTAACTTTTTTATTTGAGTGTACCAATGTTGATAATTGGTTCGAGGCTAGTTCTGAATTTGCGGTAATTCAGTCCTCAAGTTTTCTCTCCACATGCTCAGTATGGCCATGTCAGTCTGAGTCAGATTCCCATTTTTATTACAAGAAGAGACTCGCTTTCACGCATAATCCATCTTAATTTAAATATATGGACGAAAAAAATTTATCGTAGCGTGCAAATCAGAATGTCTCTAAAAAAATCCAAATTTCTTTTAGTTGATATTTTAATAAAATAAAAAAGTATTTTGGAATTTTCTGGAAATGTCTCATTCTAACTTTGGTTTTTAACATACGGGTTGCAGCTATGTAGATTCTTCAATGCAACTGCAAGTTCTTGTTTAAGACTGTTTTAAATGTTCATGTTCAATTTTGTTGTTCGTTCTTTTAATTTCGTCTTTTAAGGTTCATTGGATTTTCAATATGAGTTGTATTTGTTAGGGTTCAATTTTTTTCGGCTCTTACATGCTTGCTGCATATACATATGGAAGTTCGTTGTTTGCCTTTAGGTTTTTAATACTTAAAGCATCCCAATAAACATTGGTATAAGCCTTAAAGAAATTTCGGAATTTCAAATATTTCAAGTGTTTTTTTCTGTATTACAAAACTACATCGTTAATATTAATTGAGAATTATTATAACTTCTCTGCCAAAATCTAAGAAAATAGTACGTCAATATACAAAATTGTTGTTGCTTTACATGTTCTTTTTGTCAAAAAAAAAAAAAAAAAAAAAAAACTGAAAGTGAATTTTAGAACTTCCGATTGAGCTAATTTTTTTTCGTTTGCGTATAAAGATAGCTAATATGAAATTTGGTGCAAATCGGATAAAAAAGTCGAATTGTATTGCCGAATTTCAATTAACAAACTTCAGATTACTTTGACCCAAATCATAAGGATTATATTCTGAAAATCTTATCAAAATCTAAGTGTGGTGTAATGGTTAGCGCATCGGTAGGTTGAGGGTTCGATCCTCAGTGATGGCAACATCAATTTAGAAAAATAGTATGTATGAGTTTTTTGTTCCACAATTATATTACAGCATGCTTCTTCAGTGTTCCCATAGCACGAACCTCCCCCCACCGCCCACTGATGAAGCCTGTCCTTAAAAAAGGCGGAAACTAGATCTAGACGGATTTGCAAATTAATATGTTTATAGTTTTTATAGAGAAAAAGGTTTATTCTTCTTCTTAATCTCAAACCTGCTAAAATAAAATATATTGTTTGATAAAAAATATCTTTAAATTTAGGAGTTTTAAAAAGAAAACATCGCAATTAACCCTTATATGCACAGGGCTCCAAAAAATTTTTTTTAATATGTTAATTTCGCATGTATGTATCTATCAAACTATGTGTTTAAGCGTGTTAAAAATGTTTGATATTTTTGACCCCAAATGCATGTAATAGTTAATTACGATGTTTTTTTTTTTCTTTGAAAATCCATAGGTAAAATGTTTTTAAGTTTATTATGCGGATATTTTTATAAAACAATGAATTTTAACGTTTTACCAAATTTTTGATCATTTTGACCCCAGTGAATATATTTAAGATTTTCTGGTTAAAAAATTAATAATTATGAAATTCTGTAATAAACTTTGAGAACCAAGAAGCAGTTTTTAATGAGAATGCTATACCGACAGCTAGGCTATCTCAATTTTTCTCAAAGATTATGTTTGAAATTTTTGTTATATTTTAAAACTTTAGAAAAAACCTTAGAAAAAAAAATTGAGAATAGCCTAATTCTTGATAGAAAAACTATAGCATTCTCAATAAAAACGGCTTGTTACTTCAAAAAGCTTATTATAAACCGTTCTTCTTCCTAGCAAAACATAATTGACAACTTGAATAAAATAATAGATACGTTTTTAAATTAATAATAAACAAAATTGTTTTCCTTTAGCCTAAACCAGATAAACGCAGTGTCGTGAAACTGGAAAATTTTCTGAATAAACAAGAGCTGTTTTTAAACAACTTTCAATAAGAAATTATTAAAAATATTGATTGGTTTTCGCGAAATTCAAAAATAAAGTTTGCAGCACTGCCACTGTTCACATGCACTTCCACTATCTGGTTTGGGCTTTTGTTTTCGAATGTTTCTTAAATTTTCGTTAGGTTTGCTTTTGTAATTAAGAAAAAGACTTTCAGTATTTGTTTGATATTGTTACATTTTACCTTTTAAAAACGTTGGTTTATTTCCATTAAATAAACCGGGTTCTTTTCTATTGCAAACAAAATAACCAATTCCACTGCTGACACCAATTATTAAGTTTTACCTTTTAAAACGTTTGTTTATCTCCTTTAGATAAACCGGGTTGGTGCTCTTTGCAATTAAAATAACACGCACTCTTGAGTTTGATACTGAGCTTATACACTTATTTATTAACTCTCTATTCCTTTATACACAATAGTTTAACTCACACATAAACTCTAATGATTTTTAATACGATTTACAAACTCTAAAGTGGCCTATATGCCACCAAGCATGCTGTACAGTAGAGCGTACCACCTTACAGGCAAAAAAAGTGCGCCGTACACCCTCCAATATGAAGTATTTTTCCAAGGAGTTTTCAAAAAAAAATTTTTTTCCCCAACGTAGGGGTCGCCATTTTACATTTTTCGTTATATCTTTGTGCATTTACAGTCGGATCTTAAAGTATGATACATCGATGTTTTTCTCCCTAGGAGACCAGTGTTTTGCTCTAAGGGCCATTGACCTCATGTATCCCGTTCTAGTAGTTACCCACCAGATCTCAGTTGCTACCACCCTAATGTACAACCCCAATGTCAGGAAATTAAAGCTCGCAAAAAATCATTAAACTTTTGCTAACGAAGTTTTTGGATAAACCCAGTAGAAATTTTTTTATAATTGGTTGCCGAACGTAGGGGTCGCCATTTAAAATTTTTTTTCATTGGATTTTTCCTTTATACTGGTCTCCTCGAGGCAAAAAAATCGATATATCACACTTTGAAATCCGACTTTAAATGCCGAAGCTATAACGAAAAATTAAAAAAGGCGACCCCTACGTTCGGCAAAAAAAAATTTTTTTTTTGAAATTGCCTTGCAAAAATACTTTATATTGGAGCGTGTACGGCGAACTTTTATTTGAGGTACCCTAAATATAATTTTATAATAATTTTTTTTTCGCGAAAAGTTATATTCCGCCAAAAAAAGCGCGTGTTGGGTTTTTTCTGTTAAGTTGCATTTTTATCCTTACTAGAAACTGAATTGAAATTATTATTAAAATTTTATAAAATTTTTTTTCGCGAAAAAACGATATTCCGCCAAAAAAGCGCGTGCTGGATTTTTTCTGTGAAGTTGCATTTTTATCTTACATCAATTAGATAGTGAATTCAAATGCAGATTGCAGTAACTCCAAAATTTTAACAAAATTTGGTGCACAGCATTACGCAAAATATATGAAATTTGCAAAATTCCGAACTATATCCACTTTGCGATGATTTAGTTATCAAAAGAAAGCTTTTGGTATCCATATTGCCCTATTTAGAACACATTTTTTCCTCCACATTGAATTTCTGATAAAACGCGAAAAATCGCGAATTTCAAAACAATGTTCACTTTAATCGACTACAGATTATGATATGTAAGTTTGAAATTTCAATAACAAACATCTCCGTACAAAAGAGTCAAAATTTTGTTTTTTTTTAGAATATCCTTGAAAATAGGACATGTCTGGATACGCTTAAACATGTTATATATAACGCTGGACGCGCCTCATTTTTGACCTCTCATATGATACCCATATTGAGTATGCTGTCTACAAATAAAATGCAAATTTCTTACAAAAACTAAAAAAAATACACTTTTTAAAAATGGTCCAGCTCGTGAGATCTCGTTGCTAGACCCGAAATATTTTGGGAATCATCATAAAACAAACCAAGGTTTATTTTGAGGGGGGCACTTTTTTACTTTTTTTTCGTGAGTCGGTCTAATGACCGACACCACACCATGGTAATATATTGGCACCACATATGGTAATATATTGTTTAAATGATACCATATATCAATATATATTGCACTATATATAGTAGCATATATTATATATCTGGAACTGAATTAAAAATGTTGTTCATGAGGTACCATATATGAGCATATATTGTTGAAATGGCAATATATGGTTAAAATGGCACCATATATGGTAATATATTGCTTAAATAACACCATATATACATAAATATATATGGCACTATATATAGTAGCATATATTATCATATCTGGAACTGTATTAAAAATTTTGACCATGAGGTACCATATATGACCATATATTGTTTAATTGGCGCCATATATAATAATATATGGTTTAAATGGCACCATATATGGTAATATATTGTATAAATGATACCATATATCAATATGTATGGCACTATATATAGTAGCACCTAATATATAATTATATATGGATATACATAACGACATGTCTAATTATATATTGTAATATATGCCACATATGATTATATATAATTTTTTTTACTCGGGTACTTAACATTTTACTGGTTATACTTAAATTTAGTGCTGCCAGTTTGATGGTTTAGTAAATCCCGCCTTAAAATTCCTGAATTTTCTATTCTAGACTAAACCAATTTCGTAACAATATCATATAGAAACTCGATTTATCTCTAAGGCTTGTCCTAATGTTTGTTGGGATTTTTTGATTTTACGACAATTTTTTTATATTCTATACTGTTGTAGTAGATTTACAATACACTACGCTATACAACATAGTTTTTTACAGCTTTATTGCAATAATAATGTCTTATGCCTTTTGGCTTCTTGTTTGGTAGGGTCTTTAACACTTACTCACTCACTGGGTTTGGTTATGGAATGGTAGGAAGAATGGTGGTATATATCATACAATAAGTATGATGCATTGAAACTCCAAGTGTGTGTTTGTGTGTGTAGATTTGATAGGTTTAAAAAAAAAAAACATTGTGCATTTGGAAGTGGATTTTTTTCCATTCGTCTTGTCCTTATGTTAAAACGGTATTTGTTTAAATTTTTTTGGGCTTTTGAATACCAGACAGAAAGAAATTTTCGTTTGATTACATCCGGAAATGCCGTTTTACACGTGAATGGAAATTTGATGTAGTTTTTGTTTTTAAAATAATAATTATTAAATATGTATGTATGTATGTATGTATGCACTTAATTTATCATTTATTTTTCGTAGAAATTTAATTTTGTCAACTATGGGATTATTCAACCCAAAACTCGTTTGAAAAAAAAAACACTTGAGCTGAAATGAAAAATATTTTTAAAATAACGAAGTTCATTATTACTTTTGGGACATTGCGCACAAAAGTAATTAAGCGATTTAATAGGCTGATAAGCAGTTGAAATCAGTGCTGCGAGGTCATATTTTAGATTTCCCCTAAACTATTGAACTAAATTTAGGCATTTTCAACAAAAAATAATTCTCCAAATTTTTTTTTGCAAAATTATAGGAAATAAAAAATTCCAGTTGCTAATTTGTTAAAATAAAAGTTGAAAAATTCGTATTTTTTGAAACGCAAAATGTCAATTTCAAAAGAGAATTTACAAAAACTTGACAATTCCTAACCCTAATACCGGCTAATTGTTTACAAACCCTTTAAACGTACATTGTAAGATGACAAAGCAAATTGTGGAAAATTTTCTGTTGTTGTTTTTGTTTTTTCTTTGATATTTTAAATGTTTAATAACGCTCCTAGACGAGAACAAAAAATTCTCATTGAGTTTGTAATTTAACTTAACAAATATTTCCAGAAATTCTAAAAACGTCGTCCCCTGACGATTTCCTTAGGCAAGAATGAAATCCGGATAGGGACATGCCTGCAGCGGATTATTTTTCACAATTTGTTAAATACGTTTGGGATTTTTAGCATATTTAATTCCTTTGATGCCTTTAAACTTCACTTTCCCATTCAAAAATTCAAAAAAATTATATAAAAAATCAAATTTCGAAAGAGAAGGAAAAAGTTGCTGGGTAAGTTTTATTTCTAGTAAAGTTGCTAATGTAATCTTGATTGGGATGTTAATTTATTGGCAATTTGAAGTGTAACAAATTAGGATTTTTTCAAAACCGGCAATGTCCCTATCGAGTATGACATGATGGCTTTCTTTATAAAACAAAAGATAGTTTTTAGGGGATTAGGCGTACACTATAAAAAAGGAAGTCCCTAATACATATGAGAAATAAGAGCTAAGTCGTTACCGAAAATTTCGAAAAACTTGTTCCAATCCATCGAATGGTTTGAGCTCAAATTTCAGTTTTGTTTGAAGGTTATCATTATTTCTACTACATCAGTTGATTTGTTTGATCTGTAAGCCCGTCATCAACTCTAAGCTCTTCATCATTTTCACGTTTCCAGTTGACATTGCCTTTGTTTTACAAGAATGGACTTATGTGATTTGTTTTATTAAGCCTGATCGTATAGCGCTGCCAAATAGAAAGACGATTTTCTGTAGGTTATTTTATACCTTACGGCTTATGCCTACACTCTAATAAATTTTTGTTTAAAATTACCCAGCTTAAAGTAGGAAACTGTACTCCCACTATGTATGAATATGGTAAGTTTACTTCGAATGCGTAAATAAAAAAATTACACACACGATGCGTAAGTTAATTATAAACAAAATTTGTAAATTTGTATTGAAAATGGGAAGAACTCTTCAGAAGTGATGTGTAATTTTACCATTTCTATGCGTAAATTTCATAAATAAAATACTGTCTGAAATTAAATTTTCAAATTTTAAAATTTTTAAAATATTTTATCAATAAAAAATATTGCACTAATATATGGAAAAATTTAAGTTTCTCAGCGCATTTTCCTATAGAAAAAGCCTCAGATTCTGAGTACTTTTCCCTATAGCAAAAGTTTTAGGTTCTGGATACTTTTTCCTAAAAAACATCAGATTATGAGGACTTTTTTCTAAAGAAAAATACATACACTCAACCAAAAAAGTCTGTAATGGCTACTGAAAATTTTGCTGTTATTACGGGAAATTTAACTGTTTTGAGGCTAGCGGCGGCATTTTTTGCTAATTTTAGCAATACATGTCTGCTGATCTCTAGTACAATAAAATTAGTAGAAAAAATTAGTAGCCGCTACTAAATTTTAGTAAAATTTATGTAAAATGCAATTCAAAATCGATTTGCTAAAATCAGTTAAAAAACTTACTAAATATCATAATTTTAGTACAATGAAGTTAGTATAAATAATTAGTTGCAGCTACTAAATTTCAGTAAATTGCTGTAAACTGTAATTTAAAATCAATCTGCTGAAATTAGCAAAAAATTGTACTAAAAAATAAAAAAAACTGTAAAATCAAAAAAAAAATTTTTTTTTCTTTCGATTGTAACAAGCGTATGGAGTCAAAATTACAAACGGTTCTCCAGTTATTGCCGTTTTATGCATTGGAGATGCAATACAATTTTCTGGGTGTTATTTCTAAACTAAGAATATATCAATAGTAACAAATATAAACTAAAGACGAATTGTAAAAAATCAAAAAAAAAAAATATTTTTAAATTAGTATTTTTTTCTGCTAAATTTAGCACTCGGTTTTGAAAAATTAGTAAAATATTTTGCTGAAATCAGCAGCGAAAATTAGTAAAAAAATCCGTAATTTGTAATAAGAGAATAGCAAAAATGATTACTAAAAATAAAAATTGTACTAATAATCAGTATAAAAATAGTATAGTGCGATTGGAAACTGTTTACAAATTTTTTTACAAACTTTTTTATCTGAGTGTAGTTCCTGCAGGAAAATCCTTAGATTCCGTGTTATTTCTCCCATAGAAAAAATATCAGATTTAGATTTCGAATAATATCTCAGATTGAGCGTACTCTTTTCTGTACGAAAAAGCCCTTAGCAACTGAGGGATTTTCTGTGGGTACACTCATAGAAATAAATCTGTAAAAATTAGCAGATTTTTTTTGCTAAATACTAGTAAATTAAGAACAGCAAAATTAAAACTGTTAAATTTACAGAATTTCAGTTATATTCAAGCTAACTTTTAATTAATTGAAAATAACAAATTGTACTGTAAAATCTGCAGAAAATTAATTAATCGATTTAATTAGAATTTAAAAAAAGCTAAACAAACTTCGAAAATTTAAATTTTTTGGGCTACGAATTATTTAGCAAAATTTTTTGCTGATTTTAGCAGGTTAATTTGCTATTTTCAATTTACAAAAATTTAACTCAAATATAACTAAAATTCTGTACATTTAACAGTTTTATTTTTACTGTTCCTATATTACTTATATATAGCAAAACTAATCTGCTAATTTAGCAGTTTTTTTTCTGCAGCATAATTTTTAACTAATTTTTAGTAGTTTTAACTAAATTTTTTACGGACTTTTCTCTATTAGTGTATGATTTGCTAATTCTTATAGCAACAAAACTTTATTTCTATCTAATTTGTATGAAGAAAATTGAAATTGGATCAACCAGTTAAAATATTATTTTTTGATTTACGATTTATTACCGCCATCAGCGACCTTAAGACTTGCAAGAGGAATAATTTATTTTCAAACACATAACAATGTTTAATTTATCGCTGCTATATTGGATCCGCCATGTTGAATTTTTAGAATTTGTTTTCAGATTCGTAATCTGATACCTAAAAATTTCTCCTGGTGGAAGTTTTGACAAAAGTTTACTTTTTCGGGCACCGCTCAAAAAAAAAAAATTATATGACCTCCTCTGGAACTAAAAAAGAAATTTTTTTTTCTATATGGTATTAAGAGGGCCGGGATCCCTGGGACCCGTTAGGTCCAAAAAACCGATACACGCCCAAAATGGCACGTGTGACGACTCAAATTAAAGGAAATTTTCTCACGATTCCAAATATGCATTTTGCTTTCAGATCCGGGAAATATTAGAAAATTTTAGGTAGTAAAAAAAGGAAAATGTGTTCGGGCAATTCTCAAAAAAAAAAAAAAAATATAACCCCTTCTGGAATTAAAAAAGGAAATATTTTTCTATTTGGTGTTAAGGGGGCCGGGGACGCTGGGACCCATTAGGTTAGGTAAAAGAAACTGAAACACGGTTTAAATGGCAAGTGTGACTACTTAAATTAAATGAACATTTCCCAGGATTCCAGGTTATTTGAACATTGACATAGCACCTCAGGGGAAAATTTTTTAGAAAAAATCGCGCGGTTTTTTCAAAAAAATTTTCATTTTTTGGTACATTGTGGTACATAGCGTACGTAAACTTTATTTTGCTAAAAGTCGGGGATTTTTTTTTACAAAAAATTAAATTTTTTATTAACCTTAGAGAGTTTTTTGTATATGTGACGCGCAAAATAGAAATGGACCTAAGGGTAAAAACCGGTTCTGTTCAGGAGAGCCATTTTAAAGATTTAAATACGTGTATCTTTGGTGTACCATCACTGAGCGTGTTGGTATTGGTCTCATTTGAAAGCGACACATCTCATGACGTCAGGAACGTGTTGGTCAACCTTGAAAACGCGCGTAGGTCGTCCCTACCTCTTGTTTTGTGTAGTTGGTTTTTACTGTTTTCTACCTAGCGCGCTGTTTCCATGAGTTTGATATCAATTTTGCTCGCGGTTTTTCGAATCCAGCTTTATTTTCTCAAATTATTAATTGTGAATTATAATAAATACTCATTTATAATTCTTTTAAATCGTGAATATCACTCTGTCCCTTTCTATTTGCGCCAAGAATCGTCGACTTCACTTTCATAAAACGCGCATATCTCTGGGAGGGAACGCTTTTGGAGCATGGGATCGGTCTCATTCGATGCTCAGATGTTGTCCACATCAAAAAAAAAAATTGATTTTTTTACCCTTAGGTCCCTTTCTCTATGCGCTGTCACATATTGTGGTACGAAGCGCCGCAGGGGAAACATTTTTGGTATATTGTATTCATATTTGAGTTCGTAAGAAAATTTCCGTTACTTTGAGTACCCATACTTTATCATTAAACCGAACATTAATTGGTTATTATAGACTCCTGGGAGGTTTCAAATGGATCTACTTAGTGAGAGCCACACTTTATGGATCATGAAACCAAATGCATTTTTGAAATCGTGAGAAAATTTCCTTTAATTAGAATCATCACACTTACCATTTTATGTGTGTTTCGATTTTTTTGGACCTAGCGCGTCCTAGGGGGCCCGGCCCCCTTAACACCATATATAAAAAAAACATTTCCTTTCTTAATTCCAGAGGGGGTGGTATACTGTTTTTTTTCTTTTTGAGGGGTGCCCGAAAAAGTAAACTTCAGCCGAAATTTTAAGTAAATCAGACGACATAAGAAATTTAATGAAAAATTGTTTGTGGCCATATTGGATCCGCCATTTTGAATTACAAAATTTTAATTTCAGATTTGTAATCAGCGGCCCCCAGGCCTATAAAAACTAAAAATTCATGGCCGACATCTTGGATCTGCCATTTTGTATTTCAATTTTTTTATTTCAGATTCGTGATCAGCAACTTCCAAACCACCCTTTGTGATACTTTTTAATCTCATATACTCAATATTCTAGTTGTGGCCAAAATTCGACGATGCTGGCCCACAGTGCAGTGCTTGATTTTGTGTACCACTTGCAATTTTTGATTGAATATTTTTATAGAAATTGTCAATAGGTACACTTAAAATAATACGTGAGTAAAATAAATTTTCAAACGTGTGTCAAATCGATTTGACTAATTTTCAACAAATTTCTAGTTGAATAAAACTTAGCAGTTACTTCGAAGTAATTACTTTGGGCTTAGGAATGGCTTTTAACTCCAAATTTACCAATTGGCTGGTAGAACAGCATGAAATGTAAACGAAAATTAAATTTCTAGTCTACTCCCAAGCAGACTAGATTTGTGAAGTAATTGCTTAAAAAACCCTGTATTTCCCCCTATTAGTAATATCTATTTTTTATTCATATGAGCCATTGATTTAAAGAAAGATTTCAGTTATCTTCAGCAGTTTTTCCTGCAAGGACACATTTTAAAATTTTTTTTAGTAGTTTTAACTAAAATTTTTACAGACTTTTTTCTATTAGTGTATCAGTATCTACTTAGCTCTAAAGTTTTCCCTTAGGATTCACACAAGAAAGGATCTTAAATGCGTTAGATAATAAACATTCACATCGATGAAGATGCTTTCATCTTATTTTTGAAAGACAGCATAGAGAACAGTTTGGTAATTCTCATCTCAAATTTAAAACAATCTTGCTTAGTTACAGTAGGGGTTTATGCCAATAGTACACATATAAAACTTGTATTTGATCGTGTCAATTGTCACTTCCCAAGTAAAAAAAAAATGATATGGAGCCATATGAAGTTATATTTAATTATATATAATCTTTTATGTAATTAGATATAATTATATCCGAAAAATGAGAACATCTTATTGTATCTTATTGTATCGAAGTGTATACAATTGTATACAATTTGGTACAATTTGATACAATTTTATGCAATTCGATACAATTGTATCCGAATTTTGTCCTCATCCAATTACATCAAATTATACCTTTTTGCATATAATTATATAAAATGTTATAAAATTGGACATAGTTTGATACAATTATATCTAAATATTGACCTTATACTTTAGATCATTTTAAATATGGCCACAGCTAACAAATGCAATATCTGGAGATCAGACCTGGGGGATATCAATTACAATTGCAAATAAATGTAATTGAAATTAAAAAAAACTCAATTACATTTCATGTAACTGTAATTGAAAATTTTCAATTACAAGTAATTGTAATTGAAAGTGATTTCAATTACAAATTTCAATTACATTTAGAATTAAAGTGTTTTTTGTTAAAATTTTGTAGAAAAAACTGACTGGGATAGGTTGACGTGGATAAGTATAAAAAGAATACATCATGTTGGGCTGACCCCTCACTTGTGCTTTTTGTCATTATTTCTTTTCCGAAAAAATGTAATTGTAATTGACATTTTTTTTCAATTACACTTCTATGTAATGTATAATTGAAAATTTTCAATTACAAATTACTTGTAATTGTTTTTTTTTAATTACAATTACAAATAATATGTAATTGTAATTGAATTTTTTTCAATTACAATTACTTTTATCCAGATTTACCATGACAGTGCATTAAACATGAACAAAATTTTCTTTATTTTTAGTAATTTTAAAATAAAGTTAACAAGACTGAAATTTTAAAGTTAATAGGATTATGTTATACAACCAAGATATAAGAAAAATAGTAAAAAAAATAGTAAAATATTACAAAATAGTAAAAATTACTAAAAATATAAGATGCAAAAAATAAACTCACACACGAATCATGCACGGGTTATATATTCTTATTCACGCTCACGCACGAATCAAGTACGAATTTTATATTCTCAGACTCACGCACGAATCACTTGAGTATAGTAATTTTTACTCACGATCACGTGTGAATAACGTGACTCACGAACATTTCTAGCCACGCGCCAATCCCTAGTAATTATTAAATCTAAAACTAGTTCAAAATCATTGTTAACATAGAACCACATATAATATAATACGGTTTTATATGGACCCTATATAATTTTATATAAAATCACTTTGAAATAATTGCTTATGTGGGATGATATATGTATAATTATAGATGATTTTATAAAGAACGTTATATTGTTATATATTAAAGAAATCATGAAATATTGTAGATATGGAACCAAATTAAGTTATATATGGGTTCTTATTCGTCAATATATAATCATATCTAACACAAATTATGAAATATTTCTTATGTGGCTCCACATATAATTTTATATTATTATGTATAGTGTCATACTAAATTATATATAAACGTATATGTAATTATATCTGTAATATGTTACTTTATGTACTTATATATAGAACATGCAATTATATATAGGCCAGTATGTAATAATATAAAATCACATATGTCTCCATATTAAAACCTTTGAGGAAAAAATATCTAACATATGACTATATAAAAGTATATCTGCTTGAATTTAAAAGCATATGTGGCCATATGTAACTATAAGTTACTATATGCAGTTACATAAAAAAATATATGGTTATATCAAAACTTTTTTACTCGGGTTGTCACCCTTTAACTTATTCAGGTGCAAACAACACAATCACGTTACAAAAAGTGTTGAAATGTAAAAAACAAACAATAGACTATTGTGGAACAACCCAGGTAGGAATAGTTGTCTTAAACTGCGCTATACATAGAACAGTAATGCCTTTAAAACTCATTCAAACGTATTTCAAATAACTAAAAATACAAATATAACTATTAACACACCACAAACCATATTGAACCTTTACTACTTATGTTTGTATCTTAAACTCTCAAACACAACACTGTGTAAAATACCGCACTGTTAGCACTATATTTCGACCTCAATGTGAAGTCTAAGCACAGAAAAAGAAACAGTTGCTAACTTTGCTAGTTTGGCTGTTTGTGTTTCGCTGACTAAATTGGCTTAAACGCATTATAAAGAAGCAAAAATGCTGAGACCAAAAATACTAAAATCATGTTTTATGTTACAATAACGAAATAAAACTTAAGACCACAATCTTCATCCTTAGTTTAGAAGAGAGATTTGAAAGAATCTATACTTTTGAAATTTAATTCCTATTAATTTCGAAAACAAATCTCAAGTCTGACATGAATTTTATTTTTTAAAAGATAAAAATTCAAAAATTGAAAATTTCGATGTGATTATAATTCTTAGAGGAAAACGTTTATTCTTCTTAACCTCAACCTTACTAAAGCAAAAATATTTTTTTTTCCCTAAACTCAAAATATTAGTATAGGAAATATTTTGGATTTATGATTTCAAATCTTGGATTCTCAGTTTTCCAGCGCATTCATAGAAGTATCACATACAATTTTTACGGAGAGGATTTTTCTGTAGTTCAGTATTGCAAAATTTCTTCATTCTTATACCCTACACCACTACGTGGAAAAACACAAAAAAATATTGGACCTAGACCCACCTTATAGTATACACTCTAAAAAATGTTTGTAAATTTACTACTATAAAATGGGTAAAGTTTTGTTTAATTTTACGAAAATTTGGTAAATATAAATAAAAAGTGCGTAAAACTTTTTTGTACACACTTCCATATGCAATAATACACACACAAAGCATTTTTAGACATTATCTGTTTAAAAATAAACACATTATGCCTAAAATTACTATTCTTTTGTTAAACAACATTTTTACGCACAGAGTTGGTAAATATACTAACTTATAATAGTAATAAATATTCTGACATTTCTAAATTAGAAAATAATTTAAAACATTTTTTTAATTAAAAAAAAGCTAAAACTGTTTTTTTTTTTTGTGAAATATTTATACAAACACATTTTCATCTGGAAATATCAGTATAATCCAGCAAGAATGGCAATACGAAGAAGATTTCCCGATCATATCGCCTGAAAGAAAACATTTATTGCAGGTAATAATAATTTTCGTATTTCGGAAGTTTCTTTAGTCGGGAAAAACTGTTACCGGAAAGCGACACCTTCAGGCAATACAAAAGCAGTTTGTCTGAAAGATAATTCCATGACATTTGTTATCTCCATAGTTTCGCCGGGAAGATAAATCCCCGACATTTATTATCGCCAAACTATCGCCGAGAATGTAAATCCGAGACAATTTTATGTCATTTATTGCCGTCAAAAAAATACCATTTGGAAGAAATAAAGAATATATTGCCTAAATAATGAATTCGCCGTACCATCACTAAAAAGAAATATCCTCCAGGTGATAAAATAAAAGATATATTGTATATTATTATTATTAATATGTTGAAAATAGTTTTTGGCGATAAAGGGAAGATATTCCAGCAATATTATTATTTTATTTTCATTTAGTTTATGGTATTTATTTTGTACACTAATTATACGTATTAATAAAATACATACTAAAAATTAATTTATTGTTTTATGTAAAAGAAAAATATTTTTGAGTGGTTAACTTTAAGCACAGTTGTGGTAAATATACGCATTTTTGGGAGATTTTTACGCACTTTATGTGAATTTTTGCGCATTTTTTATTGATTTTTACTCATTTTATTCGTACTTTTACACGTAAAACATGCTTTTTTACGCACAAGTTTAGTAAATTAACACACAAATTTATTAAATTCATTTAATTTTACGCACATTCAATGTAAAATTACACGTTATTTGTGCATAAACTTAAACAAAATGTGCGTATTTTTTTTCAATTACACACACAGAGTAAATTTACCCAATTTATAGTAGGAGTACAGTTTCCTACTATAAGTTGGGTAAATTTCAACAGAATTTAATTAGAGTGTACCGATCGACTCAAAATCACTTTTTATATCGATTTAATGATGTCCGTCTGTCCATGTATTCTTGTGCAACTTTACAGGTCGCCAATATTAAGATATTTTAATGAAATTTGGTACACAGACCTATGTCGGTCCAATCGGTCCATGTTTAGACCTAGTGCCCATATAATGGTCCCCCAAAATTGGCTTATTTACAACCTGCAGGTCGCAAATACGGAGATATTTCAATGAAATTTGGTACACAGACCTATGTCGGCCCAAGGGTAAAGCCTATTGATTTTGGTTAAAATCGGTCCATGTTTAGACCTAGTGCCCATATAGGAGTACCCCTCAAAATTGGCTGTTTTACATGGTGCAGGTGGCAAATACGAAGATATTTCAATGAAACTTGGTACACAGACCTATGTCGGCCCAAGAATGAAGCCTATTGATTTTGGTTAATATCGGTCCAGGTTTAAACCTAGTTCCCATATAGGGGTACCCCCAAAATTAGCTTGTTTACACGCTGCAGGTCGCAAATACGGAGATATTTCAATGAAATTTGTCACATGGTGCCAAGGAAGACGCCTATTGATTCTAGATAAGATCGGTCTATATCGGTCCTATATTTCCGATTTTCTCTTATTTTATCATTTTATACAAAATTTTCGAATTTCGGATCCAAACATTGGTTGACTTTTAATAGTCGGCATATCCGACTTTAACTTTTTTTATTCGTTTTTTGCTATCAAGGATTGTTTAGTAGAATTTACTACGAAAACTAACTTCCCTTTTATCAACATAATAAATTCCCTCAATTATAAGAAAATTCAGAAACAATTCAAATAAATAGTTCATTCTTTGATGCTTCAAGTTGTATGTATGTATGTATATTTCCTCTCTTCCTTTGTGTCTGCTACCAAAGTATACTTTTAGTGATTTTTATTTTCATTTTCTGAACATCATCAGGGCATTCAAAAATATTAAAACACTTAAAGAGTTTTTAAAACTTAACATTTATTATAAACAAAACTACCTGCAACTGGTTTTGCATTTATTTGGATTGTTTTTTTCTGTCTTGTTCTTTATTTTTCTTTGTGCTTATTTGATTTTTCTTTTTCATACAAAGACATTCATGAGAATGATGTTATTTTGTGTATTATGTGTTTATTTTTTCTTCTTCTTCTTCTTCTGTATTTCTTTTCAATAGACCCATTTAGAAACACTTGTGTCTGAGAATGTCCTACTAATGGAAATATTTTCTTAAAAAAACATAATTTTATATGTAGTTAGAGGCAAAAAAAAAGATAGCAGTTAAAGGGCAGAGCTTCCCAATGCCTTCAAAAAATTTTATACCACAAAGAAAATATATAGAAATAGCTCTTCTTCCTATATCGGAACAATCAAGAAAATGCTAGTCTACTCTAGCATTTTTTTGTAGCTTACCTACTTGAACACTTCTACTAACATTCTTGGCTTAAAATAAAATTATTTTAACACATTTTTTTTTTTAATTTAATACTTAGCCAGCAATTTTGGAGCGCTCATAAATAAGATTTTTAAATGGCTCATAGAAATGATTATTGTTTTTATGAAAACACTCTTTTTTTGGTAGCAAATACGAACCCTCAGAAAACAATCCAAAAAGTTGTCTCTACAATCTAAAAAGCTGTCTCAAAACGAGGGTTCATTTTTTGGACTCAAAAAAGATTCCAAAATTATTTAAATTTATGAAGAAAATTTCAATTTTATACGTTCTTTTTTCTGAGTCATTTCTGAGTACACAGGGGGCTCTTTTGGACGAACCACTTTCATAGGAAAAAGTGAAAAAATGTTTATATTTTTGGAGCTCATTTCTGAGTCATTAATTATCATCTTTGTTTGCTGGGTAAACCTAAATTTAAGCAAAAAATTAGCAAAACCACAATTTTATTTGTAATTATATTGAGTCGTAAAATTTTGTCCAAATTACAGGGTCTCAGGACCCGGACTTGGTCTATATCATCATCTAAAGGCATGTGACGATACTCCGAAAGATACTCCGTTTTGCTCTATCTGGCTTAGTTTTGGAGCTGATGATTTTTAAAATCTTTGTTTTAATCAGCGTTTCAACTGAAAATTTGTTAAAAGTTAGTCACATCGATTTAAAACCGGTTTGATAGATTTTTTTTGCTGCCGTATTATCGAAATCTCGAGATTTCGATATTTACAACAGTGAAAAAAGAATGAAGAAAAGCTTATAACACATCGGCTGTAAAGTCCATAGGATAACCAATATAACAAAAAATTTTTGGGAAAATTTGACTTTATTCATTAACATAGTCTCCATCAAGAGCGATAAAATCACTCCAACGCCTTTCTAACATTACGATACCTTTTTTTTATAGGATTATTTATCTTTGGCTTCAAAATAGTCCGCTGTTTCGGAAATCACCTTTATTCGAACCAAATCTCTTTCCAGCGAGCATTTTTCTGAAGTCTGAAAACAGTTTAAAATCGCTGGGTGCCAAATCTGGGTGCGAAAGTAATTGGAAGTGTAATTCGTGCAATTTGGCCATGTTAGCCAACGACTTGTGATACGGCGCATTGTCTTGGTGAAAGATCACTTTTTTCTTCTTCATATGAGACCGTTTTTTGCGATTTCCTCCTTCATGGGCCATGTAGCGATCGCTATTGATGGTCTGGCCTTTTTCAAGGTAATCAATATACAAATTCCAGCCGCATTCTAAAATACTGATGCCATAACTCTACCAGCTGACTGTTGCGTCTTTGACTTCTTTGGGCGAGGTTCGCCAGTTCCTGTCTAATCAGCTGACTGCCGATTCGACTCTGGAGTGAAGTGGCAGATCAAAGTTTCGTCCATTGTTACATACCGATGCAAAAAGTCCTTTTAATCTCGCCGACACAGTGGTAAACAGCTCCCAGAATCATCGACAAATTGTTGTTTTTGGTGCACTGTGAGCAAACGCGGCACCCATTTTGAAAACAGCTTTATCATGGACAGCTTTATCATGGCTTGAACGGTGTTTTTCCGCATTAAAAAGCAATGATAAATCAATACACGAAATTGCTTTGAATCCCTTGTTTTCAAAATCGCAAAAGTAGCGTCACCAAAACAGCTGTAACTTGTTCACTTATGTACGATTTCTTATTAAATTTTGACAGTTATCATCTGAAGGTTGGTATTTCCAAAAAATCATATGGATTTTTCATTAGTGACGCCACCTATGTGTCATCCTACGGAATTTTCAGCCGATGTGTTATATGTCCAGAAGAAGATGATGCGCATAAAGTGCTTATTATCTGTCAATTTTCCTATTGCATTTTCGCTATTGAAAAAGGACTCTGGTTCTGAAAACCTTTGTCTGAAGCTTAGTCTAAAGGAATATTTGCTCAGAATCTGGGGTATTTACTACAGGAAAAACATCTAACGCTTTTTAAATAGCAAAAAGTGGTCATAAACTGTGAATTCTCTATTTACTTTATAAAAAAATTATCAGAAAATCCAGCGAATTGTTAAGAGTTGTTCTTATACAAAAATATTGGATTTTGAGAACTTTCTCTAAAGAAAAAGCCTAAGATAGTGATGACTTTTGCCTATAAAAACCCTAAGATCTCGAGGACTTCTTGATATATAAAAAATCTTAGATCCAAAGGATTGTTTCCTAAAGAAAACTTTTCAGATTCGGAACACATTTCTACAGAAACCTGTCAGATTCTGAGAAAACTTTTGTCCCAGAGTTAACTTTTTCCTGTAAAAACCATCCATTTCTGAGAACATCCCTCAGATTCCTGGGGTAGAATCTAAAGTATTTCCTATAGGAAACACTTCGGAGGCATTTTGTATAAGAAAAAGTGCTCGGAATCTGAGGGGTTTCAATGAAGAATTCTTAGAAACTGAGAACTGTATTAGGCTTAAATATTATTGTCACATTTTTTATTAATAAAATATTTTAAAAATGATTTAATTCTTTTATTTTTTTTGCGGTGTAACGTATTTTATTTCGTAAACTTACGCACAAAAATTGTAAAATTATATATAATTCCTGAAACCTTTTTTACGCATTTTCAATGTAAATTTACAATTTTTGTGTGTAATTAACTTACGCATTATGTGTGTAATTTTTTCGTTAACGCACTCGTTTTAAATAGATCATATTTATAGTAGGAGATCAGTTTCCTACTTTAAGTTGGGTAAATTTAAATAAAAAATAATTAGAGTGCATATACATAACTCATTGGCCGTTTTTTTTAATCACTGGATTTATTTTTTTTTATTTTTTTTGTTAAAAAATCCACATTTTGTTTTTAATTTTCAAAATTTTATATTTTTGTCAAAATCTAACACTTATTCCCTATATAATGTAAAAGAAAAAATTTAAATTTTGCGAAAATGCAATTTCTGGAATGAAATTAAGCTAAATCCAAAACGGATTTATTTATTTTTTAAATTCATTTTGGATTTAGCTTATTTCAATTCCTGTATTCACATTTTTACAAAATTTAATGATTTTCTTGCACATTATATTGGCGAATAAGTATTACAATTTGATCAAAATTATAAATTTTGGAAATTAAAAAACAAAATTTGGAATTTTTAACAAAATAAAATAAATCCGAAAATAAATCCAGTGATTAAAAAAAACGGCCATTATTAATAAAATAATTTAATTTTATTAAAACATTTTTTTTTTGGGTGGTTTAACTTTTAACACCGCTGTGGTAAATACACACATTTTTGAGAGATTTTTACTAATTTTTTTGTGAACTTTTACGCATATAATGCGTACATTTACACATAAGCCGTGCTTTTTACGCACAAATTCTGAGAAATACAGTAATTACGAAATTTCATTTAAGTTTTACGCACTTCCAATGTAATATTACACATTATTTGTGCACCAACTTACGCATAAAATGTGCCTATTTTTGTTCCATTACACACATAGAGTAAATTTACCCAATTTATAGCAAGAGGATAGTTTACTCCCACTATAAGGACTTTTTTTTAAAATAAAACACATCACGTCAAATGGTCCATCGGCTTCAATTCTTGAGTCAGCTTGATCTTGTATGGGTGTAAACCAAGATCTTTACGCAAAATTCGCCATAAAGTGGTCTTGGCGATGCCCAGTTCTTGAGAACGCCGCGAAATCGACTGATTTGGATCGTGTGCTACGGACGCCTGAACGGCAGCAATATTTTCGTCACTTCGACCAACCAGTTGTCTCATTGGCACGGCAGCATCACACAATGAATATGTAGGCTCAAATTTTTGCACTAAACTTGTTATTGCTTGTCTACTAGGGCGAGAATAACGACCGAAAATTGGAGTTAACGCTCTCTAAGTTGCGGTCACCGACTCCGAATTTTACATTTTTAGAATTTGCATACGTTGTTCGTTCGTGTACTTTACCATGATGAAAATGTTGAGTTTACTGGAAAAAAGGAAAGTAACAGTTAGATGATCAGTGAAATAGTGCGTTCACAAATTAAATTCAAAGTTGTCAAGTACCATTTGCAAAACCCTTTATAAGTTAGGTAAATTTCAACAGAATTTATTTAGAGTGTACACTCATAAAAAAAGTTAGTAAAGTCAGCAAAAAAATGTCGCTGTGTCAGCAAATTTTTAGTCAGCAGCGTGCTTGCAAAGAAGTTGGTAATTTCAGCAAAAAGTGTTTGCTGAAAATCAGCGAGCTTATTTTTACCAAAAAAATAGTAATCTCGACAAAAGTTTTGCTAACACTTAGTCGATTGCAAATGAAAAAAATCCTTGCTAAAATCACTAAACTTTTTGCTGAACATTAGTAGACTGAAAAAAAAACTCAAAAAATTTGTCGAGAAATTTTACTTTAGTTAATTTATTTGCTGAAAATTTAAATATAGAAATTGTGTAGGGTTGTTTTTTTACCCCCTGTTTTTATAAAACGAAAGGAAATATTCTTCCAGAGGTATGTGTGTATTTTGTTTTTTGTTACAATAAAAAAATATATACATTCCTCTGGCGGAATTATTCCGCTCGCTTTATAAAATTAGGTGGTTAATTACACTATGCGACAGTCAAAATCGGGGGGATGAAACCAACGGGAAATGTTATATCGGTCAAAAACAAGTTATACGTGTCCCGGCGTTTCGCTGGGTCACCCCTAGGAATCGAGATATATCTTTTTTTTGACATAACTCGAGAACCACTAGTCCGATTTTGCTCAAACAATTTTAAAAAAATTAAAAATTACAATTCCTTTAATCTGTTCATATAACGTTTTTCTATAAACTCAACAGTTTTGCCGGTAAAAATAAATGTTTGTTACCGCTACCATAAAAATCAATAACCTTTTGTTTATTACTTTTTTTTAATATTTTAGGCAAAAAATATTTTTTTCTTCATACATTTATTTTTACCGGCAAAACTGTTGAGTATATAGAAAAACGTTATATGAACAGATTAAAGGAATTGTAATTTTTAATTTTTTTAAAATTGTTTGAGCAAAATCGGACTAGTGGTTCTCGAGTTATGTCAAAAAAAGACCACCAAAGGTCAAATCGATATATCTCGATTCCTAGGGGTGACCCAGCTAAACGCCGGGACACGTATAACTTCTTTTTTACCGATATAACTTTCCCCGGTAGTTTGAACCCTTCCCGATCACTGACCCCTACCATTTGTCTCACAGTGTTTTCGTTAGCAAACTGTGGACTTTTAAATTTTAATTTACGCGATGGACAAACCCATTGAGATCGCCCAAAAGGGATAATAAAAACATAAATCACTGTTGTTTAAAAGGAAACTTCTTCCTTAAATCCTGTTTTTCTTTTCTTTTGGTAAAAACTTATCTATATCAAAACTTAAAATAACCGTAGTTACATTGTAATCAGCAAATGTTACCCTTTGAAATTCAATATTAAATACTACACCTTAATTTATAATCGTAGTATAACCCTTAATAAGAAACAAAGTAACTTCAATGCATAAAATGCATAATTAAAAAACGGCAATAATTTCATTATTTCAATAAAAATCTCTTTCCTCCTAACATCCTTTCATTACAATCATCGTTAGAATAGCAAAATCATCCACAAAAATGTCCGCCTGGAAAGGTATGTATGTTTGTAATGTGAATCATAGAAGTATTTTACGTTTACTGTCTACAATTTTAGTGGTTGTTTCTCAACAAATTGTGAAAGTTCTCCTGATTTAAAAAGTACTCGTAAAATGCAGAGTAAGAGCTGAATTTCAAACTATAGTACCCGCATATAGAAAAAGTCCACAGCATAACAGTGATAATCGTTGCAATGTGAATAACAGTAAAAAAAAAAAACAAATTAAAAAATAAAAGTCGGTTATGCCGACAACATATAAAACCCTACACCACAGTACAATTCGAATCATATTACGGCGAGCGGATAAATTCCCTGGAAGGGAATTTCAATTAAATTTGCAATAAATATAGTGAAATGTATCAACTATTTTTGGTACTTACAAACAACATCAGCACAAACTCAAAAACAAACTAATCCACAGATTGGTGTAGGGTATAAAAAGTTAATTTTAAAGCAACATTTAACCGAACGAACCTACATGGCATAAGTGGCATGTTGTAGTATATGACTCTAACAGTTTTATTGGATAAATAGAGAAGCCTTTATATGAGCAGACAATATATGAAAACAAACAACAACAAGTTTAGCCTGTAGACTGGTTGAAAAGAAGTTTTTTTTTTCTATATTGATATATCCTGAAAACAGGACGTTGCGTTCAATACGTTATAGTACAAACATTAAAACAGACAACAGCTGCTCAAATTCCATTTTTTATTTTAATTTCATAAAACTTTGGGTATTGAGACTAAAATTGTTGATGATGATGCTGCTGCTGCTGTTATTGGCAGTGGATGTGGATGGACGTCTCTTGTTAGTTTTTTATAATATGGTGTGTGTGTTGTTTTTTCTATATTTGTGCATATACTTTTTGATATTTATTTGATTGAATATGGGAAAAAGTAATTTCCTGGGATAAACGAAAGTTAACCTTCTTATGCACTGTTTTGTTTTTTCTTCTAAAACAATCTGCTTTAAATATCATTCAAAATATCATTTAAACAGAATTTAAAATATAAATAAACCTGTGGAAATAGCAGAAAACGCCACTGAAAATTAGTAAAAATGATCTACTACTGAAATTAGCAGATTTTTTTTTTTTGCTAAATACTAGTAAGTTCGGAACAGCAGAAATAAAACTGTTATTAAAGTTAAAAAATTTAAGTCATATTTGAGTTAACTGCTAGTTAAGTGGAAATGAAAATTACCCTGTTAAAAACTGTAAACAAATTTGCTGAATATTAGTACACTCATACTCAGCAAAATGTTTTACTAATTTATTTTGCTACAAAAATTGTGCTGACAACCGCATTTATAGCGTGGACGACAATTAGGTAGACAAGGTGTAGATGTCACAGCTTGTCTGTATGTAGTACAGACAACGGAAATGATAATTAAAAAAAAAAAAAAACAACTCTACCCAATTTCTGTATTTAAATTTTCAGCAAATAAATTAACTACCCAGCCAGCAAAATTTAGATACTTTTTTTAAGGGTTCTTATTCTATGAATCAAAACTTACTCAAATAAAACACATTATTTTGAAATTTTAAAATTTTTTGTTAAAAATTGCTCATATTTTGTATGAAAATATGAGCCTCCCAGCAAAACCACAAATTACCAAATAATGTGCAAAGTAATGTGTTGCCATAGAAGCCGAGATGCATTACTTTACATCTTACTTCACTGATAAATTTTACAGGCGATGAGTCCCAATGTAATGTTTGGGGAGAAGGTGATAAAGTAATTGGTTACTTATGCGGTTACGAGAATGGGAAAAGTAATGGGTCTAAAAATAGATTTTCGTAAAAAAAAATTTTATTTAAAAAAAATTTATTACAAATATTTTTTTATTAAATATATAAACGTGGTCACTAGATCGTACCGCAAAAAAAAAAAGTTCGCCTTACACCGCCCAATCTAAATTATTTTTGCAAGGAGGTTTCAAAAATAATTTTTTTTTGCCGAACGTAGGGGACGCCATTTTACATTTTTCGTTATATCTTTGGCATTTACAATCGGATCTTAAAGTATGATACAACGATCGAATGTACCCCCTAATGTCAGAAAATTAAAGCTCGCAAAAAATCATTAAGCTTTTGTTAAAGAAGTTTTTCGATAAACCCAGCAGAATTTTTGTTTTTATTTTTTTGGTTGCCGAACGTAGGGGTCGCCTTTTTAAATTTTTTTTCATTGGATATTTCCTTTGTAGCAAAACACTGGTCTCCTCGATATACCACACTTTAAATTCCGACTTTAAATGCCGAAGCTATAACGAAAAATTAAAAAAGGCGACCCCTACGTTCGGCAAAAAAACAAATTTTTTTGGAATTGCCTTGCAAATATACTTTATATTTGAAGGTGTACCGCGCACGTTTTTGCCTGTAAGGTGGTACGGTCTATTGTACAATCTTCCAATATGAAAATTTTTTCCACAATACCAAAAGCTGTACAAGAACATTGCGTACACTCAACCAAAAAAGTCTGTAATGGCTACTGAAACTTTTGCTGTTATTACGGGAAATTTAACTGTTTTGTGCCCAGCGGCGGCATTTTTTGCTAATTTTAGCAACACATGTCTGCTGATCTGTAGTACAACAAAATTAGTGGAAAATATTAGTAGTCGCTACTAAATTTTAGCAAAATTGTTGTAAACTGCAATTCAAAATCCATTTGCTAAAATCAGTTAAAAACTTACTAAATATCAATAATTTTAGTACAATGAAATTAGTATAAATAATTAGTTGCAGCTACTAAATTTCAGTAAATTGTTGTAAACTGTAATTTAAAATCAATCTGCTTAAATTAGCAAAAAGTGTACTAAAAAATAAAAAAAAACGGTAAAATCTAAAAAACAAAAAATTTATAAAAAAAAAACTTTTTTTCTTTCGATTGTAACAAGCGTATAATTACTTCATCGCACTTGAAATTTGGAGTAAAAATTGCAAACGGTTCTCCAGTTATTACCGTTTTATGCATTGGAGATACAATACAATTTTCTGAGTGTTATTTCCAAACTAAGAATATATCAATAGTAACAAATATAAACTAAACAAGAATTGTAAAAAATCAAAAAAAAAATTTTTTTAATTAGTATACCCAGTCAGAAATCGCCAGTGGTACAAAAAATCAAGCACTGGCATACCACTGGGTAACCACGGTATTAAAAATAAATGACTGGCAGAACACTCATTTGGGACGCTTTGCCAGCGTTTGCGAAAAGCGTTTTACCAGTATTTGTTTTACAAAAATTTCGGTGGTTTATAAAAAAAAACACTGGCAAAGAATTGGCTTAGAGTGATATGCCAAGGTTTGCAACCAGTGGTTATCCAGTGCTACCTAGCCAATGCTACCAGGCGTACAAAAATCAATTCACTGGTAGACCAATGATTTTATAAAAATGCTGACGCTTCGTTAAAAAATGTTTGTAGTCGGAAGGTTCCGAGTTCAAATCCGGTTGTAAGCAAAAAATTTTTTTTGGATTTTTTTTAAGTTAAAATTTTTTTTGTTTTAAAAAATCAATTTTTTTGTTTGTGGGAAAGCTCCTTCAAGACCAACTTTTTTTTTTGGCCTCCCAACACTGGCATACTAGTTACAAAAAATTGTTTGCCAGTACTAGCATTTTGGCACAGCCAGTAGTTGTCCAGCTATTATCACTCATTTATGTGTTTAGCCATTAAATATTATATGTCTCGTTAGCTCAGTGGGTAGGGCAATCGTCTGCCAATCTGACGGCCTGGGTTCAAATCACGGCAGGACCAAAAAAAATACATATGAACTTTTTTAAATTTTATTTTGGAAAATATATTTCCAGACCACCTATTTATTGGTTTTGCCAGCGTTTTGCCAACGCTTAAAAATTTTGTTCCTCCAGTGCTTTTCCGGCGCTTTTTGAACAGCCGGTCCTTTTGTCTAATGATGTTATCATTTTGGGAATGGGAAAGCACTTTTTGCCAGTACTTGTACCACCTGTTAAAGTGCTTTGCCACCGCTTTCCCGTTTGTATTTTTCTGACTGGGTATTTTTCTGCTAAATTTAGCACTCGGTTTTGAAAAACTAGTAAATTGTTTTGCTGAAATCAGCAGTGAGAATTAGTAAAAAAACCGTAATTTGTAATAAGAAAATAGCAAAAATGATTACTAAAAAAAAAATTGTACTAAAAATCAGTATAAAAGTAGTAAAGTGCGATTGTAAACTGTTTACAAATATTTTTACTAACTTTTTTATCTGAGTGTAGTGTACTACAATTGAGATAAAAAATTTTAAACTGTTCGGATGGGTTGTGCACAGTACTTCAAAAAGTTCAATTGCAATATTTTGCGCGATTTTCTCGATATTGCGAGGTGATGGATAAATTTGGAAAACAGATTTAAAATCAGCATGTCAAAATATATATCTGGATTCAAATCGTAATGACTCTTTTGTAGAATTGTGTTATTTACTTCATTAACAAATCAGTTTTCACTTGATATAAAATTTGTTATGAGTGAATGGAAACTAACCCGATCACTTAAGGGTTAATAATCAAATTTTTATGGTGTGGGAGCAATGCAAATAGCCTTAGGCCCATTGTTGTTCAACACGAATAAATATGAAATCATAAATGTTGTCTGTAATAGTAAATTGTAGTAAATAGTAAAAACGAGTACCTACACACAGTTGCATTATATTTTGAAGCATTGCATTTATAGTATACTCGTACTACAGTGATGGCTATCAACTACAGATAATTCCAATTGAAATTGGAAACAAAAACAGAATTTTCCAAGGAAATAACATCTCAATTGAACAATTTCTTTTTCAAGCCCTTTCCGCTATTACGAGAATTTACTCTATTTCTAAATGACAACATTAAAGTTTTATTATTATTTCATTACAGACAAATTGTACAAATTTATAGACTTTTTTTATTTTCGTGTAAACATTTGTAAATTGGGGTTTTTTTATTGTTATTTTAATATAAAATATTTAAAACTACTATGCTGAGAGAAATATCTGCATAATATTAATGAATTTTTTTCAAAAAACCAATAAAGTTTCAATGGAATTCGTCCATTGAAACTTTTCATTGAATTAATGGAATTTTTCATAAAATGTAAAAAAATTCATTTTAGTTATTAAAAGTTTCATACACTCAATGAATAAACTTTGTGAAGCAAACTTCATTAGTCTACTGAAAAATTTCATTAAAACTTGTCATGAAAAATTCTCTCTGTCTATATGTAAAATATGCGAATTTATTTAAAGATGGCCGCGTAAGTCCAATTTTTGAGTTCGCGCTGGTTATGTTTTTTTTTTTGATTATTTTCTTTCTTCCATTTTTTATTTTAATTTCTCAATTTTAAAATTTATGGAATATTTTCCGATAAACAGATAAAAATAGTTTGTAAATACAATTAAACTTTTAATTGAAATTGCCCCTACAATTGATTTTGTAAATACAAACAATATGTTTGTTATTTGATGGTTGAATTTATTTCAATTAAATAGCCAACAAACGAATTTGTTGAAATTCAAAGCAGAATTTAAAAATCAAATTTGTTGATTTTAATTTATTTTTTTTTATTAAAAAACACGCCTTGAAGAAAAAATGCATCATTGTTTTACAATCATATTGCTTATTTAATAAAAGTGCGCCACTAAAAAATGTAACCCAGAGTTTTGCTCGTTTTTTGGCGTTAACGTTCTTCTTGGCATTTCTATCTGGAACTTCAGATGTATTAAGTCAAATTTAAGCTTTAACTTAAATTTAAGCTTTAACCGAGTCAGCAACGAACTTATTGTCTTTCAACAAAAAAAGTTTGTTGATTTTTAACAAACAAGCTTAATTGAAAACAAATTTGGAAACTTGTTATACACTCAAAAAAATAAGTTAGTAGAAAAGTGAGAAATTATATATCAAGTGCACTAGTTTTTAGCATTTTTTTTTGCTGAAATTCCGTTTTCAGTAAAAGTTTTAGTTATATTTTTTTAGCACTACACTAATTTTGAACTAATGTTTTACTAATTTATTTTGCTACAAAAATTGTGCTGATAGCCGCATTTATAGCGTGGACGACAACCAGATAGACAAGATGTAGATGTCGCAGCTTGTCTGGATGTTGTACAGACAACGGAAATGATAATTAAAAAAACAACTCTACACAATTTCTTTATTTAAATTTTCAGCAAATAAATTAACTAAAGTAAAATTTCGCTACAAGTTTTTTGAGTTTTTTCCAGTCTACTAGTATTTAGCAAAAATTTTAGTGATTTTAGTAAGGATTTTTTTCATTTGCAATCTACTAAGTGTTAGCAAAACTTTTGTTCAAAAAAATATTGAACAATTTCCTATATATAAAGAACAATTTCATTAAATTTATGAAGATCTAATTCATGAAAGTCCATGAATTTTTTTAATGAAGTTATGAAATTTTATGAAAGAAAAGTTATGACAAATTTCATAATATTAATTAAATATTATATACATAATGAAATCCTTCATTAATTCTACGAAAAAAATTCTATGAAATTATATCATTAATATCATGAAGGATAATTCTTTCAGTGTATATTCTGCAGTTTTCAGGAGTTTTTTTCCTGCAGGTGGTTTTTGAACTAAGTTTTTATAGATTTGTATGAAGGTATGTATAGTTGATCTTTTAATTGGTAAATGGATGTTTTTTTCTTAGATTTGACATCATGTAAGTAAATTACAGAGAATAAAAATTGAAAAAATTCGACAAGGCCAGCTGGATAGAATGATTATTTTCGAGTCCCGCTACAGACCCATCTTCAGTATCCATGCCTTTAAGGGTTAATAATTGATAATGATGATCTACTTATATTGACTGCGAAACAAATAAACACATGTAAACACAACTCAATTAGACCACAAGTTGATATTCCCGCTGACGCTGCAAAAACCTTACTCTTGGTTTTTATATGTGCAGATTACGAAGGTTCGGTATGGGAAATTTGCTCAAATTTACGTTGAACCCCTATTTTCAAATTTGTTTTGAAATCAAAGAAATCCTCTCAGCTTGCAGACAAATTTGCTTTGAAATCAGGGAAATTTTCTCAAAAGAGAGGGAAATTCTCTCATTGGGGAGCCCGTTACCGTACCTTTGCAATCTGCATAAAATTTTTGTTGGGGCCGTGAGGCCTACCGTATCTCTACCCTACGGGAAATTTTAACAATCTGTCACCGAAGTGGCCCCTTTATATGAAATAGACTGGTCACTTTTACATGGCGTTGTCATAGGAGGTGGAAATTGACCCGTTATGACATGTCACAAGACAAATCCCAGGACAGGTCCCTGAAATTGAGAGTTCAGTAACCTGTCCTAGGATTTGTCTTGTGACATGTCACAAGGGGTCAATTTCCACCTCCTATGACAACGCCATGTAAAAGTGACCAGTCTATTTCATATAAAGGGGCCACTTCGGTGACAGTTTGTTAAAATTTCCCGTAGGGTATCTATTCTTACTAACATCATCGAAATTTTAACAATGCTATTTTTATCCTCTGTATAGATTTTTAAAGATTTTTTTATATTTTCGATTTTATTGTAAAAGTTTTCTACACTACACTAATAGAAAAATGTCTGTAAAAATTTTAGTTAAAACTACTAAAAACTTTAGTCAAATAAGAGCAGCAATAATAAAACTGTTTAAAAATGAAAATTTTACTTAAATTTGAGAATTTGAGTTAAGTTTTAGCTTATGGAAAATAACAATTTACCCAGCTAAAGTCAGTAAAAAAGATTTCCTGACTATTTAATAGACTAAAAAACACAAAAGTAAAATGTTTAACCTTTTATTGTGATTTTTTTAATCAGCAGTTTAAAATTTTTTTGTCTTGCTGGTCTTATCGAATTCTTTCAATAATTTTTATTCTTTGTAATTTACTTGTAAAAATTGTATCACCTTTCTTTAATTTGAAAATAATTTAAACAGAAAGTGATATTAATTTATGATCTAGAGTCAAACTAAAGAAAATTCATTTACCAAAATAAGAGATCAACTAAACATTCCCCTCATTAATTTTTTTTTTATTTATATATAAATAAAATTTTTTTAATTTCAAACTAAAGAACATTCATTTACCAAAATAAGAGATCAACTAAACATTCCCCTCATTAAATTTTTTTTATTTATATTTAAATAAAATTTTTTTAATTTCAAACTAAAGAACATTCATTTACCAAAATAAGAGATCAACTAAACATTCCCCTCATTAAATTTTTTTTTATTTATATTTAAATATAATTTTTTTAATAGTTTTTTCTGCTATATTTTGTCTACTAATATTCATCAAAATTTCCTGCTGATTTTAACAGGATAATTTGTCATTTTTAACTAATTAATGTTTAACTTAAATATAAGTAAAATTTTCTAAATTTAACAATTTCATTTTTGCTGTTCTTATCTTGGCAGTATTTAGCAGAAAAATTCTTCTAATTTCAGCAGTTTTTTCTAAAAAGTGATTTTTAACTCATTTTCAGTAGCGTTTCTGCTATTGAAAAGCCCCTATCTCAGCTTGAATGTATTGACCTTAAATAGTATTACAAAATCAAAGCGATTTTAAACAATTTATTGCACGGAACCTGTATAATTTTATTCGTTAATCAGATAGTAGTCGTTCTGGAGAAAAAACGTGGGTTTATTTTGGCTCAGTTCCTCCCGGTTCTTTTTTTTACACCGTTTGGAAGGCTAAACAGTTCGAAAAAAATGCGAACATTTTATTGTTTTTTCGTGTTTTTTTATTTATTTTGTTTTTTGGTATAAAATGGTTGAATGAATCGTGCCGATTCGGAAAGTAGACCCCGAGTTCTAACTGAGAGTGAAAACTCAAACCTTCTTCATCTTCTTATATAGCGCCAGTTTGCTTCAAATAACACTGTGAGACAAATGGTAGGGGTCGGTAATCGGGAAGGGTTCAAACTACCGGGGAAAGTTATATCGGTAAAAAAGAAGTTATACGTGTCCCGGCGTTTAGCTGGGTCACCCCTAGGAATCGAGATATATCGATTTGACCTTTGGTGGTCTTTTTTTTGACATAACTCGAGAACCACTAGTCCGATTTTGCTCAAACAATTTTAAAAAAATTAAAAATTACAATTCCTTTAATATGTTCATATAACGTTTTTCTATATACTCAACAGTTTTGCCGGTAAAAATAAATGTATGAAGAAAAAAATATTTTTTGCCTAAAATATTAAAAAAAAGTAATAAACAAAAGGTTATTGATTTTTATGGTAGCGGTAACAAACATTTATTTTTACCGGCAAAACTGTTGAGTATATAGAAAAACGTTATATGAACAGATTAAAGGAATTGTAATTTTTAATTTAAAAAAGATATATCTCGATTCCTAGGGGTGACCCAGCGAAACGCCGGGACACGTATAACTTGTTTTTGACCGATATAACATTTCCCGTTGGTTTCATCCCATCCCGATTTTGACTGTCGCATAGTGTAATTAATCTTTGAGTAAAATTGTTTCTCTTTTCCCATATCAAATAAAAAACGAATTACTTCAAAATGTATTGAGTTGTTTCTAAATTTTAAAGGATATAAATAATCATACTTGTATATTTAACGCATCATTCAGACTAAAAACTTGTTTCTATTTTAAGCCAATCGTTCTTACTTTAAACATTTAGGTTCAATATTACATAGAATTCTAAAATGTACTTTTGAACACAATATTGATAGAGATTAAAAAAAAAAAATGTTCTAGAATACAATCGGTTGATATGGGTTTGGTTTGGTTTGGTTATGTTACTGAATATTAACATGTGTATAGAATGAAATGATATGGTCTTGTCGTATCGTATTTAGTTTCTTCTTTTGCTACAAAAACATGAACGGAAAATATTATAAGGCACAATTTAAACAATGAGAAAAGGGAATAGAGTGTAGAATATTAAAGTGCCATCAGTGTATAGGAGTAATAAGGTAGTCTTCTTAACCCTCTAATGAGACGAATATTTTCGGGCGTTAGGATTAAAGACGAGTGGGATAAAACACCAGCATTAAAAAACTGCAAACCTGCCCATGTGGTTTTTCAGGGTGAATGAAGTGCGGTGTCAAAATATCATATTTAATAAATTTTTACGAACATTTTTAAATTAAATATAAATCTTGACATAACTTTTTGTATATTTGCAGAAATAAACCTGTGAGAAGAGCAGAAAAACCTACTAAAAATTAGTTAAAAATAATCTTGCAGAAAAAACTGCTGATATTAGCAGATTTTGTTTTTGCTAAATACTAGTAAAATAAGAACTGCGAAAATAAAACTAAAATTTGCAGAATTTTAGTTTTATTTGAGCTAGCTACCTTTTACTTAATTGAAATTGACAAATTATACTATAAAAAGTGCAGAAAATTTTGCTAAATATTAGTAGACTAAAAATAAAATAAAAAAAAAACTGTTAAATCTACAAAATTTTTGATATTTTTAAATTAAATTTAGTTGAATAAAAATATTTGCCTACCCAGCTTAAATTAACAGAAATATTTGCTAAAAATTGTAAACTGCTGTTTTTAAAAGGCTCGATTTTTATTTGAAAATTGAAAATTAAAATTTTTTTATTGATATTTTAGTCGACAGACAGCAGTTTAATTTGTTATTTTCTATTACCTAAAATTTAACTAAAATTCTGTACATTTAACATTTTTATTTTTGCTGTTCCTATCTTACTAAAATCTGGGAAAAAAAATCTGCAATTTTCAACCGGTTTTCTGTAAGGTAATTTTAACTAGTTTTTGGTAGTTTTAACCAAACACATTAGATTTTGTTTCCGCATAATATAAAAAAGCAAACTCATACAAATAAATCTTTAAAAATAGCAGAAAAAGTTAGTAAAAATTAGTTAAAAATGATGCTGCAGAAAAAACTGCTAAAATTAGCAGATTTTTTTTTACTAAATACTAGTAAAATAAGAACAGCAAAATTAAAACTGTTAAATTTACAGAATTTAATTAAACTTTTAGTTAATTGAAAATAGCAAATTCTACTGTAAAATCTGCAGAAAATTTTGCTAAATATTAGTAGACTAAAAAAATAGCAAAAATAAACTGTTATATCTGCAAAATTTTTGCTATTTTTAAGCTAAATTTAGTTGAATGCAAATAGCAGTCTATTCAGCAAAAAATATTTGCTAAAAAAAATTGTAAACTGCTGTTTTCAAAATACTCGATTTTTATTTGCATTAAAAAAGAATCGAAAATAACTTCGAAAATTTTAAATTTTTTTGTGATTTTTTTAGGCTACCAATTATTTAGCAAAATGTTTTGCTGATTTTAACAGGTTAATTTTCTATTTTCAATTAACAAAACTAAAATTGTGTATATTTAACAGTTTTATTTCTGCTGTTCCTATATTACTAATATATAGCAAAAATAATCTGCTAATTTAGCAGTTTTTTTCTGTAGCTTCATTTTTAACTAATTTTTAGTAGTTTTAACTAATTTTTTACGGAATTTTTTCTATTAGTGCAGAAACATATTTAAGTTAAAAAAACGAGTAAAAAGTTAAAGTCGGGCATGCCGACTATATAATACCCTACACCAGTCTGGTTAAAAGCCAACTAATGTTTCCGAAATTCGAATGGGTGAAAATGGACTTGTGTCAAAATTTACTATAAAATGATAAAAGAGGAGAAAATCGGATATATAGCCCCTATGGGCGATAGGTCAAAATATGGACCGATCCTATCTGAAAGCAATAGGCTTTGTCCTTAGGTCCATGTGAGTCAGCGAACCAAATTTCATTGAAATGGGCGCTGTGGTGTAATGGTTAGTGCGTTGGACTGTTACACTTGAGGTTACGGGTTCGAGCCCCAAACCAAGGCAACATCAATTTATGAAAAATGGTAATATGTATGAGTTTTTACTATCCTTCATACATATCGCAGCGTCCTCCTTCGGTGTTCCCATAGCACTTAACCCCACCGAAGTAAAATAATATAACGGGGCTATGAACTAAAAAGCTTCAACAAAGTTCGCCAACTCACCATCAGATGGCGCGCAGCAACTGTTCTCAAATTCAACATCTCGTGCAATTACAGTGTTGCCATATTAATAGGAAGAATTTCCTGAGTGTTGCTTCTCTTAAAAAAAAAAAATATCTTCGTATTTGCGACCCGCAGCGTGTAACCAAGCCAATTTTGGGGCGGGGGACTCTTATATATTATATAACCAAAAGCAATAGGCTTCGTCCTTGGGCCGACGTAAGTCGGTGTACCATATTTCATCAAAATATCTTAATATTTGCGACCTGTAGAGTGCGCACAAGAATGCATGGACAGACGGACATCGTTAAATCGAAATAAAAAGTGATTCTGAGTCTATCGGTATACTATAAGGTGGGTCTAGGTCCAATATTTTTTGGTTTTACAAACATCAGCACAGACTTATTATACCCGCTCCACGTAGTGGTGTAGGGTATAATAGAACAAATTTAGTTTGATTTTTAAACAATTTTCTATTTAATTTAATGTTGTTTCTGCTTGATTTAATTTTTTTTATGTGTGTTTCTAAATCTCAGGAATAACTTTCTGAAATTTAGAGATATTTTGGACATTTGAAAAGGTCAGTCCTATATGGCACTTGCTAGTTTTAATATTAATAATCCAAAATAGAATAGAGCACGAATTTCCTTATGTGTAACTACACTGAGAGAATTTTCATCACTTCAGTAATGAATTTCTTCATAGTTTCAATGAAAATTGTCACTGGAACTAGTCCATTGAAACTTTTCGTAGAATCTATGAAACAGGTTTCATTACAGTCAATGTTTGTGAAAAGTTCATAAAATTAATGAAACTCTTCATAAAATTAATAGGCCACTCGTCCAATGAATAAATTATTCAGCCAATGAAGAGCTTCATAAAATCTATGAAGCAATTTCATTTACTATTATTTATTATAGTTGGTTGTTGTCGTTGCTAAGCTGGAGTGGATAAATAAAAAATACTTAGCAAATGCAAAAGGCGTAATAAAATCGTAGCATATTTTACGGATGTACAAAATATATCTAAAGAAAGAAATCATTAAATTAAAGATTCATTAAATTAAAGATTCATTAAATTGAAGTTTCATAAAAAAAGTTTAGAAAAAATTAATATGATTTATAAAACAATTTCATAGTCCAAAATTAATAATAAAAAATTAATTAAAAAAAAAATAAAAATTATAAAAGATTATTCTCTCAGGAAATGACGATATTTTATAAAAAAATTTAAAAAAAAATTAAATATTGAACAATTTCATATATGTGACAGCGCATAGAGAAAGGGACCTAAGGGTAAAAAAATCAATTTTTTTTTTTTTTGTGGACAACATCTGAGCATCGAATGAGACCGATCCCATGCTCTCCTGCCCTTAGGTCCCTTCCTATCCTTAGGTCCCTTTCTATTTTGCGCGTCACATATATGTATAAAGAACATTTTCATTAAATTTATGGAGATCTAGTTTATGAAATTCAATGAATTTTTTTAATGAAATTATGAAATTTTATGAAAGAAAAGTTATGAAAAATTTCATAATATTAATTGAATATTATATACATAATAAAATTCTTCTTCTCAGTGTAGCAACTGTCATATAGGCTTCATTCAGTATTCCGTTTAACCCCCCTTGCTCATTAAAGTATTAATTGTGTTGTGGTGAAAGAACCAGCAGCAGCAGATGAATTGTATCATGTAACATCTCAAAGTGCTACAAACTCTACACATAAAAAGTTTAAAAAATAAAAGAACTAAAAACCTTGAATACCAAGGAACAACATCCTATTTTTTTCTCCTACAAAAGTAGAAAATATTCTGTATTAGTACACTCAGATAAAAAAGTTAGTAAAACAATTTGTAAACAGTTTCCAATCGCACTGATACTGATTTTTAGTACAATTTCTTTTTTTAGTACTCATTTTTGCTATTTTCTTATTACAAATTACGGATTTTTTTACTAATTCTCGCTGCTGATTTAAGCACAACATTTTACTAATTTTTCAAAACCGAGTGCTACATTTAGCAGAAAAATATACTAATTTAAAAACATTTTTTTATCGATTTTTTACAATTCTTGTTTAGTTTATATTTGTTACTAGTGATATATTCTTAGCACTCAGAAAATCTTATTAATAACTGGAGAACCGTTTGCAATTTTTACTCCAAATTTCAAGTACGATGAAGTAATTATACGCTTGTTACAATCGAAAGAAAAAAAGTTTTTTTTTATAAATTTTTTTTTTTTATATTTTACAGTTTTTATATTTTTTAGTACACGTTTTTGCTAATTTCAGCAAATTGATTTTAAACTACAGTTTACAACAATTTACTGAAATTTTGTAGCCCTACAACTAATTATTTATACTAATTTCATTGTACTAAAATTATTAATATTTAGTAAGTTTTTTAACTGATTTTAGCAAATTGATTTTGAATTGCATTTTACATAAATTTTACTAAAATTTAGTAGCGACTACTAATTTTTTCTACTAATTTTGTTGTACTACAGATCAGCAGACATGTGTTGCTAAAATTAGCAAAAAATGCCGCCGGTGGGCTCAAAACAGTTAAATTTCCCGTAATAACAGCAAAATTTTCAGTAGCCATTACAGACTTTTTTTGTTGAGTGTATACATACATATGCTTAGTATACTGCTGTAGTAAGTATTGTAGGTACTCGTTTATATTGTTACATACATAATTGTAAGTGGTATACAGAAATCTTAGGTTACGTGCGGGTTGTATACCTATTTGCTGTAGTAATTTTCACTTGAACATTTAGTTTTGCTCATGCTTAAATACATTTAACACACACGTACAGATCAAGGGACTCCCAGCAAAACTTTCACGAATAAGTATGCTTCTTTTTGTTAAGAATAACACATGCATGTTATTAGAGATATGTTCTTACATTTTTTCTTACAAATGAGCAATTACTTCATTACTTTCATCTATACATTAATAGAAAAAAGTTTGTTAAAATTTTCACTAAAGTCACCAAAAAATTAGTTGAAATGGTCGCTGCAAAAAAAAGCTGAAATTAACAGATATATTTGCTAAACATTAGTAAAATACAAGCAGCAAGAAAAAATTAGCTGAATTCACAAAACTTGTGCTATAGTTTAGTTAAGTGCAAATGATAATTTACCCATAATTTACGCTCTAGAAATCAGCCAACATTTTTGTATTTTACAAAGCTATATATTATAGAGAAAAATAATAGCTTTGTAAAAAACATGTGATGTTCGTTGTAATATATAAATAACCAGTAAAAATGTTTGAATTTATTTCTCAAATCGTTATTTAACATACTCTGGAGCTAAAATAAATAAAAAAACTTAAATCTACATTATAACCTAGAGAGAAGCGCATAAAGGCAGACTGATGATAGTGCTTGGTAGTACTTGAAAATGCATTAATTGTCAACCATTGGTTCTAGGAAAGTTTTTTTTTTCTCTATTTATTGTAAAATGAATTGTGAATTCTATTTGGAATTTGTCATATTTGATCTTAAAAACCGAACAAAAATAACACTCATTGAAACTTGAAAAATTTTAAAATTAAATTTTTTTTGTGATTTTTCATTTTATTAATTATTTGAGCACAACAAATTGCTACTTTTTATTAACTAATTTTAACTCAAACATAACTAAAATTTTGTATATTTAAACGTTTCATTTTTGTCTTACTAATATTATCTTATTTACTAATATATTTATATAAAAAATAATCTGTATATTATTTATTTGAGCAGTTTTTTTCTACAAGGTAATTTTTGGTATTTAGTAGCTTAAGCAAACATTTTAATCAATTTTTTTGCTAAACACTTGTAGAAATAAACCTGTAAAAATTGCAGAAAAAAGCTAGTAAGAATTAGTTAAAATGACATTGCAAAGAAAACTGCTGAAATTAGCAGATTTTTTTTTTTGCTAAATACTAATAAGAAAAGAACAGCAAAAAAAAGCTGTTACCTTCATTAAATTTTAGTTATATTTAACTTAACTTTAAGTTAATGGAAAATGCTGTTCAAATCTGCAGAAAATTTTGCTAAATATTAGTAGACTAATAATAGCAAAAATAAACTGTTATATCTACATAATTTCTGATTTCAAAAGACATGTAGCCTTTTTTCGCATAAAAACAAAGTAAAAAAAAACTTGAAAAATTAAAAAAACTTTTTCTGATTTTTGGTGTACAAATTATTTATCAAAATTTTTTGCTAATTTTTTAATTTATTTTTATCGGGAAATACATTAATTGCATTAAAGAAATTAAATGTGCTAAAATTCCAAAACTTATTTGATAAATTGTGAAAAATGATCTGTTGAAGGCATGTCCCTATCCGGATTTCATTCTTGGCTAAGGAAATCGTCAGGGGACGACGTTTTTAGAGTTTCTAGAAATATTTGTTAAGTTAAATTACCGATTCCGATAAAAATGAATTTAAAGAAAAAAAAAAACAAGTAAAAAATTTAAAGTCGGGCATGCCGACTATATAATACCCTACACCAGAATAATGACTTATTTCAGTAATAATTTCAATTAAATGATAAGTATCTACCTCCAATGAAATATCGTTGTTGAAATAGTGTGATTTTTCACCTCAAAGATAAGAAGGTTTGCTGGGCTGACATAAATATGAACAGAGAGAGAGAGACACACATAAATAGAAGACCACAGCATAGGGAATGGTAAAGAGGACCTTAAGGTTCAGTTGTTCATAATGTTCAATAACACTTGCATGGATTTGATAAATTAAACAAATGAAAAAAAAGTCCTTTATTAGAATTTATTCAGAAATAAATACTCAACGTATTCAGCCTGCTATTTATTTAATTAAATACACATTTATTTAAAATGTAGACAAATAAAAATAAAATAAAAAAACACTAGTTTTCAAAAATGTTGTCAATAAATTACAGCAGCAGCTGTGTTGAGAAATTCCAACAAATAGGAAGATAAAGATTATTAAAATAGTTAAGGTATTCACAAATTTGTACCTACATAAGTATTTGAAGAGATTAAAAGGGATGTTGTTGTTTTGACAGATAACATCAGGCAACATTAACGAAAGTATTATTTATTCATTTTGAAAGTGGATTTTTGTTATACACTCAGGCGCGATGACAACAATATAGCTAAAAATACTCACTCTCCTCGAATTAATTTCAAAAGACTGAAGGTGATCTACGCAAACTAAAATGTCTTATATTGGGGATCTCTAGGTCAAAATCATTACCAGATATGTGGTTATGTAACTACATATCTGGTAATGGTAACTAGTTACTTTTATTACTACATTTCTTATTACTTTTGTATGAAGATGTCGCGCAAAATAATGAGTTATGGTTACACACCAGCATACGAAAGTTATAAAAATATATCGCTACGTATGTGTTTACCAGTATTGACGAAAATAATGAGTATAAAAATAGATTTTCAAAAAAAAAAGAATATTTTTTATTCTAAATTTTTTAAAATAAAATTTGCTCGTGCTGGCATCGTAACGATTTAACGATCACGATGGGTTCTTTCCGATCTTAATAAAACTCGGATATGTGATAGAGTTCTATGGCAAAAGTTGCCAAATATCCAAATCCAATAAAACCTTCTGTTATTACCCGGTAATGAGTTTTATAAGAAGAAGCTAAGGTATGCGATTGGAGATTTCCTAATTTTCTATTATATAACGTATTATTTTAGCAAGGACATGTCGATTGAGGTAACTCCCTACAAACACTCATTAACCCTACACACAGAGAGTTTTGCTCGACGAATTTTAATGAAAAATTTCATCAGTTTCATTAAACTGATGAAATTTTCTTAACAAAATAATTAAAAAAAAAAATTGATGAAAAAGCTTGATATACTTTATGAAACTTTTTCATTGAGTGTATGATACTTTTCATAAATAAAAGGAAATTTCCATATATTTAATTAGAATATTGTTCTACCTCAAGTCCAAATTCTAATATTATATCGTTATATTAGATTTTATTTGTTGTTTCAAAAAGGTTGGTGATTTTCATGATAGACAATACAATTATTTCGTGGGCATCATTACAACTCCTCAGTTGTCCGCAATAAGAAAATGATAGCTTGAGCACTACTTACGGATGAAAGTAGTGCACTTAAGTTTAAAAAAGAAGAAAATTGTAGTATTCACTTTAAAATAAAAGGTAAGTTTTATAGTCAGAACTAAGCACGATTCTTTTCTTAAATATATCTTAAGTAATTTCGTTTGAAATCTATCTTTGTTCTGACAATAAAACTGGCCCTAAATACTAAATTTTCGGTAAAATGCCACTTGTTTAATTGCAAAAAATAGTTAATAGTTTCATATTAATTCTGCAAAAAAAGCTCATTACAAAAAAATTTTGAGAGTTATCTCTTGAAAAAATGTAGAATCTCTCAGGTTTCCTGCAAAAAAGAGATTCTTGAATCCAAGAATCTTAACAAAATCTCAAAATTAAAAATGTTTGTTTAATGTCAAATTCTAAAATGTATGTTTACTAAATTATTCATGTTTTCCAATATAGCATTATTGGAAAAAAAAAATTGTTTGGTCCTCAAGGGGGGGGGGGGGCTTCAGCCCCCATAGCCCCCCCTTGTATCCGCGCCTGGGTGGTATTTATTCTACGATTAATTACAGATTACATATTCTACGATTAATAACAGACGGTTAAAATCATCATAAATAATTTATTTATTTATTTTAGACTTTAAGTTCATGATTTCGAACTCTGTTCTTAAAACTTTCAGTCACGTCATAATTGTTCTATAATTTAGACATAAGCCAAATACAGTGTATTTCGGAATTTTTAACAGTGATTTTCTAAAAAATATGACGTATTTGAGGCATTTGAAAAACAGATTTATAATCAGCTTGCCTAAAGCCTATATGACACTTGCTAGTTTCTAGATTCTAGTTTTTTGCACCATCAATGTAAATCATATGAAGAGTACTGCATTACCAACATCAATTTGACAGTTTGAGAGTTTTTCGATATAGTTGTTCTCTTCACACACATTATTTCTCACATAAGGAAATTCGTGCTCTCTTCTATTTTGGATTATTAATATTGAAACTAGCAAGTGTCATACAGGCTTAAATCTATGAAAGTTTAAATCCCTGCAAATAAATTATTTTGTAAATCTGTGTAAATTAAAAATTAACCTAGCTCCAACTTTTGTTTGTTAATTGTTTTCAATCACGAACATGTTTTTTCACTCCGACCCGACGAGTATTGCGAATTCCAAAAATACGATTCGAAGAACAATTTCCAGGATTTTTAAACTCTTTTCTGTATAGTTTTGGTTAAAATTCTTTAAAAAAGCAGCAATTTTCCTAAATCGTCAAAACATATGGCGTTTTTATTTAGAAATCGTCAATCGTCATTTGTAAAATATTGACTAAAAAAATAGTTAAAATGACGTAAAATCGTCACATCTAACATCACTGCCTGAAAGAGTTATTCGATGAACATTTTTCGTTTTGTTTTTGCACAACTTTGCAACTGTATCTATTAAGATTATTATCATATTAAAAAAAAGTTAAATGTGTATGTAATCCCTTCTACTCACGTTATAAAACTAACTAAAATTGTTAATTACAAATTGAGCTGAAAAATATCTGTGTGAATCAAATGAATGCTTTTCGAAAAACACACGTTTAGTAGGGAAGTTCAAAATGTTTGTTATTATTCCTACTACTTACAACTTTGAGAAATTTTACTCAAACATCTTCTTCTTCTTCTCATAGCCACATATCCTTATACTCAGAGCTTTGAAGAATTAATTCCTTAATTCAATTTTTCAATTATGAATTAAAAATTCGATGAATTAATTCACTAATCACCATATATTGAATGGAATTAATTCATATTTGCTTCCGTTCGATTTATATTGTTACGAATTAATGCAATTGCAATAGTTCTTTTTATTATTGAATTAATTCACCGGTGAACGCGTTCCATTTTATAAATCGAACGGGAAAAAAGTGAATTAATTCCTTACTGAATTAATTCACCACTGAATTCATTCAATTTCATTTTCATTCAGTGAATTAAAAAAAAAAAATTACGTTCAGTGAATTAAAAAAAAAATAATAAGTTCACTGAATTGAAAAAAAAAATAAAATGAGTTCACTGAATTAAAAAAAAAATAAAATAAGTTCACTGAATTCAAAGCCTGTTTTCTGCCGTTCAGTAGAAGAAAACAATAATGTACAAATAAAAGTTTTAAATAAGCAATTTTACATGATTCAAAAATAAAGCATTTTACTATTAAAAATAAAAACTTTACAGATATAGATAAATTTGGAAAATATATAACTATTAATTTTTCAAACTAGTTATAAAGTTATATTTTTTTCCAAATTTACCCTACGGGAAATTTTAACAAACTGATACCGAACTGGCCCCTTTACATGAAATAGACTGGTCACTTTTACATGGCGTTGTCATAGGAGGGGGAAATTGACCCCTTGTGACATGTCACAAGAGAAATCCTAGGACAGGTTACTGAACTCTCATAAAAAACAAAGTTCAGGGACCTGTTCTGGGATTTGTCTTGTGACACGTCACAAGGGGTCAATTTCCCCCTCCTATGACAACGCCATGTAAAAGTGACCAGTCTATTTCATGTAAAGGGGCCAGTTCGGTGACAGTTTGTTAAAATTTCCCGTAGGGTATCTATATCTGTAAAGTTTTTATTTTTAATAGTAAAAGGCTTTATTTTTGAATCATGTAGGTTGATAAACAGCATCCGGTTTCTAATTTGTTACTAGCACACGCTGTAAAATTGCTTATTTAAAACTTTTATTTGTACATTATTGTTTTCTTCTATTGAACGGCAGAAAACAGGCTTTGAATTCAGTGAACTTATTTTATTTTTTTTTAATTCAGTGAACTCATTTTATTTTTTTTTCAATTCAGTGAACTTATTATTTTTTTTTAATTCACTGAATATAATTTTATTTTTTTTTAATTCACTGAATGAAAATGAAATTGAATGAATTCAGTGGTGAATTAATTCAGTAAGGAATTAATTCACTTTTTTTGCGTTCGATTTATAAAATTGAACGCGTTCACCGGTGAATTAATTCATTTGATTTAATATAAAGAACTTTTGCAATTGAATTAATTCTTTGAGTTTGTTGTTTGATGAACGCATTCAGTTGAATGAATTCAGTGAATTACTTAAGAAAAGGAATTCATTCAATTCTAGAGAAAATTGAATTCGATTGGTAGTGAATTCATTCAAAAAGAAATTAATTCTTCAAAGCTCTGCTTATACTCCCCTTTGTACAACATAGAATTTTTTGTAAAGCCAGTTCTTTTATGTTATCGAATTAATGCCTTTTGTAATCAATTTATTAGAAATCGAATTCTAATATTTAATTCAGGGAATGGATTCTGTATTAAATAAAATTAAAAAACCGATTTTAAACGCCTAAACGTGAGATTATTTGCAGTATTTTTCCCCCATTGGAAAACCTTCCTTGTAACAATTTGTTTATTTCTTTCTAGGTTTATTTCTATGAGTGTAGGACATGATATGGAACTAACATTATAAAAAATGTTAGTTCCATATCATATAAAGATACCGGTCTTCTAGCATTTCGTATAAATGCGTTAATATAAAATATATTTTGAACACCCTAATGTTTAGTTATGATCATGTATTTTTGTACATTTTCTAAAAATATTATTTATTGCACTTGTTACATGAAAACCTAACGTACATAATCAAACTGTTGTGAATAAGTTTTGCAATGCACTCGTTCATTCGTTCATTAATACATACATTCATGTATGTTGTGCTACTTTTCCACTTTTAGCCAGTCGACAAACTAGAACAACGATTGACTGACTGACTCGTCAGTTGCACACAAATGCTCACTTGCTCTGGTCTCTATCAATGTACTCGTACTATGGATAACTACTCATTTTACCGCATTATTTCAGTTGCTGACTGGACTGGACTTGATGATGTTGTTGTTGTTGTTGATGTTAAAAGTTTTTGCTTAGCCCGGCCATCAATGAAATGCGTAAAAATTTAATGTGGCAGGCCAAATGCAAAACGAAGAAAAGACAAAAAAAAATAATTGTCGTTGTTGTATAAAAAATGCGGTTTACTTTGAAAATATGTGAAAATACATACATGTTTCATATGGACGTTTTGTCACTTGGCAAGTTTTCAAAGTAATTATACAAAACACATGCATTAAAAGCTTCCTTAAAAATAACAACAATAACAACAATAACACCAGCATCATTATCATGATCGTCATCATCATGATTATCATTGTAATACATACAAATAAAAATCTGCATTGGTCTTACAAACAAAGACACCCAACTAATGTAAACTGACAATCACTCTCTATGAAGACTAAAAATGAAAAGGCAGGTAGAAATTATGGGTGGCAATTAAAAAAATAGCACTGGCAAAGCACTTGTAGACCGTGATCTTACAAAATGAAGCACTGTTAAATCACTGAATCTAACTGCTTTGCCAACGTTTAAAATACTGCTTTCCCACACGGGGAGAATTTTCTTGAACGTGTTCTAATGAAAATTTTCACTAAACTAAAAAAGTTTTCAATGAATGGGGGAAATGTTTTTTAGTTGATCTGTTATTTTAAGTAATTGAATGTTATTTTAGTTTGACTCAAGATCATAAATTAATATCACTTTCTGTTTAAATTATTTTCAAATCAAAGAAAGATGATACAATTTTTACAAGTAAATTACAAAGAATAAAAATTATTGAAAGAATTCGATAAGACCAGCAAGGAAGAATGCGCATTTTCGGCTTTCGCTACAAAGCCATCATCAGTGCCTTTCGCCTTTGAGTGGGTCAATATTTTGATATTCGTCTACAGCTGAGATATCTTAAGAATTAAGGTTCAAAGCAAAAAAGAGTAATAATAACAAAAGGATAAAAATAGCATTGTTAAATTTCGTTGATGTTAGTCTAAGTTGAGTTGTTGATAGCAAATTCGATTTGCTTTCAAGTCACATAAGTAGACGAATATCAAAATATTGACCCACTCAAAGGCGAAAGGCACTGATGATGGCTTTGTAGCGAAAGCCGAAAATGCGCATTCTGCCTTGCTGGTCTTATCGAATTCTTTCAATAATTTTTATTCTTTGTAATTTACTTGTAAAAATTGTATCATCTTTCTTTGATTTGAAAATAATTTAAACAGAAAGTGATATTAATTTATGATCTTGAGTCAAACTAAAATAACATTCAATTAAAAAAGTTTTCTTCACAAGTAAATGAAAACTTTTCTTAATTTTATGAAAAAGCTTCAACATTTCTATGAAACTACTTTTAATGAAACTTTTTCATTAGCTGTATGAAATTTTCAATAAATAAAATGAAAGTTTTTAAAAAATTTTATGAAAAAATGCATTAAGTTAATGAAATATTTCAGTGGACAATTTCTAGCGAAACTTCATTCATTTAATGCAAAAAATACTTGTTTTGTTAAATTTTCTACGGTTAAAAACAAAAAAACACTGACAAAGCACTAGTACCAACAATTTTCCAACGTTTAAAATACCCAGTCAGAAAAATACAAACGGGAAAGCGGTGGCAAAGCACTTTAACAAGTGGTACAAGTATTGGCAAAAAGTGCTTTCCCATTCCCAAAATGATAACATCATTAGACAAAAGGACCGGCTGTTCAAAAAGCGCCGGAAAAGCACTGGAGGAACAAAATTTTTAAACGTTGGCAAAATCAATAAATAGGTGGTCTGGAAATATATTTTCCAAAATAAAATTAAAAAAAAGTTCATATGTATTTTTTTGGTCCTGCCGTGATTTGAACCCAGGCCGTCAGATTGGCAGACGATTGCTCTACCCACTGAGCTAACGAGACATATAATATTTAATGGCTAAACACATAAATGAGTGATAATAGCTGGACAACTACTGGCTGTGCCAAAATGCTAGTACTGGCAAACAATTTTTAGTAACTAGTATGCCAGTGTTTGGAGGGCAAAAAGAAAGTTGGTCTTGAAGGAGCTTTCCCACAAACAAAAAAATTAATTTAATGAAACAAAAAAAATTTTAAATTAAAAAAAATCCAAAAAAATTTTTTTGCTTGCAACCGGATTTGAACTCGGAACCTTCCGACTACAAACATTTTTTAACGAAGCGTCAGCATTTTTATAAAATCATTGGTTTTCCAGTGAATTGATTTTTGTACACCTGGTAGCATTGGCTAGGTAGCACTGGATAACCACTGGTTGCAAACCTTGGCATATCACTCTAAGCCAATTCTTTGCCAGTGGTTTTTTTATAAACCACCGAAATTTTTGTTAAAAAAATACTGGTAAAACGCTTTTCGCAAACGCTGGCAAAGCGTCCCAAATGATTGTTCTGCCAGTCATTTATTTTTAATACCATGGTTACCCAGTGGTATGCCAGTGCTTGATTTTTTGTACCACTGGCGATTTCTGACTGGGTAGTTTCCTTGTCAGTGCTTCTTTTGTAAAATTTTATGCGGTTTTTTTCCAGAACTTGCTTTAAAAAAACATATTATTGGCTTTTAAAACGAAGAACATTTTTGATGTGAGACCCTTTGAATGAACTTTTATAAAAATTTTTACAATTTTATTTTAACTAAAGAATTTGTTTAATTTGTCGCATCGGAAGGTTTTTATTTATCTGAGCGCTTTCCTACACACAAAAAAATAAAAACTAAATTCAATCATGAAAACCGCCTTTTCAATAAATTTTATCGTTGAAATTCCTCCAATCACAAAAATTGTCAATTCAATTAAAAATTTGTAGCTCTTTAATTGAAAAAATTTTCAATAAAATAGTGATACATTTGATTAGGATTTTTATTGGTTTTTTTTTATATATATTTGATTAAAAATTAATTTATTGGATTAAAAATTGATCAATATCGTATACCTTCTAAATAGCATATTATATGCATTTGATTTAAAATGAATCCATTGGATTAAAAATTTATCAATATTGTATAAATTCTAAATAAGACCCTAATCAGCTGGATAAAGTGGTAGTTGTCATGCCAACTATAAAAAATATATTTCTTTATTTTTAGCTTGAATTTCATAACAATGAATTTTTTGAAAATAAACCTTGCATGCAATTTTCATTCATTTGATAGATTTATTTATACTTATATGAAAAATTCTCTCACAGAAATTAGTTTTCTTCTTTTATCTGAGGCACAAGGACTCTGTTAAATTTTTTTTGAGAATTAAAAAAATAGTTTATTTTTGTTGAAAACTAAATAAAATATATTTTATTTAAAATAATTTTTAATTTATTGCGATTTTTTTTTTTGTTTAACTAAAATATTGATTTTGATTTTATTAAACAAAATTTCAGAAATTACATTATTTGTTTACAATAATGTTTTAGAATAAATGAATATTTAGATTTAATATGGCAAAATGAAAATATATAACTAAATAAAATAATAAACTTAACGAGAATTTATAAAATTTTATAAAAATTAATTTAAAATATCTGTTACTAATACATAAACATTTATAAAAGCAACCACATAATAAAACAAACAATATGCTGATGTTTTTTTTTTTTTTTTTTTTTGTGAAATGCTTTTGAGCGATAGAATAAAAAAAAAAATGGCAAGTAAATTGCAGTTTTGAGCAATTATTTAATCTATTGGATTAATTTTTAATTGACACCTTTTGAAATAATTTAACAAATCGTTTTAATTGAAAAAAGTTTGACAATATTTTTTTTGTGTGTAACGATATCTAAAGCATAGAAAGCTTCTTGGAACGGAATCATACCACCCATTTTGGTGCTTTGCCCGTACTTCAATCTTTGTATTTTTCCACTTGGGTATGATGTTGTTGCTGATGATATTATTAAAAAAGATGAAGCTTATAATGATGTTTTATTCGGATTTTGCATTTTATCTGCAAAGTTAACTACATCATCATGTATGGATTGTATGAATGATAAGTGTAAACTTCACTCTGCCAGATGTACAGAGTACGTAGCAGTAGTAGTACTAACTAAAGAGAATTTTACTACAAACATCATGTTTTTGTTCAAGTGATTGACGCCAATGATGATGGTTCATTGAAGGGTCGGTCTATATACATACGTTACATAGTACTATACATTACGTTTGCTTACATGACTTTATGTTGTAGTTTTATTTGTAATTGTGTTGTCGTCACTGCAAGTGTATTCTGTAACTGATGCCCGAAAGTGCAGTACTACTCGATAAGTGTATGAATGAGTTTTTAAACTGCAGAGATGAAATATTCATAAATATTCTAAACAAGCCCATGCATAATGCCAAAAAGTAGATAATAAAGAAAATTTATAAGATCTTTTCTTGACACTCGAATTTTGTTAAATGCAAAAATTGTTAGGAATGCTTTTTCTGTATACCAATAACGAATTATAACCCTTTCAAATGGCTACCGTTAACCCTAAAATACCACTAACGAAATAATACCACTAAAGACTGGTTTACTGGCGCCGATAGCGATCATCCACATGATAAACATGGAAAATGTCGGCGTTAGCAACATATGTGTCGACAGCGACAAAATATTTTTGCGGCAGCGTGTTAACGTTAATTTTTATCTGACTTTAGTGTGTGAGTTTTTCAGGGCTGCCAACAATTATTATAAAAATAACAGTGTTGCATATAATTAGTAGTATGAATACACATTCGTTTAAAAATAGTAACCTCATTAAAAGTTGGACTATCTGTTAATCAGTAAGATTAAAATTTGGTTTAATCGACTTGTTTAGTATTTGATTAAGCAGTTAATCCCACTTTTAGCAAAATTTGTAGTACAATAAAAAAAATTAAATTTTAGCAAAATTTGTAGTACAATAAAATTAGTAGAAAAATTAGTAGCAGCTACTAAATTTTAGCAAAATTGTTGTTAACTGCAATTCAAAATCGATTTGCTAAATTCCGTTACAAAATTTACTAAATATTATAAACTTTGGTACAATGAAATTAGTATAAATAATTAGTAGACGTTACTAAATTTCAGTAAATTGTTGTAAACTACAATTGAAAATCAATCTGCTGAAATTAGCAACAAAGTGTACTAAAAAATACACAAATTTTAAATTCTAAAAACAAAAAATTAAAAATAAAATCAAATTTAATTAAAAAAAATTTTTTCTTTCGTTTGTAAAAATTGTATAATTACTTAATCCTACTTCAAATTTGGAGTAAAAATTGAAAACGGTTCTCCAGTTATTACCTTTTTATGCATTGGAGATACAATAAAATTTTATTTCCAAACTAATAATATATCAATAATAACAAATATAAACTAAACAAGAATTCTAAAAAATCACTTGTTAAATTAGTATATTTCTTTTGCAAAAAGTATTTAAAATTTTTACTGAAAATCGGTACAAAAGTAGTAAAGTGCGATTGAAAACTGTTCATAAATTTCATTACTAACTTTTTTATCTGGGTGTATTATAAAATTTTCTGAGTTTTATTTCCAAACTAAGAATAAATACATCAGTATAAAAAAATATAAACTAAACAAGAATTCTAGAAAATCAACGAATTTTTGTAAATAAAATTTCCTTAAAGTATCCACTTGTTGTTAAATTAGTATATTCTTTTGCTAAGTTTAGCACTAGGTTTTAAAAAATTAGTAAAATATTTTGCTTAAATCAGCAACGAAAATTAGTAAAGAAAAATCAGTAGTTTGTAATAAGAGGATAATAAAAATTATTACTAAAGAAAATTGTTCTAAAAATCAGTACAAAAATAGTAAAGTGCTATTGAAAGTGTAGGATTGGGTTAGCAAGTCAGCAGTGACGGCGACATATCATGCTGAGTTGTCACAAAGACGTCTTTACGACATTTCTGCGGGAGAAAAAACTGATTATTAAAATTTATGTTATTTTTTTAACAATAACGGAATTTCTACGCTGGAAGAATTATCTGCATGCTATTAACGAATTGTTACATTAATTCAGTGATGTCGTCCATTGAAATTTTTCATTAAATTAATGCAGTTGAGTGTTATTTTTCGACAAATTCCAAGGAACATTCACAATCTATTTTATAACAAATAGAGAAAAAAAAACTTATGAAAAAAACTTTCCTAGAAACAAAGGTCGAAAATTAATGTATTTTTAAGTACTACCAAGCACTATCATCAAATTGTCTTTATAGGGTTCTCTCTAGGTTATAATGTAGATTTATTTAAGTTTTAGTATATTTATATGTAAACTACCAAGCAAATAACGATTTGCGAAATAAATTCAAACATTTTTACCAGTTATTTATGTATTACAACGAAAATCACATGTTTTCTACAAAGCTATTATTTTTCTCTATGTTACAGTTGTTGCTTTAATCAAAGTTCCTTTAGTAGTAAAGAAAATGTTTGTATGTTGTGTTTAACATTCAAGCTCTTAATTCTATTTACAGTCGTTAGAACGAAAGCGAAGAACTTTTACAACGATTACTTGTTATTTTGTATTATGTTGAAATTAATGAATATTACTTAACAATTTAGACTGTACCTCGTCTGTGAAGTATTTTACCGTTAATGCAGTTTTTCACAATTTTTGAAAATTTTCATTATTTATTAAAAATTTCATACCCTCAATGAAGAAGTTTCATTAAAAATAATTTCATTAAAATTATGAAGATTTTCAATAAAATTTAAAAAATCTTTCTTTCAGTTTGTAACATAGATTACATAGATATCTTACTCTTCTTCTTTTGTCAACAAACACATTTTTTCACACACATTCAAATATTTTTTGTTCACACATTCTCATGAGGTACGTGCATTGACAGTGAATGTCAAAGAGCAAGTGATCTATGTAATTTATGGTTTGACGATGCCTGTTTTTTCATACATTATTTTTAGGTCTCAAATGCATGATGAAATTTTTACATTTTAATTGTCAGTACATTTTACAATACCGCAAACATTGCAGTACGAAAATGTTTCGAAATCGTATTGCCCGGAGGAAAAAATTTATTGTGACAGTAATCATATTCTATTCGGGATTAAATTTCCACTCCATAGCGATACTTCCAAGCAATACGAAACCGATATTTCTGAAAGATAAATCGGCGATGTAGCTAGATTTTCGTATATCGCTAATTTATCACTTGGAAGATAAAAAGGTGATACCGCTAATAAACAATAACAAATTTAACTCTGAAAAATAATATCTGCACACATAATCCATTGTACAATACATTAATTATGTTTTTTTCATCATACCCGATTTTTCCGAACAGTAAATCTTGTTTTAATTTTTTCTAAAATGACAAAAAGATTTGAAACAAATTGACTTTATCTTCCAAATGATAAAAAGTTGACAGTACCGCAATATTACCCCAATTTTGACAAAAAGCGTTTTTTTCTATTATCAAAATTGTGTGTACATACGTTGTTGTTGCTTCGGCTAAATTGGGTTCCCATTCTTACCCACGATAACGACATAGACCTATTATGATCAAAAATTATAACAAAAACTACAATTTTTGAATTATTTATTTTTTTAAATATCACCGAATTATCTCACAAATGATAAAAGGACGAAAATTTTAAAATACTACTTGATTATTTTCACTCAAATGAATAATAGGAAATATCGTTTTAATATCTTGTTAGAATACATCTTCCAAATGTTTGCAGGGTGGCTTTTTGCCTTCTTTATTAACTTGGAGATTTATTCATTTGACGTTGTGTACACCAGGGTTCCAAGCCGACCCAAAATTTTCGGCGGCGGCGGCGCAACCAAAACAACTACGGCGGCGGCGGCGTTTATGTATATAAACCGGCGGCGGCTGGATTGACAGCTCGAATTGTTTTCTATGCACTGTTAATAACAGAGCTTTGAAAAATTAATTCTTTTCTGATTGAATCCGCTTAAGACCTGTTAACTTATCTCAAAACAAACTGAGTTTAGTGCTTAACCATAGTTACCAGTTAGTTAGCCATACAAAATATATGAAAAAGCAATTGTCGTTGTCGACCCAGTTCTGATTAATCTCTAAAATAAGAAAAATAAATTTAAAAAAATGGCGGCGCGAAAAAAATTCGGCGGCTCTTGTTTTGGTTGGCTGCCCTTTTGAGCCGAAGCGAGTCGTTTGAAACGGCGGCGACTAATAAAGTATAAAAGTGGCCGCCGGCTTGGTACTCTGGTGTACACACGAGTGTTTTATACATTTTACCAACGCAAATCTTCTCTAATGTGCTCAATCCCTAAAATATGTATGTATGTGGTATTCCCAACATATGATGATATGATTTTTTATTTATAAAACTTAATTTTGTTTGGTTAATATGGAAAATATCGTGTCTAAAGTTAAGAATCGATGAACTGTTTGGGAGTTTCTTTATCTTTACTTTGGGGGTTGAAATTCCAAAAAAACGTTTATCACTAGTTACTCCAAAGAATTTAAATTTTCAACTTTTTTAGAACCATTCTCGTGCATTTAAAATTTAAGAGTTCTCAAAATTTTACATCGACGACTTTTAGTATTTAATATGTGTATTAGACCCAGAGCTTTAAAGAATTAATTCCTTTTTGGAATGAATTCCCAAAAAGTTAATTCAATTCTTTAATTCAAGGAATGAATTCATCAATAAGACATAAGCAGGAATTAATTCCTGTGAATGAATTCAAAGAATTCAAATTTATAGAATGAATTCCCTGACCAAAGCGTAAAGAATTAAAATTAAATAATTCATTCACTAAAGAATTCATTCAACACTATTTAATTCAATTTGAAGTCAAGGAATTCATTCAATTCTAGTTAATTCAACTTTTAGTCAAGGAATTAAATTTATTTCGTTTAATTCCCTAAGGAATTAAATTTTTTTCGTTTAATTCCCTAGGAATTAATTTTTTTTCGTTTAATTCCCTGAATTAAGTTTCAATTCCTAGGGAATTAAACGAAATAAATTTAATTCCTTGACTAAAAGTTGAATTAACTAGAATTGAATGAATTCCTTGACCAAAAGTTGAACTTGAATGAATTCCTTAACCAAAAGTTGATTTAACTAGAATTGAATGAATTCCTTGACCAAAAGTTGAATTAACTAGAATTGAATGAATTCCTTGATCAAAAGTTGAATTAAATGCACAGTTGAATGAATTCCTTTGCCAAAAGTTGAATTAACTAGAATTGAATGAATTCCTTTACCAAAAGTTGAATTAACTAGAATTGAATGAATTCCTTGTTGAATGAATTCATAAAATTTTATGAAGGCATTAGAAAAAAATGAATGAATTCCCTTAATATAAATCGAATGAAAAAAAAGGAATTCATTCAATTCCTTAAGTTTGGTCAGGGAATTCATTCCCAAAATATAAATTCAGTTCAAAAAAAGGGAATTAGGGAATTAATTCTTCGAAGCTCTGATGAGACCGTACCACCTTACAGGCAAAAACAAAAATGTGCGCCTTACACCCTCCAATATGAATTATTTTTGCAATGCAATTTCAAAAAAAAAATTTTTTTGCCGAACGTAGGAGTCGCCATTTTATATTTTTCGTTCTATCGTTGGCATTTACAGTGGGATCTTAAAGTATGATACATCGATATTTTTATTATTATTCTCTAAGGGCAATTGACCTCAGGTATCCCGTTCTAGTATTTACCCACCAGATCTCAGTTGCTACAACCCTAAGTCGTACATTTCTAATGTCAGAAAATTAAAGCTCGCAAAAACCAGTATTACACACTTTAAAATGTGACTTTAAATGCCGAAGCTATAGCGAAAAATTAAGAAAGGCGTCCCAAAAAAAAAAATTTTTTTTTTAATATTGTCTTACAAAAATACTTCATAGAGTGTACGGCGAACTTTTTTTTTGCGGTACGGTCTAATATGTACCTATTTATCATTAAATTCTCTTAAAATAATTATGTAATATTTTTAAAATTTTAATTTAAAAATAAATTTATATTTCAATTAAATATCAGAACAATAACCTGTACACCAGTAAATTTATATTCTTACAAGTCATTAATAAGAGTAGTCAATCCATATAAACCAGTACTGCGTATAGAGCTACATATATGAGTGGTACAATTGATAAGAAACTAGAAAATACTAGTTTATTTAATATTTTTATATGAAACAGTTTTTTTTCACACAAATTCTGGTTATACACAAATAGATGTCACTACATTCCTAGATCTGTCAAAACAACAAAGTAGTATTTTGGAAGATGACAAAGCAAATTTTGATATTTTAATTTTGATATTTTTAATGTTGAATAAAATATCAAACAAAAAATTCTCATTGAGTTTGTAAAGTATCCTAACAAATATTCCTAGAAATTCTAAAAACTTCTTCCCCTGACGATTTTCTTGGGCAAGAATGAAACTCCGGATAGGGACACAGGGACAATTCCCTTAATGCAATTAATGTTTATCCCGATAAAAATAAGTTCTAATGATTTCTTTTTTTCTTTTTCTATTTTTAGGTGAGTCCAAATTAATTATGATGTGAAATTATATAAGAAAGCAATTGGGTAAATAAATAAATTTTAAGAAAAATATCTAGTGTTTGGGTCCAAAATTTGAATGGGTTAAAATAGACTTGTGTCAAAATTTGTCTATAAATTGGTAAACGATTAAAACGTTAGTAAGAAATTTCGATTTGACCTGTTGTTAATTGTATTTATGAAAAAATCGCCAATATAGTTGATATGGGCAGTATACTCATAGAAATAAATCTGTAAAAATTACAGAAAAAGCAACTAAACATGAGTTACAAATGATATTGCAGAAAAAACTGCTGAAATTAGCCATTTTTTTTTGCTAATTTTGTTAAATATACAGAATTTTAGTTATATTTAAGTTAATTTTTAGTTAATTGAAAATGACAAATTATACTGTAAAATCTGCAGAACTAAAGTAGACTATAAATAACAAAAACAAACTGTTATATCTACAAATTTTTTGTTATTTTGAAGATAAATTTAGTTGAATGTAAATAGCAGTCTATCGTGCTAAAATCAGCAAAAATATTTGCTAAAAAATTGTAAACTTCTTTTTTCTAAAGGTTCGATTTTTGTTTGCATTTAAAAAAAATTGCAAAAAATCTTCGAAAATTAAAATTTTTTTTTGTGATTTTTTAGTCTACTAATTATTTAGCAAAATTTTTTGCTGGATTAATTTGTTATTTTCTATTAACAAAAATTTAACCCAAATATAACTAAAATTCCGTATATTTAACAGTCTTATTTTTTTTGTTCCTTTCTTCCTAATATATAGCAAAAATAATCTGCTAATTTAGCAGAGCTTTTTCTGCAATAATAACGAATGTTATATTTGTTCGGTTTTAAGGTTAAATATGACCAATTGCAAATAGAATTTTCAAAAACTTATGAAAAAACTTTCCTAGAACCAATATGGTTGACAATTAATGCATTTTCAAGTACTACCAACTACTATCATCATATTGTCTTAATGGAATTTTCTCTAGGTTATAATGTAGATTTTAGTTTTTTATATTTATTTAAAGACTTGGGAGTCTTTAAATAAGGAAATGAGAAATCAACTCAAACATTTTTACCAATTATATCATACAGATAATTCTCTCAGTGCACTTGTTTGTCGTTCTAATAACTTATCAATTAACACACGTTGAATTGGTAAATGGATCTCATACTCGTATACCCGTCCGTCTACCTTAAATGATCATCTGTCTATTGTTGTTATTGTTTAATTTTTTTTCTGTCTTATTGGTCATGCATGTCTGCTATGGGTGCGTGTCAAAACTTAAACTTGGGATAGGTTGGAGCACCCGCAAGGCGTACAAAGGAAATTATTTAACAGACAATAAAAGCTACAACAACAAGAAAAGCTACAACAGCAACAACAGCAACACTGAAAAGAAAACAACCTTAACATACTGGTCTTTTTCGCCTTTGTATAATATTTCTTCTAAAGAAGCACCAATACAATCTGTATAATTCCGTTCTTTTCATTTGAACAAAGAGTGCAATGAACGTGGATGCATCAAATTTTCATGGGCTTTTGTGGTTCTGGATGAATTTAGTACGCCTTTGGAAACATGCGTGTCATGCCTTTAAAACTTTATTTTAGTTTAAAGTTTTTTTTTGTATTTTATTATACTTTTTCTACAATACACAATTTTTGTTAAATGTTTGTATGTTAAAAAGATAAATTATGATTGTCCTCATTGTCTCAGACATGTTGTGATCCTCGTTCGTTTGTAATGTTTTATTTTTTTTGTTGGTTACAACTTTTGGGTATAAAGTTTTTATAATACCCTACACCACTACGTAGACAGATTGTAATGAGTTTGTGTTTATGTTTGTAACAATAATAAAATATTCGAACTAGATCCATCGTATACCCAGCAAAAAAGAGATTCCGAAGCAGTAGAAAAAGCACTACAATTGATGATCTAGATGTACTTCTTTTTTAACATAAACACTAATGATTTTAACATTGAGTTGTCATAGGAGAGGAGTACTCCCACTTCAACCTTTTTTCAGTACTTTTTGTACGAGTGCCAAGGAAGTTCTTTTTCACCAATTAAAAGTTTGAAAAAAAATTATTCACAAAAAAAATTATATTTTTTTTATTTTACGAAAGTTTTTTTATTGCCGCCACCGGGTGTCGAACTTCCGACCTCACTATTGCTAGTCCAGCGCTCCATCGCTGATCTATTGTTTGATATGAAAGTTGACTGGCATAAAAACATCACTTTGTTACTGCGAGATATTGTTCCTTATTCTATTCAATAAAAGTACTTATTAAACAAGTGTAAAAGATGCACTTCAATTCAATATTGTTTTCAGTACTATTTTTACAGGTGCATAAAAAGCAATTTCGAACCATATTTTTAAAAATTTTAAAATTAAAAAATATTGAATTTAAACAAATTAATTATAAATATTAAAAAAAAATTAATAGAATTAAAAAGAAATGAAAAAAAAAAATAAAAAAATATTAGTCCCGCCGGGAATCGAACCTGGGACCCTCTGTTTGGAAATGCCAAATGATACTAAAATCACTTTTTTGGAGCAATTACTCTTTAGAAGCAATACTTAAGTGATTTTGGATGTTGGATGTTGTTGTTGAAGGAATTCTGAAAAAGCTGTAAAAAATACTAACGGATACTTTGGAAGCAATGAAAGAAGTGATTTTACACTTATGGATACTTGTGAAGCATTGAAAGAAGTAGTTTGTAAAGCATTACTTGCAATTTTTTGCTGGGTAGTATACCGATCGACTTAGAATAACTTTTTGATTCGATTTAGAGATGTCCGTCTTTCTGTATTCTTGTGCTACAAGTCGCAACTATTAAGATAGTTTGATGAAATTTGGTACATTGATTTATATCGGCCCAAGGATGAATCCTATTGATTGATTTTGATTAATATCGGTCCATGACCTAGCGCTCATGTAGGGGCTCCCAAAAGTTGGCTCTTAAGCTCGTTCGCACGCTACAGTTCGCAAATATGAAATAGAAGGCACAAAGACAGGGGCTAGTGTCCTTCAAAAAATGGCTCTTATGCTCGTTTGTACACTACAGGTCGCAAATATTAAGTTACTTTAATGAAATTTTTTTAAGCTAATTCAAATGGACCCAAGAATAGTGATACTGATTTTATGTAGATAGAATTGGTTCATATTTGGACCTAGCGCCCATATAAAGTATATTTCCGATTTTATCTTAAAAATACCTAACATTGGACAAATTCAAAATTTCTTATTGATTTTCTAATTTTATACCATTTTATAGAAAAATTTTGACACAAGTTAAACTTGATAAACAGATCTCGGCTCAAAAAATTAGTTGCCTTTCAACCAGACTGGTGTAGGGTATTATATAGTTGGCATGCCGAACTTTAACTTTTTTAATCGTTTTAATATTGGAAGTTTGTACAACCTGGGAGGATACAAAAGCTATATATGTTCGAAGAAGAAAGGAACAAAATTCACTCTGCAGAATGAAGTACTTCATTCATCATTATGTATCCAACTTAAACATTTTATTTAACCACAAAATTATTTTCACCTCTTAAAGTTCTTTTTTTTCACCACAAATTACTCTAATGCTAAAAAGGCACTCGACCCACAATTAACGAAATTTTAATTGCATAATTTTGAAGAGCGGTTAAATGTGACTGGTCTGGACCAACTTTAATCTTCTTACAGTTGTTTTTTTTTTTTTTTTCATAGAAATATAAAAAGCAGCTGCTGTTTTATTTTACTTTTCGTTTATAAAGAAAACTAAATAGGCTCCAATCTATAGTTTTATAAAAACTCCAAAACAAAATATTCAACACCAGCTGCATTCAACTTCTGCTTTGTGTTTTTGTTCCTTTCATCTTTATAGTTTTTAAATTATTCTCTTTTATGTCAGGTATTTTTATACTTGTACCTGTCTGTCAGGATTTATCCTAATTATTTATTTTTCCTTTGTTTGCGTGTGCGTTTTTTCTTTTTGCACTGGTCCTTATAAGGCTTCTTTTGTCAATTGATCCTTTCATTTTAGTTGGTAATGCGAGTAAATTTGTTAAGTCCTTGTTACTTGGGTTGATCAATATCATGTTTTTCAAACATGTTTTCTTGCAGTAAAAGTGTATTGTTAATTAAATGGCAGTAAAATTGTTAAGGACCCTTGTAGGATTTATAAAGGTGTTTGACAAGGTTCTTACTTTTTGTATGAAATGGGTCATAGAAAATCGATTAATGAAAATTTCACAAATTCCTAATAAAAGATTGGAAATAAAGTTATTTTGTTAATTATTAACCCTTAAAGGCATGATCTCTTCAATTTTAACCATTTTTTTATATATGATTTCTAAAGGCGTGTACGGAAAACAATACTGAATTGCAGTGCACAAAGTTCTTTTATTGCAGAAAATAAGGCGCAATGACAAAGTGTTGTTTTTATGCCAGCCAAGATTTATATCAAAAAATATTGTAGCTCAGTGGTAGAAGGATTGGTTAGCAATCTTGAGGTCGCAAGTTTGATACCAGGCGACGACAATAAATTTTTTGTTTGTTTTTAAATTGAAAAAATAAAGTTATTTTTTTACGCAATTTTTCCTGCACCTTTAATTGTTGAAATGGAATTTCCTTTGCACTCGTTATGAAAGTACTGAGAAAATGTTGAAGTGTTTGCTGAAAACACAATCCAGCACAAAAAAAAAAGAAATGCCACGGTAGTAGGAAAAACACTACAATTAATGATCTAGATGCACTGCTTTGTTATCAGAAACACTAATGATTTTAACATTGAGTTATCATAGGAGAGGAGTACTCCTTTTTTTAAGTACTTTTCGAACAAGTGCAAAAGAAACTACTCATGAAAGTTAAAAAGATTTTTTCGCAAAAAAAAAATAATATATTATATATATGTATAATAAAAAGTGATTTTTATCAAAATCACTTTTTGGAATCACTTTTAGCACAATAATGCCTAAGAAGTAATACTTAAGTGATTTGTCGGATTTTACAGCATTACTACTAAAAAAGCTGTAAAAATATGTTGAAGAATACTGTGTGGCAGCCATGTCATAGCCATTTTTCCATTCCGCGTGAGACACCTCCAAAACATGATTTTTTAATGCATCTATTTTTCCAGTTCCCTGCTCATTTTCGTAGAGGTTGAGAGCTAAAAAAAAGATCTGTACAAAAATTAGGTTTCTGCGGTGTAAACCGACCAGGCCGTTTAAATTTATGTTCCGTTAAAATATTTGTCATGAAATTGTACTATAAGCCTCTGAAGACATCAAAGTTCAAAATTTAGGTTCAATGCCAGAAATAAGTCAAAACTTCCCAGGAAATTTTTTTACAATCGGTAGCCAACCACACCCATTCTACAACTGGTTCCACTGCAACCGATTCCATGGAACTGGTTCCGGAACCAGTTCCCGGGATCCTATATGGAAGGTGTGGGTGACGTAGAATCAGTTCCAGAACTGATTCTAGAGCAACCGGTTCCACTTTGGAGCTGTAGAAGGGGTTGCTTTTGGGACAATTTCAAACAAAAAGAATCGGTGTTAGAATCGACAGTAGAAGGGGTTGTGAATGAAAAGTAGCTATTCTACAACCGATTCTTTGGAACAGAAAATTTTCCTGGGGTGTTTGAGTTAATTTCTTGGCTGTTCAGAATTGGCGCTCAATAGAGGACCCATATGTGCAAACGTGTTATTTTTTCACCTCACCGCGGACTTTCCGGTATATTGGGCGTAAAAAATAAAATCCCCGCCAAAAATGATCCTCTTGAAATAAAATAGGCTAGTTACCCGCGGCTTTTAGCCTTAAAAATTAACTAAAATTAGTTCAAAGCTTTTTGTGCTATAACTCTTAAAGTAAAGGTTTTACAGAAAATTAATAAACAGGCATATCTACAGGCAATAATGTGGCTAGCATTTTTCTCATACACACTTTTGACGTATCGATGACGCGTCATGGTGATTTTAGTGGTTAAAGTCAAAGTGATTTAAGTGGTTAAATACAAATTTTGAATTTAACCACTTCCATCATTTTGAAGTGTCATTGATACATCATTATTCCCATTTAGTATTTTTCTGTAAAACCTTTACTTTAAGAGTTATAGCGCAAAAAGCTTTGAACTAATTTTATTTCATTTTTGGGCTAACATCCGAGAGGACCAATTCTTGAGAGCTCCCCTTGTGATGGTGAAGAATTATCCGTTTTTGGGGGGTTGGTTTTTCTCACTTCTCCGAACACTCTTGGCAAAAAATGGCCCAGGAACATTTTTTACAATCGGTAGCCAACCACACTTATTCTACAACTGGTTCCACTGCAGCCGATTCCGTGGAACTGGTGCCGGAACCAGTTCCTGGGATCCTATATGGAATCCTATATAGAACTATATATAGAACTAGTTCCAGAACTGATTCTAAGGCAAGCGGTTCTACTTTGGAGCTATAGAAGTGGTTGCTTTTGGGAGAATTTCAAACAAAAGTAATCGGTGTTAGAATCGACAGTGGAAGGGGTTGTGAATTATACAACCGATTCTTTGGAACAGAAAATTTTCCTGGGCGGTGATGTACCATTCAGAATCAATAGTTCGACGTTTTTCTAACGTTCCCACACGCAGAAAAAAGAGATTGTTGGATATATTTACATGCAATTATATATATGTTTATAAACTACTATACTTATGTTTGATGTGTGTTTCCAATTATTTTATTTTTATCGTTATAATACATATATGTTTGCCTGCAAACATTTATATATTTGCGAGTAGATGTATTTCATATGATTCAAACATACATATGTTTACAGGCAAAAATATTATATTTGCTGGCAAACATATTATATTAAAAACACGGCAAATATATTTTGACATTTCTTCCAAACATATATATATCACCAGCAAATATGTTTCCTGCAGTGGATTCCATTGAACTAGTTCCGGAACCAGTTCCTGGGATTATATATGGAAGGTTTGACTGACGTAGAATCAGTTCTAGAACTAGTTCCAGAACTGATTCTAGGGCAACCGGCTTCACTTTGGAGCTATAGAAGTGGTTGCTTTTGGGACATTTGCAAATAAAAACGAGTAAAAAGGTTAAAGTCGGGCATGCCGACTATACAATACCCTACACCAGTCTGGTGTATTGTTTGGATCCGAAAATCGAATGGGTTAAAATGGGGCTTATGTCAAAATTTTCTATAATGTGAGTCAGTGCACCAAATTTCATTAAAATATCTTAATATTTGCGACCTGCAGTTTGTAACCACCCAGGTGAAAATGTTCATATATGTTCATATATTGTCATATATGGTTTCATGTATGAGCATATATTGTTTAATGTATGATCATATATGAACATATATGTTATGTATGAAAGCATATATGGGTAAATACATTCAAATGTATGAATCCATATATGATAATATACTGCATTTATTGGTCCATATATTGGTTCATATATTCCATATATCTTCCATATATCTTCAACATTACCCATATATGGAATAATATCCATATATGGGTAATGTTTTAAGTTTTTTTTGTCATGGGGGTAATTACGTGAGCGGATTCAAAAAATATTGAAATACAATACATTGATAATTTCTTAAATACAATTGGCAATTTCTAAAATACAATTGCCAGTTTTTGAAATACAATTGATTATTTGTAAAATACATTTGATAATTTCTGAAATGCAATTGCGAATTTCTGAAATACAATTAATAAATTTCTGAAATACAATTTTCAGTTTCTGAAATACAATTCATAATTTCTGATATACAATTAATAAATATGAAAATCAATTGATAATTTCTGAAAAGCAATTATAAAACTGGAAATAAATTGATTATTTCTGAAATATAATTGGTAAATCTGAAAAACAATTCATAACTTCTACAATACAATTGATGAAACTGAAATTCAATTGATTATTTCTGAAATACAATTGATAAATCTGAAAAACAATTGATAACTTCTGAAATATAATGATAAATTTTGAAATACAATTGAAAATGTTGCAGTAAGATAAAAACAGCAAAAATAAAACTGCTAAATTTATTTATTAAAAACAAAAAACGAAAAAGGAACTTTGAAAATTTTAAATTTTATGTGATGTTTTTTGTCTAATTTTATTTCTTAATCACTGATATTTAGCTCAATTATAACTCAAATTTTGTAAATATATTAAACACTTTTATTTTTGCTGTTCCTATCTTATTTATATTTAGCAAAAATACTCTGCTAATTCAGCAGTTTTTAATTTTGAACTAATTTTTAGTAGCTTTAACTAAAATTTTTACACACTTTTTTCTATTAGTGTATTAACAATCATTAAATAATCAAAAAACAGTCATAAAATAATTTCTAAACTTCAAGTAAAATATTTATGTCCATTAAAAATTTCATAATTTCTCAATTTCATTCAAATGTACAAATTCATCAGTAAGAATTGTAATATTTACATTTAATTTAAATAAAAAAAAGCAATATTTTTATTAAAAAATAAAAAAAATTATATGAACATTCATATATCTCCATATATGGCCATATACCCTTAAATTTCGGATCCGAACCCATATATGTTGCCATATATGACCATATATGAACATTTTCACCTGGGCAAGCCAATTTTGGGAGGACCCTTATATGGGCACTAGTTCTAAACATGGACCGATGTTCACCAAAATCAATAGGCTTCGTCCCTGGGCCAACATAGGTCTATGTACCAAATTTCATCAAAATATCTTAATATTTGCGACCTGCAGCGTATAAACAGTATAATTTTGGTAGGACCCTTATATGGGCACTAGGTCTAAACATAGACCGATGTTCACCAAAATCAATAGGCTGCATTATTGGGCCAATATAGGTCTGTGTACCAAATTTCATCAAAATATCTTAATATTTACGACCTGCAGCATATAAACAGTATAATTTTGGTAGGACCCTTATATGGGCACTAGGTCTAAACATAGACCGATGTTCACCAAAATCAATAGGCTGCATTATTGGGCCAATATAGGTCTGTGTACCAAATTTCATCAAAATATCTTAATATTTACGACCTGCAGCATATAAACAGTATAATTTTGGTAGGACCCTTATATGGGCACTAGGTCTAAACATAGACCGATGTTCACCAAAATCAATAGGCAGCGTTACTGGGCCAATATAGGTCTGTGTACCAAATTTCGTCAAAATATCTTAATATTTACGACCTGCAGCGTATAAACAGTATAATTTTGGTAGGACCCTTATATGGGCACTAGATCTAAACATGGACCGATGTTCACCAAAATCAATAGGCTGCATTATTGAGCCAATATAGGTCTGTGTACCAAATTTCATCAAAATATCTTAATATTTACGACCTGCAGCATATAAACAGTATAATTTTGGTGGGACCCTTATATGGGCACTAGGTCTAAACATGGACCGATGTTCAAAAAAATCAAACTTGTTCGTCCTTGGGCCAACATAGGTCTGCGTACCAAATTTCATCAAAATATCTTAATAGTTGCGACCTGTAGAGTGCGCACAAGATTGCATGGACAGACAGACGGACGGACGGACGGACAGACGGACATCGTTAAATCGAAATAAAAAAAAATTCTGAACCGATCGGTATACTATAAGGTGGGTCTACGACCAATATTTTTTGGTGTTACAAACATCAGCACAAACTTATAATACCCTGACCACATAGTGGTGTAGGGTATAATCATCGATGTTAAAATCGACAGTAGAAGGGTGGTAAATGAACAGAAAATTTTCCTGGGATGATCAGTTTTTCCTAAAAAAACGGGCGACCATTTGTTTCGAAGTGCTTCGAAAACGAAGAACTTTTGTTGGATTTCGTTCATCATGAAGTCCTATACAGTCGACTGGTGTTTAGTTTCAGGCTCATATGCATAGATCCATGATTCGTCACATATAACTATCTTATACACGTCTTTTTAAGCTCTGCCACTGTATGTCTTGAGCATTTGTTTGCACCAATAGACCCGCACATCTTTTTGAGCTGTTGTTAAGTTATAAGGAATCCAACGAGAACAAATCTGTTTTAAGGCTAAATTTTGATGCAATATTTTATTTGTGCTGGTAGAACTTATGCCTAAGGTAACCTTAATCTCAGAGTATGTCACATCATCATTATTTTCTGGCACAACAACTGATTCTGGACGACCTTCTCAAAATTCGTCCTAGATCGAACGACGGCTGCGATTAAATTCGTTATACTAGCATTTCACAGTTGCAAAGGATGGAGCTTCATCACCAAGAATTGAATTTAATTTGTCTATGCGCTCTTTTCTAGATAATCCACATTGAAAATCGTAATAAATCATTGCCCGAAAATTTTCACATGTTAAATCCATTTTTTTGCTGACACCAACGAGTATACACTCATACAAATAAGTCCGTAAAAATAGCAGAAAAAGTTACTAAAAATTAGTTAAAAATTATGCTGCAGAAAAAACTGCTAATATTAGCAGAATCAGTTTGCTAAATATTAATAAAATGAAAACAGCAAAAAAAAACTGTTAAATTTACAGAATTTTAGTAATACCTGAGCTAAATTGTTGTTAATTGCAAATAACAATTTAACCTGCTAAAATTAGCAAAAAAAAAATTGCTGAATAGTAGTAGAATAAAAATACCAAAAAAAAACTGTTAAATTTACAGAATTTTATTGATATTTGAGCTAAATTTTTGTTAATTGCAAATAACAGTTTAACTTGCTGAAATCAGCAAAAAAATTGCTAAATAATAGTAGAATGAAAATAGCAAAAAAAAACTGTTAAATCTACTAATTTTTTGCTAAAATTTTCTGAAATTAACAAAATTTTTACAGATTACTAGTGGACTGGAAAAAGGTAAAAAAAGGAGCAAATGAATTGAAAATTAATAAATAAAAAATAAATGTGCATTTAAAAATTAATTATTTATTTAATTCAATTATCAATATCAAATTGAACATAATTATTATAAAAAACGAGTAAAAAGGTTAAAGTCGGGCATGCCGACTATACAATACCCTACACCAGTCTGGTGTATTGTTTGGATCCGAAATTCGAATGGGTTAAAATGGGGATTGTGTCAAAATTTTCTATAAGGTGAGTCAGCGCACCAAATTTCATTAAAATATCTTAATATTTGCGACCCGCAGTTTGTAACCAAGCCAATTTTGGGGGGACCCTTATATGGGCACTAGTTCTAAACATGGACCGATGTTCACCAAAATCAATAGGCTTCGTCCTTGGGCCAACATAGGTCTATGTACCAAATTTCATCAAAATATCTTAATATTTGCGACCTGCAGCGTATAAACAATATAATTTTGGGGGGACCCTTATATGGGCACTAGGTCTAAACATAGACCGATGTTCACCAAAATCAATAGGCTGCGTTATTGGGCTAACATAGGTCTGTGTACCAAATTTCGTCAAAATATCTTAATATTTACGACCTGCAGCGTATAAACAGTATAATTTTGGTAGGACCCTTATATGGGCACTAGATCTAAACATGGACCGATGTTCACCAAAATCAATAGACTGCATTATTGAGCCAATATAGGTCTGTGTACCAAATTTCATCAAAATATCTTAATATTTACGACCTGCAGCATATAAACAGTATAATTTTGGTAGGACCCTTATATGGGCACTAGGTCTAAACATGGACCGATGTTCACCAAAATCAAACTTGTTCGTCCTTGGGCCAACATAGGTCTGCGTACCAAATTTCATCAAAATATCTTAATAGTTGCGACCTGTAGAGTGCGCACAAGATTGCATGGACAGACAGACAGACGGAAGGACGGACAGACGGACATCGTTAAATCGAAATAAAAAATTCTGAACCGATCGGTATACTATAAGGTGGGTCTACGACCAATATTTTTTGGTGTTACAAACATCAGCACAAACTTATAATACCCTGACCACATAGTGGTGTAGGGTATAATAATAAAATAAATGTTTGAACGAAAAGTTACATATAACATTTCAATATTTGAAATTTTTCTCCAGCACCAATTATGTTGGTTTTCCTTTTAACTTTTTAAATTATTGAAGGGGGAAAAAATTTACTAAAATATCGAATGTTGAATAAATTTTAATAAATTCTGACATGAATTTTATATTTGTAAAAAGTAAAATCGTATTTCAATAAAATAAACGTTTAATGATTTTTTTTATTATTTGTTTTGATGTTTTATAAAGTTGTTTCCAGAGTTTTCATCAGAACTGGCTTTGTTCAAATATGTTGACAAACTAAGTGCTGCTGCAGACAGGTCGTCCTTTGGGATTTCAGAGACCCTTCTTTTGATTTTCATTGTTTGCTCATCGGATATGTACTTCCGAATTTATTCGAGTTTCCGTTTTCACCTCTAAAGATCCACCCAAAGGAAAGAAGGTGTGGCCGATTAAAAATATTGTATTCTTTAAATAAGCTTAAAAAGTACAATATTGGGGGGAAAAATTATGGTCATCCCCGTAAACTCCACTTGCTCCCCAGAGATACTTTTAATCACAGTTTTCATATTAAAATGGTTAGTCCAAAATAAACCTTGATCTTTGAAAATTAATGTATTACGATAAATAGAAATTTTTCACATAAATTTTAATAATTTAGATATTTTATGAGTAGGACAAATTTTCAATCATTTCAATTTAGCTTTATTTAAAAACTTTTTGCATTATTTTTGGCGAGTTAAAAATATGCAGTAATTTTTATGAGTCATTTAACATTCTTTTTATAGCTTTCTGTTAAAAATTAGTAACTTAAATTCAGCAAAATACTGTAAAGTTAGCAAATTTATTGTTAAAAATTAGTAACTAAATTCAGCAAAAAAAAAATAGCAAACAAATTTGTAAGTTAGTAATGTGGAGGTAGCCAAAAAATTAACTAAAAATTAAATTTTAACTAAAAATTTGTTAAAAATTTGTTAAGTTGAAGTACTAACAGTTTTACTAACTTCTATACAAACTTTTTTCTATGAGTGTAGAAACTCAAGAGGATGCATGTGTCTCTTTCAATGTTAACTGGCTCTGGCCGACATTTGAAGAAATTTTATTAGAAGGTGATAGGTTCAGTTTTATTGTAAAATTTTAATAAATATTAAAAATTGTTTCAATAAATATGCATAACATGAAAAAATGTAATAAAAAAACTAAACCCGTTAGCTGCAATTTAACTTCTTGAAATCTCAGTCAGAGCCAATGAGAGAGCGGTTAACAGTACGTGATCATCTTGCATAGAGCCTGCTGACACACAACTTTCATAGTTTTTTTAAACAACACAAATAATGCTTAAATGACAAAAAGTTCTGAGCAAGGTTATGGTGAAAAATATTAAACTCTCTAGTGGAAATATCAGTTGGCGCCTAATAACACTGTACAACAATTTCGAACTTTTTCCAAAATTACAGGGTTTGACAATGGATTCTGGTAGAGGAGAACAAAACAAAATATACGTGTGTCGGCGTTTTGAAAGATCATATCGGATTTTAATTTTAGGGGGGGGGGTTAAAGTTTCCCCCCTTTGGCCTATTTGTGCAGCATGTCGGTATATGAAACTATGTGTTCTTTACATCTGAGGTATAGGCTATGTTCAGCAACTTTATAGAAAATATTAAGACAAATATTAACCCTCTAACTTCCCCACATAACGGTAATTTTTGGCTCTTTTCAAACAAATCGTAAAATACACCCCTAAAAGGGGGAGGGCGGGTGATGAAATGTTCTACAAAAATGTTGGCCATAAAATTTTACTACATATATCGGAAAACACCAAAGCGCAAAACTTAACACAAATAGCAAAAACCCGTCAAATTCAAGATTGCCCATTAAGGGTTAATTTAATTATTATTTAGAGTTGGTACAAAAAAGTCTCCAAAAATTGATTTTTCGGGGTTGATGTGTATGAACAAATTATTTTATATTAAATTTCACTATAGGTCTACAAATAAAAAAAGCTCTTACTTAATAACGTATATACAAAAAGAAATACTTAGTAAAAATTTTTAACTTTTGAAGAATTTTTTTTAAATATATAATTTATGCAAAAACAGAGTTTTGGTGAAATATCAAAAATATGCTTTAAAAATTATGCAATAAAATGTGGTCAAATATTCATTAAAATATGTATTTATTGAAAAATATGCTAAAATATGCACTAACAAATCGATGTCATGATTGATGATTTGCAAAGATATTTGTACATGAAATTCCTTGCTCTGGTAATAAAATATCGCATTAAAAGTTTGTTTAATATGATGTAACTTGTATATTCCAAAAAAATTTTTCATCAACATTTTTACAGTATCTAGAAAAATGTTCAAATTATCGAAATATGAAAGAAAATATATCAATAGAATAAAAAAAAAAATAATTAAAATTTATTTGAATGGAATTAACAGTGTATCCTGTTAAAATCAACAGAAATATTAGCCAGAAAATATTAGACTGCTTATGTCAGGAGGCTAGATTTTTATTCTTATTAAAAAAAAAAGCGAAAAAGAACTTTCAAAGTTTAATATTTTTTTTTTGAGATTTTTTAGTCTACTAATTATTTTTAAATTTTTTTCCCGATTTTGGCTGCGTTATTTTCTTTAGTTTAAAATTTAACTCATATATCACTAAAATTCTGTATATTTAACAGTTTTATTTTTGTTGTTCTTATCTTACTAATATTTAGCTAATATAATCTGTCAATTTCTGCGGTTTTTTCTGCTACGTCAATCGTTTGGACTAACATTTTTACAGACTTTTTTCTTTTAGTGTAAAATATAAATACTTTATGTCCTAACCTTAAAAAAAAATAAAATTTTAGGTTAACTGTCATAAACTGAATTTCTTTTTTTTATCATTTTCTTTCTCATTGTTAGTTTTACTTTGTTATCATTGTGTCATTTAATGTCTTTCTTATTTAAGTTTACTTTGGACATTATTGATTTTCTTTTTTAAATATTTATGGTCTTATGCCTAATAATTTGTAAAAGTTGTAACACGTTTATAAAATGATATTTATATTAAAAAATTGTTTTATAAATTATTTATTAACTTTAAAAGTGATTATTTATATGGCATTAACATTTTGTGTGTACACAAAATGCTTTTATATTTTATTTTATTTTAAAATAAATTACAAAAATGCAATAGGGTCATTCATAATCTGGTTTACGCGGCCTGATGGAATAACAAAAATGGAGTCTATTTTCTCAAAACAAAAGTATCAAATTTCCAAAGTAAGTGCTCTACAATGTATTTTATTATATTCGGTGATCATCAATTAACAAACCTTAACTGACATTTTGCTTTTATAACTTAAGACAAGAATGATAAATGACTTCTGTATGCTGCAGAAGTAATTTAGGATACTTTTTACAGAAACTATATCAATTATTAGGTATCAGCTTATGATTATCGATATTATTCCTAGGAATAAAGAAATAGAAACAAAACTTTACTTTGTTAATTTTTAATTGACTTGAAATATAATAGAATTGCTGCCGCTGAGCAGCAACACACATTTCAACTTACATAGTTGTAAGACCCACCATAATGTTTAAATATTTATTAATAAAAAAAAAAATAAAAAACATTTAAAAAACTTGGTTAAACATTGTCCTCGTAGTTAGTTGTCGCCATTTGCTAATGATGATAGGTTAGTGTTGACAACAACATTGAAGTTGATGTTGTCGTTTTTTTTTTCTTCTGAAGCTTGTGATGATAATGATGATTTGCTAAATGACTTTTGAACCAACCTCGGGATATTTTTCTATTTTTAGTTTATCTTTTGATGGTTTAGTTTAATAATGATGGCTACAAGACAAGGTTAGATCTTCGTCTTTAAGTTCGTTAATCGTTTGTCGCCCGCCATTTGCCGCATGTTGGTTGATTTGCGTTTTTCTGCTGTTGTCATCAAAATCTTGTTCGTCATTGTCATAAAAATGTTTATATTATTATTAAATTGCGAATTAAATAATGCCCGGTTTATAAATGTTGAATGACTGTTTTTTTAAAAAAATAAAAAGTTAAAAAAAATATACTGGAAGATTTTCTATGCAGACCTGCTGAATTGTCTTTACTTAACATAAAATACAATACAAGTGCTTGCAAATATTTTCTTACATTAATGACGTTCTCTACACGTTTTTGAATTTAATAAAGTTCACAATTAAGGTTAATTTGCATTAGGTCGTGATGGTCAATATTTCGTTTTCTTTTTAAACAATTTTTTTTTTAAAGAAGGGTATAAAAGTTAAACGTTTTATTGCTAATTTAAATGTGTCATTGGTGTTATTTTCTTTTCTTTTCATAATATAAAATCATGTTTTTATAAACATAATTATAACCACACTCAACGAAATACTTTTTAAATATTTATAAAACGTTTAATTAATACTAGATATTATGTCCATAACACATTTTTTTAATCACCTGGATTTAGAATTTTTCATACAAAAAGGGGATTTATTAAATCCAAAAAAAGCTGAATTTAATAAATCCACAATAAAAGCAGAAATATATGAAACAGCCTATTAATTTAACGTCAGAAAAAAAAAATACGAATGAAAATTAAAAGAGAAACAAAAAATTGAAAAACTAACAAATAAAAGGTTTTTATTATTTTTTTTAATGAAATATGTACCTCACCAAATACATATTTTGCATCTTGGACATGGAGAAATAGCTGAAATAGAAATGGCAATTTTTCACTCTACTGTAAGTAATTTAATTAAATCCACCCGTGTAAAAATATCAGATCTGGCCAGATCTCAGTAGATCCTACCAGATCTAATTAGATCTCAAAATTGGGGTCAAATTTGAGATCCAATTAGATCTGACCAGATCTAGGCATATCTGGCCAAATCTTAGATCTTACCAGATCTAATTAGATCTCCAAATTGGGGACAAATTTGAGATCTAATTAGATCTGATCAGATCTAGGCATATCTGGCGCATCTGTCCAAATCACTTAAAATTTGAACAGATTTGGCACTAGATCTGATCAGATCTTGCCATAAGGTATTATCACATATGCCATATCTGATCATATTGGATGAGATCTGGTACAGGATCTAATTAGATTCAATCACATATATTTAGATACAAAAAGATCTGATCAGATCTAAAATTTTTTACACGGGCAATTAGTGAATATTAAATATTGCAATGGAATTCTTCAATTGTGTAAAAAGTTAAAGTAAAATCCTTCATCATCGAATTCGGTATTAAAAATAAGGGTGAAAGAAGTGTCAGACAGAAAATTCTTTTTAAAATAGGGAGAATCTAACGCCATCTGTTGAGCACTTTTAGAACTACTTTTTGGATTTATTAAATCCAAGTGATTAGAAAAAGCGGCTAATATCAACTTAAGAGATTAATCACAACTGGGTCGATTGTCGAGCTACTACAGCTAAAGTCGTCGCGATTAATTTAAATTCAGCGACAGTCGACCGTCGCCGACGTTTAGAAAAAAAAGGAGAGCAAAACAAGAATATGTTCAATAAATTCAATTGGTTTTGCATTAATTGTGTTGTTTTTTTTAGGTAAATTATATATTTTTATTTTCAATTATATTTCTTCTGTCAAAAAAAGATTTTTTATAAACAAAGTACGAATTTTTGCAACTCTCATACGAATTTCTACAACTCTGTTTTAATGGCACTCATTAACTAGTTAAAAATATAGCAACAATCTCATACATATTTTGAGTGTGTCTCATCGTCGTTGTCGCTAAGAGATTAATCAGAACTGGGTCGACAACGACAACGACATGTGCTTTTTCATATATTTTGTATGGGAAGCAAAATGTCGCCATGTCGTCCGGCTATTTGTCGTCGTAATAGAATCTAATCTATTTTCGTGACGACACACTAATACACACTCAAAATATTTGTCAAATAGTTGCCATATTTTTAACTAATTAAGGGAACAGAGTTGCAGAAATTCGTATTAGAGTTGCAAAAATTCGTACTTTGTTTACAAAAAAATTATTTTTTTGACAGAAGAAATATAATTGAAAATAAAAATGCATAATTTACCGCAAAAAGCAAAATTAAATACAAAAAATGTAAAACAACAAGAATTAATGGAAAACCAATTGAATTGGTGAAGAATTGTGGCGAAAAAATACAACCACATTTTTGTTTTGCTTTAATTTTTTCTAAATGTCAAAAAATGTCGACAATCGATTGTCGCTGAATTTAAATTATTCGCGACGACTTTTGCTGTCGTCGGTCGACAATCGACAAAGTTGTGATTAAACTCTAACTTGAATTCACAGCAGGCTGGCCAGACTTGGGGGTTTGTCTCCAAATTTGGGGATATTTTGTTTATATTGGGGGCAAAAATTTTCATTTGGGGACAGAGGATTTTTTTGCGGATTTAAAAAATGTTTTGGGGATTTTTTGGGGATATTTACAACTTTTCGTAAATTTTGGAGATTATATTAATTTTGAATAATTTTCAGAAAACATTAGTGAAGTTTTTTTTTTACATAATTTCAACGAAAAATACAAATTTACCCTTTTATACATTTTTTGTAACAATTCAATGGTTTCTAACACTAATAAATATTTTATGACTGAGATTTTAATAGGATTAATGTCCAAATATCTAAAATATTGAAAAAGATAAATTTTTTTTCTTTTGAATAATACCCCATTCACATTTTGAAAACAAAAAACACTTATCATCTAACCTATGGCCGGAACACAATATTTATTAACTTTATTTTTGATGTGGAAAACCATTTTACAAGCCTTTAACACAATTGTACTAAAATACATATTTTAAATGATCTAACATTTCTTGTTTTTTAATTTTTATTAGAAATTAAAATTAATTACTTGAATGTCACTACATTGCTAGATCTGCCTAAACAACAGAGTAGTACATTGGAAGATGACAAAGCAAATTGTGGAAAATTTTCTGTTGTTGTTTTTGTTTTTTCTTTGATATTTTAAATGTTTAATAACGCTCCTAGACGAGAACAAGAAATTCTCATTAAGTTTGTAATTTAACTTGACAAATATTTCCAGAAATTCTAAAAACGTCGTCGTCTGACGATTTCCTTAGGCAAGAATGAAATCCGGATAGGGATATGCCTACAACGGATTATTTTTCACAATTTGTTAAATACGTTTGGGATTTTAGCATATTTAATTCCTTTAATGAAATTAATTACTATTTATATTTTCACTGCAAACAAAAATGGAAAAATCAACTCTGAACACAAGAAAAATAGTTGCGAACTCTGACTTTAAAGGGATAATTGAGGGGGTTTATAAATTATCTCATCAAATTGAAGTGATTATTAAGAGAATATTTGTATGGAAAATCTCGAGATAATACACGAGATAATGCAAAAATCTTCAAGATTAAATTGAAACCTCGTTCATGTGAATGGGGTATAAGCTGGCATTAAAATTTATTCATTTTATGAATTAGTTAATAATTGATTATCACTTTAAATCAAAGATTTAAATTGAATAAAGTTAGGATGAGATTTATTCAAATTTGAATTGTATCAATTTTGATTCGATAAAATTTTTCGTTTTATGATATGACTCGCGAACTATAAATCAAGGCACAATTTTTGATTAAATTTATTGCTTAAAATTGAATATATTAGCCTGATTCTACACGCAAAAAATAAAAAGTCCATAATTGCTGAAGTACTTCGGTAAAATACAACTTCAAAAGCTTTCTGCTAAGTTGCACATTTCTTTAAATGAAATATAATATTTTCTAAGATAATTTGCAGAAGAAAAAACTTAGGTAACTTAACATATTTTGAAGTGCGTGATAATGGAATAGGTCAAAAACTAAGGCAAGTTGACAAAAACCAAAAATTGATAAATCTATATGTATTTTTTTTACTAACTTACAAAAAGTGCTTTTGAAGTTGTATTTTACCTAAGTACTTCGATAATTATACACTTTTATTTTTTCCGTCTATGAAAGGAATCAACAAAAACCAAACTGATTCTTTGAATAAGATATTGACTAATTGATGTAGGAAATAATTCAATCAATAAAATGAGTTTTGCCAGTCGATTTGTTAAAAATTGCTTTAGATTTAAAAGTCAAATTTAAGAATTATGCATTAAACACATAGACGACTGCAGCTATACGACTACAGCCTGTCAAAAATAAAATACACACGTTTATATGAAAACGATTATTTTGACACCAACACAGCTACACAGCTACACGACTTCTTTTGCCGCTGTAGTCAAATTAGGATAATTTCTATTTTTGTTGGCTACAAAACAAAAATAGTGTTGACAATATAACAAAATATGTAAAACAGGACAATTTTTCCCGCTAGAGGCGAAAAAAATCGCTAGTTCTGACTAGAAAATCACCATTATGGAAACACTGTAGAAACAGCTGTTTATATTTTACAATTGTTTGGAGATTTCATTAATTTATATTTGGAAATAATTTTATTGTGATGTTTTGTAAAAAAATGGATCTTACAAAATTAACAAAATATTTATCAGCCATTATTTTAGAAGAACAAACCAAAAAAGATTAATATTTATCAAAACGTCAAATTTTTAGGATCAGTTGTTTATATGTGGCTGTCGTTTTCAAAAAAATTAAGTAGCTGACTACACGACTACAATTGCAGCCAGCAGGATTTGTAGTCGTGTAGCCGCAGTCGTCTATGTGTTTAATGCATTATATTTTTAAAGGCCTCATTGTGGAGACAAACTTGAAAAATTCGAATTTATGAATTCTTTAAGAAATTAGTTCAAACACTTGAAAATTTGAGCAAATTAAATAAACTCGAGTAGATTTTTTAACATTTTTTATAGTTAGGGATTTTTTGGGGATATTTTAAGATTTGTTTGGGGATAAAGAAAAAAAGTATCTGGCAAGCCTGGTTCACAGTGAACTAAAATCGAATCCATGGCGCCAGTTTTATAGTCAGAGATAAGAACGGATTTTGTTTTAAATATTTCTTAAATTAGAAATTTTATTTGATTGCAAGTCATGCTTTATAAATCACTTCTTTTATTCCTTCAAAGAATCCATTAGAGTATTTTTACTGCTTTTTTAGGAGTAATTCTGAACAACTTCAAACAGATCACTTCTTTCATTGCTTCCAAAGTACCTGTTAGTATATTTTTACAGCTTTTATAGAAGTAATCCATAAAATCACTTAATTATTGCTCCAAAAGTGACTCTAAGAAATGATTTGAATACGGTTCCTAGCAAGAAAAGTGATGCCAAAGCAGTAGGAAAAGCACACACGATTAATGATCTAGATGTACTTCCCAGCAAAATCTTATATATTTAACAGTTCTTATTTAGCAAAAATAGATCTGCTAATTTCAGCAAAGTTATTTTTAACTAATTTTTACAAGCTTTAGTGAAAATTCTTACAAATTTTTTTCTATTAGTGTATAATGAATAAACTACACCACAGTAGCGACTACGTGATCTTTTCTAATGGTAGCTTTTAAGTGTTAAGTATCATACCGAGAGTTGTAAAAATTTTCTTTTTAAACTAAATTGAAACATCTTTAAAATATTTACCATAATAATATAAATTATTCAAAATAGGATTTAAGGCTTCCAACGAAAACCGTCTCATTCATTGTATTTTTTTTAAACATCCTCCTACATACAACTTCTCATCATTATGAAAAAGAACCCTTCAATAGAAAGCTAGGATAAGAAATAAACTTGAGAAAAGAAGAAAACACTCAGCAGGCATGTAATATTAATAATAAGAAGAAGAAAAAAATTAAGAAAAAGGAGTAGGTAGGTTGCATTTTCAAAAGAATTCCTTACATACGATTTTTTTGTTGTTGTATCCTGAAAAGGCTCTTGAAAAGAATAGAACACCAAAGAAAAAAATAAATAAGAACAATTACTGCTGTTAATAATAAAAACCATGAGAATAAGAAAAACTACGCAAATTTGTGGAAAATAATAAATATTAAATACATAAATATTTTGTTATAAAAACAAACTTAATAAATTTAATATGATATGTCTTTTATATGCTTGGATTTAGGTTTATTTTATGTTTTTCAAGTACTTAAGTTTACTTTTTTTTTATGGCAAACATAAATCGACAATTTATTAAGAAAATAAACTGAAGTATTTATATTTATTTTAACACTCATTTGAATAGTGAAATATCTAATTACTAAAGTAAATATAATCGTTAGCAGATAATAAATTTTGTTGTTATTAATGAACGATTAAAATTAGTTATGCGGATATTTAAATGCCGCAAATAGCAATTTTTATAAAGTGGTCTACATGTTTCGAACAATTTCAAAATTTTATAAACTTGGCGTCATAAATTATATAAGCATCATGGGTCGTTTTTGTCCCCAGGACTCTAACCATTAAAGATTTCTTAAATGGAAATAAAGATAATTATAATCTAATAATATTTAATTGATATTTTTTAAAAAATTATGCAAAATTTGGTGAAAACAAGCCAATTCTGTACAATTTTTGACAAAATAAACAATTAGTGTTATTTTTGTTCGGTTTTAAGATCAACTATGACATATTCCAAGTAGAATTCACAATTTTTTATACAACAAATAGAGAAAAAAATCTTATCAAAAAAAACTTTCCCACAACCAATGGTTGACAATTAATGCATTTTCAAGTACCACCAAGCACTATCATCAGATTGTCTTTGTGGCGTTCTCTCTAGGATATAATGTAGATTTAAGTTTTTGTATTTATGTAAACTCCCAAGCAAATAATGAAATGAGAAATAAATTCAAACCTTTTTACTAGTTATTTATGTATTACAACGAAAATCAATCAATTTTTTACAGAGCTATTATTTTAATCTATGTTATAGTTGTTGCTTTAACCAAAGTTCTATTAGTAGTAAAGCAAATATTTGTATGTTACATTTAACACTGAAGCTTTTATTTCTATTTATACCCCTAAATTCATAAACGCTTTGTAAAATTATAGGAAGTTTTTTGAACAAATTTTGTATGAAAATGACGTTTTGTAAACCTGCTATAACTTTACAAAGCATTTATGAATTGAGGGGATAGTCTTTAGAACGAAAGCAAAGAACTTTTACAATGATTACTTGTTATTTTTGTATTAGTACTCCATAACCTATCATGCCCAATATTCATAAAATGTCCTGGAAAAAAGTCCCTGCCCACAGAAAACCCAAATTATAATTTGTTCTTTTTGTTTTCTTTACTCATAACTACCAGAGACACATAATATAGAGATGCAAGATCGATAATTTTGTAAACAAACTGTAGATGTCGCTAGGATGTGGGAAATTTGGTCAAAGGAGGATTTTATTTTGGCAAATTTTCTCAAGGGAGGTTTTTTTTATGTCAAATGAGGTTTTACAGAGTTGTTAGGTAAGGGGATTTGGGCCCAAATTAGGGATTTCGACTTCTTTTTGGGGACAGATTAAAAAATTTGTAAATTTTAAAGGATTTAGTTTTAGGCCCAAAATAAGAAGAATTTTGGTGTAAATTATATGCGTATTATTTCAAATTAACGTCGAACAAATTAGGTCTGTGAAAGAATTTAAAAATTTCTACAAAATATTTGAATTATTGAAGAAATGTTCTCCAAATATGTATTTATAAATCTTGAAATAACGAAAAGCAACCAAGCTCAATAATTAATCAAAAACATTTCTATTTTCCAAATACTGAAATTGTTACATGCAAAGGACTCAGAAAAAATAAATTTTGTGTTGGCTCAAAAAGTACCAGGGGTTTTCATATAACCTCTTATGTACCTTCTAAATCGTGTAAACTCGACTTATGCAAACTTAATGTTCAAAAGAGTTTACGAGCCCTAGAACTTACAACTTACTAGATTTACAAATTTTAGAAAAAAAATACTTCACCTTAATGAGTTGTGTAGAATTGTTTCTCTCGAAAATTTAATATACGACTTTTATTTTGAAACTGTGACATTTCAGCTTAATTGTGATTTGTCTTTCGTATAATAAATTTTTTTAGTTTCACAATTTTAACAAAGATTTGAGGCCTTTAAAGTTCGAGTGAAAACGTAAATATTTCTTCGTAAAATATTCAATTTTATTTAATTTGCTCAGTCATTTCTTAATAATTTTCTGAACTTAAGAGCGATGCTCCTTTTTTTGAGTTTTTGTTTAAATTAAAATGAATTGGGTATAACATTGGGGATTTAAACATTTAAAATGAGAATAAGCTACAACTTTTTGGGCAACACTGCTCCCCAATAAAATGAAACAGTATTGCCAGAAAAAACAAAACAGCAGTCAGCGCCATCTGTTACACCAAAAACCGGTGTTGCCATTCATCAGGACCATGGGAGACCCCTGATAACTACTATATTACAAAAATAGTTTTTGACATTTCCAAATTAGGCATTTTGAAAAATTTTTTAAAATAAAATAAGAAAAACGACGTTTTTGCAGTTCTATGAAATTTAAGGGTCATTTTCGGTTCCAGGTTAAAGTGGGCTGAATAATTTTAATTATATTTAATGATTAAATAAAAAAATAATTTTTGCAAAATTTAGAATTTTGGGAATTTTTTAATAGAGTGCTATTTTTTTCGAAAATGGGCCATTTTCGGCTGCGATTAGGTACGGATTAACGTTTTCTAAAAAAACAAAAATCTAATTTTTCCATTTTGCACCAACTAGACCAAAACTGGGGAGTGTAATGAATGAAAATCGACAAATCGTATATGGTGTATAACTTAAAAATGCGGCATTCACAACAGATGGCGAATCTTTTACACATGGTTTGTGTCTTTAATAATATCTAGGCATTTTTCTTACTTAGTCATTGAACGAAATAGTGTAAACAAGGAAGTTTTTTTTTTGCTTCGGAATTGTTGAATTTTGTGCCAACAAAGTATCATTTGCGGGAAGTTTTGCTTTACTTCTTCAATTTGAAAAAAAAGTGCAGCTGAAGCACATCGATTGCTCATCGAGAAATGGCTTGTGCGGTTTAGAAGTGGTGATTTTGACACGGAAGACCCCAAAAAAGTTCGATGATGTTGAATTAGAGGCATTACTCGATGAAGATTGTTGTCAAACTCAAGAATAACTTGCAAACTTGAATCCCGCTTGCAAAGCAGCGGGATTCATACAAAATCAAGGAATGCGGGTACCACACGAGTTGAAGCTCAGAGACTTTGAAAGATGATTTTGCATGCCCGAAATGCTGTTTGAACGCCATAAAAAGAAGTCAGTTTTTCAACGACGACGATGAAAAATGGATCCTTTATGACAACCCGAAGCGTAAGAAATCGTATGTGAAGCCCGGCCAACCAGCCAAATCAACGCTAAAGCCGAATATCCATGGCGCCAAGGTAATGCTCTGTATTTGGTGGGGCTATTATAAGCAGCTGAAATCGAGCCAGACGATCACAGGGACCTATACCGAACACAATTAATTCATTTGAAGTAATCATTGGCCGAAAAACGACCGGAATATGCGACCAGACATGAAGCCGTAATATTCCATCATGACAACATAAGACCGGTTAAAAAGTATTTAGAAAATAGTGGATGAGAGTAAAACATCGATGTATCATACTTTAAGATCCGACTGTAAATGCCAAAGATATAACGAAAAATGTAAAATGGCGAACCCTACCTTCGGCAAAAAAAATTTTTTTTGAGACCTCCTTGGAGGTTGTACGGCGCACTTTTTTTTTGCCTGTAAGGTGGTATGCGCTAATGTCATAGAAATAAATCTGTAAAAGTAGCAGAAAAAGTTACTTAAAATTAGTTAAAAATGACATTGCTGAAATTAGCACATGTTTTCTATTAAATACAGTAAAACTCGGTTAAGACGAACTCCGGGGGAGCAAAAAAATTAGTTCGTCTTAAGCGAACTTGTCTAAAATACTTTTTTTATTCACAAAATTATTAAGATTTTTAATATAATTAAAAATTTTAATAAAAGATTGTATAATCCTTTTATTGCATTTGCTTTAATAAATCGTTTTTAAGGAAAAAAGCTATATTCCCAGTTTTTTAAGAGTTCGTATTAAACATTTGTTCGTCTTAAACGAGTTCGTATTAGCAGATGTTTTTTATATGAAAAATGATTGCAAAACGTCGGGACTTTCAAACTGGTTCGTATTAACCGAGAATTCGTCTTAACCAAGTTCGTATTAAGCGAGTTTTACTGTACTAGTAAAATAGAATTAGCAGAAATAAAACTATTAACTTTACAGAATTATAGTTATCTTTGAGTTAACTTTTAGTTAATATGTTTTTTTTTTTTTTTTTTGCTAAATATTAGTAGACTAAAAATCAAAGGTTTAAAAGGTTTAATTCTTTCATTCACTTTTTAAAAACTAATGAAATTTGGGTTAAATTTCATTCCCTAATAGCATTCTTAGGGAATTAATTCGATAGCTTAATTCCCAATAGCTTTAAATTATATGAATTCATTCTATTTTGATTGAATTCTAACTGAATGAAACCCAATTTACCTGAATTCATTTAATAAAAAGGTGAATGAAAAATGATTTGTTTTCATTCACTTAATCAAATGAAAAATTTAAATTTGCATGTAATTGCTCAAAATATTAGCATAATACAAATGAAAAACGTTTAAAATTCATCTAACAGAAATAAATAGTATCGTAAGCTTTATTACAGCTTGTATGCTTTGGTTTTGATTATTTGTTAGTTTCAAACTACACTGCACTAAGTGAATGATAATAAAATTTCTTCATTCAATTAGTAAAATGGTGAATGAACACGTGATTTGAATGATTCAAGTTGGGAATTCATTCAATTCATATTAAGGCTTTGGGAATGAAGCTTATGAATGAATTCTTTACGAATGGTTTAAGGGAATGGTACATGAATATTTTAAAAATCTGAATTTAATTTTTTGTGATTTAAGCTTAAATTGAATTAAGTTTTTCGAAGCTCTGCTGAAAATAGCAACAAAAAAAAAATAAAACTGTTATACGAGTAACTGCAATTTTTTTGTCATTTTCAATTTAGTTGAATGCAAATAGCAGTATACACTGCTAAAATCAACAGAAATATTTGTTTGAAAAAAAATAAACTGCTGATTTCAAAAGACTCAATTTTTATTTGCATTAAAAACATCGAAAAAAAACTTTGAAAATTAATTTTTTTTGCGATTTTTTAGTCTACTAATTATTTAGCGAAATTTTTTTGCTGATTTTAGCAGGTTAAATTGCTAATATCTATTAACTCAAATATAACTTAAATCCTGTATATTTAACAGTTTTATTTTTTCTGGTTTTATCTTACTAATATTAAGCAAAAATAATCTGCTAGTTTAATTTTTTCTGTAATGTAATTTTTAACTAACTTTCAGTAGTTTTAACTAAAATTTTTACAGACTTTTTCTATTAGTGTAGTCAAGATGGCTTCGTAGGATCCGAATTAATTTAAAATGTATATTAATTATTTTTTTTAATAAAAAATGAATTGAAAAAAAAAAAAAAAAAAAAATCCAAAATTTTATATTTAAAATAAAGGTCTGTTTTAATATTAGCTCTGTTCCACGTACGTTACCGCGGGTGCCCGCGGGAACCCAATCTTACCAAAAACCGTTTCTATTGTTAAAAATTGGGTAAATGAGAGCGTTGATGAGAGAATAATTTGTTTCTCATTTTACCAGAAGTTACCCGTACTTTTTTTTTGGGTAAAATGGTAAAACTGTCAAATCACTTGTTGTTTATAAATCAGCTGTTTTAAATTTGTAAAAATAATTAAAATAATAACAAAAGTTGTAAACATTAATTAATATCGTTAACAAATACCACATTCTAACACTTTCTCTTTATTCCCTTCGATATTTTATTGTTCAAAATAGGTTTTGTTTATATGAATAACTTTGACGTTTATTTTTGGGCTTGAAATGTGGTTTTGTGCGTTCCCGGTATTGTGAGCAATTTTACCATTTTTTGAGATAATTATTTGTTTACTCTCATTTTACCAGACTTTACCCAGAATTACGTGGAACAAACCTATTTTGTATAGTAAGGATGATAGCCTAAAAGGTTAATAGTCCCACACCACCCTTAAAAAAAAATACGTCTGTAATTTAGCGTAACTACTCCTATTTTCGGCTTGGAATAAATTGTTTGAAATTAAAAACATTTTGTGTGAAACTAATAAACTTACAAATAACTTGTGTTCAATTAGCAGATTATTCAATTAAAAACTTTTGTTATGATCCTAGTAGTTTTACTAATTTCTAACACAAAGTGTTGTTAGTTTCAACAAATTTTGTTTTAAGCCAAAATTTAGAAATATTGTGAACAAACGTATTATTTTAAGGGCAAAAGCCAGTCTCGTGCATTAAAGGACTAAAAGAAATACATATTTTTACAGGCCGCCGATTCCTAAAGAGGTCTTTTGATGGATCGAAATATGTCTAATCTATATTTTAAATATTTTTTTTTAAAAACCCAGCAAAAAAAAATTGCAATAATGCTTTACAAACTACTTCTTTCAATACTTCACAAGTATCCGTTAGTGTATTTTTACTGCTTTTTTAGAAGTTATTCTGAACAACTTAAAACAATCACTTCTTTCATTGCTTCCAAAGTATCCGTTATTACGTTTTTACGGCTCTTTTAGAATTACTTCTGAACCACATCCAAAAATTCACTTAAGTATTACAGTAGACGCTCGCAAATTAGAACCGCTTTGTTTTTGAGGCAATTCTAATTTCTGAATTATTCTAATTTCTGAATTATTCTAATTTCTGGACGTTTTTTTTCGTTTCGTTTCCAAAGATAAAGTGTTTTTTTTACGTTTATTTAACATTTTAAATGATACACTTTCACTATTTAATAGAGACGGCCAAATAATATCAAATTTCACAAATAAACTAGCCAAAAATATACATAAATGCGACAAAAAAAAAAAACAAATAGGGAAAAACATATATAATTTGGTGATACCCCTTTTTAGTTTTACTTTATTCAAACAGAATAAAAATAAATTGGGGATTTCCTGTGTATTCAAATAACCAAAAAAAAAACGCTCAGAAATTAGAATTTTAAATTCGAATTTCAGAGCGTTTAATGTATTGCAAACATTGATTCTAATTTCTGGACGTTCGAATTACTGAAAGCTCTAATTTGCGAGCTTCTACTGTACTTCTAAAGAGCAATTGCTCTAAAAGTGATCGTAAAAAGTGATTTTGGTATTATTTGGCATTTCCAAACAAATGTTCCCGGGTTCGATTCCCGGCGGGACCAATATTTTTTTATTTTTTTTACATTTTTTTAATTCTACTAATTTTTTTTTTTAATATTTCTAATTAATTTGTTTAAATTCAATATTTTTTTAAATTTAAAATTTTTAAAAATATGTATATATAGAAATATGGTGACAAATTGCTTTCTACGCACCTGTAAAAATAGTACTGAAAACAATATTCAATTGGAGTGCACCTTTTACACTTGTTTAATAAGTACTTTTATTGAATAGAATAAGGAACAATATCTCGCACTAAAAAAGTGATGTTTTTATGCCAGTCAACTTTCATATCAAAGAATAGCTCTGCGATGGAGCGCTAGACTAGCAATAGTGAGGTCGCAAGTTCGACACCCGGTGGCGGCAATAAAAAAACTTTCGTAAAATAAAAAAAATATAATTTTTTTTGTGAAGAATTTTTTTTAAACTTTTAATTTGTGAAAAAGAACTTACTTTGCACTCGTTCAAAAAGTACTGAAAAAAGGTTGAAGTGGGAGTACTCCTCTCCTATGACAACTCAATGTGAAAATCATTAGTGTTTATGTTAAAAAAGAAGTACATCTAGATCATCAATTGTAGTGCTTTTTCTACTGCTTCGGCATCTATTTTTTTGCTGGGAACTAAGTGAAGAATAAAGTTTTGTTTGAAAATTAGCAAATACAATTAGTAAAACTAGTATTTGTTAAAGAAGTTTAGTATTATTATTTAGTATTATAAATTGTTGTACAGAAATATCTACACACAACAAATTAAAAATGAGTTTCATTTTCGAAGTTGGTAATATCAACTATATTTTAATTGATTTTGTACCTATCACACAAATGCTACTATCAATTACTAAAAATTGTGTACGTTTATTTCAAACAATTCAAATATTAATGTGATTCAATTAAATATTTGTTTAAAAATAAATTTTATTTTGAATAAATCTTTAATTAAATGATTTAAGCTAATAATTTTTTATGTGTAATACAACATTTTTTTCGTGTAGTCATGATATTCATGAATATCATCCCTTGGCGAGGGGAAATTGGCTATAAAAATTACTTTTATACACTTGAAAAACGCAAATGTGTTATTTTTAGAGACCCCCACACACTTGAATAAATATGTACTCGCACTTATTACGAGTATTATACAATCGTAAAAATAACTAAATGTACACAAACAAATTACAGTCACAGTAAACAGAGCCTTCAAAGAATGCAATACTTAATGCGGTCTTCAATTCTGTGATTGACTGTGGAAGGTTTGAATTCTCAAACCACAATTTTATAAAACTTTTCAATGGTATACATTTTGTTCTGTCGACAATTGACTGCTAACTTTAAAGCCCTGATTGCTAAAACAATAACGGGCGTGGCCGACAAAAAAATGTATGTTGTAGGTGGTACCGTGAAATATCTCCCAAATGAAATAAGTCCCAATGAAATAACTCCTAATGAAATAAGCGCCAACAAAAATGAAATAATTCCCAATTGCAAAAAATGAAATAACTCCTAAAGAGGAAAATTAAATAAGTCCCAATATTTGGCAGTTATTTTCTAAAGTACTAATAAGTCCCAAAAAAAATGAAATAACTCACAATGAAATAAGTCCCAACAGAAAGGAAATAATTCCCAATTCAAAAATATCGAATACTATTTATTTAATAAATACACTTTAAAAATGTTTGTAAATTCATTGCTATAAAGTCAGTAAAATTTTATATAATGTTACGCAAAATGCTTAAATTTAGACATCGAATTTTTAAAAATCTTGTGTACACATTTTTACCCAAAAAATTCGCATTTATTGTAAAATAGGCACTTTTAATTTAGAATTACACATATTGTGTATGCGATAAAAATTTTGTGCTTAAACAGAAATATTTTTACTACAAAATTTTCGAAATGGGGTTAATCGCGCGATTTTTTAAACCAAACCAAATTTTCGCCTGCACCGCTTTTTTCAACTACTTTATAAATTTTAAAAATTAACTCCATTTCGAAAATTTTGTAGTAAAAAATTTAAACTGACTGTATTTTTTAAAATTTATAACTCAGTGATTTTAGAAACGTTAAAAAGTAGTTGCAAAAAATGGCACAGCGAAAACTTGGGTTGGTTTAAAAATCGCTCGGCCAAACCAAATTATCGCCAGTGGTGTTTTCTACAACCAGATAATACATTTTAAAAATTAATACAATTGTTTGAAAATATAATTGATTTTCAAGAGGTATTCCCTTTAATCTTCATACTGATGAATAAATATAATGGATTTGAACAGAGAAGTTATCAAAAAAAATTAACTGTTTAAAAGAACAAACAGAACTGAATAACTCCCTACGATAAAATTATATTCAAAATGAAATAAATCCCAAAAAATGAAATAAATCGCAACTGTAAAAAAGAAATGAAATAACTCCCAACAAAATTTAGTTGGAAGTTATTTTATTTGGAAGTTTTTTCATAATGCAATAACTCCCAACAAAAAATTATGAAATAAGTCCCAACGGATTGGGAGTTATTTCATAATGAAATAAGTCCCGATTTGTATGGAAAATTTTTTGGAGTTATTTCATTTTTGTTTTGGGACTTATTTCATTTGGGAGTTATTTCATGGTACCGTTGTAGGTCTCAGAATAAATAGTTATAAACACCATTAGTGATTAGTGATCACAACTGCGTTGACTGTCGACAGCAAAATTCGTCGCGATTAATTTCAATTCAGCTACAATCGACCGTCGATATTTTTTGACGTTTAAAAAAAAAGATTATGGTTGTATTTGTTTTGCCATAATTCTTCAGCAATCCAATTGGTTTTGCATTACTTATTGTTGTTTTTCATTTTATTTCATTTAATTTTGCTTTTTTGCGGTATTTTTATTTTCAATTATATTTCTTCTGTAAAAGAGTAAATTTTTTGTAAACAAAGTACGAATTTTTGCAGCTATGATACGAATTTCTACAACTCTGTTCTGATAGGCAGCCCTTATTTAGATAAAAATATGGCAACAATTTGAGAAATATTTTGAGTGTGTATTATTGTGTCGTCGACAAATCGCCGACGACATTTTGCTTCCCGTACAAAATATATGAAAAAGTAATTCTCGCTGTCGTTGTCGACCCAGTTGTGCTTAATCTCTTGTACTCCACTTAAGCAAAAATTTTTAATTTTCGAGGTGTTCAATCACCATATGACATATGAAATCATATTAAATCATCCCAAATTGATCAATCGATAGAAAAATAAATCGCATGATTGATTGAATTCTCAAATTATAAATCGAATGTGTGAGAAGTCGAATGAATTCTTAATGTTTGAATTCAAATATTGATATAATTGAAAGAGATAAATTGATTGCGTTAAATGGCATTCGAAACAATTAAATTTCCTGCGAATTTTAAAAATTGAATTTGGTCGATATTAAAAGAAATAGAATTCCGGTTTTAGGGAATTCTGTCAAAGTAGAATTTTCTCTTCTATGCTCTGACAATAAATTATAATAAGTTGGAAAAACGAAGTAGCAGAGGGTCCACAAAAAAAATTTGTGTTGTTAGAGACCAAGATCGATGACCTTCAATCATATTTTTTTCTTTTTATTTTGTACGCCTTACAGCAGGGGGTTGATAAGTTTTTTTTACATTTTGTTTGTATTGGCAACAATATGAAACGAGGCTGTGTCACATATTAAAAACAAAAATATAAAAATAAATACAATTTAAGCATATAAACGAGGGTTAATTCATAAATAATTGAAATGATAACTGAATGGGAAACAATTTTAGCCTTTTGTTTTAGCAGTAAACATGAAGTGTCTTTCAAATTTTTTTTATGATTACAAATAAAAATTATAATTATACCCTACACCACTACGTGGAGAGGGTATTATAAGTTTGTGCTGATGTTTGTAACACCAAAAAATATTGGTCCTAGACCCACCTTATAGTATACCGATCGGCTCAGAATTTTTTTTATTTCGATTTAACGATGTCCGTCTGTCCGTCCGTCTGTCCGTCCGTCCGTCTGTCTGTCTGTCCATGCATTCTTGTGCGCACTCTACAGGTCGCAAATATTAAGATATTTTGATGAAACTTGGTACACCGACTTATGTCGGCCCAAGAATGAAGCCTATTGATTTTGGTTAACATCGGTCCATGTTTAGACCTAGTGCCCATATAAGGGTCCTCCCAAAATTATATTGTTTATACGCTGCAGGTCGCAAATATTAAGATATTTTGATGAAATTTGGTAGACCGACCTATGTCAGCCCAAGGATGAAGCCTGTCCGATGTCCGTCTGTCCGTCCGTCCGTCCGTCTGTCCATGCATTCTTGTGCGCACTCTACAGGTCGCAAATATTAAGATATTTTGATGAAACTTGGTACACCGACTTATGTCGGCATGAGGATGAAGCCTATTGATTTTGGTGAACATCGGTCCATGTTTAGACCTAGTGCCCATATAAGGGTCCCCCCAAAATTGACTTAGTTACAAACTGCAGGTCGCAAATATTAAGATATTTTAATGAAATTTGGTGCGCTGACTCACATTATAGAAAATTTTGACACAAGCCCCATTTTGACCCATTCGAATTTCGGATCCAAACATTAGTTGGCTTTTAACCAGACTGGTGTAGGGTATTGTATAGTCGGCATGCCCGACTTTAACCTTTTTACTCGTTTTTCTATTCATTTAGGGACATTATCATAATCTTGAACCAAACAAAGAACATTCCAGCAAAAAAAAAAAGAGAGATTCAAAAGTAGTGGAAAAAGCACTACAATTATCGATCTAGATGTACTTATCTTTTTTTTTTAAAGAAACACTACCCAGAAAAAAATTGGAAGTAATGCTTTAGAAACTACTTCTTTCATTGCTTCACAAGTATGCGTTAGTGTATTTTTACTGCTTTTTTAGAAGTTATTCTGAACAACTTTAAAAAAGCACTTATTTCATTGCTTCCAAAGTATCCGTTAGTATATTTTTACAGCTTTTTTAGAATTACTTCTCAACAACATCCAAAAAATCACTTAAGTATTGCTTCTAAAGACTAATTGCTCTAAAAAGTGATTTTGGTATCATTTGGCTTTTCCGAACAGAGGACTAGCAATCGAGATGTCGCAAGTTCGATACCCGGTGGCGGCAATAAAAAACTTTTGTAAAATAAAAAATATATAATTTTCTTTTGCGAACAACTTTTTTAAATTTTTAATTGGTGAAAAAAAGAAGAGCGCAAAGGAACGCTCGTTTAAAAAGTACTGAAAAAATGTTGTCCTATCCTATGACAACTCATTGTTAAAATAATTAGTATTTATGTTAACAAATAAGTACATCTAGATCTTTTTTTTGCTGGGTAATGATTGTGTGCAGTGAGTTGTCATAGAAGGGCAGTACTCCCACTTCAACATTATTTCAGTACTTTTTGAACGAGTTTAGAAGATTCAGTGCAATACAATATTTATACAGTACTTTCTTACAATTCTTCATCATTTTTATTTTATTTGTTTTCAAAAATTACAAGATCAAAAAAATGTTGAATTTAAACAAATTAATTATAAATACTAAAAAAAAAAAATTATAAAATATTGGTTCCGCTAATATTCAAATCAGCGATCTTCTCTTTGGAAATAAACTGTATCCAAATCAATTCTTAGGATCACATTTAGAGTAATAATGCTTTAGAAGCAACAATTAAGTGATTTTTTGGATATTTTTTGGAATTACTACTAAAAAAGCTGTAAAAATTTACTAACGGTTACTGTGGAAGCAAAGAAAGAAGTGATTTTTTAAGAAGTTCGGAATTATTGTACTTCTAAATAAGCAGATAACGGATACTTTGGAAGCAATGAAAGAAGTGGAAAGTATGACTTCAATTTTTTTTTGCTGGGATCTTATATCACATTTTCTCTAAATGAATGTTTCTTAGGTTGATTTTAGATCATAAATTAATATCACTTTCTGTTTAAATTATTTTTCAAATTAAAGAAAGATGTTACAATTTTCACAAGTAAATTACAAGGAATAACAAATTTGAAAGAATTCGATAAGGTCAGCAAGACAGAATACGTATTTTCGGCTTTCGATACAAAGCCATCATCAGCGTCATTTGCCTTGATGGGTTAAACATTTATAATCGTCTACTTATGTGAAAGTTGAAAGCAAATCGAATATGTCAACAACTCTACTTAGACTAATATCAACGAAATCTAACAATGTTATTTTTATCCTTTGTTATTATTACTCTTTTTTGCTTTGAACCTTAATTCTTAAAGTATCTCAGCTGGTCCTATTCAACTCTGTGTGTGATAAACACAGATTTTTGAACTACAACGAACCGTTAAATTTAAATGTATGTTGTTTAAATTATATTTTGCACCGTTAAAATATAATATTAAATTTGCGTTCAGCTGTTGAATTACTTGTAAATTGACCCACTTGTGTGAATACACTGATAATATTTTTGTGTAGTCTAAGGTAATAGATATTTTTAACTGTAGCTGAAGTTGTTTTTGTATATATAAATGTAAAAGTAACTATTTCTGACAGTTGAGAAAATTAACTAATCAAAACAACTAACCCTGCACCACAGTACGATTTAGGTCATATAAGGGGAAGCGGACCAAATCCCTGCCAGGGATCTTAAGCTTATTATATGGGCTTATTATAACGGTTTCATAAATATAGTGAAAATTGTGAATGCAATTGCCGAACATTTTTATTTAAGTTTTTTACCTTTTAAAAACTTTGGTTGGTTTCCTTTAAATAAACCGGGTTCTTTTCCATTGCAATCAAAATAACCAATCTCACTTCTGACACCATTTGTTACCATTTTACCTTATAAAAACGTTCATCTATCTCCTTAAGATAAACCAGGCTGGTGCTCTTATATAATTAAAATAACACACACATACGCTTATGTTTGAAATAACTTAAAAACTTATTTATTAAACGCTTTATTACTTTAAATACAACATTATAACACATTTTAACACAACGATTTATTAAAGCTCGACTGAAGTACACAATAGCTAATAATCAACGGACTAACAAAATGACATATGGCACCCTTATATAGTTTTACTTCCGTTGTGGTAGAGAGTTCCGTAAACACCTAAAATACTAACATAAGACTTAAATGTAGTGCTGCCAGATTGACGATTTTAGTAAAACCCGTTTTTTGGGATATTTTCTTCCACAAAATTCCAGATTTCTATACTAGACCAATCCAATTTCGTAAAAATTAGGGATATATAAATTTATACAAAGTACTGGCCGTCCTTAGCTATAACCTTTTCCCATCTTTCTGCCAACATATGGATTTCGCGCCAAAAGAACTGCTCATTTTTTGAGGCCAAGAACAAATCGAGCCAATTTCGGATAACCTGTTCTGAAGTGAAGCGTATTCCAGTGACAATGTTCAGTATCGATCGAAACAAATGAAAGTCGGACGTGCAAGGTCTGGACTATAAGGCGGGTGAGGCAAAACTTCCCAACGACTATTTTTTAAATAATTTTTAACGGTGTTGCAACATGTGGCGGAGCGTTGTGATGATGGAATGTTTTTCGGCCAATTTTCACTTCAAACGAATCAATTGCTTTCGGTGTAGGTCCCCTGTGATCGTCTGGTACGATTTCAGCAGCTCATAATAGATGGGACCCTTCTGGTCTCACCAAATACAGAGCGTTACCATGGCGCCATGGATATCCGGCTGGTTGGCCGGACTTCACATATCATTTCTTGCGCTTTGGGTTGTCGTAATGGATCCATTTTTCATCGCCAGTAACGGTAAAAATTACCTCTTTTTATGGCGTTCAAGCAGCATTTCGGACTTGCAAAATCGATTTTCAATATCTCTCGGCTTTAACTCATGTGGTACCCAATTTTTTGATGAATCCTGCTGTTTGTAAAAATTTCGAAATTGCTGCTTGAGTGACTCCCAATGATTTCGCAAGTCCTTCTTGAGTTTGATAACAATCTTCATCGAGTAATTAATCCAATTCATGATCCTGGAACTGTTTTGGCTGACCTGGGCGGTCTTTCCCTTCTGTGTCAAAATCACCACTTCTGAACGGCACAAACCATCTCTCGCACGTTGAAATCGAGGGAACATATTCAGGATAAGCTTTGGTGAGCAATCGATGTGCTTAAGCTACACTTTTTTTAAATTGAAAAAGTAAAGCAACACTTCCCGCAAATCATGCTTTGTTGGCACAAAATTCAACATTTTCGAAGCAAAAGAAAGCTTAAAAAATAATAATAAAACACTCAGGAAATTCTTCCTATTAATTAACGTGTTGCTTCCTTTCGAAAGGGGATAGAGAAGAAGTGAAAGGTGGTGAAAGATGAAGGGCTTCAAATATGGCAACACTGTAATTGCGCGAGATGTTGAATTTTTTAGAACAGTTATTGCGCGCCTTCTGATGGTGAGTTGGCGAACTTTGTTGAAGCTTTTTAGTTCATAGCCCTGTTATATTATTTTACTTCGGTTGGGTTAAGAGCTATGGGAACACCGAAGGCGGACGCTGCGATATGTATGAGGGATAGAAAAACTCATACTTATTAATATTTTTCATAAATTGATGTTGCCTTGGTTGGGGCTCGAACCCGCAACCTCACGTGTAACAGTCCAACGCGCGTTTGTATTTAATGGAAAATCACTGATGAAGCCTGTCCATAGAAAAAGGCAGAAACTGGATCTAGTCTGATTTGCAAATTTAATGTGTTTATAACTGTTGAAAAAATGTTTATTCTTCTTCTTAACCTCAAACCTGCTAAATGAAAACTTTGTTGTTTAAATTATTTCGCCTAAATAAGTGAGAATAAATGACAGATGTTTACTCTCCAAAATGCCATATAAATTATTAAAACTGTTGTGAATCTCGCATTTTAAAGTTATACACCCAATAAAATGTTAGAGTTTTTAATTATTTGGGTTTTTATTTATTTTTATTTTTATATTTTTATTTTCTTTTTATTATTATTGTTGCTATACTCGTTTAATCAAAGAAATAACAAATAAAATAAATTTTAAAATTATATAAATAACACTGTGTTAGTTGAAAAGTCCGACAAGCTGGGCACCCGGTGGGTAAACCTAATTCGAGTACGCTAAATCCAGTAGTGGTAGCCGTTTTTCTTGGCTCGAAGGTGTTTTAAAAAAACGAATCCTCATAAAATTATTCGTTTTCTCATAAAGTTGTGTGTCGTTGTTGTATTTCGTTTTTTAGATCTCACCTGATAACCAATTATTTTTTATTGTATTATTTAACTGTCATTTTATGTAATTTTTGCCTACTTAATTCCCTCAGTGTATATATAAACGATGACGACCCTGTGACTCCAACTTTGTTGTTGATTTTATTTTATATTTTTCTATATATTTTGTTATGGCTGATTTAAAACGGCTGTCTGTCAGATGATATTGTGAAAATGTATGAAAAAACAAAAACAACCCTTAACCATTTCCACGTTTAGGTCGGTCGATGTTCTGGTTTGGTTACATTTGGCCCGACTGGCTGGAAAAACAAAATCTTTGATAAATCTTGTCTACACATAACGTGCTTGCCTGTGTGTTTGTGAACATATGAATGGGATATTATTGGATTTTTATGTTAGTTGGATATCGATTGTGAAAAATTTCCATAACTTTATAGTTTTCGTTTAACTTTAAAAGGATTTTTATGTGTATTTTTATTATTGGATGATAGAAAAATGTATAAATTTCCAAGACTCTTTATAGGATATTGTGTAGTAAAAGCTGATATTTATTCCCTGGATAAAATACAAGTTATAAAAATTAATACTACATCCTCTAATGCACAAGGCTTTCTTTAAGCACTGTTAACTTTTTAGTAGGCTGTAGCCAGCAAAAAAAAAGGAAAAAAAAAAGAAATGCAACAGCATTACAATTAATGATCTAGATGTACTTCTCTTTCAACAGAAACCCTAATAACTTTAACACTGACCAAAATAGTGGTTTTCTGCGATCCTGTAGATTTCGATGAAATTAAATAACTTTCGGTTCTAATTGATATTTAGGGGGTAAAATTAGTTTCAAAGTTGTTGCAAACTTCTAGTTTGAAAACTTTTTAATATCTCAAGTTCGCCATTTAACAGATCTTGAATTTACCATTCATTTGCCTTGGAACAAATATGAGAAAATAGAAAAACGAATAACGGGGAATTTTTGACCCCAATTTTTAAAGGTGAACATGCTTATTTTTTCTGTCATCTCTATCACATATTTAAATTTTATTCAAATCTGAGAAAAGTGTATGAAATTAATCATACCCATTACTTTTGTGACATCGCGTTCAAAAGTAATTAAATGAGTAAATAGGCTGGTAAGTAGTTGAAACCCTGTTTTTTCTGGGAAAGTAATTAGACATGATGTGGTATTATCCCTTTAGAAAAAACTTGTAAGTCCATTGTGTGTACTTACGATAATGAGATACTTGTGTATAACAATTGCATATGAAATTTAAAACATTTAAAATTATCAAAATTTTATCTATGTAACTTACATGCCACTATACTTGTGTGTACTTACGAAGTATATTGGCATGTGGGCCCTTACAATGCAGCTATATCTTAGGTAAAGTAAGCAACTTGTATGTAGGGTTAAAATAGGAAACTAGAAATTTTAAATATCCACCATGGTTTTCTTGCCAAATTATGGCGCCCAATAAAAAAATTTGTTGTAGCATATTTTTTGGTTCCAAGTTTAATTAATATTTATTTTGCTTCCTTGCTTATGTTTTTTGATTTTATTTTTTGTAAATTAATTGAAACTTTAACTTTTCTACAAATCAATTTCGTATCTAACAATATTATTCTCTTCTTATTCTATTTTTAGGTAAGTTATCAATATTTTGAGATGTTACAACAAATCTGGGTAAAGTACAACATATTCAAATTTTTAAATTTAAAAAGTGCAGCTATTTTACTGTAGTATTTAAATAAGCATAAGTAACTATAGTTATAAGATTAAAGTTTGGCTTTCAAATATAAATGTATGATTTCTAAGGCCAAAATGTATTTTTTTGTATTCAATTTTTCAAATACCAATGTTAAACAAAAGTTTAATTAAAATAAACTTTGTTGACAAAATTAAACTTAAATTTTCTACAAATATACAGGGTGGCGCAAAAATAACCTTCCGATGTTTTTTGGCTGTAATTTAAAAAAAAAATGAAAAACTTTTATTCTTGTGGATTATTTTTATTTGGTCTTTTAATTTTTTTTACATCATGTCATGACATCATTTTACATGATGTCATGTAAATGGCCGCCGCCACAGTTGATTGTCATTTGAGCCCTTTTTATGGCATTTTCGAAGAAAAAAGGTCCGATGACTCCTCCAGCGAAAACAGCACACCATACAGTGACTTTGAGCGGGTGTAATGGCTCTTCGTGGGTTACACGCGGATTTTCAGTGCCCCAGAAGCGTAAATTTTGCTTATTTACGTACCCGCGAAGATGGAAATGGGCCTCATCACTCATGATTGGTGATGAATGAAAAAATGGGCTCAAATGACAATCAACTGTGGCGGCGGCCATTTACATGACATCATATTCTCGACTTGATGTTAAAAAAATTAAAAGACCAAATAAAAATAATCCACAAGAAGAATCAAAGTTTTTCATTTTTTTTTAAATTACAGCCAAAAAATATCGGAAGGTTATTTTTGCGCCACCCTGTACGTACGATTGTTTATAACCCAGCAAAACCACACATTACCAAATAATGTATAAAATAATGTATAGCCATAGAGGCCGAGGTATTACTTTACACCTTACTCCACTAATGAATTTTAAGTAATGTATGGGGAGGAGGTGGTAAAGCAAGTGGTTACTTATGTGGTTACGGGGATGGGAAAAGTAATGTGTATGAAAATAGATTTGCATTAAAAAATTGTATTGGAAAAAAATTTATTGGAAAAAAATTTATTACAAATATTTTTTTTTATTAAATGTATACAAGTGGTCACACTGGGATCCCTGCTTGTTAGCTGAGATATTGAGACATATAACATCTAATTTTCTAAAAATTAAATGAATTGTTACGCTTCGTTTTTTCGCTTACAAAAAAAAAACAAAATAATATGTCCAAAAATATATGTAGTTCCAAAAATATTTTAATCATTACTTTGCGTTTATATATCATGCAATACGTAATCAGTGATCAGTATGTCATTAATTTTTGTTTTGAAATAATTCAGACGGTAACGAATTATTCGCACCCATCACCAAAGTTTTACTGGGCATTTCTAAAATACAATTGATAAATCTGACACACAATTGTTAATTTCTGAAATAGAGTCGTTAATAGAAGGAGTTGTAAATGAAAAGTACCGATAAAAATGTTCTGTTCCAAATAATCGGTTGTAGAATAGATTCTTTTCCTTTGTAACACCTTCTAGTAGGCTTGCCAGATCGAAATTGGCAAAAAGCTTGACATTCAGAGGAAAAAGCTTGATTTTTCTTGACATTCAAAAAAAAGGCTTGATTTTTCGTGACAATTTAAAATTCAGTTAAATTCTTCAAAAACTTCCCGAAGGCAGCAGTAATCTGAATACAACATATCGATATTATTTAATTGAATTTGATATTTTTAACATAAATGGCAGCTCTGCTTAATTATCCCTTAACAACAACGAGTTTTTTATATTTAAAATATAAATTTGCTAAAAACACTGATTTTTCTCCAAAATCATATCTTTTTTCTAAGTATTTTACAGTATTTTGTAAAAATTTCTAAAATTCCGTTTTAGCTTGACAAATGACATTTTTTCTTTATTCTTTCCACGCATAGAAAAAGCTTGACAATCAAGCCAAATCAAGCCCGTCTGGCAACCATACCTTCTACCGTCACTTCTAACGCCGATGATATTTGTTTGAAATCGTCACAAAAGCAATCGCTTCTGCAGCTCCAAAATATAAACTGTTGCTCTAGAATAAGTTCTGAAACTTGTTTAGAACGGGTTGTTCCATCGAATCGGTTCTTGTGGAACCAGTTGCAGAATAACTGTGGTTGGCAACCAATTGTAAAAATTTTCCTGAGAGGTAACTGTCCAGCAAAAAATTTTACAATCGTTTGCCGATTACACCAATTCTGCAACAGGTTCCATTAGAATCAATTCCATATAACTAGTTCAGGACACCGTTCCACGGATCTTATAAGGTACCCAGCAAAATTGTCGAATGCAAAGAACCGGTTTGTAGAACAACTTGTTCTTGCATGCAACCTGTTCTAATTTATGTTCTATCTTCGGTGATTTTTGTTTGAGTTTGTCCCAAAAGCAACAGGTTATGTTCCTCCAAACTAGAACAGGTTGCTTTGGAACCGGTTCTAGAACCAATTATAGAACCGGTTCTGCGATAGTGAGGCCTTTCATTTTGACTTCCAGGAATCAGTTCTAGAACCTGTTCCACGGAACCGGTGGTAAAAACACCTATTCTAGAACAGTTTCAAAGGCAACCAGTTCATAAAAATTTTGCTGGGTATAATTAAAAAAAAATCAGGGCAGCCGCTTTCTCTTTGGGGCTAAAGAAGCGGTTGCTTTTGGGACAATTACAAACAAAAATCATCGTCGCTGCAATGGAAAGTAGACGGGTTTACAAAGAAAAGTAGCTATTCTACAACCGGTTCTTTGGAACCGAAAATTTTCCTGGGCTTAGTTTTCTAAACAATTCCAGGACTTTTTTTTTTTACTAAAAATAATCATTGTGGCGAACTTTAAGTGATTGTAGCCAGCTATAAGTACCCTTGATAAAATTGTTCTTTATTTTTCCCATAATCAGCTCTTTAGTGCACGCTTTTTTGAGTGTATAATCAAGTGTACATACTTGGGTTAAAATATTATCCTAGATAGTAGACAAACACGCCTAAAAGTATGCTATGCTATTTTTATGCGCCATAAAGGATACAAAAACAGACTTAAAAACTCCTCAGGGAATTACTACATTTAAACTAAATATAAAACACAAATATTTTCTACACATGTATTAGGGTCGTACAAATTTTGTAAGAGATTGTCAGTTGTGAGTTGTTAATATTCAGTTAATACTTCAATGGCAGCACTTAAGAACTTTTCATTATGAAATAGATTGTGATTCTTACACAAAAGGTTGCGGGATCGATCCCCAACCAAGGCAACAACAATTTATGAAAAATATTAATATGTATGAGTTTTTTCTATCCCTCATACATATCGCAGCATCCTCTTTCGGTGTTCCCATAGCACTTAACCCCACCGAAGTAAAATAATATAACAGGGCTATGAATTAAAAAACTTGAACAAAGTTCGCCATCTCTTCATCAGATCGCGCGCAAAAACTGTTCTAATATGCAACATCTCGCGCAGTTACAGTGTTGCCATATTTGCAGCCTTTCATCTTTCACCACCTTCCATCTCTTCTCTATCCAAAAAAAAAAAAAAGGAACACGTTAATTAATAAGAAGAATTTCCTCAGTGTTGCTTCTCTTTCAAAAAAAAAAAAAAAATATATTAACAAGTAAAAGTTTATTTACCATTAAAATGCTTAAAATTACTTTATTTACAGTTAAAATTTAACCTAAAGTAGTAAATTTTGTGTTAACCGGCCTTTGTACTAAACTTCAACTCAATGAAATTGCTTGTAATTTGATTTGAATGCCCTTAATATGTATTTATAGGTATATGAATAGATTTCTTTTATGGAGACAAAAAAATCCAACAAACCAAGATAAAAATAATGTAAAAGGAAAGAAAATATTTGTGGGTTTCCATGGTATGGCAGAGAGTGAAATAAAAATAAAAAAAACAACAAAAAATATTATTGTTAATAGAAATATTGTAAAAAAAAGAAAAGATAGTTAATGGAAGCAGTCTCTATGCAAGTCGCTCACCTACTGTTAAACTCTCTCTAACTGGCTCTATGTAATATTTTAGGAATTGAAATTGCAACTAAGAGGTTCAGTTTTTTTATTAATTTTTTTAATATTTTGCATATTTTATGAAACAACTATTAATATTTATTAAAACTTAACCTATCACCAGTTAACAGAGGTAGAGATGCGTGTGTGCTCTTGAGATTACATGTTCGTTGATGGAAGTATACTTGACTAACTATCGGCTCCGTTACAAATGAAACAATGTTGCTCTCTTTGTTAACGTTTTAAATTTTGTAATTTAACGAAATCTGTGCTAAAAATAAAATAGCTGTAAACAAGTATAAAAAAGATATAAATATATTTTTTTCATGCTTCGAAATAAGCAATAAAAATCAACTTCTCTTTTAGGAAAAAACCTTTAATCAGAAACCATTTGTAATTTAAAATGAGTAAAAAAGTTAAATTCAGGCATGCTGACTAAACGATACGCTACACCCGAATTCCATAGGATGATTTTTAACTGACGACATCGTTTTGACGATGGTGTTGCTCCCCGAAGCGGGAATTTTTGTAATCTGGGTTTTGAAATTGTTATTTTAACGAACACTGTTGCCAATTTACCTTTTTTCTCGTCAAATCTAGTGATATTTCAACGCATTTGGCGGCCGGGATAGTACATGTTTTAGCAATTAGGGGAAAACTAACGATTTTCTAAAATCAGCCTTGACGTTTTCTTAGCAATTTTTTGCATTTAAAGGATTTTTCAATAAAAGCACTACAAAAGTTTTTTTAAATAAAACAAAATCGGTTTTGGATATCAATGAAATTCTTTATTCCTGTGAAAGTACGTTCGATGCCATTATGTATGGAAATCGATCTCTTTTGCATGGCCACCACGGGCACGCTTGCAGAAGTCTAGACGCTGAACCCAATTTTCGACGGTTTTCAAGCATAAATTGGCCGATACTGCTGCAATTTCACGTTCGATATTCGTACGAAGTTCATATGGTCGCTGGCTTGTTGGCATAGACCATAGATTTGACGTAGCCCCACAGAAAATAGTCATACGGCGTCAAATCACACTACCGAGGCGGCCAATCGACTGGACCATTGCAAATTTGGTTTGCAATAAATTGATTGTGACATTCGCTGTGTGGCTTGTGGCGCCGTCCTGTTGGAACCACATGTCCTCCAAGCCCATATCATCCAATTGGGGCCAAAAATATTCGGTTATCATTGAACGGTAGCGATTCCCATTCACAGTAACGTGCCGGTCTTGATCATCACGGAAGAAGTACGGCCCAATGACGCCGCCGGCCCATAAATCGCACCAAACCGTAATTTTTTCGGGATGTAATGATGACTCAAGGAGTACGTGTGGATTGCTGTCTGACCAATAATGCATATTTTGTTTATTGACGAAGCCATTCAGCCAGAAATGAGCCTCATCGCTGAAGATGATTTTTCGATGAAAATCCGAATCATTTTCAAGTTGTTGCTCAGCCCAATTCACGAACATACGACGCTTCTGGTGGTCAAGCGGCTTCAGTTCTTGCGTCAATTTGATCTTGTAAGGATGTAGGCCAAGATCTTTCCGCAAAATTCGCCACAACGTCGTCACAGAGATGCCCAACGCTTCAGAACGACGTGTGAGAGACACATTTGGGTTTTCTTCAACTGAAGCCTCAGCGGCAGCAATATTCTCGACACTACGGGCACTTCTTTATCTCACTGGCACGGGAACATTTTGTACTGTGCCTGTGGATTAAAATTTTTCCACTAGACGCTCAATTGTTGATCTGCTAGGACGATTATGACGACCATAAATTGGACGTAGCGCTCTTAACGTTGAGGCCACTGACTCCGAATTTCGGTAGTAAATTTTAATAATTTCGACTCGTTGTTGGCTCGTACATCTTTCCATCATGAAATGGCAAACCTTACTGAAGAGAAATGTCAAAAGAGCGGCAAGAAATATGGCGTCGTTTGCTGTCCCTGTCTTTTTACTTTTGTAGCGTCCCTGTTGAAAAACCCTTTATTTCCTTCACAGAATTTTTGAGCCATTATTATTAAATTAAATTTTTAATTAAAGGAATTAAATATGCTAAAATCCCAAACGTATTTAACAAATTGTTAAAAATAATCCGTTGTAGGCATGTCGCTATCCGGATTTCATTCTTGCCTAAGGACATCGTCAGGGGACGAAGCACAGTGCTTCGTCCCCATATAGCAAATCGGCAAAAATAGAGGAGTTATCGTAGAAGAATGAAATTCGGTGTGCTGGTTGAGAATATGTAAATTAAGAAAAATTCGAAGTTTCAGCAAAATCGGTGCAAGGACATGACTACCTCCCATACATCCTTTATCTAAAATTTTTAATTTTAGCTACAATTATAAAGAGAATAAGCCGAAAATTGGTTACTGCCGGTCAAATTATGTCCCTTAACCCAGTGGTTAATTTTTTTTCATTCGGGGCAAGGACATGACTACCTCCCATATATCCTTTTTCTAAAAAACTATATTTTGGCTACATTCATGATCAGAATGCACCAAAAACTTAAAATAATTCCTAAAATAATACTTTTTAGCTCTTAGGTAAATTTTGTTTCATTCGGTATAAGGACATGACTACCTCCCATATATCCTTTTTCTCAAAAACTATATTTTGGCCAGCTTTAAGATCAGAATGCACTAGAAACTTACAATAGTTTATAAAATTATACTTTTTATCTCTGTGGCAAATTTGGTTTCATTCGGATATGACTATCTCCCATATATCCTTTTTCTCATTCATTATCAATTTTAAGGGCGCGACAGACGAGCAGTATTATTGCTCAATTTTGTTTTATGGTGCAATGTTATTTTATTTTAGCAAAACCTTCAATATGACACACACACATGGTCAAAAATATTGGTAACTTGCTAGAATTTAGTGAAAACAATTTTTGACAAAATAATCAATTTTCAAGAAATGTCCTGGAAAGGAGTCGCTCCCCACACAAAACCCGAATTATCATTTTTTCAATTTATTATTTTTTTTAATAATAACTATTATATTACAAAAATAGCTTTTGACATTTCCAAATTGTGTATTTTAAAAAAAATTTGACAAATAAATAAAAAAAAAGCCATTTTTGCATTTCTATTAAATTTATGGGCATTTCGGTTCTAGGTTAAAGTGGGTTAATGATATCCAGCGAAACCAAAATTCCGTATCTGAATAATTTCAAGTATATTTAATTAACAAGTTAAATAAAAAAGTAGTAAAAGTGATATGCCATTTTCGGCCGCAATTCAGTACGGGTTAAAGTTTTCTAAAAAAAATTAAATTCTTCAATTTTGAACCTTTTAGATAAAAACTTGGCTGTGTAATGAATGAAAATCGACAAATCGTATTTTAAGGGACAGCATATACATCTACATACATACATATATCTCTTCACATAAAAAATTGAATAACTGGGATATGTAGAAAAAGTTAAAAATTTTAAATTTGCGGTTCAAAATTTTAATTTTTTTTTTTTTACAGAAAATTATACATCCTAATGGACTATCTAAATCGTAAAAAAATAGACATTATTTTTTATATTTTTCTTAAATTTCACTAAACGTTATAAAATTTTAGGTTTTCCGCAAAAAAGTGTTAATACTTAAATTTTTTTTTTAAGTTTCTTGAATTTTTTTTTTTTATTTTTACATCACATTAAAACGAAGCATGTGTTTCAATTTTCAAGTTCTTTTTAAAAAAAAAAACATTATTAATTTAATTTTTGGTGGTACCTTAAAATTTAGCTCTTTCTAACTTTGTTAAAACTCAGGTAAAAAGGTTTGGAAAATGTATAAAATTTTTAAATTTGCGGTTAAAAAAAAATAATTTTTTTTTTCAAATTCTATTAAAGAGCTTCAAGATGTCCTAAAATCATAAATAAAAAAAAGACGTTCTTCCATATTTTTTTTTTTTTTTACTCTACCAAACTTAAGCAACTTTGGGATTTCCAGTCAAAAAAGTCTTAAGTTTTCGATACCACCAAATATTATTCTATAAAAAATTTTCATTTAAAATAATTTCTGCTAATTGCGAATATAGTGAATAACAAAACCAACGTGTTTCAAAGAATTATCGTTTGCCATTTTTTTTGTAAAGCCGTTAAATTAGATTTTCGTTTAACTATTTTAGCTCAAAATTTTTTGACTTTAGCGCCCTCTGTTGTTAACAAAAAGAGGAGATACTGAATTTCTCTTTCATATTTATTTATGGTATTATGTCACCTCTTCAAAAATGTATAAGTCACTTACGTTCCGCATAAATTTTTTTTTTTAATTTTGCCTATGGGACAAAGCACTGTGCGACGTTTTTAGAATTTCTAGAAATATTTGTTAAGTTAAATTACAAACTCAATGAGAATTGAGTTCTCGAGATTAAATTGTTCTCGTCTAGGAAAATTGCTGTAATAAATAGGAACATAAAATTATGAAATTATTACTTAAAATTTTATGTTTTTTTATTGTAGTTTCTTTAAATTATACACCCATGTGAAAATCGAAATTAGACTGTCCCTTAAAATAGCAATTTGTCGATTTTCATTCATTTCACCCCCCAGTTTTATTGGAAATGGTCCCAAATGGAAGAAATCGATTTTTTTTTTGGAAAACGTTAACCCGTGCAGAAAGTTGGACGAAAATGGCCCCTTTTGGAAAAAAGTGTATTAATATTAAAAATTCCCAAAATTCGAAATTTCGAAAAAAAATTATTTTTTATTTTAATTATTCATTTAATATAGTCAAGATGATTCATACATGGAATTTTGACTTCATCGGATATCATTAACTCACTTCAGCCTGGAATCCAAAATGACCCACAAATTTGATAAAAATGCAAAAACGTGTTTTTTTTTTAAATTAATTTTAAAGATTTTTTAAAATGCCTAATTTGGTATTATTCTGTAAATTTCCTAGTGGGGCGTTTTTGGCCAAAAGTATAAAAATTATCCCCATGTGGATCACGTTACACAAAATAATTATTTTTATCCAGTTGAGATTTTTTTTTTTATAAATTTAATGGCTTTACAATCTCGTAGTCATAATTAATATTAAGTTCCATGGGTCTTTTCTGACCCCAGGCCACTAAGGGGTAAATTTTTTTTAAAGAAATGAATAGATAATTATAATTTAACCAAATTTGAGTGCTGTTTTTCCGAAAACCGAGTAAAATTTGATAAAAACATTGAACTTTTTAAAATTTTTGACAAAATGAGCAATTTTTGTAAAATGTCCTGAAAAGCAGTCGCTCCAAACACAAACTCGAATTATCATTTTTCCAATTTATTTTTTTTTTCTATAATATCAACTATTATGTGGTACAAATAGCAATCGACATCTCCAAATTAGGCATTTTAAAAAATCTTTAAAATTAATTTAAAAAAAAACACGTTTTTGCATTTTTATCAAATTCGTGGGTCATTTTGGATTGCAGGCTAAAGTGAGTTAATGATATCCGATGAAGTCAAAGTTCCATGTATGAATCGTGTCGACTATATTAAATGAATAAATGGAATAAAAAATATTTTTTTTCGAAATTTCGAATTTTGGGAATTTTTAATAGTAATACACTTTTTTCCAAAAGGGGCCATTTTCGTCCAACTTTTGGCATGGGTTAACGTTTTCCAAAAAAAAAAATCGATTTCTTCCATTTGGGACCATTTCCAATAAAACTGGGGGGTGTAATGACATATCTATTTTTAAGGGACACTCATTGGCTCGTATCTGATCACGCATAGGCATACTAGTCATATACGTCGATGCATAGTTCAATATATGACCATACAAGTTCTCATATATTTCCATATACCTTTGAATCTGAAATTTGAGGGTATGTGGAGGTGTATGCCCATATATGATCATATATGAGCATATGTGAATCATATATGAGCATATATGGTCATATATGAACATGTACGGTCATATACCCTCAAATTTCGGATCCGAAGATATATGGAAATAAATGAGATCATGTATGGTCATACATCGAACTAGACATGGACGTATATGACTATGTATGCCCATGCATGATCATATACAAGTCAATATATGATCATGTGTGTTCATATATATTTCGATTTTCACATAGGCAGGGATGCTTTGGTTGATAGTGTTACCTTTTAGCGTTTTATAGCATATTTAACGTTTTATACCAGTGTTGCATTCAAGCGTTTCGAAAATGTATCTTTAAAAATCGTCACAAATTCTTCGAGTAATTTTTCAATTTTAAGAATACAAGAATAAAAAATTTATATTCTTATGCATAAACAATGTGTAATCTAATACAGTTGGCATTTAATCAATTAGATTTCAAGTGACTATTCTTTTATAATATACGAAAAAGAATCAGAGATTTTTCCTACAAAAACATGTTTTCTTAAATTAGATTTCAATGGTTTTGTCGTAGTACACTGTATGAAATATTTTTTCAAGTTTAAGTTAAGTTATAAATATACGGAAAAAATCACCTTAATTCTTATTTCACTAATTTATAAAACTCCATCATATTTAAATACAACTTAGTTGAATATTTAAAGAAACTAACCGTGATTTGCACATAAATTGTGCACAAAATTGTATCACTTTACCAAGTTTTCTGCCAAATAATTGAATGTAGTTTTGGTAATTAATTTTATGTTTAAAAATAACTGACGCAACACATGTTTTAAATTTGACATTATGATAGTATTTAAGAAATAGCTTTCTAAAATGTTACACTTAAAAAAACCTCAAGAGTGTGATTAACTTTAACACTTAATCCAAAAAAATCTAACAATGTCCCATTTTATTGCTTATAATCTAGGCACATTCTTCTATTTTACAAAATTTTGAAAAAAGTAGTAAATTAACTACCAACAATTAACTTTACCTTTGCAATCATTTGTTTACAGTTATTTGTTGAAAAAACAAAACAACTACCTAAAATAACTGTTACTACATTTCAACATTTTTAGTTAGTTAATTTTTCAAACAAATGTCAAAAGTAAATAAACTAATATGCAAGTGCTTGTGCAAATTTAAAAGTTACTGACACTTTAGAAAACATATTATTTCTTATTGTTGTTTATACATGAATGGATGTCATTGCTAGATCTGTCAAAACAACAGAGTAGTATATTGGAAGATGACAAAGCAACTTGTGGTACATTTTTTGTTGTTGTCTTTGTTTTTTCTTTGATATTTTTCGATTTCCTTAGGTAAGAATGAAATCCGGATAGGGCATGCCTTCAACAGATAATTTTCACAATTTGTCAAATAAGTTTTGGGATTTTAAAAAAATAAAAAGAAAGTACCCAGTCAGAAATCGCCAGTGGTACAAAAAATCAAGCACTGGCATACCACTGGGTAACCACGGTATTAAAAATAAATTTGGGATGCTTTGCCAGCGTTTGCAAAAAGCGTTTTACCAGTATTTGTTTTACAAAAATTTCGGTGGTTTATAAAAAAAACCACTGGCAAAGAATTGGCTTAGAGTGATATGCCAAGGTTTGCAACCAGTGGTTATCCAGTGCTACCTAGCCAATGCTACCAGGCGTACAAAAATCAATTCATTGGAAAACCAATGATTTTATAAAAATGCTGACACTTCGTTAAAAAATGTTTGTAGTCGGAAGGTTCCGAGTTAAAATCCGGTTGCAAGGAAAAATTTTTTTTTGATTTTTTTTAATTTAAAATTTTTTTTGTTTTATAAAATCAATTTTTTTGTTTGTGGGAAAGCTCCTCCAAGACCAACTTTTTTTTTGCCCTCCAAACACTGGCATACTAGTTACAAAAAATTGTTTGCCAGTACTAGTATTTTGGCACAGCCAGTAGTTGTCCAGCTATTATCACTCATTTATGTGTTTAGCCATTAAATATTATATGTCTCGTTAGCTCAGTGGGTAGATCAATCGTCTGCCGATCTGACGGCCTGGGTTCAAATCACGGCAGGAAAAAAAAAATACATATGAACTTTTTTTTAATTTTATTTTGGAAAATATATTTCCAGACCACCTATTTATTGGTTTTGCCAGCGTTTTGCCAACGTTTAAAAATTTTGTTCCTCCAGTGCTTTTCCGGCGCTTTTTGAACAGCCGGTCCTTTTGTCTAATGATGTTATCATTTTGGGAATGGGAAAGCACTTTTTGCCAGTACCACCTGTTAAAGTGCTTTGCCACCGCTTTCCCATTTATATTTTTCTGACTGGGTAGTTATTTTACATTTATTCACAGAGAAACAATTACCTACAGCTACGATTAAAAATAACTATAACCGTTGACTACACAAATGACCTATATGCAGTTACTGTAAAAATATTTTGAGTGTAGAACTAAAATTCTGTATACTTAACTGTTTTATTTTTGCTTATACTATCTTACTAATATTTAGCAAAAATAATCTGCTAGTTTTAGCAGTTTTTTTCTGCTAGGTAATTTTTAACTAATTTTTAGTAATTTTAACTAATATTTTTGCAGACTTTTTTCTATTAGTAAAGCATGCAGATAATGCTCTCATATAGCCAGAATGCCCGACTTTAAGTTTTTTTACTTGTTTTTTTTTTTTTTTTTTTTTTTTGCCTCAATTTGTGTTAAAACCATTTAAGATTATCGAAAATAACTGAAAATGAACTAAACTTTGTAGTAAGTTTCATGTGAAAAGTCAATTTATAAATGCCTAAATGTATGCTTTAATAAATTTGAAATAGCTTTGCCATACACATATACTACATTTAAATAAACCATATAACTTAGCAACTATTCGTGCGTAATAAAGCTTTATTTGTGGTCATAAAATACAAACATTTATTTATGTATATGGAACATAATTTAAATCCAATACACACATATTTACAACAACAAAAAAGAAGGAAGAAAATAGGAATTTTAAAAATATATGTAGCCTAAAAACCAAAAAATATACACTATTCAAACATTTACACTTGCACGTGTACTCACACAAACACAGAAATATAATCTCCCAATAACGCACACACACACAAAACCGTACTCAAAATTTAATACAGTTAAATTCATATAGCTTATTGTTAAACTTTTCACCGTTATCACACAATCACAATCATCCTCATTCCCATAGTCCACATACACATTGTGTTGGCGAATGTAGTCACAGTCGTCGTCATCATCATCGTCATTCTCAATAGTCGTCGTATATTAAATCTATACAATGAGCTGGGTATACGCATTAGCAGTATCACGAAAACAAATAGCCCAGATGTAGTTAGTGGCTACACCCAGAAAATAGATTCGTGTTGACAACCAAATGTGTTGCCAATTAAATGGTAAAGTGGCAGCAGCTGAATTTTTATGGTTATGGCTACTGCATTGTTGTTAAGGTAACCAAAATTCTGTTGCCACATTCAAAGTAAACCTATCTCAATTAGTTTGCTGTTGTAACAACCACAAAATTCGCTTACCACAACCTAATTTTCTGGTTGGCTACAAATTCAATTATCAGTCCGAATCTGTTTTTCTCTGTGTACGACGAGTACTACATATATGTGTATATTGACCAAAATTCATTCGTTTTTAAAACATTTTTCGTTCCGGATGCCGACAAGGAAGCCTAGTAGCCAGTACTTGTTGTTTAAGGCTATATGTATGTGTGTATTTATGCTGATGTTGCAAAAATATTTTGTATATATTTCCATCGTTGTGTTATGCGCGAGTGGTAAAATAAAGTTTTATTTAACCACTTTATAACACCCGGAATACGGTAAACAGTATTATCATCATTGTCACTGCTACGTGTATCAACCAGCCTAAATACAAAATATAAAAATAAACGTCATCAACGGATACTAAACTCTAAAAGTGCTTATGCATAATAATTTGAAAATCTATAACATGTTTATAAAATTTATTTTGTATGAACAATTTGTTTTATAAGCCACCAGTGTAAAAAAGTTTAGATCCGATCAGATCTTTTCGGATCTAAATAGATATTATTGAATCTAATTAGATCCTGTACCAGATCTCATCAAATATGATCAGATATGGCATATGTGATAATACCATATGGCAAGATCTGATCAGATCTACTGCCAAATCTGTTCAAATCTAAAGTGATCTGGACAATTGCGCCAGATATGCCTAGATCTGAGCAGATCTAATTAGATTTCAAATTTGGCCCCAATTTTGAGATTTATTTAGATCTGCTAAGATCTACTGAGATCTGGCCAGATCTGATCTTTTTTACACGGGCATTTATAAATTTAAAAAGTGATTGTGCATATGACCTATGACCTGCTCTCATAGAAATAAATTTGGAAAAATAGCAGAAAAACAACTAATAATTAGTTAAAAATAACGTTGCAGAAAAAACGGCTGAAATTAGCATATTTTTTTTAGTCTTATGACGGTCACAGGTAGGAATAGGCACCTGTTATAGGTACAAAATGTTTGTTATTTTTAAGCTAAATAAAAAACTGCTGTTTTCTGGACTTTTATTTGCATTAAGGAGGGACATGACAATAGCGGCAGACAAAACAGACTTTTTTTTTTAAAAATTCATAACTCAGTCAAAAACAAACATTTTTCCAAAATTTATTATTGTAGAGAATTGAACAAATTACAAGAAAAAAAATTAAAAAAAATATATTTTTCACTCCAACATGGTTTTATAGAGCTCCAAACTGGCAGAGAAAAAAACGGGGCCTCATGGTTGCAGCGCTGGGAGTCGCAAAAATTGTCCGATCTGGAAAAAAAATTACATTTTTAAATCTTAACAAAATTGGTTATCGTATGACACGAGCTTTTTTTTAAATTTTTGGTGATGTTCCAAATTTGAAAGCGTGTTTTTTCGAAAAAAAATATTGACTTTAAAAATTCATAAAAAATCGAAAAAAAATTAAAAAAAAGCTCGTGTCATACAATATGGAATCAAGTTTAAAAAAATACAAAAAAAAAAAATTTCGTCAAAAAATGAACCCGCTAGTGCCGCAACCAGTACGAAAAACATGGTTTCGAGATAAACGCGTTCAAAGTTTGTGTATATACCAGCTGCCGTACGTAAAATTAAAAATGCGCTCTCACTAATCCGGCTGTAACTTTTGAACCCGTAGGAATTTTTACATGAAATTTTTTTTCTTAGAATCTTAAGAATATTTACTAAAATACAAAATTATAAAAAAAATTCGATTTCAAAAAATGGCCAATGTCATGTCCCCCCTTAAAAAAAAAAAAAAGAAATGAAAAAAAAACTTTGAAAATTTTTAATTTTTTTGTAATTTTTTTAGGCTACTAATTATTCAGCAAAATTCTTTTGCTGATTTTAGCATTTAAGTTGCTGTTTTCCATTAACAAGAATTTAACTCAAATGTAACTAAAATTCTGTACATTTAACAGTTTTATTTTCGCTGTTCATATATTACTAATATATAGTAAAAATAAACTGCTAATTTTACCAGTTTTTTCTGTAACATCATTTTTAACAAATTTTTAGTAGGTTTCAGATGATTAGGGATTGGAATGTTTCGAGGGATTGTTCCTTTTCGGAACATCAGTATATCGACTTTTCTGTTGATGTTAGATATCAAGAAAGGAATCCGTACGTTAGTAGAAAGAGGACAAATTGGGACATGCACTGTGGATCCTTCCACATGATCCACAGCTAATAGAGAGTGCGGTTAATATATTTAGAGGACACCATGTGCAGGCTAACTGAGGCGCTGAACGGGGCGACGTCAATGGCATGCAAGCCCGTTATTCGCAGGGGTAAGAAAAAGCCACCATGGTGAAACTGTGATATTGCCCATACACGGCCTGAGTGCAGAAGGCTGTTTAATGAAGCTAAAGGATCGGGCGACTGGCCTGCCTACAAGGCCTCGGTGAAAAGATTCAAGAACCTGAAGCGCTGACGAACCCTGCATTCGGGTCCTTCCTATAGAGTAAATGAGACTGCGCTGGGCTGTCGATAGTTTTGACCCGTATAAGTCAGCGGGTCCTGACGGTATCATACCAGCGGGCCTTCAGAGGAACGCTGGGCTGATTATACCATAGCTTGCATTCCGAGGGTATGGACCGTGAGCAGGGTTGTCTTTATTCCCAAGGGAGGAGGAATGATTATAAACTAATAAGTCTATCTTCCTTTCTGTTGAAGACCTTGGAGAGAATCATCGATATACACCTTAGGATCCCCATTGAACCAGGTCTGCTATCTGCCTTCCAACATGCCTATTATAGGGGAATGTCGGTGGAGATGGCACTTCACTCACTCGTGGGATGTATTGAAAGATCTCTCGAGTCTAAGGAGTACACTTTGATGGCTTTTCTGGATATAGGGGACGCCTTTAATAATGTCAAACCCGATGCGGTAGGGCGTGCAATACGGGACTTGGGGGTGGATGATAGCATCACCCAGTTCATCATGATGGTGAGAGGCACCCCACAGGGAGGTGTAATCTCGCCGTTACTCTGGAATCTGACCATGAGTAACGGCGAGCAACCGCTCTACATCGTTCAACTTGACGATGTAGAGCGGTTGCTTATGCGGATGATGTGGCAATTGCGGTATCGGGTAAGTATCCGAATATTCTGTCGGAGCTCATGGAGTCCTCACTCAAACTTCTCTCTAAGTGGAGTGAAAGTAGTGGACTGAGGAAAATGGATCTTTTTCTCTACACACAGGAAAAAAAATTCCCAACCGAATTGCCAAGGCTATTTTGGTTGCTACAACCAATAAATTCGGTTGCTGAAACCATATTGGAATCTGATTCCTAAATATTTTGGGTAGTAAAACTAAAATTCAGTTGTATAAACCGAATTTCGTTGTGATAACCAATATTCAGTTGTACCAACCTATTTTAGTAGATGTAACCGAATTTCAGTTGGAAAATGGCATATTTTTTCTCTGTGTGTAGGAATAAGATTAGGGGCCTTAGATTGCCGAGATTGAACGACTTTGAGTTTACACTTTCCTTTTGCGATATGGATTCAGGCTAGAGTGTCTAAGGCAGCTGCTGTCATTTATTGCTGTAAAAAGGTCATTGGTGTGTACTGGGCTATCAACCCACGAAATGTCAACTGGTTTTTTGGTGCAGTCATCAGACCCATACTGATGTATGGAGTGTCTATTTGAAGTTCGAAAGGATCCAGCGGAAAATGGCATTACTGATTACGGGCGCTATCCGTACCACTGGGATGAAGGCTTTATTGGCTATATTGTACTGCTTATCAATAGACGTGGCTCTAAGGCTGGCGGCTATTGGGGCATGGACATACAGGTCGTTTGGACATGCCAGGATACTAGGCCTACAGGGGGATGCCACGATTCGTATTGGTTATCGCATCCCACAACCCTCGTTCGATTTTGAGTTCAAGCCTCGGATACCGGGCTACCGAGATTTGTAGGGATGGTTCCATGAGGGATGGAAGAGTAGTCGTGGCGTGTATGTGCATCGCTATGATTATCGACTCTTCTTTACGCTGCCGGATCAGTGCAGCATTCTACAGGCTGAGGTAGCGGCCACAGAGCGGCCTATGTCTTGGATAAGGTGTCAAGGGATATCTTCGGAGAATATCGTTGTTTTTACCGACAGCCAAGAGGCAATAAAGTCCCTAGTAGGTGTGTTTACCACATCGAGGATTGTCCATGAATGCCGGGTGTTTCTGAACGAGATGGCGCGACATAGCGATTGACACTCATCTGAGTGCCGGAACATGGGGACAGTGATGCCAACAATGTTGCGGATGAACTGGCTGCGCGTTGGACGATGCTTCGCGATGGGCAGATCGATGACATGCGCGGCATACTGCTTACAGCGGGCAAGCGGCAGGTTGAGTGATACTATCTGTGGCTTGCCATGACCAGGTGGGCAAATAAGTCAACCTGCTTGGGTATGAGGAAGCTGTGGCCTACCTACGACCGTCGCCGTACTGGGGCCATTGGGTTCTCCCGTTTCCATTTTTTTGGCGTACATGTGCGGAGTATGGGACTTCCTTATAAAAACTTCTGTAGGGCCTGTCACGATGAGGAAGAAAAGGAGGCTCCCTTCCTTCAGTGTCCGACGTTCGCGAACCGGATGACTGCTCTCTTTCGTCATCCGGTTTTGAATGACCTGACGGACCTGACTTATGCTGATATTGGCAGTATAAATCTGTTCATCAGGGGGTTTAAATGGATTGATTCGGACCCTGATTCGGCCGCCAAATGCCTCAACGGGTATTACAACGGAAACACGGTTTGGCAGGACCCACGTGAGCTAGCCTTTATGGCGGTTGCCTCTTTAGCCTAACCTAATCTAACAAAAAACGAGTAAAAAGGTTAAAGTCGGGCATGCCGACTATACAATACCCTACACCAGTCTGGTGTATTGTTTGGATCCGAAATTCGAATGGGTTAAAATGGGGCTTATGTCAAAATTTTCTATAATGTGAGTCAGCGCACCAAATTTCATTAAAATATCTTAATATTTGCGACCTGCAGTTTGTAACCAAGCCAATTTTGGGGGGACCCTTATATGGGCACTAGTTCTAAACATGGACAGATGTTCACCAAAATCAATAGGCTTCGTCCTTGGGCCAACATAGGTCTATGTACCAAATTTCATCAAAATATCATAATATTTGCGACCTGCAGCGTATAAACAGTATAATTTTGGTAGGACCCTTATATGGGCACTAGGTCTAAACATGGACCGATGTTCACCAAAATCAATAGGCTGCGTTATTGGCCCAATGTAGGTCTGTGTACCAAATTTCATCAAAATATCTTAATATTTACGACCTGCAGCATATAAACAGTATAATTTTGGTAGGACCCTTATATGGGCACTAGGTGCAATCATGGACCAATGTTCACCAAAATCAATAGGCTGCATTATTAGGCCAATATAGGTCTGTGTACCAAATTTCATCAAAATATCTTAATATTTACGACCTGCAGCATATAAACAGTATAATTTTGGTAGGACCCTTATATGGGCACTAGGTCTAAACATGGACCGATGTTCAAAAAAATCAAACTTGTTCGTCCTTGGGCCAACATAAGTCTGCGTACCAAATTTCATCAAAATATCTTAATAGTTGCGACCTGTAGAGTGCGCACAAGATTGCATGGACAGACAGACAGACGGCCGGACGGACAGACGGACATCGTTAAATCGAAATAAAAAAAAAATTCTGAACCGATCGGTATACTATAAGGTGGGTCTACGACCAATATTTTTTGGTGTTACAAACATCAGCACAAACTTATAATACCCTGACCACATACTGGTGTAGGGTATAAAAATATCTTTTCTCTTAACTGTGAACTTAAAAAAAACCTGATTGATTTTTTTTTTAAACACATGGGATGTTGCTTCGTTTTTGTCTTCTATGGTCCTGATTTATCAATCGTAGACGGCGTACTTCAGCCAAACTTAGACGAAAGGCCAAAAAATATTTTATTTAGATGAAAAGAAAAATAATTTTAGCAAGTGCTTACAAAAACTTATTTTTGCTCTTAAAAATAAAATTAAACAAAGAACTTCTATTTTTGATAACTGACTTTTATATGAAGAAGAAAAAGTGCTCTTTCACCAAGACAATGCGCTGTGTGACAAGTCGTTGGCTACCATGACGAAATTGCATGAATTGCACTTTCAATTTCTTCCACACACACAGATTTGGCGCCCAGCGATTTTTACCTGTTTTCAGACTTCAAAAAATACTCGCTGGAAAGAGATTTGGTTCGAATGAAGAGATGATTGTCGAAACAGAGGCCTATTTTGAGGCCAAAGATAAATCATTCTATAAAAAATGAATGTATCGAAATGTTAGAAAGGCGTTGGAGTGATTGTATAGCTCTTGAGAGAGACTATGTTAATGAATAAAGCCGAATTTTGCTAAAAATTGCTGTTTTATTGGTTATCCTAGGGACTTTTCAGCCGATGTGTTAGCTACAAACATCAGCACTAACCAGGTATGAAAAATTAGATTTTTGAATTGGTACTGAAACTTAACCAAAATAGTGCTTTCTCGAAGCCGACGTTACTTTTTTAAATAAAGCTTCAGTGCCAAACCAAAATCAATAAAAAGGCGTATTCTCAAACTTTTTATTTTACATGAAAAAATTAAAGAAATTTTCTAAAATCTCAGAATTGTTTTTTATTATTAAATTGGTCGCGGGTGTACAGTGGTACTTTTGGAAGTGTAAAAGTACTCAATTTCTCATACCTGGCCCTGACACATTATACCCTGTCCCTGAGTCTAAAAATGTAGTAAATTCCAACACTTAAAACCCCCGTGCCATTATTTTTTTCTTTATTTTTGCGTCAGTATTTTGTGGGAATTCATTTTGTTTGTATGTTTCTTCCTTTTTGGCAAGTTCAAAAAATATATTGGCCAACAGCAAACATTGTAAATATACTCATATTTTATAGCATTTATTCTTGAAACTATTAAATTTATTTTTTAGTTGTGTAATAAAAATCCCGTGCAAATAGTATGAAGTACCTAGTTATATAGGCACTAAAACGTTATGTACTAACCCAAGATTCAAATAAATAATTTATATAATATAATCCAATTCTTGGAAAATCTAAAATCTGTATTTAACAAATTTACTAATAGGCATTGGAAAATTAAGTGATTATATGGACTAAGTCATTATTCACTCAAAAATGAGTAAGCCTATTAAACACTACGTGCCAATACCTACTTGCAAAACATTTAAAAAACTTACAAAAAATTAAAGCATACCTTAAGGTGTTTCAAGATAATGGAAAAAACATGCATACTTTTTGGAGTTAACTTTTGTTTAGAAAACACTTTAATTTACATTTTTCATACTTTGTGAAAACTTTTAAGCATTTTCGAAAGTTAGTTAATAAAAAATTCCTCTTTTTCGAAAATTATTTTAGTTTCGTTGTACACACAACCTACTAGAAAAACTGTGGGTGGTCGAATTGGTCACGAAAACTAAATATTTGCATAGAAACTTTATGACAGAAACAAAAAAAAAAAAAAAACAAAAAATAATCAAAAATATAATAAAATGGAATTGAAAGAACTTTTTTCTTTTTTTTTTCAAACAATTAATGCAAACATATTTGAACTTTTGATCTTCATTTTAATTTTTTTTTCGTTTTAATTTTTGTTTGCTGCACAACTGTTGTAGCAATTTTTTTTTTAATAACAATCATCAAAAGACCCTTTTGTAAGCACAAATAAAAATGTTAAATTAAAAATTTAGTTTATTGTGAAAAAGCACAAAAACTAATTACAAAACCACAATAAATTGTTATAAACTTGTAGTTGTTGAATATTCAAATAATGACTAAACGAGAGTAGAAAAAGTGAACAACAAAGGCTTTAAAGATAGAAGTATGCACAGAAAGAAAACAGGCTGTTTGTTAAATAAAAATTGTGGGAGGCAAAATTAACAAAATCGGAAAAAAGTCATAGAAACTGGAAATACGTTAAAAAAAACACCGAAATATACCTGGGTTATTCTTTGTGAACAGGAAGGGGGTCTCTTGTCCAGAATTGAGCTTGACGTACAATGTTGCATAAAGACCTAAAATGTAGGTGAGTATCTCTACCCTACGGGGAATGAGGAGTCAATTGCCCTCCAAGGACCTATCCCGTGACCGGTCAACCGAAGGCATATTACTAAATTAGTACAAATATGAACAAAAGAAAATTCATTAATTTTGTAAGTATTTTCTGATCCGTTATTTTCACTGTTGCTTTTAAAAAAACTTGACCGATACCGAAATAAAAACAAAATTCGCGGCATATTTTTAAAAATATTTTTTATTTATTTTACTCTCTTATTTATTTTTAACTTTATTTTTCACGATTTGCTTATTTTAGCTCTTATTTTAAATTTCTATAATGTTTTGCTAAGAAATTTTAAGTTTTGTATTTTCAACGTTTTTTTAATGTTAAAGCTGTTTTAGTTTTAACAATTGGTATTTCATTTAACTTTTCTTTGTAATTTAAGGGGAACTTTTTAAATTTTTATTTATATTATCAGAGGTTTTGAGGTAATTTTCTAATTTTTAATTGATTTTTTAATTTAATTTTGGCCAACGAAAAAACCCAGTCAACTGCCATTAAGGGACCTATCCCATGACCGGTCAATCGGGGGCATATTCAAGGCACTTCCACCATATTTGTGTGTGTGTTAATGTTGTTTTCTTTTCTATTTTTTTCTTTGCCATGTTTTTTTTATTTGCTGTGTGTGTGTTTGTTTTTTCTTTCTCTTTTTTATTTGAACAGAAACGAAAAACATAACTTAACCATCAGCCAGCCATCACGCATAAGCAACGTTAGCTCAGACGGTAGAGCGTTTGCCTTACAAGCAGAAGGTTGTGTTATCGAGCCCTACTTCGACGCCAAGTAGATTATTTTTAATTCTTAACTTTTTATTAGTTTATTTGAAAAGCTATTTTTAGATACACCACCTTACTGCCACAATGTGTCTAAACTGTGGCAATTGGTCATTTCCAATGACAACGCCATGTTAAAGTGATATGTCTCTTTCAAACAAAAATACCGATCAGCGACCGGTCTCCGTCCCCTTGGGACCTATCCTGCGTGTCATCTGGGACCGGTCCCTTTCCCCGTAGGGTACTTTCAAAAGTCGCGTGGCGATATATGGATGTGTTCAAGGTTGCAGACATGGATGAATTAATATCAATTGAAATAAAATTTCTTTTCACCACCACTTTTTTAATTAATGACAATGACACCACTTTTTTAATTAATATACATGGGAATTTTTCATTACCATTGAAATTTCATTACCATTAGTTCATACTAATGTCAATGAAAAAAATTTCATTACCATTTAATGGTAATGAAATATTTTTCATTAGAAAAATCATTACTAACGGTAATGAAATTACACTAATGTATAAAAAATCTAATTACAATTGATTAAAAACCATTTGTTTACAAAAAAATTCAGACAAATGAAAACGAACAACGGGTTTGGCTGGTGAAGTTATAAAACATAATTTTTTAAGGAGGATCCATTCCATTCCGTTAAACTTTACCTGGATACAAATAACAATGGAATGGAAAGTAATATTTAATTTCAAATGAGCATGAGCCTGAATGAGCATATTCCATCTTCGATTTCAGCGAGTTTTACTCCATTTTTACGTTTTTCTGTTCATTAATCAATGAAATTAAATTTTAGAATCATTACCATTAAGTAAAAAAATGGTAATGAAAATAATTTCATTACAACTGATATCAATGCAATGGTAATGAAATCTTCAATTAATTAGTCCACCTAATTAATTAGTCCCATGTATGAATGATAATTTAATTCCATTAATCAATGTAGTGATTTTAAATGTCATTGCAATTAATAATTGATCTATTAAAACAAAATAATTCCAATTGACACAAGTTTTATGAAAAACGTTAAAATAAAGAAAAGTTGTATAAATCAGGGATAGTTATTAAGGATAGAAATCGGGAATCAGGGATGCTCGCTCAGACTCATGCTTATTTAAAAAAAAATGAGCGAGCTAAAATAAAATTTATTAGTATTAATTTCCATTCAAGTCTGGATTGTATCCTGGTATAAAGAACGAAATAGAATGGAACGGAGAACGAGTTAAATTGGAATACCAAACAAAGCAATTGAAATGGTATTATACACACACACAGCATAAAAAGAGATGCCGAAGCAGTAGAAAAAGCACTACAATTGATGATCTAGCTCTACGATTGCTAGTCTAGCGTTCTACCCCTGAGCTATTCTTTGATATGAAATTTGACTGGCATAAAACCACCACTTTTTTACTGCAAAATATTGTGTCTTCAATATCTTCGATAAAAGTACTTATTGAACAAGTGTAAAAGGTGCACTCCAATCCAAAATTGGTTTCAGTACTATTTTTACAGGTACATAAAAATCAATTTCTGACCATTTTTTTATATAGACATATTTTTAAAAATTAAAAAATATTGAATTTAAAAAAATTAATTATAAATATTAAAAAAAATTAATAGGATAAAAAAAATTAAAAAAAAATAAAAAGAATATTGGTCCCGCCGGGAATCGAACCCGAGACCCTCTGTTTGAAAATGCCAAATGATACCAAAATCGCTTTTTACGATCACTTTTAGAGCAATTACTCTTTAGAAGCAATACTTAAGTGATTTTTTGGATGTGGTTCAGAAGTTATTCTAAAAAAGCAGTAAAAATGTAATAACGGATACTTGGAAAGCAATGAAAGAAGTGATTTTTTGAAGTTGTTCAGAATAACTTCTAAAAACGCAGTAAAAATACACTTATGGATACTTGTGAAGCTTTGAAAGAAGTAGTTTGTAAAGCACTACTTGCAATTTTTTTTGCTGGGTAGTTTCTATTATCGGAGTGTGTTAATTTGTATTACCACATAAATTATTTGAAAAAAATGTGTCACCCTGTTGCTGATTCATAAAATAAATTCCTACAAATCTCTCCCGGAGCTACCTCGTCTGAATAATAGGATCCATCGGTAGCTCTACACAACCTGTGCTGTTTGTATTATAGGAGTGTATAAAAATAGTAGAGTCCCCGAATAGATCCATTTCTGTACAACAGTCACAGGGTGACATTTTTAATTTTTTTTTAAATTTATTTTTATCGGGATATACATTAATTGCATTAAAGGAATTAAATATGCTTAAATCTCAAAACTTATTTAACAAATTGTGAAAAATAGTCTGCTGAAGTTAGTCCCTATCCGGATTTCATTCTTGCCTAAGCAAATCGTTAGGGGACATTAAAAAAATTAAAAAAAAAAAATGTATGCGGAACGTTAGTGACTTATCAATTTTTGAAGAGGTGACCAATGTTGCCAGTTTTGACGATTTATCGTCATTTTGACGATTTTTACTATCGAAAATAGACAAATGACGATTTGACGATTTTCCTCTTCAAAATGACGATTTTTTTCAATAGGAAATATAGCAAAAATTGTTCAAATATACGTTATTTTTCCATTATCTAAATCAATAATGTTTTGTAGGAAAACTGACACAGAATCTGGTAATTATTTTTATTTAAAATAGTTTTCCGAAATCTCTAACGTGCTTTTCGAAGGGATATATATCTCATTTCGGACTTTTTTCATGTAAATTCTTTAGTAGGTACCTGTGAAATATCTCTAGACTAAGTACATTAAAATCTAAAGCTTTTTCGATATGAAATTTTTTTTAAGTGAATTTTTCCTTTCGAACAATTAATTTGGTAAATTTTCAATACATACATCAAATTGTTTTAAATTTGGAGATACGAGTATTAAAGGATTTTTTTCTAAAACACTTCGGTGAAGTGTTGCGTTATTTCTATAGAAATTATTTTTGTTACAAAATCAATTTACATTGAAAGTTTGCTTCACTTCAACCAACCAAATAAAAAACTAGCTTTAGAATTTTTCTTAAATTACAGCTGACACCGAAAACCGGGTGATTTTTAAAATTTTATATTATGATTTTAGGGTTATAATAATAAAAATATTTGATTATTAAAGTTTTGACGATTTTTAACAATATTTTGACGATATTTTAAAACGCAATGACGATTTTGACGATTTTCTCAAAAATATTTGACGATTTTGTGCCCAATTAACCTGGCAACACTGGAGGTGACATAATACGCTAAATAAATATGAAAGAGGAATTCAGTATCTCCTCTTTTTGTTAACAACAGAGGTCGCTTCGCTAAAGTCAAAAAAATTTTGAGCTAAAATAGTTAAAGGAAAATCTAATTTTAACTGCTTTACAAAAAAAATTGGCAAAAATTAATTTTTGAAGATAATTCTTTGAACCACGGTGGTTTTGTTATTCACTATATTCGCAATAAGCAGAAGTTATTTTAAGTGAAAATTTTTTATAGAATAATATTTGGTGGCATCGAAAACTTTAGATATTTTTTGACTGGAAATCCCAAAGTTGCTTAAGTTTGGTAGAGTAAAAAAAAATATGGAAGAACGTCTTTTTTTTATTTTATTTATGATTTTAGGACATCTTGAAGCTCTTTAATAGAATTTGAAAAAAAAAATTGTTTTTTTTTAACCGCAAATTTAAAAATTTTATACATTTTCCAAACCCTTTTACCTGAGTTTTAACCAAATTAGAAAGAGCTAAATTTTAAGGTACCACCAGAAATTAAAATAATAATGTTTTTTTTTTTTTTAAAAAGAACTTGAAAATTGAAACACAAGCTTCGTTTTTATGTGGTGTAAAAATGAAAAAAAAAATTAAGAAACTTAAAAAAATTTTTAAGTAATAACACTTTTTTTTGCGGAAAACCTAAAATTTTATAAAGTTTTGTGAAATTTAAAAAAATATAAAATATAACGTCTATTTTTTTTACGATTTATATAGTCCATTAGGATCTATAATTTTCTGTAAAAAAAAAATTAAAATTTTGAACCGCAAATTTTAAATTTTAAATTTTTTCTACATATCCCAATTTTTCAATTTTATGTAGATATATATGTACATATGTAGATGTATATGCTGTCCCTTAAAATACGATTTGTCGATTTTCATGCATTACGCAGCCAAGTTTTCATCTAGTAGGGACAAAATTGAAGAATTAAATTTTTTTTTTTTAGAAAACTTTAACCCGTGCTGAATTGCGGCCGCAAATGGCCCATTTTTGGAACAGAAAATAGCATATCAATTAAAAATTCACAAAATTAAATTTTTTTGTAAACACTAGTTTTTTATTTAACTTGTTCATTAAATATACTTAAAATTATTCAGATACGGAATTTTGGTTTCGCTGGATATCATCAACTCAATTTAACCTAGAACCGAAATGCCCATAAATTTAATAGAAATGCAAAAACGGCTTTTTTTATTTATTTGTCAATTTTTTTTAAATACATAATTTGGAAATGTCAAAAGCTATTTTTGTAACTTAATGGTTATTATTAAAGAAAAATAATAAATTGAAAAAATGATAATTCGGGTTTTGTGTGGGATTATTTTGTCAAAAATTGTTTTCACTAAATTTTACCAATATTTTTGACCATGTGTTTGTCATATTGAAGGTTTTGATAAAATAAAAAAACTTGTAAAAATTGAGCAATAATACTGCTCGTCTGTCGCGCCCTTAAAATTGATAATGAATGGGAAAAAGGATATATGGGAGATAGTCATATCCTTGCACCGAATGAAACGAAATTTGCCACAGAGATAAAAAGTGTAATTTTATAAACTATTGTAAGTTTCTAGTGCATTCTGATCTTAAATCTGGCCAAAATATAGTTTTTGAGAAAAAGGATATATGGGAGGTAGTCATGTCCTTACACCGACTAAAACGAAATTTGCCAAAGAGCTAAAAAGTATTATTTTAGGAACTATTTTAAGTTTTTGGTGCATTCTGATCATGAATGTAGCCAAAATATAGTTTTTTAGAAAAAGGATATATGGGAGGTAGTCATGTCCTTGCCCCGAATGAAGTAAAATTAACTACTGAGTTAAAGGACATAATTTGACCGGCAGTAACCAATTTTCGATTTATTCTGTTTATAATTGTAGCTAAAATTAAAAATTTTAGATTAAGGATGTACGGAAGGTAGTCATGTCCTTGCACCGATTTTGCTGAAACTTCGAATTTTTCTTAATTTACATGTTCTGAACCAGCACACCAAATTTCATTCTTCTACGATAACTCCTCTAATTTTGCCGATTTCCCGGTGAAAAATGTTCATATACGCTCAAACATGTTCATATATGGTTTATGTATGGACACATATGAACAAATATGGATTTTTGATGAACATATATGGATTTTATATGAACATATACGGAAGTATATGTTATTCCATATATGGAAAAAATTTCATATACAGACATATATGGAAGCATCTGTTATTTCATATATGGAAATGGCACTCATATATGGACAAATATGAAAGTATATGTTATTCAATTTATGCAGAAGGGACTTGTATATGAACATATTTCGAAGAATACATTTTTCCATATATGTAAAAGGAACTCATATTTGGATAAATATGGAATTTTATTTAATGCCATGAATAAAAAAAGGAACATATGTAGCGCCTAATTTTAATGTCATACATAAATTTATATCTATCGTACAACCTTATAATAAAGGACAGCAACGTTCGCATATATTTAATAAATGTGTATGTTCATATATGTCCATATATGAACATATACTTAGGTGTTACCTCATTTTTCGGATCCATACATATATGGTTGAACCATAAATGTTCATATATGGACATTTTTCACCGGGTTGCTATATGCGACGCTTCTAGAATTTCTAGAAATATTTGTTAAGTTAAATTAACAAACTCAATGAGAATTTCATGTTCTCGTCTAGGAGCGTTATTAAACATTGAAAATATTAAAGAAAAAACAACAAAAATCTTTTTATCACAATTTGCTTTGTCATCTTCCAGTACACATCTTCAAGCCATAGTTGTGCCAAATTTGGGTAAAATCGATTCATTAATAATAAAAAAAAACGCTTAAACTGATTTTAAACGCCTAAAATGATTTTTACAAAAAAAAAAAAAAAAAAAAATAGAATTAATATAGGAAACCATGTGAATCCTCCATTTCAGCGAACTTATGTAAAAAACTACGAGGAATATTTTTGTGGAACATTTTACCCTTCCAACTCTTCAATTAAAGGGACTTTTTGGCCCCTTTTCAAAAAGGGACAAAAACGTCCCGTAAGTTGAAGAGTTAGAGGGTTAAAATGTTCCGCAAAAATATTTGTCATGAAATTTTACTATAAGTCTCTGAAGACATCAGCATTGAAAATTTAACTTAAGTGCCAGTAATAAGTAAAAACTTAAAATCTGTTTAACGGTTAATTTCGTACTTTTTCAGAATTGGTGCTCAAATGTCCCACAAATCTGGTTTTTAGGGAGAAACCATGGGAATCTTCCATTTTAGGTATAGGATGTGTTCAGCGAACTTATGTAAAACACTACGAGGAACATTTTTGTGGAACATTTTAACCCTCTAACTCTTCAACTTACGGGTCCTTTTTGTCCCTTTTTAAAAATGGCCCAAAAAATGCCCTTTCATTGAAGAGTTAGAGGGTTAGAATGTTCCACAAAAAAGTTCCTCGTGATGTTTTACAAAAGTCCGCTCAACACATCGTATGCCTAAAATGGAAGGTTCACATGGTTTGAATACTAAACACTCTTAAATGCGTGAAATTTGTGTAAAAATCATGAAAATCATGGCATTTCAAAAAATCCATTTTTTTAAATTTGTGGCCAAAATTGTTACTAATTTTTTAATGATCTATTATATAAGTATAAACTTAAAAAAAGCATCTAATTTTAAATAATTTTTTTTATACTCCATCAAACTTAAGTAATTTTTGGATTTTTAGCAAAAAAAAAGTGTTTTTCGGAGCAATAAAAAATAATTGTTTTGTAAATATATACTAAAATCCGTATTTTAATTTAACTACAAATATATTGATGTAATTAAAAAAAAAAATCTTCGAACAAGTTTTTAAAAAAATGTATTTTTGAGAATTATTTTCGTGAAACAATTAAAACCAATTTTTATGTTAAGTCATTTTTGCATAAAATTCTCTGAAATTAGCGCCCTCTCTTGGCGGCAAGAGCAATCACACCAAATATTTGTTTTCACATTTGAGTTACTTTCTTATCTTTAAAAAAATCCTTCTTTAATCACAATTTGAGACAAAAATTTTTACATTTTTGTCCATGGGACGAAGCATAGTGCGTCGTCCCCTGACGATTTCCTTAGGCAAGAATGAAATCCGGATAGGGACATAACTTCAGCAGATTATTTTTCACAATTTCTTAAATAAGTTTTGGGATTTTAGCACATTTAATTCCTTTAATGAGACTAGATCTAGTTTCTGCCTTTTTTCTATGGACAGGCTTCATCAGAGATTTTCCATTAAATTGTATTATTGTGTATATTTTTATTGTCACATTGTCTCTATATGATAGTTTTTTTTCAACAACCCGTCAGCTATAGGAATCGAATCTGTGCCTATTCTTACATTACAGACGTAACTATATTAAGGTGCGACAGCTTAGCCATCTCACTCACGCAAGGCCTTGAATACAATGTAGCTAATTCATAGTTTTTCTTTTCTATTTAACTTTCTGTTATTGTTTTTAGCTCAGAAGTGATCAAACACCGACACATACAAACATTATACATTTAGATTTGTTTTTATCTTCCAATCTCCTCCGTGTCTCCTTTTTCGCAAGTGTTGTATTTCACTCACGGATTTTTTTTGGTGAAGAAGATAAAAAAATGTTTGTTGGAGGATCTAAGCCCTAATTTATGTGGCTAAAAAGTCTAAATGTCAGCAGTCTGTATTTACAAAATTAATAACGTGATAAGATAATACATATTTTTGAAAAGGTAATATAAATGTCTTTTAAATAAGGTATGACATGTATAAACTTAGCAATCTTTTGGGAAAAAATTTCTCATTTTAGAGGATTTTTATACCCTACACCACTATGTGGTCAGGGTATTATAAGTTTGTGCTGATGTTTGTAACACCAAAAAATATTGGTCGTAGACCCACCTTATAGTATACCGATCGGTTCAGAATTTTTTTTTATTTCGATTTAACGATGTCCGTCTGTCCGTCCGTCCGTCCGTCTGTCTGTCTGTCTGTCCATGCAATCTTGTGCGCACTCTACAGGTCGCAACTATTAAGATATTTTGATGAAATTTGGTACGCAGACCTATGTTGGCCCAAGGACGAACAAGTTTGATTTTTTTGAACATCGGTCCATGTTTAGACCTAGTGCCCATATAAGGGTCCTACCAAAATTATATTGTTTATTTGCTGCAGGTCGTAAATATTAAGATATTTTGATGAAATTTGGTACACAGACCTATATTGGCCCAATAATGCAGCCTATTGATTTTGGTGAACATCGGTCCATGTTTAGACCTAGTGCCCATATAAGGGTCCTACCAAAATTATACTATTTATACGCTGCAGGTCGTAAATATTAAGATATTTTGACGAAATTTGGTACACAGACCTATATTGGCCCAATAACGCAGCCTATTGATTTTGGTGAACATCGGTCCATGTTTAGACCTAGTGCCCATATAAGGGTCCTACCAAAATTATACTGTTTATATGCTGCAGGTCGTAAATATTAAGATATTTTGATGAAATTTGGTACGCAGACCTACATTGGGCCAATAACGTAACCTATTGATTTTGGTGAACATCGGTCCATGTTTAGACCTAGTGCCCATATAAGGGTCCTACCAAAATTATACTGTTTATACGCTGCAGGTCGTAAATATTAAGATATTTTGATGAAATTTGGTACGCAGACCTACATTGGGCCAATAACGTAACCTATTGATTTTGGTGAACATCGGTCCATGTTTAGACCTAGTGCCCATATAAGGGTCCTACCAAAATTATACTGTTTATACGCTGCAGGTCGCAAATATTATGATATTTTGATGACATTTGATACATAGACCTATGTTGGCCCAAGGACGAAGCCTATTGATTTTGGTGAACATCGGTCCATGTTTAGAACTAGTGCCCTTTTAAGGGTCCCCCCAAAATTATATTGTTTATACGCTGCAGGTCGCAAATATTAAGCTATTTTGATGAAATTTGGTACATAGACCTATGTTGGCCCAAGGACGAAGCCTATTGATTTTGGTAACATCGGTCCATGTTTAGAACTAGTGCCCATATAAGGGTCCCCCCAAAATTGGCTTGGTTACAAACTGCAGGTCGCAAATATTAAGATATTTTAATGAAATTTGGTGCGCTGACTCACATTATAGAAAATTTTGACATAAGCCCCATTTTAACCCATTCGAATTTCAGATCCAAACAATACACCAGACTGGTGTAGGGTATTGTATAGTCGGCATGCCCGACTTTAACCTTTTTACTCGTTTTTTTTTAATTTTTTTGGAGGGTTTTTCCAACACTTTTTCACAAGTTGTTTTGTTGGTATTAAATGGTAAAATAATAAGAATATTTCAAAAATTTTATGTAGAAATATTACAAAAAAAAATCATTTTCGTCCTGGAAGAACCCAAATTCGGTACTTTAACGAAATTATTATATATTACGATATCTTATTATATATTTCAAATACTACTGACTGAAAACATAATTTCCACATGCTATTGATACAAAGTGGTTTAATCCCTTTAATATCTATAACAAAATATTTATAAGTAAATCAAATTGAGTAAAAAGAAGTAATAATAAAATTGTATTTTTGTACCCGAGCTGCGATTCGATTCGTCACATATATAATTATGTGTGAGATTATATATGACAATATATAAAATATATAATTACATCCCGAGTAAAAAAAATTGATCTCGCGCAATATCTAATCATATCCAATTTGATATTGTTTAAGATCTGCTGTAATATCTAGGTGATCCAATTAGATCTCAAAATTGGGTGTATCCAATCATATCGTATTAGATCCCATTGTAAATATGGAGATAAACTAAGATCAAGTTATATCTCAAAATTGGGAGGTCTAGTGATATCTTTGGGGATAAACCTAGATCTAATTTGATCCGAAAAATGGCGGATCGAATTAGATAGAGCTATATATGTGGATAAGCTTAGATCTAATTTGATCTCAGTTTTGGCAGATCGAATTAGATCTAGCAATATATTTGGGGATAAACTTAGATCTAATTTGATCCGAAAAAGTGGCAGATCGAATTAGATCCAGCAATATATTTGGGGATAAACTTAGATCTAAATTGATCCGAAAAATGGCAGATCGAATTAGATCCAGCAATATATTTGGGGATAAACTTAGATCTAATTTGATCCGAAAATTGTCGGATCCAGCTATGTATTTGCGGATAAACTTAGATCTAATTTGATCCGAAAAATGGCGGATCGAATTAGATCCAGCTATATATTTGTGGATAAACTTAAATCTAATTTGATCTCAATTTTGGCAGATCGAATTAGATCCATCAATATATTTGTGGATAAACTAAGATATAATTTGATCCGAAAAAGTGGCAGATCGAATTAGATCCAGCAATATATTTGGGGATAAAATTGGATCTAATTTGATCCGAAAAATGGCAGATCGAATTAGATCCAGCAATATATTTGGGGATAAACTTAGATCTAATTTGATCCGAAAAATGGCAGATCGAAAAAATGGGTTAATCTAATTATATAAAATTAGATTTAATACAAAAAGTTACATTTTATTTGATACCATTAGACAAAAATAATTCATTCAGATATCGCTCAGATTGCATTAAATTGTCAATTCTATTGAAATTACTTCTTGATTATCATTATGTCACATCCAATTTTATATAATTATACAAACTCGTTTTTCGGATCGTATTTCATCATATTAGATCCAAGGTGGATCTAAGTTACTGCAGTACGATCCACCATTTTTCGAATAAAATTTTATTTTTTTGCAATATGAATTTCTTTTTATAAAATTCTAATTTTTTTTCTATACATTTTTTTATAAAATTATATTTTTTTTATTAAATTGAATTTTTTTAATAAAATAATTTTATTTACATCCTTTTGACGCTTTACTCCATTTCCAATTGTATCAAGATTTATCAATTGTGTTTTAGAAATAATCAATTGTATTTCAGAACTTATCAATTATTTTTCAGATTTATGAATTGCTTTTCAGAACTAGTCAATTGAATTTCAGTTTTATCAATTGTATTTCAGAAATTATTAATTGTATTTCTGAAATTCACAACTGTATTTCAGAAATTCTCAAAATGTATTTCAGAAATTATCAATTGTATTTCAGAAATTATGAAATGTATTTCAGAAATTTTCCTCTATTAACTATGAAATACAATCAACAAATTCTGAAATAGATTTGATTATCTCTGAAATGCAATTAATAATTTATAAAATACATTCGATAATTTCTGAAATACAATTATAATTTCTGAAATACAATTAATAGATTCTCAAATACAGTTAATATTGTAGTTGCTGATTAGTTATTATATATGACAATACATTGTTTAAATGGTACCGTATATGAAAATATATTGTTTAAATGGTACCATACATGGTATGTTGTTTAAATGATACGATATATCAAAGTATATGGTACTATACAATATATAGTAGCATATATTATCATATCTGGAACTGTATAAAAAATGTTGTTCATGAGGTACCATATATGATCATATATTGTTGAAATGGCAACATATATCATAATATATGGTTTAACTGGCCCCATATATAGTTATATATTGTTTAAATGATACCATATATAATTATATATTGCTAAAATGCCACCATATATATTAAGATATAGCTCTATATACATAATAAGATCAGCCATGCTATGTAATATATAATCATATATACCATATCCAATATTATAAAGGCAGGTATCTAATTAGATGAAATTATATATGGCATAATATAAGGAAAATTTTTGGAAAAAGACGTCATATATAATTATATATGGATATACATAACGACATGTCTAATTATATATTGTAATATATGCCACATATGATTATATATAATTTTTTTTACTCGGGATATTAAAATATTATTAATCCCAAGTTGCAGTAAACATAACTTTCAGTTGCTATTGGCAGAAAATGGATTAACTTTTTAAGATCTGCAAAATAATATTTACAAGTAAACTAAATTGAGTTAAGAAAGTAAAAAAAAATTCCACTTTTGATTAAAAAATTAAAAAAAATGATATTCAAATTTTTAATGACTTTTTTATAGGGGTTTTCATGAAATCAACAATTTTTTTCTCTTATTTGAAAGGCCTATCAGTGACAATATACATACATATGTGGAGTATGACATCGTTCGCATGGCCGCAGCGGCTTGGCTGGGTGGGCGCATCCGAAAGGTCTTAGGATTTTAGTAGTCAAACAAAAATTTCGTCTCTTGAACAAATATGTTTTTTATGCTTAAAAAAATCTTAAATTCATCTAGAATATTAATCCTTAATAGTTTTATTTACTCCTATGTAAATATGAAATATAAATTATGTAGTTTTTTTTATATGTAACAGCATGTTATTTTCACTATTATGCAGGATTTAAATAAAAATTTCATAGAATATACAGTTCCTGGCAAAGAACATGCAAATTTAATCTTTTGAATTTGTATAAAATTGTGTATTTTATAAACCAACAACAACCCCCTGTTTATGGCATATAAAGTTGTTTTGTAAAAACAATACACAACAATTGTTAACTTCTTTTCGTTATTTCTCCCGCCTAGATTTTCATTTTATTAAAGTCTACTTAAAAAATACAGTACCCTTATTTATTTATGTAGGTATATTGTGCAAACAAACAAATCGTAAGAAGAAGTTAAATTTTCTCTTAAAACAACCTACGACAATATTTTTAATGAATACTAAAGTTTAACAAAAAGTCACCACCACCGTCATCAACAATATCTCAGTGTTAAACATATTAAACCATTGTGGGCGGTGATTATTTCTTAAGAGAAATAACAAAAGATACTTACTACATTAAACCTGTTAACTTGAGAGATTTTAAAACTTGCCAATCCAATTTATTTTTCAAATAAAAATTTTTTGTTTAAAACTAAAAATACAGTTTATTTTTCAAGGGTGTGTTACAGTTTGTGTCACAACTTTTGTATTCTTCAACGAATTTGCCTAATATTTAATTACACTATGCGACAGTCAAAATCGGGATGGGATGAAACCAACGGGAAATGTTATATCGGTCAAAAACAAGTTATACGTGTCCCGGCGTTTCGCTGGGTCCCGTTAGGAATCGAGATATATCTTTTTTTTGACATAACTCGAGAACCACTAGTCCGATTTTGCTCAAACAATTTTAAAAAAATTAAAAATTACAATTCCTTTAATCTGTTCATATAACGTTTTTCTATATACTCAACAGTTTTGCCGGTAAAAATAAATGTTTGTTACCGCTACCATAAAAATCAATAACCTTTTGTTTATTACTTTTTTTTAATATTTTAGGCAAAAAATATTTTTTTCTTCATACATTTATTTTTACCGGCAAAACTGTTGAGTATATAGAAAAACGTTATATGAACAGATTAAAGGAATTGTAATTTTTAATTTTTTTAAAATTGTTTGAGCAAAATCGGACTAGTGGTTCTCGAGTTATGTCAAAAAAAGGACCACCAAAGGTCAAATCGATATATCTCGATTGCTAGCGGTGACCCAGTGAAACGCCGGGACACGTATAACTTCTTTTTTACCGATATAACTTTCCCCGGTAGTTTGAACCCTTCTCGATCACTGACCCCTACCATTTGTCTCACAGTGTTATAAGCAATTAATAATATTAACTAATATTTCAGGAAAATTTAGAAAGCGTATTGAATAGTTTAGTATTTTTAACACACTCAAAAAAATTTAAAGGAAAACATGTTTAGATACAATTTGTTTTTTTAATTTTTCTCAAAATGGGTTAATGCCACACACAACCCCTTCATATTGTACCACACTTTTAAGTCGTTCTTTTTAATATTCAACCCTCAATCGTATTAACTACATACATACGTACGAAAAAAAAATCGTTTTCGTACCTAAGTTATCATTCCATATGTATGGATCAGACCTGGGGGATTTCAGTTACATTTCAATTACATGTAATTGTTAATTGAAAATTTTCAAATTGCAAATTATTGTGATTGTAATTAAAAAATTTCCATTACAAATTACATTTACATGTAATATTGTAATCGCATGTGTAATTAATTCCAAAATATAATTGACAGCCCCAGCTCTGCTATGGAGGTGGAAAAACGCACTACTGTAATTATTGTGTAGTTGGTATTGTTGAATTTATTACGTGTATAAGTTTAGTTACTTGTAGCATCATTACATATTTACTACAACAACAACACTACTATTTCAAGCCTTAAACAGAGAAATCTCATAATAATGAATTTGTCACCTATAGGAGATATTTTCATAAACTCAGCACAGAAAAACATTGTGGTATATATTTACAGGCAATTATATGCATATATGTTCACAGACTATCATACTTCCAATTATTTTATTTTTACCGTTATTATACATATGTTTCTAGGCAAACATTGTAATGTTTCTAAGTAAGTCATACACTAGACCGTATCTCAAAAAAAAAAAAAAAAGTGCGCCGTACACCGTCCAATCTAAATAGTTTTTGGTTTCAAGAAGGTTTAAAAAAAATTTTTTTTATTTTTTTTTGCCGAACGTAGGGATCGCCATTTTACATTTTTCGTTATATCTTTGGCATTTACAGTCGGATCTTAAAGTATGATACATCGATGTTTTTCTCTCGAGGGGACCAATGTTTTGCTCTAAGGACCATTGACCTCAAGTATCCCGTTCTAGTATTTACACACCATATCTCAGTTGCTACATCCCTAATGTACCACACTAATGTCAGAAAATTAAAGCTCACAAAATATCATTAAACTTTTGCTAAGGAAGTTTTTCGATAAACCCAGCAGAAATTTTTTTTATTTTTTTGGTTGCCGAACGTGGGGGTCGCCTTTTTAAATTTTTTTTCATTGGATTTTTTCTTTATAGCAAAACACTGCTCTCGTCGAGGCAAAAAAATCGATATATCACACTTTAAAATCCGATTTTAAATGACAAAGCTATAACAAAAAATTAAAAAAGGCGACCCCTACGGTCGGCAAAAAAAAAATTGTTTTTTGAAGTCGCCTTCCAAAAATACATCATATTGGAGGGTGTACGGCGAATTTTTTTTTTGAGGTACGGTCTAATGCACATATACATAAAAAGTCGTTGAAATTGAGAAATAAAAACTTAAAAAAATCGCCAAAGTTAGAAAAAAAAAATTAAAAAAATTTTTAAAAATCTTCAAAATTGAAATAAAAAAATGGACAAAATTGTAAAAATCTCCAAAATGATAAAAAAAAATTCGTCAAAATTTAAAAAAATCGTGAAAAAATTTCCAAAATTGGCGAATTTAAAAAAAATCGTCAAAATTTTACAAATATTCAAAAATTAAAAAAAAACGTCCAAATTTAAAAAATCGGAAAAAAATTTAAAAAATCATCAAAATTGAAAAAAAATCGTCAAAATTGAAAAAAAAAATTCGTAAAAATTTTTAACAAAAATTCCTACTGAATTAAAATTAATAAAAATGCATATTGATTACAATATTAATTGCAGCTGGTCTATATGACGCGTTTGAAAAACAACACTGTGCTAAAAAATCGTCAAAATATGAAAAAATAATCGATATTTTAAAAAATAATCAATATTTAAAAAAATTTATAAAAATCACCAAATTTGAAAAAATAACCAAAATTAAAAGAAAATCGACAAAATTCAAAAAAATTAACAAAAAATCGACTAAAATAAAAAAAATCGTCAAAAGTAAAAAAAAAAAAAAAAAATTAGATAAAAATCGACAAAACAAAAAAAATTTAAAAAAATTACCAAATATAAAAAAATTTGCCGAACCCAAGTAAAAAAGTTTTGATATAGTCATATACTATCATATAAAATTTTGTATAATTATATATTGCAACATATATACCAAGATATAATTATATAAAATTTTACCAAATTATATGCTAAATATATAACTATATCTTGCTTTATATTGCACAATATATAGTGCAACATACTACAATATCTATTTATATATAGACCTGTATATAGTCATATAATTATGTATAATTGTATCGAATTATATACCTAGTTATATATATCTAGTTGGATATGGATATGATTATATTATATTTGATAAATTTGGATGAGGACAAAATCCGGATAAAATTGTATCAAACCATATCTTATTCCATCAAATTAGATCCAATTGTGTCAAATTAGATCTAATATGATCATAATACGATCTAATTTGATACAATTAGATGTTCTCATTTTTCGGATATAATTATATATAATATCAAAAGTCATATAATTTCTTTTTGGTAGGGTATGTAAAAAAAATGTTGAAACAAATCGTCAAAATTAAAAAAAAATTCTCAAAATTTTGAAGAATACAGAATTTGAAAATATTATCAATATTTGAAAAAATTGCCAAAATTTAAAAGAATTGTCTAAAATTTAAAATAATATTGTCAAGAATAGCTAAAAATTAAAAAAAAAAATGCTAAATATGGAAAAAAAAATCGCCGAATTGAAAAAAAATCTTCAAAATAAAAATCGCCCAAATTGTAAAAAAACGCCAAAATTGAAAAAAATTGTTAAACATTAGAAAAAATCGCCAAAATAAAAAAAAAATCGTCAAAATTTTGAACAAAGATTGTCGGAATTTGAAAAAAATAATCAGTATTTGAAAAAATTGCAAAATTTAAAAAAATGCAAACATGTTAAAAAATCGCCAAATTTGAAAAAAACTTCAAAATTTTCAAAAATAGTCAAAAATTAGAAAAAATCACCAAAATTTAAAAAAGAGGAATCATAAAAAAAATCGTCCAATTTAAAAAAATCACCAAAATTTGGGAAAAATCGTGAAAATTTGTTTCTTGCATTTATTTTCCCACAGACAATTCGTAATGACTTGCTTGTTATCCGTTTTGATTATTCTCATTTAGTTTTTAAGATACGGGTGATATTGCAAATAAAAGCCGTTTCCTCTCTAGGAGGCTTAGTTTTCGAAAAAAACGCGATCTTAAAATCTCGCAATGTAAGTCAAAATTTATTTTCGATATCAAGGTATTTGGGGGTGTGTATTGATTGATTGAAAACTTTTTTTCTGGGCTCCTTAATATATGGTATATGTTTGCCGGCAATTATGTAAATGTTTGCCGTTAGATGTAAGTGATTTGAAGCAGACATATATATGGTGCTACAGGAAAAAGTATGTCGTATCAATGTCAAACTTACATCATTTGTTGTCTTATTGAATTTAGTTATTAAATTGTGCCTATCGTATTTCATTCTTTTCCTCTTTGAAAGTACGTATAATTGATGGAAGTGTGCATTTACCCAGCAAAAAAAAATTGGAAGTAATGCTTTACAAACTACTTCTTTCATTGCTTCACAAGTATCCGTTAGTGTATTTTTCTGCTTTTTTTTAAAGTTATTCTGAACAACTTCAAAAAATCACTTCTTCAATTGTTTCCAAAGTATCCGTTCGTATAATTTTACAGCTTTTTTAGAATTACTTCTGAACAACATCTAAACAATCTCTTTAGTATTGCTTCTAAAGAGTAATTGCTCTAAAAGTGATCCTAAGAAGTTATTTTAGTATCATTTGGTATTTCCAAACAGAGGGTCGCGAGTTCGATTCCCGGCGGGACCAATATTTTTCTATTTAAAAAAAAATTTTTTTTTTTTATTTTATAATTTTTTTTTTAATATTCATAATTAATTTGTTTCAATTCAATATTTTTTTAATCTTTAAATTTTTAAAAATTTGTATATATAAAAAAAATGATGAGAAATTGCACTTTTTATGCACTTGTAAAAAAAGTATAGAAAACAATATTGAATTGGAGTGCACCTTTTAGACTTTTCTAATAAGAACTTTTATTGAAGACACAATATCTCACAGTAATAAAGTGGTGGTTTTATGCCAGTGAACTTTCATATTAAAGAATAGCTCAGCGGTAGAGCGCTGGACTAGCAATCATTAGGTCGCAAGTTCGATACCCGGTGGCGGCAATAAAAAAGCTTGTAAAATAAAAAAAAAGTATAATTTTTTTTGCGAAGAATTTTTTTAAACTTTTAATTGGTGAAAAACAGCTTCCATTGCACTCGTTCAAAAAGTACTGAAAAAATGCTGAAGTGGGAGTACTCCTCTCCTATGACAACTCAATGTTAAAATCATTAGTGTTGATGTTAAAAAAGAAGTACATATAGATCATCAATTGTAGTGCTTTTTCTACTGCTTCGGCATCTCTTTTTTTGCGGGGTATGTTTTTGGAAAATGTCCATTATTGAAAGGTTTTACTTCCCATTTACTTGTGATACCTACGGCAATCTTATGTGTAAATATATCCGAGTACAGAAACTTTTCAGAAGCCAGAAAATTTATTTCTGCATTTACGCATACAATTTAACCATGATGCTGTGCATTTGTAATGAATTCCCCAAGTTTGTTATATCTTGCATACTATATACATTAGGGGGGCAATGAAATACTATATGGGGAAATATTTTCTTCTTAGTTTTAACAAAATCCGAGCGGATTATTGTACCACCTAGTTAGTTCTAAACGCTTAGGATGCAAGTTCAAGTGAAAACGGATTACTTTAAGTAAAATCTGCCTTAAACTTAACAAAAATCAATATTTAAATTTTTGCATTAAAAGAAGTAGAAAAAATGTTTTTTCGGACTTTCTATTTTTTCATATATTTAGTTCGAATATTGTTCTACCTAAAGTCCAAAATCTAATATGATATTGTTAGATTAGATTTTATTTGTTGCTTCAAAAAGGTGGCCATGACAATATCATATTAGATTTTGGACTTGAGGTAGAACAATATTCTAACTAAATATACAATTTTAAAAATATTTTCATTGTCTTGTTCAGAATATCAAATTTTATTAGAAATGCTGAGTCACAAGACATGCAGACTATTTTTTCGATGTTTTCCAAAATTCCTAAACTTGACTGACGCACGGCTTAGAGTTATCCGATTTGGTTAAATTTTTCACTATATCAATTTTAGTTCAAGTGGTCCAATATTTCGCCCGAGTATCAGCGAAAATATAATATTTTAATTTCATTGCCACCCTATAGTATTCATAGTTAAAAATCTAATCCACCATGTTGCCATTTTGTGTTTGTTGTGTTGCTTGATATCGTGCAAACATTAACAACTTACCTTGGATTTTACAGACATATATAATTTACTATTCATAAATTAGTGTTGGTAGAATGGTGATAATTGGGTACTATGTATTTGAGTATCGAGTACTCTGTACTTAAAATTAATTTTAAATTTTCACAATTTTAGTTCGACAAAATAAATTAGATTTGTTTAAAACCAAATAAAAAAATGTTCACTAAATTAAAATGAAAGATGAAACAAATTTAGGCAAGAATGAAATCCGGATAGGGACATGCCTCCAACAGATTATTTTTCACAATTTGTAAAATACGTTTGGGATTTTAGCATATTTAATTCCTTTAATGTAAGTCCCGATAAAAATAAAAATAAAAAAAAAATTAATTTATTGTTTATAAATTTAACAAATAGCTTATAAAGACGGTTATTTTTCAAATTGAAAAGTAACCGGATTTACCGTCACACACAACACTTATGTACTTCATATGTATTTGCAAATATAAGTATTTGATTAGAACACGTGCATAAATCTGCGTATTAGGGTAGCATAAGTATAAGTTATAAGTACTCATGTAAAAAATACCAGATCTGACCAGATCGCATTATATTAGATTGTACCAGATCTAATTCTTATACTAATCGGATCCAATTTAACCCGGACTTATATTATCGATAAAATAAAAACTTTGAAGTAAAATTAAAGAACATAAAGTCATCCATAAAGAGCAATTCTTTAAATAGCTGAGATTTGGTACTAGACCTGGTATAAAAGCTGCCCATTAGAGCGTACAACCTTACAGGCAAAAAAAAAAGTGCGCCGTACACCCTACATTATGAAGTATTTTTTCAAGGAGGTTTCAAAAAATTTATTTCTTTTTGCCGAACGTAGGGGGTCGCCATTTTACATTTTTCGTTATATCTTTGGCATTTACAGTCGGATCTTAAAGTATGATACATCGATGTTTTGCTCTAAGGGCCATTAACCTCAAGTATCCCGTTCTAGTAGTTACCCACCAGATCTCAGTTGCTGCGACCCTAATGTCAGAAAATTAAAGCTCGCAAAAAACCATTAAACTTTTGCTAAGGAAGTTTTTCGATAAACCCAGTAGAATTTTTTTTTTATATATTGGTTGCCGAACGAAGGGGTGGCTTTTTAATATTTTTTTAATTGGATTTTTTCTTTGTGGCAAAGCAATGGTCTCCTCGAGGCAAAAAAATCGATATATCACACTTTAAAATCCGACATTAAATGCCGAAGCTATAACGAAAAATTGAAAATTTTATTATTTAGGATATAATTGGTATTCTCTAAATTTAATGTTTTATTTTGAATGAGAGAGTAGATATATAATTGTGTAAATCACAGCTTGAATATACACTCAAAAATGTTTGACAGTTGCCACATGACAATATTTTTGTGTAGTAATCAGTAGTTGTAGTTTTTAGCTGTAATTACAGTTTTTACAACTGTAATGACAGTTATTTAAGAAGAGAACTAATGAAGGGTAATATAATTTCGTAACAGTTGTTTATAGTAGTTATTTTAATTAATGAACAACTATCAAAACAGTTTTTTTTTACAGTGCACAGTTGTTTTTGCTGATACCAAAAGGAAAATTAACTGTAAAAAGCAGTAGTTTTTATCCATTTTGTCAGTTGTTTTGAAATTTTTTTCTTGTTGTAAAAATTCGTCAGTTGACGTTTCGACATTGTTAGTTATTTTTATTGCCTTTGTTGGTTGTTCTTCAGCAGTTAAAAATAAAAACGTATTTAGTTATTTTAAAGTAAATACATCTGTTGCCTTTTTAACTGCATATACCTTTGTTTTGACTTTAATTTTTTTTAGATTCTGCCAACAAACCTTTTGAGTGATGTTAAATATAAATCAGAAAATTGCATCTGTTTCCAAATTATCTGATTTGTTGGAAATGTAGTATTTTTTTATTCATTAATTTTGTATGAGAAATCTTACATTTAATTTGCTTTGTTTATGCCACTTATTTGCCAGCTTATATAGTATTTATTTTCTTTGTTTGAGAAATTTGAGTTTAATTATAGTTTCAGTTTGGTGATTTATTACTTTACTTAAGGAAATATTAATTACTTATTTTAAACATTCCTTTAAATTTTCTTAATAACTTTATGAAAAACTAAATCTATTATTTTTTTTCCTAAGTGTCAATTTTGCTTTTTTTTATTATTATTTTAAGTTTTAACTGAAATTTTTGGAATTGTTTTCAACTTCTTAAAATTTAATTCTTACTTTTTTTTTTCTTTATTTCTTTGATCTGAATAATGAATGCTATTAATTTAGGTCCTATTTGCAGTGATAATTCTGTCTTAAGCAACAGTTTAAACAACTTTCAACGTTTTCTGAAAATCGGACATTGGAATATAACAAGTTTTTGTGCGTCTACGACTGATGTTAAAATTGATGACATAAGACATATCTTGGAACGCAATCACTTAGATATGTTGGATTTAGCGAAACTTGGCTTAAGCCTTGTGTATTGTCTCAGGTAATTAAAATGCCTGGCTACAATATATGTAGGAATGATAGGCCTGGAGAGAGAAGAGGTGGAGGTGTGGCGTTATTTTTATCAGACAGTATAAAGTAAAGAACAGTATTTATGTCTGATGTCAATGATGCTTGCGAAGCTTTGCTTGTAGAGATTGCTGTACGAGATATTAAGTTGTTGGTTGGCGTTTGCTTTTTGCCTGATGGGGACTTATGTGCTTTTGAGGAAGCGGTAGGGGATTTAATTGTTAGGTATTCTAATGTTATTATTATGGGGGATTTGAATGCCAATATATTTTGTCCAATTGATTCCGTTTTAGTACGTTCTGTGTGTCAGCGATTGGATTTAGCTTACCATCATAATTGTATACCGACGCATTACCATGTATGTTGGGATAGAACATCTCTAATTGATTATTTTCTTTTAAGTAACTCATTTTCCTTGGGCACATCTGGTCAAATGCAATGTCCTGGTGTGTCTCGGCATTCCCTCATTTTTATAGCTGTTGACATTCAGAATTCGTCTGTAGAGGATTTTATATCGTATCCGGATTATAAATCATTGATAATGGAGGATTTACAAGCAGCTGTCCTTGATTGTGATTTCAGTACCATGTACTTGACTGATGATGTAAATCTGCAACTCGAAATTATCATGTCGAATATTGAGACCTTACACTCTTTGGTACCAATAGTTCGTCGTAGGGTTGGATTGGATAGTAATAATTGGTTAACGACATAGAAATTTCGTATCACGTTTCTTTGAGAGATTTATCGTATAATCATTATCTCCGATATAAGACTCCACGCAACTGGGCTATTTACTGTGCGAACAGGAATAGGGTGAAAAGAGTTATAAGAAAGTTAAGGATGCGTGCTCACACAGCGGTTTTCCAGAATTTTAGTTCGAAACAGATGTGGAATTTTTTGAGAAATAATGGTTGTCTTGAGTCAGAGGAACTTTTAAATTTCTCCGATCCAGATCAGATAAAGGATTATTTTGTGCTTGTCAGATACCTGATCCGGGTGACTATTGCGATAATATGGATCATTCCATTGCAGGAGGTTTCTCCTTCGCATGTGTTGATACTGACACGTTATATCGAGCATTGCTCAGTATAAAGTCTAATGCTGTTGGTCACGATTCTCTGTCACTAAAATTTTTGAAAATAATTTTCCCTTTTATTTCCTCACATTTGCTTCACCTCGTGAACACTATTATCGCATCGTCTAGTTTCCCTAGCAATTGGAAAATAGCTAGAGTTGTCCCTATAAAGAAGGAGGGCCAGTCTACTAAATTTGATAATCTGCGTCCTATTTCGGTACTTCCGGTCCTTTCTAAAGTTGTCGAGTATATTTTGAAAGACCAATTGATTGAGTACCTTGATCTCAGGTCACTATTCATCCATCGCAATCAGGGTTCCGACGGGGGCATAGCACGACCTCTGTACTGCTGGCTTTGACTGACTCTATTAGACAATTTCTAGATGGCCGTAAGAATGTAGTGCTACTTTCGTTAGATTTGTCTAAGGCCTTTGATAGAGTAATACATACTAGGTTATTGTTTAAATTGTTTAGTCAGTTCATGTTTTCTTATCGGGCTTGTGAACTAATAAAATCCTACCTTTATGATAGGTACCAATATGTATCTGTTGGTACCTCTATCTCACGAACTCGACGGATCACTAGTGGTGTCCCACAGGGATCTGTTATCGGCCCACTTTTATTTATGATTTATTTAAATGACCTTTTACAAACGGTTAATGGCGTTTCTTGCGTGCCTTTTGTATACGCTGATGATGTTCAGTTCGTTTGTTATTCGAATGCTGAATTTGTAGATGTGTTACAAGAGGGTGTCAATTATATAATTCGGGAAGTTGTGTCTTGGGCGTCTGATAATGGGCTTAGTGTCAATCCGGCAAAGACAAAATTGATGAGGTTTGGATTTGATACTGGTGATATGGATGTTAGAATTGGTGGCATTTCTGTTGAGTTTGTCGATAAAATGAAATGCTTAGGTCTTGTCTTGAATAATCAATTAAATTTTTCTCCACATATTAATTATTTATCCTCACGGGTATCATTTCTCTTGAAAAGGTTGTATTCATTAAATATTTACTTACCTCGTTCAGTTAAAATGCGGGTTGCCACTGCTATCTTGATGCCACATATATTGTACTGCATGGAGATCTTTTCGGGTACTGGGAATTACGCCTTGAGGAAATATCACCTTACCTTTAACAGGATTATCCGTTATGTTTTTAATTTGAAAAGAAGAGATCATGTATCTCAACATACATTTAATTTTCTTGGATCGTCTTTTAAGAATTTTATCAGCATTAGGATATTACTGTTTTTTTATAAATCCATTATTAATGGTTACCCTGTTTATATAGTTGATCAATTTCATTTTACTCGTTCGATTAGAAATCCCCAGATAATACCACCTATAATGCATTTAAATATTTTTGTGAAATCATTTCAGATTCGTGTGTCAAGAATATGGAATGCTTTGCCGAGAGAATTGAGAATGTATATATACATTGCTTCAATTCAAGTCCAAAATAGTAGAATTTGCGAAACTGCATTTGTTGGAGGGTTTGTAAAATGTATGTTTTTGAAAGTGCGAAAGGAAAGAATGTTGAAATAATATGTATTTATCTTTGTGACATTAAAGCTTCTTATGGAAATTGATTCTTGGCATTCACTATGATTGTATTTTGGTTCTTTTTTAAAAATCTTGTAAAATTTGTAATGCTTTATTTTATGTGATCTCATATACATATGTACTTATAATTCTTTTACCTCCCAGTGTAGAAACGGTAATGACATATCCTTATTTTTTGGACTACCAGTAATGACACCCACTTACCTTCTGTATTATTTTAAAACATATAATAATGAGTTACTGATAATTACTTATTTTTATCATTATTTCAAATAGAAAATAATTTTTTAGATTTTTTTGAAAATTTTTTGAAATCTATTTTTAGACTCAATATTTTTTAAACACTGGTAAGGATATATGTAACCACATATTTTTTGATTTTTTGTATGTTGGCGAGTAAGCTTACTTGTGTGCAGCATGTCAATTATGTTTTTATCTATTAAATATTACATGTCGATATAGCTCAGATGGTAGAGCTGTTGACTGGCAATCTGTAGACCCAGGTTCGATTCCCGCACCAGCAAATTTTATTAAAAAAAAAAAAAATACAATAAAAAATATTTTTTTTATATAATTTATTTTTCTGAAAATCTATTTTTAGACTCATTATTTTTGTCAGTACTGGTAAGCACATAGGTAACGATATATTTTTTGATTTTTCGTATGCTGGTGTGTAACGACAACTCATTATTTTTCGCCATATAAAGGTAATAAGAAATGTAATAACAAAAGTAACTAGTTACCATTACCAAGTATGTAGTTACATAACCACATATCTGGTAATGATTTTCTACATTGGGTATTTTTCGATATATTGTAAAAGCTAACTAGCATAAAAACACCATTTTGTCATTGCGAGATATTGTGTCTTATACTCTTCAATATAAATACTTATTAAACAAGTGCAAACAGATGCACTGCAATTCAGTATTTTTTTCAGTACTCTTTTCACAAGTGCATAAAAAGCTATTTTTCATCTTTTTTTATATATATTTTTTAAAAAAAGTAAAAAAATATTAAAATATAAATACAAAAAAAAAAAAAAAAAAAAAAACACCAAAAAAAAAATAAAAAGAAATTTAAAAAATATTGATCCCTCTAGCAATCGAACCCGCGATCATCTGTTTAGAAATAAACTGTATCAAAATCACTTTTTTGGATCACTATTAGAGCAATAATTCTTTAGAAGCAATAGTTTAATGAAAAGCTGTAAAAATATACCAGCGGATACTTTTACTTCTAAAAAGGCAGTAGAAATACTTTGGAAGCAAATGAAGAAGTGGTTTGTAAAGCATGACTGCTATTATTTTGCTGGGATATGTCATATATGATCATATATATAATCAGATGTGGCATATCCCAGCAAAAAAGGAGGATAAACCCATACAAAAATATAAGTATGGGACTGAGCAAAAACTACCTAGTTTTTGTTGTTGGTTTTTGCTTGTCAAAACGCCCATATAAAAAACAAGCAAAAACTAGTTTTGTACAAAAACTAGTTTTGTACAAAAACTAGGTAGTTTTTGCTCAGTCTAACTTCAGTAATAAATAGCAAAAAAAAATCTACAAATATTTTCTCAATCGGTTCATCATAATCGGACCATCATAAAAATAAAAAAATAAATGTAACCACATTGAAATGCTCGTATTTTAGTTACATTTATTTTACATTTAATACAGATAATATTTTTTAATATTTGTGAATTAATTTTCATTATTTTCTCTTTTTATTTTTAGGTAAGTTCCCAAATACATTTTTGATGATAGAAAACTGGGTAAATACATACAAGATTTGTAAATATTTTCAATAAATTGTAATTGCAACGCAATAAAAATTGGTAAACCGGCTGTCAAAAGGCAAGTCTTATAAAATTTATAAATTTAAAATGTAAATGCTAATGTCGCGAAAACTATGCTGTAGAGAGCAAAAATCAGCAACTTTAAAAAGGAACTTTCCAAAGTGAGAACTTAAGCTAAAATTTGAATATGTTATAAGCAGATAATCCTAAGGTACCTGTATTTTTTCTTACCGCCCCAATCTAAAATTTAAGGGGTCAAATTTATGGTCTCATATTTGCATAATTTTAAGTTTTCTTTCTAGAGTTTCCTTGTTATATTAAAATTGCTATGCGCCCAATATTATGAATTCGTTTTCCTACGGTTCATACACTTTCTTATGAAAACAAAGTCATTAAACTTTTTGATATATTTTACATTGTAATTACAACTGACTTATTTCTAAATACATAGATTACTACTTGTACAAGATATTTCAAAATCCATGGCATGATATTGTAAACTTATATACGTTTTAAGTTAAAACTAAAGAAAACAAGTGATTGACCCCTTAGTGAACAACTAGAAAAATTCTATTTAAAATTGCTTACTCTGCTGACTGGATTCAATTTAAGCGCATAAAGAACAAAAAAAACCAAACAAAATTTATAAAAAAAAAGTAAATAGCCGGTTAACCAAAATCAACCATAAGTACTCGTAGTATGTATCAACATCATGTGTGAGTTGGAAAAGTTTGTGACTCATATACGTGGGTTAATTGATAAGCGACTTAAGATATAAATATACATGAAAAACTCAAGTAATTGTTTCGCAAGAAAACCTTAAAAATTTAGAGTAGTTTTGTCTACAGGAAACAACTTTTTTAGATTCTGAGTACTTTTTCATAACACAAGTCGGTGGAAATATTAAAATTATGTAAAATTGCCTGCCTTGCAATCATTTCGAAATAGTTTCAGTCTAATATTTCAATATTTCTTTGCTAGAAGAATCTTTAGAGGACGCTGGAAAACCTTTGTTCAGCAATGCTAATATGATCCAGGTAAAATCTGAAACTTGTGACGAAATTAACCCAAAATTATTAAACCATAATCTTGGATGCATGAACGATTTCAATTGAAGTTCAAAAAAGGCATGTATTTATAGGAAAATTAGAAAACAGAAAGGTTGAAAAATGTTAAGATATGGCGAAACTCGATTTTATAATCACAACCCGGAAACCAAACAACAGTCCATGAAAACGATTTTAGGGAGTGCTCTTGTTGAACTACCGCGCTATAGAAAGCATTAAAGTTATTGAAAATACTGTTGAGCCAATAAGGACATAAAAAAATAAGAACTATGGTTTCCAGCACCGATTTCGGTAATACCGAATTTGTCAAAGGTCGAGCCATTTTTGTAAATTTGAAATACAGATTTTAGGACTATACCGATTAGAGTGGGGCGATTTGTATGGACAAAAATTTTTTGATATTGTGCCATCGATTTTTCGATAGCTTTTGTCATGAGGAAAAAAAATTCCACTACGACATATCAAAGAAATCATTTTCGAGGCGCCCAAATTTCAATTTTTTGCAATTTTCTAATAAATGATAGATTAGCGCCATCTTGCGGTGGCTTTTTGAAACAGCTAATGAAGTTGTAAACAATATAACATTACAACCTTTCCAGAAAGGTATTACTTATGAAAATCGGATAAAAAATGTGGCAACTAGAGGTAAAAGTATATAAGTAAAATTATTTTCTGCTTGTTTTCATCAACATCATCATCATCATTGTTTCATCATAATTATCATCATTTCATCATCAAGGAGAAAATAATTTTACTTATATACTTTTACCTCTAGTTGCCACATTTTTTATCCGATTTTCATAAGTAATACCTTTCTGGCAAGGTTGTAATGTTATATTGTTTACAACTTCATTAGTTGTTTCAAAAAGCCACCGCAAGATGGCGCTAATCTAGCATTTATTAGAAAATTGCAAAAAATTGAAATTTGGGCGCCTCGAAAATGATTTTTTTGATATGTCGTAGTGGAATTTTTTTTCCACTACGACAAAAGCTATCGAAAAATCGATGGCACAATATCGATTGCTAAATCGACCCACCCTTATACCGATATTGCATAGATTTTTTGTACTTTTTATCTCCTTTTTGTAAGCAATTCAATTTGACAATAACACTGTACAACAATTTCGAACTTTTTCGAAAATTACGGGGTTCTGAGAATGTATTTTGGTAGAGGAGACAAAAAAAAAATGTGTCGGGATTTTGAAAGATCACATCAGAATTTTATTTTAGTGGGGGTTAAAGTTTCGCTGCTTTTTCAAATGTTTTTTGTGAATCGGCATAGGAAACCATGTGAATTTTCCATTTTAAGTAGAAGATATGTTCAGCGAACTTATGTAAAACACTACGAGGAAAATTTTTGTGAAAAGTTTTAACCCTCTAACTCTTAAATTAAAGGGACTTTTTGGGACCCTTTTAAAAAAATTATCATAAAGTTGAAGAGCTAGAGGGTTAAAAAAACTCCTCAAAAATGTTCCTCGTAGTGTGTTACATAAGTTCGCTGAACACATCCTATACCTAAAATGGAAGAATCACATGTTTTCCTCCTAAAATCCAGGTTTTTTTTAAACATTTTTTAAGTTTTTAATTTATTTCTGATATTGAAATTAAATTTTAAACTATGATGTCTTCAGAGACTTCTAGTAGAATTTCATGGCGAAACATACAACATACAAACATTTGCTTTACTACTAAAGGAACTTTGGTTAAGGGGGGTTAAATACTGTAACAAAAGCATTTTAAAGGGCATATTTGAACGGTTGTCAAAAATTCAATTAATAATATTTTTAATATTTTATTTTGTTATTTAAAAACCATGTTATAATAGTATTTTTGAAAAATATCAGTTTTATATTTCAGAGTTGCCACTTCATTACTGGCCTTTTCTAAAAAAAGGCAAAATCGGCTGCCACTGTGCAGCCTTCATTAATTATCGGAAAATAAAAATGTAAAGTGATTCTTAATCCCAGATAAATTCTCTAGCCCTTGTCGTGGCCGGATTTTTATTTAAAAAATTTTTTTTAAACAAAGTTGCCACAGAAACTTTAAAATTACAAAAAAGACAAGAAAAAACACATTTGCTTGGGGATATAAAATGTATTTGACAAAAATTCAAAAAAAGGGCCACGATAAGGATTACAGTTATTTGTTGCCTATGAAAGAAAAAAACCCGGATCGAAATCGGTTAAGCCGTCTTGGCTGTACAGTGGCAGCCGATTTTGAACTCAGGGTTGTGGGAAAACGCGTTTAAAGTTTAAAATTAATTTTACGCTAAGAAAACAGCAAAATTTCAAAAAACCCTGTATGAACGAAATTTATATCTCGCACTTTTCTACATATTCACCAAATTTTAAAAGAATCGGACAAAGAGTATTTTATATATTAACCCAAATATTCTTAAAAGCGATGGTAGAGAATTTATTAAACATTTCATTTCGGTCAAAAACTTTTGTTTCGTAAATATTTTTATTTTTTTTTGTATTTGTTTTTTATTCTTTATATACATTGATTACTTTTATGGCTTATAAAAGGCGATCAGTATCTGCCTCATATAACGTGCCTTCGCCGGCCATCGGGGAATCGTCATTGGCTTTTCTTTAAAGACTGCGTGCAATTTTTGGCATCTTTTGATGTAGTTTTTTCCTTTTTGTTCTGCTGCATTATGCGAAATAAGATTTATAATAAAGACAATGCTAAAAAACGCTGCCAAAAAATTTTTTGTACAAATTTAATGCATAGAATATTACTTTGTGACTAAAATATGTTTTACAAAAAAACATGTGGAATTTGTAATTGATATTTTCTGAGCATATACTTAAGAGTATGCTCTATCCAAATAAAATATAAAAAAATTCCAAAACAAAATTTTTCCTAGAGTCGATACCCCCTTTAAAGCAGCAACTAAAACATAGAGAAAAATAAAGGCTTTTTAAAAAACATTGCAATTTTCGTTGTAATACATAAATAACTAGTAAAAATGTTTGAATTTATTTCTCATTCCATTATTTACTAGAGAGTTTACGTAAATACAAAACCTAAAATATACATTGTAACCTAGAGAGAACCCCATAAAGACAATCTGATGATAGTGCTTGGTAACACTTGAAAATGCATTAATTGTCAACCATTAGTTCTAGGAAAGTTTTTTTTGATAAGTTTTTTCTCTATTTGTTGTAAAATAAAAATTGTGAATTCTATTTAGAATGTGTCATATTTGAACTTAAAATCGAACAAATATAACACTCATTGTAATTATTATTAATTACCCAGCAAAAAAATTGCCAATAATGCTTTACAAACTACTTCTTTCACTGCTTCACAAGTATCTGTTAGTGTATTTTTACTGCTTTTTTAGAAGTAATTCTGAACAACTTCAAAAAATCAATTCTTCCATTGCTTCCAAAGTATCCGTTAGTATATATTTGGAACTTTTTTAGAATTACTTCTGAACAAAATCCTAAAAATCACTTAAGTATTGCTTCTAAAGAGTAATTGTTCTAAAAGTGATCGTAAAAAGTGATTTTAGTATCATTTGCCATTTCCAAACGGAGGGTCCAATGTTTTTTATTTTTTAAAAAAAAATTTTTTTTTATTCTATTGATTTTTTTTAATAAGTATTTATTATTAATTTGTTTAAATTCAATATTTTTTTAATTTTTAAAAATATATATATGTATATATAAAAAATTTTGAGAAATTGCATTTTATGCACCTGTAAAAATAGTACTGAAAACAATGTTGAATTGGAGTGCACCTTTTACACTTGTTTAAGAAGTACTTTTATTGAAGAGAATAAAGCACAATATCTCGCAATGACAAAGTGGTGTTTTTATGCCAGTCAACTTTCATATCAAAGAATAGCTCAGCGGTAGAGCGCTAGACTAGCAATCGTGAGGTCGCAAGTTCGATACCCGGTGGCGGCAATAATAAACTTTCGTAAAATAAAAAAAAAATATAATTTTCTTTTGTGAAGAATTTTTTTTAACTTTTAATTGGTGAAAAAGATCTTCCCTTGCACTCGTTCAAAAAGTACTGGAAAAATGTTGTAGTTGGAGTACTCCTCTCCTATGACAACTCAGTGTTAAAATCATTAGTGTTTATGTTAAAAAAGAAGTACATCTAGATCATCAATTGTAGTGCGTTTCCTACTTCTTCCGCATCTCTTTTTTTGCTGGGTATATAATAATTATCATGCGCGGTTCCAGCAATTAATATAAGGGGAAAAATCATACGCCACCGTAGACAAATACATTGAGTTGGACACTGGGGCGTATGATTTTTCCCCTTATATTAATTGCTGGAACCGCGCATGTAATTATTAATGCCTTCATTTAATATTAATATCTAAAAAATCGTAAAAAAATATTTAAAAATTTGGTTATACCCCAGTGTAGAAAATCATTACCAGATATGTGGTTATGTAACTACATACTTGGTAATGGTAACTCTTACTTTTGTTATTACATTTCTTATTACCTTTATATGGCGATGTCGCGAAAAATAATGAGTTATGGTTACACACCAGCATACGAAAAATCAAAAAATATATCGTTACCTATGTGCTTACCAGTACTAACTAAAAAAAATGAGTCTAAAACCAGATTTTTAAAAAAATAAATTATATAAAAAAAATAGTTTTTACTGTATTTTTTTTTTAAATAAAATTTCCTGATGCGTGAATCGAACCTGGGTCTACAGATTGCCAGTCAATAGCTCTACCATCTGAGCTATATCGACATGTAATATTTAATAGATAAAAACAGAATTGACCTGCTGCACACAAGTAAGCTTACTCGACAACATACAAAAAATCAAAAAATATGTGGTTACATATATCCTTACCAGTGTTTAAAAAATATTGAGTCTAAAAATAGATTTAAAAAAATTTAAAAAAATCTAGAAAATTATTTTCTATTTGAAATAATGATAAAAATAAGTCATTATCAGTAACTCATTATTATATGTTTTAAAATAATGCAGAAGGTAAGTGGGTGTCATTACTGGTAGTCCAAAAAATAATGATATGTCATTACCGTTTCTACACTGGGACTTAAGTAAATAACTTTACATTGCTAGATCTGCCAAAACAACCGTAGTATTTTGGAAGATAACAAAGCAAACTGTTATACTTTTTATTGTTTTTGTTTTCTTGTTGATATTTGAGATGTTTATTAACGCTCCGGGCTGAAAACAAGAAATTCTCATTCAGTTTAAGCCAACAAATATTTCTAGAAATTCTAAAAAGTTATCCCCTAATTAGGTCAGAATGAAATCTGGATAGGTACCAGATAGGTAATAAAAAATGTGTATTTTTTCAACATTTTCGTAATTTTTACCAAATTTGGTTAATCGATTAATCTTCTTAAATTATTCGAAGTATTCGTTATTCGAAATTTGGACATTTTAAATTATTCGAAAAATTTTTCAGCAAAATTGTTCGATTAACCGAATAACGATTAATCGATTGAATACCCTAGTTGAGTGATATTGCAAATAATAGTTGTATTCTCTTTGCTTTCATTCTAATTAAATTCTGTTGAAATTTACCCAACTTATGGTAGGAAACTGTACTCCTACTATAAACTGGGGAAATTTACTCTATGTGTGTAATTGAAAAAAAAATACGCACATTATGTTTAAGTTGGTGCACATATAATGTGTAATTTTACATTGAAAGTGCGTAAAAATTAAATGAAATTTTGAAATTAGACTGTTAAATTACGAAATTTGTGCGTAAAAAAGCATGTTTTACATGTAAATGTACGCATAAAATGCGTAAAAATCCACAAAAAATGCGCAAAAATCCACAGAAAGTGCGTAAAAATATCCCAAAAATGCGTATATTTACCACAGATGTGCTTAAAGTAAAATTACCCAAAAACATTTTTTTTTTAAATAAAAAAAAAGTAATTTTCGTGTATAACTTAAAAATGGGCGTTTATTTTGAAACATTGATTCAATACAAATTTATTGAAAGTATTGGCCATCATTAGCTATGACCTTTTCCCATCTTTCTGGCAACATATGAATTCCGCGCCAAAAAAAAAAACTGCTCATTTTTTGAGGCCAAGAACGAATCAAGCCACTTGCGGATACCTTGTTCTGAAGTGAAGCGTATTCCAGTGAGATCGTTCTGCATCGATCGAAACAAATGGTAGTCGGACGGGGCAAAGTCTGGACGAAAAGGCGAGCTAGGCAAAACTTCTCAATCACTATTTTCTAAATAGTTTTTAGTTCTTCCGACATTTGCGGCTTAATGACTGGTCGCATATTCCAGGCTATTTTCGACTAATGCTCGCTTTAATCGAATCAACTGTGTTCGGTACAGGTCCCCCGTGATCGTCTTGGCCGATTTCAGCAGCTTATAATAGATGGGACCCTTATGGTTCCACCAAATACAGATCATTACCTTGGCACCATGGATATTCGGCTTTGGCGTTGATTTGGCTGATTGGCCGGGCTTCAAATACGATTTATTGCGCTTCGGGTTGTCGTAATAAATCCATTTTTCTTCGCCAGCAATGATTCGATGGAAAAATTACTCCTTTTTATGGCGTTCAAGCAGCATTTCGGACATGCAAAATCGTCTTTCAAAGTCACTCGACTTCAACTCGTGTGGCACCCAATTTCCTTGCTTTTGGATGAATACTGCTGCTTGCAAACCAAAAACAGTTTCATTTGTTATGTTGCTTCTTGCAGATAAAAATCTGTTTGTAGAAATATAGAATTCACAAAAAATAATCCGTTCAAGCTTTTTTTTATTACTATTTAAAAAATTTTCAATTTCTTCCAATTTAAAATGTCAGAGTATTTATTACTATTATAAGTTAGTATATTTGCCAACTTTGTGTGTAAAAATTTTATTTAACAAAAGAATAGTAATTTTAGACACAATGTGTTTATTTGTAAACACATAATGTCTAAAAATACTTTGTGTTTGTATTATTGTGTATGGAAGTGTGTACAAAAAAAGTTTACGCATGTTTTGTTTATATTTACCGAATTTTCGTAAAATTAAACTAAACTTTAACCATTTTATAGTAGTAAATTTACAAACATTTTTAGAGTGTTTTTCGAGATAAATGCGATCTGTCTTAAGTCGATGTTTGGACCAGTATTGAAGTATTTTCTTTAGCTCGTTTCGTTATTGGAATGTAAACGATTCAAATTTTGTACAAGCAATTTTCGTTTTTTTTTCAACTTCTATCGATTTTTTTTTCCAATATTAGCGATTTGTTCATAATTTAGCTATTTTTTTTTTTTCTAATTTAAGCGACTTTTACCGTATTGGGAAATTTTGTGGAACATTGACGATTTTGTCCTACTTAAACAATTTTTATAATAATATAAACGATTTTTTCTAGTTTCGCTTGCACATTGACACTTTTTTTTTTTTAGATAAAAATAATTATTGCCATTTTGGCGTTTTTATTTATTTAGTTATTTTTTCATTTAAATGATATTTGTTTGAGTACGACTAATTTTTAGCTATTTAATCAGCATTTAAGTTTAAGCGTTTTTCTATTTTTAATTTTAAAATTTACCGCAAATACTCAACAAAGCAATTGCAAAAATAGTAAATTCTGTTATTCGCCACGCAATTTTAGTATCACTTCTGTAGTAAAAACAAGTGCAATTGCAGTCAATTTTACTATTTGGTTAGTTATTTTTGTAAGTAAAAACAAATGAATAAAACCTTTGTTTAGACTTAGTTTGTGATTTGTTTTATTAATAGTGAAAATAAGAGTTAAATTTTATGTAATGCTAGTGGTGCTGGTTTTTAATGAAATTTCATTTGTTTTTAAATACATTTGACGCTGTCTTCGCATATAGAGTATTCTATTTTACAAGAACATATTACACCCTATAAAAAAAGGACTGAAATTATGCTTAAAACATGATTAGGGTTAAAAGGCTATATGAAAAATATACCTCATAAAGTTGTTTTAATGACGTCCAAACACATAACCTATTTTCAGAGTACATTTACCCCGTTTTTTCGCCTTAAGGAGTGTAATGTTTCAAATCTGGAAATTTTAAAGTAGGCCATGTTCCAAATCATTAAAACTAAAATGAAAAACTTTATAGGAAAATATTCAGCAACTTCATAAAATTGTGTCAACATAACATTTTGATTCCTTTGAGTAATACTTTTTCAGCAATTATGAATCAATTGGAACGACGAAAATTAATTATCGACAAATGGAATGAAAATCCATACCGAGCAGTACATTTTATTTCAAAAGATTTGAAAATGGCAATAAGTACGGTAGATCCAGTCTTGAAACGTTATTTTGAAACATCTATGGGCATTGAAAAATTTGGTTTGAATTATCTCGTTTGGCGAAAAGACATCTTCATATATAACAACAGGTACAATTAACGGAGACGTGTACAGGGAAGAGCGCCTAAAAATAAGATTAATACCTTTTATAAAAAAACACGGTAGATCTACTCTATTCTGGCCTAATTTGGCTCAGCTCACTATACTTCAATTACCTTAAATCTGCTCAGAGCTAATAATATTAAATTTGTTGAAAAAGACATGAACCCACCAAATTTTCCACAATGTCGACCCATTGAAAGGTATTGGACTCTAATAAAAGCGAAGTTAAAGAAGGCCAAACAGACTGCAAATTATATAAAAGATTTTGCAAAAAAGTGGAAAGTTGTATCCAAAGCAATAACAAACAGCACTGTCAAAAGCTTAATGGAAGGCATTCGGAAAAAAGCTAAGATCGGAGTGAACCACAAAATGAAATGGATATTTTTTTGTTCTTATATACCAGATATGGGCACACAAATGGCTTGACGGGCCAAATTTAGGATTTCACAAACTTACCGAGGGCCGCACCAATTAATACATTACTCGACAAAAATGAATTTTTTGTACAGCCTTCTGCTAAAATCTTTTTTTGAGTATTTTGGTTTCCTAAGCCCGGATCTAAAGTCAAAAACGGTCCACTGAATAGCCTTCGAGTTGTGGGTCTTTCTTTTTTATCCCCTCACCCAGTAAAATACTTTATGAGTCAATGTTGCGGAGAAGTACATCAAAATCTATTATATTTTTGTAATTTTTTATATTTTTGATCCAAATATATTTAAAAATATAAGGCATAGACTCAATAAATGTTTTTAAAATATTTTGCCCTCCATAATACGAAGTTGAAATCAAAAAACTTTGTCGAATTAATCTTCGAAAATTTAGTTTTCGTTATTTCAAAAAATTTGGTTTAAGGTTTTTACCAATTTTTCAAATATTTTTAAATTTACTTATTGGATTTTGATCCCTTGACAGATAACCCCGGCAGAAAATTTTGATACTTTTATGAGGGTTCTTATTTAGTAAGTCAAAAGAAAATTATTCAAGCAAAGCACATATTTTTTTTTTATATTTTAAACTCAAACTCAAAAATTACGCAATTTTTGGATGAAAATATTACTCTTAGTAAAATGAATCATGAAAGCCACAACAATTTGAGGCAAATTTTTAAATCCAAAGATGATTCAGAAACGACCCAGAAATGTAAATAAATTTGAATATTTTGTGAACAATTCAAAAATTACTCAAAAATGATTAATTTTTTAGCCCAAGGAATTTTTTAAAATATTTCTTTGAATCAAAAAGAAGGCTCTTTTGGATGCACCCCTTTAATACAAGTGAAAGTTTAATAATATATTTTGAGCACTTTTCTGATTCATTTTTGGGCTCGTTTGTTGGCTGAGAGCTCTATAAAAAATTAATTATAAAAACTTTATTCAAAAGTTTAATATCATATGAAAAAATTGGGGTAAGGCGGAATTGTTTGCTTTAAAAGCGAGATAAAAATTCGATTATACCGCTTTAAAAAGCGGTATAATCCCGTCAAAAGCGGAGTGGTTGTTCAGGTTAAGTACACTAATAGAAAAAAGCCTGTAAAAAGTTTTGCTAAAGCTGCTAAAAATTAGTTAAAAATTACCTTGAATAGAAAACTGCTAAAATAAGCAGATTTTCTTTGCTAAGATAAGAATAGCAAAAATAAAGCTGTTAAATATATGGAATTTTAGTTTTATTTGAGCTAAATTTTAGTTAATTGAAATAAAAATTTACTCTGCTAGAATCAGCAACCAATTTTGCTAAATATTGGTAGAATCAAAAATCTCCAAAAATTTTTAATTGTTTTAAGAGAATAAAAATCTATTTGCCAAATCAGCTGTCTACTATTTTTCACCAAAATTTCTATTGATTTTAACAGAATGACTATTAGTATGTTTAAGAGTTTATTTTTGCTCTTATAATCTTACAAACATTTAGCAAAAACCTGCAAAAATTTTGCTGCAAAGTTACTTTTAAATAATAAATTGTTTTGCTATTTTCCCAGGTTTATTTCCGTTAGTGTATAAATAAAATTTTATTGTGTCTTAAGAGTTTTACCAAATTTAAGTGCTTGAAGGACAATTCTCACAAGTAGATTTTAGAGATCCTTACGAGGCCTGTAGAACAGCCTTAAACATTTCCTTAAATGAAAGGTAATTTTTTTGAATTCAAACTCATAAAAAATTAGAGTGTATTTTTACGTCATATTGAGCCATAAAGTATTTTTCCCAGGCTTAAGGTTTAGATAAAGAAGAAGGAATTTTCCACTTCATATTCGTATATTGGAGGCGAAAATAATTTAAAAAGTTTTATAGGACGTCTGTGCAAAAAAGTCGATATTTGTTGATTTTAATTCTAATTTTATTTTTTTTTTTATTTAATTAATATTTTTTTTAATTAAAAAAAATTTTTTTTATTGTTTTAAAATTAATGAAGGGCTGCACGAAATTGGCTAACGGGCCGCATTTGCCCATGTATGTTATATACTTTTAATACTCTTATTTATCAGACAAAATAGTAAACGTAAAAATAAGTATTTATTTAATTGTTTTTTTTTTTTCTTACAAAATTTCCAGATTTGAAATATTACACTCCTTATTTCGACCAAGAAATCGCAACTTTCATTTGGCGACAACATAAAGTTTAACCTACCAGCTCCAAAGACTTTGGATATTTTATAACACTAGACTAGTACTTTTGCTTGGCGTTGGAATTATCCACAGTTCAGAAAAAGTGTTGCCCAGTGTAATTATAAATTATCCTCCGTATTAGCTATGATCACTAACCACATCATAGTCAAACAGTAAACTTACTAACCCCACGATCATCACCAGCAAAAATAGCAACAAACACTAAACATCAACTGACCGTGGAAGACAGAAAAAAAAACAAAAACAAAAACCTTGTAAAACTAAATTAAAATCATGGATTTTACGGTGTATAGCTATGAATTTTCAACTTAACATAAATTCTTCTTAAGGATCCATTAAAAAAAAAGACTCCCCTTCTTTTTATGGTTCAATTAAATATTCAAATATAACTACGACACATTCTTCTTCTTTCTCTTCCTCTTCTAGTACTTCTAATTCTTTTTTATTTTGCCTTTTTTTGTTGTTCTTAAGTTTAAAAAAATGCTCAAAAAAGCCATTGATTTTAGTTACTCATGATTTTTACGATGATAATAAAGCAAAAAATAACACATAATCTTATGCACTAAGAACATAAAGTTTCTTTATAATTTTCCGAGATGATGACGGTGTTCCATTGTTGGAAAATCATAGTAAATTTTTTTTGTTTGTCTATTTAGCCTAAGAGGGTCAACATTCATAAAATAAAATGAATATGGACTCTCTCTAAACTTATATTTAAGATTGTCAATTGCGTTGAACCATAAAGTTTGTTAAACTCTATTGTTGGTTATATTTGTAATGTCTTTTTTTTTTGTCTACGAATGTGTATTTAGATGTATAATTATATGAGAGATCCACCGAATCAATTGTTTTATGCAACCGAAGAATTCATAACGGATATTTGTAACTGTTTTTGAAGACTTTGATCTTGGCTCCTAGCGGTTCCACAGAACTAAAGAAAAAAATTTTGTTTGCTAAAATTGCCATCTAATCGTTTGGTTAAGAAAATTAAGTAAAAACGGAAAAAATTCACCACTGGGATGCAATCCTACCATATTGAAAAAAGTCACAAGACTTTAATAATATTTTTTTATAAAAAAATCGACAAATCTGCTGAAATCCATTTTTTTTCTGCTAACCTACCCAGGAAATTATTTGACAACCGGTTGCCAACCACACCCATCCTGCAACTGGTTCCATGGAACTTGTTTAGGAACCTGTTGCACGGATTTAGTACATAGGGTATAACTGACGGAGAATAAGTTCTAGAACTAGTTTCACAACTGATTCCACGGCGACCGGCTCCACTTTGAAGCTATAGAAGTGGTTTTTTTTGGGATAATTTCAAACAAAAATCATCGGTGTTGTAACTGACAGTAGAAGGGGTCACAAAGGAAAAGTATCTATTCTACAACCGATTCTTTGGAACAGAAAATTTTCCTGGGTAACTTTATAATTCGGTGATACCACATACATTATTCATCTTTTTAAAGTACTTAAAGTTTAATGTATGTTTAAAGTTTATTTTTTCGTGTTTCTATTTTTTTTTGCATTAAGTTTTAACGTTGTTTTTTTGTTTTTGTTTTTAAAGATTTTTAAACTTTTGTTCAACTATGCGTAAATGTCAATAGCATACAAAAAGAAATGCTTAAGAATTTTATCATCATCTGACTATTTTATATTTTAGTGGATAATTATATAATATTGAATAAACTACAAGTACTTTTATTACTTGCCTTGAACTCATTCCATATACACGCAGAGAAAAGTTATTTTTGCAATATTATCACAGATACAAAACAACAACCAACCTACAGCCGTAGTTGGTTGTTGCAATCAAATTATTATTATATAAATCATACTTTATCAATGATATGGTCAATTACAATCATATTATTATCTAAATTGAGAGACATCATGTTGATAATAATCGATATCAATATATAGTGGTACACTCACAATATATTTTCCATAACCTATTGAGGTTTATTTGAAAAGTAATAGGTAAAGTTTGTTTTCAATTGAAGAATCAATTAAAATACATTGAAACATATTGTTTAACTTTTTTTTATCAATCAATAAAAAACAAATTACAAAAAAATATGTATCGTCTGTAGGAGTTGTTATTTTCAGTCAAATTTTCTATTTTTAGATTTCTATTTTTAGAAAAAATAATTTAAATAACTTCGTTGTTTTCTATTTTAAAACAAAAAATTCAAATATTTTCGGTTTTCTTTTTTGTTAAAATTCTTTACTCATACACACTAACATAGCCAATAAAAACATGAACGTGTGGGTTGTGTATGGTGTAGTGTTTTGAAAATACAAACAACTAAAAACTTTCAAATATGAAAAAACAAACCACAAAATCGTTTTTTTTTTACGTTTTGTCAGTTAAAATTTGATGATTGTTTTAACAGACTTTTCAATTATTTTTATTTCTTTTATGGTTTGTTTAAACAATGTTTGAAAATAAATAGCAAAATGGTTTAAATATAATGAAAAATCAGTAGTCCTTTTTTTAATTGTGTTTTCAATTAATTTAATATGTATTTCAGGTTGTTTTAAACGATAAAATATTGTGAGTGTAGAAATCAATTTTGTGGTTTTGTCAGCTATAAAACTCAAATAAAAAATTTAGTAAAAACATTAAAAAATATTGCTGTGTCAGCAAATTTATAGGCAGGAGCGTGCTTGCAAAAAAAATGTTAAAAGAAAATAGTACACTCATAGAAATAAATCTGTAAAAATAGCTTTTTATTAAAATCAGTTAAAAATGATATTGCAGAAAAAACTGCTGAAATTAGCAAATTTTTTTTGCTAAATACTAGTAAACATAAAACTGTTAAATTTACAAAATTTTAGTTATATTTAAGTTAACTTTTTGGTACCCGTGTAAAAAAGTTTAGATCTGACTAGATCTTTTTGGTTCTTAATAGATATGATTCAATCTAATTAGATCCTGTACCAGATCACATCAAATATGATCAGATATGGCATATGTGATAATACCTTATGGCAAGATCTGATAAGATCTAGTGCCAAATTTGTTCAAATCTAAAGTGATCTGGACAAATGCGCAAGATATGCCTAGATCTGATCAGATCTAATTAGATCTCAAATTTGTCCCCAATTTTGAGATCTGATTAGATCTGGTAAGATCTACGAAGATCTGGCCAGATGTGCCTAGATCTGATCAGATCTAACTAGATCTCAAATTTGTCCCCAATTTTGAGATCTAATTAGATCTGGTAAGATGCTCTGAGATCTGGCCAGATCTGATCTTTTTTACACGGGTAATTGAAAATAACAAATTGTCCTATAAAATCTGCAGAAAATTTTGCTAAATATTAGCAGATTTTTAGGTGAATACAAATAGCAGCAGCAATTGTTGCTAAAATAATTGTAAGGTTCGATTTTGTTTTGCATTAAAACAAAAATCGGAAAAAATTTTTTTCCTGATTTTTTAGGCTACTAATTATTTAGCAAAATTTTTGCTGATTTTAGAAGGTTAATTTGTTATTTTCTATTAACAAAACTTTAACTCAAATATAACTAAAATGTTGTATATTTAACAGTTTTATTTTTGCTGTTCCTATATTACTAATATATAACAAAAACAATCTGCTAACTATAGCAGTTTTTCTGCAACATCATTGTACCCTACACCACTATGTGGTCAGGGTATTATAAGTTTGTGCTGATGTTTGTAACACCAAAAAATATTGGTCGTAGACCCACCTTATAGTATACCGATCGGCTCAGAATTTTTTTTATTTCGATTTAACGATGTCCGTCTGTCCGTCCGTCCGTCCGTCTGTCTGTCCATGCAATTTTGTGCGCACTCTACAGGTCGCAAATATTAAGATATTTTGATGAAATTTGGTACGCAGACCTATGTTGGCCCAAGGACGAACAAATACGATTTTGGTGAACATCGGTCCATGTTTAGACCTAGTGCCGATATAAGGGTCCTACCAAAATTATATTGTTTATACGCTGCAGGTCGTAAATATTAAGATATTTTGACGAAATTTGGTACACAGACCTATGTTAGTCCAATAACGTAGCCTATTGATTTTGGTGAATATCGGTCCATGTTTAGACCTAGTGCCCATATAAGGGTCCTACCAAAATTTACTGTTTATACGCTGCAGGTCGTAAATTCTAAGATATTTTGATGAAATTTGGTACACAGACCTATATTGGCCCAATAACTCAGCCTATTTATTTTGGTGAACATCGGTCCATGTTTAGACCTAGTGCCCATATAAGGGTCCTACCAAAATTATACTGTTTATACGCTGCAGGTCGTAAATATTAAGATATTTTGATGAAATTTGGTACACAGACCTATATTGGCCCAATAACGCAGCCTATTGATTTTGGTGAACATCGGTCCATGTTTAGACCTAGTGCCCATATAAGGGTCCTACCAAAATTATAGTGTTTATACGCTGCAGTTTGCAAATATTAAGATATTTTGATGAAATTTGGTACACAGACCTATATTGGCCCAATAACGCAGCCTATTGATTTTGGTTAACATCGGTCCATGTTTAGAACTAGTGCCCATATAAGGGTCCCCCCAAAATTGGCTTGGTTACAAACTGCAGGTCGCAAATATTAAGATATTTTAATGAAATTTGGTGCGCTGACTCACATTATAGAAAATTTTGACACAAGCCCCATTTTAACCCATTCGAATTTCGGATCCAAACAATACACCAGACTGGTGTAGGGTATTGTATAGTCGGCATGCCCGACTTTAACCTTTTTACTCGTTTTTAACTAATTTTTTAGTATTAACTGAATTTTTTACAGACTTTTTTCTATTAATGTAGCCTCAGCAAAAGTTTTGCTAACCCTTAGTCCATTGCAAGTGAAAAAAATCCTTGCCAAATTCAATAAAACTTTTTGCTGAATATTAGTAGACTGAAAAAAAATACTGAAAAAACGTTGTAGAGAAAATATACCTTAGTTAATTTATCCGCTGAAGAGTTGAATAAGAAATTGTTTTTTTTTTATTCTTTTGAAAATTATTGGGTGTATAACCAACCTAAAATTGCGGGAGTCACAACGGATGGCATATCTTTTACACATGGTTTGTGTCTTTAATAACTTACATGGCATTTTTCTTATTTATACTTTCTTAGTGTTTGAACGAAATAGTGTAAACAATAACGTTTTCTTTTGCTTGGGAAATGTCAACTTTTGTGCCAAAAAAGCATCTATTGCGGGAAGTTTTGCTTTACTTCTTCAATTTGAAAAAAAGTGCAGCTGAAGCACATCGATCGCTCACCGAAGCTTTTTCTGAATATGTTTCATCGTTTTCAATATGCGAGCGATGGTTTGTGCGGTTCAGAAGTGGTAATTTGGACACTGCAGCCAAAGACCGCCCAGGTCAGACAAAAAAGTTCGAAGATGATAAATTGGAGGCATTATTAAATGAAGATTGCTGTCAAATTTAAGAAGAACTTGCAAAATCATTGGAAGTAACTCAAGTAGAAATTTCAAAATGTTTGCAAGCAGCAGGATTTATCCAAAAGCAAGGAAACTGGGTACCGCACGAGTCTTTACGGATTTGATGTGGAAATTTTTTAATCCGATTAAAATTTCAGACATCTAGCAATACAAAAAAGTATGCAAAGCTTATTAAAAACTGCATTAACTGATGTAGAAAGACATGGCATATTGTACAACAACCAAAAAAATAGATATGAAAAACTCCATTTTTCATAATTTTTTTGTATGGTGAAATGTTTGAAATTTAAGAGATTTAAAATAATTTTTACATAAGCCATGTGAAAATCGAAATATATATGAACACACATGATCATACATTGACTTGTATAGCATCATGCATGGGCATACATTCTCATATACGTACATGCATAGTTCAATATATGACCATACATGATCTCATATATTTCCATATATCTTTGGATCCGAAATTTGAGGGTATATGACCGTACATGTTCATATATGACCATATATGCTCACATATGATTCATGTATGCTCATATATGATCATATAGGGCCATATACCTCCATATACCCTCAAATTTCGGATCCAAAGGTATATGGAAATATATGAGATCATGTATGGTCATACATTGAACTATGCATGTAGGTATATGACAATGTATACCCATGCATGTTCACATACGAGCCAATGTATGATCATGTGTGTTCATATATATTTCGATTTTCATATGGGAACCCAAATGTACTCCCAAAAATAAAGTGCTTGATTCTCATATTGCCTACCCAGCTGGAAATTGTGTCTTAAAGACAATGTCATCAGCGTCTTATCATATACAAGTCGTCAGATTAGAAGATAAACATAAAAATCTAAAGTAGAATGTTTGTATGTGTCTGTTTGATCACTTCTGAAAGTAAAAAACAATAACAGAAAGCTGAATAGGAAAGAAAACTATGAATTAGCTACACTAGATGCAAGGCCTTATGTGGGTTAGATGGCTAAGCTGTCGAACTCTAGTATACCTAGTGTAGAAAATCATTACCAAATATGTGGTTATGTAACTACATACTTGGTAATGGTAACTAGTTACTTTTGTTATTACATTTCTTATTACCTTTATATGGCGATGTCGCGAAAAATAATGAGTTGTCATTACACACCAGCATACGAAAAATCAAAAAATATATCGTTACCTATGTGCTTACCAGTACTGACAAAAATAATGAGTCTAAAAATAGATTTTCAAAAAAATTAATTATATAAAAAAAAGTATTTTTTATTGTATTTTTTTTTTTAAATAAAATTTGCTGGTGCGGGAATCGAACCAGGGACTACAGATTGCCAGTCAACTGCTCTACCATCTGAGCTATATCGACATGTAATATTGAATAGATAAAAACATAATTGACCTGCTGCACACAAGTAAGCTTACTCGCCAAGATACAAAAAATCAAAAAATATGTGGTTACATATATCCTTACCAGTGTTTAAAAAATATTGAGTCTAAAAATAGATTTCAAAAAATTTTCAAAAAAATCTAAAAAATTATTTTCTATTTGAAATAATGATAAAAATAAGTTATTATCAATAACTCATTATTACATGTTTTAAAATAATGCAGAAGGTAAGTGGGTGTCATTACTGGTACTCCAAAAAATATAATGTTATTACCGTTTCCACACTGGGTAGTTACGTTTGTAATGTAGGAGTGCATAGGTTCGATTCCTGCAGTCGACGTTTTGGTGGAAAAAATTATCATGTAGAGACAATCTGACAATAAAATATAAACAATAATAGAATTTAATAGAAAATCACTGATGAAGCCTGTCCATAAAAACAAGCAGAAACTGGATCTAGTCTGATTTGCAAATTAATGTGTTTATAACTTTTAGAAAAAAGGTTTATTCTTCTTCTTAACCTCAATACTACTAAAATAAAGACATTTTACTTAAGAAGTTTTAAAGATATGTCAGCATTTTGTATACTGCTTTTAAAAACGCTGACAAACATCAGACTTGTTACCACCGGACAACTAAAGTATGACATTAAGCTGCCTACATATCAGCAATAGTACTAATTTTTTTTCTTATTTCAATAAATTATTAAAAATTATAAATTTTTTTTACAAAGAAATATTTTTGGGATATTTTTTACGACAAAATGGTGGTATGTCAAACAGACATTTATATGATATATCTTAAAGACGTCTTAGTGAGATGTTACGAATAAGTCACTACTTGTGACGGACTGCTGAATAGTTAAGTAGTTAGAGGTTCTCAAATCTTCGGGCAAATTCATCTCACATCCGAAGTAGGCCGAATATCGAAAAATAGGTTGAGGCCTATTTTTATTATGAGGCCACCTCACTTAAATTTTATAAGGATTAATATATGTGAATTTGACAAAACCTCTTGAAATTTTGATGTTTTATGTTGTACCATAAATAAAATAAGCATGCTTGAGCATGTTTTATATACCGGTAAATAGACTTCTCAAATACCTTGCGTTTAACACCAAATTTTCCCATAGTTACTTTCGAACAAATATGAAATAAAGCGAAAAAACGAAAAATTCGGTAATTTTTTACTCCACTTTTTAATACCTAAACCTTTGCGGTTGTGTTTAAAAAAAAGAATATGTCAACCTTAGATTTTTATTCTCTATCATATATTCGAGTTTCATTCAAATCGGTGTATGATCATTGGGAAAATATTATGATCATTGGAAAACATTGTGATCATTAGGGAAATATTATGATCATTAAGAACATAATATGATAATTTTAGTACAGTGTAAAATTGTATTCTTAAGAATATTTTTCTATTACGTATTTCCCAGGAAAATTTTCTATTCCAAAGAATCGGTTGTAGAATAGGTACTTTTCCTTTACAACCCCTTCTACTGTCAATTCTAACACCGATGATTTTTGTTTGAAATTGTCCCAAAAGCAACCACTTCTACAGCTCCAAAGTAGAACCGGTTGCCCTATAATCAGTTCTGGAACTAGTTCTATATACCTTCCATATGAGATTCTTGGAACTGGTTCCGGAACCAGTTCTATGGAATCGGTTGCAGTGGAACCAGTTACACTATTCACCTCAATTTTCGAATCTCATTTTTTCCCGAGTAATGCAATTGTTTACAACTTTTATTGTCCGAAAAAATTTTAAAATTACAAAAAAAACTGATAAAAATTATTACCACACAGATTCGGAAATTGAGTTGCATGGTGAAAGTGGGAATAGGAATTGTTATGACTGTGTAATATCAAGGCTAATGAAATTTTTCAAAGAACATTTTTGAAGATTCTCCCCTCTTATTTGAGACTCATTTTGGGTACAAGTGATAAAAATATATATTGTCATAAAGTATACCCTGATAGTTTAAAGTCCTTTGAAAAGGACATCTGACGCGATGAAGAGAAACTGGGTACGACGTTGATAATTGTGTCTTTCACGTGTATATCTTTTTTTTTACCATAATATAATCCTTAAATTAACACATTACCATTCAAAATTATCCCATTATTATCATATTATAGTCCTACAGATCATGATATGATCCCTGTGGTTTCTACCAGCATTCTGTTGAAGCTGAGTTAAAACGCTATGTTAGCAATACAATTTCACAATGCTTCCAAAAATGATCATAATATGTTTCCAATGATCACAATATTTTCCTAATGAGCATATATTTTCGCAGTTATTATATTATGGTCATGAATCCATTTAGAATTATATTATTATGCACATTTTTTTTTTCAATTTTATTTTCATATAAAGCTAAAATCTATCCTTATTACATACGCTCTTTAACAATACTTCTTTTTTTTGCGCGAGTACAAAAAATTAAAATATAAATCACTATTTTTTTATCATAGTTTTGTAGCCGTAATCTCTATATATAAAAGAATAACGTGACTGACTGACTGATTGACTGACTGACTGACTCAACATCGCCCAGCCCAAACCGCTGAAGCTAGGAAGTTGAAATTTGGTATGTAGGTTCCTATTTCGGGGTAGACGTCCGCTAAGACGGGATTTTTGGAAATTCCTACCGGAACGGGCAAAAAGGGGGAAAGTTTCCCCCTTGACGGCCTGCCAAAACCCCTTTGGCTAGAAAGCTGAAATTTAAGATATGTGTTCCTTGGAGTAGGGGCTAACTTTTCTGGAAAGTACTTTCTAGAATTTTGGACAGGGACGCTGTAAAAATGGGGGTTAAAAAGGGGAAAAAGGCCCCCCTTGACGGCCTGCCCAAACCGCTGGAGGTAGGAAGTTGAAATTTGGTATAAAGGTTCCTCCACTATCGTAGACATCCACCAAGACGGGAGTTTTGGAAATTTTTACAGGGACGGGCCAAAAGCGGAAAAAGTCTCCCCCTTGACGGCCTGCTCAAACTGCTGGAGCTATGAAGTTGAAATTTGGTATGTAGGTTCCTCGACCGGTGTAGACGTCCGTTGAGACGGCATTTTTGGAAATTCTTATCGGGAAGGGCAAAAAAAAAGTACCTTTTTCCAAAAAAGTACCTTTTTCCAAAAAAAGTTCCTTTTTCCAAAAAAAGTACCTTTTTCCAAAAAAAAGTACCTTTTTTCAAAAAAAGTACCTTTTCCCGAAAAAAGTACCTTTTTCCAAAAAAAGTACCTTTTTCCAAAAAAAAGTACATTTTTCCAAAAAAGTACCTTTTTCCAAAAAAATTCCTTTTTCAAAAAAGTACCTTTTTCAAAAAAAGTACCTTTTTCCAAAAAAAAGTACATTTTTTAAAAAAAGTACCTTTTTCCAAAAAATTTACCTTTTTCTAAAAAAATGTACCTTTTCCAAAAAAGTACCTTTTCCAAAAAAAGTACCTTTTCCCAAAAAACATAAATTTTTCCAAAAAAATACCTTTTTCAAAAAAAGTACCTTTTCCAAAAAAAAGTACCTTTTCCCAAAAAAAAGTACCTTTTTCTAAAAAAAATGTTCCTTTTCCCAAAAAACATACATTTTTTCAAAAAAATACCTTTTTCAAGAAAAGTACCTTTTCCAAAAAAAAGTACCTTTTCCCAAAAAAAAGTACCTTTTTCTAAAAAAATTTTCCTTTTCCAAAAGAAGTACCTTTTCCAAAAAAAGTACCTTTTTCCAAAAAACATACATTTTTCCAAAAAAAAACACCTTTTAAAAAAAAAATACCTTTTCCAAAAAAAGTACAAATAAAGTACTTTGCAAAAACAAAGTATCTTTTTCCAAAAAATTTCGTTTTTCCAAAAAGTACCATTTAAAATAATATATAATTTCAAAAAAACTACTTTTTTTCCTCCCCCCACGGATATCTCCACTAAAACAAGGTTTCTTGATATTCGGCATAGACGTGCGCTAAGACGGGATTTTTGGAAATTCCTACCGGAACGGGCAAAAAGGGGAAAAGTCTCCCCATAAACAGTTTCACAAATTTGAAAAGTGCCTGCCCAAACCAGTGGAGGTAAGAAGTTGAAATTTGGTATAAAGGTTCCTCCACTGTAGTAGACATCGACTAAGTTTGTATTTTTGGAATTCCCTACAGGATATCCCAAAAGGAAACTCGGTATGTGAGTTCCTCCTTCTGTGTAGGCGTCCGCTTAGACGGAATTTTTGAAATTCCTATCGGGAGGGGAAATAAGGTAAAAGTCTGCTCCTGACGGCTTGCCCAATCCCTTTTGGCCAACCTAAAATTTTAAATATGTATTCCTTGGAGCCTGCCCAAACCGCTTAGGCAATGCAGTTGAAATTTGGTATGAATGTTCCTCATCCATCGCAGATAGCCGCGAAGATGGAATTTTTGTAAATTCCTAAAGGGAGGGGCAAAAAGAAGAAAAGCCTCACCTTGGGGGCCTGTAAAAACCCCTTCGGCTAGAAACCTGAAGCTTAAAATGTGGGTCCCTGGAGTAAGGGCTAACTTATTAGAAAGATACTTTTGTGAATTTTGGACAGGGTCGTTATAAAATGGGGGCTCAAAAAGGGAAAGTTGCCCTTAACGACCTGTCCAAACTGCTGGAACTAGGAAGCTGAAATTCGGTACTTAGGTTCCTCTTCCAGCCTAATTCCAACCGGGAGGGACAAAAAAAGAAAAAGTGTCCCCCTTGACAGCCTGCTCAAACTGCTGGAACTAGGAAGCTGAAATTCCCTGTCGATGGATTTTCGGAAATTCCTACCGAGAGGGGCACAAATAGTAAAAGTTGGTTAGAAAACTGAAATGTAAAACATGTTACTTGGAGTATGGGCTCACTTACCGGGAAGGTGCTTTTTGGACAGGGACATTGCAAAAATGGGGATTAATGAAGCGAAAAGTGCCGCTTAAAGGCCTGCCCAAACCGCTGGAGGTAGGAAGTTGAAATTTGGTATTAAAGTTCGTCCTCTATTGTAGACATCCGCTAAGATGAGATATTTGGAAATTTCTACAGGTAGGGTCAAAAACAGGAAAAGTCTCCCCTTAATGGCCTGGCCAAACTGCTGGAACAAGGGAGCTTAAATTCGGTATTTGGGTTCCTTCTCCAACGTTGACGTCCCCTAAGATGGGATTTTTGGAAATTCATACCGGGAGGGGTAAAAAGGGAAAAAACTTCCCCCTTGACGGCCTGGCCAAACTGCTGGATATAGAGACCTAAAATTATGTATGTAGTAGGTTCCTCCTCCAACGCAGACGTACTCTAAGACGGAATTTTTGGAAATTCCTACCGGGAGGGGTAAAAACGGAATAATTCTCCCCCTTGATGGCCTAACCGAACCCTTCGGCTAGAAACCTGTAATATATAATATGTTTTCCTTGGAGTATGGGCTAACTTATCGACAAGGCATTTCTAGGACTTTGGACAGGAACGTGGTAAAAATGGTGGTTCAAAAGGGGAAAATTGACCCCCCCCCCCTTAACGTCTGCGTCTTTAGCTAGAAACCTAAAACTTAAAGAACAAGTGTATATGAAACACTAAAATTAAGAAACTAAATAGGAAACGAGTGGGATTGAAACACTACACAAGTGGAATGAAATTGATATAAACGTTGAACGAGTGGAATTGAAATTATAGACATTGCAAATGGATTGGAAGAGGGAATTACCTGTTCAAACACTATCCACGGAATATGAAACTTATGTAGCATAGAAACATACTCTCCAAAAAGTTAAACAAATTTTCTAAAAGAGAAAAAACCTTAGAAAAGGAATGGAACTTATATATTCCGATATTTAAACTTCATGTAACGAAGCACCGGTGGAAGAAACCGACGCAGTAAATTTTCCAACTGAATTTGTGAATTTACTTGAATTGCCAGGTCTACCTTTACATAAACTGGAATTAAAAAAAAAACTTTAAGACACGCTAACAACGCAGCGGGCTATGCCCGCTTTTTTTAATATTATAAAATGCTTTCCAACCCTGCTGCGCCCCCCCCCCCCCCCCCCCCTTAAACTTTAAGGCACGCTAACAACGTAGCGGGCTGCGCCGGCTAGTTATGTATATTGCAACCATATTTTTTTTTAATTTAATTTGTTATAAGCCAAAAATTAGAAATAGTTCTGTTAAATTACAGCCGTATTATTTTTAGGAAAATTAATTTTATAATTATTCTTTTGTTGAGATCTTTGTCAACAACCGTCATTGGAATTTTAAATAAAAAACCTAAGAACATTCTGTATGATCATAGAGCATGATCCAAAGATTTTTGACTCTTCTGTTCTCTTTTTATTTGTACCCGACTAAAAAAGATGTTATATAATCATATATCACCATATATAAACCCATATATATGTTCATATCTTATTTGATCCGAATATTGGAATATATAATTATATCAAACGAGATAAGCATCTTATCTAAACTGATACAATTTGATCCGAAAAATGGGTCTATCTAATTCCATTAAATTATATATAAATACTTTTAATTTTATAAAAATTTTCAAATAAAATTTTAGTAAATATTGTTGAGATCACTTATTTTCATTCATATTAAATACTCATGACCGACAGAACAGTTTGGCTAAACAAAGTGGGTATTGGTCGATCTTTGGTATTGATGGATATGAGGATTGAATGCGATTTAGGACTTTTTGAGGACGCAAATTGTCCTTAAACTTAGAATAACGCAGTTTGTAACTGAATTTCAATAAAAAGCTAAATTCAAAACGAGAAAAAGTTGTTTAGAAAAATTTATGCTAATAAACTTGGAAATAGCTGACAAAGTAAATTTTCGGTTTAACTCAACTTTACAAAAATTTGTTTGAAAAACTTTTTCTAGTTTAGAGTTTTGGTCTTTCTTATAAAATGTGTCTTTCTTATAAAATAAAAAAAAAATTCTTTCTAAGTTTGTTTTCTTCATTGTTATAGTGCAATTAAACTTTATAAAATTTTGTATAATTAGATATCATGTCAGTTATATATTTTGATATAAGATTGTTTATAGAAGCTTATACGCTATTATATATAATTATATATAAACTATTCGCAGATCTCTTAATATATGGATGGAGACCAAATCGCGTATGATTATATATAACGTCATATCAAACATATTTATAAAACCAAAGTGTTAATATAAATGTATATGGTTATATAAAGCCACGCATATAAACATTTATAATAATATCAAATCATATAAGATTATATGAAAACTTTTTTAGTCGGGTATACATTAAATTCTTCATAGGGAGTTATGTTCGGTTTCCATTACGTATCCGCTCCAGAAAATGTAGAGATACAACCTTGCGTTTATTTTTTTTATATGGAGTTTTGACAATTAAAATCGCACTGCGGATTCTCTCTAAATTTAAACTTAATTTAATTTCTCTGCGTTTTCTCTCATACTCGCATGTTTTCATTCTCACACTCTCTACAATGTTGTCATAATTTCGAAAAATAATCCCGATATTTCCTAATATTCAGAGATGGAAAGGTTGAAATGGGTAAATTTTTATTTTGAAAAATCATTGTTTTTAATGTGTATTACTACCCTACGGGGAAAGGGACCGGTCCAAAGTGACACGCAGGATAGTTCCCAAGGGGGCAGTGACCGGTCCTTGATCGGCCTTTTTGTTTGAAAGAGACACGTCACTTTAACATGGCCTTGTCATTGGAAATGACCAATTGCCACAGTTTAGACACCTTGTGACAGTAAGGTGGTGTGTCTAAAAATAGCCTTTCATATAAACTAATAAAAAATTAAGAATTAAAAAAAATCTACTTGGCGTCAGAGTAGGGCTCGATAACACAACCTGCTGCTTGTTAGGCAAACGCTCTACCGTCTGAGCTAATGTTGCTTATGCGTGATGGCTGGCTGATGGTAAAGTTATGTATTTTTCGTTTCTGTTCAAATAAAAAAGAAAAAACAAACACTACAAGCAAATAAAAAAAAATGGAAAAGAAAAAAATATAAAATAAAACAACACTAACACACACACAAATATAGTGGAAGTGCCTTGAATTTGCCCCCGATTGAGCGGTCATAGGATAGGTGCTTTAATGGCAAATTGACTCGTATTTTGCGTTGGCCATAATTAAATTAAAAAATCAATTAAAAGTTAGAAAATTACCTCAAAAACTCTGATAATATAATTAATAATTTTAAAAATTCCCCTTAAGTTAAAAAGAAAAGTTAAATGAAATACTAATTGTTAAAACTAAAGCCTGGATCAGCCAGACGTAAACGTAAACGTATCTCTGCATAGCTGAATTAATAAGTTAAATAAGAACAGGAGATGTGTTGTGTTTTTTGTTTCATTCTTATGCATGCAATATAGAGCAAACGTAAATATACAACGAAAATCTATTCACAACAGATTTTTGTTGTGTATTTACGTCTGCTCTATATTGCATGCATAAGAATGAAACAAAAAACACAACACATCTCCTGTTCTTATTTAACTTATTAATTCAGCTATGCAGAGATACGTTTACGTTTACGTCTGGCTGATCCAGGCTTAAAACAGCTTTAACATTAAAAAACGTTGAAATTACAAAACTTAAAATTTTTTACCAAAAAATTATAGAAATATAAAATAAGAGCTAAAATAAGAAAATCGTAGAAAATAAAGTTAAAAATAAATAAAAAAAACAGTAAAATAAATAAAAAAATATTTTTAAAAATATGCCGCGAATTTTGTTTTTTATTACGGTATCGGTCAAGTTTTTTAAAAGCAACAGTGAAAGTAACGGATCAGAAAATACTTAGAAAATTAATTCATTCTCTTTGGTTCATATTTCTATACTCATAGAAATAAATCTGTGAAAATAACAGAAAAAGTTACTAAAAATTAGTTAAAAATGATGCTGCAGAAAAAACTGCTAAGATTAGCAGATTTTCTTTACTAAATACTAGTAAAATGAGAACAGCAAAATTAAAAATGTTAAATTTACAGAATTTTAGTTATATTTAGGCTAACTTTTAGTTAATTGAAAATAGAAAAAATCTGCAGAAAATTTTGCTAAATATTTGTACACTAAAAATAGCAAAAATAAACTGTTAAATCTACAAAATTTTTGCTATTTCTAAATTTAGTTGAATGCAAATAGCAGTATATTCTGCTAAAATCAGCAAAAATATTTGCTAAAAAATTGTAATTTGCTGTTTTCAAAAGGCTCGATTTTTATTTGCATTAAAAACAAAAATCGAAAAAAACTTTGAAAATTTTAAATTTTTTGGTGATTTTTTAGGCTACTAATTACACTATGGAACATTTTTGGGATTATTGTCTGGGGGGTGAGAAATTCCAAGTCAGGGTGATGGTACTAGGTCAGTATAGTAAAACCCTCAAAGGGTTTGGCGTTCGTATGTGTCATTTTTTTTTATGACCTTTTAAATTTTTTCCTTATCTTGATGTTTTTTCGCTTAGTTGTAACTCGAGAACCACTTGTCCGATTTTGATGAAACAAATTTAGAAAAATTTAGAATTACAATTTCTTTAATCCGTTCATATAACATTTTTCTTTATAATCAACAGTTTTGCCGGTAAAAATAAATTTGTGGAGAAAAAAAAATATTTTTTTGCCTAAAAATTAAAATTTTTTATGAATTTAAAAAAAAAAAATTTTAATTTTTAAATTTAATTTTTTAACAAGTGGTTCTCGAGTTACAACTAAGCGAAAAAACATCAAGATAAGGAAAAAATTTAAAAGGTCATAAAAAAAAATGACACATACGAACGCCAAACCCTTTGAGGGTTTTACTATACTGACCTAGTACCATCACCCTGACTTGGAATTTCTCACCCCCCAGATTGGCTGTTGTACTGTGTTATTTAGCAAATTTTTTTGCTGATTTTAGCAGGTTAATTTGCTATTCTCCATTTAAAAAAATTTAGCTCAAATATAACTAAAATTCTTTATATTTAACAGTTTTATTTTTGCTGTTCCTATATTACTAATATATAGCAAAAATAATCTGCTAATTTAGCATTTTTTTTCTGCAGCATCATTTTTAACTAATTTTTAGTAGTTTTAACTAAATTTTTTATGGAATTTTTTCTATTAGTGTACAAATTTAGTAATATGCCTCCGGTGGACCGGTCACGGGATAGGTCCTTGGAGGGCAATTGACTCCTCATTCCCCGTAGGGTAGTTTCGAACTCATTTAGCCTATCATTTTAATTTAATGATCTTTGCCGAAGTTGAAATGAAAAAAAAAAATGTAAAAAATTTTTCTATACTGAAACAAAAACCTCATTTCCCATCCCTGATGCTCTCCACACATACACTAAATGTACACATTCATTCATGTACAGAAAATGTGAATCTATGTATAAAAACAACCGTCACCGCAGCCGCCGTCATTTAATTTATTTTTTTCTCACCGCAGCGGAATCCGCAGCCGCAAGGTTATATCTCTACTCTAATGATGAAGCCTTTACACATAATTTATGACAAATTTAGTGTGTTTTTTTTTTTAATAAATTCGATAATAAACTTTGCAATACATTTTTAATTTAAATACAATTTTATTTGAAATTTACTTCCTTTCACATAAATATCTTTTGTTACAAACTTTTTGAATTTATGTTTTCAACTTCCTCACTAAGTATGTATTCAATATAAGTTTTTTTGTTGCAACATGCAATTTATAATTTATAAATAATTTCTCATTAGTTGCTTAAAACAAAGGAAAAATGAAAAGAAAAACTTAAAAAATTCATTCACAAAGTGAACTAAATTTTAACAAATTCATATAAAAAACAATAAACTCATCATGTTTAACAATGCGAAACTTTGTTTTTTTTTTAAATATATGTACTTATTTTTGTGTAAACATCTATTTAATGAAGTTTTCCTTTATTACAAAGCGCTATAAACAATATAAATTTTAGTCGTTTTCTTCTAACAAATATGTATGTATAATAATTTAAACAATCTAGGAGTAGTCGCTTTAAACCCCCCACAGTGCAATTTGTAAATTTGTACCACCTTGATGATTTTTTGTTTTTAAATGTATAAATAATTGCACAAATATTTATTTACGAACGACTTGTACCATCTACACAACATACATATTTGTAATGCATTCATTTTTCAGTGTGTTAGATACTAGGGTGCCTCGTTTTTCCACTTTTCTTTTGGAGCGAGATGCAATAGGAAGCGAAAGTTATGGTTGCCATAGATATTCCAGATCTAAATTTTTTCTAAATCGATTGAGATCTTCTATTAGAAGTTTGGGCTCAAACTTTCGGACTTTTGCCAAAAATGGTGAAAATTAAAAAAATAAGAAAAAAAAGTGCTGCTTGTGAAATTAGTTAGGTTTAAAAATTGGAGGTATCCCTCCGCCCAGTTTACGTGTGGGTTTTGCCACTTTTTGTAAGGCCAAAAATGTCTTAAATTTTAGTTTGAAACGAAAATTGAATGTAAGTAATCACTTTAAAATCTTCATGGCATTAAATTTATTCATTACCCTTATCTGAGAAAAAAAAAATCAGCCACAAAATATAACAGAAGATCTCATCCGATTTTAAAGAAATTTTAGATCTGCAATGTCTGTGCGGGTTCACAAATTTGCCGGGTGTTATATTTCGCCTCGGAAAAAAAATTAAAAAAAAACCTTTTTAACTTTCCGTAGAAATCGCTTAAGCCTTCGGTCAAGGGTCAACGATTTTGTGCATGATTTTTTTCTAAGATAATCAGTAATGAATAAATTTAATACAGTGAAGATTTTAAAGCGATTAATTTCATTACATTTTTGTTAAAAATTGTAAATTATATTTTCGGACATTTTTCGCCTTCTGCCAACATTCCTGAGTTACACAGATAAAAATAGTTTGTAAGTACAATTAAACTTTTTGTAAATACAATTAAACTTTTAATTGAAATTGCGCCTATAATTGATTTTGTAAATACAAACAACATGTTTGTTACTTGATTGTTGAATTTATTTCAATTAAATAGCCAACAACCACCATTGTTGAAATTCAAAGCAAATTTTGACAAACGATGTTGCCATATCCAAAAAACGAGTTTGTTGAAATTTAAGGCAAAATTTAAATATCGAATTTGTTGATTTTAATTAATTTTTTAATTAAAAAATACCCTTTGAATAAAAAATACATCTTTTTTACAATTAAATTTTATTTAAAGATATATTTTAAACTAAACAGAGAAAACACTAAAAAATGTAACACACATAAAAAACACACAGAAGCTTTGCTCGTTCTTCTTAGCATTTCTGTCCGGAACTTTCTGAACTTTATACGTTTTAATCCCAACGTTAGCTTTAACTATGTGCACAAAAGTTTCCGAAAATTGCACGCACAGTGCCACTTCGCGGCCAGAAATGTTTGCATTCTCCCTCAATAGCTTATTATTTTTGGTCTCGTTCCTGTGTCCTTTTGCCCTTGTTGAACTTTTTGACCAGTCTGAAAACACATATAAGTCCACAATGGATTGTTTTGAATAGCCTAAATTTTTTTTGTGCACTTTGATTCTCCGTTACCACTGGAATTTGACAAGCCGATGTATTATGAAATCTGACATATTTCTTAAAGATATTTTCATCGAGAAAACTTATTTCAATTTAAATAACGCGTGTGTGTAACCGAGTTGTGTCGTTCATGAACAAAGTAGTTCAATTCAACTATTCACTTTTTTAATGATATGAACTTATCATCATTATTCGGCCTTGCAACAATTGTTTGTATCTATCGGAATTTAATCACTAAACAAAAAAGAACGTATTGAACGAACTAGTTTAATTACTCGAATTGACAATAATGAGCGAGTCAGTAAAGAACCTGTTGGGTTTCAACAAAAACGTTTGCTGATTTTTAACAAACAAGTTTGATTGAGAAATAGTTGGAAACTTGTCATGTCAACAAAATATTTAATTGATTCAATTAAAAATGTTGGTGAAACGGAAACTGAATTTTAACAATTATTTTTGTTACTTAAAATTTGGTGATATTTTTTCTGTGTATTTTACCTCCAAAGAAAACAATATTGATTGATCTTTCTAAAAATGTATTTTTAAACTCTTTAAACACGAGAGCAGATCAGCAGCATCCTCGTTCGCAAGAGAAACTTGTCTTCTTATATATTGCTTTACGTGGCCCAATATATCCTTCTTTATGGTTGATGGACACCTCCCTTTGATTAGCAAATGAAGTCAATTTTGGTTATGATTTTCATTTAAACTTTTATTTCACAAAATATTTCACTTTAGATTTTCCCTTTAGAAAAACGTGTAAGTCCACACAATGTTATCGATTTCACATTGTATGTACTTACGAAGTATATTGGCTTGTGAGTCATTACAATGCGGCCATGCCCTGGGTAAAGTAAGCCAGCTAGTGTGTAGAGTTTGAAAGCACTCGGGGATTCTAGTAAGTACACACAAGTATCTCTTGTGTGGACTTACACGTTTTTCTGAAGGGTTATTATTTTCTTTTCTTTTTTTTTTTGTTATTTTAAATTGGTTAGTAAAATTAACAAAAGTCAATTAGTTTCTTCTTTCTTTTTCTTCAGTTGACTGTTTTGTTTTCCTTTTGTTAGCTTAGTGGTTAGTGTGTTACAAAACTGACATCATTGCCAATACAATAAACTCACCACACTTAGCAACAGTGCTGCCAGATGAGTTCGGTACAAGACGGCGGGGACACACAGCATAAGCGCGACCACAATATTGAGTAGTGCAGCGCTTGCACTACATTAACATACCAACAACAGTGCAACGAGACACTATTTTGAATGATTATAATGGTATGAAAGGAAAGTTTCTTAAATAAAATAGAATATACATAAAGATTAATGATAATAAAAAAAAGAAAAAAAAAATGAATTCTCCCCTTCCTTTAATTCGAAATAATAAAGAGGGGTATGATCAGGAATATGCAAAACCTAACTTTACGACGTTCAATAATGATTTAATTTTCAGAAATTATAATTATACGTATTATAATACGAAAATCTTTAAGTTAGTCCATTAAATTAAAAAAAAAAAAAAAGAAAAGATAATAATTCCAAGACCCAGCAAAAAAATTGTAAGTAATGCTTCACGAACTTGTTATTTTACTGCTTCACAAGTATCCGTTAGTGTATTTTTACTGCTTTTTTAGAAGTTATTCTGAGCAACTTCAAAAAAATCACTTCTTTCATTGCTTCCAATGTATCTGTTAGTATATTTTTACAGCTTTTTTAGAATTACTTCTGTACAACATCAAAAAAATCACATAAGTATTGCTTCTAAAGAGTAATTGCTCTAAAAGTGATCGCAAAAAGTGATTTTGGTATCATTTGGCATTTCCTAACAGAGGGTCGGGGGTTCGATTTCCAATATTTTTTTAAATTTTATTAAATTTTTTTATTTTATTAATTTTTTTGAAATATTTATAATTAGTTAGTTTATATTCAATATTTTTTTAATATTAACATTTTTTTAAATATGTATATATAAAAATAGCGGGCGCAGCCCGCTACGTTGTTAGCGTGCCTTAAAGGTTAAGGGGGGGCTGCGCCCTCCCCCCCGGGGGCTGCGCCCCCCACAATTTTTATTAATTTCGTTTTTTTATTTAAAGCCTTCACCCAGCCACCACAAATAAATAATTCTGCACAACAATGGGTTTAAAATAAATAAATATTTGATCACTTTTTCTCATGAAAGTGGATTGTTAGTAATGAATCCATAATAAATTGCAATATACGTGTGTATGTTAAGATAATTTGGTAAAGTGCGAACTTAGGTAGATAGACCCGTAAGTAGTTTTGTTCATTTGTGTTTTGATTGAAAATAAATAACGTAAAGCAGGGTTGTAAAGCATTTTATAATATTAAAAATAGCGGGCAAAGCCCGCTACGTTGTTAGCGTGTCTTAAAGTTTTTTTTTTTAATTCCAGTTTATGTAAAGGTAGACCTGGCAATTCAAGTAAATTCACAAATTCAGTTGGAAAATTTACTGCGTCGATTTCTTCCGCCGGTGCTTCGTTACATGAAGTTTAAATATCGGAATATATAAGTTCCATTCCTTTTCTAAGGTTTTTTCTCTTTTAGAAAATTTGTTTAACTTTTTGGAGAGTAAGTTTCAATGCTACATAAGTTTCATATTCCGTGGATAGTGTTTGAACAGGTAATTCCCTCTTCCAATCCATTTGCATTGTCTATAATTTCAATTCCACTCGTTCAACGTTTATATCCATTTCATTCCACTTGTGTAGTGTTTCAATTCCACGCGTTTCCTATTTAGTTTCTTAATTTTAGTGTTTCATATACACTTGTTCTTTAAGTTTTAGGTTTCTAGCTAAAGACGCAGACGTTAAGGGGGGGGGGGGCAATTTTCCCCTTTTGAACCACCATTTTTACCACGTTCCTGTCCAAAGTCCTAGAAATGCCTTGTCGATAAGTTAGCCCATACTCCAAGGAAAACATATTATATATTACAGGTTTCTAGCCGAAGGGTTCGGTTAGGCCATCAAGGGGGAGAATTATTCCGTTTTTACCCCTCCCGGTAGGAATTTCCAAAAATTCCGTCTTAGAGGACGTCTGCGTTGGAGGAGGAACCTACTACATACATAATTTTAGGTCTCTATATCCAGCAGTTTGGCCAGGCCGTCAAGGGGGAAGTTTTTTCCCTTTTTACCCCTCCCGGTATGAATTGCCAAAAATACCATCTTAGGGGACGTCAACGTTGGAGAAGGAACCCAAATACCGAATTTAAGCTCCCTTGTTCCAGCAGTTTGGCCAGGCCGTTAAGGGGGAGACTTTTCCTGTTTTTGACCCTACCTGTAGAAATATCCAAAAATCTCATCTTAGCGGATGTTTACAATAGAGGAGGAACTTTAATACCAAATTTCAACTTCCTACCTCCAGCGGTTTGGGCAGGCCTTTAAGCGGCACTTTTCGCTTCATTAATCCCCATTTTTGCAATGTCCCTGTCCAAAAAGCACCTTCCCGGTCCAAAAAGCCCATACTCCAAGTAACATATGTTTTACATTTCAGGTTTCTAGCCAACTTTTACTATTTGTGCCCCTCTCGGTAGGAATTTCCGAAAATCCATCGACAGGGAATTTCAGCTTCCTAGTTCCAGCAGTTTGAGCAGGCTGTCAAGGGGGACACTTTTTCTTTTTTTGTCCCTCCCGGTTGGAATTAGGCTGGAAGAGGAACCTAAGTACCGAATTTCAGCTTCCTAGTTCCAGCAGTTTGGACAGGTCGTTAAGGGGCAACTTTCCCTTTTTGAGCCCCCATTTTATAACGACCCTGTCCAAAATTCAAAAAAGTATCTTTCTAATAAGTTAGCCCTTACTCCAGGGACCCACATTTTAATCTTCAGGTTTCTAGCCGAAGGGGTTTTTACCGGCGCCCAAGGTGAGGCTTTTCTTCTTTTTGCCCCTCCCTTTAGGAATTTACAAAAATTCCATCTTCGCGGCTATCTGCGATGGATGAGGAACATTCATACTAAATTTCAACTGCATTGCCTAAGCGGTTTGGGCAGGCCGTTATTGGGGACATTTTTCCCTTTCAACCACCATTTTTACTATGTTGCTGTTCCAAAATAGAAAAATTACGTTGCCGGTGAGTTAGTCCTACTCCAAGGAATACATATTTAAAATTTTAGGTTGGCCAAAAGGGATTGGGCAAGCCGTCAGGAGGAGACTTTTACCTTATTTCCCCTCCCGATAGGAATTTCAAAAATTCCGTCTAAGCGGACGCCTACACAGAAGGAGGAACTCACATACCGAGTTTCCTTTTGGGATATCCTGTAGGGAATTCCAAAAATACAAACTTAGTCGATGTCTACTACAGTGGAGGAACCTTTATACCAAATTTCAACTTCTTACCTCCAGTGGTTTGGGCAGGCACTTTTCCAATTTGTGAGACTGTTTATGTGGAGACTTTTCCCCTTTTTGCCCGTTCCGGTAGGAATTTCCAAAAATCCCGTCTTAGCGCACGTCTATGCCGAATATCAAGAAACCTTGTTTTAGTGGAGATATCCGTGGGGGAGGGAAAAAAGTAGTTTTTTTGAAATTATATATTATTTTAAATGGTACTTTTTGGAAAAACGAAATTTTTTTTAAAAAGATACTTTGTTTTTACAAAGTACTTTATTTGTACTTTTTTGGAAAAGGTATTTTTTTTAATAAGGTGTTTTTTTTTGGAAAAATGTATGTTTTTTGGAAAAAGGTACTTTTTTTGGAAAAGGTACTTCTTTTGGAAAAGGAACATTTTTTTAGAAAAAGGTACTTTTTTTTGGGAAAAGGTACTTTTTTTTGGAAAAGTTACTTTTTTTTGGAAAAGTTACTTTTTTTTGGAAAAATGTACTTTTTTTTGAAAAAAGGTACTTTTTTTGGAAAAGGTATTTTTTTTAATAAGGTGTTTTTTTTGGAAAAATGTATGTTTTTTGGAAAAAGGTACTTTTTTGGAAAAGGTACTTCTTTTGGAAAAGGAACATTTTTTTAGAAAAAGGTACTTTTTTTTGGGAAAACTTACATTTTTTTGGAAAAGGTACTTTTTTTGAAAAAGGTATTTTTTTTGAAAAAATTTATGTTTTTTGGGAAAAGGAAATTTTTTTTAGAAAAAGGGTTTTTTTTGGGAAAAGGTACTTTTTTTTTGGAAAAGGTACTTTTTTTGGAAAAAGGTACTTTTTTTGGAAAAAGGTACTTTTTTTGGAAAAGGTACTTTTTTTTTGGAAAAGGTACATTTTTTTTTAGAAAAAGGTACATTTTTTGGAAAAAGGTACTTTTTTTAAAAAAGGTACTTTTTTTGGAAATAGGTACTTTTTTTGGAAAAAGGTACTGTTTTGGAAAAAGGATTTTTTTTGGAAAAAGGTACTTTTTTTGGAAACGGGTACTTTTTTTGGAAAAAGGTACTTTTTTGGAAAAAGGTACTTTTTTTGAAAAAAGGTACTTTTTTGGAAAAAGGTACTTTTTTTGAAAAAAGGTACTTTTTTGGAAAAAGGTACTTTTTTTGGGAAAAGGTACTTTTTTTGGAAAAAGGTACTTTTTTTAGAAAAAGGTACTTTTTTTGGAAATAGGTACTTTTTTTGGAAAAAGGTATTTTTTTTGGAAAAGGTACTTTTTTTTGGAAAAGGGTACTTTTTTTTGGAAATAGGTGCTTTTTTTGGAAAAAGGTACTTTTTTGGAAAAAGGTACTTTTTTTGGAAAAATGGATTTTTTTTTTGAAAAAGGTACTTTTTTTGAAAAAAGGTTCTTTTTTTGGAAAAAGGTACTTTTTTTGGAAAAAGGTACTTTTTTGGAAAAAGGTACTTTTTTTGGAAAAAGGTACTTTTTTTAAAAAAGGCACTTTTTTTGGAAAAAGGTACTTTTTTTGGAAAAAGGAATTTTTTTTGGAAAAAGGTACTTTTTTTGGAAAAAGGTACTTTTTTTTGGAAAAAGGTACTTTTTTTGGAAAAAGGTACTTCTTTTGAAAAAAGGTACTTTTTTTGGAAAAAGGTACTTTTTTTGGAAAAAGGTACTTTTTTTGGAAAAAGGTACTTTTTTTGGAAAAAGGTACTTTTTTTGGAAAAAGGTACTTTTTTTTGGAAAAGGGTACTTTTTTTGCAAAAAGGTACTTTTTTTGCAAAAAGGTACTTTTTTTGGAAAAAGGTCCTTTTTTTGGAAAAAGGTACTTTTTTTGGAAAAAGGTACTTTTTTTTGGAAAAAGGTACTTTTTTTGGAAAAAGGTACTTTTTTGGAATAAGGTACTTTTTTTGGAAAAAGGTACTTTTTTGGAAAAAGGTACTTTTTTTGGAAAATAGTACTTTTTTTGGAAAAAGGTACTTTTTTTTGGAAAAAGGTACTTTTTTTGGAAAAAGGTACTTTTTTTGGAAAAAGGTACTTTTTTTGGAAAAAGGTACTTTTTTTGGAAAAAGGTACTTTTTTTGGAAAAAGGTACTTTTTTTGGAAAAAGGTACTTTTTTTGGAAAAAGGTACTTTTTTTGGAAAAAGGTACTTTTTTTTGGAAAAAGGTACTTTTTTTGGGAAAAGGTACTTTTTTTGGGAAAAGGTACTTTTTTGGAAAAAGGTACTTTTTTTGTCCCCTTTTTGCCCCTCCCGATAAGAATTTCCAAAAATGCCGTCTCAACGGACGTCTACACCGGTCGAGGAACCTACATACCAAATTTCAACTTCATTGCTCCAGCAGTTTGAGTAGGCCGTCAAGGGGGAGACTTTCTCCCCTTTTTGCCCGTCCCTTGTAAAAATTTCCAAAACTCCCGTCTTGGTGGATGTCTACGATAGTGGAGGAACCTTTATACCAAATTTCAACTTCCTACCTCCAGCGGTTTGGGCAGGCCGTCAATGGGGGCCTTTTTCCCCTTTTTAACCCCCATTTTTACAACGTCCCTGTCCAAAATTCTAGAAAGTACTTTCCAGAAAAGTTAGCCCCTACTCCAAGGAACACATATCTTAAATTTCAGCTTTCTAGCCAAAGGGGTTTTGGCAGGCCGTCAAGGGGGACACTTTCCCCCTTTTTGCCCGTTCCGGTAGGAATTTCCAAAAATCCCGTCTTAGTGGACGTCTACCCCTAAAGAGGAACCTACATACCAAATTTCAACTTCCTAGCTTCAGCGGTTTGGGCCGGGCGATGTTGAGTCAGTCAGTCAGTCAGTCAGTCAGTCAGTCAGTCAGTCACGTTATTCTTTTATATATAGAGATAATGATGAGAAATTGCTTTTTATGCACCTGTAAAAATATTACTGAAAACAATATTGAATTGGAGTGCACCTTTTACACTTGTTTAATAAGTGATTTTATTCAAGAAGTACTGAAAAAATGTTGAAGTTGGCGTACTCCTTTCCTATGACAACTCAATGTTAAAATCATTAGTGTTTATGTTGAAAAAGAAGTACATCTACACCTTTTGCAACTGTAATTCAGAAAATATCAATTGAAATTCAGAATTTCCATTTGAAATTCAGAAAATATCAATTGAAATTCAGAATTTTCATTTGAAATTCAGAAAAGATCAATTGAAATTCAGAATTTCCATTTGAAATTCAGAAAATATCATTTGAAATTCAGAAAATATCAATTGAAATTCAGAAAACATCATTTGAAATTCAGAAAATATCAATTGAAATTCAGAAAATATCAATTGAAATTCAGAAATCATCAATTGAAATTCAGAAAATATCAATTGAAATCAGAAAATGTCAATTGAAATTCAGAAATCGTCATTTGAAATTCAGAAAATATCAATTGAAATTCAGAAACCGTCATTTGAAATTCAGAAAATATCAATTGAAATTCAGAAAATATCATTTGAAATTCAGAAAATGTCAATTGAAATTCAAAAAATATCATTTGAAATTCAGAAAATATCAATTGAAATTCAGAAAATGTCAATTGAAATTCAGAAATCGTCATTTGAAATTCAGAAAATATCAATTGAAATTCAGAAATCGTCATTTGAAATTCAGAAAATGTCAATTGAAATTCAGAAATCGTCATTTGAAATTCAGCAAATATCAATTGAAATTCAGAAATCGTCATTTGAAATTCAGAAAATATCAATAGAATTTCAATTGATATTTTCTGAATTTCAATTGATGTTTTCTGAATATCAATTGATATTTTCTGAATTTCAAATGATATTTTCTGAATTTCAAATGATATTTTCTTAATTTCAAATGACGGTTTCTGAATTTCAATTGATATTTTCTGAATTTCAATTGATATTTTCTGAATTGCAATTGCAAAAGGTGTAGATCATCAATTGTAGTGCTTTTTCTACTGCTTCGGCATCTCTTTTTTTGCTGGGGAGTTTCAAAAAATTAAGCAATTGATTTTAAACAACAGTTGTATTTTTTGAAATCAGACATTAATTTGCATTTTTAAAGCCGGGCACAGATTTTCAATAAAAAACAATTTTGCGTTTTTGATTGTATTTCAGCATGAAACCGCGATTATTAACATTATTATTTTATTATACCGTAGATTTTAAATTGATCTGAAGATTGTTACAATGAGTGTTATTTTTGTTCGGTTTTATTAACAAATACGACAAATTCCAAATAGAATTTACAATTTATTTTACAACAAATGAATAAAAAAAACTTATGAAAAAAAAACTTTCCTAGAACCAATGATTGACAATTAATGCATTTTCAAATACTACCAAGCACTATCATCAGATTGTCTTTATGGGCTTCTCTCTAGGTTATAATGTATATTTAAGTTTTTTTTATTTATTTTAGCTCCCGAGTATGTTAAATAACATGTTTTCTACAAAGATGTTATTTTTCTCTATATTATAGTTGTTGCTTTAACCAAAGTTCGTTTAGTAGTAAAGCATTTTTCGCGTTTTTATCGTGGCCTCAAGCTAAAACAAGTCAACATTAACCTAGAAAATTAATATTTTTTTATCTGGGTACTTATAAATAAACCCCACACACACAAACGGTGGGTCTCATACTTCAGGTTTAAACTTTAGTTAATACCCAGTGTAGAAAATCATTACCAGATATGTGGTTATGTAACTACATACTTGGTAATGGTAACTCGTTACTTTTGTTATTACATTTCTTATTACCTTTATATGGCGATGTCGCGAAAAATAATGAGTTATGGTTACACACCAGCATACGAAAAATCAAAAAATATATCGTTACCTATGTGCTTACCAGTACTTACAAAAATAATGAGTCTAAAAATAGATTTTCTAAAAAATAAATTATATAAAAAAAATATTTTTTATTGTAAGTTTGTTTTTTAATAAAATTTGCTGGTGCGGGAATCGAACCTGGGTCTACAGATTGCCAGTCAACAGCTCTACCATCTGAGCTATATCGACATGTAATATTTAATAGATAAAAACACAATTGACCTGCTGCACACAAGTAAGCTTACTCGCCAACATACAAAAAATCAAAAAATATGTGGTTACATATATCCTTACCAGTGTTTAAAAAATATTGAGTCTAAAAGTAGATTTCAAAAAATTTTCAAAAAAATTTAAAAAATTATTTTCTATTTGAAATAATGATAAAAAATAAGTAATTATCAGTAACTCATTATTATATGTTTTAAAATAATACAGAAGGTAAGTGGGTGTCATTACTGGTAGTCCAAAAAATAATGATATGTCATTACCGTTTTACACTGGGTAGTTAACCCAAAAAATTGTTGTTCTTTTGTGTACATTTTTTTGACATTTTCTTTTGTTTATAGTTAAGTTAAAGTTAAACCTGCAGTATGAGACCCACCGAAAGTTTTTAGAGGTAACTAATTTCAGAAGCATCATTGTTTTTTACTATTTCTTGATTTCTGACAAAAGTCCGAAATTTTTTGGCAAAAATTCAAACAGAAGATCTCAACCAATTTAAAAAAAATATATAAATTAGATGCGGAATGTATATCGCCCCGAAAGAAAATTGTCAAAACGAGGCACCCTATTAGATACTCGTATAAAGTGTAACAATAATTTATGGTAAAATGCGTTCGAAATTGAAAGGGAAGTAATATTAACAAATGCAAAGTATTATAAAACACTTTAATTTTTATTATAATAAATATATTGTTATCGACAACATGATTGACGGCAGCTGTTAGTGTATGAATATAGAGTTTTTGAAATATAATTATGAGTTGCCAAAATATAATACACCACAAAAAATAAATCCAGTCGCGCCCCGATATGCAAAGCTTTTTGGGGGTCGTAAAACGTAGAGTTCACCTAAGAAATGACTAATTAAAAAAAGTGAATATATTAAAATTTTGGAAATCGCCTTAACGGTCTTCGAGATACTGCGATTTAATATTTGCCAAAAACTAGCGTTGTTGCAAATAATCTTAGAATTTTTTTTATTTTTTCTAACTTCAAATATTCCTAAAAATCGGTACATTTAACAAGTATTCTTAATGATTATCAATATTAAAATCACATGAATTTTAAGAGTGGCAATACTTGCAGTGAAGAATATGATTGGGATGACCATGTTCAAAGCGCATCATATATTTTTGGGTTTATGATTGTGACAATCATATTATGAAATATCTTAATATGATCCTTAACTCTTTCACTACCCTTGTACTCTACAGTGTACACATCTTTAAAAGAATATATAAAATTTGATAATGCAAAAACAACTATACTTTTTGTAAATAACTTTATTAGGCTCTTGTCCTTCAAATAAAAATCATTGTATGTATAAGCAGTTCAACATGGCAATATAGTCGCGATAATTGTTAATGAAGTCTAATTTTCTCCCAGAAAAGGTGGTTTTGGTGTTTCTCAAAAACTAATGAAGATAAATAATTGAAATTTGGCATATAGCTTTTTTTTTTTAAGACGAGAAGAACACCAACCAAAGAATTTTTGGCTATTCGAATATTTAAGGCGTAAAACGGAGATGAGAAGTTTCAACAAATCTACTTTTGCCATTTTTGGTGTATAGGAGGGGGAAGGGGGCAAACATTTTACGTATTTTGTCTAATTTGAGGACTCTTAACAAGAATCTGAAGCCAAAATCCGAAATAATTATAATATTTTCTAAATTCTATAACATGATCACATTATAGCAATGTAGCAAATTTTGTGATCATTTAGGATAATATTGTGATAATTAGGAATATATTGTGATCATTTGCTGAAATTTTTTTGATTTTTTTTTTCAATTTTGTGCTTTTTTAATTTTACTTTCGTACAAAACAAAAATCTGTTATACTACTTGTTATAAGTAGACGTCATGACATTATTTTTCTTGGTCTAAAAATAATATTCTTAATTTAATTAACCCTTAAGTGCTGTTAGGGCCTACATGTCCGACTGAAAGATATTAGTCTATTTTCATCACAGGTAAAAAAAAACCCCAACAGCGCTTAAGGGCTAATTTTCTAAAATTAAACTAAGAATATTATTTTTAGACCTAGAAAAAGTTTCATCAGTTTCATCAATATCCGCTGAGGAATATCGATTATACCCAGCAAAAACATGATAATGACAGGTCATTACCAAGTAATGATAGGTCATTACCTTTTGTATTACTTTAAAATTCAAAATAATGACTTACTGATAATAAGTTATAGAAGTACTTATATATTCGTGCAAAGTAATTGATTAAATTAGTACTGATTAACTCTTTTTTATATTATTATTTTGTTTATAAATTTGTTTTGAACTAAATAGGAAATTTTCCAAGGTAAAAAGTTTTTTTTTGCCAATATGACCAACTATTTTACAATGCAGAGTTATCACTTACTTCATAACTTCTGAGTAATCACTTATTCTATCTCTGTGAGTAACTACTTATTCTTTCACTATGACTAACTCGTTTTTTGTAAGCGAGAGGGTAATGACCACTCATGAATTTTTGGACATCGCGACACGAAGTAATTTTGCGAGTAAATAACCTGGTAAGTAGTGAAACCCTTTGTGTGCTACTTACTCGCTTAATTACTCGGTAATGTCTGCTTTTGCTGGGTATTAATATCCCAGTGTAGAAACGTTAATAAAATATCATAATTTTTTGGACTACCAGTAAAGACACCGACCTACTTTCTGCATTATTTTAAAAGATATAATAATGTGGTACTAATAAATACTTACTTTTTTCAATATTTCAAAATAAAAAATAATGTATTACCAATAACGACTTATTTTTATCATTGTTTCAAAAATAAAGTAATGTTCTAGATTTTTCGTAAATTTTTTCGAAATCTATTTTTAGACTCAATATTTTTTCAACACTGGTAATTATATATTTAGCCACATATTTTTTGATTTTCTGTATGTTGGCGAGTAAGCTGACTTGTGTGCAGCAAGTCAATTATGTTTTTATCTATCAAATAATTACATGTCGAGATAGCTCAGATGGTGTAGCTATAGACTGGCAGTTTGGAGTCCCAGGTTCGTTTTGCGTACGAGAAAATTTTATTAAAAAAAATTTTTACATTGAAAAAAATATTTTTTTTATAAAACTTATTTTTTTTGAAAATCTATTTTTAGAATCATTATTTTAGTCAATACTGGTAAGCACATAGATAAGGTCATATTTTTTGATTTTTCGTATGCTGGTGTGTAACTCATTATTTTGCGCGACATCGCCATACAAAAGTAATAAGAAATGTAATAATAAAAGTAACTAGTTACCATTACCAGGTATGTAGTTACATAACCACATATCTGGTAATGATTGTCTACACTGGGATGTTTAAAAAAATTAACATGTCTTAAAATTTGATCTTTGATCTTACACAGGCGCAATTTAATGTATTTCTATTTTGCATTAATTTTCACGATTAAGTATTTAATCTTGTGTTGTTATATTCCGACCAAAATCATGTAGAATTAAAAGAAGAAAAAAAAACTTTGCGTAAAAGCTAAATAAGTTCCAAAACGCTGTTTCCTCGAAATCCACTGAAATAAAATCTCTGCCGTAGCCAAATTAAAAAAGGAATTCCTACAATTTTTCCAGTTTTTTTCTCTAATATATTCTCAGTATATTCTCAATAAAACCTTAAAGTCCAGTAGTTGATTTTTTTAAATTGTTTTAAAGAAATTTTAAAAAATTTAAAATTGTATATTTAAAAAAAATGTCTAAAAATGCTGACTTTTTTGGAACTAATTTAAAAAGAGTTAGCAAAAGACTATGTAAAAAATACTTCTTATCTCAGTTTCTTGAAACTTACAGAATAAAAAACGTTTTTGTTGTAGATTATTTCAATAAGTTTTAAAATTTGGACTTGAATTTCTTGATCAAGTGGTCTGCGAACATCAGTTGCCGGGGGAAATTGTAATAACTAGGCGGTTTTTGTTTATACCGATTTAAGTTTTTATTGCTGTATTACAAAGATAATTCACTCGAATTAGTTTTAAAATATTAATGTTTTTTAAAAAATGTACAAAAAGTCATATTTTTTCCCTTGGATTCGGGTTTTCAAATTTTAAGGCCGATGCGGCACGTCTGCCCGATATCCGATTAACCCATTTTTTGGGGGACGAAGTTTTACACCTAAATAAATATTTCCAGGGGGTAGCCCGGTCAATAATTCAAAACTAATGGCCATGCAGAATGTTTTTTGTTTATTTAGGACCATATTGTGATCATTAGGAACATATTATGTTTTCGTGCCACAGACAACAAAATTTGTATTCATTTTATAACTTAAAAATGTGGGATTCACAACAGATGGCGTATCTTTTACACGTGGTTTGTGTCCTTAATAACTTATATGGCATTTTCGCTCTGTCGCTCATTCTCATTTAGTCATTGAACGAAATATAGCAAACAACATAGTTATTTTTTTTTGCTTCGAAAATGTCGAATTTTGTGCCAACAAAGCATCATTTGCGGGAAGTTTTGAAGAAGTAAAGCTGAAGCACATCGATTGAGAAACCAAAGCTTATCCTGAATATGTTCTTCCTGATTTTGACAACAATCTTCATCGAGTAGAGCCTCCAATTCAGCAGCTTCGTACTTTTTTGGCCGACGTGGGCGGTCTTTGTCTTTCGTGTCAAAATCACAACTTCTGAATCGCACAAACCATCTCTCCCACATTGAAATCGATGGAACATATTCAGAATAAGCTTCGGTGACAGTCGATGTGCTTTAGCTGCCCTTTTTTCAAATTGAAGAATTAAAGCAAAACTTCTTGCAAATAATGCTTTGTTGGCATAAAATTCGACATTTTCGAAGTAAAAAAATACTTTGTTGTTTACACTATTTCGTTCAATGACTAAGTGAAAATAAATGACAGATCTTTACCCTACAAAATGCCATATAAGTTACTAAAGACACAAACCATGTATAAAAGATACGCCACCTGTTGTAAATCCCGAATTTTTAAATTATACACCCAATACGGTGTTCCTAGAGTTAGAAAATCTTGAGAGATGTAGCAAAAAGTCGAGATCTATTGATTTTGATAAAAAAAAAACGAAAGTTAAAAATCGTGGCGCTTACTTTTTTTCGACGGTTAGGGCTCGATATAATATAATATTTATTTTTATTTTGGCAAAATGTTAATACTTGCATAAACATTAAAAAATAATTAACTATAATGTTAATAAAAAAAAATAATAAATAAAACACTCCCCTTTTCATTTGATGTGTATGTACAGTTTTTATTTATCCAATCGTCATTGCCATCATCACTACCATAATCATCGACATCTGTATAAATAAAACATTATCTCACACCTTTGTGCCGTGTGCTGGCATCGGTTATAAATGTTGATTGCCACACGAATTTGTCGAATTGAAAAACTATGTTTAATTAAAGTGCATTTAAGTTGAAAATTACACTTCAATATTACCAAAGATCGATTATCAAGGTGGGTGTTTGTTTGCAACATTTTAACGACAACTAGAAAATGCAATCAACAACAAAAATAATTACTAATTATTGTAAAAAAAAATATATCAACAAAAAAAAAGCAAGCATCTATGGAAAAAATTAAAAAACAATTCTTTGAAAAACCTTGTCAAAGTTGCATATTTAGTAAAAAATTGCAACGTGAATATAACAAATTTGGTCGGTCTTTTTTAATGCACGTAGTAATTTTTTAATGTTAAAATTTAAAAACAACAAATTCATACAATTAGACTTTAGCCATGATATGATGACTCTACTCTAAACATGTCTGATATAGAATTAATTTTTTTTTCATGAAACATTTGAAATTCAAATATTTCAAAGTCGTTCAAAAGCATGAAAAAATACGGAAGAAAATTGATTAAAATTAGTTTCAAAATATAGGATTATACTTAATTATTAGTTGTGTAGGCCATGCCTTAATCGGTCTTGACCAACTTTTAGTAGGTAATTTATCTCAGTCTTTAGAAGATTGTACGTATAATACCAATGAGTTAATGTTTTTGTCATAAAAATAATTGGCTATATTGCATATATATGATATGGGTAGCAATTATTTGTAGAGACAATAATTTCCATAATTTTTTGTTAGATTAAGAACTTTACGATTTATCAGACTTAGAATAAATAGTTAATGAGGCGCCCAACGTGGGACCCTATTTATGAGAATGCTGGTTTAACCGTCTAGTTACAGGAAGAATAGTTAAAGGAAATTTTCGAACCATATGCAGGCGAACATGATAATAGGAACGACAACTCCTATGCCCTATTCTTTCTAGATGTTAAATGCTCAAGCAGCCCCAGGTTGGGCGCCATTAAATGGACAACATCATATTTTCACTTAAAGTAAATAAAATCATATGCATCTCAGGTAGCTTTTATTAGTTTATTTTTTATTTGGTAGTTTTTATTAAACTATGACGTTAAAAAAAATTGCTATTGAAAATAGTTTATAAAATAAAAACTACTAAAATCTCAAAACAATTTTTTTCCCAATACAATTATAATTGAGCTCTATTTTGTTTTGCCACTTTAACAATTTTTATTTAATGTTTTTGTTAAATTTGTTTTTATTGTTTTCTGTGTTAGAAGCACATGACATAAAAACGTGCAAATTTTTTGTTTTGTTTTCAATTTATTTTGAATTGTTAATATTTAGGTTGACTTTTGTAATATCTGGTTTTTTGTTTATACTAAATACACAGAGAAGTCGGTATGACTGCAAAGCATGCAATATCTTAGTAACAAGAAAAGAAAACGTTATTTTGTGTTTTGTTGATCAATTCACTAGTTCTAGAAGTATTTTTTTTAAGAGTTTAAGTTAATACCCTACACTCCAGTTTGAAGATATCTAGTTTTAATTGAATATACATACTATATTATTATTTATAGGCGCTTAACGTGGAAAATCTGAAAATTTATTTTCTATTCGTCAAAAAATATAAGGCCTTCTGATACTTTCATTATATATTTTTTTTATTGTGATTAAAAGCAATGTTTTGGCTGAAGTTTGTTAATGAAAAGTCCCCAATAGTGGGTAACAGTTGATATATACGCTTTAGTATATCTTGGAATTTATATTTGTTATTGTGAATGCTTTGTGATATGGATCAATCTTGAAAATTAACCGCGTAAAAGTTATACAGATTATGTTGAATGGCGCCCACCACAGGGGTCAGAAGAGTTTTTGAATTGCGTCTGCATTACCTTTTTCATAGCAACAAGTGTTGTCTGAATGGTTTGTAGCATTTTTCTTATAAACTAGATAGTGAGTGAATTTATTCTGCACACTACACAGAGAGAATTCCTTGGACGAGTTTTAATGAAATTTTTTCACTAAACTAATGAAGTGTTCTTCACAATAGAAATGAAAAATTTTTTAAACTCTATGAAAAAGCTTCATAGTTTTAATGAAAAATTTTTTAATGAAACTTTTTCATTATTCGTATTAAATTTTTAATAAATAATATGAAATTTTTCATTAACTTTTATGAAAAATTGCATTAATTTAATGAAAAGTTTCAATGGACGAATTCCAGTGACAATTCATAGATCTAATGCAAAAATTCATTAATATCATACAGATAATTCTCTCAGTGTAGCTAAAATATATAATCACGCACAATCTCACGCACAAACAATTTACTTCTACATACGACTAGGCTCGAAACACGTGAGTAATTTAAATTGCATTTACGTAATACTAACTAATACTAATTCTATGGAAATCTAACAGTGTCTAACTTTCAATAAATCTGTTTTTTTGAAGAGAAGCAATATTCAAAAATTTCTTCCTTTTAATTAATGTGTTGCTTTCTTTGGAAAGGGGATAAAAGAGAGATGAAAGGTGGTGAAATATAGATGGCAATTCTGTAATTACGCGAGATATTAAATTTTAGAACAGTTGTTGCGCGCCATCTGATGGGGATTAGGCGAACTTGTTGAAGCTTCTAAGTTCATACAATCATAGAAATAAATCTGCAAAAATATCCAGGAAAATTTTCTGTTCCAAAGAATCGATTGTAGAATAGATACTTTTCCTTTACAACCCCTTCAACTGTCAATTTTAACACCGATGATTATACCCTACACCACTATGTGGTCAGGGTATTATAAGTTTGTGCTGATGTTTGTAACACCAAAAAATATTGGTCGTAGACCCACCTTATAGTATACCGATCGGTTCAGAATTTTTTTTTATTTCGATTTAACGATGTCCGTCCGTCCGTCCGTCCGTCTGTCTGTCTGTCTGTCTGTCTGTCTGTCTGTCTGTCTGTCTGTCTGTCCATGCAATCTTGTGCGCACTCTACAGGTCGCAACTATTAAGATATTTTGATGAAATTTGGTACGCAGACCTATGTTGGCCCAAGGACGAACAAGTTTGATTTTGGTGAACATCGGTCCATGTTTAGACCTAGTGCCCATATAAGGGTCCTACCAAAATTATATTGTTTATACGCTGCAGGTCGTAAATATTAAGATATTTTGACGAAATTTGGTACACAGACCTATGTTAGCCCAATAACGCAGCCTATTGATTTTGGTGAACATCGGTCCATGTTTAGACCTAGTGCCCATATAAGGGTCCCACCAAAATTATATTGTTTATACGCTGCAGGTCGCAAATATTAAGATATTTTTATAAAATTTGGTACATAAACCTATGTTGGCCCAAGGACGAAGCCTATTGATTTTGGTGAACATCGGTCCATGTTTAGAACTAGTGCCCATATAAGGGTCCTACCAAAATTATACTGTTTATACGCTGCAGGTCGCAAATATTAAGATATTTTGATGAAATTTGGTACATAGACCTATGTTGGCCCAAGGACGAAGCCTATTGATTTTGGTGAACATCGGTCCATGTTTAGAACTAGTGCCCATATAAGGGTCCCCCCAAAATTGGCTTGGTTACAAACTGCAGGTCGCAAATATTAAGATATTTTAATGAAATTTGGTGCGCTGCTTCACATTATAGAAAATTTTGACATAAGCCCCATTTTAACCCATTTCGAATTTCGGATCCAAACAATACACCAGACTGGTGTAGGATATTGTATAGTCGGCATGCCCGACTTTAACCTTTTTACTCGTTTTAATAGTGAAATTATTTGTAGAATTAAAAAAAAAATACAAAATTTGAAAAAAAAAACTTACAAAGTGCACGAAATAATCATAATATGTGATAATAATAAATAAGTAATAAATATCAAATATGATCACGGGGAAGATATTATGATCTTTACGAATATATTGTGATCGTTAGTAACATATTATGCTCGTTTTGGATGCATTGTGAAATTCTATTATGTATTTTTCTACGCGCTGATATCATATACAGTGAACAAAAAAAAAAAAAGTTGGACACATTATATATTAAAATGAAACGAGCTGTAATTTAAAAAAATACAAAGAATGAAAGAAGATATTGAAAAGCATAAGATTACTGTTAATTTTACGTACAATGTGCTTATGTTGTTGAAAAAACAAAATTCAAATAACATGGTTGTTCGAAATTTATTTTTATCGGGACAAACAATAATTGCATTAAAGGAATTAAATGTGCTAAAATCCTAAAACGTATCTGGCAAATTGTGAAAAACAATCTGTTGGAGGCATGTCCCTATCCTGATTTCGTTCTAGCCTAAGGAAATCGTCAGGGGACGACGTTTTAGAATTTCCAGAAATATTTATTAGGTTAAATCACAAACTCAATGAAAATTTTTGTTCTCGTCTAGGAGCGCCATTTAACATATAAGATATCAAAGAAAAAAACAAAAACAACAAAAAATTTCACCACAATTTGCTTTGTCATTTCTTTGTTCATTTTATTTTATATAGTGTCCAAGTTTTGTTTTTGTTCACTGTATATCACATATATCCATAATTTGTGTTTATTTATTCATATATAAGGGATAATTAATCTAATTTTAATTATTTAAATGTATGAATTAGTCATTGAATAATTACTCGTATATGTACTATTTTTAATAAAATAATACGTCCCAGGAAAACTTTGGTAATGGGTACGACAAACTCATGCATTACCTTGTAATGTGTACTCCTTACAATTGTAATTATTGTTCAACATAAAGTAGTTAGTTACCGACAATTGGATACATAATGCATTACTTTGTAATGAATAATCCTTACCTTCAGCATTATTTTGAAGCATAAAGTAATTAGTTACCGAAAATTGATTACATAAGTATTCATTACTTCCCAGTGTAAAAACGGTAATGACATATCATTATTTTTTGGACTACCCGTAATTACACCGTCTTACTTTCTGCACTATTTTAAAAGATATAATAATGAGTTACTAATAAATACTTACTTTTTTCATTCTTTAAAAATAAAAAATAATGTATTACCAATAATGACTTAGTTTTATCATTATTTCACAAATAAAATAATGTTCTAGATTTTTTTTGTAAATTTTTTTAAATCAATTTTTAGACTCAATATTTTTTCAACACTGGTAATGATATATGTAACCACATATTTTTTAATTTTTTGTATGTTGGCGAGTAAGCTGACTTGTGCGCAGCAAGTCAACGTTTTTATCTATCAAATATTACATGTCGAGATAGCTCAGATGGTAGAGCTATTGACTGGCAATCTGTAGACCCAGGTTCGATTTGCGTACGAGAAAATTTTATTAAAAAAAGTTTTACATTAAAAAAAATATTTTTTTTTTAAAACTTATTTTTTTTGAAAATCTATTTTTAGAATCATTATTTTAGTCAATACTTGAAAGCACATAGATAACGACATCTTTTTTGATTTTTAGTACACTGGTGTGTAACTCATTATTTTTCGCTACATCGCCATACAAAGGTAATAAGAAATGTAATAATAAAAGTAACTACTTAGCTACCATTACCTTATTTATTTTTTTTTAGATTTTACAATTTCTTTATTTTTTAGTACAATTTTTTGCTAATTTCAGCAAATTGATTTTAAATTGCAGTTTACAACAATTTACTGAAATTTAGTAGCGTTTACTAATTACACTGTGGGACAAATGGTAGGGGTCAGTGATCGGGAAGGGTTCAAACTACCGGGGAAAGTTATATCGGTAAAAAAGAAGTTATACGTGTCCCGGCGTTTCACTGGGTCACCTCTAGGAATCGAGATATATCGATTTGACCTTTGGTGGTCTTTTTTTTGACATAACTCGAGAACCACTAGTCCGATTTTGCTCAAACAATTTTAAAAAAATTAAAAATTACAATTCCTTTAATCTGTTCATATAACGTTTTTCTATATACTCAACAGTTTTGCCGGTAAAAATAAATGTATGAAGAAAAAAATATTTTTTGCCTGAAATATTAAAAAAAAGTAATAAACAAAAGGTTATTGGTTTTTATGGTAGCGGTAACAAACATTTATTTTTACCGGCAAAACTGTTGAGTATATAGAAAAACGTTATATGAACAGATTAAAGGAATTGTAATTTTTAATTTTTTTAAAATTGTTTGAGCAAAATCGGACTAGTGGTTCTCGAGTTATGTCAAAAAAAAGATATATCTCGATTCCCAGCGACACGCCGGGACACGTATAACTTGTTTTTGACCGATATAACATTTACCGTTGGTTTCATCCCATCCCGATTTTGACTGTCGCATAGTGTTATTTATACTAATTTAATTGTATTAAAATTATTGATATTTAGTAAATTTTTTAACTGATTTTGGCAAATCGATTTTGAATTGCTGTTTACAATAATTTTGCTAAAATTTAGTAGCGGCTACTAATATACTAGTCTACTAATTTTATTGTACTACAAATCAGTAGACATGTGTTGCTACAATAAAATTAGCAAAAAATTAGCAGGGCACAAAACAGTTAAATTTCCCGTAATAACAGCAACATTTTCAGTAGCCATTACAGACTTTTTGGTTGAGTGTATTAATTGCGGTACACCGACTTATATCGGCCCAAGGATTATGGTTAAAATCGGCTCATGCTTAAACTTAGTGCCCATAAAAGGTCCCACCAAAATTGAGTTACTCGCAAATACGACGCTATTTTAATGAAATTGGGTACGCTGACTCATATGGGAACAAATCCTATTGATACTAGAAACGATCGGTCCATATTTTGACCTATCGTCCATATGGACCATATTTCTGATTTTCTCTCAATTAATTACATCTAACATTAGGTAAAATCAAAATTTCCTACCATTTTTCTAATTTTTTATATCATTTTATAGATAAATTTCGACACAAGTCAATTTGAACCCATTCGAATTGCGGATCAAAATATTAGTTGACTTTCATTCAGACTGGTGTACGGTGTCATATGCCCGAATTTTACTTTTTCACTCGTTTTTTGTGTGGAGACAAGAGAATAATATGATAATGAACGGAAAAATAGAGATTTTAACTATAAAATATGATTATAGGCGACCATATCATTGGTAAAGTATGATCTATACAATAATAATTTGATTGCACCAACTAACTATGGCTGCAGGGAACATAGTTTTGTGGCCGTGATCACATTGCAACCATATCTTTTCTCTGTGAGCATTGATAAGCACCATTGTAGGGTATTAGTATGACGTTGTTAACTGTTTATAATTATCTTTCAAGATTTGTTTTTTAGTTTTTCCATATTGTTCAGTTTGAGGTTGAGGGTATGGGGTTTTTTGTTTGTAGTTCTTGTTTTGAATAATGATGATGATGATGATGACGACAATGGTTCAATGATTTTCATTACTTTGATACATTGTTGTTGATTTTGGCTAGTTAGCCAAGTTAAATGTGCAATGTATGCATACTTCCAAATATTGTATTCTTTTTTGATGTTTGTAACATTTTCCATCGTCAGCATTAGCAAACCAAACCGAACCAAGAGCAGCAACAGCAACAGCAGCTGTAACAATATCAACACCACCATCACCAGCATTGTTACAGCATTGATATAACAAAACCTTATTTCAATGTTGGATATTTTAGATATTTTTCTAAAAAATTTATTTAATAAAAAAATAAATAAATTTAAATAAACATTTCATTTGTGTGAGTGTGTTTTTGAAGGAGACTTAGATAACGAATAAGAATAAAATTAAAATATTATGCAGTCGAAGTTTTGTCTTTTAGTTTTTCTTTTCTTTTATTTTTAATATTATTTTTGTATTACTCAACATAAAAAAGGCCATTGGCAAAAATCAACCAATAACAATTGTACGAATAAGTTTTACTCCATAAGAGAGAGACAGACTACAATTAAAGCGACGGGATACAAAAGTTTTTGAAAAAATAACAAGGAGAGTCTGTTTAAAACATATCGGTCCAAATCGATATCAAGGGTGTAAAAATGAGCACCAACGTTGTTCGAAACAGTTTTTTTCAACAACTTTTTATTATATTTAGTACATCATTTAATAGATCTTCAAAATAACTTTCATTTGTTACCCAATTTGTATACATTCCCTTGATATAAACATAAAAAAATCCTAAAAACCAAAATCGGGGTAATTTTTGCCCCCACTTTTTAAACCTCAACCTAAGATTGGGCCCCTAAAAAGGTGCATATACTTATTTTGTCTATCTTCTCCATCACGTAGCCAACTTTTATCCAAATTTGAGGGAAGCACGTACAGGATGGTCTGCTTCCTTGAAAGAGATTCGTCTCAGGTGTGTTGCTTCAATGACAATACCATCTGAAAGTGATAAGTTCATTATAAGGATAGTTGAGGGCACTTCTAAGGCTTCTAAGTCCTGTTTCATGCCACAATGAATTAATTTCTTTGCGAATTAATTCCGCCAAAAGATAATTTTATAGAAAAATGTTTCTGCTGGTAGCTTAACGTTTTCATCTTGCAAATACATTCAACCAACCAACAACATTTCCTTAAGTGGGTCAAATATATTTATTTTTTTTGCCATTTTACCAGAATAAAAAAAACAGAAGTAAACAAATATAAAAACTTTATGCATTTTATGATTTGACTTTATACAGATTTATTTTGTTGTTCTGGATTAGTTCTTGTTGTTGTTTTTTTTCCAATTTCATACTTATCTGTTAGAAACAGTTCCAGACATTTCATTTCCATTCCATGAGTACACAAAAAGGTCTTTCTTAGAATTTAATGCATATTCATAAAATATATTTAGTTTGAAAAACAAACTATAGAACTATTACAGTACCCAGTGCAAAAACGGTAATTTCTTTACGATAGACTAACACTCAGGGAATGCCCCCTAAAATGCAGTACACTGTGTTAGAATTAGGAAAATAGATTATGGAATGGAGGAAAGTGGGAATAGTAATTGTGGATACTTGAATTTCTCTATATTCTAAGTGAGAGGGAAGACTTCTGCGGGGAGTTTATTACACATACGGCTTGTACTACTGATAAGCAAATTTTGTCCTGTAATTTATTGTGCCGTCTAAAGGACAATCGACTACAATTGTTTGTGATCTGCTGGATAAGCGAGTACTTATGTATCTTATCTCGGCAGAACACTATCCATGGTGATATCTCTAGAGCAATAATGTTTAACTCAAATTGCGACGATGCTCCAATGAGTCCGATAGACCTGGATACCGCACTGATATTGGTGAGCGCCAAAGCCCTCCTTTGTACAAGATCCAAAAGCTCAAAAACATACTTTGAAGCTCCTGTCCATATATGGGAGTCGTATTCTATCTTCGGTCGCATGTAGGTGGTATGAACAGTAAGGAGATCGCATGGAGTGAAATATTTCTTACACCCCCGCTTAAAAAAGTTTAGGTCTGATTAGATCTGTTTAGATCTAAATAGATATGAATAAATCTAGTTACATCTGCTGCCAGATAAAACCATATCTGATAAGATATGACATATGTGATTCGCTTTATGACCAGAGGGGCAATTTTCTAATCCGAATTTTATCGTTAAAAAGTTGGAGAATAGCACTACTGCTCTTATAAGATATCGTGCCATATCTGTTCATATCTAAAGTGATCGGGAAAATTAGGTGATTTTCATGGCCAGCTATGAGTAGATCTGGTCAGATTTGATACCAGATCTGGAACCAAAGTCAAAGTCAAATTGGATCTGATTATATGTGTTGCGCTAGATCTGCATAGATCCGTTAACAAAAAAAATCCAAAAAATCGATACCACCAATATTGGGCTAACTTTGTTCGATTAATCGAACAGTTTTGCTCAAATATTGTTCACATAATTTAAAACATCGAAATTTCAAATAACAAATAATTCGAATAATTTAATACGATTAATCGTTTAATCGAAATAGTTCTTATTATTATTCGAATAATTTAAAACGTCTAAATTTCTAATAACAAATAATTCGTATAATTTAATACAATTAATCGATTAATCGAAATATTTCTTAATATTATTCGAATTATTCGTTATTCGGAATTTGAACATTTTAAATGTCCCATGTGAAAATCGAAATATATATGAACATTAGAGGCGTCCAATAAAATAAAAATGCGATTTTGAAGAGTGTCGGCGCCCAATTTATTTCCTTTCTATATAAAACTAGTAGATATGAAGTTTGGGAGGATTTTTAATGGTTTCATCTTGTTTACTAGAACAATACAATATTTTTAGGTATTTATTTTTTTTAAAATATGCAAAAATTCAAAGCTTGGCCCTGGTAAGGAATGGGTTAACGTTGCTTGATTTATTCCAATTTTCTAGCATGGAAGCTCAGCACATTTGTCTATTATATTTTAAGCATCACTTTTAAAAATTCAATAGTAGTTACCAAATATTTGCGTTATTTTGAATAAATTGTCCTTTATTAGCTTGGGGTCATATGTGACCCCATGTCCAAAAGGGTTATTGAGGTCATATTATTTTTTTCCAAACCGCTAAGCTATTAAGATAAAATATGACATTTAAAAGTACAAAATTGATTCATTTTTAATACAAAGTACTTAAAAAGAGTAAATTTACTTAATTTTTTATAAAAGTCGCACTTTTCTCGAAATCCACAAAAAATAAGAGCTTGTCACCGACAGGTCCATGGAGGCATTTACCTCAAAATTGCCATACTTCATCTCTAGAATGTATTTAACAAGCCCTTGAGGTGCAAAATCCATTTTTTTTAAATTTGTTTTAGAAAATTTTTTAAAAATCGAAAATGGAGTTTTGAAAATTTTCCCAAAAAATTTATGCGTTTTTTGCCTCATTGCGCGACAGGTTAACAGACGATAATAAAACAACATTTCATATCTGAGTATTTATAAGTATAGACAGCAAAAAACAATTATGGCTTTAATCAATTTCTGAAAGTTTAAAAAAGTGCCATAAAATTTCATGACCTAGTGCTTTTTGGCACAAAATTGGTCTGGGGCATTTGCTATTTCTTGGCGAGTTCTTAACCGAGTCTGAAGTTATGTAGCTTTTTGAAAAGATAATTTTATACTGAAATCGATTCATAACACAAGTGGTTGAACAAATTAAAGTATAGAACGAAATTTTCCTAAAAACTGAAAAAATTTATATTTTTTCCCATATAAACACTCTTGAAATTTTCAATCGATTTCCGCCACGACTTTTCTTTATTCGATTGCCCCCAAGCTTCATATTTATTAGTTTTATATAGAAAGGAAACAAACTGGACCCCGACACTCTTCAAATTCGCCCTTTAAAAATTGCCATATAATCTTGGACGCCTCTAATGAACATACATGATCATTAGGGTGGGACGATTTAGCAATCGATATTGTGCCATCGATTTTTCGATAGCTTTTGGCATGAGAAAAAAAAGTTCAACTACGACGTATCAAATCATTTTCGAAGCGCCCAAATTTCAATTTTTTGACTTTTTCTCAACTTTTATTTTTAAAGTTTTTTTAGTAGGTAATAAAAAAAAATCGGCTGATTTAATTTTTTTTTAAATATTACCTTTCCAAGGTGAAATTGTACGCTAAAAACCATGGCGATAGTAGTTTTTCCAAAAAAAAAAGTTTTTTGAGGTTCTGGACGAATTTTTGTCGAAAAATCGATCTTTTTTACTCGTTAATTTTTAAGGTTTTTTTAGTAGGTACGTTCAAAAAAAATTCGCCGATTTAAATTTTTTTAAATATATCCTATCTAAGATAAAATTGTACGCTTAAAACGATGGCGATATCAAAAATGTGTTTTTTTTTGGGTTTTAGACGAGTTTGGGACGAAATTTGGGCGCCTCGAAAATGTTTTTTTTTTGAAATGTCGTAGTGGAACTTTTTTTCCTCATGTCAAAAGCCATCGAAAAATTGATGGCACAATATCGACAAATTTTTGTCCTTAAAAATCAGCCCACCCTAATGAACATACATGATCATACATTCACTTTTATATGATCATGTATGGGCATACGCGATCATATATATCCCTGCATAGGTCATTGTATGACCATACACGATCGCATATATTTCCATATATCTTGGGATTCGAAATTTGAAGGTACATCGTTGAGGGTATACCGTTCATATATGAACATATATGCTTATATATGGAAATATATGAGATCATGTATGGTCATTAGGGTGTCCCTTAAAAATATATTTGTCGTTATGCCCCTAGTTTTAATGAAAATGGTTCCAAATAGAAGAAACCGATTTTTTTTTGGAAAACGTTAACCCGAAAATGGCCCATTTTGCAAAAAAGTGTATTATCATTGAAAATTCCCAAAAATCGAAATTTCGAAATAAAATTATTTTTTATTTTATTTATGCATTTAATATAGTGGAAATGATTCAGATGTGGAATTCTGACTTCATCGTATATCATTAACCCACTTTAGCTTGGAATCTAAAATGACCCACGAATTTGATTAAAATTCAAAAACGCGTTTGTTTTTTGTTAAATTAATTTTAAAGATTTTCTTAAAATGCCTAATTTGGAGATGTAATAGCTGATATTAAAGAGAGAAAAAAAAAATAATTGAAAAAATGATAATTCGAGTTTGTGTTTGGAGCGACTGCTTTCCAGAACATTTTACCAAAATTGCCTATTTTGTCAAAAATTGGACAAAATTCGAATGTTTTCATTAAAGTTTACATAATTTTCGGAAAAATATCACTTAAATTTAATTAGACTATAATTATCTTTACTTCTGTTTAAAAAATCTTTAACCCTTAGTGGCCTGGGGAGAAAAAATGCCCATGAAACTTAATATTAATTATGACTACAAGATTGTAAAGCTTTTAAATTGATAAAAAGAAAGTTTACACTTGATAGAAATAAGTATTTTATGTTACATGAAATGAAAAACGATCCACTAGGAAATTTCAATGGATGAAAAAATTTTTTTTTTTCAACTTCATAACAGAGCTGTAAATGAATCATTCTTTTTTGAATTAATTCGCGAATCATTCATGCATTGAATTAACAAAATTTTTAATTATTTTTTTTCACAAAAATCACGAATTTAATGAAATTTGAATCAATTCACATGAATTTGGTAAAAATGAATTGAAATTCATTTCCAATTCAAATGAATTTTCAAAATGAATTGTAATTCATTTTCAATTCAAATTAATTTGGCAAAATGAATTGCAATTCATTTCCAATTCATTTGAATTGAATTGATTTTAAATTAATTAAAATTAATTAGAAAAATGAAAAATGAATTGCAATGAAATTATTAATTGTTTCTGGAATAATAAATGTGTTTTTGTCGTTCAGCGTATGTCAAAACCAAAATAACCCAGCAATAAAAAGAGATGCCGAAGCAGTAGAAAAAGCACTACAATTGATGATCTAGATGTACTTCCTTTTTAACATAAACACTAATAATTTTAACATTGAGTTGTCATAGGATGGGAGTACTCCCACTTCAATATTTTTTTGGTATTCATTTTCATGTGAATTGATTCAAATTTCATTCAATTCGTGATATTTGTGAAAAGAATTAATTTAAAATTTAGCTAATTATTTTTTTAACTTTTACATCTTTGACTGATATGTTGACGAGAAAAAACGAGACACGGTATTTGCGAGAAAACTTCAATTGTATATAATTTAAGGGGGGACATGACATGAAGTTAACCTTTTTTTCTTTGTTCACAAACTTTGAACGCGTTTATCTCGAAACCATGTTTTTCGTACTGGTTGCGGCACTAGCGGGTTCATTTTTTGACGAATTTTTTTTTTTTTTGTATTTTTTTAAACTTTATTCGCTATCGTATGACACGAGCTTTTTTTTAAATTTTTTTTCGATTTTTTATGAATTTTTAAAGTCAATATTTTTTTAGAAAAAACACACTTTCAAATTTGGAACATCACCAAAAATTGAAAAAAAAAATTTAAAAAAAAGCTCGTGTCATACGATAACCAATTTTGTTAAGATTTAAAAAAGTCATTTTTTTCCAGATCGGACAATTTTTGCGACTCCCAGCGCTGCAACCACGAGGCCCCGTTTTTTTCTCTGCCGCCAGTTTGGAGCTCTATAAAACCATGTTGGAGTGAAAAATATATTTTTTTGAATTTTTTTTCTTGTAATTTGTTCAATTCTCTACAATAAAAAAATGTTTGTTTTTGACTGAGTTATGAATTTTTAAAAAAAGGTCTGTTTTCTCTGCCGCGAATGTAATGTCCCCCCTTAATAAAATCTGACCGATCTAAACATGAATTTTCCCAATATACAAAATCGAAAATATGCTAAAATTTATTCCGTTTTCACCCAAAACTTAAATAATGACTACATTTTTTTTAAAAATACAACAATTTTAAAATTTGTCAAAAACCACCGTATTAAAAAAAATTAAAAATCGGTTAATTTCAGAAACGAAAGATTTCTTATATTTTTCAATAATTATTTGTTAACAAAAATAAAAAAAATTAAAATTTCTAAAATACCTATAACAGTCTAGGATTTATATCCTATCAAAATTCTAACTTTTGTTGCCAATATTTCCAATAGGTTTAAATTCATTGGCCTTATGATTGAATTCGCACGCGTTACGGCCTTAAAAGAGAAAAATAAAAAGTGGGACTATTGATTTTGGTTCGGAGCTGAAACTTAACCAAAACAGTACTTTTTCCAACCCGACGTTATTTTTATAAATAAAACTTCAGCGTCAAACCAAAATCAATAAAAAAGCGTTGGTGTATTCTCCAACTTTTTATTTATCTATTTTAAGGCCGTAACATGAACGAATTCAATCATAACGCCAACAAATTTAATCATATTGAATGCCTTTCTTGTAAAAAACTAAACAATTTTATATCTACCATATTTTTTCTGAAAATTCTTAGGTTTGTAGACTTTTTCGTATTAATGAAAAACTATTGAAAACTCAGAAACTAAAGGATTTTCAAATAGAAATTTCAATGATTTCCTTATACTGAATTTAGATTAAGCAAAACCTGTCTACACTCATAGAAATAAATCTGTAAAAATAGCAGAAAAAGTTACTAAAAATTATTTCAAAATGATGCTGAAGAAAAAACTGCTTAAAATTAGCAAATTTTTTTTACTAAATACTAGTAAAATAAGAACAGCAAAATTAAAACTGTTAAATTTACAGAATTTTAGTTATACTTAAACTAACTTTTAGTTAATTGAAAATAGCAAATTGTTCTGTAAAATCCGCAGAAAATTTTACTAAATATTAGTTGACTAAAAACAGCAAAAATAAACTGTTACATCTACAAAATTTTTTGCTATTTTTAAGCTAAATTTAGTTGAATGCAAATAGCAGTCTATTCTGCTAAAATCAGCAGAAATATTTGCTAAAAAATTGTAAACTGCTGCTTTCAAAAGGCTCGATTTTGACTTGCATTAAAAAAAACTTCAAAAAATTTTTTTGGTGATTTTTTAGGCTACTACCCAGTCAGAAAAATACAAACGGAAAAGCGGTGGCAAAGCACTTTAACAGGTGGTACAAGTACTGGCAAAAAGTGCTTTCCCATTCCCAAAATGATAACATCATTAGACAAAAGGACCGGCTGTTCAAAAAGCCCCGGAGAAGCACTGGAGGAACAAAATTTTTAAACGTTGGCAAAACGCTGGCAAAACCAATAAATAGGTGGTCTGGAAATATATTTTCCAAAATAAAATTTAAAAAAAGTTCATATGTATTTTTTTGACCCTGCCGTGATTTGAACCCAGGCCGTCAGATTGGCAGACGATTGCTCTACCCACTGAGCTAAAGAGACATATAATATTTGATGGCTAAACACATAAATGAGTGATAATAGCTGGACAACTACTGGCTGTGCCAAAATGCTAGTACTGGCAAACAATTTTGAGTAACTAGTATGCCAGTGTTTGGAGGGCAAAAAAAAAGTTGGTCTTGAAGGAGCTTTCCCACAAACAAAAAAATTGATTTTATAAAACAAAAAAAATTTTAAATTAAAAAAAATCCCAAAAAATTTTTTTGCTTGCAACCGCATTTGAACTCGGAACCTTCCGACTACAAACATTTTTTAACGAAGCGTCAGCATTTTTATAAAATCATTGGTTTTCCAGTGAATTGATTTTTGTACGCCTGGTAGCATTTGCTAGGTAGCACTGGATAACCACTGGTTGCAAACCTTGGCATATCACTCTAAGCTAATTCTTTGCCAGTGGTTTTTTTTATAAACCACCGAAATTTTTGTAAAACAAATACTGGTAAAACGCTTTTCGCAAACGCTGGCAAAGCGTCCCAAATAATTGTTCTGCCAGTCATTTATTTTTAATACCATGGTTACCCAGTGGTATGCCGGTGCTTGATTTTTTGTACCACTGGTGATTTCTGACTGGGTAATTATTTAGCAAAGTTTTTTGCTAAATAATTAGGCTACTAAATAATTAGTAAGCCTGATTTTAGCAGATTAATTTGCTATTTTCCTTTAAAAAAAATGTAGCTCAAATATAACTACAATTCTTTATATTTAACAGTTTTAGTTTTGCTGTTCCTATAGTACTAATATATAGCAAAAATAATCTGCTAATTTAGCAGTTTTTTTTCATTTTAATTTTTAACTAATTTTTAGTAGTTTTAACTAAATTTTTTTTCTATTAGTGTAGTTTTTGTCCAAACCTAGTTTTTACTTGTTTTGTAAATATGCGTTTTGACAATTAAAAACTGACAAGAGTCAAAAACAAGGCAGTTTTTCCTCAGTCTAAATGCAATATTTAATTCTGAATGTAGGAAATCGCAATTTTTGCCCATATTTTCGCTTGCCTAGAAAATTTAAAATTCTGCTTCATTCTTAGATAACACTATGCGACAGTCAAAATCGGGATGGGATGAAACTAACGGGAAATGTTATATCGGTCAAAAACAAGTTATACGTGTCCCGGCGTTTCGCTGGGTCCCCCTAGGAATCGAGATATATCTTTTTTTTGACATAACTCGAGAACCACTAGTCCGATTTTGCTCAAACAATTTTAAAAAAATTAAAAATTACAATTCCTTTAATCTGTTCATATAATGTTTTTCTATATACTCAACAGTTTTGCCGGTAAAAATAAATGTTTGTTACCGCTACCATAAAAATCAATAACCTTTTGTTTATTACTTTTTTTTAATATTTTAGGCAAAAAATATTTTTTTCTTCATACATTTATTTTTACCGGCAAAACTGTTGAGTATATAGAAAAACGTTATATGAACAGATTAAAGGAATTGTAATTTTTAATTTTCTTGAAATTGTTTGAGCAAAATCGGACTAGTGGTTCTCGAGTTATGTCAAAAAAAGACCACCAAAGGTCAAATCGATATATCTCGATTCCTAGGGGTGACCCAGCGAAACGCCGGGACACGTATAACTTCTTTTTTACCGATATAACTTTCCCCGGTAGTTTGAACAATTCCCGATCACTGACCCCTACCATTTGTCTCACAGTGTAATTTGTTTAGCCTGATTAAAACTGTTCGCAAAGTACCTCAAGCTCCCCTTTATATTTCTTTATTGAAAAACGAGAAAAAAGTTAGAGTCAAAAGCCAACTAATGTTTCGATCCGAAATTCGAATGGGTTAAAATGGGACCTGTGTCGAAATTTTCTATAAAATTATAAAAGAAGAGAAAATCGCAAATATAGCCCATATTGGTCCAAATAGGGACCGATCCTATCTAGAATCAATAGGCTTTGTCCTTGGGAACATGTAATAAATAAAACACATAGACGACTGCAGCTACAACGACTACAGCCTGTCAAAAATAAAATACACACGTTTATGTGAAAACGATTATTTTGACACCAACACAGCTACACGGCTACATGACAACTTTTGCCGCTGTACTGTAAGGGTACTTTAATATAAAATATTGCTTTTCAAAAAGTGTTGGTTCATGACTGGCTTTACCAAATCAGACAATTCATATACAAAGGTAAAAAATTCTCGTTCCGTAGAATTTTTGTACATTATGTTATCTCAGTTTGTGTGTTCCAATCATCATTTTCTTATTGCGGACATCTGATGAGTTGGGGTGGTGCCCACGAAACAATTGTATTGTCTATAGTGCTGGTAAAAATATGAGTAGTGGGTATCGAATATTTGTCTTTATTCTTGGGTACTCGATACTCAAAACTACTACTCGATATTTTTAGAGTTGCATTTTGGACAGACAAAATATATAAAAATGTGACTTCGCTAAAATATTTATCACAAAACTACAACTCTGCTAAAAGAAAAAAATCAGAAGTTAAATATTTAAAAGTATACATATGTTAAAACTATGAAAAATGCAATGTATAGTTGGTGAAAAAGTTTAAAAATATGTTTCTAATATGCATTTAAATATTAAATTAATGTAAACATTTTTAAAGAATTTTACCAAAAAATTTCAAATTTAAAAACCATTAAAAGTATCGAGTAGTATCGAGTATCCAAATAAAAAATATCGAGTAGCATCGAGTATTGAAAAGTACCCGAATTTACCAGCACTAATTGTCGATCATGAAAATGGTCAAGCTTTTTGAAACAAAAAATAAAATCTAATTTGACAAAATATCATATTAGAATTTGGACTTGAGGTAGAGCAATATTCTAACTAAACTATGTTATTTCTATATTCGTTTACTTTACTGAATTATTTTATATGAAAAAAAACTGCAAAAAAAATCGTATAAAACTATAACAGAAATATAACCATTTTAAATAGAAAGAATTATCGTTGAAAAAATTATTTTTTTTTAAATTAGAATTCACTGATAATGATTGTTTTAACTATCATTTTTTAGTGAATTATACCGACAAAGTTTTTTGAGTGTTAGTATTTTGATATTTACTTAAAAATCTTTAAGTAAAGTATTTCCCCAGTTCCGCTTGCAATTAAGTTTCTTTTTATTTATTGAAAGGAATATTTGATAAAATTCTTTTGATTATATCGACTACATTGAAACAATAATTTATTTTTCTCTTTTTCTTTTTAGGTAAGTACAACAATTCGTTTTAATGATGGGAAAGATGTGAGTCAAAGACATAAGTAGAACATATAGAAATTAGTATAAAAATGTGAATGAAAGTATCGAATTTTTTTGGAATTTGATAAAAGTATTCTAAAGGAATATATATTTGAAATATACATTATTACAGCTTTAGTTGTTTTTTTCTATTTTCAACAAAGTTCATAATTAAATGTTTAATTTTTCTTTATTCAATTTAATATCCAATTATTCAGTTTAATCATTTATTTTTGCTTAATTATGTAAATTTATATATATAAAATATAATTAGCAAAAAGCCTACAATCTTATTATTTTCAGACCCTTGAGCAATATTGCAAAATACATAATTTATTTATAACAAATCATTTGTAACCCTTGAGGCAGACATTTAAATATCTGCGAACAAAGATTTAATTTCCTAATGAATTATTTTAAATTTGACTTAAAACTACTGTATTATTTTTTTAATACAGAACTAATTAAATGTAAAACAAAAACTTGTTTTAAACTGGATATATTGAATATTATCTATTTTATTTAAAATATATATTATTAAACTATTGTTGACCGAAGGCCAAATAATTTTGGAATTTTCCTTAACTCTTAAATGTGTAGAAAATACTTATATGTACTTTTCTTATAATCTCCAATTAAAAAAACTAAAACATTTCAACGCTAATTCTTTCTGTTTAAAATGGGTTTAAAAGCATCTTTGTTATAATTTTATTAGAATGGTTTTTGTAATTTTTTTTTTTTTTCATAAAAAATAATTCAGTGAAGTAAATGAATATAGAAATAAAATAAGTTTATACTGAGATATGTAGGTGTTTGCACCTTACACACTCTATCCAAACAACTACTAAATTATATTTTGATTCCATATTCATTTCCATATTACAAAAAAAAAAAAAAAAAATAGATATTACACGTTTTTTTATGTAAATATTTTTTTAGTCATATAAATTTCCTACTTATATCAGCAATATTAATTGCCCTGTTCTGGAAAATGAATAAACGAAATAATATTCTAAAATGAGCTGAAAAAATTCAAAGCAAAAAGTAAGCAAAATTTTCCAATTATAGTAAAAGTAGTAAGAATTTCGAGTAATCGACCACACACACAAAAAAATAATGTTAAACTTTTTTCAATTAAAACGATTTATTAAATTATTTCAAAAGGTGTCAATTAAAAATTAATCCAATAGATTAAATAATTGCTCAAAACTGCAATTTGCTTGCCATTTTTTTTATTCTATCACTCAAAAGCATTTCATAAAGAAAGAGAAAAACATCAGCATATTGTTGTTGTTTTTGTTTGTTTTATTTATGTGGTTGCTTTTATAAATGTTTATGTATTAGTAACAGATATTTTAAATTCATTTTTATAAAATTTTAAAAATTCTCGTTAATTTTATTATTTTATTTAGTTATATATTTTCATTTTGCATTTTAAATCTGAATATTCATTTATTCTAAAACATTATTGTAAACAAATAATGTAACTTTTGAAATTTTGTTTAATAAAATCAATATTTTAATTAAACAAAAAAAATCGCAAAAAATAAATTAAAAATTATTTTAAATAATATTTTATTTAGTTTTCAACAAAAACTATTTTTTCAAGTTTCAAAAAAATTTTGACAGAGTCCTTGTGCCTCAGAAGAAAAACGAAAACTAATTTCTGTGAGAGAATTTTTCATATAAGTATAAATAAATCTATCAAATGAATGAAAATTGCATGCGGCTTTTATTTTAATAAAATTCAATGTTATGAAATTCAAGCTAAAAATAAAGAAATATATTTTTTTATAGTTGGCATGACAACTACCACTTTATCCAGCTGGTTAGAGTCTTATTTAGAATTTATACAATATTGATCAATCAATTGGATTAAAACAATGGATTAATTTTTAATCAAATGCATACAATATGCTATTTAGAAGGTATACGATATTGATCAATTTTTAATCCAACGAATTAATTTTTAATCAAATATATATAAAAAAAACCAATAAAAATCCTAATCAAATGTATCACTATTTTATTGAAAATTTATTCAATTAAAGAGCTACAAATTTGTAATTGAATGGACAATTTTTGTGATTGGAGGAATTTCAACGATAAAATTGATTGAAAAGGCGGTTTTCATGATTGAATTTAGTTTTTATTTTTTTGTGTGCACTGAAAGTGTGTTTTTGTTTACATGGAATTTTTTTCTAGCTTTACCATTTTTACTCAAAAATCCTACTCCAACGGAAAAAATAGTAAGAAGTAGTAAAAAATTTAAGGGGAAATTTGACTAGTTTTTACTTGAAAAATTTCACACATTTTTATGTGAATCGTTATTAAATTAATTAACTCTTATGATTCGCATTAAAGTTTGCACTCTGCGGACGTTTTTATGCGATTTTCGTAAATTTTTTTTTGTTAGTTTACTATTTTTACAATTTTTTTGTTCGTTTACTTTTGAATATTTTGACAACTTTTTTAATATTTTTTCTCTTTTACTAGTTTTTCTAGAAATGTATTCATACAAACCTATAAACTCTTATTCAATTAATTGTAGTGATCACATGGAAACATCTCATAGTAGCATTTATAAAAAAATTTTTAAGAATACAATTTCACAATGCATCCAAAAATAATCATAGTATGATGCCAATAATCATAATATTATCCTAATGATCATAATATATTCCCAGTAGTCATGTAGAAAATTCTGCGATCTTTTACGATCATTTAGGATCACATAGTTGATTGAGAACATCTTAACATATTTTAAGTTTATTTTCGTACAAAATTAAAATCGATCACTTTTAATTTAGTAGGGAATAGGCGTTTTCTCTAAAATTTCTGCCTTTTTCCCTAGACAGGATTCATAAGTGATTTTCCATTAAATTGTATTAATTGCTAATATGTTATTGTCAGACTTCGTACTTTTGAAAATTTGTTGCCAATAAGATTAGGATAGAAGCGAAAGATCTTTAAATGCAGAAATACTAGTGTTGATATTCTCTTATAGATTGCAAGTAATAAAAATTTCAATAATGATCATTAGGCAAAATAAAAAACTGAATAGAAGAAGACTTTACAATAAATCATTAACAAATAGGGGAAAAATGTATAGTTCCAAGGTACACGCGATCCAACGTACACGACATTCCCCTATATGATCATTTTTTAACAACCTGTCGGCAGTAGAATTCGAAGATTTCTCCTATTCCTACACTACAAACGTAACTACACAAAGGTGCGATCGGTTAATGATATCACCCAAGTAAGGCCTTGAATTGCCATGTAACTAATTCGCAGTTTTCTCTCCTGTTCAGCTTCCTAATCTTGTTTTTTACTCAGAAGTGATCTGTTGTGAATCCAGCATTTTTAAGTTATGCACCCAATAGTTTATGTTATGTGTTTTAGTATTATGTAGTAAAATTTAATAAATTTCAGATTAAAAATATTTGTAATATTAACGAAAAAATCAAATGGAATGCTTTGGATTTTAGGAGGCACAACTAAAATACTTATATATTTGAAAGTTCATACCTAATGAGAATTACAAAAAATATATAAGCAAAGACTTTGTTGATAATCTTCAATACACTTAACGCAAATAAGGGGTGGTCCAACCAAAACGCACGATTGTAAATAAAAAAAAATTTTAAGAGAATTATCTTAATATTTTTTATTATGATAGAAGGATCTATGACAATTATGTGTGAAACAAAATATCGGCCAAATGCTCGCCACGTCTTCGGTGGCATACCTCTATCCGATGGTCCATATTTTAAATGAATCTGAGACATAATTGAGGTTCAATGTCGTTAATATGCCGAATTATCTCATCCTTTAGCTCTTGAATTGTTCTTAGTTTATTCACGTACACTTTTTCTTTTAAATATCCACAAAGAAAGAAGTCAAACGCTGTCCAATCACATGATCGTGGTGGCCAGTTAACATCGCCACGACGTGAGATAACACGGCCATTGAATTTCTCGCGCAAAAGAGCCATTGTTTCGTTGGCTGTGTGGCCAGTGGCATCATCTTGTTGGAAGCACATATCGTCCAGGTCCATATCCTCAATTTCTGGCCACAAGAAGTCCGTTATCATCTTGCGATAGCGAACACCGTCGCCGCGTCGAGGTTGACGGCTCTTCTGCCACACTATCGCGAACCACAGCAATGTTTTCCGCTGTTTCCGGTGTTTTCACATTTCCTACAGACTCGGTTTGCTGAAATTTGCGCACAATTCTTCCGGCACATTTGGTCGATTATGTTGAAGCCTTCGTAAAAGGCTTCAACAATCTTATCGCGCTGCTCAGTTGTGTACCTCTCCACGGTTGAATTTGTCAAACACTGAAACAAAGAAATGTCTAATTAAGTTGGCCAAAAAACTGGACGTTAAGGTGTGACTTACAATTAACATCGTGCATTATGGTTGGACCACCCTTTATAATTTGTAAACTAAAAATAAGTTTATTTTGCATTAGCACAAGTTCAAGATCTTGAAATTTAATACTGAATTTAGACTGAGCAAAAACTACCTAGTTTACGTAAAAAACTAGTTTTAGCTTTTTTGTATACGGGTTTTGACCATTAAAAACTAGAAAGAGCCGAAAACTATGTAGTTTTCCTTCAGTATAAATCAGGCACCGGATTTTACAAACAAAAAACTTTATTTTTAAGTTTTCATCAAGAAATAAAAAAGTATTCTGTTCAAAATAAAGTAAATTTCTAAATTAATTTTTTTTTATATTCATCCAAAATTGAAAATATATTTATCTTGGTAAAAAAAAATTACAAATGATATTTTTATACAAATTATATTTTTTTATTTTCAACTCCAAACAAAAAAAGAAAAAGAAAAACTAAAAACAAAAGTTTTTGTACAAAAAAAAGTTTCTTTATTAAGAAAAGCAGTTTTCATTTTTCAATTTATAAAATTTTAGTTTCAGTACAAACGTAAAATTTTTGCATCATTATATTCGTTTGCAGAACATTAATCGCTGATTAAGTTTTTTATTAATTTGTTGTGCCATAAAGCCTTTTTTCGCGTTCGGCCATTATTTTGCAATTTTTTAGTGTGGTTCTTTAAAATCATAATCTAGGGACTATAATACCCAATTCATAGAACAAAGTTTGTTTGCAGAATGAAAATCGCTGTTTAAGTTTTTTACTTCAATATGTACCATAAAACGAATTTTGCGTTCCGCGATTATTTAATTTATAATCTAGGCACTATAATACCCAATTCATAGAACAAAGTTCGGTGGATAGTTGCAAAAACCAAATCACGAAAAAAAGATTTGCAAAAACGCATTTTAGGCCAAATATCAAAGCTTTATTTTTTAAATATATATATATTCCCATCGTTCCTATAAGGAGCATAGGGCCTCATTTTTTAAATGCTACGATTTAACAAAATTTACAGCAAAAGAAAATTTAAAAAAAATATATTTATATCTCAGGAAAATTTTTTACAATCGGTAGCCAATCACACCTATTCTACAACTGGTTCCACTGCAACCAGGGATCCTATATGGAAGGTATGACTGACGTAGAATCAGTTCTAAAAATAGTTCCATAACTGATTCTAGGGCAACCTGTTCCACTTTGGAGCTATAGAAGTAGTTGCTTTTGGGACAATTTCAAACAAAAATAATCGGCGGTAGAATCGACAGTAGAAGGGGTTGTAAAGGAAAAGTAGCTATTCTACAACCGATTCTTTGGAACAGAAAATTTTCTTGGGATATATATATTTTTTTTCAAATTGTTGAAACCATTTTTTTTTATCTTTTTATTTATTTTTTTTTGAAAGAAAATTCAAACAGAAAAAGTTTTTTATTTTCATCCTGAGGGGTATTTTTAATTAAATATTTCTTCCTTTTTATTTTTTTGTACGTTTGAATTTTTATTTTAATACTTTTACCAGGGGTCTCCCATGGTCCTGATGGATGGCAACACCGGTTTTTAATGCAACAGATGGCGCTGACTGCTGTTTTGTTTTTCTGGCAATACTGTTTCATTTTATTTGGGGAGCAGTGTTGCACAAAAACTTTTAGCTTATACCCATTTTAAATGTTTAAATCCCCAATGTTATACCCAATTCATTTCAATTTAAACAAAAAATCAAAAAAAGGAGCTAAGTTAGCATCGCTCTTAAGTTCAGAAAATTATTAAGAAATATGTGAGCAAATTAAATAAAATTGAATATCTTACGAAGAAATATTTACGTTTTCACTAGAACTTTAAAGGCCTCAAATCTTTGTTAAAATTGTGAAACTAAAAACATTTTATTATACGAAAGACAAATCACAATTAAGTCACCGTTTCAAAATAAAAGTCGTATATTAAATTTTCTGGAGAAAAAAATTCTACAAAATTTTCACACGAACTTCATTATGGTGGTCTTTTCTTCTAAAATTTGTAAATCTAGTAAGGTGTAAGTTCTAGGGTTCGTAAACTCTTTTGAACATTAAGTTTGCATAAGTCGAGTTTACACGATTCAGAAGGTACATAAGAGGTTATATGGAAACCCCTGGTACTTTTTGAGCCTACACATAATTTATTTTTTCTGAGTCCTTGTAACAATTTCAGTATTTGGAAAATAGAAAATTTTTTGATTAACTATTGAGCTTGGTTGCTTTACGTTATTTCAAGATTTATAAATATTTGGAAAACATTTCTTCAATAATTCAAATATTTTGTAGAAATTTTGAAATTCTTTAACAGACCTAATTTGATCGACTTTAATTTGAAATAATACGCATATAATTTATACGAAAATTCTTCTTATTTTGGGCCTAAAATAAATCTTTTAAAATTTACAAATTTTTTAATTTGTCCCCAAAACGAAGTCGAAATTCCTAATTTGGGCCCAAATCCCCTTACCTAACAACTCTGTAAAACCTCATTTGACATAAAAAAAATCCTCCCTTGACAAAATTTCCCAAAATAAAATCCTTCTTTGACAAAATTTCCCACATGCTAGCGACATCTACAGTTTGTTTAAAAAATTATCCATGTTGCATCTCTATATTATATGTCTCTGACTTTTACGATAATTATATTTAATAAAAACCAAAAAATAAAAAGTTTCTGGTTCTTAGTCTAAATGCAGTATAAGAAAAATTTACTTGTTTTTAAAATATTTTGTATAAATTTAAAAACAAATTTATAAAAAATTTAAGTAAATTATATGCTAATTTATAGTATAATTCCAAAAAAATTAATAAAAAATTTACGAGATTTTAGGAAAAATTTACTTCATTTTAAGAAAATTGTATATTTAATTTAAGTTAAAATTTCTTCGTAGCCAAATCATTTCCCAATTTCTTAAAATTTAGTTAAGTTACTCAATATTCAGTAAAGATTTTTTTGTAATGAAACATCTGAAATGATGGATTTAAATATTTTTGTAACATACTCCCACACAAAAGTTTTGAATTCCCACCTTAAGTACGGCATTTATGACAGCATTTTGCTCCATTTATTTACACTAAATAATATAGAAAAAAGTGTGGAAACTAAAACTTAGTTAAAAATGACCTTGCAGAAACAACTGTTGAAAGTAGCTGATTATTTTTGCTAAGTATTGTTAAGATATGAATAGCAAAATATAACTGTTAAATATAAAACATTTTAGTTAAATTTGAGCTAAATTTTAACATTAGAAAATAACAACTTAACCTGCTAATGTTAGCCGTTTCGCTGAAGACTAAAAATTCACGGTGAAATTCTCAGTTCTTTTTTTACAATTTTTTTTTCATCAGCTTACCATGTTTTTTAGCAATCATTTCCGTTGATTTCAGCAGGATAGACTGCTATTTGTATTAAACTAAATTTAACTTAAATTTTCAAACAAAATTTCTAACTTAGAAAATATTTAAGACAAAAATCAATCTTAGTTCTGACTATAAAACTGGCCCTAATAGTTTAATTTTTGCTATTTGTATCTTACTTAGTTAGTTCTTACTACGTTACTTACTAACTTCAAAAGTTTTTTCTGCAAGGTTATTTTTAACTAATTTTTAGTAGCTTGTTCTGCTAGTTTTACAGATTTATTTTTATGAGTATATGTATATCGGTTGGGGTACTTTCCGTGATTACTATTTTGTGTGTAAAATATCACAATAAGATCCCAGCAAGCATGGCAATACGAAGAAGATTCCCCGATCATATTGCCAGGAAGAAAACATTTATTGCCGGCAATATCAATTTCGTATTGCGGAAGTTTCTTCCGTCGGGAATAACTGTTACCCGAAAGCAGTACTTCCAGGCAACAATACCTCAGAAAGATAAATCGGCGAGATCGCTAAGTTATCATCTGAAAGATAAAAAGGTGATATCGCCAAATAAACTCCCTGGTACAATATAAAGGTTTTATTTTTTCATTATAAAATTTAAGCCTGAAAAAGAACATCTGCATACATAATCCATTGACCAACACATTAATTATTTTGATTTCATCGTAGCCGATTTTTTCCGCGCATTAAATCTTGATTTTTTCGAGGAATTTCTTTCGTATGTATTTGTTGATTGTTTTTATACAAATTTTGTTTTAATTTTTTCCAAAATGACAAAGAATTTCAAAAAATTTTTCTTTATATTCCGGATGATAAAAAGGTAATATTACCGCAATATCATCATAAAAACCTATGACAAAAAATTCAATTTTTCAATTATTTTTTTCAAATATCACCAAATTATCTTCCAAGTAATAAAAAGAAGACAATTTTAAAATACTACTTGATTATTTTAATTCAAAAGAAAAATAGAAGATATCGCTTTAATATCTTCTTGGAAGATATATTCCAAATGCTTGCATCGATATTTTATAAGAATCTACTGCCGAGTCCTGATTCCCGCTGCTTTTAGAAGAGTTGTAAACTCGGACGCCTGAGCAGTAAGTTTGGGACCATGATATTCAAACTATGTTTTTTAGATTTAAAAACATGTCATATTTATCTCTTGGAAATTTACGGGACGATAGTTCTGTCTAAAAAGGAGCGCAAATCAACGTTCGGTTGTAATTGCAGCAATCCATTCACAATAGTGGGAAGTCATTGCGTTTTTAAAACCACCATTTTTATAAGCGTACAACCAAACTATGCCGTCGTTGAGTCGTATATCAAATTAGACAAAAATAAAATGTGAAACAACTAAAATTTTGTACATTGACATACGACTTTCTTCGACTGTGGAAGAGGGGTTTGTCTATAAAACTGCATTCTAATTTAAATCACTAGTTTTTCAGAACAGTGCCGTATATTACGTTATAGGTATGTACTAAATATGTGTGTAGGAAGTTGACTACTACTGCCATTGAATGTGCAACCGTAGTATTGTGTTTATGACAGTGGGACGGATGAATGTATGGTAATAATGCATCCATAACCTCTTTTTGTTTGGTGTCTAAAAAAAAACTTGATTTCTTTTTTATTCCAAAACTCTCTAGTACTTTTCGTTATTGTATATGTTTGCATCTCTTTGAAGTTATATTGTGAATGGCAAAAAATTATAATTGTCACTTTTGTATGCAAAAAATATTAATTTAATTCGTTTTTTTTTTCTGTTTGGAAGTATATATTGTCGTTTGTGTCAGATAACAACAACCGTAAAATTTAAATTTAAATGTATGTATGTTATTTAAATTATATTTTTGCACCGTGTCAATGTGTTTTTAAGATGCTGGTCTTATCGAATTCTTTCAAAAAATTTTATTCTTTTCTAGAGTTGATTTATAGGAAGAAGAAGAAGAAAACATTTTTATTGAAAAATTTAACAGACACAAGGGAATCACCAGACTGCCGCAGTTTCGTCTCACCCAAAGACTCGTCAGTGGTTAGTTTATGTGTCAACTGATCAAAGTAATTTTTAATTGTTAATTTGTCTCTATATGAAAAACTTTTTGTGTATTGCCATAACCGGGGATTGTAATTTACTTGTAAAAATTCTTTGTAATTTACTTGTAAAAATTATATCATCTTTGTTTAATTTGAAAATAATTTAAACAGAAAGTGATATTAATTTATGATCTAGAGCCAAACTAAAGAACATTCATTTACCAAAATAAGAGATCAACTAAACATTCCCCTCATTCATCTTAAAAACGCATTTAAATTTAAATTTAACGGTTCGTTGTAATTCAAATAATCTGGGGTTAAAAATTTAATTCAATTCCCTTCAGGAATTGAATCCACGATAATTTGTTTAGAAATACCCAATGATACCAAAATCACTTTTTAGGATCACTTTCAGAGCAATTATGCTTTAGAAGCAAAACTTAAGTGATTTTTTGGATGTTGTTTAGAAGTAATTCTAAAAAAAGCTGTAAAAATATATTAACGGATACTTTGGAAGCAATGAAAGAAGTGATTTTTTGAAGTTGTGCAGAATTTCTTCTAAAATGCTGTAAAAATACATTAACGGGTACTTGTGAAGCAGTGAAAGAAGTAGTTTGTAAAACAGTACTTTCAATTTTTTTGCAGGGTAAAAATGCCTGCAAAAAGATATTTTTTTTATTAAAATTCTAAATTTAAAGAGCGATTGAACTAGAAGAGCTAACTAGGTATTTACAGCAAATTGAACTAGTACTAGGAAGAGCGCTCACCAAACGAACTATAATGCCAAAGTCTATTGAAGTTTTTTGGGCTTAAAATATGTTTTTTTCGTGTTCGCGTACTTTTGTATATTTTTGTAACTTTGTGGGAGTATTTTTTGTTAACTTTCATTTCATCAAACTTTACCCAAAAAGTACGCAAACACAGCTTATGAAAACATAACGTTAAGCGCTGATAAGTTTTAATAAAATTGGCAACCAAAAAAATAAGGCTACCTTATTGAAATAACCATAAAAAATAAAATTCCTGGTATAAAAACTCCGTAAAAAAACTGTAGGAAAAAATTTCCCACTGGCATTCTTTTTCAAAAAACTCCTGCAGTTGTCGTTTAAAAATCGCTATATCGAGAGGGAAAACAGCCATTCTGGCAACACTGGTATACAGTGTGTTGTAAGGTGCCATTTACACTTGGTGAACAGCATTGCCAGAAAAGTTTGTGCTCATATCCCCATTTGACAAGTTGAAATCCCCAAAAATCCCCAAAAAAATTTATAAGTCCCCAAATATTTCCCCAATATGGTTTTAATATGAATTTGAAATTAAAACCCATTTTTAGTGAAAATGAAATTTTAATTGTTAATATTATAAATACTCATTTTCAATGCTTTAGAAAAAAACATAATACAAAAATCGTTTACTTGGACAAAAAAAAAATCAACAAAAATAAAAAAAGTACTCATATTCTTATGCTCCCAGCAAAATCTTTCATTACCAAATAAGTGGTTATATAATAGAAATTCCTAGCTCCGCACAACTTATTTTTTGGCGTCTAAACTCATTATTTTTGTTTGGCGTGGTCGTTTTTATAAGTAGTCCCGCTTACCCGCTCGCTTACGAAAAAATGAGAGATAAGTAGTTATGAGATTTTGAATAATAAGTGTTTACACACATGCTTACAAAAAGTTGAATTATAAGTGGTTATCCGATTGCTTACTTGATTCTTAAAAATAAGGAGTTAGGCAAATAATATTATCTTAAGGAAATACATTCAGAAAAATTTAAGTTTTCTCTAGTGTGTAATTTTAGGACTCGTCATAAAAATTTAAACATAAAACTTATTTACATATAATAAAAAAATTTAACTGTGTAAAAAGTACTTATTTAAACTAATACGAGTAAGTCATTATTTTATATTTAGATACAATGAATACAATAGGCCGTTATAAGGAAGTCATTATTTTATATTATAAAATAATGCAAAAGGTAATGCAGATAGTAATGAGGTGTCATTACCAATATTTTGCTGGGCTAATCTAAAAACATTAAAATTAACACATTCAGTAAGACCAAGTGTAAATTACTTGAATTGATTAAGAAAAAACTTATCGAATTTAATTGTATATTCACCCTGGAAATTTATATAATCACCTAAAGCCTGCCGTTTTTATTTTATATAAATTCTAAAAAAAAAAGTACAAGAGGGGCGAAATTATATTTTGGTTTATTTGACGTCCCCACGAATCATAAAACCAATGTTAAAACCTATCAGTCATTTTAATCAGGCAGGTTACAATATGGTTGTCATTTCTTTAAAATTTCTATTTTTGCCAATTCTTTTTAAAATTTAACAAAAGTTTAACAAATTAATGTACATCAGAAAAAAAATATATATTATATTTATTAAGATAAAATACACAATATACAAAAAAAAGACAAAAAACAGAAATCCCCAAAAGTACTTAGTAAAATTCCCAAACTTTTGTGAAATCCCCAAATCCTTACCCTGACCCCAAACCGAAGTTGAAATCCCCAATTTGGGGCGAAATCCCCTTATCTGACAACACTGCTGGTGAAGTAAGCTGTCCTTTACAGAGAAAGAGTGAGAGGTAGAGAAAGAAAAATAAATCGCCTCTGAATAGCTCTATTGTGAATGATTTGAGATATTAAAACTTATTTTTGGTTTATCGGTAATAGTTTTCTCTATCGCCTATTTGTCCTTTATATGCTTAAGAGAGATTTGATCGATATAGTTTCTCTGAAACACATTCTTAAAAGTGTAGTGTGTCATAAAATATCACCATATTCCTTAACAATAACTTTATTACACATGTTTTGTTTTTGTTAAGTTTTTTTTTCTTTCATATTTATTTTTTAATATTGTAAAACTTTGATTAAACGTTATTGCTGCATGTATGTCGATGTTGTACGACACACGTTTTATCTGCTGCTGTTTCTGCTGCCGTGTGCGGTACAGTATTAAATTTATGAAAAATTACCAAATAAGTGAGTTTTAAAATTTACTGTTAAATGGTTTTTGATTAATGGCCGGCAATTAATTACCGCTTTTGTATAAATTTAATGTATTTTTTAATTTTTCATGAAAATTTAACAATTTAAATACAAAAGACTAATCTTTTAAGACAAATCTTGTAATACTTAACTGCCGTTCAATATTGAAATTAAAAATTGATATAGTATGTATTTTATTAGAATTAGGTAAATAAGTGCAATTTACTAACCTCAATATGTTTAATTTAATTCGAAAATAGCTGAACAGAATATTGTTGCATTAAGTCTAAAACAGATTTTGCAATTTTTTTCTCAAAAGACCTTTTAATATTACCGATATATTTTTTTAAAAAAAGTAACCAATCCAAACGAAGTATTTGAAAATAAAATATTCCAATTGATTGATTTTTAAAAGATCAGTGAATTATATTGATCATCTAACACTCCTACTTTTCATTGGCCGTGTTTTAAGATGAAATTAATCATAGCGGTATTTTCTGAAACTTGTTGTATGTATATCATATCCAAGAAATTACCGATAATGTGTTAACAATTTTAATGGCAGAAGTCGAGTCCCCGTTTGAATCAATTAAATTGAAATAAATTGAGTTTACTGCATAAAAGTTATATTCGAATTGCGATTATTTATTCAGGTTGAAATAGAATGAATATCACTGAATTATGTAGACTAAATTGAAACTAACCCGGCCCTAAGAATCCTCAAACATACCACGTGTTTTTCCCCTAATAACCCTCAAACGTCTCTCGACACACTCAAAGGTACATAAAATGAGCATCGTTGAAATCTGGGTTAGTTGTCTGCAGCCGTGAACGCGACCAAAAGGCAACTCTAACCAATCTCTCTTTTTAGCTTTTGAGGATTTATCCTGACAGGGAAGCGTGCCGTTCGTAGGTCACTTCCTGACATATGCTCTCAGTGTCCTGTCATACCCTGCGAATGTCCTTGAAGGTAATTTTCATCCAGAAAGCGTGCCGTTTGTAGGTCACTTTCTGCCACATCCTTTGGGTATCCTGTCATCTACTGCAAATATCCTGCAACGCAATTTTTATTTTGGAAGCTTGTCGTTCGTATCCTGCCCACGTAAGGTTTATCCTGGAAGTCTGGCTTCCCTAGGTGACTCCCTGCCACCTTATTTGAGTATCCTATCTTTCTAAACAGATAAACTTCTTAGAATCTAGGGTTTTTCTCAGGGACCGTACCGGTCCCAGTGTAGAAAATCATTACCAGATATATGGTTATGTAACTACATAAGTACAAACGTAATGGTAACTAGTTACTTTTATTATAACATTTCTTATTACTTTTGTATGGCGATGCCGCGCAAAATAATGAGTTATGGTTAGACATCTGCATACGAAAAATCAAAAAATATATCGTTACCTATGTGCTTAACAGTATTGACAAAAATAATAAGTCTAAAAACAGATTTTCAAAAAAATAAATTTTATAAAAAACGATATCTTTTTTTAAATAAAATCTGCTCGTGCCGGGAATCGAACCTGGTACTCCAGATTGGCAGTCGATAGCTCTACCATCTGAGCTATCTCGACATATAATAACACGGTGAGACAAATGGTAGGGGTCAGTGATCGGGAAGGGTTCAAACTACCGGGGAAAGTTATATCGGTAAAAAAGAAGTTACACGTGTCCCGGCGTTTCGCTGGGTCAACCCTAGGAATCGAGATATATCGATTTGACCTTTGGTGGTCTTTTTTTTTACATAACTCGAGAACCACTAGTCAGATTTTGCTCAAACAATTTTAAAAAAAATTAAAAATTACAATTCCTTTAATCTGTTCATATAACGTTTTTCTATATACTCAACAGTTTTGCCGGTAAAAATAAATGTATGAAGAAAAAAATATTTTTTGCCTAAAATATTAAAAAAAAGTAATAAACAAAAGGTTATTGATTTTTATGGTAGCGGTAACAAACATTTATTTTTACCGGCAAAACTGTTGAGTATATAGAAAAACGTTATATGAACAGATTAAAGGAATTGTAATTTTTAATTTTTTTAAAATTGTTTGAGCAAAATCGGACTAGTGGTTCTCAAGTTATGTCAAAAAAAGATATATCTCGATTTCTAGGGGTGACCCAGCGAAACGCCGGGACACGTACAACTTGTTTTTGACCGATATAACATTTCCCGTTGGTTTCATCCCATCCCGATTTTGACTGTCGCATAGTGTAATTAGATATACATAAGTAAGCCTTTTTCTCTCTGTTACCTAATCAAATAAAATTCTGTGACGATCCCTCAGTTTTACCATATATTTTTTTTAGAAAAACTGTGAAAAAAACTGTTTCATTATAGAAAAACTGTTTTTCTAAAAAATTTTAAAAATCATAAGAAATTCTGGGATCCCGAAGTATCCTGGGACTAAAATATTATCCCAGGGTATCAATTTTCAAAATATCTAGATTTGAATAATTTAATTACATTAAAGGAATTAAATATGCTAAAATCCCAAACGTATTTTACAAATTGTGAAAAATAATCTGTTGGACGCATGTCCCTATCCGGATTTTATTCTTGCCTAAGGAACTCGTCAGGGGACGATGTTTTTAGAACTTCTGGAAATATTTGTTAGGCTAAATTACAAACTCAATGAGAATTTCTTGTTCTTGTCTAGGAGCGTTATTAAGCATTCAAAATATCAAAGAAAAAACAAAAACAACAGCAAATAATTTACCACAATTTGCTTTGTCATCTTCCAATATACTACTCTGTTGTTTTGACAGATCTAGCAATGTAGTGACATACATTCATGTATAAACGCCAATAGAAAACAACCCCTGAGTACTTGTCGCATTTTATTAAATCTTGAGTTTTTATACCCTTAACATTAAATGTATACAAATTGTACAGCAAAAAAGAGATGCCAAATCAGTATAAAAAGCACTACAACTTATGATCTAGATGTATTTCTTTTTTAACAGATTTTAATATTGAGTTGTCATATGTGAGGAGTACTCTAAATTCAACATTTTTTCAGTACTTTTTGAACGAGTGCAAAGGAAAATCTTTTTCATCAATTAAAAGTATAAAAAAGTTTTTCGCAAAAACAAAAAATTTCATATTTTTCATATATCGTATTTTATGACCCATTATTTAATAGTTCCTGTCCTGCAAAACTATGTATTTATAAGTTTTAAATTTATTGGCTTCGAAGTTATAAAACCATTTACCAAATGGAAATTTTTAATATAACTTAATTTTTTTTTTGTCCAATACAATTTTTAATACAATTTTTCTTTAAATAAAAAATTTTTCTGAAGGTTTTACAATTTTTTTTTTAATTTATTCATTTTATTTGATTAATCTTCAAAAATTATTCGAGTTAATCGAAAATCATGATTTTTAAATTCATCGTTAGCATTTTTCTTTTGTTCTTTTTGTCAAGTGATTTTCATTATAAATTCAAATGTCATAAAAATCGCTTATTAGGGTTGGGATCATTCCCTTGTTAGCGTAAAATACTATAAATTCCAAGAAAATTTTAAAGTAATTTCAACACAATCGTAGATTTTTTTTTTTGTAAAGGCGCGGGTGTCTTTATGAAAATTTCTAAAACATTTTTGATGATTCTGAGATAATAACTACGAGTATTTCAGCTAAATTCTTTATTTGTACAGTTCCATTGCCAGTTGTTGACTTATGCAGTATTAAGTGAAGTCATTTGCATACAAGTGGCATTGTGCTCTTATCCTCTTCAACTTCTAATACTCGTATTGTGTGATTCAATCTTTTTGACTGTTTGATGAGTTTACAGTTGATGCAAATAATGTTAATGCTACGATTTTTTATGGATTTTTTTTTAAGATTGAGCGATTTTTGCTGTACCATGTTTTCAATATTTTTAATGTAAAAGGATTTTTAAAAATGCTCTAAAAGTAGCCTTGTTTTTCTAAATTTACTCAAAACCCTGAAGCGTAAAAACTTGAAATTCAAATTAATTTTTTCCTTAATGAGCTTAACTTGAACTTGCCAAATACTCTTGTAATTTGAATTTAAAAGTTGACACCATTGTTTTCATTTGATTTTTGGTTGTTTAGTAGTAAAGGGTGTTTCTTTTTAGAGGTAGAGAACTTGAAAATGAAACAAAACACAGATGACTTGTATTGATTGCAATGAAATTGGCACTGTTAGAAAGATAGTTTTTTTTTTTTGAAATTTTTATTCAAATATGATTTCTTCGCCGTCACAGCATGCTCGAATGAGACCCAATTTGCGATCACTTTTTGCAGCATTAGCACCCGTATAGCGGTAATACAATAATTACAGTGTTGCCATATTTGAAACCCTTCATCTTTCACCACCTTTCACTTCTTCTCTATCCCCTTTCCAAAGAAAGCAACACGTTAATTAATAGGAAGAATTTCCTGAGTGTTGTTTCTCTTAACAAAAAAAAAGAAAAAAATAGAAGGCGGCGAATCAATGTTGCTAGAAACTTTCGTTCCAAATATGCTAAATCACCGAAGAAAAAAATATGTTTATTTCTGCTAAATCGTGAAAAAGAAAAATATGGCAAAAATATGCCAAACAAAAAATTACAAAAATTTTGAAATAATAATTATGCTGAAAATTTGCTAAATTACCGCATACAAAATATGCTAAAAATCTGCTGCCTAAAAAATATTGCGTTTTATTTAGATAAACATTTTTAACAGTTTTTTAACGTATACGAGTTTAATCATTTAAAAAAGTAGTAAAATCATTGTTGAAGAAAATGATAAAAAATGAACCTTGCGTTGAAAAAAATATGCTAAAAATCTGCTTTTGTCTAACGAAATATGCTAAAAGCATTAAGCATATTTTTCTAAAAAAAAAATATGCAATATTCGAATTCAGTTTGCTCAATCTAGCAGAAAATATGCTAAAATGGCAACACTGCGGAGAATATTATATACACTGTCGTCAATCGTCTCTTGCTTAACGACGTAGGCTAACAATTTCACATAACCCCACCGAAAATAATTCGATAGTTCAAATTACACAATCTTGGAGGCAAATTCACAGGTCGCTCACCATAAGTTTCCTTCAACAAATCGATTGTGCTTTCCGCTTTGTGACATGTTCCATTTGTGCACCAGTTGGGTTTTGTAGGCCCCCAAACCGAGATCTTTCAGCAAAGTCTTCTATAAATAACACCGAACAATGTTTGTGAACGACGATGGATGGACTTATTCGGGTGCTTCCTCGAATCAAAATATCAATAGTTTATTTAGTACGCATTGGACGACGTCTCAAAAGATGCATGTTATAATTTAGAGTAAGAGTTGTTCAAGCGTCAGTCTATTCACGATGAAATGACAAGTAAATATAAACATTATTCACATGACAACTATCAAAATGTCTGACACATAACACAGTGTTGCCATCAGAAAGTTCTATACCACTAAAGAAAATACCCTTTAGTAGCGCAAATAGTCGTTAGCCCAAGTGTCAGCAGAGCAATTATTTTTAGTTTGTTTGCAGTTTTTTTTTTGCTCCCCTTTAACAGAATCTGCATCATAACTGTTCAATGGCTAGGGCTGGTTTTATTTTTAGGTTGAATTGAATGAACGCTGCTTGGGTTGGTTGGTTGTTTGGTTTATTTTTGGTAGATGCTGCATCCTTAGTAAGGTGAACTTGAAAGTCATCAAGTGAGTTATTGTTGTTGTTGTTTTTGTATTTTAATATCGCATAAACTTTGCTTGGTGGTGGCAACACCAAATAGCACCATTTAGCTTTTTTTTTGGGATTATATTGCTTAAAAATTTCCAAAGTACTCTTAACCGTATTTTATTTTGCGAATTTTACTTATGTTTGTATTTCACATTGTCGCTAAAGTAGAAAAAGAAGAAGAAGGACTAAATGTATAGGAATTAAGTTTAACGTTCAACGACGGTAACAAGAGTACTTAAGGCTTGTAAAATTTTATATTTTATGCGATTTTAAATGGAAATAATTAGGGTGATAGTAAAAAAAAAGTGCAATTTTGATTAAATTTTTAACAACGATAGAAACGTCTATGATAACAAACTCTTAGATAATTTCGATGGAATCCTGCACAGTTCTTCTTTTTAAGAATTTGATCCATAAATACCTTAGCACTTATTTTCAGTACCTCTTTCTATTGAAACTCCAATACCGGTCACTTTATATGAAAGGGATCTTTTTAGCAAGATTATATGGAAAATTGATCTTTAAGAGATATTTTCCCAGATTCTTTGGATGATTTCTATATGGACTAATGGCTGTTATTATGGAGGAAATCCAAAAAAAGAAAAACCGAAATTGCTGCATTTTATAGAGAAAACCGCAATTGTTTATATTTTCTGGACAGTGTTGAAATGAAACTTAAATAGCAAACGCAATATCTCGGCATTATTCGAAACAGGAGTCGCCTAAAAAGGGGACGCAAGCGTTGTATCCTATTTGAAAGTCTCTAACAGGGGAACTCCCTCAAGTGAATTCCGATTTTACTAAGAGGTAAAATTGAAGAATGAAGAAAATATCGTTAAAACACAGCAGAAGAGAAACATTTTAATATCCCTATTTCCGATGATTTGGACCCAGAAATATTAATATCGTTACGAAATTGGAGTAGTGTAGTATAGAAAATTCTGGAATTTTATAAGAAAAATATATCCCCAGAAACAGGATCTGGTAACACTACATTTAATTAAACACCACAGCATATGCTATAATGTTAAGTGCTATAAATATAGAAGTCTGGATGCTTGTAACAGGTTCTACAACCTCGCCCGTAACAATATATAAGACCGAACTTAACGAAGGAAGTGGAAGTCGCGCATTGCCATTTGTGGAGTACAGTTGTGCTTTAGAGTTTGTATAGTCAGTAGTGTACTAGAGTTTGTTAATTGCGTATTGTATAGTGAGTTATACGCTAGCGTTTGTATAGTTTAATGTATTGTATTGTTGTATATAAAGTAACAAAATGTTAAATAAATAAGTGTATAAGCTCAAAATCAGAAACAAAAGAGTGTGTGTTATTTTAATTGCAAAGAGCACCAACCCGGTTTATCAAAAGGAGATTAACGTAAGTTTTTGAAGGTAATACTTAACAATTGGTGTCAGCAATGGAATTGGTTATTTTGATTGCAATCGAAAAGAACCCGGTTTATTTAAAGGAAATAAATGAACGTTTTAAAAAGGTCATAACGTAAAAATGTATTAAAAATACATTTAAAATATTAAAATAAGGTTAAAATGAGCTTCGGAAAAATCGGTGTTGTACGACGTGACATAGAAAATATTTAAATTTATTTGCGCAGCTAGTACATTTGGTAAACATATCCCAAATGTAAAGATTGAAAAAACAAAAACATCTGATCATATTCTGTATACCACGAGATAAGCTTTTGAAATACCTTTCATTTAGTGCCCCCATTTATCCACATTGCTTTAAAATAAATATGAGAATTCGGTCAGTTAATCTCGGTTAACTTGGTTCCCTCTAGCACATATCTGAAATTCTTTGTCATAAGGAATTCTTCCTTGTAAGAGAAATTTTACAAGGGAAATCTAAATAAGCTGGTCACTAACTGTCAATGTAATATATGGGGAACATTTTCTTCTTTTGAATTTTAACGAAACCCAAGCGGATTACTGTGCCTCATAGTGAAACTTTAATGCCAAATCGAATAAATCTAAGCCGCTCACATTTGGGGTTAAAGTTTCGCAATTTTGGATCAATTAATTGAGTGGTCTAATTAATTGAAGTGTTCATTAGCATTGAATTTCCTGTTATTTTAGCGGAATTTTGAGCTATTTGTGCGGGCTCTTTAAGAGAAAATAACAGAAAAATTAGTTCAATATAATCGCAACGCGTTTAACAGACTTTTATACTAACTCTTTTTTTTTATGAGTGTACTTTATAAAAAGAGAGAGCCAAAATTAAACTTACAGATATTAATTTCCAGTGTTGGCGGTATCCACGGAAAATAGAACGAAATGGAATGAAGAAGAACTGAAATTGAAACAATGAACATCGGGATCGAAGTGGAGTGGAACAGGGTATGAAATTTGTATTATCGGAGTGCGTTAATTTGCATTATTAATTTCATTAAGTAAAAAAAATGATCGATAAAATGGGTCCCTCGGGATCTTTCCCAGACCTGGCCTATCGAAGTGTGTTAATAATCCAGCGGTTCAAAAAATTTGTCCGTTTAGCCCTAACTCGCTTAGTTTTGAAAAATCAGACTTGCAGAAACGCAGTCAGATCCAGAGAGTTTTTATTCAATAATTTGCAGGATAACAAAAACGCCAATACCGCTCCGTGGCATCAATAACTAACCTATTTTTCTATGAAAACATGTCCGAAATTTAGATTTGTGTGTACACAGTGTTGTAGTACTCGAGAAAGTACAAATTTTGATACTCATATTGCCCGTGTTGTGGATACAGGGTTGCCACTTAATTGAAATATTGGCGAAAAATATACTTTGGGAAAAGTCGTTCTAAAGCCGAATAAGAACTAATATCGAGAAAAGCTCAGACACCCCATTCGATTAAATTAAATAGGCATTATTATGTGAAAACTTAATCTGCTATTCGAAGAAAATAAGAATTGAATAACAAAAAAAGTTGGACATGTTCCGGAATATTTTAAACACCGGTAGATGCGTCTATACAAAAAGCTTCCATTTCATATCCAATTTGCATATTTTTCTTTGGAATTATCAGAAATAAATTAAAAACCAGTTTTTAACCTCTAAACATGAGATTGGGACGCTAAAATATACGTGCACATTATTTTTTTCTGCTCTATCACAAGAAAGAAGCCATTGAGATACTTCCTTGTAAGTATCCAATCTGTCTAAATCTGAGATCGATTCAAATCTGCAGATGCAACGAGTGAATACGGTAATTAGATAATGATAATTTTAAGATATGGGACAAATCTCTGCCGAACATTAATATTATCAAATCAAATTGTGAATGAAATTAGCGACGTCGGTCCAAATGATTTTAATAGGTACAATTACTGTTTATTTTTTTGTTCAACTGTTATCTACAACGTCCCAGTCAGAAAAATACAAACTGGAAAGCGATGGCAGGACACTTTAACAGGTGGTACAATAATAGAAAAAGTGCGTAAAAATTTAGTTAAAACTACTAAAAATTAGTTAAAAATTATGCTGCAGAAAAAAACTGCTGAATTAGCAGATTATTTTTGCTATATATTAGTAATATAGGAACAGCGAAAATAAAACTGTTAAGTATACAGAATTTTAGTTATATTTGAGCTAAATTTTTGTAAATGGAGAATAGCTCATTAACCTGCTAAAATCAGCAAAAAATTTTGCTAAATAATTAGTAGCCTAAAAAATCACCAAAAATATTAAAATTTTCGAAGTTTTTTTTCGATTTTTTTTGAAATGCAAATAAAACTCGAGCCTTTCGAAAACAGCAGTTTACAATTTTTTAGCAAATATTTCTGCTGATTTTAGCAAAATAGACTGCTATTTGCAATCAACTAAATGTAGCTTGAAAATAACAAAAATATTTTAGATTTAACAGTTTATTTTTGCTGTTTTTAGTTTACAAATATTTAGCAAAATTTTCTGCAGATTTTACAGTACAATTTGCTATTTTCAATTAACTAAAATTTAGTCTAAATATAACTAAAATTCTGTAAATTTAACAGTTTTAATTTTGCTGTTCTCATTTTAGTAGTATTTAGTAAAAAAAAAAAAATCTGCTAATTTTAGCAGTTTTTTATGCAGCATCATTTTTAACTAATTTTTAGTAACTTTTTCTGCTATTTTTACAGATTTTCTATGAGTGTACCAGTACTTACAAAAAGTGCTTCCCCATTCCCAAAATTATAACATCGTTAGACAAAAGGAACGGATGTTCAAAAAGCACCGAAATAAAATTCTCAAGCTTCGAAAAACGCTGGCAAACACTGTGGTGTAATGGCTAGCGCATTGGACTGTTACATATAAAGTTGCGGGTTCGATTCCGAGCCAAGGCAACATGAATTTGTGAAAAATAATATGTATGAGCTTTTTCTATCCTCATACATATCGCAGCGTCCTCCTTCGGTGTCCCCATAGCACTTTACCCCACCGAAGTAAAAAAATATAACAGGGCTATGAACTAAAAAAGCTTAAACAAAGTTCGCCAATTCTGCATTAGATGGCGCGCAACAACTGTTCTAAAATTCGACATCTCGCGCAATTACCGCACCCAGAAAACAGATTCAGTTCTGATAACCCCATTTGTAGTCAATCGCATAGTTCGGTTGTGGTAGCCGAATTTTTCAGTTGTGGCAACAGAAAACCTATTGAGACAAGACTAATTTGACTGTGACAAGGGAATTTCAGTTGTATCAGGAATAATTCGGTAGCCGCAAACGAAAAATTCATTTGATGCAACTGAACCATTCGATTGGCAACAACTGGGGTTGTCAGTACCGAATCTGTTTTCTGGGTGCGTGTACCATATTCTTTCACCACCTTTCACTTCTTCTCTATCCCCTTTCCAAGGAAAACAAAACGTTAATAGGAAAAATTTTCTGATTGTGGCTTCTCTTAAAAAAAAATAAAAATAAAAAAATAGGTGGTCTACAAACAGATTTTCCAAAATAAAATTTTAAAAAAGTTCATATGTATGGTATTTTTCATGGTTTTTCCGTGATTTAAACCCAGGCTAACGGGACATTTTACTTGATGGTTAAAAATATAAATGAATAGTATATTGTTTCCATAACTACTAGTTCCGCAAAATTCCTAGCACTGGAAAAAAGTTTGGTGGAATTAACATGATAACGTTGGAAAAATAAAAAAGTATTCGGTTTTAAAGCAGCTTTTCCACAAAAAAATCAATTTTCTGAAACAAAAATTTTATTTAAATTGAAAAAATCAAGAAAAAAAATGTTTTGATTGAAACCGGATTTGAACTCGGAACTACATACCTTTTTTTTTTTTAAATCGTCATCAATTTCTGTTTAGGCATATCACTCTAATCCAATTTTTTGCCAGTAGTTTTTTCTATAAACCACAGAAGTTTTTGTACAACAAATACCGTCAAAATGCTTTTTGCAAATGCTCTCAAAGTGTCCTAAATGAGTTTTCTGCCAGAAATTTATTTTTTAACGCTACGGTTAACTAGTGGTTTTGCCACTGCTTGATTATTTGTAGTACTGGCAATTTATGACTGGGTTACTTTACACATGCAGAGAAAACATATTGTTTGAACATGATTGGGAATACGAAATTATCATAGTATGATCCTGATGATTATAAACATGATTCTAACTGATTATATTATGATCACTTAGGACGATGTTATCATCAGAGCTGTACATGCATCATTCTTTTTTGATTTCAATTCATTGCGAATTTTGCTAAATTTTGAATTAATTCTTTTTACCAAGAAAAAGAATTGAATGAAATTTTAATCAATTCAAATGAATTTGGCAACAATGAATTGCAATTCATTTTCAATTCCAATGAATTGAATTGATTTTGAATTAATTCAAATAAATTAAAAATGAATTGCAATCAATCAAAGAAAACATGGTGTTTGGAGTTTGCTTCTTCAAGTTCACTTATTTTGGTGTTGATGAACGATAAAAACACATTTAATATTCAAGAAGCAATTAATAATTTCATTGCAATTCATTCATCTAAAGTAATTAAAAATCAATTCAATTCAAATGAGTTGAAAATGAATTGCTTTTCATTTTGTCAAATTCATGTGAATTGAAAATGAATTGCAATTCATTTTTGCCAAATTTATATGAATGGATTCAAATTTCATTCAATTAATTTTTTTTTTTTTTTTTTGGTGAAAAGAATTAATTCAAAATTTCGCCAATTCAGTGCATTAATGATTCGCTAATTAATTCAAAAGAGAATAATTCATTTACAGCTCTGGTTGTCATCACTTAGAATAATATTATGATCATTAAAATCACATTATGATCATTACACAATGCAATTTTAACATAATGCTCTTTTCTCCGCGTGCATATTAATTTATGGTTTAAGGTTTCGAATGAAATTATTCGTTCGTGGGGTGGATGACTGCAGTGCCTAATGATAACTAACTTTTATGTTCTGTTGTAAACTAAACTTTTATGTTGTGATAAATAACTCTTAGCTACACCTACCAACGCCAAACGCTTTGGGGGTTTAAATATATGGTACTAACCGAGTACCTTCGTTTAGCGATAGAATCATCCACCCTTAGACTGTGACCGTTTTCATATTCCATCAAAATCTGTGAAAATTCCCGAAGAATCTATCTTAAATATTTCATTTATAATTTAATATTATTCTATGAGTGTTTAATCACTCGACTACTTCAATTACTTAGTATAAAATTTCATTCACTTATTTTTATCATATCAAATATCATCCTGGTGCGAACCAAGTTTTTAACAATTGCCTGAAACTAAATAATTTTTAAGTGAATTTCACTCTAGGTGTGTAAATATTCTGTTGTATCCAATGTAATTTCACAAATCAAATTATTCACATCAATGTTGGCACATTGGTTGTGTTTTTATTTTGTGGTTTTTTACATCATATTCATACATACATATTTCTGACATGTTACATTTACAACAATTTTCACATGCAGATAAAATTAAACTTGATGATCAGAGATGAATATGAAACACTTGTAATTGTAAAAAAAAAATGTGCATTAAAACAAGAAAATGAAAAAAAAAAATTATAAAAAATATTGTGCAATCCTTTTGGCACTTGAGAATAACCATAATTTCATTCAAGTACAAATGAAACACTCTATACTTTAGGGTAAAATTTAGTATAATATTTATCCAAGATTCAGTCATGCAACCAACCATCATACATACATCCCTTCTTCCATTATAACGTCTTGTTTGATGCATGTGCTTGATGAATGAGTGGATGGATGGATGGATGATACCAGAAGCATTAAAAGTCATTAACATCATGAATATGTGAATATTAGAGAGACATTTATATATGGGGCCAATTTCAAGACGTTTAACTTTTTAAAACACTTGTGGGCGTTGTGGTGTAATGGTTAGCGGATTGGAGTGCTACACATAAGGTTGAGGGTTTGATCCCCAGCGATGACAATATCAATTTGGAAAAATAAAATATGTATGAGTTTTCAAAACCTTATACATATAGCAGCGTCCTTCAAGGAGCATATAAACTAGGAGTCCCAATTGCTATCGGATCGCACATAGAACCGGATAATGGACCGGACATCGGACAAACCATGTGCGTAAATGATGGCATTATGCCATGGTGTCAAACACGAATATAAGGAACTATTAGCTGAAAGAAAATTCAAAGTGCGAATAAAACGGTGAAAAATAATCTTCAAATTAGGAGAAAAAATATTGAGAAAAAGTGCAATAAATAATGAAATATTTGAAATTTAAAATTTTTGATAATGAAATATAAACATTAATTTTCGCTTATTTTTTATTTTCGATATTTTTATAGCGATTAAATTTCCTAGTTTATATGCTTCTTTCGGTGTTACCATATGAACTAAAAAGCTTCAACACAATTCGCCGTCTCTTTATTAGATGGCGCCCAATAACTGTTCTAAGATTCAATACCTCGCCCAATTACAGTGTCGCCATATTTGAAGCCACCTTTCATTTCATCTCTATCAACTTTTCAAAGAAAACAACACGTTGATGAAAAGGAAGAATTTCCTTAAAGGCTGAGTTACTCAACCGTAAACGTATCTGTAACGAATCAGCTGTTTCTAAACCACAAGAAGAAATGTATACGAATGGTTACTAACACGTAAATGTAATCGTACTTGCCGGATCATTCTATTGAAATCAGAATTTTC